>CM068993.1:21077609-23477609 GCA_035357415.1 Ophraella communa
TAAAAAATATAATTTGCCACAGGAGGTGTAAACGGAAATGTATAAATGTACTTGACTTATTATTGTAGTGTGATCCAGTGGTCTCGAGTTGTGTACCGATGCTTGTAGTTGGGATGTTGGCTGGTGATGGTTGCTTTTTCGTCAAAAGGAACAGCTATAAACAGAGGTTGCTTCTTAGTCAGAAAAGAACTGCTATGGACGGTGTACTACTCCGTCCCTAGCTTCTGTAAGTACTAGTGGGTATACGTCCTACTAGTGACTATATTTCTCCGTACTAGCGGGTTGTATCTTCTGTGATACAACCAGAGAAAGGCATTGTCTAAATTCTGCAGGTAACTTGCTACTAAGAGTTTCGTTGGAAGAAATGGTTGAAAAGAAATGTGTGTCTTAATTTATAATGGGGTTGACAGTGGTTTTCGGTTGGATGGTTGCGTTCGTTTTTGTAAGGGTTCTGTTTCGGGTGCGTTCTATTGTAAGGGATGGAGTTTGGTAGTGGTGATAAGTTGTGTCTGATGTACGGTGGGTCGCGGTTATTTTAGGGTTTGGAAGGACGGTAAACTAAGAAAAGGTAGCATGGCGATAGACATGTTACAGTAGTAAGTAGTTGTATAAGTTGTAAAAACAGAAGACAAAAACAACATACAAATGATTAGACTATAACTTAACCATCCCAAAAATATAAACAAAGGTTTATATTTAAAATTAAGGTTAACTTGATTATTACACCAATTATTGGGATTAGATTTTAATTCTCTCAGTAATAATCTCTCTATTATCTATTAGAATTGGTTTGAACAATTATTTTTTAAATAAAATCAGATATATAAAAATGAAAAGTAGAAAATTGTTTCTACCTGCACCCAAGGTAAAGAAACTTATAGTTTCTATTCCAAGCTTGGCCGTTTTCCATGAAACAACAACTATTTCCTGGGCTATATGCCCCAACGGACATTGAATTACATTTCACTAGAAAACTTGAGGGCGACCGACTTCGTCAATACTTAAAACCATCTCTATCGATTTGCAAATTAACGGGAAGAACACTACTCGTAGACCGGTTTCGACATTATTGTGTCTCATCAGCGTACAAGGCAAGTAGTTCTTCTCATCCCGTTGGGGCATATAGCACAGTGCAGGTAGAAACAATTTTCTACTTTTCATTTTTACCATTGACTGCATCTTGTATCTGAAATTATTTTCAGTATTTGTTTAAAATCAGAGATATGTTTATAATACAGGCATGAAAGTTGTCCTCCATAGCAAAAACTATATAAGATGAAATTTGGTGTTTCTACAATAAATAAAATCCATTTTGTGAACAACAAATATTTCCGTCGATTGAAAGTTTTAGAAAACCACGTCGTTTTATAGTCATGTGTAAACTCTATTTAATTTTTTAATTGGATTTCTACAAAAATAGAAAATTAAAACAAGATTTTATATATAATTGAGAGTGTTGAAGATTATAATGATAACGGAAAGTTTAATAGGATAGTTAGTACATCACCAAGGGGGCAGTGGGATGACGAACAAGTAGAATTTCCTCCAGGGGGCATAGTATGTTATACAGATAGCTTTTCGCATGGAAGAGAGATCAGGAGCAGGTGTTCTGATAGAGGATGTAGGGGTTCGAAAGAGCTACGCTCTTGGTAAATACTCCACGGTCTTCCAGTCAGAAATATTTGCCATCCTTAAAAGCAGCAGAACTAATAGAACGGGACAACTAAAAGAAGCCCCGTCAGCATTTGCTCAGATAGCCAGGCCGATCTAAAGGCGATTTGTAGCTGCAAGGACCAGCACAGCACTAGTCCAGGAATGCGCAAATACCCTAGACGAGACTGGCTTCAAGACAGGATGTAACCCTATTATGGGTACCGGGACATAGCAGTATAGTAGACAACGAACGGGCAGATGAACTTGACCAACAAACCTTGCTACGGACCCGAGCCAATAATAGGACTAAGCAGAGCACAAACCTCAAGGAATGGGCGGAAAGAGGATTAGAAGAATAATGGATCAACTACAGTGGCCTTAGGCAGGCGACACAAACAATCACCTATCCTGACAAAGCTAGGACAAAGTGGTTACTGGATAAATTCAGATCACAGCTGCGCTTCCTTGTCGGAGTCCATAGTGGCCACTGTGGAATTAGAAGACATCTACACCTTTTGGGCGTAGTCGAAAACCCAGACTGTCCAAACTGTGGCAAGGAGGAAACTTCTTACCACTTCTTGGGCACCTGTGAGGAATAATAATGCACAACTCGAATAAGACATCTTTGGGGTGCGAAGAATCCCGAGGAAGTAGACTTGCACACCCTCTCTTCATACGAAAGTTGAGGCGTTTCGAGAGGGTGCCGAACGAGTGGAATACAGAGGTGGAGAACCTGGGGTATGGCAAAAAGGGCCTACTTGCCAGGCATCAAAGTAAACTAACTAGTGTTCTGCGACGCTTTCGTTAAAAGCTCATCTCAAAATCCATTACCTCTAATATTTTTTCTGAAGTGTACAGACCACAGGGCTTCAGCCTTCCACCCATTGAGCAACCGAGTGATCTTTTTGAGAAGCAGTTGCAACAGTTATCTTCAAGAAACAATTAAAAAAAATACTTTTATTTGTTAAAATCAATTTTTATTTCAATCAATTACTACTAAGTAATATTAAATATTTAATAAACAATCCTATTGAACAGAATATGTAAAAGTATACAAGTACATAAGGCATGCATTCATAAGTTTCAGGCACCTATTAAGTCTTGTTAATTATACTAGAATATAAAAATTTAATTACAGATTAAAAAGCAATACAATAGATAGGCACTTTTGGATTTTTAAAATTACAATATCAAACGTAATGTACAAATTAATTAGAAATATAAACAGATAAAGCTTACATATTAATATTGGCACTTAAAATTAAAAACATTTTTGGTTAAGTCGATAAAATAAGCAAATTAGCACCATATTTAGTAAGGACACTTATATTTAAGAAATAATATACATTAAAAACACAATACTTACAAGATGCTTCACTGAAAAGTATAGCAAATTAAATTTAAAATAATTCTATTTAAATTACCCGTTTAAAAAAATGTCATGCATGGAGATTTTTGCCCCAATTCCAAAAAAAAAAATGTGAAATGCGTGGAAATTTTATTAAATCAAATTGATTTTTTGTCAATTTACCAATTTCGAAATTTCCTTTAGAAAAATTATGCACAATTATAACCACCTAACATTAACACAACAATAATAATAAAATATATTTTTGATATCTGTTAAATATACTCCAACTTGTACCAAACACCACAATTACACAAATTTCTAAAAAAAAATTCCGATATCGTTTGAAATACACTTTGGTGTGCTCTATATACATTTAATAAACATCTGATTAAAAGGTACTTGCAAGTTGGAGCCCGAAAAATAGTTGTATCGAATGTTTTTTAATAGTACTATTTAATTGTAAAGTAAATTATGATTTCATGGAACATCATAATTTTAACTTTTTACAAAAATTATTCCTGGATTAAAATAATTAATATTAACCTCTCCAGTAGCTGACACGCCGTCTGTGAGACCGACGCCTAAGGAAATTTCCGATTATTCCCGAAGAAATCGCTAACGCTCTTGGCTAATCTTAATAGCTGATTTTTCTAGGGATAGTGGACTCAGTGTCAAAATTACAGTGGAGGTAAATTGTTGTAGCGTGTGTTATTAAGTTTTCGGTCTCTGAAACGGATGTTAGTTGTGGTGTATCTTTTTGGGGTAAGTTACATTTTTTGTTTTATTTTTGTAAGAAGAACAAAGACGACTACAATGTATGTTGGATGAAGTTGAAACAGACGTACACGTAGCAGAAGATAGCGCGATTCAAATTTGGGGGAAGACAATTTTGAGATTCAAAGACGAAAATTCCGACAGTGAACAAGACATAACAGATAACGAACTAAACGGAAGTAGAAGCTTTGAAAAGGGAAGAAAAACTCGAATACCTTGCATGATGGGGACAGATGGAACCAGAGTGGAGAAAACATTGTCACCGATATCCCAATGTAATAACTCGACGCCATATCTGAACCCGGTTACCGGGAGTAACGGGTGAAGCTAAGAATAAAAAAATATCAATGGAAATCTGGAGTTTATTACAGATACAATGTTACAAAATATTGTTCTTTACACCAACAAATATATCGTGGCAAAAAATTATTCGGAAACATATAGAATATATTGGTGGTGTAATGTCCTTAGAGAGGTTTAAATTTTTGCTTCGAAATATTCGTCTTGACGATAAAGAAGCAACACCTGCAAGACAAGAATTTGATAAATTGGCAGCAATTAGAGAGTTCTTTGAAAATTTTAACAATAACCTACCAAAATTCTTCTGCCTTTCAAAGAATACAACAATCGATGAAATGTTATGGGCATTCAGAGGAAGATGTGGGTTTCGAGTATATATACCATTGAAACCCAACAAATATGGCCTAAAAATGTATGCATAGTAGATGCAAAACTGTTTTATACGGCGAAAATGGAAATATGTTGGTCAACAACCAAAGGGACCATTTTATGTAAACACATCGAATATGTTTTAAAAATACTATGTTTTTTTCACCCCAATTTGTTTGTTATTTAATAATCTCATTAAAAATCGTGTAACAAATACAATTTTTCCATTTTTCCCTTTTAACCACCTTACCTTAAAGTAAAAAATTTCAAGTCAAATTTTTTCCACTTAACAGTTAGGTTTTTCTTAGTCGGTTTCAGAGACGGATGTTAGCTTTCTTGTTAAATTTAATCATGTTAGCTACAGAAGGTTAAACACAATACTCTGTCAACGGAACATCTTGCTTGCTGGCAGCCAAAAAACTATTCAAATCTAAAACTTTTTGTCGAAGACTCTTCTTTAGTACTCTTTGTCATGGATACAGTTTTTTCTCAATAATTTGTTGAGTCACTGATTTTTTAGCATTTTTTGTTCTAGCGTATCGTCGTCTCTAAAAAGAGGTGGTTCGTTTATGTATTCAACATTATTAGAATACGAATATTGGGTATCTCCCCCATTTTTAAACGTCTCGAACATTGTTTTATCTTTAGGAGATATAACAGCAGGTGCAGTGGTATAATATTTATCGCTACTAGATGAAAAGTTATTTTGGGGTTGTGAGTGATAGCTTTTATATTCATAGGTACTCATTTTATATCCTTCTGGTGTTTGGTACGTATTTGTGGCGTAGTCTGAGCTGGAATATCCATCCGAATAATATTTACTATCTGAAGGAGGATAATAAGAATCTTTTGGTGGTTCATAACCTCTGTAATGGCTAGGGGTACTTGTGTAAGCATCTTTTGGATAAAATTTGGGTGAAGTTTGTAAGTACGAATTGTAGTTTTGTCCATATGTGTTTGCTGATCCATATGTTGCCGAGTCGATGTCGTTTATTTGAGATTTTAGAATATTTTTATTACGTTCAAGAGAATTAACTTTCTCCGGACTTTCTAAGTGTAAGTAGCTATCTTGATAATATCTTTGATGCGGACTCGATTGGGATTGGTAGTCATAACTTTGATGGTACCTAAAAATTTAAATAAAATTTATTACGCAAAAGTATAAAATATGATGAAATTTAAACAAATTAATGCGGTTTTTTACTCATTAATTGAAAAAAATGTATCTTAATAAAGATGCTAGGAATGAGTAATTGATTACTTTGATTTTCTCTAAAATCTTTACATACTGCAAGTTTTAAATTAAACCAGGAAGAGCTGGCATAGCCCAAATATTTTTTTTAAATATTAATATAAGGAAAGTCTACACAATTCTATCTACATCTAAAGCATAACAAAAATACGTACCTCTTTAATACTTATTAGTTGCTTTAGTTACAACAACCTTCAATCTGTACATGCAAAAAACAAGCACAAATATTAGTAAAGAAATGAAAATAGTGAACATTATTAACAAATGAAAAAATAAACCAAACCCGCATTTCAGATCTTTCATACAATAAATAATAATAAATTTTTATAAGAAATAGTGAAGGGACATAATGGCGCATTCAGTTACAAAATTCGAAGAACAATTAATAACTGCACAGTTAAACTAAACTTCCACTATTTATTTGAAATATTCGCTTTAAAATCAATTACAGCTGTTTCGCTATCACTAGCATCGTCAGATTGACATATTGAAATTACATGTTTAGTTTAACTGTGCAGTTATTAATTGTTCTTAGTAAGATGAACTTCCAAAAGTAGAGGTTAACACAATCAATTTTTTACAAAATTCGAATTGCAATTTTTTTTAAATGTCCGGGGCCACCCTGATTATAAAAGCATAACACTAACTCATATTGAATTTAACGTAACCGGACATTTTGATATCTATTTGCGTTATTATTTAAACAACGAAAAACTATAAAGGCTGCAAACAATTTTGGTGTAATATTTTTTATACTATTTAGGCTATTTCGGAAGGAAAAAAAGTATATGACCGTATTTACTAAAGCTATATATTTTTATGAATATGTAAAAGTTCAGTAATAACCAAAATAAATCGCAACTTTATTGAATGAATAAAAAGTAGGTACACCTAACAATACATTTTATATATAAACTACAGTGAATAAAATGATGTTGAGACGAAAGATATTTTATAAACCTAGATTTAAGCAAAAAGGAGAGAGAAATGGGAAAACAAATTCGCGAGAGAGCAAAAATAGAAAAACAGGAAGGAAGGATGTTAAAATTGGTTTTCGCAAATTAACAATTAACGGAGAAGAATGGAAATTGAATAAAGAGAAAGAAGAATTACAGAAGTCAAAAAACTAAATAAGGAGAAGTATAATGGGAAAAATATACCGAAACAGGCAATGGACATGGATAAGACATGGAAACTCGGAACTTGGAACATAAGAAGCATAAGTGGTAAAGAAAAAGAACTAGAAGAGGAATTAAAAAAATAAAACTGGATATTTTAGCAATAACAGAAACAAAAAAGAAAGGTTAGGAACAATGGAACTAGATAACGACCACATATTAATATATAGCGGAGTCAAACAGAATGAGAGAGCAGAGGCGGGGGTAGGATGTATAATAAACAAAGAAATATTAAACAAAATACAAAAATGGAATTGCTGCTCAGAAAGGATTCTACTTGTGGAAATGAAGAAAAATGGAGAAGATAGATGGTCATTACTAATAGTATACGGCCCAAATGAAGACGAAAGAGCAGATAAAAAGGACATTTTTTGGGAACAGCTAGAAGAAATAACAGAAAACTGTGTAGGAAATACCTAAGTAGTAGGCGACATTAATGGAAGAGTGGGAAAAGCTGATTCACAATATGATAAAGTAATAGGACGTGTCGGAGAAGATGTGAGGAACAATAATGGGAAAAGAATGATAGACTAAATAACCTAATTGTGGCAAATACGTTCTACGAACATAAAGACATACACAAGAGTGGTAGAGAGTAGAGGAGAAAAATCTATCATAGACTACATAGTTGTAAACAGAGAAAGACTGAAATATATTATAGATGTCAGAGTTAAAAGAGGACCAGAGATAGGAAGTGACCACTACCTAGTAGTGGCAAAGATTAAACGAAACATACACACCAATCCAGTTCAAAAGAGGGGAGAAAAACTAGATCATGAATCTATAAAAGCATACAAACTAAATGACTCAAACATCGCAAGAAAATATGAAGCGAAAGTAAATGGCACATTAGAAAGCAAAATGTTAAATATAGAAGAAATGACTGTAGAAGAATTGTGGCAAAAAAAATTAACTTGTAAGAAATCTTTTTAAGCGTTTTTATAAAGGACTTCATTTTGAAAACTCATCTCAAAAGAAATTTGAATAAATAAACTAAAATTTTAGATGTCTGCTAAAAAAACAAAAAGTAATTAAACCAAAAGGTATAATTTAAGATTAGAGTTTTTATATAAGAAAATTTTTCTTAAACATTATGTTGAAAACTTGGACTAAGAGTGCTCTGGATTTTTAAGACAATTTGGAGTTTTTTATATGTAACTTTTCTTTATAATTCGTATAAATCGTACCATGTTCAGATTTTCAAATTTTTATTCAAACGAAGGGCCCGGGCCGAAACCTTAGGAGCCCGAGGTCTTCGGGTCCCTTTCCATCTCCTGTAGGACCGGGCCCCCCGCACTGCGGGGTCTTGCGGTTCAATAGATCCGGCCCTGCATTCAGGTACATACGCTAAAATACACTTTAAAGAGTATCGCTCTCTTATTTTTATCTCTATATTTGAGGCGCGTTATAGTGCGCTCTAATAAACAATAGTAATTTAATTAAGATGTTCTATTACTTAGAATATGAGACAATTATCACAATGAATCGGTAGATCTAGAATCGAACAAGACTCGCTACCAACTAAAAAATAATTTTTAAACTTAGAAAGAAAAATCCAAAGATGAGCTGGAATGTCTATTTCACAGGTTATAATAATTAAAAAAGGTATGGTAATTTAGTTTTTTTTAAGTATGTAAAGTTCCTTTACCTATTTATATTCGTACTGACAAAAATGTACAGTATGAAAAATTTAGATTCATAGTAGAAGTAGTTTTTCATTTTTGATATCATTACAAAAATTTTATTTTTCAACCAACCCTTGACAACGATTTTCTTTATTAAATAAAACATTTCTATTGACTTTAATAGATGTAAAAGTTTTTAAAAGTATCTAAAAGCTAAATAAAAAATCTTCTGTTACAAAATCGCTTAGAAAAAAGATCATTAGATTGCAATAATAAATTTTAAAAAAATAATCAATTTCTTGCTTGGGCGCCGTCTCTCTAACTTGCATATACAAAGATGAAGGGAGCTTATTGTAAATAATAATAAAATAAACAATATTCAAAATCTAGCTAAGCCGGTTTTATTCATTATTTATAATATTGATAAAAAATTAGAAATAATACTATAATTATTTTTAGATGTATTATTTAATTTAATAATTGTTTAAAAAATAGCAATTCGAATAATTTTGCAAACGAATGCGCCATTATGTTCTGTTTTAAAAAATATTTTTTCCCATTTTTTTAATGGTAAAGTTAAAAGTTCTTTTAACAAAAACATTATGATCAAACTTGGTGCAAAAACTATGTATTTAAATTTACATATTAAATATAGTTGTATTGATAGATAAACTATTTATTTTTAATTGAAATGTGTTATGAACATTTTAAAAAGTGACGTTAACTGTAATTTTTAGATTTTACTTAAAAAACGAAAACATGTTTTAGTTAACCAATTCACTATATAATAAATTTTCTAATAGAGAAAAGTGAAAGTTAAACAAATTGGTGTTTTAAAATTCGAAATGCTGTTAAACTATGTGCAATAAATTAAACTAAACTAAATATCTTCCTATGATTACGAATTATATTACCTTCAATATTAAAAAATCGTGTATTTTATTAGTTAAGGGTTTGCAAACCTAAATGATCTTTTTGTAATCATCTTTTGGAGCTACAGGTTTAATAATATTTTCCAAAAAAATTACACTTTCAAAAGCCATATTTTTAAGGTAATAAAATTCGTTTAGAACAATACCTTTTTGCCAAAACCTACAAAAGTTAGTGAGGTTACAGCACTACCAAAGCCACAATTTTTTTACTTACCGCGTAGAAGAATCCATTTCAGGTGCGGAGCTAATGTAACCATCCGTATCATCACCAGAGGTATCATATCCCTTAAGTTTGTATTTCGCCTGTCGAATGGCGCTAAGTTTGTTACGAGCTTCTTCGAGCTCTCTTTCTTTTATTAATACTTCAGATCTAAATAACATGAACATATGAGTATATATATTGCAATGTATTTTCTCTTAGGTTTCATACTCAGGTCATTAATAGTATATTATATCACAAGGACCGAAAGTGGGCATTAGCATCCCGCGTTGTATTTGCTGCACAAGTGTAATGAGGGCAGCAAATACCAACCTAGGGGTTATGCACGTGTGACACACAACTGTTTTCCGCTTACCTTTATGAATATTAATTTTTTTTTAAGTTATGATTGAGGATCAAATGCTTTATGTTTAATATTCTTAAAGTATTTTCAAAATAAAACACTATAAGAAATGCCTTTTAAGTTATTGTCTTACCTTGCGTTGATTTCCTGTGCTATACCGCCAACCATCTTTTTATTAAGAATTAAATATCTTTCTTCTTCTACACTTTTCGCTTGTTGTGCAGCTCTTACCAAATTATCGGTAGACCTAATTACCGCATTTCCTGCACTATGCAGTCTTCTAGTCGCTTCCGTATCACCTTCTGCTTTCACTTTACAAGCAACTAATAATTGAGCCGTAGAACTGGCTACTTGTTTTGCTGCTGCAATCAATTTATCCTCGCTGCCCATTCCTGAAACGTAATACTTTTACTAAAATCAATCTTATCGAATAAATAAAATAGAAAGGTCATCCATCCCAAATGTGGTGTCTATTTCCCTGTAAATTTGTTTTTTGTAACTAAATCATAAGCATTATTTGGACAGAGTTTCGACGATACTGAGTGGATGTTCAACGGGAGAAATAAGTCGTTTTCATGCCATTCTTTCTACTTTTGAAGCCTGGTAAACTAACTCACTCTGTATAACACTTTAAAATGGATTTTAGCAATTAATATTGGAAAGACTATACTAAGACATGTAAGATAAATGTTAATGCTAGTTTTTTTTCCTTGGGGCAATCCTTTGTCTACTTTAAATACAAGGATAAACTTTGGACCTGGAGTAACAGCCCCAACAGGTAATATTCAACTTATAGTAAGACTGACACCCCATGGTTACATCAATCTGGAACCATTTTGCTGTTGCCTACTTTTTAAATTAAAAATGTTTATTTTAGGTTCAAATTCATTTTAAAGATTCCCATATAAGCAAGCAAGAACTACAAGAAGTTATTGTACAACTTGAGCAAATAGCATTAAAAATGGGATTGGAAATAAATGAGGAAAAAACTAAGTACATGAAATTGACAAAAACTGAGGAAAGGAATAATGGGAAATCGGAAATAATAACGTTGAAAAACAAAACATATAGTTTTAAAGAAGTGGATACATTTACCTACTAAGAAGCAGAATTTGCCAAAAAGCCTAATCAAAGAAAAGAGATCCAGAACAGAATAAACAAAGGAAACAAATGTTTATATAAGCTAAAAATATATTAAACAGTGAAGTGCTAGCTAGAAGTGCCAAAATAAGAATATATAAAACGGTACTAAAACCTATAGTGCTATTCGGAAGCGAAACGTGGACTGGGTAAAAGTGAGCAAAATATGCTAGCGATCTGGGAAAGGAAATTTTTGGAGGGAAGAAAATAGACGACATATGGCAGAGAAGAAGCAATAAAGAATTGAGAGAACTATTTGGTCAACCAAACATTATAGGTACTGCAAAGGGAAATAGATTGAGATGGATTGGCCACATACAGAGAATGAAAAATGAAAGGGTACCCCAAAAAATAGTAGAAAGCGGGATAGGAGGAAAGAGGACGACCCAACGCAAGATGGATGGAAGAGGTGTTAAAAGACCTTAGAACACTAAAGATAACCAACTGGAAAAGAAAAGCAGAGAACAGGAAAGAATGGAGAAAGGAAGTCAACAAAGCCATAGGCCTTCTAGGCCTGCGGAGCTGATTATATATATAATTCCTGCATTTTAATTAATAAAGAAAACAATTATTGTTTTTCTTTTTTATGTCTCATTTTCTCATTCATATGCACCCAGTTCAGAATAATATTGATAGATATGAAGTTAATTCCAACAATATGGAACCCGTTTGTCTGTTCTATGATTTACTGGCAAACTTTTAATGGTAATTAGCTTCATGTTTTGCTAATGGCATTCTCTATGCTTTCTTTTGAGGATAAAGTTCTGGCGTTAAAATTTGTGACCACAAATTGTCAAACTTTTTAAAAACTTAAACGCAAGTATCATTTTTATTACAATATAAAACTCAACCAAAAAAGCTTATCCCCAAGAGAAAGGTCTTAACTATATTCTGTTAAAATTTTAATACGTAATTTATTGGCTTTCTGTAGATTTGTTGTTTACACTCGTTTTCAGCTGTCAAACTTTGGACGCCCCTCTTAAAAACCACAAAGTTTATCTAGGAGACAAATTATTTTTTAAATAAATTGACGATAATAATACATATTTGTTTATTTTCAAATTGTGTTCTATTAAAAAGTTCTGTAAAAATAATTGTTAAGGGTTATAGGTATCAAGTTTCTTATATAATTAGAAAGCGATTTAAAAAAATAACTGTAGATAGCTAATTTATCGATGGGAATAAATAAATTTGTTATTGTAACCTCACCCATATTCGAGAAAAAAAAAAAAAATAAAAACAATTTATCTTCCTTAACTGTAAATGGATGACACTTCTTGAGGAAGCATGCCAACCTATATGTTTATTAAGAAAATCCTGATTAATTTTTATGTTTTGCAATTATTTCGACTCACACTGTGTAATCACTTACCTTGGACCAATGCGTTTGCGCTTTCCACGAGACTGTGAGTAGCAGCAGCAACTAATCTAGCCGCAGAAATCAACCCTTCTGACCACTGTCCATCGTCGGACGATGAAACTGGAGTACCAGACATCTTACCAGCGTCAATTAATTCCCGCTGAGCTGCACTAGCTGCTTTGATTAAAGCTGATGTAGCAGCTGTAATTGACTTGGCGGCTTCAAGAATCATTTCATCGAAGTTCATAGATTCGTCCAAATCTTGTGTCTGAAGAAAAAAAATCACTTTTAAAACTAACGTTTATTCAAATATACTTAGTGACAAAAACCCGAACACCCAGTTTAAATGATTTTATTTTTATAAAATTTTGTATAAGTACTTATTGAGGCATAATAAGTAAATGATAAAAATTTCAAAATTATTGCATTGCTTTAAAGCCCTTTTACCTTTAATAATGTGTGGATGCACCCCGATCTGTTACGCATTCTCCAGCGCGCCTAGGCATGCTTCTGATCAGGTGGTCAATGTCCTCCTGTGGTATCTCATTCCAGGCAACCACCAACTCCCCTCGAAGTTCTTCTAGAGTATGAGGAGGACGTTGCAAATTGAGCAACCTCCTACCCATCATATCCCACACGTGCTCAATTGGGGATAAGTCGGGAGATCTTGGTGGTCAAGGTAACAATGTGAAATCATGAAGTCTATTGTGACTCTTGCGAAATGTGGTCGTTATTATCTTGTTGAAAAGTTGGATTTGCCAGGGTGTCAAGATAGAGTAAAAGATGGGTTCTTAAAACTTCTTGGATGTAACGCTGCACGTGCATGTTACCTCTGATGAAGATTAAAGGTGATCTCGAACCATAAGCTATAGCACCCCAAACAATAACTCCAACAGTTTGATGAAGATGCCTTTCAAGAAAAACCGTGGATTTCTCCTTTTCACCACGTCGTCTTCTAACTTTCGCTTGACCATCGTGCATGCCTAAACAAAATCGAGACTCGTCACTAAAGAAAATACTGTTCCATTCCTGATCCCAGAGTGATCGTTCTCTGCAGCACTCAAGGTGATTACGTCGGTGTTTTGGAGTTAAAGGGAGGACCCAGTGTGGTCGGTATGAAAACAGGCCAAAACGTCTTATTCGTCGGTAAACACTTCGCATGCTAATAGGTCTTCCGTATTCTGCAAGCCATTCATTTACAATGAACCTGGTAGTGGAGAAACGGTCCCCTAAGGCCAATAATCTTAGGCGGCGATCTTCACGGTCTGTTGTTCTACGGGGGCGTCCAGAGCCCCTTGCTCTTTGCGTACGGCCTTGCCTGACAACACCAAACCACGGTGTCTACACTTCTTTGCACTCTAACTGAAATTTCCCGAAAAGAAAATCCATCTTCCCGAAGTCCCATTATACGACCCCTTTCAAACTCACTAAGTTGACGAAATCGTACAGGTCTCCGTACCCTAGGCATCGTAAATAATGTCAAGAACCAAAATCCGCAAAATTTGGATAGTTACTACAGCTACAATATTCATTTTTGGATTGCTAGTGGATTCCAAAAAAGTAGTATAAAAACCGGAATCTTCAATTGATAAGGCTGAAAAGTTTTCTCAATTGTTTATTTCATTAAAATAAATAAATTAACAAATTTTTTTTAAAATAAAATAATTTAAACTGGGTGTTCGGATTTTTCGTGTTACTTAGTGTATTTATTACAAACAAATATAATCGAGAAGTAATTTTTGAATGATTGTTGCTGAGTCCAAGTTGATAAGTGCACCTCTGTAATAATATGTTTGACTCCTGGGTGCTTCTAAACAACAACCAAGAATATCAAACATATCTGACAGCAATACACACTGCATTAGTCTTCTTTTTCTTCTCTGAAGATGCGAAATGTTCAAACTAATTACCACTACAGAAAGAGAACCCCTTACAAAATAATAACACATAAAGTCTAATTTTCTTTAGAATACTGCATATTAATTTATAAAATGCACTTGCAAAAAATAAATTGCGTTAGTGAAAACCTCTTTAACTGAAGTTATCAAAAAGGATGTTTACATTAACCATTTATTTTTTACATTCTGTAATTAATTAAATACATAACCGCTGAATATAAGCTCGTCCAAACTGCAAGAAAAAAGTTAAAAAATTTATGAATTTCATAACTTTAGATCTCTCAAAAACCAAAAAATGTGGATGCTACATGACCCTGTTTTCACCCCTACCTCACTTATCTATCTACCTAAAAACTAGTGTTTAATTAAATATTTAACATTTCTGAACTTACCTTAATATTTTGTCTAGGTCTAAGACTGGCTAACTTCTTAGCTGCAGCATCAATCGAAGCAGCAGCACCCAATAATTCATTTTCAGCAATAACAGTTGGATCATCAGGATCAACCCAATCAGATCCTTTAAGCCGTTTGGCAACACTCAGTAATTCCGTAACGCTTTGTGCAATTTTTCTAGATACTAAAGGTAGAGTTTGTTTAACATCAGCCGATCCATTTCCTTGTAAAATTAACAACAACAATTCTCTAAACTGTTTCGCACAATCGTGTCCTGCATTCAAAGTTTCACTTCTCAGTTCTTGTGTTTCCGCCAAATTGTAGGCGGCGCTTTTGCAAATTATTAACATATCAGAGATAGCTTTTCTCGATAAATTAGCAGCAGCAATGATGTCATCTTGTTTATTACTAATGCCAGCGGAAACGCATTTTGCTGTTGCATTCGTTAACATTTTTGTGCAACGAATTAATTCTTCTGCTGTCACTCCCTGTCTGCACCCCTCGTTACTAGAGTACAATGCCTAAAAAAAATAGCTATTTATTAAAGTGTTAAAAGTACATTTTTAAGGCTCTCATGCACTCATGTGAACCTTCACACCTTAAAAAGTACTTTTAACACGTATATCATACAATATTTTTTCTACAAACGTTCAAAAAGTAATTATACAGTTTGAATTAAATTTTAAAAACACAGTTTACAGTTTTGAGTGCAGATTTCAGTAGCTAAAATTCCTATTTGTTTGGTAAAAAACAGATACAAGTGACTTTCTGACTTCTAGCACCATATATTGCCTAGTAAGAATATCATGTAAATAAATGTCAAGTTTCATTCACTGAATAAGAGGTATAAGTAGCACTTGTACCCCTTTTATTCTAAATACTGTGAAGTAAACACTCATAGTTCAATTTTAACCTGTTATCAGCCTAGCTGGTTCGTGAGCAGGTGTTTTTAAATAGAGCTCTGTGAAACAAGGTTTATAATATTATCATTTTCGATATTTAAGTTAGTATGGATAGTATGCATCACAGAAAGGCGCAAAAGGCAATAAACTCTAAGAAAGAAGACGCAAAACAGCATGAAAATTCACTAGATACATGTGTTATTTGCTTCCATCTTCATCAAGCTCTATCCACCCATCTTATTATAACTACTTCAAAAGTGTTCTACCTGAAGCAGCTAAGGACATACAATTTTTGTATACACAATCTTATAAATAACAAGTCAAACATATATGTTTGGAACGAAACAGTTTCCTCCAGAGGCTCACAAGAAATTGGATCATGTCTCATTCATTTCATCAATAATTCAATTATTTCTACGCATCATTCTTTCTTAGCTATAGCAGTACAAGAAATTAATTTGTCAAATATGTTAATCAATAAAATCTAAATATTTTGACATGTGCTTTCAAAATCTGACAATTCATTTTTGACAGTAGTGCCATAAAAATTTTAAGGCACTCAAGTATTAGAATTTTATTATTTTATATTACTTGCACAATATACATTTTACTCATGTCAAGTTGACATAAACATCACAATTAAAAAAAACCAAATCTATTAATAAATAATTCCAACACTGCTTATTGTCTGTTAGGAGAGACTGTTTGTCCCTCTACTTATAAAGAAGCACTAGAAACAGGCACTGAATGGCAAGATGCAATATAAAATGAAATTAATGCACTAGAGAAAATGAACACATGAGAAATCACTGAGTTGCCAGTGAATGAAAAGGCCACTGAAACTAAATGGACTTTCAAAATAAAATCGGACGGAATAAAGAAAGCAAGACTAGTTGCCAAAGGTTATCAAGAAGATTCCTAAGAAGACATATATGCGTAAATTACCAACAATAAAGATGTATATAAATCATGCTTTACAAAATGATCTCAAAATAACTCGTTAGGAATAATAAAAAACTCTTCGTTTTAACAAAACTTACAATATTTATTTAAAAAATTGCTTTTTTAAACTTATTGACAGCCGTTTCGCTAGACTTAGCATCGTCAGATTGACATATTGAAGTTACATTTTGTTTGTTTGTAGCTAGGTACCTGATGTTTATTAGGTAGTTATAAGGCTAGACCAAGTATAGAAGTAATAAGAACTAACAATATTAAAGCCTAGATGTTATGAGCCCTAAGGGATTATCCTGATGTACTTCCTCTAAGATCAGTATAACTGTGCAATGATATAGAAAAACTAGGAAAAAACTATATCATGCTGATCTTTACAATAACTTAATATATTTGTGTTACAATTACGTCTTAAACGATGCTTGTCTCTATGTAGGAAAAGACATATACATGGTCATTTGTGTTGATGACATATTAATTATGGGAAATCAAGAAAAGGTTACAGAAATCGTAAACTTACTGCAAAAAGAATTTAGAGCTAAAATTTTGAGAGAACTGCAAACATTTTTAGGTGTGAAAATTACAAGAAGTTCAAATGAAATAAAATTTAGTAATGAAGAAATGGTAGACAAAATTCTAAAACGTTTTAATATGCAAGATTGTAGAGGTGTTACTGATATAAATCATCTATTTATTATGAATTATTTAATTATGTGTTTTACAACGCAAGTTAATCAATATGACAAATATAAAATATATATGACGTGACGTATATAATAATAATCAACGAACTCTATGAAAGTAGATATGTAGGTATAAAGTAAACGATATATAAATAAGGTTGTAACATTCGTCCGCCTTCTAAGATTCAACTCTCTATCTCATCAATTAGACGCCTGGGTGGTTTAACGGTGCGTTTACTCCGACGCGGTGCCATGGGAGTTGAGCCCATGTCCGCCATAGTCTGTGGTGAGCTAAGTAGAGAATTTTTCTAGCGCAGCTTTCCCTTGAGTTCCTGATGATTGGCAAGATACGGGAAAGCCACTAGCTTCTTGTAGTGGAGTCGAGGAGGTAACGGGTATTGAGCTGGTTGACGTTCTTCTAGCGGGGCATTCAGTAGGATTTTCCAGACGAGGGCGCATGTGATCTGCATGGTACCTCTTTCGCCACTGGCTGGAGTATTTATCATATACGAATACCGATGAGTACGTCGAGATACAGTGGCTGGCTCCCATCGCGACTGATCCCTGGCTCGCACATATACAGCATCACCTGCCTTATAGTTTGGTGTCTGGTTATCGGAGTTAACATTCGCTTGTATTTGCTTATATTGTAATGACCTCCTAGTACTTGGTCGAACATTGTCAAGCTCGCAATGTAGCCGTCTCCCAAACATTAGTTCACCCGGGGTCTTACCTGTGGTACTATGAGGCGTGATGCGATAAGCAAAAAGAAAATGTTCTAATCGTTTTTTGAGGCATTCTGTGCTTGATGACATTCTGGTCTTAAAAGTTCTCACGAGCCTTTCTGCTAACCCATTTGTACGAGGATGATAAGGCGAAGACGTGATGTGATTGATGCCTTTACCTTTGCAGTACTCCTGGAAACTCTGGGATATGAATTGCGGACCATTGTCAGATACTAAAAATTGAGGAACGCCAAATGTAGTAAATATTGTATCGAGTTCGTCGCAAAGTTTAGAAGTAGTAATTTTGGTCATCGGTTTAATCTCTATCCATTTAGAAAACGCATCTGACAAAACAAGCCAATAAAACCCTTGGAATGGTCCAGCAAAGTCAATGTGAATCCTTTCCCAGGCTCGGTCTGGCATTGACCACGAGAAAATTGGTAAATCAGAACTATTGGGCCGATTTTCTTGGCATTTGTGGCAAAGCTTAACATGTGTGTCTATGTCTTCCTCTATAGTTGGCCACCAAACGTAAAAACGTGCTAATGCTCTCATCGCTGAGATGCCAGGATGCCCACGATGCAAGTACCTTAAAGTGGCTTTTCTTAGAGTATCTGGCATTACAATACGGCCCTGCCACATAACTATCTTATTTTCCAGTGATAACTCACTGCGCTTGCGAGCGTATGGCTTTACGTTATTTGAATAGTTATGCTCACGCCAACCAGTTTTTATGAAATTAGATATTAGTTTCAGCGTAATATCTTTTTGTGTTTCATCTCGTATATAGGCTTCAGATAGTGCAAGATCGCCAATGCTATCGGTTTGTAAGCGCTCTACAATTTTGTGAACTTGCAGTTCAGATTTGGAAGGTAGTTCTTCTGGATTAGGCATCCTTGATAAATAGTCTGCGATCAGGTTGTTGCAGCCCTTTGTATACTGGATGTCATAATCGTAGCTTCCGATTACTAAAGCCCATCGTACTAAGCGGTTATTAGCAATCTTGGGTAAATTTCGTTGAGCTCCCAAAATGTGAATGAGGGGCTTGTGATCTGTCACTAATGTAAATTTAAGGCCACGAAGATATTGATCGAATTTCCTTATTCCAAAAAATATTGCGAGAGCTTCGCGGTCGATGACACTGTACTTTGATTCTGCTGGTCGAAGTTTTCGTGATGCAAAGGCAATTGGCTGTTCTATATTGTTCTTTTTGTGGTAAAGTAAAGCTCCTACGCCTTTCTCTGATGCATCACACGCTAGGTAAAGTGGATAGTTATTATTGAAAGCTACGAGTGGTTTCGAACATACTATTAATGACTTAGCCTATTCGAATGCCTTAGCTTCTTTGTTGGTCCATTGCCATTTAATTCGATTTCCTGTCAATGCGTGGAGATCAGCACAGAGACTGTGCAAGTGTGGTATAAATCGCTCGTAGAAATTGACTAGTCCGAGAAAAGATCGTAGTTCTTTGGTGTGGGTTGGTGCGGAAGCCTTAGTGATTGCTTCTATCTTTGATTTTGTAGGGCGTACTCCATTTTTATCGATTGCGTGTCCGAGGTACTCAACTTCTGGCTGTAGAAAACTGCACTTCTTCAGATTAACTTTCAATCCGGCTTGATCTAGTTTTTCAAACACGGTCTGAAGTGTCTCAAGATGATCCTTGTCATTTTTTCCCGTAACCGCAATGTCATCGAAGTAAACTGCTACGTTCGGTACACCCTCTAGTAGTTTGTCCAGATAATGTTGGAAAATTGACGGAGCCGTCGAAATACCAAAAGGCATTCGGTTATACATGTAGTATCCTTTTGTGTGTCGATATTGTCAAAAAGTTTCTTGATTCGGGCTCTATTTCGAATTGTAAATAAGCATCCTTTAGGTCAATTTTGGAGAATTTCTCACCATTCGCTAGATTTTGGCGCAGTTGATCGAACAAAGGAACTGGGTGTGCATGTGTTATCAATACAGGATTGATTGTGCTGCGAAAATCACCGCAGATTCTGATCTGGCCATTAGTCTTTACAACGTTGACTGTCGGTGTTGCCCATTGTACCGGTGTTATATTTGGGTCTACTTTGGTGATGATGCCTTCTTTAACCAAACGATCTAATTCAGCTTCAATATTTTTCTTCATTGAAAATTTTATTGATCTGGCCGGAATGTGTTTCTGGTTGAGCATTGGGCTTGATGTGTATATTCACTTGATAATCTTTGACTTTTCCAAGTTTTCCATCAAAAAGAGCATTATGTTTGTCAATAATTTGTTTCAGTGATGTAGTTTCCTGTCGAGTTTTCTTAATAGAGTAGACTGGTTTTGGGAATTTCATGTGAAACATTTCACTCCACCGTAGGCCAAACAACATAGGCTCAGCTGAGTTCATCACAACAACGGGTAGCAGTTTTCTTTTATTCTGGATCTGTACTGTAACATCCGCTAGGCCTTTTGGTTTGAGTCTTGTGTTCCCGTATGCGCTCAAAACTGGGGCCTTCGTGAGAGGTGGGGCTCCGATACGCCTCCAGAACTTGGTACTAATAATGGAATAGACTGAGCCGGGATCCCAATCTAACGTGCAGGAAATGCCGTTTATAAGAACGTCAATTTTCTTACTGTCCTTGCTGCTTTTATTTTTTATTTGACAGACAATATCTGTTTCATCTTCGCTGTCTTCTGAATTAGATGACTGTGATGACTGGCGGCTGCTTTCGTCTTGCCTAAGCTTGTATAACTTGTTATTTTTACTGAATGTTCTATGTTTATCAACCCGACTAGGTAGGCATGCTTTGCCTGATTTGATACAACAATCTTCGAAATGGCCTGGTGTATTGCATGCTTTACACGTATGTGCTTTGGCGGCGCATTGCTTAAGGGGTGTCTTTTCAGGTTCACCGCATCTTAGGCATTGATGGGTGCGGAATTGGCGCGGTGACGTTTTCAAATACGACTTAGGTTTTCTTGTAATCTTGTTGATTTTAACGTGTATATCTGCATCGCTTTCTGCTTGTTCCCGTGATTGGGCCACACTAAATATTTGAGAAAAAGTCACTTCTTTCATTTTCCCGTCTTGTAGTTCTTGTAAATCTGGCCATTTTTGCTTAAGATCAATCTGTAGTTGTTCGTGATTGAGGCCGGTCGCAAATCGGTCACGCAACTGTCGTTCCAGAATATCATTGCTGTAACCACAATCTTTGCTAATTTCTTTTAGCCTATTGGCGTAATGCTCCATGGACTCATTTTCCGTTCGTACACAGTTCCAAAAGTCGGTCAATGCTCTGTACCTTGTGCGTTTAATTCTAAACAGGTCCAGCAGTTTAGCTCGAATGTCAGAGTAAGAACTGTTTTCAAAATGTGGTGTAAGGGCAACTTTTATGTCGTGGAAAGTTTCAGGTGTGAGACAGGTAAGTAAAAGTTCTTTCTGGATACTCCTTGCATCTTCTCCCCAAATTTCGCATTTATGTTCAAAATAATCAATAAAATTTCCAACAGAAGTGTCATCTGGATTGAATTTGTCGGTCTTAAAACAATTGTAAATACTGTTTTTGTTACCGTGAGAGTATGAAGAACTGGGCGACTCCGTGCCATTTGCCGTTGTTGGTGTGGGAGCCGCAGTAGCTGCATTTTGTTGTTGAGATAGTAGTAATTGTAGAACTTCTGTTATTTGTTTCTGTTGTACAGCTTGTAGTTTTAAGAATTGTTCAAACTGTTCGTTGTTCATTACATCGATTTTTAATTCTCGTCGCCACTGATATAAATCATCTATTTATTATGAATTATTTAATTATGTGTTTACAACGCAAGTTAATCAATATGACAAATATAAAATATATATGACGTGACGTATATAATAATAATCAACGAACTCTATGAAAGTAGATATGTAGGTATAAAGTAAACGATATATAAATAAGGTTGTAACAGTTACCACTCCTATGGAAACGAATATTCAGTTTGAAGAAAAAGAAGAAATTATCGAAAATTGTCCCCATCGTGAACTCATTGGTTCTCTTACATATCTATCAACTACAACTCGCCCTGATATAGCATTCAGCACTGCTTACCTAGGAAAATTTTTAGATATACCCACAAACTCTATGTGGAAAGGAGCCAAACGAATTCTGAAGTATATTAAGCAAATTAAGCATCTGAAACTTACTTTTAAGAAAAATGTTCAAGAAAGTATTATAGCATTTGTGGATGCTGACTGGGCATCTGACAGAAATGATCGGAAAAGTGTGAGCGGACTGGCAGTTTTACATCATGGAAACTTAATATCATGGAGCTCAAAGAGTTGCCGAATTATATCTACAAAATTTAGCAGCTGATTTTATTGGAAAAGTACCAATCCCTATAATGTTTATGGACAACCAAAGTGCTATCTCCATGATAAAAAAACACGAAAATATACGAAGAACAAAGCATATAGACATTAAATTTCATTTCATACGTCATCATGTGGAAAATGGTGACGTGCAAGTTGATTATGTTCCAACGGAAGAAAATGTGGCTGACATTTTTACAAAACCCTTGTGTAACGTGAAATTCACAAAGTTTAGAAATTTAATGGGCATTCTTTAATTATTTTGATGTTAAACTCTTTCTTTGATGAAATTATTATGATTCTACTTAATTTTATATTTAAAGTTTTATGCCAAATAATAATTTAAATAACTCAAATTAATATTTGAGGGCGGGTGTTGGAATTATTTATTAATAGATTTGTTTTTTGTTGTGATGTTTATGTCAACTTGACATGAGCAAAAATGTATATTGTGTAAGTATATAAAATAATAAAATTCTAATATAAAGTGATTTTAAGGCACTCAGTGCCTTAAAGTGACATTTTTAAGGCTTCTATGGAGTGCTAAAAATGGCATTTTTAACACGTTTGTAGAAAAAATTTGTTAAGGACTGCCTGGACTGTTAAAATATTAATATAAGAAAATATTTAGTAATACTGACTTTCATTTCCTGCCCAATTGCTTCAACTGTAGATTCTAATGCCCTTGTACCTCTTGTGTGTTCATCTTCTACAGCTTTGACAGTTTTCAGTAGAGATGTTACGTTGGTAACCATTACCTGTAAAAAATGTATTACTATAAATTTATAACGTATACATTTTTAATAAAAACAAACATGCTTTTAGACATACACAAAAAATCATGAAGCTGGAAGTTTAAAAGTTGTTAATAATTTGTATACAGCAATGATAGCAGAGCCAAAAACAAGAGCGGATATTTATTATAAAAATTGTGTACTTTTGAATACACACATAAATATGATTTTTTCCTAGTAAAAACTATGGATCCGCCCTTGACCAGAAGAGACTATGCAAAAAACAGACCAAACATAAAATACGTACCAAAGGATAATAGAGGAAAAATTCTTGATTTAAAACAAAATACTTATGAGGCACACTATTTATTCATGAACATTGAAGAAAATAGATAATTTTGTATTGTAATAGTACAGCAAAATATAAAAGTAAGAAAACAAACCTTTACGTGAAAACATTGTGACAAAGAATAGTCAGAATACTCATTTAGTTATTTTCTTTTTCAAAAAGATAATATAAATATTGCTTGTATTATCATTATTATTTATCTTTTTATTGACGAATATTTAATTTAATCACACATTGAAATATTTTTGTATGGTATTCTGACTAGTGACATTATCTATCTATTTAAATAAAACATTACACAAAATATTAAGTACTTTTTGTTAAAAGAAATTAACTGGAGAAACAAAAATAATGACAAATAACTCAAGAAGCAGCGATTAAACATTGAACTATATCTGATTGCAAGTCAGAATTAACGTTTTCCTTGCTGTCGCTTAATAGTTTCAACAATTCGTCCTCTTGATCCGAAATCCACCAATCAGTTTCAGAGTCCGTCACCTATGGGCCAATCAAAACATGTTTTTTGTTAAAATAACACCACCACATCACAATTATGACAACCGTTTCGTTTAAGTTGATATTAATAGCAATTTTAACCAACTTCGCAAACTTTCATATCAACTTAAACCGTCACTTTAAATATGGTTATCCAGCTTAGTTTTTCAGATTTTTATTTAAAGCAATTTTACAAAAAATCCGGAAAACCAATGAATTCATCTGCGAACAAATAAAAGATTTAATACTTTTGATAATTATTTTACAAAATATAAATTTTTAAATTTGCATTTAATGTTACGAGTTAGGTAATAATTAAATAAATAGAATCATTCAGTCTGTGAACTGATTGAACCAGTAGTATGAAGGATGGTAATTTAAATAAAAAGTTATATTTTAGGTCTGTTCCAACCAAGCAGAGAATCGTTCTAAAATAGTAATTTTTGTGCGCAGTGGTGTATTGAGTTGCGCAGTGCACTAATTTGGTCTCGTGAGTGGTAATATTACCGTTCTAGAACGGTTCTTTGCTTGGTTGGAACAAACCTTTTAAAAGTTAGCAAGCAAAAAATACTAATATCATCAGATGTATACTTCTAATGTCCACAGATGTATTCAACGTGCGATAATTTTTGGTGGACTTTAAACAATTGTGACATGTTTTGATAAGCTTCATTAATGATTAAAAAATAGAAGAGTTAAATATAAAAGCATGCGCGTTATATTAATTTAATATATATTAAATATTACATTATTTAAAGTCCACTTGTAAAAAATGCAAAATTAGCACAACGCACATGCATTTTTAGGCTATGATAGTGGTTTTGTTAGTGATTGACCCAAAATCCCATGTTTTATTTATCTTTAAATCGTATTGATACCCAACCTAAAATTGTGTTGGAACTTACAGAATTTTATGGTAAATTATTGATTAACTATTATCCTAATGGCATCCTAAAACACTTAAAAAATCCTTACCAAAATTATACTTATTTTAATACATTAAAAATCAATAAATACTCACAATTAAAAATTATTCTATGACAAGTTAATTCATAATTAGTTTTGCATCAGTATTTTAAAAATCTGCTCACCAAATATCAATAATTAGAGTTAACTTGGTAATAATAACCAGATAAATAATATTTTCGTTTGATGCAGTTTTATTGCATAATTCTCCCTGGGTCGTTTGTTGATTTTTATAATTAATGGACACACTCTCTAACAATGCTTTATTGAAAAATAACAATTAGTAAACAAAAAAGAAAATAAACATTAAAAAGCTCTCTTAAAAATTAATTCTTCTACGATATCGTACCTTAGCGCTGTCTTTTAAATGAACCATGGCGGGATCGTTGATAGGTTTTCCACTTGCTGCTTTTGTAGCTTGAATTAAATCTCCAAGTGCACTAGCTACATCACGGACTGCATTTATCAGCATCACTTGAGAGTCTGGATTATCGCAACCCAAGCTGGCTGCTCCAAACTTTACAACTTCGGCCAATTGTACTATAAATGTATAAGATAAATTACATTTTGTAAATGTTTTTGAGTTTAAGAGTGACTTATTACTAGCACCATCATTTTAAATATTAATTTAATCTACAAATGCATAAATTAAATTACGGCTGGTTGTATACAATGTAATATTTTACTTAATCATTTTAATATGTATTAATATCAGTTATATATTATACCAAATACATATGGGTCAATAATTTGCATTGCAATTTGATCCATGAATTGAAGGGTTTTGGTATTTCTGTTCCTACTTTTCTAGACGAAGGTTGCTTATTGAACAATTTACTTTTGTTGTGGCAAGATATTGCTTGTAAAAAATTAGCTAAAAGTTATTTTAGATAATACATATATTTAATTTTTATGAAACATTTTAGAACAAGTGTACCACATATATATTTTCCTTATTACTATTCCATACATACCTTATTAATACTTAAATAGTTCAGAATCATTAAAAGATTAAATTATAATTTAGTGCTGTCGTATTAACACCAAAATAAATCTTTTAGTAACTATTATTACACTAAAATAACTATTGTTTGGGTTATCACAAACAAACTTTTTTTTAATTATATGTATTATCTGTATAAATAAATTTGTAGTAAAATGAAAAGAATGACATTAGAGAAAATTAGTTCGACATTTACTAGATACTAATACTATTTTAAATGTTTGGCAACATAGTTCCGTTCTGACAGTGACGTGCAACCATGTTTATGCTGAACAAGGTATAGTAAAATTTTACTAGAAGAGTGGAAGATTTTTTTTTTCGAGAGTGGTATTTGAAGAAATTATTTTTTGAACTATTCTGTACAAAAACTACTTTATTTAAGAAACTTCCTAAAACAACTTGTATTTCATAATTTACACAAACAAATAATATACAAACTAAAACTATTAATAATATCAATAAAACGTTTAGTCAAACCACAATAAATTTAATATTAAAAATATAAAAGTGCGACTAGTTTTGGTCTTAGACCATCATCAGGTTAAGACCATTTTATTTGAAATTTGATATCAGCCACATTTGAGTTATGGATCATTCCTTCATTTTAAAACTATTAATTTTTTTTTTAATTTTTGACAGTTCGATGAATTTATCAATAAATAAAACCATCAGTATTATCAGTATTAACCGGAACAATGAAAGAATGAAAGAACCTAAAGTGATATAAATGATAAAAAATATTTATGAAACTGACGGTGTTACCTCCGCAAAAAGTAACATATTTATTATTTTAAAAGTATAAAAATTGAGTTTTATAAAATTTCATAAAGTATAAAATACATTTATCAGTCAAATTTTAAACAAGTTTATGCATATGACCTCTAGTCAATACAGCTCACGATTAGTTTTTTCAAAAATGTAATTAAAACAATAATTTAATAGTTTCACTTAGTATAAAAATCAACGTATCAGATTTTTTCATGCTGTTTCTTTAAGCTCCACCACTAGTGCAACAACTGGCACTCACTTTTCTGATTTCTGAGCAAAACAATTGTTTGAAATAAAATAGGTACATTCGGTATAGAAAAATTCAGGCGCAACCTACGGGACTATGAATTTTGAAGTGGGAATATTCAGTATTTTCACTTTTAAAACTTTTATTTACAAGATAATTTGTTTTCCCACTTATACCTACACTGTTTTTTTTTCATTAATTAAATATTTATTCAAAGGTAATACCACGGGTCCTTAAAATTTTATCGATAAATTTTTAGTTTCGACGAAAACTTTTTTATTTGGCAAAAATACGAAAACAAACTGAAATATGATAAAATTACGAGTCCGTAGGATGAGTGATCTTATCTTATTCAAAAATTGATTGTGTTAACCTTTACTTTTGATTGATGATTGGCTAGCATTTAGCACAGAACATTGAAGATTAAGAGTTTTCATTGACAGATGAAAAATAATCAATATAAAACGGAATGATTGGCTAGCATTTAGCACAGAACATTGAAGATTAAGAGTTTTCATTGGACGAAATCACAAAACTGTGATATTTTGACAGATGAAAAATTCGTATAAAACGGAATGATTGGCAAGCATTTAGCACAGAACATTGAAGATTAAGCGTTTTCATTGGACGAAATCACAAAACTGTGATATTTTGACAGATGAAAAATTCGTATAAAACGGAATGATTGGCAAGCATTTAGCACAGAACATTGAAGATTAAGCGTTTTCATTGGACGAAATCACTAAACTGTGATATTTTGACAGATAAAAAAATAATCTGTAATATATTTGTTGGAAATGGAGTCATAGGGTACATTCAGGAGGTCCCAGCGGCTGAGATCGCTTAGTAAGGAGTCTCTCTGAATGTAGCGCTGCTTGAAAGCTATTCAACAGCGGCTGATTGTTTTGCTCAGCGTAGAAATTTGTCGCTTTCTAAAAAGCGCATCGCGATTTTGACATTAATGACATATCGAAATTGGGTTATGTAGGTTTGTGTTGATTTTAATTATATTCTAAGGTGTTGATTGTTGGGATAAGATTTATCCAATTGATAATTGAAGATAATTATTGTAGTTTTGTACATGAACACAATAGACATATAAAAACCAAAATAAAAATTGGGTTATGTTTTCAAATGTTTTGACTTTTGTTCCGCTGTCAGTGAGCCACGCATTCAGGCGAAACGAAGGCGCTTATTAACAGCGGCCACAGCATGCTGAGTGGTTAGATCTAGCCGCTGGGACCTCCTGAATGTACCCATAGTCACGCAAGATTTGGTAGTTTCGACAATGATCATTAGTATTTTTAATGAGCGAGAGTTTATATTTTAAGGAAACTTCCTGTATTTGTCTAAATTTTTTGAGAATTGTCAGAATTATTTTGTCACTGTCAAAATAAAAAGTAATTGTCTTGTCGAGTCTGATTTTTATATTAGATTCATTCATAAACGATAGAATTCGGGTAGATTTCTATTCGTTTTCAACAATATTTATCGCCTGATGATAGTTTTATAGAGAAACCCAAACTGGTTGAGTAGCTTTTATTTTAAGCATAATATAATTGAGGGATTGTCGAGTTTCGAGTTTTTCTCGAACTCCACATTTGAACAGTGGATTACACATGATAAAGATAGTAAAAAATTATATTACCTCCACTATCCACTAAACGTCCATTGTATAAACTATTATCGTCAAACAACCCATACCCAGGCTTCTCTAATATATCGAATAAATTACATGTTTGAACTAAAAACATTAAAAATCAAATAAAAAACTTCTATAAAATCAAAAGGTAAAATCAATTAGTTAAGTTTTATTACAATCTTCTTTGTTTAGTGTTCTAATATGATGGGTCAGTACAATACAATAAATTTAATTATCTTTCATTTGTTTACTAAGTTTAATTACAAAAAATATAACTGTCTTAATGAAATTTATTGTATTTACCTTTACTTTGTGGAATGCCATCTTACTAAGAACATTAAAAATAAAACTTTTAATAAAACTTCCACTGTTTATTCAGAAAAATGCTTTTTTATCTCATTATTTATTATGTCAATCTGACGATGCTAGTTTTTTGGGAAACAGCTGTCATTAAATTAAAAGCAATTTTTTTCAATAAAAGTGGAAGTTTTGTAGAACAGCAATAAAGCAATAAAAAAGTTTAATGACTGTAAGGAACTGCTGTAAATTGGAAAAGTTTAAATTTAAAAGAAGAGCGAATTGGAAAAAAATGTAAAGTTATAAAAATAAGAAAGAACAAAAAAAAATATTTAAAATGTTTGTTAACCCAAGTAAGAACATTTGCTGAAACTGAAACCAGTTATAATTAAAGTAACTTTATAAACGATTTAATGACTAGAAAACCTTCATTGTCACACTTTTAATAATTTTTCAAAGAGTTAGTTCGGATAATATTCAAAATGATTACTTATAATAAGTCAGATATAAAATATTGGTATTTTAAATACACCACATACAAACCAGCCGTATAATTTTGTAACTAAGGAATGAAGTATCCCTTACAAACAGCTCAAAAAAGTAAATAAAAAAGTATTTCATAAACAAATATAAAAAAGTACTAACCAATTGTAGCAACTGAGTTTTGCGCAGCTACTGCTAGCTGTTCTTGAGAAGAAGCTGCACCGGCTACCAAAGTTTTGGTATCTTCCACTAAAGCTTTTGCAGTCTTTAATATGTTCTCTCTATGATTAGCAAAGGATTCGTGTTCATTTTCAGGATTAAGATTTCCGGCTGTAGCAAACATAATTGTGGTTTCCAGGTCACCAATAATACCAGATACAGTAGAAGCGGCATTGATACATGCTTGAGTACCTCTGGATTCATTTTGCAAAGTTGCTAGAACTCGAGATACTTTTTCTGCGACGTTACGAGAACAATCTCCCACTTCTCGAAGAATTATATCATCTTTTCTCACCAGACACTGACCTCCAGTTTGTACTAATTCCACGCACGCTCCTCCCAACTGTTGAACTATTTCCTAAATGACAAATACATAATACATGAATGATCTTTTGTACCTTAATGCAATAAAAATATGTGAGCTGTAGGTTTGGTTATTTCCTGCCCAGGTTTAAATATATTGACATAAATTTAATTCAAGTACTTACTCTAAGTCTTACAGAAACCTCGGCATTGGTTGCAGCCGCCGCCGCACCAATACTATCGCTCGACAATTGGGCATATTTGTGAGCCAGGTCTGCGGAGAGTTGAGCAACTTTTTTGAGTGTCGGTTGCAGCTTTGCTAGCAATTTCTCCAGCAATTTTTGCTATGCTTTTTGCGCAATCTACCATTCGAGTCTGATAATCAACAAATCCTACAACAGATTATCAATAACTTTTTTACAATAAAACTAATAAATATTAATTAAACAATACATTAAGGTAAAAATCCTTATCTTTAATAAAATGGCTGTATCAGCAACATAGTGAACTTGATCGTGAATATCATATATTGACCCCGTCGTCGTCGTTAAACAATTTAATTAAATATACAAAATATACCCACACCACAATACTCAGGAACATTTTTTATCTATTTCAGTCCCTACTTTTTAATTTCTGAAGATCGCTGTCGCTTTTTTCGTGAACTTTTCTTATTTATCAATATTTTATGAGGGTGAACCAATAGAATTATTTTTTCACAAATAATTAACATAATTTTAATCAGATATATGTATTTATCTATTTTAATTGAATTACATATTTTAAATAAAGAATTCATCACGGAAAATTCGCTACATGGGTTGTTTTAGGAGATATCAAAAAATGTTACTAACAAAAATAGTAGATGTCTCTAGGGTCCATATTTTTGAAATTACCTTAAACTGTACAGAGTGTTGTTTAACTCCATTACAAACCAAACATATGATTTTTTGATACGTTACACAGAGTCCTTCAGAAGATATGGGCACGTTTATGTGAAAATCGTAGGTAAATCAACCCTTAAATATTAATTATTTTCCCTTTTGTATACAGGGTGGACGATAACTCGAACCTTTCATTTTCTCTCTTTTTTCAAATGGAAAACACACTGTATTTTATATCATAAATAGATTATTTAGATTATGTTACTTTAATTTTTGTTAAGCATTCCCTATACTCAAAAAGTTTATAAAAATAGAGTTATTTTTGTAATATTTATTGTAAAACCATAATTATTAATATATTATGTGAAAGGAATAAACGTTGAATGTAACAAACAATCCTTAAAAATAATAAATTTTAATAAACAATTTTTTCTAAAAAACAAGTCTCCAAAAAGTATAATTCTAAAGTGTTCACCTTTAACATCAATCCAATGCTGTAAACCATTACATTTTACATTACACTTTAATATTATAGTTAGAATTATACTTTTGGATTTAAAAATCATGTTTGGTTTGTAACGGAATTATACAACACTCTGTATAGTTTAAGGTAATTCCAATATATGGACCCTAAAGACATCTACTATTTTTATTAATAACATTTTTTTCATATCTCCTAAAAATAACCCATAAAACCGAACTTTAAAACGTCATAAAACTTTAAAAGTTTTATGATGAATCTTTGCAAATATACCTAGTTATAAGAATTAGATTGTCTCCTCTATGGAATATACCTAAAATTCATAGGTGTGCATTTTGGCAATTGAAAATTTTAACTAAAGAATGAAAGTTAAATAAAAAAATCTTAAAATAATGTCAATGGTTTCAAATTGTTTTGTTTTTCAGGTACAAAGAAAGTAAGTAGAAACATGATTGCAATACAAAATATCCCTTCAAAAATAAAAAAAAATATATTAAAAACTGTTTATTACACAAAATGGTTTAAAAAATTACTTGCTTCTACGACAACTACAAAAGTATACTTTTTCGCATTAATTTTTAGTTGCAAAAGTAAACAATTTCTTAAGGTTATGAACAAACAATAATGTTACTTGTGAAAAAATAAATTAATGAGAAATAATAATATTTCGAAACTAATTTTCTCAAAAATATGTCTTTTTACTTATAGCAAAGAAAATAAATTAAGATTGGAAAATATCAGGAACAATCTCTATGTTTTCAAAAATTGATGTTGGATAAAAGTTTTATATGTTAATTTTTCAAATTTCGCAAAATTTATCTAATATAAAAAATAAAAACCATTATCAGATTTACATATCGAAGTAACATTTTGTTTATTTAATGTTGCTACTTGATGTTATTTAAGTAGTGTTACGACAAGACCAAGTATGGAAGTAATAAGACATAACAATATAAAGCCTAGAGGTTATTAGCCCTAAGGGATTATCCTGGATGTATTTCCCTCTAAGATCAATATAACTGTGCAACTCATACAGGTTTTGATTTTATAAAAAAATTGTATATAGAAAAATAAGGAACAATAATTAGGTTTTAAAAAATTGATATTTGCAAATTGACAGAATTAAACATTAGTTTTTATTTTTTTTTCTTGTAAACGAGAACCTACCATAAAAATTAAAAACCTAAATATTGTTTGGAGTTTAGTTTTGAATACCTCTACAAAAAGTAAAAAAAAATTATTAAAAAATAACGGAGATATTAGGGAAGAGTGCACCGAAAAAATAGCTTAAATTTTATTTTGTTGAAAATTAAATTTAAAAAATAATGCAACCTTGCTGTGCAATACATTTTAAGTGTACTCATTTAATTTGAGAAACACTCTTACCTAAAGCCAATGTCGCCAATTTTTAAAAATTTAACCAAGTCAGTATTATTTTGAAAAATAAATAAACTAAATTGACTTATTAAATGTCTTTGTTTTTTATAAACTTTGTAATTCTTTTTGATTTTCAAATCTTCTAGTCACCCCCTTTATTATTGTGTATGATAAAGTAGGTCTTCTCTGCTCTCTACTCTGGTTCACAGTTATTATGCAGCATTACGTTTATGGACGACGGCGTTGCCATATCGGCATGTTCTTCGAATTTGGTTCCAACTGGCGCGGGAATATAACTTGCCATTGTGATACTATTATGATTTAAATGTTGACTAAATTATTCATTTGAAAATCGTTTAGTGAGTAATTAAGAATATTTATAATTATGCTTTTAGATAAATTTTACCAATAAATTTAACCAAAGCGGCAACAGTGTTGAATATTCGCCCATAAGATTTACATTGGCCTATGCCGGCCACACTGCATAATAACTGTGAACCAGAGTATAGTAACAATGTTATTCCTTTTATTTCATTACTTTTTACTCCGTTTTAAAAGTTTTAAACTTCTTAGAGAACCTTTTAATATTTTGTATAATAAATGACACTCACCTATTTTATATATATTTTTAATTTTTGTTTCAATGAGATATGTTTCCTTATTTTTTTATTTTTTTTTTAAACACATCTAATTATTATTTATATTCTCGATATTTGGTAAAAATTTCGTAAAAAATCGTTTAGTTATTTTTTTCTAAATCTTGAAAAACCTTAAAAAGTATTGAAATAATAAAAGTTTCACTCAAAACCGAGAGTTTGACCCTGGTGGATTTGATAATTCTCACTAGCTCGATGTAGTAGCAGTAGCAAGAAGGCGAGAGAGCGCGAGTTACGAACAATATTATTTTCTCGAAATTATTTACCACAAAACGCTATTAAGTTCTCATTTAAAAAAAATTGTAAATAGAAAAAAAAGTTGAAAAAAAATAAGGAACAATCTGTAGGTTTTCAAATTTTGATTTTTGAACATTAACAAAATTAAATATTGGTTTTTAATTTTTTTTCAAAAAACAGAGACCTAATACAAAAAATAAAAACCTACAGATTGTTCGGAGTTTTCTTTCGAATGTCACTGCAAAAAATAAAACGATTTTATTTATAAATAACCGAGATATTAGGAAAACGCTGAAAGAGTGCACCGATAAAACAGCCTTAATGTAAAATTTATAAAGTAAAAAGTATATTTACCTATATCTTCATCAGAAATAATTAGCGATGCTCGGTTGTCGGATAATCGAGTCATAGATCTTGTTAAATTGTCAACTACACCGGATACTATTCCGCTTTGCGTCGAGATTGCTTCTAAACTAGTAACTAAATCTTGAAGATTATCTCTTGTAGAGTTGGCACATTCGTCGATGTCAGGGTGGATGTTTACAGCCTGAAATAAATTATTTTATACAAAATGTATTTGGTAAGAATAAGAACTTACCTTAGGATTTCCACCACAATCCTTTGTCGCGTAAATGAACTGTAGTGCAGATTCTGTTACCGATTTAGCTTGGTCAAGAATCTGTTCTTGTTGTTTAGAATGGGTAAGGTTGGATGCAGCTCCAATAGTACTTTCCACTAATGGTTCGAAATACTGTATTAATTGGTTAATTGCATGACCTACAAAAATAAAATGTAAAACAGGAAAATAAAGCTTTCGTAATTTTAGTAGACATACCGATGCTTTCAGCTTCATATTTAGCTGCATGCCGCAGCGGCTCTATAGTATCAAATAATCCAGCAGCAGAACGCCCGACTTGTTGACTGTATACTGGTAAAGTAGCAGATCTTCTTGGAGCGAGAGATTGAGAAACAGCATCCATGTATGCAGCATCCAACGTTTTCAAGTGATTACTGATGATTTGAGCAGCTGTTTCCGATTCAGATTTACCAGGTGCTTCATTTCTTGAAAATAAGAAAAGATATAATACTCGAAGTCATAGGCGCAACTAGGGGGGCTAGGGGGGGCTTAGCCCCCCCCTAGCTCACCATTAGTCCCCCCTTGAAATTTTAAATTTTTTGACCAGATTGTACAGCTAAATATTGTTTTGAAATCATTTTAAAAATATAAAATTAAACTTTAGAATAGAAATCAAGCAGTATCATCCGCCAATATCTGATACTACGAAATTGCTACCAGATATTGGCGCCACAATGTACTGAAATTTGGACATTTCTATCAGCCGGCCATCCCGCGACTTCAGCGCTGGCACGGCGCGGCGCTTACATACACTATCACCGACACGAATGCTCAATCTATGTGAAGATCGGTGTCGCAGTTTTAATAATTTCATTTTCCAATCTGTCTATGTTGTATATTGAAAGAGACATTTGTTTAGATTTAGTTGTAGACGACTTTTCAAAGAAACAAAGAAAGTTAAAGTTAACTTTAAATTAAAAAAAAATACATGTATTCGAGTCCCCCTGAATAAAATTTGTTCAATTTTGCACTGATAACTTTGTTAAAATATTAATTAAAACAAATTTAGTTTCGACATTTTTTTATTGGGGCAATTCGCAATGAAACGGGACAAAGTGCCATGTCTAGACTCTTATTATTTTTATTAATTAACTTAATATAATAATTACACTATGTAATCCTTTACTAAAAATGTAACATGCATGTCATTGGTATTTTTTTTCAAAACTCTACTGAGATCTGAGATTAGTATGGTGGCTGGTTAGACGTAGTGGGTGACAATGTTTTTTATACGAAAAGCTATGTGGTTAATTGTTTGGGTTCTATTTTTATTCCATATATAGCCTTGGGGCTTAAGCCCCCCCCAAAAAAACGCCTCTAGTTGCGCCTATGCTCGAAGTACCATATAAGTTAAGAAGACTCACAAAAATGACAATGAACCATACAAGAATGAGTATTAAAACACAAATAGGGGAAACAGATGAGTTTGAAACAAATAAAGGCGTACGGCAGGGAGACAGTCTATCAACAACACTTTTTAATATAGCTATAAAATATGTAACTAGAAACATGAACAAAGGAACACTCAGAAACAAATTGTAGCTTACGCCGATGATTTGGTAATAATAGCAAAAAGAACAGACAACCCAAATGGTAGAGGAACTCATAGAAGAAGGAAGACAAGTAGGCTTGGGCATAAATGAAAACAAAAATAAAAATATTAAGATTGGGCAAAAAATAAAAAAAATTAAAATGGGACGATATAACTTTGAAGAGGTCAAGGGATGGAACAAGATCAAACGAAATAAAAGAAAAAACGCTAGCTGCAAACAGAGCATTCCAACTAAATAGGAAATTAATAAAAAGTAAGTTTTTAACAAAAAGAACAAAAACAAGAATATACGAAACACTAATAAGACCAACGATAATGTACGGGGCCGAGCTAGTTACAATGACTAAAGCCGATGAAGAAAATTTGAGAAGAGTAGAGAGAAAAATAATTCGAGCAATACTAGGACCAACGAAAACAGGAGAAGGTGAATACAGGAATAGATTAAATTATGAAATAAATGAGGAACTAAATGGAATAGATATAGTCAAAAATATAAAAAGACAAAGACTGAGATGGTTGGGACATATATGGAGGGCAGGGGAAGAAAACACAATAAACATCATAACTAAGTGGACTCCTGCAGGAAGGAAAAGAAGAGGAAGACCGAGGTCAAGATGGTTAGATTAAGTAAAGCAGGATTTAAATGCATTAGGAATCAAAAATGCAGAGGAAAAAGCAAAAGATCGAAGAAGCTGGAACCGGATATGTAACAGCGTATAAAAAAACAATGAAATGAGGACTGATCCACCTCAGAAATATGGATCTAGAAAGCTTGTAAAAGCGGCGCTACCCCCACAGGGGTGTGAAGCCACTATATATATGTACATTGAAAAGGTATATTTAGGGTGATAACAAAATTTATTTTATTTACATTATTATTTTCGGAGACATCATAATTTGAAATAAAATTTCAAAGTCAAAAAAATAATTTATTAGGTTAAGAAAATTTTTGTAATGTTTTGAATTCTGTAATAGTTTAAGTGTAGATAAGAAGTAGGGATTAAGAAGATTGGTTGCCAAGAGAAAAGATGTTTCTCTCCGATTGGCAGCAAATATTAATTTTGCTGACACATATCAATCAGTAAAGTATTACTTTTCCTGCCTAGACAGCAAAGTGGTTACTTAATAATCCATAAATCGTTTATAATTTCCTTCATATTTCATCCGAGATTTCCCGCAACAAATTCAACTCTATATTTTTTGCCACCTCCTATATTTCTGGAGGAGTAAGTACTTCCAGGTCGCTATTACTGTCCATTATATCATAATTTAAATATACCGATATTTTTCGCATCACTGTCACAAATTTCATGAATTGTCAAACCATAATTATTATGGACATTTCCGTAGCAACCAACCATTCCAACAACCGCGATTTCTATCAAATTTTATTTTAATTGAACACTAGAAGAAAAATAAAGAGATTGCGGGAATTGTAATAATTTGCAAATACAATATCCTCCTATGTCATTATGAACAATCGGAGAGAAAATTATATGTTCAACTCGGCAGCAAAGTAGATGACTGCCTTAGGCAGTCAATCTACTACTTTGCTGCCTAGTTAAACAAATAACTATTGACAGAGGAGAGTTTGGAAGAATAAATCTAAAATGGTCTAAAAGTTAGAAACTTTTAAAGAATTTAAAGTCGAATAGAAGAATAAGTTTAATCAATAATAAATAAAAAGAACCCAGTTATAGAAGTTTATTTAAATATTAAAGCAGTGGCAGTTTAAGGAGAGAGAATTATTTTTGACATTTCAGTAGGAGATTTTAAGAAGAGAAAAGTAAAGTGAATTTTAATATTTACTTGAAAAGTAAATGTGTTCGGAAAATAAATAATAAAAAAATAAACTGATTAAAACTAAAGTAAGCAAATAAAAAGGAATAGGAAGATAAAAGTGTTGGAAAGCAGACCTTTGGAGAAGATGATGGTAATATGGTGTTCACAGAAGAAAAATATGGGGAATTAAAGGACAATAAGCGGTAGTTAAGGTTAGTTTAATTAGTTAAGATAGTTAAGTAATTAGTTAAAACTAGATACGGATAAATTAGGCATCTGTTGACTTTGGATAATCATTTAAATTTCAGTATAATAAAAAAATTAAAATAAATGTGTTGTTGGAACCCTACCCTATAAATAATTAGTAAACTGAAAATTAAAATTTAAAATTTGATTCACTATTGAGATAATAAAATCATCTCAATATATATAATACTTGAATTTAAAAATCTATTAGGTAAGTACTAACTTGATGTTAACAACCAGCTGTTTTATGGCATCAGATACGTTTTTGGAACAACCGGCAAAATGTTGCCACGTAGAGGGATCCTTAGGCATAATTATAAGATTTTTGGTGGCGTTAATAACAGCGCATGATGTATCAATTAATTTACGACCACATTCGACAATTGGTTGTTGTGCATGACGTGCTTGAGGTGGAATTTTGGCTGGAATTGTAGCAAATTCACTGGAGCTGGCATACACACAAAGATTGTCCACAGCATCTAAACATAAATATAACAATTATTACTTCAATTATTAACATACTATAAAGTTACGTTAAGTTACCTAAAAGTGGCCTAGTAGCGTCAGCACATCTAATTCGATTTTCTTCAGAATAATCGGCATCAAGAGCCTTAATTTCTTTGACCAAAGCAGCTGTACTGTTAGCTACAGCTTTAGCGCTTTGTACAAACTGTCTCTTTGCAACAGGGTTTGTTGTTTTTGAACTGGCTATTCTACATGAATTACACAACGCACTTGTGTGCTTAGCTATAAGAGTAGCAGCTTCCAAAACTTGTTTCTGCGGACTTGTTGCAGATGCTAGTGCTGCACAACCTTGTTGGATAGCTTGAGAAGCTCTAGCGAATTGAGCTTGATCTACTAGGCCAGGTCGACCAGCTGTACTTGATGGATCGGATACACCAATCTAAAATAAAACAATTAATTATAACATTAATTTGCTTCCCATATTATTAAAATACTTACTAGATATGCAGCTTGTGCTGATGTTTCAATCATAGAACAGATAGCATTACTATAATTTTTGACATGCTCCGTGAACTTTTCGTGCTCCGAAGCTTTCGCACTCGTTGTAATGCCCGTTAAACCTTCACCTAATACCTTGCTTTTTTCGATTACAGTATCTAGAGTTTCGTAATAAGAAGAATCGTTAATAGGTTCTGTGGGATTTTCAAGTAAATATTTCATAGCTTTCATTTGTCTAATTGCGTTGTCACATTCGTTTTGGCCAGGCGCAGCTGATGTGCATACATTGACCAAATGGTTTATACTGTCGGTTACAGCACGAGCCGCAGCAGCTAGTTGATTTTTTCCATTGGGAAGATTTGATCAGCAGACAAAGCTTTAGCTGTTGTTAAAAGCGTACTTGACGATGTCGAAACAGTTTTCAAAGAATGAACCATTTCACCTGAAAAAAAAGTTTATACGCGATTTTTTTTGGGTCCCTAGTTATAATTAATTTGTTTTCTTACAGTACTAAGATATTGGAACATAAACATGTTTATGGGGATTACAACTTTGACGAATATAAAGAAAATATTGTTACAGACATACCATCCATTTCCGGTTATACCGAAATGACACGTCTTTATTTGAATAGGTCCTGTATGAAGAATTCAATTATTCAATCTTAATAATAATAATTAATATTATTACTTGTATTTTTACAAAATTATAGTAATGGCTAGTTTAGAATTAAATAATGGAGATTACTTAATTGTACTTTTTATACATAGTGAATGTGACAGAGTAATTACTAGCTTTATTTACTACAAGATATTCAAATTGATAGTGATCTACCCATGCAACATGCTTAAAAACTTAACAAATTAAAACCTATATATCAAAACAACAATCATTAAAATTAAAGTACTATTCATTAAATTATACAATTAAATTAAAAATTCCTTAAGTATTTAAACCATGGTCAGACTTTAAACGCTAGAACTAAAACTGCAAAGCAATTGTTTTATTGCGTTTAAAAACTATCTTAAGGAATTTTTAATTATAAGTTGTGACAATTATTGATAGTTCTCTTCAGAATGTCTGTCTTTACAAAATATGGCGATCAGATCTAAAAGTTCAAATTTCTCCTAAACCCTTAATTTTATCGAGTTCAAACAAGAGTACATTTTCATTAGTAAATGGATTGGAAAATTTATTTTTGAAATTTAAATATTATTCAGATGGTCCCTATTAAAATTACGGATTATTAACCAATGGGCACAAGCCGTCTCTGTTTATCTGTACGTTATGTAGATTCATTTATACCGTCAAACACAGGACATGGATGTATGCAATCCGTCACTGGAATTTTATAGTATTCCAATGTATAGTTTAGAAATTATGACAAAACAAAGGTTTTTATTTCGAAACTTTAGAGATCTATTATAACTCGGAAACGAAGTTATGAATGACAAAAATTTATTTGAACTTCTAACATTATTTTGACCTCTTCTATTTGCTCCCGAATTTTTGACATTAAGTTCCTGGACACCCTGTATATGTTACCTTTAATATTACCAAAAATATTATATACATTGCTCTTCAGATAAAAGTATCCACTTTAATAACTTTTGTAATACTGGTATTTAGGAAAAATCCAAAAAGACGTCAATGTATGTTGGAAGGGGCAAGCATTATGGCTTATTTAAACTCACTGGAAAAGCCACCCCCTCACCCCTAGCAGCATCCCTTTTTTAATTACTTCTTAATTTAATCTTAATTTCTACTTGAATTATAAGCATACATTTACATTTATATTATATACTAAGTGACATAAAAACCCGAACACCCAGTTTAAATGATTTTATTTTTATAAAATTTTGTATAAGTACTTACTGAAGCATAGTAAATGATAAAAATTTCAAAATGATTTCATTGCTTTAAAGCCCTTTTACTTTAATAATGTGTGGATGCACCCCGATGTGTTACGCATTCTCCAACGCGCCTAAGCATGCTTCTGATCTGGTGGACAATGTCCTCCTGTGGTATCTCATTCCAGACAACCACCAACTCCTCTGGAAGTTCTTCTAGAGTCTGAAGAGGGCGTTGCAAATTGAGCAATCTCCTACCCATCATATCCCAAACGTACTCAATTGGGGATAAGCCGGGAGATCTTGGTGGCCAAGGTAACAATGTGACATCATTATGTGGAAAGAAGTCTATTGTGACTCTTGCGACATGTGGTCGGGCATTATCTTGTTGGAAAGTTGGATTTGCCAGGGTGTCAAGATAGGGTAAAATATGGGGTTCTAAAACTTTTTGGATATAACGCTGCGCGTTCATGTTACCTTTGATGAAGATTAAAGGTGAACTCGAACCATAAGCTATAGCACCCCAAACCATAACTCCAACAGTTTGATGAACATGCCTTTCAACAAAAAACCGTTGATTTCTCCTTTCACCAGGTCGTCTTCTAAACCTCACTCGACCAACGTGCATGCGTAAACAAAATCGAGACTTGTCACTTAAGACAATACTGTTCCATTCCTGATCCTATAGTGACCGTTCTCTGCACCACTCAAGGCGATTACGTCGGTGTTCTGGAGTTAAAGGGAGGACTCAGTGTGGTCGGTATGAAAACAGGCCAAAACGTCTTATTCGTCGGTAAACACTTCGCATGCCAATAGGTCTTTCGTGTTCTGCAAACCATTCATTTGCAATGGACCTGGTAGTGGAGAAACGGTCCCCTAAGGCCAATAATCTTAGGCGGCGATCTTCACGGTCTGTTGTTCTACGGAGGCGTCCAGAGCCCCATGCTCTTTGCGTACGGCCTTCTCGAAGCCATGCCTGATAACACCTAACCACGGTGTCTACACTTTTAAATAAAATTTCCCGAAAAGAAAATCCAGCTTCCCAAAGTCCCTCTATACGACCCCTATCAAACTCACGCAAAATTTGGTTCTTTACTACAGCTACAATATTCATTTTTGGATTGTTAGTGCATTTCCAAAAAAAAAACAATTTAAAAGCCGGAATATTCAACTGATAAGGCTGAAAATTTTATCAATTGTTTATTTCAGTAAAATAAATAAATTCACCAAATTTTATTAAAATAAAATCATTTAAACTGGGTGTTCGGATTATCATGTCACTTAGTATATTATAGGAGCCCTAATAAATAATTAATTTCTATTTGAATTAAAAATATAAAGTAGACAGACTTTAATTTAAAATTATTGACTTATAATGGTTTAAAATTTCAAAAATTCGTTTAATTTGTTAAGTTTATTTAGAAAATGGATTTCTATGTTACTAAAATAACTTGAACTGCTCTTTATGTGCAAAGTTTATAAATCTTTAAAAATATTATTCTCTCTATCTGTCAATTTTTTTAAAATAGATGATTACAAAGTTTTGACCTATGGTACTTCACATAAATTTTGTCATGAATTTTACCTATAATTTAAACCAGCAATACAGGGTATTCCCTGTAATCCCCATACGCTAATATCTATCTATATCCTGTAAGTTCGTCGTGAAACACTCTGTATATTTACCTCTAACTGACGTATCTACAGTTTGTCCAGCCATTTCCATAGTAACTCCAAGCAGATCATGATAAGCAGCTGCAAAATCTTTAGACGTTGAGGCTAATTGAATAGGACTATACACAGATTCGACAACACTGGAACTAGCTTCATTTAAATTAGCTGCAGCTGTGTTAAGTTCGTGCTGCAATTCACCGTAACTCTTTTTCGTATGCGGCAAGTTGGTCGTTGTCACAGATGAAGACCATTCTACAACCAATAAATTAAATAATACCTCAAACAGCAGAAGAATCAAAAACATACCTATAATGTTAGTAATGGAATTATCTACATCTTTCTGCCCCGGCAAACAGCTCACAGTGGCATTCAAAGCTTGCGTCATATCCTTGGCAGCTTTTTGAAGACCAGGCGTTATTCCAACAGTTGTCAAACTTTTCTGAGCTTCACTGACGAGTTTTGAAGATAAAATAAGAACATCTTGTCCAGAATTTATGATTCTCCTTTGAACTTCAGGATTATCTGATGTGGCAGCAACCATACGAACGGCATTTGTAAGAGTCTTGAGACTGTGTGCAGTATCTCTAGCGGCTTGAGACGTGTACATTTCGTTACCTTGAGTTGCAGCACTTAAAAGCTGCGCTATACCTAAATATATATATTTTTTATATAAAATCGTTATTTAAATTTCTCACGTAAAAACAAAACCAACCTTGATTAATTAATTTAGTGCTGGCAGCTAGCTGAAGAGCCCCACGCTCTGGTGTATCATTGGGCAAGGGTTTCAATTTATAAGCATCAACAGCTTTTTCAAATTCATTAAGTTCTTCTTGAAGATCAGCAATTAACTGTTGAGCAGCATCCATACCTAAACCTTGACATGCTGGTTTTGCTCTGCTAATTGCGCTATGTAAATCGCTTAATTCAGTGTTGAATTTTTGAGTAGTGCTGGACAATTGTTCACGTACAGAATGTTCTGTTAAAGTTGGCACAGCAGCTCTAAATGTCAAAAAATAAGCATTGAAAAATTAGTAAAACAAATAAGTATCAACTAATAACCTGAAATGATTAATACTTACTGAGAGGATTGTATGAATTGACTAGCAGGATGCAAAAATACTTCAGCTATATACATTAATTCGACTTGACTTGTTGTATCCTCTGCGTTTTGTCCATTAGCTTTGATGGATTCGATTAACAACGGTATAGTTTCTGCCAACTCCATAGTATCCTGACTCAGAGTTTCTCTAGTTACAGCATTGGTATTATAAGGTTGACTAGCCTGAGCGGCAGTAATGCATTGAGTTGCAGAAGCGGCAGCCTTTCGGGCACAAATTTGAACTCTATCAACCTTTAAAAATAGATATGAATATTATTACTAAGCAACTTTGCACATTTTCTTATCCTTACCAATTTAGCTCTAAGGGCAGGAGTGGTTGCTGCAACAGCAGTAACATCTCGAAGATCTTCTGCAGTTTTTCTAAGTTGATCTTGATATACTACTTCATGTGGATGACTAGCGCATTGTCTAGCAGCTTCTACCATTTTAGCAGTTGCATCTGCCAATGTCTTTGCGGCACCCAACAAACGACGTTGTATGTCGGAGTCAGGTAACTTCTCAGCTTCACCTAAGATAAGAAATGCTCTAGCTTATGCAGGGTATTTCATTAAGAATTATCCATATAGTAACTGGAGAAACCTTAGCACGAAATATGAAGATTTAAGCCAAAACACGTATAAATTATTCTTTCTAACCGAAACTGTCAGCAATAACTGGAATAAGCCATGCTTCAGTTTTCAGTATATTAAAAAAAAACTTAAGACCTTACCATTTCACTTCAGTGCAGAAATTGCTACCCACAGATCTTCCTCGACAGATGGAGTTCGCATAATTTATTATGGATAGGACAAATGTAAATAACGATTTTGTTAGCATCCTTTTTTACATACTTTCACAGGTAGAGGCGTTTTTAACTGGAGAAATTGTCATATTTGGGATAATGAAAATCGATACTCCTTCAAAGAGGCACATTTTCAACATGAACTGAGAATAAATGTTGGGTGCGGAAATCCATTTTTTGATGAGCTGGAAAACTTACCATTAAACCAAAGAAGTAGGTATGTGGTTTATGCGTTATCCTTTAGCGGTGCGAAATTATGTATGCCCTATCCTCATAGAAAGATAGGGCGAGGGAGTGGTTTTCCACGGCCTGCTCGGAGTCCCGATTTTAATCCCCTAGATTTTTATTTTTGGGGACATATGAAGACACTTGTATACCAAGAAATTAATACCCGAGAGGAATTATGGCAGCAAATAGAAAATGCTTGAAATTTTATTAGGAATCAACCCAACATATTTCTAAAGGTTAGGAGAAATTTTTTCATAAGGGTTACTTAATAAATGTATTGAAGTCAATGGAGGTCACTTATCGAAAATTTACTATAATGTTAACTAACTACATTTTTTTTGTTACAATAGTCTAAATAAATAATTGTTTCAGTACATTTATTTCATGTATTCATCATGTTATTTTATAATAAAAATCATAGTCTGTTTTTTCCTGAATTTATAACTGAAATTTTGATAAATATTAATATGAAAAAAATCATTTGAAACTAATACATTTTATTTATTTACGATTAGAATTAACAAATTTTATCATTAAGGTGGTTAAATTATTACAAAATAAAACAAAAATGGATATTTTAAGCATTAGTTTTAAATGCAAATAACTCGAACTCTATCGTATTGAGACAAGAGGATGATGAATCAGAAGCAATTATTACGACAGTGGCGTAAATTATATGGGGGTAAAAGAAAGTATCCATCCCTACCGCACGCCTCTGGTATTAGAGAAAAACTACCTTTTTGCCACTGTTTAAAGTAACCTAATATGTGTAAACTCTTTGCCAAGTATGAACAAAAAATACTGGAAGGTGTAAAAAATAATTTACAATATTTAAAATATAACACCCTATATCTCGGTTAGGAGGAATATTTTGTTTAAGTGTTTTGGCTTAAATCTTCATATTTCGTGCTAAGGTTTCTCCAGTTACTATATGGATAATTCTTAATGAAAAACCCTGTATTCACAAATTTCAACACAAAAGCAGACTAGAATGGTAACAAGTAAGTTAAATGGAAAATGTTATCCTTGCTTCGCCAGAAACTTACCCTTTATACTTTGAATCAATTGTGCGGTGGCCTGTCCCAAACGTCTTGCTTGTCGTACCATTTCATTAGCATCTCCTGTTGCTGCTGATAGTTTATCAGTAGCAGTGTATATTTCTTCCACGCTGTGCTCTTGGACAGTTTCTCTGACGCGTTCTCGACTCGCTAAAAATGATTTTTTTGTTTATTACATATCACATTAAATATTTTTTTAATTTACTATTATTTTTTTTACCTAATCTCATGTGATTTAACAAATCATTTAACGTGCGTGTTACTTCTGAAGCTGCTGTTTTAAGTTGAATATTTAAATCTTCATTTGGACAAGATTCATTGCATACTGCCACCAAATTTTCAACTGCTTTGGCGACCTAAAATGTTTCTGGATTATGAAACTACAAAGACACTCATTTAAAACTAAAGGGTAGAAGATACTCCCAAAGTTAGGTTATATGTCTGGATTGGAAGAAATATTATAGTATTGTTTTAATTTAAATAACTTTTAAACCTGTTAAGTCCTTTGAATATAAAACTGACAGGAAGGAGCATTACGCTGTCTGCACGAAACCGAATGTGCGACGGAAGCGGCCATCTTGATCAACCAAGTGTAACGTTTTAAGTTTTGGATACGCCACTGGGGTTGGCTAAACCAAATTTTATTGATTTATAGGAACCTACTAGATAGAGTACAATTTCTTGTTGACTTGGTAGACAAAGACAAAGGATCTACCTAATCTCTTCTAGTAGTAAATTTTTGGATGGGCACTTTGTTTAAACCAAGAGACGAGGTATGTTTAACCTGTCCTTGTGATAAGTTTTTTTTTGGTTCGAGACCCTTAGTTTATTTCCCAAAATTGGTGATTTGTGTGGGATACAACTCTTTTGATAAGGTGAGTTGCCTCCTTAAGAATTTTCTATTTATAGTTGATTTTGCCATCACCGAATTGAAAATGCATTTTTTGTCGATTAAAAAAAAAATATTTTTAGGGTTCTAGGGTAGCCTTTAATAAATAAATAAATAAATGTTTCTCTATGTTTTTGTTTATTATTTACCTTATTCCCATCCGATCAACCTATTATTTTGTAATTAATTAAAAATATTTCTATGCTTATGTTTTTTAAATGATAAAATTAAAATAGTATCCATATTAAAATACATTTATTTTTTTTTCCTTAAAAACCTACGCCACTGTCAAACCGGAAACATTGGTCCGCCATATGCAACAACCATTCTGGTCCCTTGTAATTTATTGTTATGCTCGTTCATCTATGTTTTATATTCAAAGGTTAAGTCAGACTGAAATAGTTTGGTAAACTTACCTCCCTTACAGCAGTAGTTAACTGTTCTTGACAGGCTGGCGAATGTATAGTGGGAGCGACAACCTTGGCACATGCTACCAACTGAGATGTAGCTAAAGCACATTGAGTGGCCGCACCTAAATTAATTAATCGTTAGTACATCACTAACAAAAACAAATGATATAATTTTACCAATAACTCTATTTTGTGTTTGTTGATCATCACAAGTCGAAGCAATATTTTTAGCTTTTAGAACAAGAGCAGCAGTAGTATTGGCAACAGCTTTGGCTAAAGATAACAACATATCTTGTAACTCTTTATTTTCCACTGTATCTTCTCCAATAGTAGCAAGAACTTGAGTACTAGCTTCGCCGACTCTGGAAGCTGCGTTAAGAAGATTCTGTCTTGGCTGTGAAAAAAATATATTTCAATAATTATTTTTTGTATTTATTAAAAGTTATTACTTCTTTGGATTCCGGTTCGGCAGCCTTCAGTAGATCACTAAAAGCGAAACAAAGTTTTCTTGTAGCATCCAATAATTTTTCTCCCATACTTCCGTCATCCATAAGAGCGGCGATCATTTTTACATCTTTTGTCATTTCAGGCAAATTGCTTCCAATTGTTGTAATTGCAGCACCTACCGCATTATGATCAACCTAAGAAAAATAAAGAGATAACATTTTGGTAAAATTAACTCTCTTCTAATTACTTACTTCATCTTGAGGGCCCGACGTTAAAGTTACTACTTGAGCGGTAGCAGCATTCATTGCAGCAATTTGTGATCCAACATTTTGTTTCTTAGTGTCCAAAGTAACTTGTTTCCATTTTTTGGCAGCTGGATCAGTTCCCAGTTCTGGAATATTTGCTTTAGCTTCAAGTTCAATTTCAGATTCCTTAATTCTTGATTGAGTTGCAGTTATGGTAGACAAAAGAGCTCGTTGAGGTTCTGATGTTACCATCGTTATCTTTGTTTGTTGAATATTTGTAGTCTAAAATAGTTTATTATTTAGTTTGATCATAAAATGCAAAACATTTTTTCAGGTTAAATCATTATTGTTTAGTATAGCAAAATATGATACTGATTTGCATTAAAAGTATATAATAATAAAATTACAAAACTCTAAAGATAAGAACAGAAAGATAATTGTTAATATAAAATATATGATTAAAATAAAACTATTTACAATACTTAAGTGTTCTTATATAATATATACAAGAGAAATTGTTAATATGTACCTACTCTGGTCCCTATCCAAGTTACAGACATGAAATTAAAATATTTATAGTTTAGCATATTTCAATATTCGTGGTATAAAAATGTATAGAAATGGGTTTATATCGGCATATAGTTGGGTCGGTAGTTAATTATTGGGAAAAGGTCCATACATGTATCATTTATTATTTACTTTAAATACACAAAGTTACTTTCAAGTAAGTTGATCGATATGCGAATATTATAAAAAATAATTCAAAAAGTAATGCTCTAATAAATTACCATTGTTTTATTTCAATAGACAACAGATATTAGAAAAAAATTGTAAATCCTAAAACTGCCAACTATTAAAATGGGCAGAATTTAAAAATAATTCATTTAAATTATAATCCATAAAGGAGTCTATTCTGTAACTATTCCGTTAAATTTTAAAGGCCGTTAAAAATATACATTTTAAAGGTCCGTTAAATAATAATACCGGAATAGGTATTCTATAGCACAGTTTTTAGAGGACCGTTAAAAATATATCATTTTAAAGGATGTCGTTAAAAATAGTGTACAACATTTGGCAACATTGATATAAGTTAGCTTTGTCAATTAAAGAAAGCAAAAAACAAGAAATTCCAATTAAATTTATTGTACTAACCTTTACTTTTTGGAAGTCCATCTTATTAGAATAATAAAAAACTCTTCGTTTTAACAAAACTTCCAATATTTATTTAAAAAATTGCTTTTGTAACCTTAATGACAGCCGTTTCGCTAGACTTAGCATCGTCAGATTGATGTCTAGCAAAACGGCTGTCATTAAGGTTAAAAAAGCAATTTTTTAAATAAATATTGGAAGTTTTGTTAAAACAAAGAGTTTTTTATTATTCCTAAGAAATTCCAACCTACAATAGTGAAATATAGTTGATGGGCAGAAAGATAAAACCTATGGATTTATTTAAATTAACTGAACTGTGGAGATCTCAGAGTAATAAGTAAACATAGAGTAGGCATATTCCCTACTACATGTCGTCGAGACAGATTTGTTTACCAGCAGAGCATTGCACGTTGTGTTTTGTAAGTACAAAACAATTTTATTTTACTTTTAAGAGGAGACTTATTACTCTGAGGTGGAGATGAATTATAACGAAATTAAATAGTCTGTGTTCACCTAAAACAATAAAACAGTGGAAAGATGTAAGTATTTAAAAAACTATACTTCTGTTTTATAACACACTTAATCATAGGCGAAAAATCTGTATCATAATGAAATATATTTTACATTACAATACAGATTTTTAAACCTTTAAAAAATAAGCTATCTGTTTTATTGGCTCTCATTATATTAAATACTATTCTAATATTTAGGACCATTTTATAAGTTAAATGTTATTTTAGACTTTAAGTGAAGGGAGGCAAATATTGAAAGACGGACAAGGGACATCAAATATGGTCCCCAAGGCACAGAAGGAGGTGGTCCATTTAAACCTTTGACTTAGAAGAAAGACTATTGGCCCTTATTTTAACGATTACTGCAGAATGAGCAGATTTAGTGGAGGCTGGAATCTCTGAAAATTTAAATAATTCAGTTGAAGAAATACCAGACAGATTATATTTATAAATATTGAGTCTGATACTATACCTACTTATAATGAGACCCAAAATATACCTTCATATAATGAAGCTGGCAATGCACCTATGAGACTGTAAACATAGTAGGTACCTATTAAGAAATATTCATAGTATTGTTTAAACTCTTTTTCAAAACTAATTAATATTTATTCATTTAAAATTATTTTAAGGAATTCTCAACCAAGGAAGCACCTAACCTGTTGGAAATGTATCAAGAGAAGAAAAAAGAATTAAAATACAAAGGAAGAGGGTTAAAACTAGAAAAGTTTGTGCTGAACATGCAATAAACTCACACAATAAGCAATTGCAAAAATTTAGCAAATTTCAAATTTGCAATTGCCCGCTCTATTAGATGTTAAGCCACAATTGGCTTAACAAACAAGTAGAAAAGAGACAAAAATAGTGTTACTCATGTTTTACTCGCAGATCAGTGTTTTTGTTTTTCTGTCAGGAATTTCATGTTTGTTTGTTTTAAAATCTAGTAGTGTTTTTATGTTTTTCAATAAATATTTTGTTATAATAGGTTTTGTTTTAATTATACAATCATTAAAATAAATAATCAAACATTTTATTTCAAAGATTCTTATAAATTGGTGGAGTACTTTTTAATAATAATATTAGCATTATTAATTCATAAAATATTGCTGCATAATAATAGCCCTTATTTATTGACATCTTGCTTGCCAATTGTTGTTTCTTTGAATATTATTATCCTCATTGTGATCATCTAAATTTATTGTTTCTTCTTCAACTCTATTATCTTTTAAAATTTCTCTAACAATATCAAAATACGCCATTTTAACACTCCTTTATTTTTTAAAGCTTTGTTTTAAATGCCTCTAAATAATACAATTTTAACGGATTGGTTTAAGGGAATCCTTTAAAATTTTATCGGAAATTTAGTTAGTGAATACCGAAATAACATTAACGTCCGTTAAAATCTTAACGCCCTCTAAAATTTAACGGAATGGTTACAGAATAGACCCCAAAGTTAGTAATTAATAAAATAACTGAGCAGGTAGCTAAAAATATCTTACCGTTGGGGGGGCATGTCCAACATTTACAGATCCACTAACGGTGGTCTGCATGGGACCACTCATCATGCCTATGCCATAAGGTTTTTCTCCTACGTTAAAAATGCAGTAAATATAAAAAAAAATAAAAAAAAAATATAAAAAACACACTGGGTTCAAATTATTTTCAAAGTTGATATTTTTTTATAAACAAAAAAAAGTACAGAAGAAAAAAATAGTCTGATTTCTATCAACAACTTTGTAGTTTCACAACTCACAATACTTTTTTTGATGTAAAAATAATGGAAAAGATAACTAAAAAACGATGTTTTTAACAAAAATTAGTACTATTTAAATAAGGTAACAGACTTACCATCAGCAACCCTCATTACAGCAGGTTTGGCCAAAGATTCTATATTGGTTTTAGCAAGTTTACTTGATTCACGCTGTTGTAAAATAGTAGCTCTAAAAACAAATAAACATATTATCATCTTGTCAATAGATACATTAATATTACTAAAGATTAAAATTTATAAATGCATTATTATACAGTGCTTTTCAGATAAAAGTATCCACCTTTAATAACTTTTGTAATACTGGTATTTAGGAAAAATCCAAAAACACGTCAATTTATGTTGGAAGGGGCAAGCATTATGGCTTATTTAAACTTACTGGAAAAGCCACCCCCTCACCCCTAGCAGCATCCCTTTTTTTTAAATTACTTCTCATATTTTTTATGTAAAATTTGGTCACTCCTCTTTAAGCTGATTTCAAAAATGTGTAATACTTGTAGGTTAATGTGGTTAATTTATGAGGTAAACAATTTTTCTTTTAATAGCACAAATTTTACTTATTTTTTACTTTCACCTTATTGAATGAAGATGATTTTGATCGTCGTCTAGAGTTTTGCGAATCAATGATGCAATTTATCAATAACAATCCACAATTGTTAAACAATATTTGCTTTTCTGATGAATGCTCATTTTTCATTAAATGGCTTAGTAAATAGGCATAATTGTAGATATTGGGCTGAAAGTGATCCACATATTATGCGTGAATTCCTTACACAACATCCCCAAAAGATAAACGTTTGGTGTGGTATCCTAGGTGATCACATTGTCGGACCTTTCTTCATCAACGGAAATTTAAATGGTGAATGATATCTTGAGTTACTCAGGGAAGGGGTTGACCCACGTATAACAACAATAATAGAAAATGATGATAATCTTTCCAAAGATTTACTGGTATTTCAACAAGACGGAGCTCCCCCACACTATGCTATACCAGATGATGAAGTGGCCACCTAGGTCACCGGATTTAACACCCCTAGACTTCTTTTAATGGGGGTATTTAAAAACAAAAGTTATGCTACCCAACCGGAATCTCTGGATGATTTACGAGAGAGGATAGAAAATGAATGTCGACAATTAAATCCAGCCGTATTAAGCAATGTCAGAGAGGCATTTTAAAATAGATTGTACCATTGTATGGAAGTAAATGGTACTCATTTTGAACACTTATTGTAACTTTATAATAAATAGCACAGTTAAAAAGAGTTTGAACTGTTGTACAACCCATTTTAATACAGGCAAATAAGGTTAAAGTAAAAAATAAGTAAAATTTGTGCTATTAAAAAGTAAAATTGTTTATGTCATAAACTAACCACTTTAACCTACAAGTATTACACATTTTTGAAATCAGCTCAAAAAGGAGTAACCAAATTTTACATAAAAAAATATAAGAAGTAATTTAATAAAAAGGTATGCTGCTAGGAGTGAGGGGGTGGCTTTTCCAGTAAGTTTAAATAAGCCATAATGCTTGCCCCTTCCAACATAAATTGACGTGTTTTTGGATTTTTCCTAAATACCAGTATTACAAAAGTTATTAAAGGTGGATACTTTTATCTGAAAAGCACTGCATACCTTGTCCATCATAAATATGGTTGCACATCATCAAAGTGAACAAATTGCTCTGTTTGTTTGACTTCCTTCGTTCGTTTGCTACTGCCAATCAGTATGTTTATTCACTGTAAATTTAGTAAATATTGAAATTCGTAGGCAGCAAATTATTAAAAAAGATAAATAAATGCATTAAGAAAGGTTTCGTAATTAATTTTATATCAAATACAACTCGTGGGCTTATAAAGTATTTTATATGTTGGCAAAACTGCGCGTTGTTGTCATATTTAAATGTGGTTTATCAGGTGAAATTTTGTTATTCGCGCGCAGGTGACATTGAAGTTTCTGGTTCCTGCAATTCATGAAACATTTTAGAACAAATAAGTGTACCATTATATATATTTTCCTTATTACTAATCCAGACATACATAAATAGTTCAGAATTATTAAATTATAAAATTCTAATTTGGTGCTGAGGTATTAACATCAAAATAACATTTTTTTTAATTATCTGTGGTTTTCATTTGTGTAACTAACCTAGAGTATTTTATTTAAGTCAAATAAAAACAAGAATATTAGAGAAACTTCGTTTGACATTTTCTAGATTCTAATACTATTTTAAATGCTTGGCAACATAGTCCCGTTCTGACAGCTGTGACGTGCAACCAGATTTATACTGGACAAGGTATATATAAAAAAAGTTGTGTTTTACTACTAAATTACTTACTTTTGCTTGGCAACGTTCTCTTCAAACATGGTAGATCCTTCATCTCCTTCAATACCAAAATGATCCTTAGCCTGTTGTTTTTTCAAAATAATATCTATATACCCAGCGATAATTTGTTGAATCTGTTCGGCTTCTGTAGTTTGAACTGAGTAATACTGATCAGAATAATCACCAAAATCTAATGTGAATGTGTTAGGACTAGCACCCCACCTTCTCACTTGTGTTAAAGGCCATGTTTGTAAAATTTCTTTTGTTTGTTCATTAAGACGTAAGACCGAATCCTTTGTTACACCTAATAAACGGGGAACCAGCTTGTTTCTACCCTTCATTTTTTCTTTTACCAAGAAAAATGTTACACCATACGTTCGAAGAGAACGAGCATTTTTGGTATATTTTACTTTTGCGTCAAGTTCACTAAGTCCTTGGTGTTTTTTGTGTTCAGAAAAAACTTTCTTTTCGATACCTTTAATTTTCGTATAAGATTGTGGAAGAAATTCTTTTAAACTGAAAACATTCAAACAGTTAAATAGAATCAGGTTATAAACTAAGACATAAAACTATAGTCCGTACACAATTTGTTGATAGTTCACTGCAAGTTTGACCCTCATTAGAGAACTGAAATATCCGATTATGTAGGTATTTTGAGTGGAAATGACTGACCAGTGTCGTAGAGTATATGATTAAAACATTAGTTACTTTAAATAAATATATTACTATTCTTAAACTGTAGGTACTGTAACGTCCGCCTATGATTTTACGACTTTTACGACCGTTTTATGACTTGGACGCACGTTTTGTACTATCGACAATTTATGAACGGACTATAGTATTATTCGATTTTTACATTAATTTTAGAGTAGGTAACCTATTTTAGATGTTAATTATGCTTACTCCAAAAATCCAGTTTTATGTTTAGTTTCTACATGATCTCCAAACTGAATCTGGCATTGCAAACCGGCAAATTCGCAAGCTTTGTCTTGTGTAATCGGATGTGTGCCTTGTAGGATGGCGTCTCTTGCTTGTACATATAACAAATTCAATTGCACAGGATCTCTAGAATCGATATTTTGATCAGAAAAGAAAAACTTTCGCCTCAATAATACTGTATGCGTTTCGATTATTCCCTGTTCTCTGAGCGTTTTTGATGGGTCGAGCCAATTAACTTCATCGTCGGTATGTAATTTTTTACGCAACTGCTCCATTTTGGCGTCTCGTTCTTTTTCTTCCTTCTTGCGTTTTAAAGTTAGTGTGCCGTAGTTGCGGTTTTCTATGTTTTCTTGATTTTCCAAATCCTCTAACACCAAAGAATATTCGTCGTGATTTGTTATTCCCAATTTCGTACAGATAACAACCATCAAATTGGCTATTATCTGAGAATCGTCTACCATCATTGTTTTGACAGCACCTTAAATAAAATAATTTTATCAAAACTTGATTGATAATTTATGATTACTGTTATATTTTCCTATTAAATTACAATCTAAACAAGGGTCCAGACTTAGCTACAGGAAACAAATAAACTTAATAAGAATATTTGATTTGTGCTATACTAAAACCAATAATGATTGAGAGTAGAAGTAGGCCCAGTTGACAGCAAATCGGGGGCGTGCTTTTGAATTTTTGAGAGGGTTAAGAATGAGAGAAAAATTCTTAGTACAATTATTTCAAATATTCATACACATTTTTTATTTATTTCAGTAAAACTTATTATCACTATTATTTTCACCAATTAAACACTTATTAGCATTATTACTTTCACCAATTGCTAACACAACACGTCGATGCTTACTAACTTACCTGTAAAACGTACAATTCATACTGTATAATTCACAAACCAATGATACGCTCGTGCTTGCATTTACATTACTATGATGTGATGTGATGGAAGTTACGGTAGAGTGACAAAGACAGAAATATCGTTGCGTATAGCGTTGCCACTAATTGTAATAAATACCTAACACTATACAGAAAATAATGAATTTTAACTGATCAGTAATCAAGAAATGTAAAGTTTTAATTCATTACAAGCTCATTACTGATTTTGACCTTTTAATCGTACTAGTATTGTGTATTATCTATAATTTGCCACAACCTACAATTCTACTGCTTACTATAATTTGATTCTGCTATAAACTGGTAACGTAAAATTTAGATATGACAACGCGCTTTACTCTCAATCATTATTGTTTTTTTTTTCTTAGTTTAATGGCACTGGCATAAGCCAACTGGCCAAAGCTTCGTAAAGCAATATTTTATCCCGTGATATGTGTCATTTTATCTGTTTTTCCATTACAATATTTTTTAATTTTTTGTTATACCTTTATGTACATTGTGTTTTCAATATTATTTTCTTGTTGTATAATTTTTTATTATTATTTTTTTTATTAATTTTTTTTTATTGTACATTTATTATAAAAGACGATGGACACAGGTGGGAATATATAAATTGCCCAGAGGACCACCAGGGCGGGTTTAGTCATACACAGGAGTTAATCCATGGATAGGTTAACAAAAGAGATGGAGAACATATACTTACATCTATAATACATTTAAATTTTTATGTCTGTAGCTCTAACATATTGGTATAAAGATAGAAAACATGTTTTGTTGTGTAGCAAAAATTCCAAGTTTATTGGTAACTGGATATTGTTCTGTAATAAATTAAGGAACATGACATTTCGCTGTTGGTAAAATTGTTGGCATTCCATAATTACGTGTTGCAGATTTCCTACCTCGCCACATTGGCACAATGGGTTATTTTTCACACCGATTTTGTATTGGTATTCCGGGTATAGTGCATGTTTACTCCTCATTCTGCATATGGTTCTTATGAAATTTTTATTAGTGTAATTCTGAAACCAAGCTTTGTTGATAATGTTTGGCTGAATGTTTTTATAAAATTTTCCTTTAGTAGATTCATTAAATTCATTTTGCTATATTTGTTTCATTTTCTGTTTGCAAAAGAAATGAAAATCGGTATGAGGTACCCTAAGATTTTCCAAGTCTTCTCAATTTTTGGTAGCTATTTTTGCCAATAGATCTGCTTTTTCGTTTGGTATTATTCCTGCGTGGGCTTTTATCCAGAGAGCTTTTTATTTGTTGTTTTTATTTGGAGATGAAGATTAAGAATGTCTATTATTATATGGTTGGTAGTTGTCGAATAAGTGGACGATTTAATTTTTTCCAATGCACTTCTACTGTCAGAGAATATTACAAAATTTGTTTTGTTTATTGACAAGCATAATCGAATTGCTTCTCTAATAGCTATAAGCTCTGCAGTGTATATTGAAGAGAATTGGTTCAGTTTAAACATTCTTTCGACCTTTCCATTTTTATAAAAATATGCACATCCTACCTTACCCTCCTGACGTGATCCATCTGTAAACAGCTGTTCATATTCATTCCATTTATAATTAATTTCATTTTCTATCATTCTGGCTAGACCTGTTGTTTGGTCGTATTCTTTTATTATTACATTTGGGATATTATAAAAAATTTCATAGGTATCAATAATGAGTGGTATATTGGTTTTAGTATAGGAATAAAATTTGGTTGGTACAGTTAAAATTTTTTCCAGTATTGCAAATACAGATTAAAAAACTGTCTATTAGAAATGACATCTGTAAATAACTTACCATCTAACATTTTAACCCTTAAAGGTCGTAATTTCTTTCTATATTCAAGTGTGTCGCCATTTCTTAAAATATAGTACTCAAGATTTCTGGCTGGTTCTAACCATACTCCTGTTTTATTATCCTCATCAGTGAGAAACAGACCATAGTCTTTAGCTGAAAACCAAATAAATTTAAATTGCAAATTTTTACCATATTATGTAAGTATACCAAGTGACATAAAAATCCGAACACCCAGTTTAAATGATTTTATTTTAATAAAATTTGGTGAACTTATTTATTTTACTGGAATAAACAATTGATAAAATTTTCAGCCTTATCAGTTGAAGATTCCGACTTTTTTATACCGGATATTTTGAAATCCACTAACAATCCAAAAATGAATATTGTAGCCGTAGTAAAGATGCAAATTTTGTGGATTTTGATTCTTGACATTCTTTACGATTGGTTACGATGCCTAGGGTACGGAGACCTCTACGATTTCGTCAACTTAGTTTAGTGAGTTTGATAGGGGTCGTATAGTGGGACTTCGGGAAGTTGAATTTTCTTTTCGGGAAATTTCAGTTAGAGTGCAAAGAAGTGTAGACACCGTGGTTAGGTGTTGTCAGGCATGGCTTCGAGAAGGCCGTACGCAAAGAGCAAGGAGTTCTGGACGCCCCCGTAGAACAACAGACCGTGAAGATCGCTGCCTAAGATTATTGTCCTTAGGGGACCGTTTCTCCACTACCAGGTCCATTGCAAATGAATGGTTTGCAGAATACGGAAGACCTATTGGCATGCGAAGTGTTTACCGACGAATAAGACGTTTTGGCCTGTTTTCATACCAACCACACTGGGTCATCCCTTTAACTCCAGAACACCGACGCAATCGCCTTGAGTGGTGCAGAGAACGGTCACTCTGGGAACAGGAATGGAACAGTATTGTCTTTAGTGATGAGTCTCGATTTTGTTTAGGCATGCACGATGGTCCAGCGAGGGTTAGAAGACGACGTGGTGAAAGGAGAAATCCACGGTTTTTTGTTGAAAGGCATGTTCATCAAACTGTTGGAGTTATGGTTTGGGGTGCTATAGCTTTTGGTTCTAGGTCACCTTTAATCTTCATCAGAGATAACATGAACGTGCAGCGTTATATCCAAGAAGTTTTAGAACCCCATCTTTTACCCTATCTTGACACCCTGGCAAATCCAACTTTCCAACAAGATAATGCCCGACCACATGTCGCAAAAGTCACAATAGACTTCTTTCAACCTAATGATGTCAATCAATCAATAAAAGTCAATAAAGTTAGGTTTAAAGGCTAGTAGTGAAAAAAGTGTATTATTGGCTCGATAATAATAACTCACTTTTTTATCTTGGTGCACAATAATTATTATTTTGAAAAAAAGTAAAAAAATATTATGAAATTGATTGATATGAAATCTACTTTTTGGAAGTTCATCTTACTAAGAACAATAAATAACTGAACAGTTAAACTAAACTTCCACTATTTATTCGAAAAATTCGCTTTAAAATTCAATTACAGCTGTTTCGCTATAACTAGCATCGTCAGATTGACATATTGAAATTACATTTGTTTGTTTGTAACTAGGTACTTGATGTTGATAAGGAGGTAAGGCTAGACCAAGTAAGGAAGTTATAAGACATAACAATATTAAAGCCTAGATGTTATTAGCCCTAAGGGATTATCCTGGATGTATTTCCCTCTAAGATCAGTATAACTGTGCAATGATATAGAAAAACCAGGAAAAAACTATATCATGCTGATCTTTACAATAACTTAATATATTTATGTTACAATAATGTCTCATCTATATATCTTACTTGGTCTAGCCTTACCTCCTTATCAACATCAAGTACCTAGTTACAAACAAACAAATGTAATTTCAATATGTCAATCTGACGATGCTAGTTATAGCGAAACAGCTGTAATTGAATTTTAAAGCGAATTTTTCGAATAAATAGTGGAAGTTTAGTTTAACTGTTCAGTTATTTATTGTTCTTAGTAAAAAAATATTAATTATGCCACCAAGGTAAATAAATCAGTTGTTATTGTCGACGTCTTTAATGGATCCGTGGCTCATATAGCATTTTTTTATATTTCTTGAATATTAGTTTTTCATACTAATAAAAATTTTGGACGGGTTTTGAATGGTAGGTGGACTATTAAATAAGTAAGGAAAAATATTTTTTCCTTTGTCTTTGCATTAGTTAACCTAAAATTCTTCAAATAGATGGATATTTAGTTATAATCAAGTAGTCTCTATATTTTTTACCTTGGTTAATAATGAACAACTTTAAAACCACAACTAAAGTCAATAAAGTTAAGTACTGATGATAGTAGTCAAAAAATAGAATATTGTTTAACGAGTGACGAAAGTAGCATTTTTTGAAGCGAAAGAACAGTTTACCAACCAAGGCGTAGCCGACGAGTATATATTTCTTCATACCTTTTTTTAGATTTAATTGGTAGTAAATCTAATGAAGTTTCCTCTGCTTGATTTTTTATTTCTTCGGGTGTATGACTGTATTCTAATTCACTTTTAGAATCGGAGCTTATGATTTCAAATAAATACTTCTAGAGCAAACTGACAAATCACAAGAAACGTCAAACTAATGAAACCTGGGCACTAGTTAAAAATGGTGAAACGTCAAACTAATGAAACCAGGGCACTAGATAAAAATGGTTTTTAAATCCAATTTAATTTTTTAATTTATATATTTATTAAATAAAAAGTTGTATTCTAATTATAAAAATAATTCTTGTTTGCGTTTATTAATAACTTAAAATCGTAAAAACATTATATACCTATGCAAGCGCAAAAAAATGGTTAAAAATATAAACGTCACTTTCGTCACTAGAGACGAAAATATATTCTCTCACTTGCAACGGAAATCGCGTTTTCGCTGAACGTTTACTATTACAAAATAACGTCATTTTATATAGGGTTGTAGAAAAAAGTTTTTTTACCTTTGTCTTATACATACGTAGTATAATTTACTAGGAACTCTAAGAAAACTATTACAAATAATATTCTTAGTTGTTTTTTAAAAATAAAACTATTGAATTGTATTGTTATAACAGCTGATTTATATCTAATTATAGGAAGTTTTACAAAATTGTGTTTTATTTTTGGTTCTCAATATGATCATTAAAGTAAAAGTTGATACAGTAAATTTAATCAATATAAATTTAATATTTAAAAATTATAAACACACGCAAAACTTACGTTGTCCATCAGTTTCTGTTCCTTTATCTCTGATCATGCGGCAGGCATCGTGAACTGTTGTTGTAGGATCAAAGACGATCGTTTTCGTAACATTTTCATCAATAAAATTAATTTTGAGTGAAAGGGCCATAGTGATCTCGGAACTACTAATCTGCAACAAATAAATTAAACATTTTACTTGCACTATACCATAAATTATTATACAATATTGTAAATACATACAATAGCTTATTTAAAACCAATTAAAAAAAGTTGAGGGTATTATTTAAGTTCTATATATTAGCATAATATGAATTTTTATAAATGTAACGGAATAAAATATATAATGTACATATACTCCTAGATAAATAATTTAAACGTTATTTCCATATATTTGGTTTATGAATATATTAAGCTTGTCACTCTTGTCAGCCAGCATACCACTTAATAATTACTATAAGATTAAATATAATAACATTAATTATAAAAGAAAGAAAAATATGTAGACACAACTAATTTAAATTTTAAGGGAACAGAGAAAAAATAATTATTAGAAAAGTTCTAAAAGAAATTTGTTAATAAAAAACACCAGTTTCCGTCAACTTATTTTATAATAAGATTAAATAAAATAAAATTAATTATAAAAGAAAAAAAAAATATGTAGACACAACTAATTTAAATTTTAATGGAACAGAGAAAAAATAATTATTAGAAAAGTTCTGAAAGAAATTTGTTAATAAAAAACACCAGTTTCCGTTAACTTATTTTCAATTTTCAATTTACAAAATAAAATAATCGATGTACACAAAAATCTTACAATTAAGGTTATGTGTCCGTACTAACCGATAACAAAAGAACTACCCCTATCAATTTCCCATTAGAGGAAGCGGCGATACAAAACTCCGCGTGCAATTGTTTCATGCCATTTATTTATTAACATGTGTGCGAAAGACTAGTTAAGAAATAAGTCAATAAACCACTAAGAAAGGGAACATGTCGCATCTGATAATTGAATCATACGCGAAACTGAAAGGTTCGGGGGGTAAATCTATCGGGATGAATATCCGCGGAGGGAGGCAGTGGATGACAGAATCTAAAGTGAAACAAGAGAAGGGATGCTGGGTTGCTGGGCAACGAACGACTTGCGACGACTACGAGCGTTTTGACGAACCGACACTGCTATGGCGTGACAGTGCCGGCACGTGTATTCGGCATCACACGAATACTGAGATTTGGAATCATTTACCATCATATCAATCATCAATTATTTGCTCCACCTTCCACCATTACCGTGATTATGAATGAAATTTGATATAGATTGACAGTTTTAACTTCAATTCAAATAAGGCTACAATTTTTATAATATATTTTGCTATTATAAATATAAATACAGTGCCCATAAAGTAACGCATAAATTCATTATTTGAACAATAAAATTAGAAATTCCAGAAACAGGTCGATTTTTGATTTCAATTTACTATTGTTTCAAATAATCTAATCTAATCTAATATACAGGGTGAACCACTTTCGTGTAATGACGTCATCACAATTTTTTTTTTCAAATGGAACCCCCCCTTTATTCAATTTCCAAATTGCCTTTGCTGAGCTGATTCCAAAAATGTATAATATGTTGCTTCAAATTGGTACAGGGTGGGCAAAAATGCAAAAAAAATATGAAAATTGTTTATGGAAAGTAATAGGTTACTGAAAGTAATAAACAAATTAAATGGAAATATGTAGTTATGCAATTAATGTGATACACTTCCAAAAACAAACAAACAAACGAAAATTTACAATAAATATTGACCGTCAGACAATGACTGAACAGGGCATTACTTTCATCTCTAACATTCTGTAGCATAGCGGGTGTTATGCTCTGTATTTCTTGTTTCATTCGGCCTTGTAGTTGAGGGATATTTCCAGGTCTGTTTAAGTAGAATTTAGATTTTAAATAACCCCATAAAAAGAAGTCTAATGGGTTTAGATCAGGGTATCTAGCAGGCCATTCCTCTAGTCCCCTTCTTCCTATCCACCTTTGTGGAAAAGTTGTGTTTAAAAAATCGCGCACAGCTACTGCGAAATGTGGCAGTGCGCCATCCTGTTGAAACCAGATTCTGCGGTCTACATAAGTGGGTATTTGAATATCAGGAAAAAGCTGGATCAGATCAGGAAGTTTTCATCAAAAAATATGGACCAATAATTGTATCTCTCACAATACCAGCCCATACATTAGTTTTTTGTGGTCTTTGCGTATGGTACTCTTGCATCCAGTGTGGATTTTCACTAATAACGGGTGTTTTGCCTGTTAACATGACCGTTCAAATAAAACGTTGCCTTGTCCGAAAATAAAACGTTATCGATGAAATTGTTATTTTGGTTCACCATGAACTCGCAGAATTAAGTTCTTCGGTCAAAGTCGTATTCAGCCAATTCATGGATGAGACGTACTTTATAAGGATGGTATTTTACCATTTTGAAAATGTTTGATACTGAAGACTTTCCAATACCAAAACCCCTAGATAATCCTCGCACTGTACAGTGTGGATTTTCTACAGCCGACAAAATTATGTCTTGTTGAAAATTTTCATCAATTTTTGGTCTACCTTGCTTTGCTGCATCCCTCCTAATTCTCTGTATTTTTGCCCTATTCTACTTACCGTAGATTGTGATATAGGTTCACTATCTAGGTGCATTTCATGGAATAATCGGCATACCTCTTGTTGAGTCCGCATCTTATCGCCAATACCAATCATCATTAATATTTCAATCCTGTCACTTTCGGTTGAAGGTATTTTGTAAAAAAAGATCACGAACGTACCTTCTCTAAAGCGTTAATAATACGAAACTGTGCTTTAATATTTTTGACATTCTTGTCAAATAAAAAGAATGGTAAAAAATAATGCCAAACAAAAAGATTTTTATAGTCCAGGGGCTTGGATCACTAAGAAAAGTTGTAAGATACAATTATTAAGAATAATGCTGGATGTTCTTGATAGTTTATCAAAGTAGTTGTATAACAATACGTAATTTCATTTAATGTGTTTATTACGTTTATTCGTTATTTTCATTACTTTGTAAGTAAATTTTTGCATTTTTGTTCACCCTGTACCAATTTGAAGCAACATATACATTTTTGGAATCAGCTCAGCAAAGAAAATTTGGAAATTGAAAAAAAAGGAGGGTTCCATTTGAAAAAATTGGTGATGACGTCATTACACGAAAGTGGTTTACCCTGTATATTAGATTATAATTTGAAACAATAGTAAATTGAAATAAAAAATTGACCTGTTTTGGAAATTTCTTATTTTATTGTTCATTTAGCCAATAATTAATTTATTTTCTGCACAATTTACCGAATGAAAATATAGGCCATTCCGGTGAACTGAACGGATATGATTTCATATACAACCTAGAATGTATATTATGAAAGTGCCTGTCAACTCATATTTTTTTCAATTTTAAAGAAACGTCAAAATAACTTGTCAAAAATAAAAAGTTTATAAGAAAAATATGAGTAAAAATGGTAGTGTATTACTTTGTAGTATTAATTTTATTTTACTACAAAACATCAGCAAAAATTTAAAATTGAAATGGCAAAATAATAATTAAAATTGTTTAAAAATGTTAATTTGAAGTTATATTATAGTTTAATAAAATGTTTACTGTCTAGAAGTTTTTTTAAGTGGATAGTGGATACTGTTCGACTTGTGTGGATTGTTCATATCGCACTTGGACGATTGAAAACTTCGTTCCCGTGCGATTTGGTCACCATATCCACACTAGTTGCACTAACTACTACACAGTTGTCAACTAAAAAAACTAACTGGAATAAATTCATAAAATTCTGTTTTTTATTTATAATATAATAATATAAATTGAACTTTTATTATTAAAAATAATTTAATTATTTTTATTTACGAAAATAGCATTAAACCCACCACCTCCAATATGTAAATGAAGTCACTAAGGTCACTAGTACTTTTTAGTACATATATATATATATCGCACATAAAAGTTATGTAGGAATCTGATGGCGTAAGTATTTCTAAATGAAAGGACGCAGACGAATTTCATCTCATTCCATATGCAAATTTGACAATTTCACGCATTTAATAGTCTCAAAAGTGCCCGAGTGACGAGAATACTGCCTTTTAGTATTCATTATTCAACCCTGTACACATTAGGCTCAATTTTATATTCGTGGTTTATTACTATTGATACTAAAAATGTACAAGGCGTGGCTAAGAAACATGATTAAATTGGAGGAATTTTTCATTGGATACCCCAATACTTTATGTTCCTCGGCAAGGTTCATTTAAGTCTGTGTTCGTTCCTTATTTTATAATTTTACCAAACATTTTACATAATAGTTATTTATGTGTACCAAAAATTTTTCGCCGAGGTGCATATTAATTTTTTTATATTTTGCACTTATAAAAATCTTCATTATAAAACGCATTTGCGTATCGTAATGTAACTTTTACGCACGCAAATTTTTGTTTTAAATGGTTGGCGACATGAGTGAAGTATCTAATGACAAGACTATTGACAATTACATTTGTGCGGCTAATAACAATTTATTAATTTTATATTGTTCTTTAACAAAGTATTTGTAAATATGAATATAATCTTTTACTTATATAAAATATTATTATTGGTGTAGTAGTCATTTTAAAATATTTGAAAACTTGAAAACATTAACATTTCATAATTTAAATGTCAAAACTGTCAAATTTTATAAATTACACAGTGCTACTGACATACTTTTTAAAATCAAAATTTTCGTAATTACATAAAAATAATAAATTAATTTAAAAAATGATAAAATGGCAAAATATAAAAAATATATACTATTATCGTCGCCCTCTATAAAAGTAAGAAGTTACCTGTTTACTAACCCACTATCCCAACTACAGTCTCATAATTTAAATAAATTTATAAAAAATGTATTCAGGTTTGAAGTGTAACAACTCTCTATTTAAATGATATACACAACATTAAATCTCGAAAATGGATATTGAAAATACAATTTGTGCAATTATTAATACCAATTAAAATCTAGCGAATTTCGTAAAAACTTCATTTGACAACAGCAAATGACAGTAATGGTCCAAGTCAATGCCGTATCATTTTAAACAAGGAAAGATAATATTATGGACTCGCAACAACCGATAGCAAATAATAATTTGAAGCAAATGTGCACCAAACAATAAACACCAGTGGCGTATCTATGACAAAGGCTTAATACATAATTCTATTTATATATCAACCAAATATTTAATTAAATACCGGGTGTCCCAGAAATTTCTGACCCATTTTAACTGCAAATATATCGGAACTTAAAAACCATAGAAAGGTGCGGTTTTCGAGGAACAATTTCCTTTTTTATAAAGTTTTTTTCAATTTACATATTTAATTAGTAAAATCTTATATAGGGTGTTTAAAAAAAAGGTGTTTTTTAAATGCAAATATCGTCGATTTTTGTAATGGAACACCCTATATATCTTAATTCTATCTGAAAGACGAACTATTTCCCTTTGAGAAAATGTATAGTTTGTTAAAGTTTAGATGAAAAATGAGTAAGTTATTTGAGCTTTTAGGATAGGCTGTTATGTAGGCATCTACGGGTTTCAATGTAAAAGTAGGCTTTGGGATTTTTATAGATTCAACAAACTGACACAACGAACTGTCAAAGTAATTCATTGCGATTTGTTTTCGACTTATTTTCAATAATGGTGCGATTTAGTTCACGTGAAAAATCAAAAACTGTGTTATTGTATGCTAAGTATGAATCAGTTGTTACGTCAGGTATTTAGGAAACATCCACAAAGTCCGAATTGTTTTTTCTGAGACATTACTAGATTTATTTAGAGATGAGGCTGGATTTCATTTAAATGGGAGATGTAATAAACATAATTGTCGCATATGAGGGTCTGAAAATCCAAGGGTAATTGAGGAATACGAAAGAGATTCACTAAAGTTGAACGTTTGGTGTGGCGTTTCTAAAGAAAAAATATAGGGACCGTTCTTCTTTCAAGAAACTACAATTACTGGTAATGTCTACACATATGTTACAAAATTACTTATATTCACAACTGGAACAAGATGGCATCATAAATTCAGTTAACTTTCAGCAAGACGGTGCACCACCACACTATTCACTTGTGGCTAGAAATTCTTTAACAGAAACATTTGGAAATAGGTGGATTGGGAAAGATGGACCAATTGAGCGGCCTGCTCACTCACCAGACTTGATGATTCCAGACTTTTTATATGGTCTTTTATCAAAGATAGGTGTTATAATCCTATTCCAAAATCTCTAGAACAACTGAGATGTAACATTGTCCGAGCATTCCAAGAAATTACCCCGGAAATGTTGCGAAATTCTTTTCAGAACTTATTCAGGTGACAAAAATGTATAGACCAAAATGGACAACACTTAGAACATCTTGAGGATTTTCATTAAATTAGATAAAAGTTCATTTTTAATAAAATTTAATAAAAATTTCTTTCAAGTTTGTGTTGTTATTTTCTTTTCTAATTTTTTATGTTGACATCTCTATCTAATAAACAATTATCATTAAAACCCAAATAACTCAGTTATTTTTCTTCAAAACTTGAACAAATTATACATTTTCTCAAAGGAAAAGAGTCCGTATTTCAGATAGAATAAAAATATATAGGATGTTCCATTAAAAAAATCTACGATATTTGCATTTAAAAAACACCTTTTTTTTAAACACTATATAAGATTTTACTAATTAAACATATATACTGAAAAAAATGTATATAAAGAGAAATTAAAAACGCAAAACCCGGGTTTTGGCATTTTTCTTGGAACATTGAGGTTATATGCGAAAATGACCAACGGAAAAGTTTCAGATTTTTTCATGATCCACAACTCTTCTCTAGAACACTTTTTATTTGGACTATAATATTTTAGAATATTAATGAATTGTAATTTCTTGCATTGGGACTGCTAATGAATTGATATTCAAAAAAATTATAGGTTATTAATCATATCACGAATAATATTTAGGACGACAATATAACGATTTGAAAAATTGTTGAATTGCCTGGTAATGGACATTCGTCCATTGGCATTGAAATATGTAAATAACTGTCAAAACACATAACTTAAATCATTATTTTCAGTTGACAGTTAGTAAAACAAAAACTAAGCAGGTTTATCACCGACAAGCTATATTTTCACTGTGGTTCCGATTCAACATTCAACTGACTGAATTTCCAAATTTGAAATCCACTGATTGGTCGTTAAGCAAGGAGCAAGCAAATTGTTATTATTTTTGCATATATTCTAAGATTTATGGTGGGATTCTGAGATTTTACCTATAAGCTACAGAATCTGTAAGATATAGAATCTGTAAGCTGAACAGTTACAGATTTGTAAATTTTGCTATTCTACGCCGAAACCTATAAGAGCTCAAGTTACAGATCCTTACCTTATAGGTTTCAACTTCACACCTATTTATAATGTCAAAATTATAACCTCAAAACTAAAGAATTGGTGTACTTGTAATGTAGAATGAGTGTTTTTTTATTATTATTATAAAAGAATGGCGTGAGTAAACTATCAAAATGATGTATATATAACATATATTTTTTTATCCAATCTAAATATTTGTTTAAAACTTCTGTCTGGCATATCAAATGCATTAAATTGGTCCCTTAGGTATCTTCGTTGGATTCTTATATGATTTCTAAAAAAAAAATGGAAAGAGTATTTTATAATAATATCATCAATAAACACGTACCGATTCTCATCTTCTTCCAACAAAATACCGGCGAAAAGATTTAATTCATTCATGTTATTTTTCTATTGTATTATATTTTATATCACTAAAAACACACAATTTAAAAAAAAACACGAGTTATATTAAAATAATATTTTCTGTAACTGCTTACTGTGACAGCGATCGACCCTGTAAATATTTGCGAATCTATAAGCCAATCTGTAACTAACAGATGTGTATATAGAATTCTTATTAGCATAGAGAGAATTCTTCTATTCTTAGCAACACGGTGAAAATCTGTGCGGGTAAACGTGCGTTCGACACACTTCATTTTATTTGAATGCGAATGTCCCTGAAGTGCTAAGTTCTTTTCTGAAGGCAACTAAGCAGGTGTAGAAATTTTAATAGATTCAGATGAAAGTTGTGCAATATCATACGTAATCGTTAAGTTGAATAAAATAATAAATATAAACATGATTGCCAAGAGATGTGGGTTTATGTTGGTGGTGGAATAATGTGAAATCGTACGTAAAACACAAAATAAAAAAGACAACTGAGTACTGAAAATAACTTCAGAAAAAACGAGAGGCAGTCAATAATTAAAATATTGACTTACATCCTCTGAGGTACAGAAACTCTTAGTAATTTCCAAACCAAGCTTGACCGTTTTCTAATGAAAAAAACAACTACTTCCTGGGCTATATGCGCCACCGTACATTGACCTAAGACCATCTCTGTAGACAGTTTCCAACATTATTGTGTCATCATCAGTACGGGATGCAAAACGATTCTTTTACGCCAATACCTATCTAGTAAATACAAGATTCCAAGATAAAGTCGTAAAAGCTCCAATAAAGATCAAAGGTATAATAACTGCGAATCGTAGACAACCAAGTACTGAAAATAATTTCAGTAGTACTGATGACGAAACAATGATGTCGAAATCGGTCTACGAGTAGTATTCTTCCTTTTCATTTGCAAAACGACAGAGATGGTCTTAAGTATGTACTTGGTCAATCGCCATGACGTTTTCTATTAAAATGTAATACATTAGAAAAAGGTCAATCTTAGTTTCATCTAAATTAAAATAGCAAATTGCAGAAAACTGAAAGGGAATTCATCTTCAGTACCACATTCCAAAGGCTTCGATTTTCCACTACCTACTTTTAAGAGCTCACGTCTTGCATTAACAAAGAATGCTTTAAATTTAACATGAGATAGATGATTATGGACGAGGCGACGAAGGAGCCGAGTCAAGAATATCTAATCCTAATAATCACTTCACGGACGTGTATCGTACTATATTTTTTTTCATACTGCCTTTGGTTTTAAACGCAATAAAATATGAAACTGAAATAATATATTTGATAATTTTATTAGGAAGTCATGTAGACTGCTGTGAAAAAATTATGTTACTTGATTTATTCTAACATGGTTGATTAGCTTTATAAATAAAAAATGAAGAGCGGTTACCAAGTAACAATGTAAATAAAGACAGATATATTAAATTTTTCTGCACACACGAAATATCTGCGGAGAAAATGGATCTGAAATTAGATGAAATTGCTAAGAACACTGCGGAAGCGATAGGGCAAATCATTCCAGTAAAGTCAATTTGAAAAGTAGTGCCGATGAAAATGTGATGTTGGCTTACTTTTTGGATGTGGTAAGAACAGTTTTTTTAAAGAATATTCTTTTAAACAGTTTAAATTTTCAGTCAAAAACATTCAACCCTTCTTCATGGTCCAAATACTCGATGGTAAAATCAATGATTATGGTTAATCAGAATGTCAACATATAAGGTTTCCCAAAGTTGATAGCTTTTTTGAAAAAAACAAAATGTAGACCATCAGCCAAACCAGTCGAAGGTGCTGACAAAGGAACAAATTGAAAGCTTCATGAGGGACGCTCCAGATAAAGAATATCTATTACTCAAAGTTATAGCATTACTTTGGAGTTGCTGGAGGTTGCCGAAGGAAAGAGATCTATAATTTAGAAGTTAGTGATGTGGAGGATACGGGTACTCAGCTAGTAGTTAAGATTATCCAGACAAAAACGGATATTCGACGAGCTTTCACTGTGATTAACAGTGATGAGGTTCACTAGTTGGATGTGTTTAGAAAATACATGAATTTACGGCAACACGTCTCCCTGAAAGTTTTTTTGGTGGGTTATAGACAAGGAAAATGTCTGTCTCAAAGAGCTGGTAGACATACTAAGCACCTAAGAAAATAACTTCTTAAAACTAGACCTACCAGAAAAGTATACACGTCATTGCTTCAGGAAGACATTCTCAACGTTGTTGGCCAATGATGGAGCTGACATTAAAGTTCTAAAAGAGCATGGTGGATGGAAGAGTTCTTCAGTTGCAGAAAAGTATATAGAAGAATCGATTGAAGGCAAAAACAAGATTGCAAGAATGATCCAAAGGGGCGAAACTTTTGTTGAAGTGCTATATCACAGCCACACGTCTTCCGCGATTACAGAAAACACTGTAAATCCACCAACAACTCCTTTAATACAGAAATATTGCTGGCAACAGCAGTTGTACAATTAATGTCAATCTTTAAAAACTAGAATAAAAGCTTAGTTTATGTTGATTCACTTATTATTTCAAACAACATTGGGAGAATTGAAGGGTACAGTTTTTGAGGATGGAGAAGATTAAAGAGATTTTATCTAAACAAACTTTGGAGATGCTACAATATACTCTCATGTGAGTAAAAAAAGAAACCTCTAATTTTCAATTCAATAAATTATTAAACATTGATCCTTATATCAAATGAATCCTGGAAAAAATGAATGGCATATAGAATGGATGGGGGAGAAATGTCTTAGAAAGATCTTCAGATCAAATAAGAGTCAGAACTTGCATCTGATGGCTGTATCAAGGTGTTTTGTCATATATATCAATGGATGATATCTGCTTGCAATAGTCGACCAATCTCGAATAATGATCCAAGAGGTGACAGTCAAGTTCATCAATATATAAATTAGTATATAAAATATTTGATATTATTCACACTCTGCATAATCATCATAAAAAATATAATAAAATTACTATGTTTCTAAAAATGAAAAGTAGAAAATTGTTTCTACCTGCACTCAAGGTAAAGAAACTGAATAGTTTTTATACCAAGCTTGACCGTTTTCGATAAAAAAACAACTACTTCCTGGGCCCCAACCGACATTGAATTACATTCCAATAGAAAACGTGATGGCGACCGTTGGGGCATATAACCCAGGAAGTAGTTGTTTTCTCATAGAAAACGGTCAAGCTTGGTATAGAAACTATTAAGTTTCTTTACCTGAACTATTAAGTTTCTTTACCTTGGGTGCAGGTAGAAACAATTTTCTACTTTTCATTTTTACTATTGACTGCACCTTGTATTTGAAATTATTTTCAGTATTTGTTTACTATGTTTCTACTTATTATGATATACGTATGTACCAATAACTAAAACGTTGCAATAAAATATTTATTTGTGCCTCTTTTGTGATGTAACAGCTGTGCTAATGAAATCACCGGTACATTTAATAAGATGGCAAGTGTGCAAAACAAAAAAGAAAAATTGTACCGAGGTTACTTAATGAAAAATTAATAGAACAAAGTGACAAAGCTACAGAAAACCGGTGGTATTTGATTAATTTTTTGGTCCACATCACTTGGTGAACTTCTAAGCCGATTGATTAAAGTCAATCTCTTGGAATTGAATCCAGCCAGTCTAACGGTCGATCGAAATGGAGTACATCTGTTATTTGCATTGGATAGAGTTAATCCGAGATTTTGTTCAAAAGCGGATTGAGAGAATCTTTACTATCGAACCTACGGAGTACTTAATGTGGTAATTTTGAGAAAGAAAAGATTTATGTAATAAACAAAGTAAGAATTTTTTTAACCCTCACAATTCAACATATTAAATAATTAACGGAGAACAGAAATTACAATTACAAAATGTAATTTATGTTAGATTTGAAAATAAAATGGAAAACAAAATAAAAACTATTGAGGGTCAATATAATGTACTGATTAGTTTACTTACTATAGTTTGCTGTAGCAAACTTCAAAAAGTTACAAGAACAAAATATGATCCTAATAATTAAATAATGTGCAGCCAAACACTTGCAAAGAAAGAAATATAAGAACTTTCTGTTTATTTATTTTAATTAAATAAAATATTTTTTTACACCAATTTAATGAATTCTTCATTTTTGAATACAACAATTGAATAATACAAACATAGATATGAGAAGTACTTACGCCATGATTACTGTTTTACAAAATACCGGGAAAACTAAAAATCAAAACTCAAAATAAACTTAAAAGTATTCTGAGGAAGGATATTTAAGAACGAAAACGTCGAGTTGACCGAACACAACGAAGATCACTTTGAAAATGACGCAATTTTGTGTTTGCCAGAATTCCTACGTTTTAACAACCCCTGTAAAAGAGAAAACTAATCTGATTGGTTGTGATCTGTTTTGAGGGTGGAAACGGAGGGGAAATAAAGATAGAAATGCTGCCATTGGTTGCGACAGTCTGGCGCCACAATTAAATGTTTCTTAGAGATGTGCAGTTTCCACACAGAATAGATTCGATTTTTGTTGTGGACAAAAAACATGAAAAAAATAAAGAATAATGTATAGAAAATACAACTTGACACTTTTCACTAAATAGCTGGAAGTTTCCAATGAACAGATGAAAAAAACGTATAAAAGTTATTCTCCTTTTGAAACTATGAAAATGACAAAAAAAATAAACTATATAATATAGCTAAATATAGCAAAATTTAACTAGTAACATTCTTAGATTTTTTACAGCTGTAAAAACTCCTGAAGGTAATTATAAATTTTGGAATTTTACTGGGCATTGTAAATTAAAATTAGGAGACACATAGTGCAAACAAGATTTTTAAATTCTTATTCTTTATTAGAATACTGCCATCTGCACTGTTTTGTTGTGTACTAACAATTCAGAAAAGTTAAGGAAATTATTATGTAAATATAGACATATATTAGTCGATACAATTTAAATTCCAACCCACATGACCAATATCTAAGAAAGTGACGTCATACAAAATTCCTTAATATAATTATTAATTATTTTTAAACCGTACATTTGCAGAAGTACAAAAATACAAAGATGAAAAAATGTATGAAAACAGCTTAGGATTTCAAATGTACACGTACAAGTTTGTTTTTCGATTGAATTTTTGCATATTTCGGGTGTACTAATTTGAAAAATTTCACACATATTCAATGCATCACACTTTATCGCCGTCTCTACCAATATTTCGGTTACAATAGTTTTATGCAATTCAGCAGATTTATAATACAGTGCATCCATAAAGTAACGCATAAATTCATTATTGGCTAAATGAACAATAAAATTGGAAATTCCCAAAACAGGTCGATTTTTTATTTCAATTTACTATTGTTTCAAATCATAATCTAATATACAGGGTGAACCACTTTCGTGTAATGACGTCATCACCATTTTTTCAAATGGAAACCCCCCTTTTTTTTCAATTTCCAAATTGCCTTTGCTGAGCTGATTCCAAGAATGAATAATATGTTGCTTCAAATTGGTACAGGGTGGGCAAAAATGCAAAAAAATATAAAAATTGTTTATGGAAAGTACGAGGGTTGTCTGAAAAGTTTCCGACCTCAACATGACGATGGCAGCATTCGTAAACAAAAAAATGGGGAATGTGTTTGCTCATGCTTTGAAAGGTACCCACTAAAATTTCAGCCATTTTGGACGCGCAGTTGTTGTTTGACAATCATTTAAGTGAGTCGATGTGAGTGTTTTTATGAAAATGAAAAAAATCGAGTATCGAGCTATCATTAAATATTTGTTTTTGAAAGGCAATACGCCTACGCAAATCAAAGACGAGTTGAACGCTGTGTACGGGGACTCTGCACCATCATTTACCACCGGTAAATTTTGGGCTGCTGAATTTAAACGTGGCCGTACCAGCTTGGGTGACGATGAACCTTCGGGACGTCCAAAAACTGCAACCACTGACGATAATATCGCTCAAGTTCACAAATGGTGCTAGACAACCGTCGAATTAAAATTAGAAATATAGCAGAGGCTATAAACATGTTCAAAGAATGTGTTTGTCACATATTGAATCAAGATTTAGGCATGAGAAATCTGTCTGTGTGCGTTGGGTGCCGCGTTTGCTCACTTTGGACCAAAAACGTGTTTGAATGGCACCGATTAATTACTGTAGATGAAACTTGGATACACCATTATACTCCAGAAACAAAAACACAGTCAAAACAATGGACTGCGAAGTGGGAATCGGCTCCAAAAAAAGCAAAGGTTGTTCCTTCGGCTGGGAAAGTGATGGTAACTGTTTTCTGAGATAGTCATGGAAATATCTTAATCGATTATCTTCAAAAAGGAAAAACCATTACAGGAGCATACTACGTATCATTACTTGACAAGCTGAAGGCAGTAATTGCGGAAAAACGGCCACATTTGCAGAAAAAAAGAATTTTGTTTCACCAAGAAAATGCGCCGTCTCACACCTCAGCGGTTGCCATGGCAAAAATCCACGAAATACGGTTTGAACTGCTTGACCACCCTCCTTACTCACCATATCTAGCCCCAAGCGACTTTTTTTTGTTCCCTAAGCTAAAAGTTGCGCTCGGAGGACAGAGATTTTCGTCGAATGAGGAGGCCATCACCTTCGTAAACAACTATTTTGCGGAGAAAGACGCCGAGTACTATTTGGACGGGTTGAAGAGATGGGAGCATCGCTGGGTGAAGTGTATAGACTTACAAGGAGACTATGTAGAAAAATAAAAATTGTCTAGTATCTTTGTTAGGTCGGAAACTTTTCAGACAACCCTCGTAATACGTTACTGAATGTAATAAACAAATTAAATGGAATTATGTAGTTAAGCAATTAAAATGTGATACATTTCCAAAAACAAACAAACGAACGAAAATTGAAAATAAATGTTTAAATTGTTCTCCATTTACCGTTAGACAATGACTGAACCGGGCATTACTTTCGTCTCTAACATTCTGTAGCATAGCGGGTGTTATGCTCTGTATTTCTTGTCTGATTCGGTCTTGTAGTTGAGGGATATTTCCAGGTCTGTTTAAGTAGACTTTAGATTTTAAATAACCCCATAAAAAGAAGTCTAATCGGCTTAGATCTGGTGATCTAGCAGGTCATTCCACTGGTCCTTTTCTTCCTATCCACCTTTGTGGAAAAGTTTGGTTTAAAAAATCGCGCACAGCTACTGCGAAATGTGGCGGTGCGCCATCCTGTTGAAACCAGATTCTGCGGTCTACATTAGTGGGTATTTGAATATCAGGAAAAAGCTGGATCAGATCAGGAATTAATGTATTTTGTAGGAAATCCAGATATAATGCTCCTGTTAAGTTTTCATCAAAAAATATGGACCAATAATTGTATTTCTCACAATACCAGCCCATACGTTAGTTTTTTGTGGTCTTTGCGTATGGTACTCTTGCATCCAGTGTGGATTTTCATCAGACCAATAACGGGTGTTTTGCCGGTTAACATGACCGTTCAAATAAAACGTTGCCTCGTCCGAAAATAAAACGTTATCAATGAAATTGTTATTTTGGTTCATCATAGAATTCAGAATTCAGTTCTTCGGTCAAAGTCGTTATAAGGAAGGTATTTTACCTTTTTGAAAATGTTTGATACCGAAGACTTTCCAATACCAAAATCCCTAGATAATCCTCGCACTGTACAGTGTGGATTTTCTACAACCGACAAAATTATGTCTTGTTAAATATTTTCATCAATTTTTGGTCTACCTTGCTTTGCTGCATCCCTCACATGTCCTAATTCTCTGTATTTTCGCTCTATTCTGCTTACCGTAGATTGTGAAATAGGTTCACGATCTGGGTGCATATCTTGGAATAATCGGCATACCTGTTGTTGAATCTGTATCTTATACCAATCATCATTATTTCAATCCTGTCGCTTTCGGTTAAAGGCATTTTGTAAAAAAAGTTCACGAACGTACCTTCTCTAAAGCGTTAACGATACGAAACTGTGGTTTAATGTTTTTGACAACCTTGTTAAATAAAAAGAATGGCAAAAATAATACCAAACAAAAAGATTTTTATAGTCCAGGGGTTTGGATCACTAATAAAAGATACAATTATTAAGAATAATGCTGGATGTTCTTAATAGTTTATCAAAGTAGTTGTATAACAATACGTAATTTCATTTAATGTGTTTATTACGTTTATTCGTTATTTTCATTACTTTGTAAGTAAATTTTTGCATTTTTGCCCACTCTGTACCAATTTGAAGCAACATTATACATTTTTGGAATCAGCTCAGCAAAGAAAATTTGGAAATTGAAAAAAAGGGGGGTTCCATTTGAAAAAAATGGTAATGACGTAATTACACGAAAGTGGTTCACCCTGTATATTAGATTATGATTTGAAACAATAGTAAATTGAAATAAAAAATCGACCAGTTATGGGAATTTCTAATTTTATTGATCATTTAGCCAATAATGAATTTATAAGTTACTTTATGGACGCACTGTATAGTGGTTGTGGTTTATTTCTAAAAAATAAATTTGGGTACTTCAAATTTAACTTTTATCATGCATAGTTGCTGAGCAATAATTTGATAAAGGTCATTTTTAAACATTGTTTCATTAAAAGGCAATATATTTTTTTTTGTAGACCACTCGTATTTTAATTTTGATTAATGAGTTTGGTGCTTTCTGTAACAACATGCTATGAAATAGGCAGCACTATCCATTGTAATTAAAGATATTCTGATATTTCCATAAACGACAGATAACCCAACAATCCAAGTTTCATAAATAAAAACGAATTTGTACAATCCTCAATCTTTACATTTTTTATAAGAACTTAAAAATCCTGCTCTCTATACGCTATACATCATAAGACTAGTCCTCGCCTAGATGCATTGGTTCAGGAACTGAATGATGATGATCCCGATCGCTGATTTCACTTCTGTGAATTTGTCAGTGACGGTATGAGTCAGATAAAAATCCAAAATTATTTCGTGGGGCGCATACTCAGTGTCCACAAAAATGAAATGTTAGGGCGGGTTTGGAAATGACATAATCAGCCCTTTTTTTGTACCCAGTAATCTCACTGGCGAAATTTATTTAAATCTACTGGAGAATGCTATTCATCCACCGTTTAACCGGTGCGTCAGTTCTTAGATGTAACTTTTCCTTGAGCCTGATGGATTGGAAGAAGGAGATGCATTGAGTGACCACCCAGATCACTAGATCTGACCTCACTGAACTTCAGCATTTAATAAACTAATCATAAAAATAAGTACTCTTGCACTATTTTATCTGTAATTTTGTCATCGACGAAAATTTTAAAGCTAAATTTCAGAATCAGATAGTACTCGAAAAGATTTTCAAAAACACCCCTCATCCTTATTCAAAATCAAGGGCTTGTGATGACCCTGGGTCTGCAATAAATATTAACAGAAAAACCGCGATAATTATTGAACCAAAGCCTTGGAATTTTTTTTATTCGTCGAGTTATTATAAGTAGGTTAACCAATAGATCTCTGTTGGAAAAATTCAAAAATATGCATTTTCCAAAAAATACGCCAAAATTTTTTTATTTTATTTTAAAAATTGGTAAAAATATGCATTGTTTATGAACTTATTTTTTTTAATAAATTGGGTAGTATAATTTATGATTTTTAGTGAAAAAACGGTTTCTTAAAAACATTATTTTTTGCTAAAAAATGCGTTTTTTAATTAACATTCTATTTTTGCAACTGAATAAATTAGGAAACCATAAAAAAGCCATAAATTGTTTTTTTTTGGATTTAAAAAAAACTTACATTTATTTTTTATTTAATTTGTTTCATTTTTTTATACTTTTAATACTTTTACGTCTTGAAACTTTTTTGTCCAATTTCTTTTTTTATTATTTGAATAACTTTGGAAATATGGCAGATGCGTTAATCTTTTTTATTAACTTTTAATTAACAATTTTAAGTTTTAATAAAAGTCCTGTTAAAATCAGACTACCTGTTTTTATCACTATTTTCAGGGCTCTGTAAAAATTATAAATATCGGAGAGTTCCGGGAGTTGGGATTTTTTTTTAAGAAAATTTAATGATCTATTCAAAAATCTTTTAACATTTCAAATTTCTTGAATATTTTTCGAGATATTAAAAAAACTAAACTCTTACTTTGTTTACTTAATTGCTTTCAACTTTTGCTATCTTTTTCGGATCTTTTTTGAACCTTTCTTTAAATGATTTACATAATTAAATTGATTGTACTAACCATTACTTTTTGGAAGTCCATCTTATTAAGGATAATAAAAAACTCTTCGTTTTAACAAAACTTCCAATATTTATTAAAAAACTGCTTTTTTAAAAGACTCATATTATTAATAATATTATTCTTGTTCAAATGCCACCTTGGTGAATATTCGGTAGTTATTCCGAGTTTTCTCAGACTCCACGGGAGTTAGTAGAAGCAGAGAAAGTAGTATCACAAAAATTATTTCGAGGAAAATTTACGAGACCGCGTATTCAAGGTTGTTATTGGCTTACTTTTTGGAACTGGCAAAACAACAGAAGCCATTAACAGTGTGGTCGAATTATTCAATGATTAAAAGTATGTTCGAATCCAATAATAATGTAGACATTTCAAAATATTTCAAACTAACACCATTTCTGAAGCAAAATGGGAAAGGTTACACGCCCAAGAAAACTGCGATATTTACGAGTACACACATTAGTGCTATTTTAAAAAATGTTCCCGATGAAGTTTATTTAATGGCCAAGGTTTTTATTGTATTAAGAATTGCAGGATATTGAAGATTCGGGATCGTTATTAATTGTGAAACTCAAGCAAACAAAGTATGATGTAAACAGATTTTGTAGTTACTGAAGAATACGGGGGTTGTCTGAAAAGTTGAAGATGGCAGCACTCATAAACAAAAGTTGGGGAATGTGTTTGCGCATGCTTTGAAAGGTACCCACTAAAATTTCAGCCATTTTAAAAATGGAAAAATCGAGTATCGAGCTGTCATTAAATATTTGTTCTTGAAAGGCAATACGCCTACGCAAATCAAAGACGAGTTGGACGTACCAGCTTGGGTAACGAAGAACGTTCGGGACGTCCAAAAATTGCAACCACTGACGATAATATCGCTCAAGTTCACCAAATGGTGCTAGACAACCGTCGAATTAAAATTAGAGAGATAGCAGAGGCTATAAACATGTCCAAAGAACGTGTTTGTCAGATATTGATTCAAGATTTAGGCATGAGAAAGCTGTCCGCGCGTTGGGTGTAGCGTTTGCTTACTTTGGACCAAAAACGTGTTCGAATGAACATTTCCAACTCTCTGTTGGCGCGGTTTAGGCGCGATAAATCAGAGTTTTGGCGCCGATTAATTACTGTAGATGAAACTTGGATACACCATTATACTCCAGAAACAAAAACACAGTCAAAACAATGGACTGCGAAGGGGGAACCGGCTCCAAAAAAAGCAAAGGTTGTTCCTTCGGCTGGGAAAGTGATGGCAACTGTTTTCTGGGATAGTCATGGAGTTATCTTAATCGATTATTTTCAAAAAGGAAAAACCATTACAGGAGCATACTACGCATCATTACTTGACAAGCTGAAGGCAAAAATTGCGGAAAAAAGAATTTTGTTTCACCAAGACACCATGGCGAAAATCCACGAATTACGATTTGAACTTAAACTGCTTGACCACCCTCCTTACTCACCAGATCTAGCACCAAGCGACTTTTTTTTGTTCCTTAAGCTAAAAGTTGCTCTCGGAGAACAGAGATTTTCGTCGAATAAGGAGGCCATCACCTTCGTAAACAACTATTTTGCAGAGAAAGACGCCGAGTACTATTTGGACGGGTTGAAGAGATGGAAGCATCGCTGGGAGAAGTGTATAGACTTACAAGGAGACTATGTAGAAAAATAAAAATTAATTTGAAGAAAAAATGTCTAGTATCTTTGTTAGGTAGGAAACTTTTCAGATAACCCTCGTACTGAAGAATATATAATGCATATCGAAATGGAAAATGTATAAATCAGGATGTGGGTAGAAATCAATTTTATAAGGTACCTGACGCAGCGGTTAATTTTATTCAACTTGAAAATGCCAAATTATACACAGGTCATTCATTTCGCCTGATACACTTTTAGTTGAATCTGGGGGAGACTTAATCGCACTAAAGAAATATAGCGAATGGATACACAGGATAGAAATAGGACGTTTGGCAGTCCTGAAGTAACACGCCAATCCATATGGATTGTTTTCCAATTTCCCCAGTAACCTTTCCCTGTTTTCTCCCTTTCCATCATCGGCTCCAGTTCCTTCTTTTTCTCCTTGTACCCCACCTCTTTCTCTTAGCATCCTTCTTCGTTCTTCCGTACATTCCCTTCACAGCTTTTCTATTTCCTTACCACACTATTACTTAGCCCCTCACCCAACCCTTGTCTTTCTTATACAGTCCTGAACCATACAAATAATTTACGTCATGTCCGCGACCACATTCTATCTTCTCTCTCGGCCTCTGTCCCGTCTATTCTTAATGTTTCCAATTATAAATAACATCAATATCTAACTATTTTATTGTTATACATTATAATGAATTGAACTAGATGGGTTTGCTCTGTAGTAAAATCTATTTCCGTGCAATGATTCATATTAAACCAGTAAACATTTGTTGAATAACTTGCCAAGTTTTTGAGGAAATCCTCATTCTAAAATTATGTTATATGTAAAATATTGTCAACTCGTGCGAAATATATTCTTTTGAGTTAAGTAAATGACCTATATTTTTACATCATATCTAGTTTACTAAAAACAATAAAATTAATAATAATAATAATAATGAATATACAAATGCCAATCATAACTTCCATATTTAATTGCTCCATTTAAAAATACATGGAACCTGTATGAACTTTATTTAAATCTATTTTTAATTCCAGCTGTGTTATCTATACTATGTTATCTATAATTGCCGATATAATTGCAATATATAAACTCGTTTAAATCCTAATTTTTAACATGACTAACAATTTAAAAAAAATTTTATAAATAAAGTTAAAAAAATCATTATAAGAAATATTGGGGTCGTAGGAAAAATCGTGTACACAACGTTTCCGCACTCGTGCGTTATATTTCACTTTCCACTCTCGTTATGTAATATACTAATTCTCAAACCTCACCAAACATGTTCTGTTTACAAAACCATCATAATTTTACATCGTATCAGTGACTGATAGTATCAGTCAAAAAATAAAAAAAAATAATGATTTAATATAGAGATAAAATCACAAAATAGTTATTTACGTTACAAGTCCGGGAAGTGACTTATTACGGTACGAGATAGAGTTTATGGACGAGGCGACGATAAGGAGGCGAGTCAAGAATATCTAATCGTACCGGAGTACCGTAATAATCACTTCACGGACGTGTATCGTACTATTTTTTTTTCATACTGCCTTTGGTTTTAAACGCAATAAAATATGAAACTGAAATAATATATTTGATCATTTTATTAAATGCTGTAAAAAATTATGTTACTTGATTTATTCTTAACATGGTTGATTTGCTTTATAGAAAAAATGAACAGTCGTTACCAAGTAACAATGTAAATAAAGGCAAACATATTAAATTTTTCTGCACACACGAAATATCTGCGGAGAAAATGGATCTGAAATTATTTAGATGAAATTGTTGAGAAAAGTGCGGAAGCCAGCGGGCAAATCATTCCAGTTGAGTCTGCGAAAATATATGAAAAAGAATATGCGCTGTTTTGCAACTGGTGTGAACAACACAATATGGAAAGTAGTGCTGATGAAAATTTGATGTTGGCTTACTTTTTGGATGTGGTAAGAACAGTTTTTTAAAAAAATATTCTTTTCAACATTTTAAATTTTCAGTCAAAAACATTCAACCCTTCTTCATTATGGTCCATATACTCGATGGTAAAATCAATGATTATGGTTAATGAGAATGTCAACATATCAAGTTTCTCAAAGTTGATAGCTTTTTTGAAAAAACAAAATGTAGACGATCAGCCATACCAGTCGAAGGTGCTGACAAAGGAACAAATTGAAAGCTCCAGATAAAGAATATCCATAACTCAAAGTGATAGCATTACTTGCCGAAGTTGCTGGAGCTTGCCGAAGGGAAGAGATCTATAATTTAGAAGTTAGTGATGTGGAGGATACGGGTACTCAGCTAGTAGTTAAGATTAACCAGACAAAAACACATACTCGACGAGCTTTCACTGTGATTAATATTGATGAGGTTCACTATTTAGATGTGTTTAGAAAATACATGAATTTACGGCAACACGTCTTCCTGAAAGCTCTTTTGGTGGGTTATAGACAAGGAAAATGTCTGTCTCAAATAGCTGGTATACGTACGGTTGGCGGAGCACCTAAGAAAATAGCTGAGTTCTTAAAACTAGACCAACCAGAAAAGTATACAGGTCATTGCTTCAGGAGGACATCCTCAACGTTGTTGGCCAATGCTGGAGCTGATCTTAAAGTTCTAAAACAGCATGGTGGATGGAAGAGTTTTTCAGTTGCAGAAAAGTATATAGAAGAATCGATTGAAGGCAAAAACAAGATTGCAAGAATGATTCAAAGGGGCGAAATTTTTTTGAAGTTCTACATCACAGCCACACGTCTTCCGGGATTACAGAAAACACTGTAAATCCATCAACAACTCCATTAATACATAAATATTGCTGGCAACAGCAGTTGCACATTTAATAGGCATTTTCGGAAACCTACTTCGGGTTGCCAACCCGATCCACTGAGGTCACGTGACGGATCACCATGGATCACATACCCACCAACCATGTTTACGAACATCACAGGTTTCAAATCGGAGTATTCAATATGCTGTCATAAGTCATTCAAATTATCAACCCTCTAATTCATAATTGTCTCTAACTACTTGAACTGAAAGATATCAGAATCTGATGGTGTAGATAAATTATATAATAATATTGATATCAAAGTTTATAATTTACCTGGAGATTGATGAACTTGCCTCATGTGTCGTCGAACATTAGATTCTTGGCTACTGAAACCACAGATTTCACACCTACCCAAATTTTATTGTATCTCCATTTCTATTTCATCAACGTGAAATAATTATTAGAAAAAAATTGATCCTATTAAAAATCTCAGAAAAGAGATTATGAAGAAGATACTGAATTCCCGCGCTTTTAGAGAATGACAAAATTTAAAAATGGTTCGAAATGCGCATGCGGTGTCTGAAGCGATATGAACGACCCTGCTTTTCGATAGGGTTACAGTTACAGTAGATCAACCTGAGTCGGTGATCGAGTTAACAGCTCTGTGGTTTACGAACACGGGTAGGTAGTTCGGGTTAGGTAAACGAACGCGTAGGTTAGGAATCGGGCCAACCCGAGTAGGTTTCCGAAAACGCCTAATGTCAATCTTCAAAAGCTAGAATAAAAGCTTAGTTTATGTTGATTCACTTATTATTTCAAACAACATTGGGAGAATTGAAGAATACTGTAAAGTACAAGTGTATAGTACATTTATACTTATTCCGTTCTGACTTCTTAAGGCCAATAAACGATCCTTTTGTTCCCTATTGTCGGCCGGCGCTTTAGCCAGATGTTACCTGCTATAAAATTTGAACGGAACAGTGTGGAATTTACTTTTTTTATAGGAAAAAATAGAAACACATTGATAATTAGATATTTTATTACATACCTAGGGATGCTATAAATTATTTTTTTAAACATTGTCGTTTAATACTTGTCGTTGATCATTGCGTCAAAAAGTCACGTGATGGCAATGTTTAAAAAAATAAATTATACCTACTTAGTCATTTAAAAAAATATACAAATAAAAAGCTTTTAAAAATACAATATACAATATAAAATGAAAAGTATCTAAAAATATTACAACTTATAATTATTATTAGGACCTATTCAATTAAATCAGTTCCACTATCATCCTAACTGTATAATTAACTCCTTAACATTATTTGAAAGTGTGGTATATGATTGTTCAACTTTAATTACGTGATCTACACTACAATTATTTACTGGTATTTTATCTATTTCCCTGGTGATAATGCCTAATACAAAACTATTTAAAGTCGGTGAACTGTTGTTACGTCTAACTTGCGATTTCAATTGATGCCAAATATGTTGTATAGGGTTAAAAATGCAGTGATATGGTGGAAGCCTTAAAACTGAATGTCCCATGCTATTTGCAAACTCATCACAAACATATTTTTTCTCTATATTAAAACATTATAATACTTCAAGTAATGGTTTTTTTGAATAATTTTCATGAAAATAAATATTATTGGCGTGCTTTGGTGTCGCTTGAACAAGGGTGTTTGTTTAATTGCCTACTATGATAGCTAGCATTATCCATAACAATAACACTTTGAGGAGGAATATTGGGAATTAACTTATTTTTAAACCAGTCTTCAAATAATTGTGCAGTTGTGTCTTCATGGTAGTCAAGAGAAGAGTCTTTTATATTTTTTGCACTCAGTGATAAAGCATTTGGAACCCATCCGTCTTTTGATTCCGCATGTATAATTGTTATCCGCTTACCTCTGTTGGATGGTGCTTTTGTGTTACATTTACCACTTGAATCGTCCCAACCTTTTGATGGCGTGTCATGGGTATCGTACCACGTTTCGTCCAAGTAAATGATCGATCTTCCTTGACTTCTATACATATCTATTTTCGTAAGATATTCTTATCTCCATTTCCGAAGTCGTTGCGATTCCATCAGCACTTGTTTTTTGTCTATCTTTTTAAATTTGAATCCTAGTTTTTTCACAGTCTTCCACAATGTTGTTCTGCCACACTGTGGCATTAAGGTGTCCAATGTTGGTGCATTTTGCTCTTCATACAATTTATAGATTTTTTGTCGAATTAGGTCTTTATCACTTACATCAAGTTTTGTGGTAGTAACAGAATCGCATCTTTTCTTTCTCTAGACTATCGGTTTTTTAACAATGGTAGACTTTGGTATTTTCGTTAACCTGCACGTTTCTTCCAAAGCTGCTTGTATGGAAACATCGTTTTTTAAAGTTGAATATACATTCTTTACAATTTCTTTAGCATAAACAGAAATATCCTTTCTCTTGCTGCTTGCTGTACTACTTGCTTGCTGCTCGTTGTCGCTTGCTTCATCGTCAGATTCACTCCACGTTCGCCACATTTTGGAAAATACTAAGCCATTTACTGTTCTATATACCCAAACTCCTTTTTAAAACATTCAGGTAGGTATAGGTACAATAAGGTATGTAGTAAGGTAATTAATATATTGTAAGGTAGGTAACCATATTATTCATATTATTTCTATTTCCTTAAAAATTCAAATTGTAATAAAAGTTACCTAGTACCCAAAATTATGTTTAGAAATACTAACTACATACCTGTTTGCACATTTGTACATATTTTTAGACAATTTATATCTATCTATCCATATTTCAATTGCTTCTCAATGTAAAAGTAAAAAGTCCACTCCGGCCCTGCTTGCAACTGGACGGAGTCTGCCGGCCGGTAGGAAGATTTATTGGAGGCAATATAATCGAAGTCCTTAAGTCAGAACGGTATAAGTATGAATGTACTTTACCGTAAAGTACGAGTCCGGGAAATGGCACTTGTGAAAAAAAGAAATTTTTCTTACCTACTACTTCAGACAGATGGCGTGCCATTTGCTCGTTTTCTCCAATATTACTAATTTTTGAAGTGTCAAAACTGTGTGTTAGGTGTCGTTTTTATAGGGAACGTAGGAAAAAACAATACTGGGGTGATTCTTCCGCACTTTTTCTCTGAATAAATTATGTTTAATACTTTTCTTCCGAAGAATTTTTGGTAGTGTAAAAGATACACAAAAATGTTCGAAAATTATCAGTAATTTTTTTTACCGTGTACTCAATCTAATTTATATAGTTATTTCATAGATAATAACTAAAAATAAATAGTAGGATATTAATTTCACATTATTTATTTGGGGTTCAGATGGAACTTAACAATAGTAAAATTTTCCATCTCTAATTTAATGTCGCGTGCCGTAAAATTCGGAAAAGCATCGGAGCTCCGTAAGAGGCGACGCCTGAGTGAATTTTCTAGACGCATAGAAACACGGAAGCTGTGGGTGACCGGCTGACTGGCGCCTACAAGCTCTGCTTGTTTTTCTTCCATAAGATGGCCAGCATCAACAGGGTGCCTTAAGAACAGTGGTGGAAGTTCTATAGAGATATCTATGGATGTTTGTCCTAACATGTAACTAAAAGTGCTAATCACAAAGCAATAATTAATTCTTTGATAAAAGTAGGTAGTTGATAATGTACGGCTTCCGAGGGGTAACCACTTCTCGCAATACTGTCACAAATTCATTGGCAGTCGCTTCGCAATCACCGCAATCGCCTCGCAATCATCGCAATCACTTCGCAATCATCGCAATCATTTCGCAATCATCGCAGTCTCTTCGCAATCATCGCAGTCCCTTCGCAATCATCGCAATCACTTCGCAATCCCCGCAATCCATTCGCAATCATTCCAAATATTCCTCGAAATATCCCTAAAAAACTTTTTTGAAACAAATAATATTGCGCTTCCTAACATATTTCGCATTTCGCCAATATTAGATGATAATATTGTATTAATTTCTAGCTTTATTTCTGCCGCCCTCCGGAGAATGTCGAGGAGAATGTATAGGTACTGTTTTTGGGCTCCTAATACAAAATATCTAATTTACAATTTGTTTTGTCCTTATCGAATAACAAGTGTGCGACAAAGAATTGAACAACGCCCGACGATGTCTGGCGTATAATTTTAACGAAGCGAGTAGTAAAAATGATCATCCCTCAATTCATCAGTTGTTACCTAGTTTCCTCATGTCGCGTAAGGACAGACGGTAAAAAACGTGTTATCTAGTTTGCTAGTTTTGTTGTAATTTTATTTTATAGTGGTGTGCTAATTTTGAGAATACAGGTAAGTAAGTAAGGTGACGTATATCGATAGGGTGTCCCATATTAGGATGCACACTGTAGGGATCTCGTAAACAAGAAAAGATACAGAGGTGATTAAATCAGGAGTAAGTTGCGCCTTGGCAAACCCTACAACGTCATGTTATAAAATATAAGAAATTCCGATTAGTACCAAAGATATTTAAAAAAAAACCGATTTTTTCCGATTTGGTTTTTGTTTTTTTACTGACTCTATTTAGAATGATATGACAATACAAATTTCACATTCTCATTGCTACTTTTCCTGCTCTTCAAGTTGATGTTATTAGATTTTTAATCTGACGTTTCGTTTCGTGGCAACCATAATCAACTTTTTTTTTAATAGATACGACCCTGGGTTTTTAAATATGACCCTGAGTTTTTTATTCCGGATTTTAAGAGGTTTGTTTGTAATTTATCGAAAATTAGTTTTCTGTCTCTCTTTAACACATTACTCTTATGGAGAATATCAATAATATAAAGCTTTTTAACAAGTACGATACATCTTTGGTGATAAAAAATCCAGGGCCGTATTTAAAAAATCAAAGTTGATGATGGTTGCTAAGATACGAAATGTCAGATTAAAAATCTAATAACATCAACTTGAAGAGCAGAAAAAGTAGCATAGGAAATGTGAAATTTGTATTATCATAATCATTTCAAATACAGTTCGTAAAAAATAAAAATGAAATCGACGGCAAAATTAGGCATTTTTCTTCAGAACTAACCGGAATTTTTTAGATTTTAAAATATGATAATGTAGGATTTGCCAAGGCGCAACTTTCTTTCTATTTAATAATCTCTATACCTCTTTGGAGATCTCTTCTGGTTTACGAGATCTCTGTAGTGTGCAAGTGCATCCTTATATGGGACCGAGAATGGGACACAGTGTATCCATTACTTGCATAAGAATTGTTTTTTTCATTGGTAGATATAATGGATCGAGTAAAGGAAAACAAGACGAAGATTTTAGAGATCGTAAATAGAGTTGGGATGAAAAGTAACTTACCCAGTTACATTGTCGATATGCTGGCATATAATGGATATGCGAATTTTGAAACTATCAGCTCTATCAATGATGAGGACATAAAAAAACTTGAAGACTTTTCCCGAAATATTTTGACTAATGTTTTACCAGATGAGGAAAAGGCTTTGTTTTTCGGTATATTTTTCAAAAAACCCTCCCTATTTTATATAGTTGATGGAGATAGGAAAACTTTAGACATGTTTATTAATAACTGCAAAATATATCTAAAGAAAGGAGGCAATATCTCAGAAAAAGTTCAGTTACCTGAACAAAAAGCTAACAGAAAAAGGCGACACTCGTTAAGCGAATCAAGCTCAGAAGAAAGACAGATTGGCCCTTCAGAAGAAGCTAATATAATACTTCATATTAAAAATGTGGTAAAATCTTATCAGGTGAAATTTATTAACGGTTTAAAAGAAGAAGACAGAGGTGATCTTTTATCACAAATAGACCAGACAGAGGTAGAGGTGACCGATCAGATGGCCCTTATTCAGTGCTGTATATGTAAATTCAAAAGTAAAGCGTATTGCGAAAATGATAGCACAGGAAGCAAAAAAAAGTGGGTTTTATCAAACTTTAATCGGCATTTTAAAACCCACTTTAAAGGTGGGACTAGCGGCAAGGAAAGCATATTCAAAAGAGGTCAGTCCTTGTGTCAGACATCGATTAAAAAATCCACGATTACATCATTTTTTAAGAAATGTACACCACCATTGATATCCCATGAACGACCCCCAACGGAGCTATTAGTGGATGCTATCCAGTGTGAAGTAGAGGAAGACTCAGAAGAAGGCGCCTCTGTGGTAGTAGATTCACCAACTGAAACGGTTACCAAAGTAGTTACTGACCAAGTCGGTGAGGATTTTATGCAGAGCAGAATCATACCGGAGGAGGCCACTGCAAAAGATAAAGTGGATGATTCTGCAATCACTCCTCAGACGACATCTGAAAGTGTAGACTACTCCGAGACAAGTGAGCTAGAATATGAAAGTTTTGATGAAGGAAGAGAAGATAGTGTTACACATGAAAAGTCTATTGATATACGTTTGGAAAATTATTATGCAGTATGTTATTTACGGACATGGTACATTGGTAGAGTTGTAGAAGAAATTGATAAGAGTTTTAGTAAAATTAAATTTCTTAAGTCTTCCCTCGACGCATACATTTGGCCAAAAGAGAAAAATGAAGATATTCAAGTCGTGGAAAATAGGTTTATATTTTATGGGCCAATTTTTCTGTTGGGAAATGAGCCTTTTTATCTAAAACGGCATCAAAAATTGGAAATCGAGCAGAAATTTAGGACGGCAAAAAAACAACTCCAAGATTATTTGTAGTTATTTTATTGAGGTTTCTTACCTACGTTCTTCTTAGTTTTTTTTTAGAATTTTAATATAGAATTTTTTTGTTGTTGAATGCACAATAAATATTATGTATAAATTATTATTTGTTATCTATTGTTCAAATTTTTTAATAAAAAAACATCTAATGACTTTATTTTCATATTGAAAAATATTTCTAATTTTCACCGTATAAATTTTACAATTTTGAAGGCACTTTAAAGAAATTCCCAAAGGATTTGAGATAAGCTTCGCAGTACTTGGGAGTCTTTTGCAATCCTTCGGAGTCTCTCGCAATCCTTCGGAGTCGCTCGCAATCCTTCGGAGTCGCTCGCAATCCTTCGGAGTCTCTCGCAATCCTTCGGAGTCTCTCGCAATCCCTGGAGTTCTCTCGCAATCACTCGCAATCACTCGAAATCCCGTACTTTTCGCAATATTGTCACAAATTTTACCCTAGTGGTTACCCCCTCGACGGCTTCATTCATTTGTTTAACATTTTACGCGAAAAATTTCCATTTTCTTTTTGTAAAACCACATCAATAAAATTTATTATCTGATAAGTTTTATAAATTTTCCTATAGGCTTTACACAATTAGCCTAAACATCAGGGTATTCTGCGCTCTTCGATTTGGTGAAGTAAAATAATAATTCAGCATGTTAACCAAAAAATGGTTTACCAGAATTTTCAAGGCTTTTTCTAATGCTTTTTATATTGTAATCCTGCCATGTACAGTCGACTTTAGAATAGCATATACATGTTAAATGTGAATTTCCTTTACCTACCGAAGTTATAAAAACGCCCTGCTTTAACAACATAGGAGTGGCAATTTTTAAAACGCTTACAATGTTACAATAATAAGGAAAAACACTTGGAAGAGGTGGTGGCGTAACCTGTTCTGTGGTGTTGTTCTGAAATAATTGTTTTTAAAAAAAAATAGATATCAGATTTAAACAAAAATTGGCAAAAACATTTATAAGATCAATGCTTTTTATTTTTTAATATATATTAAACTTATTGGCTTATGTTAAGGGAGTGTTTAAGTGTTTTAAAAAATCATTAAAAATAAACGAGTAAACTAATTGTAATAAAATTTTACATACAGGGTGTCCCATTAAGGTCTGCGAGGTAATTTATAACAATATAAAAAAAAATTTATAACAAAATCGATCATGAAAAATTGCTGGAAATAACATCAAAAACATAATTATGATTATCTCCGAAAGAGATATACTAAAGGTATACTAAAAATGCAATTTTTGAAATCTTGAAGAGATTATGAAAAATTTTGGCTGGGGACTTTTTGCCAATAGTCTTCAAATGGGGGGGCGGGGAAGGTTTAAACTTGTTATAAACAAATATCATATAACTTTTTTTTGTTTTTTAACCGATTTCAATGACTTTGGCGTAATTTAGAAGAGTATCCGTACCAATGTCGTCGTAGATTAAGAAAATCCAGTAAATAGTCACAATCAAAAAACTAAATTCTAAATCCGTGTCAATAGCCAAAGTTCATCGTAATAAAAAATCACTAAACAAAATTCAAAATCCGTGTAAATAGCCAACGTTATCACAAAAAAGGAATCATTAAAGAGGTTGCAATAAAAAACAAATAAAACCGTACTGTATAATACACAGGCAATATCATCCTTCTCTGTGTAACATTAAAGATGTGGGCGTGGACAACTGTTTCACTGATTTCAAATTTATTATTATCTAAACAGTGATTGGTTATACACAATAAATAGGCCATCCTTAAAATGAATTCAATGCAAGCCATTTGAGTTTGAAAATGTATATGCTATTCTGAAGCCGATAGTACGTTTATAAGAACTTTTAAAAAATATCCAGGTTTCTTTAAAAAATCAAACTGAATGTGATGGGTACAAACGAACGAAATATGCATGAAATTTTGGTGGAGATTTAGATTATTTTTCTACAAGGGTTAGAGAATAAAATAGATGAGCCCAGATTAGGATTTAAGATCCTCTACAGGGCTGGGGTGGCGTTGTTTTTATGTGGAAGTCGTATTGTCCTGGGTGAATTTTGAATTGAGGTTGGGAGATAATGGCTCGGTCTGGCAGAAGAGTGCCAGTTGGGGGGTAGCGAGGCCTATGGGGCGTGGCTTCGAAGAATTCGTAGACAACGGGCCCAAATTTGGGCGGCGTGTAATTTTACAAAAGGAATAGGAAGGTGGATGCTCATGAGCCGTCTAACAAGTTTGGCATGCCAGACTTGGTCAAAAGCCTTCTGAACATTCAGGAATACAGCAGCACTGCAGAAGCGTTGGTTTTGGGACCTGGAGATGATTGTTTGGAAGTTGACCAATGGGTACAAAGGAACACTAACAACTAAGTACGCATGAGCAAACAAAAAGAACACCAGCTGTGTTAGTAGTCAATGATCAAAAGAAGCGGATGGATTAGAACTAAAAATGGAGAAAGACATCTACGAACAGTTCAACGACTAGTAAAGTTCGAAATTCAAGATTATGTGTCCAAAGATTTAGCTTGCTTCGTTCGTTTGCAAGTGTTGAAGTCCTCTTCGGGAGCCACTATCTTTGAGAATTGATATTGGAATATTAATCGGTGGGAGGGTAGAAAACTCGCTTGATTTATATGCAATTTTAATCCTGTTATTAAATGTCATTGTCAAAAAAATATGTTTTCTGTCATTTTAGTTTTATTTTGGCATCCAAAACAAGTTTTTTCGCATTTTGCTCCGGAAATATTTAATTTAATTTGCACCACAAGGCATCATCATTGGTAGATTTCTGAAGAGATACTCAAAAACTAAAGCAGGGATAATGACTATACCCTCTTTTTATGGGCTGCAGGTGTAAATACCTTCATTACAAATCCAGTATCATATGCGAAAAGACTCAATTACATTCAAATGAACCATAATAGTATATTATGTATCTAGTGCGTAAAGTATACTTTTTTCTTCACGCACGTGGTACACACTATACTTTTTCTACGGCCCTTTTTACTTAGAGATTGAATTAAAGGAAAATTTTACTAGTTTTCTGTATTACAACAATAATTATTATAAACAGTTATATTGCAATTTTGTAAATTGTCAAAATGTACATTTACTTTCGGATAATCACCAATTTGTACATTGTACTTAACACTAAGGGTGCTTTTCAACATGGAGTAACGACTCCATAAGGTAGAAGATTTAACCTTTGTTGATAATTCAGATAGGCAGGCTAATATTACCCTTTCGGAGAATGATTGGACGTTGTTTGTATTGCGCCATTGCATAAACTTTTCCAAAGTGTTTTCGTGATTTCCCAACGATTTTTGTGGCAATAAAGATGAACTTGCTTCACTGGCTTCACTATTTATTAATTCAGAAGGCAGTTAATTACTATTTACGATCTATTAAGTGATGTAACTCTGAAACTTCAGTCTGCGGGAACTGTCATATTTGTCAATTTCTCTCGCCATCGCTACCTAGACCAGCGACCGGTGTGCGAATTTGTATTGACTCTTATGTCACCGGTGCGTGACATAAATCCCATAAGAAAAGCATAGCACTTCACACACCTATTCGTGAAATGAAGCTTTACACACTTTTATCGACGTGTGACGTTAGTAGGAGTAGAAAAAATAATTTTTCTTCAAACGTCAAATAACGATGACATTACTTATCTAACTTGATCCTGTCAAAGTTTGATTTCTCCGCCGGCGGCAGTTTTTTTTCCCATTTCTTTAGGCGGAGGGAAAAATGTTGTCATGGCAACAATGTCAAACATGTCACAAAGCAGCAATACAAATGTCATTAACAACAATTAAACATCATTTTTATTTGTAGTAATATTAAAAGTACAATTAGTTAATGAAGCATTTTCAAAATTGAAACCGTGCAAAAATGTTCCCGACTTGATACGCATTGGTAATTGTTGATGATACTGATGGTCGAGCACAACTGTAACCAGGGAGACGCAAATCCCACCGACGAATTAATTATTTTAATTTCTAACATCTAGACGACTTTGATAGTTATCACAGTTAATTTCTAGTAAAAATAGCGTATGAATTGTACTATTTATGGTTGAAAATTGCTACGTTTGAAGAACAAATAGTATAATTTATTCGGCAAAGAAGAAGAAGAAGTAATATACTATTATAGGTACGTAACCTTTTTACATTCAACAAAATCCTGTGTTTGAATTTTCTTGTGCCTAGTCTTCTGATGGTTCAAGATTGGTAACTGACCAAACCCGAACAAAGTTATTGAAACGTTTGAACTAAATTTAGTTAGTTTCACAGTTGAAAATTTGGTTAAAGGAAAATTACTTCCAATAATTATCGCTTACAAATTCAAATTATCCTATGCGAAACCTTTAATACAATGAAAATAAGAAACAATTAAGTTATTGATCGATTGATTTAAAAGAGAATCAGGATAAAAGACAGTTCAATAAACTACGAAGAAACAGCTATCCCTTTATGAACTGCGGGTACGAAAAGAAGCAGGCATCTGGCAAGTAACATTGTATCGGACATCTGGTATAAGATACTGAGGAGGAAGAGCAGAAGGCCAAATAAAGTTTTTTATCAACTTTATACAGTGACGTTCAACATTAATTAAATATTTTGATAAAATAAATCGAAACTAATTGACGATTTTTATATTTGATATATCAGTACTCTCAATTTATAAAAAACAATTGAATTCTATCATACACATAATAAATTCATTATTTCAGAAACAGACGACTTTTAAAAAAATCTTAAAACACGTCAATTTTAATTTTTGAATAGCCATCTACTGCTATAGATGTGTTGGAAATTACGTCATTAGTGATGGCGACGACATTAGTGATAGACGTTTTTTTTAAATACAAACCAAGGTCACTTGACAGCTCATTTGAAAGGTCTCCTTATCGACTTTACAATAACGTAATCATTTAAATATTTATTTCTACAGGGTTAACCAAAACTGTTGGCTTATTAATACAATTAACTTAGAATAAATGTTTACTTAAATACAATTAAATTACCACAAAAGTTTAAATTGCTGACCCTCAGCAATGATACAATGAGAAAGGCGAGCAGTAAATTCTTTCCTGACGTTTTTGAGGACTTCAGGTGATAGTTGTGCAATTTCCGTTCGGATTCGCTCCTTCAACTCTTCTATATTATTCGGTCGATTTTGATATACTCTGCTCTTTAAATATCCCAAAAAAAAAGTGTAACGAAGTCAAATCTGGAGACCTTGATGGCCATTCGATAGGCCCCCTTCTACCTATCCACCTTAACGTTATCAAGGTAATTTCGTAACTCAACGCCATAGCGTGGGGGAGCCCCATCCTGTTGGTACCATAAATCATTTATATTTGAAACTAGCTGATTCAGCTGTGGCAACAGATAATTTCGAAGAAATTCCAAATACCTTTTGTATGAAACCCGGATCTCTGTTACATTGTTCCATAACGATTTCGCAGAATTCGATTCTTCTATCAAAGTCATCTTCTAATAGCTCCTGGACCAGATGTACTTTGTAAGGATGCCACTTCTCCTTTTTTAGCACTCTTACAACAGTTGATTGTGGTGGACATTATTATCTAGTGCGACCTGCCTAGAACTAGCGTGAGGATTTTCTTGAAACGCCATTACAACGTCCAGTTTTTTGGCTTCGGTTATTGATGTTCTACTACTTCTGGGAAGATCTTTAACATGGCCCGTTTCTCTAATTTTTTTTCAATTTTACTTACTGTTGGATCGCGATTGGGGTATTTAGCATTAAATAAATTACGAACTTCTGCTCGACTCCTCACTCTATCTCCACAACCAATCATGGTTAAAATCTCGATTCGTTCTGTTTCTGTTAGTTTCATTTTTGTAAATGCTGTTAGTAATGTCGGCAAAAAACTCGAAGAGTAAAAATTGGACGTCTATTACTAGACAGATTCACAGATCATTGACGGATAAAGTCGAGTCAATGACAATATTGATTTAAATATTTTTGTAAAAATAATTCCGAATACTTGCTACAATAATTAATTTCAAATTATAATGTAGCATTGTTTTTATCAATGTATTTTTTTTTCGGAACCAACAATAAACACTATTTTGTTTTATTCCCAGTGGCGGTCCTTAGTGTATTTTAGTTCAGTGAACTTAACAAAGTTCATAATTTTGGTTAACCCTGTAGAAATAAATATTTAAATGATTAAATTGTTGCAAAGGCGATAAGGAGACCTTTCAAATGAGCTGTCACGTGACCTCGGATTGTATTTAAAAAAATCGTCGATGACGTCATTCCGCCATCACTAATGACGTAATGTCCAACACATCTATAGCAGTTGATGGCTATTCAAAAATTAAAATTAACGCGTTTTAAGATTTTTTTTAAAGTCGTCTGTTTCTGAAATAATGAAATTATTCCATACATTTGCATCATACTATATATCTTATATTTTACACATCTATTATATTTGTCCCTTGTAATGCCAAATTTTTATAAAAAAATATAAAACAATTGTTTTACGTGACAATAACGAATGTTTACAATGCTAGAATAATTTACCACATTAGTTGTCAATGACCCCTTAAAATAAAACATTTATCATTGGCGCACACAAAATTTTCATTACATTTATATGAAGATATTTATATACCTATACTTACTACATTTAAAGAATATATCTTCATTTTTAACAATACGTCACCCTAATATTACAAGGTTGGGTTGTAAGTGATATTGTTCTAATTTTGAGAAAAATCAATTTAAAAAAATGGCTTCATTTTCTACCCTTAATTTTGAAAACTTTTTTTTTTCAAGATGTTCATTGTGATAAATGTAAATGATTTTGATAGGGATTATTTGAAAAAAATGTAGTACACAAAAATTAATTTAATAAAAAAAGAACTTTGGTATTCTTGGACATAAGAGTTTTCTAATTTATATAACATAGAACTTTGGTATTAAGAAAAGATTATTAAGAACTAAGATTTTACCACCAATAGTATTTATTTTTGTTTAAAAATAGAGTCATAGTATTGCCTATCCACTTGTACATAGACTTTATGCATCACTTTTGTTTGAGGCAAAACAACTTTGCTTCTACATTTTTTAAGTTCCAAAGGAATGACCAGCTCAGTTTCAGCAGTAATGTGCGGAGTTCTTCGGAGTTTTCTTTGATGCAAATTTACGACTTTGAACGAGGTAGCTTCAGGATTAAAGAAAACTTTGTACCTCAACTGAAATAAGCTTCTTGAAAACTCTTAACAAATAACTTTCAAAAATGGCAAAGTGTTTTAATTTTGATTTAAATAGTCATTTGGATTATGTTGTAAGGCTTCTGTCGGTTTACTTTTATTAGAAACTGAATAAGCGAGACTGGTGAATAATACTCTACTTGATTCAATGACATTGCTATAGTGCTATGTATAGCATCGACTTCTTGAATGCAAAAATGCCCTGGAATGGACTAGTTTAGTAGGATCATATTAATCAAAATGATAGCAATATATATTTAGGATAAGATACCTACTTACTTATATTGGTATTCATTTTGCAATTAATTTTTCTCATTTCGTAAAATTTAGCAATAAATAATTAGTAAGTTTTAAACGTAGCGCCAACTAATAACCAATAATGAAGTGTGTTTAAAAGTCAACGTTGTCACATTTTAGCTACGTTCGTTTCAAGTATTCTCAAAGAACTGGCGGCACAAAACACCGTGTTCTGTGACTAACTGATTGTACCAGTTGACAAGATATATGACAGAAACTTTTGTGAGTTTGAAGTAAATGAGTGAGAGCATAACTCATGAAACTATTCCTATTTTGTGAAACGCAGCTATCGCTCCACATAATGATTTCTGTAAAGTCTGGATGATCTTCTAGAACTTTATTTATTATTTTATACACTGCGCTACCCATATTACTTCCAATTCTTCCATGTAAGGCTTCTGTCCATGTAACACAATAAACTTGTTTTCCAATGGAAAGGTGAGCAGTCACATTATACACATTTAGCTTACTTTTATAAAAAAAGTTTTTAATGTCTTCCTTGGGATATGTCAGGACATTTTCCAGATCAAAACATATATTAGATTTCCACTTTCTTTATCTCTTTCTTTTTCTTTTCGCATATATTCTTTTTCAGTTAAATGATTTAAATAGGCATTTTCCATTTTTTTCACTTTCATTTCTTCGCAAGTGTCACATCTATCTTTGCGTGGTTTATGAAATGCAAAATATTTTTCTGTATATGCAAAAAGAAACCGAATCATAGCCATGGCCATCACTTGTATCACTGTCACCCACTACATTATATTAGTAAAAAGAGCTCTACAACTTTTGCATAAACCAGTTACTTAATTGTTTCTCAACAAACTAACATAACCTCAAATATATTATAATAAAGTTGTATGTAACATAGAACCCTGTAATATTGTTTTAAGTACATATTTATTAATTACAAAATGTTTAACATACACCTTTGGTATTCAAAAACCACAAATTTTTAACTGACACCTTTGGGTTTTAGACTGTATTTAAGATTCTATGTTAGCTAGAGGATCCAATTCAAGATTAAAATATAATATTTGTTCCATAGAACTTTGTAATACTGAAAAGCATAAAAAGTTAGAAAATGTTACATACAACCTTGTAATATTATGGTAATGAATATTCAAAATTATAACTTTAATGCAATATTATTTTTTACATTACACCCATGATCTAGTTTTTATGAACCAATATTAAAAATTTATACATTAACCATGTAAAATTGAAATTCATAATTTTGATCAAATAAATGAATGACAAAATTAACCATTTAGGAAAGCTGCTAGAATTTTTAATTTACATGAATTATATAAATTAGCAACAAACATGCAAGGAAAATATTAAATAATAAATCCTACAAAACCTAAGAACATTAAAAATAGAACTTTTAAAAAAAATCAACTATTTATTTTAAAAACTGCTGTTTAAACTCTATGACAGCTGTTTTGCTAAAAACTAGCATCATCAGATTGACATATTGAAGTTACATTTTGTTTGTTTGTAGCTATGTACCTATACTTGGTCTAGCCTTAATCAACATCAGGTACCTAGCTACAAAAGAAAAAAAAAAATATAACTTCAATATGTCAATCTGATGATGCTAGTTTTTAGCAAAACAGCTGAGATTGAGTTTAAAGAGCAATGTTCAAAATAAAGTGTGGAAGTTTTCTTTAAATAGTTCTATTTTTAATGTTCTTAGTAAGATAGACTTCCACAAAGTAAAGGTTACTACAATTCCTCCAAAACCTAGTGTAATAAAAGAATACTGTATTGCAAGTATTCTTTTTGCAAAAAATAATTTCTTTTTAGATAACAATATAAAAAATAGTTAAAAAGATCCTGCAAAACAAAAATTTAATCTTAACAAACCTCAAAAAACGTCATTAGAATATGATTAACATAAGAAAATTTATAAGATAACTATTACTAAGCATAAAAATTATATTTTTATCAAATAGACAAAAGTGCATAATATGGAGGAGCGAACAATATCAACATTTTATCTTACAAACTTAGAGCCAGTTTTTAACCCTATTTAAAAAGTATGTACTTAATATATTTATTATTGTCCTTTCTAGACATACAATTTTAACAATTTTTGTCGAATCTCAAACATGTTCCAAAAACTGAGATTATTATTGAACAAACCACTAAAAAGTTTATCAATTGACTACTAATAATGAATATCTGATATTTAAAAATGGAAAAAAACTTGTTAACCCACTTTTATTATAATGTCCATACAGATGGTTTTCAAATATAAGTAATTTAAATTGACTAAAATATTGTTTAAGTGTAGTAAAACTTGACCTTGACACAAAAATTTGTTATGTAATAGAGATAGGAACATACAAGAAATAAACAATACCACCTACTGTTAATGACCATTCAGATTAATTTTTTTTTAAATTTAGTCAAAATATTTAGCATTTACTTATGTGTTAAGTAGCTATTAATTCTAGCTGCTTTTTATTTGAATGCATTTTAAATTAATTTAGAATAGTTTAGTAGTTAAACAAACTACAACTGGACTAATTATTTATTTGATCATACATTTTAGAAATAATATTATCATAAAAAAATGGTTATTGTTTTAACAAAAAATATTTTCAATTTTTTTAAAAGTTGGTCTATTTACTTTTCTCCAATAAAAAAATAAAAGAATTAAGTTGCTAAATATTTGGTTTTATTTCAAGGTAGTACAATTGTACAATGCATTTTAAAGATGTACAGTTTTTAGGTTTGTATGTTTTTTGCTTATTTTTTTTCTGTTTAACAATTGTTTAATGTCTATAATTTTTGTTGAATTGGCAATTGCTACAGCAAATTTTCTACTTAGTTGAACATTATCAGCATACTGTTTCTTTTCTTGTATTTTCTCAATGGCCTTATTCATCAGTTAATACTTATTATGTAAATATAATTCTCAAATAAATTCAAGATAAAATTACATTTTAAGTATTAAGTTATCTTCAAAAATATTTGATTTACCTACAAGTAAATGTGTGTGCAAATAATTGAAATTAACAAGAATTTACATACAAGGAGCGCAAACTAAATAGTTTTCATACTTTAAAAAATGTTTTCATTATGATTCATAGTTAAAATTATTTTACAATGATTGGATTCCTTTTTTAAAATGAAGGTGATGATTTATCTAATTTTTCAACCATATGCTGTTGTGCTCTGTCGCTTATTGGGAAAATTGAGTTGTATATCAGTTGTACATTCTTATTCTTTAAAATATCTTTAATTTGTAATCTATACAATAAAAATAGGATACTAATTTATATTTATCATAATATAAATCTGATATTTTTAAGACATTTGCTTTTTAATTTAAATAAAAAAAAATACATCCTGTAATTTTTGATATCTGTTACCTATTAACATAATTGTAGTAGAAAGAGTAAATATTTAAATGGTTATCAGTAATAATTTGTGTTCTGCTTATCTTCTTTATCATGGTTTTTGAAATAAAAAGGAAATATGTTATTCACCAACAATCAGAACCTTGTTAGGAAATTATACACATGAATCTGCCAACATTAAATTTAAAACTAAGTATGAAAACCTCCTTGAAAACATTAGCAAAATTTCAGAGAATCTGAGAATGTGCAAAGTAATGTAAACAAAATATTATTATCATAAATATACAAGAGATAACCATTATGAGTAATAATTGCAGTTAGGTATGTTAATAAATGATTGACCATAATTTATATAAAATTAGTAGAGTAGAAAGGCTTTCATGAACCTACACATTAACATATATATTATATATAATTAAAATTATGATTTCCAGAAGATTATTAACAAAAATTTATTGAGTATTTAGGTTTTAATTAAAATAAATAATCAAAATATTTATGTTTAAAAGATTGTAAACGTTTTGGTTATTTTGTGTATAATACATTAAAAATAGTTGTTTTGAAGCATTATAAGACTGTTTGCCCTATTTGACACGCCTCTGGGACCTTTAAAAGTACACAGCACAGAATCAAAGCAGGCCTAAAATAGGTGCGTCAGACCCGAATATAAATAAAGTCAACGTCAGATTCAGAAAATATTGATTAGCTGAAAAAATATCATTGAAATTTAACAGTGGGCTTTGTTCAGTAATCGACAAATTTAGATTTTTAAAATGCAAACAATAACTTCATTTTAATACATTGTAACCTATACACTACTATATCTGTCAATATAAATATACTTATACCTTTACATGTAATGACTAAAAAATACGATGGCGTTCCGACCCTAGTATCAATATTTTTAAATAAATATAAATTATAAAAATGTACTCAGTTTTTAAATGCAATGTATTTTTAACCCTCCGTAAATTTTATGTCAAACAGATGAATCTTTGAACTTCCGTAAACCCTAAAATGGTTACTTTCTGGTCTTAACACGATTATTTGTACTAACTGTAATTTTATAATATTGTTGTACTTACCTCAATTGGGGGTTTATTAAGTTACATATCTAATAAAACACATAAAATTCACGGATTTGTAAAAGTAACACGCCCAACCCCGATTATTTAGATTTCGACTGATTTTCTGGTACTGAGCGTGGCGACTTCTTGCGACAAATTGTTCAACTAACTCACAGTAACCATAAGCGTAGGTAAGTTTTATTTTTATGAAAATAGAATTTACTTCTACATTCTTTAAATATTTTCCATCAAATGCCATTTTACTAGAACAGCAAAATAAATAATTAGTTTTTACCTAGGCTAAATATTTTGTTATCTATCACTGTATTTTTATTAAAAGATATTAAATTTGTCTATGATAATTTTATATTAAAAAGTCTCCGTCCCAGAGAATGTATACTTATCATGTTTGAATCATTTTAATATGAATAAATTAATAAGTGACACAAATATATCTCTCATTCTTATTAAATCTTTATTTGGTATTGTCATAAGAAATTATTATACCACGATTACATTAAAAAATATTTGTGAATTAAACACTTATTAATTCCCAACGCTTTTTTATTTATTTCAATTGGGTTTTTGTCAATTTATTGAAATAGGTAGGTACCTGTATTAATACTAAATAATTGGTATAAAGAGATATTCGTAGCAAAACGATAAAACGTTCATAATACAAATTAATATATATCCCTTTTAAAAAAATGAATCGATTTTTATAAACTCTTTAAAGTAGCTTAATTTACAAATCTATTTTTATGATAACGAAGTAAAATGGCTAGTTATTCTTTACCTCACATTATATTGTGGCCGCGGACCGCTAATAACTCGTCATTTTAGAGGTGAACCTAATACAGTATCCGCCAAAATAAACAGTAATATAAGTGCTCAAAATGTTCACCATTTCGACGCAAACAAGCTTCATATCGATTTTGTAAGTCAATAAACATATTTATAAAAAGTGGTTGATGGAACTGCCCAAAAATATTTTGTATTCTTTCCCGTAGTTGGGCAATATTCGCCGGCGGATTTTCCGAATGAAATATTTTTTCCTTCATTAGAGAAATAATGCAATTCTAAAAATTTATCAGGTATCCTTATCCGTATACGTAACGTAACTAATCAAAAAGAAGTATAAAGCAAATGAGATTGTAACGTAACGTAACCATTCATGTGTTTCAATTTTTAACCTAAAACAATAGCCCCGATATCTCCCTTAACAAAATAATGTCGTCATCGCCATTGTAAAATATTTTTTTTTCTTTTTAAATCTATTATCGGATATCACAGAAATGTCACTTTTGTCGCTTAATCGTTGAAAAACGCTACGTACTTTAGGTACGTGTGACGGATTGATACGTTTCACGTAACGTAACGAAACCCACGTATCGCTTCTGCACATGCGCATTGCGATACGTATACGGATACGTAGTGATTTTTAGAACTGCTTTATTTCCCTAGTATGCCCCAAATGTATGCGTCAGGTGGCGTCAGATCAGGTGAATGAGAAGGATATTCGAAGTCTGTTCCCCGAGAAATTATTCTATTATCGAAATGCTGACGGAGTAAGTCTAAGGTGCACACAGCTGTATGGCTCGTTGCACCATCTTGTTGGAACCATTGTGTGCGAAACTGTAGATTTCGTGCACAGCAAAAGTTATTTAGATCTCTCACAAAAGGTATAATAATTTTCTCTCTATAACGTTCTTGGTTGACAGTAAGTGGATTCTGGTTATCATCTTCAACGAAATAAGGACCAATCATTCCATTACCAGATACTGCGCACCAAACGGTAACTCGAAGACTGTGGAGTGTTTTTTCTACAATGACATCAGGACGTTCAAATCCAAGGAATCTGGTTGTTTGTCGATTAATATAGCCGCTAAGATGAACGTGACTCTCGTCTGAAAACCATATGTTTTTCAAAAATTCCGGATCTTCGTAAATTAAACTCAACATGCGACCACAGTAAATTTCTCTTGCACGTCGTTTGTCCGCAGCATTTAGTCATTGTCCAACTTGAATACGGTGTGGATAACCACCAATTGATTTGAACATGCGACGTAAAGACATTTCACTAATGTTGAGTTTACATGCAGTTCTTACAAGACTTTTTTGAGGTGGTAGCACAACTTGGTTAAAAACACGTCCTTCATTTTCGTTAGTGCATACTGTTTTTTGACAACCTGAAGAACCTTTACGTTGACAGAATACACTGCCAGTGCGACGAAATTTTTCAACAACAGCTAACATCACACTTTTACTAGGAGCTGCTTTATTAAATTTTTTTGATATTTTATTGACACCTGCTCTAAGCTTGGACCATCATTACGACCTTGTCCGTATGAAGGAAAATAATGCTCTACCAAAAACACTTTTTCTTGCGTTGTTAGAACCATTTTTAAATCAAATTTAACTGCAGCGTAATATTAATATATCAACTAATGACAATTAAGTCAAATATGACAAATCCATATTACATAAACAACTCCACAGCACTCTCTGTTTCGGTACTGTTTATTTTGGCGGATACCGTATTTTGATATAACCAAACTAGAATACTTCCACTACATTAAGGTATAATTCTAAATAAAAAATGAATATGATGACTTATAGGTAAAAAACATTAAAAAAATAAAAAGAAAAATTTAACTTTGAGTCTCTATATGTCGGGAAATAAAATAGTTATTGAGCTTGTTTTCTACTCAGTTATCGCTAGAAACTTGAACTATTATGTCATCAAAGAAACATTCCACTCCTTCCAAACCGTGGAAGGTTTTGTCCATAAATTTTTGCCATGTTGCTGATGCTATTTTGATTCTAAACATCAGTTAGTGTTAAGTCATCATCGATTCTTGGCATTGTGTAGTTGATCATCTTTGAGGTATTTATTCAATGTTACCTTGTAATCTGCGCATAGTCTAATTGAGCCATTAGTTTTGACAAGTGGCACGACTCTATAGTAAAATTAATAGCATTTTATTTTGAGATTAGTAGAAAGTGAACAGAAAGTGAACAGTGAACACAGTTTTTACTGTGCACTGGCAACGGACGTTTTCAGGGCGAACTGTGTGTTTTTGACATTTCAAAAGAATGCATCTGATATAGTGCACTTTTTTGGTTATTATTAGTACTAGAAAATTTTTTCTAAAATTACCGAAGGCGAATATAAGTTGAAGGAGAACTTAAGGTATAGAGCGGTTTTGATTCTCTCTTTTCTTCATATTCTTCTGAAGGTGAATATGAGATTACAGGCGTACTAAAATTAAATAAGTACAATAAAGAAACGTTTTATACATTCTGCACAAAGACCTATTTACCTCCTCCATAGTTACAAATTTAAACTTGAACTTGATCGTTAAACGCTTGAACCTAACCTATTCGTATAGTCAGAGCAGTTTTTGGTGCCCTGACATTTCAATAGAACACATCATTCGCTCTCAGTATGCACTCAGTGCGTTGCTCTGGTCGGTTTATTGACATCAGGCTAAATTTTATCCAGCAGTTAAACTGTCAAATAGCTATTTGTCAACTTAAATGTTTTGTGTTTCTTGTAAATCGTTAAATTAAAATTGATACAACCTCTTGTATGAAAACTATTTACTTATATATCAAATGAAAATATAAACAACCGTTATTTTTCTAGAACATTCTACCCTCTAAGCTAACTTTTTCTTCACTCTTATTTTAGAACACAATATAGTAAGGAACAAACATATAATTTACAACACGAAATAATTAATAATAATAATAATAATAATAATAATAAAGGTTTTAGCGCATATCGTCACATAAACAATTTTCTGTAGGTACTTAGAGTAGTCTTTGCATTTGTGAGATACATTATAATAACAACAAAGAGAGAAAGATGTGTATAAGAATATTAATAAGATAAAAAGATTCCTGAAAAAAGAAATGTACTGATAAAAATCGCGAATTAACAGAAAACAATTACTGAAAATAAAATAAAAACGGATACTACAAGTTGGAAATCCGTATTATAAGATGCTTGGAGGCAAATCGAAAGAAGTTTTAACAGTTACAGTATTGACCCTGTAAGAAATATATTCAATGACCTATCTAATCTTTAATCATTTCCAGATTTCCAATCATTAACAATATAAACAGTTATCTCTACATCCTGGACATGGCTGCCAGAACTAGTGTTTTCGTACTAGATCTAGTGATTTCGGCCAATGTTTACAACGTTACTGTTACATTTAATATATATGGTACATTTTAGCAAATAATTTATATTTAGTACAATTTTTAGTACAAATGAGTTCTTGTCAAAATCGTCAATTGTCACTGTCAATTGCCATATTTGAATTGTAAACAAATGTAAAGTAAACCGTAATCCAACACCACCACAGTGAAAGTATTTTTATTTTAATAAATTTATATATATTTTTTTTTTTAATATAGTAAAGATTGGTTTATTTATTTTTAAAATAATTATTTTTTTATTTACATAAGTTTACAGTAACAATGTGAAGTTTTGTTTCTTTGTCATTGTAAATAAATCATTAATTTAAAATTCCCGCCATTTGTTTTAAAGTTCCCGCCATTCATTTAGTACTTTTTGTGTTTGATGTTGGTGATTTTGTTTCATGATTTAGTACATCATTGCATTTTGATTCTGGTAGCCCTGATCCTGCATAACATTCTCTTATATTTTTTTGCTTCGTTTTTTGTTTATTTTTTTTAAAGACGGTTTTTAGGTGACGTTAATTTTTGTATCATACGACCCTTTGTAATGATCATGAGTTTGACCAAATATATGTTGACGTTGACTAGACTATCACAGTACCCAATCATTTTTATATAAAATTCGCACTTAAATACACTCGGGTATTATTTAAATTCACGTTTCTATAGACCTGTAAGAGTTCAATCAATTCTGTATAGGTACGTGCCCACGTCTCTTAAAATTTGCGTTGGCGCCATTTATATGGGGCATGAAAGACATGAATACTTGCTTGCGTAATGTGGTTTTACTTTTATAGTATTGTGGCGACAACTTCCTTTCCATCGTTGTTTGTTTTCGATTCGTCGTTATTTTTTATTCATCTAATATATTATTGGTATTATACTTTTGCATATATTATCTAGCACCGTTCTATCTATCCATTTCTTTGGGCAAATGATAAACTTTTCTAAACCAACACATAGCCTATTAATGTATTAATAGGTTATTAATAATTATTTAAGTTACATTTTTAGTTATGTGGCATTAACTTTTTGAATCCAATAAAATAAAATAAAATATAAAATGTAAATGCAGTTCTGTTATAAATAATAAGCTAAATGTTACGTCGATCAAGTAGGTTTCTTCAAATAAACTGGTTAACTTGATATCAGGTGTCAAAATATCTGTGCATTTGATAAATTTCAAGATTAAAGATTCAATTCTAGTCTCTCTGACTTTTTGGAAATATTTATTGACAGGTACTTATATATTTAAGTGAATTTCATAAAAACTACTGGGCTATAATAGGCCTAAGAGCATTTTTACACGGGAGCAATTTCTGATGGAAGCACCAGATGAAGAAATTCTAATTCACAAGGTAATGTAAGCTGGTTTAGGTAAAAGAAATACTCTAGGTAATGAAGATTTTTTTATAATTTGTAGGTCGAAATGATATTGGGAATATCTGATGCCTGTAGAAGAGAAGAATTATATAATATTACTATGAATGACATCCAACAAACCGACGGTTTAATGATTGTAAAGGTACCCAATACAAAAACGAACATCCAGCGTAATTTTACAGTCGTTAATAAACCAGACGATAAAATTTCATATTTAGAAATTCTGCAAAAGTAGGTATATAAAACTTCGTACATTACAAGTAAAATCAAATCATTTGTTCTTAAGATACGCCAAAGGAAAATATTGTGCTCAAGTAGGTAATAGGGAAAGGGACAATCGGGGGCTGGCCTTCTCAAATTGGCAAATTCTTAAATTTTCCTAATCCCGAGAACTATACTGGCCATTGGTTCAGGAGGACATCAGCAACGCTTTTGGCTAATAAAGGTGTTGATGTCCTCGCATTAAAGCGTCATGGAGGTTGGCGTTCATCGACAGTGGCAGAAAGCTATGTAGAAGATTCTCTTCAAAATAAAATAGATTTTGCCGAAAAAAAAATACTAGTAATACTACTAATGTATGCGATTTTGTAGGAGTTTCTGTTAGAAACAACTGGGATTTCATTATAGTATATTAAACAACGCATTTCATATGGAATTCTGTTATGACACGAGTTCAAGTTTAAAAAACGAATCGCGAAGCGATGAGTTTTTTAAAGAACGAGTGTCACAACAGCCATATGAAATAAGTTGTTTATAATATTTTTTATATTTTGCCATTTTATCATTTTTTAAATTAATTTATTATTTTTACGTAATTCCAAAAATTTTGATTTTAAAAAGTATGTCGGTAGCACTGTGTTATTTATAACATTTGACAGTTTTGACATTTAAATTATGAAATGTTAATGTTTTCAAATATTCTAAAATAAATAATACACCAATAATAATATATTATATAAGTAAAAGATGATATTCATATTCACAAATACTTTCTTAAAGAACAATATAAAATTAATAAATTGCTATTAGCCACAAATGTCATTGTCAATAGTCTTGTCATTAGATACTTCACTCATGTCGCCAACCATTTAAAACAAAAATTTGCGTGCGCAAATAGTATATTAAACAACGCATTTCATATGGAATTCTGTTATGACACGAGTTCAAGTTTAAAAAACGAATCGCGAAGCGATGAGTTTTTTAAAGAACGAGTGTCACAACAGCCATATGAAATAAGTTGTTTATAATATTTTTTATATTTTGCCCTTTTTACCATTTTTTAAATTAATTTTTTATTTTTATGTAATTACGAAAATTTTTATTTTAAAAAGTATGTCGGCAGCACTGTGTAATTTATAAAATTTGACAGTTGTGACATTTAGATTATCAAATGTTAATGTTTTAAAATATTTTAAAATGAATAATATACCAATAATAATATATTATATAAGTAAAATATTATATTCATATTCACAGATACTTTCTTAAAGAACAATATAAAATTAATAAATTGCTATTAGCCACAAATGTCATTGTCAATAGTCTTGCCTTTAGAAACTTCACTCATGTCGCCAACCATTTAAAACAAAAATTTGCGTGCGTAAAAGTTACATTACGATACGCAAATGCGTTTTATAATGAAGATTTTTATAAGTGCAAAATATAAAAACATATTTATAAAAAGTGGTTGATGGAACTGCCGAAAAATATTTTGTATTCTTTCCCGTAGTTCGGCAATATTCGCCGGCGGATTTTCCGAATGAAATATTTTTTCCTTCATTAGAGAAATAATGCAATTCTAAAAATTTATCAGGTATCCTTATCCGTATACGTAAAGTAACTAATCAAAAATAAGTATAAAGCAAATGAGATTGTAACGTAACGTAACCATTCATGTGTTTTCATTTTTAACCTAAAAAAATAGCTCCGATATCTCCCTTAACAAAATAATGTCGTCATTGCAATTGTAAAATAATTTTTTTTCTTTTTAAATCCATTATCGAATATCACAGAAATGTCACTTTTGTCGCTTAATCGTTGAAAAAAGCTACGTACTTTAGGTACGTGTGACGGATTGATACGTTTCACGTAACGTAACGAAACCCACGTATCGCTTCTGCACATGCGCATTGCGATACGTATACGGATACGTAGTGATTTTTAGAACTGCTTTATGTCCCTAGTATGCCTCAAATGTATGCGTCAGGTGGCGTCAGATCAGGTGAATGAGAAGGATATTCGAAGTCTGTTCCCCGAGAAATTATTCTATTATCGAAATGCTGACGGAGTAAGTCTAAGGTGCGCACAGCTGTATGGCTCGTTGCACCATCTTGTTGGAACCATTGTGTGCGAAACTGTAGATTTCGTGCACAGCAAAAGTTATTTAGATCTCTCACAAAAGGTATAATAATTTTCTCTCTATAACGTTCTTGGTTGACAGTAAGTGGATTCTGATTATCATCTTCAACGAAATAAGGACCAATCATTCTATTACCAGATACCGCGCACCAAACAGTAACTCGAAGACTGTGGAGTGGTTTCTCTACAATGACATCAGGACGTTCAAATCCAAGGAATCTGGTTGTTTGTCGATTAATATAGCCGCTAAGATAAACATGACTCTCGTCTGAAAACCATATGTTTTTCAAAAATTCGGGATTTTCGTAAATTAAACTCATTATGCGACCACAGTAAATTTCTCTTGCACGTTTGTCCGCAGCATTTAGTCGTTGTCCAATTTGAATACGGTATGGATAACCACCAATTGATTTGAACATGCGACGTAAAGACGTTTCACTAATGTTGAGTTTACATGCAGTTCTTACAAGACTTCTTTGAGGTGATAGCACAACTTGGTTAAAAACACGTCCTTCATTTTCGTTGGTGCATACTGTTTTTTGACGACCTGAAGAACCTTTACGTTGACAGAATACACTAGGTACCAGTGCGATGAAATTTTTCAACAACAGCTAACATCACACTTTTACTAGGAGCTGCTTTATTAAATTTTTTTGATATTTTATTGACACCTGTTCTAAGCTTGGACCATCATTACGACCTTGTCCGTATGAACGAAAATAATGCTCTACCAAAAACACTTTTTCTTGCGTTGTTAGAACCATTTTTAAATCAAATTTAACTGCAGCGTACTATTAATATATCATCTAATGACAAGTAAAATATGACAAATCCATATATTACATAAACAACTCCACAGCACTCTCTGTTTCGGTACTGTTTATTTTGGCGGATACCGTATTTTGATATAACCAAACTAGAATACTACCACTACATCTAGGTATATTTCTAAATAAAAAATGAATATGATGACTTTTCCTTTTGGTCGAGACCAAACTTATAGGTAAAAAACATTAAAAAAATAAAAAGAAAAATTTAACTTTGAGTCTCTATATGTCGGGAAATAAAATAGTTATTGAGCTTTTTTTCTACTCAGTTATCGCTAGAAACTTGAACTATTATGTCATCAAAGAAACATAAATGTCCATAAATTTTTGCCATGTTGCTGATGCTATTTTGATTCTAAACATCAGTCGATTTATTTTGTAAATGCCTTTATGAGTACTTAAGGCTTGAGGGTATGCACTCTTTTCTGTCATCTCCATATGCAAATAAGCATCTAAAGTGCGTCTAAAGTGCAAAAAATTTACCTCCGTTCATCTTTGTTAAGTCATCATCGATTCTTGGCATTGGATAGTTGATCATCTTTGAGGTATTTACTCAATGTTACCTTGTAATCTGCGCATAGTCTAATTGAGCCATTAGTTTTGACAAGTGGCACGACTCTATAGTAAAATTAATAGCGTTTTATTTTGAGATTAGTAGAAAGTGAACAGAATGCGCCCTCGGTGCGCACTGAAATTGCTCCTGCACTACCCCAGTTTTTACTGTGCACTGGTAACGGACATTTTCAGGGCCCTTATTCTCATCCAGTGGATATGAATACTCCTATAGGAAGATCCACCATCTACCTATCGGACTTTCCTATAGGAGTATTCATATCCACCGGATGAGAATAAGGGCCCAGGGCGAACTGTGTGTTTTTGACATTCCAAAAGAATGCATTTGATATAGTGCACTTTTTTGGTTATTATTAGTACTTGAAATTTTTTTCTAAAATTACCGAAGGCGAATATAAGTTGAAGGAGAACTTAAGGTATAGAGCGGTTTTGATTCTCTCTTTTCTTCATATTCTTCTGAAGGTGAATATAAGATTACAAGCGTACTAAAATAAAATAAGTACAATAAAGAAACGTTTTATACATTCTGCACAAAGACCTATTTACCTCCTCCCACCGAATACAGAACTACGAATAGAAATGAAAGCAAATATACTCCCGCCAAAACTTATTAATATTTTTAACACAACCATAGGATGGCGCTGATCGTTGCGTCTACTCATTTTAATTGTTCTATTTTTCGGAAGAGGTCTCTCTTCTCTTTAATACTTTTAATACTTTTTAATTTAACAGATCTGTATCAATCTATATTTGGTGAGAAACAGTTTTAAGAAAAGAAACAGTAGTTCTGAGAATCAGGAAAAGAGCAGGAGTTTTGTCTTCAGTTTTTTTAGTTTTGTTGGTGTATATATCATCTTTGGTTTTGTGCTTCGCTAAGACGCTTGCTTAACGATATGGGGTTTGTTTATGGAAAGAGAGGATGAGACTAGATTCTAATAGAAAGGGCTGATATAATCGCCTGGAGGCACAAATATTTATGATCAGTGAAGAAGTTCCGCGAAGAAGGATATAACGTAATATATCTGGACGATTCAGAACAATAAACAACTAAAAGGTTGAATTAACTTTCACTATTTATTCTATAAATACTTCATTTTATACATAGATAAGACGTAATTATAACACAAATATATTAAGTTATTGTAAAGATCAGCAGGACATAGTTTTTTTCGTGGTTTTTTTATATCATTGCACAGTTATACTGATCTTAGAGGGAAATACATCCAGGATAATCCCTTAGGGCTAATAACATCTAGGCTTTAATATTGTTATGTCTTAAACTTCCTTACTTGGTCTAGCCTTCACTACCTATCAACATTAAGTACCTAGTTACAAACAAACAAAATGTAACTTCAATATGTCAATCTGACGATGCTATTTCGATAGCGAAACGGCTGTCATTGCAATTAAAGTATTTTTAGAATAAATAGTGAAAGTTAATACAACCTTTTAGTTGTTTATTGTTCTGAATAAGATGAACTTTCACATAGTAAGGGTTAGTACCATAAATTTCATATCTGGACGAGTCATGGATTAATGTGGGTCACAGTGTAAATTTTGAATGGAAAGACACTACCATAAAAAATGCCCGAGATGCATTTGTCGAAGGACTGACAACAGGACTGAAGGCTCCAAGTCAACGAGGACCGAGATTTGTTCTTCTTCATGCAGGCTGGAAAGACGGTTTTCTTGAGGGTGCAGAAAAAACTTTTCTGGCAAAGAAAGGTGCAGACGATTACCAAGACGAAATGGACGCAGAAGGCTTTGAGGCCTGGTTTAAAGATCAATCGATCCCTAATTTGCCGAAAAACGGATCAAAGAATGTTGTAGTGTTGGACAATGCGTCATACCATTCGGCGAAGTTACCTTTTCCAAAGACAACTTGGAATAAGGAACAAATAAAGTACTGGCTACTGGAAAAAGATTTACTTCGAGGATGATTATTTAAAAACAATTATTGGCTACTGCAAACGCGTTTAGAGAGCAGTACGACCTAAGAAAAGTAGACGACTTTGCCACGGAACATAATATAACAGTCCTACGATTACCACCTTATCATTGCGAATTAAATCCTATTGAAATGGTGTGGAGCCAAGTTAAAGGATATGTGGCTCGTAATAATAGTACTTTTAAAATAGAGGATGTGGAAAAACTTATAAAAACAGCGTATTCGCAAGTAACCCCAATGTAGTGGTCTAATTATGAAAAAAAGGTAGAGAAGACAGAGGTAAAGATGTGGCAAACATATCATTTAATGGAAGACATTGAGCCAATAATAATAAATCTAAATGAAGACGATGAAGATGAAGACTTGGATGACGATGAAGATCAGTAATATATTTCTTAACCCTCAAATGTTCCATTCAATTTTCATTTATTTTAGTTATTACCTGCTAATCATTGTCATTTTTAAAGTTTAATTTTAATTCAAGTTAAAATACGTAATTATTAATTCATTTACTTATTCTATATTTTGTTTGTTACAACAACCGGCCAGAAGAAGAAAAATCCTCGAAAAAATCATCGAAACGTCGGCAAGATTCCATTAGCTTTTCTCTGTTAATCGTTCTCCCTTAAAATTTAGATGACATCTGACTTTTTTACCACTCGTCTTGTAATTTATGTATATATTATTATTATTATTGACATATTTTTATTATTAATTATATTATTATATTATTATTTCATAATTTGACAAAGGTCTTTTGTAAGGCCGCTGTATTTATTTATTTCTTTATACGTGATAATTAAACGTATAAAATTTGAATATTTTAGCGGATTTACAATATTTTTCTTTAAACGCGTAAAATTTATCTAAAAGCATAATTATAAATATTCTTAATTACTCACTAAACGATTTTCAAATGAATAATTTAGTCAACATTTAAATCATAATAGTAACACAATGGCAAGTTATATTCCCGCGCCAGTTGAAACGAAATTCGAAGAACATGCCGATATGGCAATGCCGTCGTCCATAAACGCAATGCTGCATAATAACTGTGACCCGCTCTTATAGTAGACTGCTAGTGAGTGAAACGAAGGAGGAATACTTAAAAAAAAGAAGAGAATAGAAATTTTTGTGATCAATGACCAAGAAATTATTCCCATATTTGATGTATATTTTCAAGTGTTTGAGAAATAAACTTTTGAAACATGACTTGTATTTTAAGCAAAATAAATAAATAGATAAATGATCATTTTTTGATTGTAAACATATTATATATTTACTTTAGTTTCGTTGAAATATAGCTGTCTATTTTATCGCAGAGTAGGTACTTCTTAGTGACAGATAGATGGCACTAGATATAAATTTAAGGAATCTGTATTATCGACAATACTTTTTAACACAATCGCTGCTACTCGATGTCGCATACGGATCTAGACAGTAACTAGGTTCTTGCCATTCTATTCGTAGTTCCGTATTCGGTGCCTCCTCCATAGTTACAAATTTCAACTTGAACTTGATCGTTAAACGCTTAAACCTAACCTACTCGTATAGTCAGAGCAGTTTTTGGTGCCCTTACATTTCAATAGAACACCTAATTCACTCTCAGTGTGCATTCAGTGCGTTGCTCTGGTCGGTTTATTGACATCAGGCTAAATTTTATCCAGCAGTTAAACTGTCAAATAGCTATTTGTCAACTTAAATGTTTTGTGTTTCTTGTAAATCGTTAAATTAAAATTGATACAACCTCTTGTATGAAAACTATTTATTTATATATCAAATGAAAATATAAACAACCGTTATTTTTCTAGAACATTCTACCCTCTAAGCTAACTTTTTCTTCACTATTATTTTAGAACACAATATAGTAAGGAACCAACATATAATTTACAACACGAAATAATTAATAATAATAATAATAAGGGTTTTAGCGCATATCTATCAACAGTGTCACATAAACAATTTTCTGTAGGTACTTACAACAAAGAGAGAAAGATGTGTATAAGAATATGAATAAGATAAAAAGATTCCTGAAAAAAGAAATGTACTTATAAAACTCGCGAATTAACAGAAAACAATTACTGAAAATAAAATAAAAACGGATACTACAAGTTGGAAATCCATATTATAAGATGCTTGGAGGCAAATCGAAAGAAGTTTTAACAGTTACAGTATTGCCCTGTAATAAATATATTCAATGACCTACAATTTCGAAATTCCAGTTAATCTTAAATCATTTCCAGATTTCCAATCATTAACAATATATACAGTTATCTCTACATCCTGCACATGGCTGCCAGAACTAGTGTTTTCGTACTAGATCTAGTGATTTCGGCCAATGTTTAGTACGTTAGTGTTACATTTAATATATCTAGTACATTTTAGCAAATAATTTATATTTAGTACAATTTTTAGTACAAATGAGTTCTTGTCAAAATCGTCAATTGTCACTGTCAATTGCCATATTTGAATTGTAAACAAATGTAAAGTAAACCGTAATCCAACACCACCACAGTGAAAATATTTTTATTTTAATAAATTTATATATTTATTTTTTTTAATATAGTAAAGATTGGTTTATTTATTTTTAAAATAATTATTTTTTTATTTACATAAGTTTACAGTAACAATGTAAAGTTTTGTTTCTTTGTCATTGTAAATAAATCAGTAATTTAAAATTCCCGCAATTTGTTTTGAAGTTCCCGCCATTCATTTAGTACTTTTTGTGTTCGATGTTGGTGATTTTGTTTCATGATTTAGTACTTCATTGCATTTTGATTCTGGCAGCCCTGATCCTGCATAACATTCTATAATATTTTTTTGCTTCGTTTTTTGATTCGTTTTTTTAAAGATATTTTTTAGGTGATGTTAATTTTTGTATCATACGACCCTTCGTAATGATCATGAGTTTGATCAAATATATGTTGACGTTGACTAGACTATCACAGTACCCAATCATTTTTATATAAAATTCGCACTTAAATACACTCGGGTATTATTTAAATTCACGTTTCTATAGACCTGTAAGAGTTCAATCAATTCTGTATAGGTACGTGCCCACGTCTCTTAAAATTTGCGTTGGCGCCATTTATATGGGGCATGAAAGACATGAATACTTGCTTGCGTAATGTGGTTTTACTTTTATAGTATTGTGGCGACAACTTCCTTTCCATCGTTGTTTGTTTTCGATTCGTCGTTATTTTTTATTCATACTAATATATTATTAGTATTATACTTGTGCATATATTATCTAGTACTGTTCTATCTATCCATTTCTTCGGGAAAATGATAAACTTTTCTAAACCAATACATAGCCTATTCATGTATTAATAGGTTATTAATAATTATTTAAGTTAGGTACATTTTTAGTTATGTGGCATTAACTTTTTGAATGCAATAAAATAAAATAAAATATAAAATGTAAATGCAGTTCTGTTATAAATAATAAGCAAAATGTTACGTCGATCAAGTAGGTTTCTTCAAATAAACTAGTTACTTGATATCAGGTGTCAAAATATCTGTGCATTTGATAAATTTCAAGATTAAAGATTCAATTCTAGTCTCTCTGACTTTTTGGAAATATTTATTGACAGGTACTTACCTATATATTTAAGTGAATTTCATAAAAACTACTGGGCTATAGGCCTAAGAGCATTTTTACACGGGAGCAATTTCTGATGGAAGCACCGGATGAAGAATTTCTAATTCACAAGGTAATGTAAGCTGGTTTAGGTAAAAGAAATACTCTAATGAAGATTTTTTCATAATTTGTAGGTCGAAATGATATTGGGAATATCTGATGCCTGTAGAAGAGAAGAACTATATAATATTACTATGAATGACATCCAACAAACCGACGGTTTAATGATTGTAAAGGTACCCAATACAAAAACGAACATCCAGCGTAATTTTACAGTTGTTAATAAACCAGACGATAAAATTTCATATTTAGAAATTTTGCAAAAGTATATAAAACTTCGTACATTACAAGTAAAATCAAATCATTTGTTCTTAAGATACGCCAAAGGAAAATATTGTGCTCAACTAGGTAATAGGGAAAGGGACAATCGGGGCTGGCCTTCTCAAATTGCCAAATTCTTAAATTTTCCTAATCCCGAGAACTATACTGGCCATTGGTTCAGGATAACATCAGCAACGCTTTTGGCTAATAAAGGTGTTGATGTTCTCGCATTAAAGCGTCATGGAGGTTGGCGTTCATCGACAGTGGCAGAAAGCTATGTAGAAGATTCTCTTCAAAATAAAATAGATTTTGCAAAAAAATACTAGTAATACTAAGAATAATAAAAACTCTTCGCTTCAACGTAACTTCCAAGTTTATTTGAAAAAATATGTTTTAAATCATAATGACGGCCGTTTCGCTAAGAAGCATCCTCAGATTGACATTTAAGTTACATCCCAGCGACCACAAACATCCCTGGGAGGTTTTGAGATGTTTTGAAAATGTTGGCATGTGGATGTTTCCTCGAGACGAAAGTAGATGTACTATGAGAGTTCTAACTCAGTGAAGGAGTGGGGGTACCTCCGTATATACAGCATAGGAGTTCTGGAACGGTTCTGAACTGTCGGACTGTGGTTCTGAATTGTGGACCAGTTGTTTATTTGGAATAGTTGTGTTATATTATAATGATTGTATAATTGAGCGACTGGAACGAATTTTATTGGAATTATTAAAGAAGTGTACGAGTTTGTGTTGTATTGCGGGTTGCCTGCTGGTTTGAAAAAAAGTTGGCCGCTGGTGGGACTCGAACATACGTCCCGTCGGATGAAATTTATAATTTAAGCGCCCTTACCAACTGGGCTGCTAACGAAGGATTATATATGTTAAGAATGGGTATTTAAACTCGCGTCGCGTATTTTGATCGTTTTCATCGAATTTGGTCTGTGCTTGTAATCTAATCATATACAGGGTATGTCGGGATACTAAACAACTTAGAGTTTTTGTATTTAAAATATCAATTTGATGATATGGTACGGGTTAGATACGGGATATATACAGGGTTTGTCGCGATAAATTAGATCGTCGAAATATCGAATTATGTTCATTCTTAATACGCAAAAATGGCAAAAATGTCGATACGGGGATATGGTCGTTAATTAAAAATGTCAATTCGATCATTCGTATATTATGATGTGGGTACAGGGTATTCGCGAAGATCATTCGTAAGAGGTACGGGGATGTCAATTTTTCATACGGGATATACAGGGTTTGTCGCGAATTAGATCATCGAAATATCGGATTATGATCATTCTTAATACGGAAACGGTTACGTGGCAAATAAAAATGTTTATATACGTGGGGGGTATGACGGTTCTCCATTTTCTGATTGAACACTAATTCTCTTTTTATATGGGAATGAATTAGGATGTAAAGTTACGACACAACGATTGTCAAAAGGGTACCAGTAATACGATGCTATGACGTCATCACACATATTTTACAAGGGTCATGCGATCGTCAACGGCCAGTTACATTATGTCTTCAGAAGAGCACAGTCATGGAATTGAAGACATTGCTTTTATGAAGATAAGAGTAAGGTTATGAAACAAACTAGGAAGCAAGAACAACGTGGAGCAGTCTAAACTGGGATTGCCGTAAATTACCGAAAACTACTTATCCGTTAAGACGTATTCAACCATGTTTAATAGAACTGAAGAAGAAGAGAGCATAAAAAATGAAATTAATAATGTTTTTGCTATGTCATGTATAATTTTAGCATCTGTCTTTGTTTTAATTTTATAAAATTATTTTAAAAATTGTTAAACGTAAATTTGAATCTTCGTGTAATATAAGAGTTGAGGAATAAACAACTTGTTTTATTTCTAAGTAGTGGTGTATAAAATAAAAACTCATTTGTGGTTAAGGTTTATTTATTTTATGGTAATACAGTATTCAAAAACCAGTGGCGGAGACGTTGTACATTTCGTTCGGTGCACGAATATAGTCCAGAGGTGTGACAGGGGTTTGGATCCTTGGCAAAGTTTACTGTTGCACACGGTGTACCATCGAACTTGCCGACTTCGCAAATGTGAGGAAAAACGTTGAAAATGTTACATTTATTTTGCAGAAACTTGGCTTTTGTTGACCACGAACGTAAATGTAGTCTGCAGCATACAATAGCTTGCTTTCCAATATTTCATTAACTTTAGAATATTCTACATCTCCTGAAGAGTATCGAATTCCGTGCACATTTTTTCCAAGTAGGTTGCAGTCTTTTTGTCCTCATTACTTAATGTAGAAAATGGTTGAGGTGGTAAAAACATGTAATGTGAACTTTTGAAACCAATTTCTATCGTTAGTTCTTTGACAACGAAAAATCCATCTACGACAAAGCCTTGATATCTACAAAAGCTATTCTCATGTTGACGTCTGCTCGAACACTAACTCTAATCAACGTCTAGTTTAAACTTTTAACAATTTCGGTGAGGGGAAAGTATTCCATTACACAATCATGAATTATGATGCAATAGACTTTGGTATTTTCGGGAAAGCCTATGTTTGCTTCAATATCAAGTTTCACATCGACTGTGGACGCTTTCATGCTTTCTTCCTGTTTGGAACAATCGATAACAAACAATGCCCGTTTCTTGAAAGAGGAATAATCCAGCAGGGGGGCGCTTCTGTGTGGAGTTCGCGTAGTTGGGATAGAATTCAGTATAGTTAAAATATGCTTCATTGTAGTCAGTTTTACTAAAATCCAATTGCATTCTTTCATTGGGCCAAAATTCACCATTAAGTGACAGTCTTATACTTTGTACATCTGCATTGTCAATAGCGCTTTTCATTGATAACAATTTAAATTGGTATACCCATATTCAATAGGTAACGTTTCTTCAAAAATATCCTCTCTAATTAGGGCCATTAAAAGAATGGGAGATTTATCTAAAAAACTGCGTATTTAATATACTATGCACACATTCAAAGTAATTTAATATATTTATTATCAGCTTGGTTCTCTACAACAAAAAATAATATAAATTGTATATATAAATTACAAAATAAAGCTTTAAAAAACCCTTTTAGGTTACCATGTTTCCAACCAAAATTGCTATTTATATAACTAGTTGCATATAGTGAAGAGATATCAAAAGGCCTCCTTTTTTTTTTTCCTGAGGTGAAAATCTTCGTAAGACATCTGGGAGCGTATCCCAGGTGTGCAGGATTCCACCAGAGTAAGACCGGCGGCACTCGTTATCCCCCTTTAGGGAAGACATCGAGCACCGCCGGCCTCAATTCCAGTGACCTACCTGCTAAAAACACCTCCTCTTCCACCAGTTGTACCTAGGACTACTTTTTCAGCGTTACATCAAAAGACCTCCTAATTACAATTATTTGTGCTTCGATTTACATAAAATTATATATAGTACGTGAAGTTCTGAAAGGTCTCTGTATCAAATAGGAAGAAGATATAATTTACTTCATACCGGAAGGCTACTGATTATCTTTCATATAATTGACATCACTTGCAGAAATCGAATTTCAACACGTTAAGAGGCCACAGGAAAAAATCGCAAGGAATGGTTCCACCAGAAGAACGGTGCAGGCCACAATATCTTAAATCATTTTTGTAGCTATTACCATAACTTGTGATTAAAATATATGTAAAATTGAGGATAAAATAAAGATTATAAGAAGAGGCCACAGGCGGTTCTTTAATAGCCATCAGGCGACAATTTCCCAGAAACAGAAAATACTATACGTACTCAACTCAATGGGTGACAGCTGGGTTTGTAAGCCAGACTAACAGACACCTTAAGTTATAGTACTTCTCCCACATTGTGGTACCTGTCGTATTTCTGTGTAGAAAAAGTCGACCGCCCCTTTTATACCATAAGGAACCTTAGACTTAGACGAAATTCAGCCAGATTTACAAATACTGGGACCATAATAAAGTAACTCAAAAAATTATGCATAATATATTTATCGGGTCTAAAAAATGCCAAAATATTATTATTATTTTTAAGAAAAGTTTAATAATAACCTAGAAAACTCAACTTTCCTGAAAAATTCCGAAATACTATTTTGGGGCCCCCTATATCACAGCTCTTGTAACCCTCGAGATACGGCATATGGGGGTTGAAAACAGTGTTGAGGGGGAAAGGACAAGGTCCCCTATTTCTTTATATTCTTTTATTGTCAATATACTGGTGAGAACATGAAGATTTTGAAAAAAATATCCATTTTTCATAAATATACATTTAACCGGAATTTTAATTGGACAAAAATTAATTTTGTACTCACCCTGATAATAAACGACGTTAGTCAGTGCAAGCACTGACCAAGTGGCCGTTTTGAACCGCCCTTTAGCTACACTGAAATCATCTGCCTCAAAAACAAACATCAGAAATATCGGGCTGTCTTTTCTTCACTATTTTCTTCGAATTTTCAATTGTTTGTCAAATCTATCAATCATTTAGTAAGTATCTGCCAACTGTTTAACCTGAAATAATCTTTCAAATTATTCTCGTTTAATTTTTTCATAACAAACCAAACAATTTCTGTATGTAACCTTCAAAGAGTTGTATACTTTGGAATTAAAACTTCTGCAAACAATATATATGTGTATACTAAAATGTAAAGCAGTTACCTCCTGAAAAACAGTCTTAAGAATTAGTTTCTTAACAGTGCCTGTAATAACTCAAAAGTCTAAAAAAATTGAAAATATTGCGATTACATAAATATTGCAACAAATAATATATATACAAAGTATTAGAAATACTATCCCAATGCTACATAAGTACATGCTTCCTCAATTATATATTTTCCCAATCCAGATTAGTACCCACCATAACATTCCCGCATCACTCCAAGCTCCACAATACCATTTTTAAACTTATCAAAGCAGAAAAACATGCGTTTAAAAAAAATTACCTTGTATAAAACGATAAAAGTGTTTTTATAAAGATATACTTCCTTTATATCTGAAATAAATATAAATTTGTTAACAAGTACTTATAGAATGGCGATGTGTATTCAATTTCAAAAATGTTGGTTTCTGTGGTACATTTGTAAAAAATGGTCTGCATTTATCTTGTACTTAGTTTCATCTGAATATCTTCCATATTTATATCTGCAACTGATAAAAACAACAAAAATAATTTAATATCTTTCCATTTTATTTGGTGAAACCTTTAGATTTGTTACCTTGTATAGAAATATAAAGATTTTTTCATATAGACTTATGTTCTTGATACCTAAAAATATCTTTCATGTTCTTTATAATAGACCTGTAATTAATAAATCAAAACAATTATTTGCAATGTCTTATCATCATATAAAAATGTAAAAACCTACAATAAAAAAAGTTACCTTTATAGAACAATCATTCTTCTTTTAAAACCTAAATTTCTTGATACCTAATAACTTACAATGTTTTAAAAATTAAAGAAATCACCAGACGATGAAGTAGACCAGAGTCACATGTCTGGATATATCCAATCAAAGACGTTCCTGTAAAATTCTAGAAAGCTGTTTTACAAATTAATATATAAGATCAATAAAAAATGTAATTTTTAACTTGATATTACCTGAAGCATTGTCCCAACAGCACTCCTATGATACCTAGCAGGAATATTACTCAATGATTCTGCCTCATGTTGTTTTCGATGTCTTAGTCCCAATCCAATTTTCTTTTCGCAGGATATAACAGAATCTCCAATTTTCTTTCTTGCTTTCATAATCTGCAAACATTTTTTTCACTTTAGATTATCACCCAGAAAAGTCTTTGTTTATTACCTTTTGCAAAACAAGTCTCCAAATGATGTTCAGATTCTACCAGAAGAATATTGTTTGGAAGATGTTGTGGGGTAAAATGAAGTTAAGTTTTGATATTTTTAGGGAATAGATTTTGATGTATGGTAACCTAAGGTTTTTGTAGACTAAATATACTTTGTATGTAAAATAAAGGGTAAAATAAAGGATAAAATAAAGATTATAAGAAGAAGCCACAGGCGGTTCTTTAATAGCCATCAGGCGACAATTTCCCAGAAACAGAAAATACTATACGTACTCAACTCAATGGGTGACTGCTGGGTTTGTAAGCCAGACTAACAGACACCTTAAGTTATAGTACTTCTCCCACAATGTGGTACCTGTCGTATTTCTGTGTAGAAAAAGTCGACCGCCCCTATGGAAGATCACGAGTGGAGGGATGAACTGCCCAAGCTGTAGAGATGATCCAGTTAAAAATGCTCGTACATACGAGAGCTTAAAGTTTACATGCTGTTCAAGTTTACTGAATCTTTAAATTAAAGAGATGCTTCTAGTTTACTGAATTATATTCCAACTGTATATGACAGTAAACCAGTAGAAGAAATGAGACTGAGAATAATTCAGATTCTACCAGAAGAAGTATGGATAACTTGCAGATTGGGTTCATCTTAAGAGGCGGAGGAAATGAGTTTTATGAGGAATAATCCTGCAGTTCGGGTGAGAATAGATTTTCAGTTTGAAAGGGTGAGTTTTTCTTAGGACAAAATTAATGCTGATGATGGTCGACCAAGTGATATTGTCGTAAGAGATAATGGTGATGTGCTACTTAGATTTAGAGGACACTTTTTAATGATCAAATTGAAACTATTACGAAAAAGAATTTATGCTGCCAAAGCATTGAAAGTTTGCAAAAAATTTTGTAATAGATTATTTCAATTTTTTTATTTCCATATTATCATTATTGCTAATTTGTTTGACATTAAAAAATATGAACAATTATTATTATATAATGTTCGTAAAAAAATTTCCAAGTTTTAAAAATTTTGTTCATAATTTGACAGCGTTATTGTTGTATCAAAAATGTAAAAATTAATTAAAAAATTATATAAAACAATAAAGGAAATTGTTTTTTTAATGTTGTGTTTGTATAATATTTTGTTATAAAAGATACGTTATATAAATAATAATTTTAAAAAAGCCATAATGGATTTTCTTTATAAAATGAAATTTACAACATTTTCAAAGGCATTATTTTTTAATTGTTTCCACCTTGTATACAAGGTGTAGGTATATATATTATAATGAAATAATAAATATAAGAATTAATCAATAATAATTTAGTTAAAAATAATAATAGTTTGTTAAAAGAATAATAATTCAAATATAATCAAACAATGATATAAACTAACTCACCAATTTCATTATCAATTTAAAAATGATATTATTAATTGATTTACTAATCTTTTAAACATTATGACAAGTAATTAGTGTAGATATTATAATTTAAAAATAATTATCTAGAGTTGGAATCTATATGACATTCTTTCTTTATGATTTTGATGAATCGTTCCAATAATGTAAAGGTGATTACAAATTTTCATAGTATATTCCATTAAACTCTTAAACTCAAATCTAAAACAACAAAATATAATAAAATTACTTATAGTGAATTTAAAACAAACAATTGTATAATTTAGTTAGGTTGTTCAAATTAGCATAAGAAAAGACTACTTACCTTTTTTTTTTGAGTGTTGTGTACTAAAGTATACGGTCAAAGATAGGACTTTGAATTATGCCTCTTGTTAGTACAAATGTGCTCCAAAATCATAATTGCTAGTGAATGCACAAAAAGACAACTTCAGTGTTGAAAACCCAGAGTGCCTATGGTATTAAAAGACATGGAATTTATCTGTGTGGTGCTCCAAAGAAAGTACAATAATGTACATGTAAAGACTAAACGTCAAATCTAAAATTGTATTATTTTAATTAACAAAAGGTTGTATTATAATGTTTTCATTTTATTTTATACTGTATTCTGATTAAAAATTGTATATAAGAATAATATTTACAACATTATCAAAAATTTTAAAAAACATTTATCAAAATTTATATGTCAAAGTGCAGATTAATTTTGAAATAAGTATTTTCAATAATTCACATTTTGAGTATCTAAAATAGTATTTAAAAGGATTATTAAATGATCTTAATTAAGTTTTCAATAAAATAAGCACAGAATAACATTTAAAAGCCCTAAAATAATAAAAAGTTGTAACATAAACATTTATGCAAATTAATAAACAAATACACAAAATATCAACTATGGATACATGTGAATATTGATTTTTATAAATAAGAATGATAATTTAAGTAAATATTATTCAAAATATGTCTTAATTTATAAAAAAATTATATTGTTAATATTATTTTAGTATAGGTTATGTTTGTATTGTAAAACAAAATTATTACCTTGCATAACAACAGTCGTTAGGGATTCAATTGTTTTGAAAAAGATATAAATAATCGGTGCACAATCAAAAAGCTCTCTCTTGGTTTCCTGGTCATCTCTGAAATACGTGCTTCTGTATGGAATAATTGTAAATTTTGCCGGTTGACTGGTCATTAAGGTGTTATATCCAGTTATACCTACAAGTATGGTAAAATTTCACATCTGATACAAGTTCAACAAAACTTTATAACCATCACTTACTTGTAAAAGATTTTAACACAGTTAAATCGATGCAAAGTAAAATTATTCCTAGACGATTACAGCAGCGGTCGGATGGATTCGCCATTTTGTAAAAACGATCTCTACGCTTAGGAATGCATCGAGTCACGTGAACAATGTCAATGTGAGTACTAACTTTATTTTGCGAGGCAAATTCAAAAATTCAAAATTCAAAAAAAAAACTATTTATAATATTTCTCTTAATCGAAGTGACAATTTATATGTATTCACGATTGTGAACAAATTTGTATATTTGCGTAAAGGTAATTTCTTTTGATATACTTTAAGGGTCGATTAAAAGTTTGAATAATAATAAATTCACGATATTGTACAAGTTGTTTTATTATATTTTGTTTAATAATATAGGCTGCTAGAAAAGTATACAGGTAGGAAAAATTTAACAAATATAATAAATTTATATCAAACAAATTAATAATTATAATCAACTAGAATTGACAGCTGAATCCTAACTCTAGAGAAAAGAAGTTTCATGCTCATTATAATCTAAATCATAATATCTAAACTTATAATATTATTTGTATATAAAACTCTAAACCATTATAAAATAAAATAAAAATTATTTAAAATAAAAATAATACAGCGCCATCTATTGAGATAAATAAAAAATAAAACGTTTTAACGATATTAATAAAGAATATTTCATTTAAATCATTTATTTTAACAATTCATTAATGAGATAAATAATTATAATATTTCTAATTAACATTTATACTGATATTGGTATGAAACGATAATAATTACACATATAATAAACATTCATTATAAATCTGGTTAGCCCAACGTGAAATAATTGATATAAACATTATAATCTAAATTAAATATATAAACATTCTCTCAAATAATTATATCACTATAATTTGGCGCCCAACGTGGGGCGATCTGTCAATTTGACATTTTAATTTAAAATTACATTTTAACAAATAACATAAACATAAATTAATAAAATAATAAAATCAATATATTTAAAACAACAAATAAATAAAATATTAATTAAAAATGGACAAGATGACATTAAGAGATGGAAAACAAGTAGGAGAGAAGGCAGGAGAAGAAGTAGGGACCCAGATAGATGAAGAAAGGAATCAGGGATCTGGAGATCATGAAGCGCGGGATGAAAGAAATGAAGAAGTTCAAAAGGAGACAGTACAACAAACAAGGAGTACTGAAGGAAAAGAAGAACAGAATCAAGTAATGAATATGTTAATAAATTTAACCAAGAAAATGGATAAGATGGACAAAAATAATGAAGATTTGAGAAGAGACATGAAGGAAGACATGAAGAAGATGGATAAGAGATTAGAAGAAAATAATGCAAAATTAGACAAAAACAATGAAGATTTAAGAAGAGATATAAACAAGAAACTGGATGAGAATAAAGAAGATATAAATAGGAAATTTGATGAATTAAGGGGAGAAATGGGGGAACAAAACTGTAAATTACAGGAAGAAATAAGAAGTGTAAAACAAGAAATTAAAGAAGAAATGAAAAAGATGTTTGAGAAGAAATATGATGAAAATGAGGAAGAGTTGGACAAATTGGATTACAATTTAAATAGAAACAATGGAAAATATTTAAAAGAAGAGATTGTAGAAAATATTGATGAAGAAAAAGAGAATTTGAAGATACAAAGTGCAAGCCAAGAAGAGAATATAGAGAAACTTAATGAAGAAGAAAAAGTATTTGAAAAGAAGGAAAAATCAGAAACAAATGATAAAAATTTAGAAGAAGCTGACAGAAACAGAGATAAAGATGTTGAAAATGAGAAGATTAAAATAAATAAATTAAAATGTGACATGGATGAAAATAAGAATAAGATTAATTCAAGTATAATTATAGATGTAGAAGAAACCAAGAAAATTAAAAACATATTTGAACAATTGATTGGAAAGAAACTAATGGAGACAAAGAATAAAGAGGAAGAAATGAATATGAACACCAATGTTAGAAAATTTAAAAGAATGAAAGAACAAAACAATGCTAAGAAGCAACATATGAGGATGAAAAATACAAATACCATAAAGAGACTTATAGAAAGAAATTGGAAGAAGGTGAAGAAGAAGTTGAATATTTTATTGAGCAGGAGGGAAGGTAGCACCAAGATATAAATAATATTAATATTAAAATTTTAATAGATAGTGGTTCAGAAACATCATTAATTGATCAAAATCTTATAACAAAATTAAATCTACAAAATCATATAATTAAAGTTCCAAAAATAAATTTATTAAGTTTGAATTCAAAGAAAATAACTGAGGTAAATAAAGCAATCATAATAGAAGTAAATTTTGAAAACAATCATATTAAAATACAATTATTAATCGTCAACAACATGGAATTTGATATTTTACTAGGTTCAGATGAATTACATAAAAATAAGGCTAAAATTAATTATGAGAGTAAAGTGGTAAGTTTAAATGGAATAAATATAAAATTCAATGAAGAGAAGGAATTAGAAGAAGAAAGAATATTGATGAACATTAAAATGGTACGTGGAGAAGAAAAAGAAAATATAGAATATAATTACAATAAATATGATAATAAAGAAGTTTATGGTGATGAAATTGGAATGGAAATGGAAGTGATGGATAAGAATGAGATATATGAAGATGAAATTGATTTTAAAGAAAATAATAAATGGAATGAAGTGAGTTTAGATTGTGATAATGGAAAAAGAATGGAGATTAAATGTTTGTTGGAAAAATATCAAGATCTATATAATGAAGTACCAAGAGTTGCAGAAAATTACACTCATAGTCTGAAAATAAAGGACATGGAAACTTTTAGAGTTAAAACTTACCCTATACCTTTTAAATATAAAGATGATATGCAGAAAGCCATTAAAAAACTACTCAACGATAAAATTATTGAACATAGTAATACCTCATTTATTAATCCAATAGTGATTGTTAAAAAAAAGGATGGAGATATAAGAATATGCTTAGATGCAAGAGAACTTAATAAAAGATGTATACCAGAATATGAAGCTCCTCTAACAATAGAAGCCATTTTAGGAAGAATACAGAAAACTAAAATATTTACAAAGTTAGATTTAAAACACAGCTTTTGGCTGATACCACTAGAAGAAAAAAGTCGTGATTATACAGGTTTTATGGTTGATGGCGAGGTTTTTAGATTTAGAGTTGTACCTTTTGGAACACAGTCAGCTACAGCTGCTCTACTTAAAGCTTTACATAAAGTTCTAAATAAATATGAAAACTTTACATTACATTATATTGATGATATTCTCATTTATTCGGAAAATTTAGAAGATCATTTAAAACATATAGAGATAATTTTAAAAGCATTAAATGAAGCTGGACTAAAGCTAAACATAAATAAATGTCAATTTTTCAAGAACCAAGTTATCTATTTAGGATATAAAATAGATGCCAAAGGTATTAGTATGGATCCTAATAGAATAAAAATAATACAGGAATACAAAAGACCAACAAATTTAAAGACACTACGAGGATTTCTTGGTATATTAAATTATTTTAAAAGATTGGTTCCAGATATTACAGAAAAACAAATTCCACTAATAGAATTATTACGTAAAAATGTAAAATGGAAATGGACACCAGAAAGAGAAACAGCCTTTAACAACATCAAAGCAGAATTCTCTGAAAGTTGTAAAATATTCCATCCAGATTACAGTAAAACCTTCATATTAAGAACTGATGCATCACAACAAAGATTTGCCGGATGTTTAATACAAGAACAAGAAATTGGAGAAGTACCTATATCTTTTGTCTCTAGATTAACTAAGAAGTCTGAAAGGAATTATAGCGTTGGAGAATTAGAATTAGCAAGTATAATATTCTGCATAAATAAACTTAGATTTTTCCTATTTGGTAACGAATTTATTATTGAGACAGATAATCAAGCTCTTACTACAATTTTGAAAAATAAATATGGAAACAACCGTATACATAGATGGGCATTACTGCTCCAAGAATATTCATTTCAAATTAAATATGTTCCGGGAAAGAAAAACATTGTATCTGATGCTATAACCAGAATGGATGGAGAGAAAATTAAGAAATCAAATAACAGACAAGTAGGAGTAAACATTATGAAAGAAGACACAGGAATATTCTCTTTAAATAATATCATATTAGACCAAAAGAAATTAGATGAAACAGAAAAAAGTGGAACAAAGATAAATTCAAATCAAATTATCTACAAAATTATTAATAATAAAGAATTATATGTGGTCACAAAAGAATTAACATCAAAATTAATCAAAGAATTACATTTAAAATATTATCATGCTGGCATTAGAAAAATTTACAATATTTTTAGGGAAAATTATATATCGAGAAACGATTTAACAACAACAAAGGAAGTTATCAGAAGATGTGAATTATGTCAACTAAATAAAGAAAAGAATTTTCATAATGTAAATATCTCAAAAGCTATAGTAACTACAAAACCATTAGAATTAATATCCATAGATTTTGTTTCTAATTTAGTACCAAGTTTAGAAGGAAATCAACACATTTTTATCATAGTTGATAATTTTTTCAAAATATGTAACTCTTTATCCATGCAAGAGAACAAATAGACAAACCGTTAAGAGATGTTTAACAAACTTCATCATAGAAATAGGAACACCATCAAAATGTTTAATGGATAATGCAACATATTTTAATAATGATAATCTAAAATCATGGCTATTAAAATCAGATATTATACCTATTTTTACTAGTATTAGAAACCCTCGTACTAATTTGGCTGAAAGATATGTGAGAGAAGTAATAAAATATTTAAGATCAATAGTACATGCAGACCAACAATTATGGGAAAACAATCTTAAAAATATAGAAAATTGTATAAATAATATACCACATGAAGTAACAGGAGAATCACCAATTAGAATAATGAAAAATATAATACCTAATAGACCTTGGCAACCTGAAGTTATAGAACCATATAATCTAATTATTAAGAAAACACAATCTAAAATATTGAAAAATGCAAATAAATGTAAAGAAAAAAGGAACAAACGTATAAATAAAAGAACTACTTTTGAACAAGGTGACTTGGTAATCATAAAAGCTTTAAGAGTTCCAAATAGAAAACACAATGTATGTGCTAAATTGCAATTACCTTTTGAAGGTCCTTACAAAGTGGAAACTAAAAACGGTATCAATAGTTATTTACTGGTATACCCTGATACTGGAATTCCAAGGGGAATTTTTTAACGTGGACGTACTATACAGATGGCTACCCTCAAGTAATTTTAGTGACTAGAGTAAATGTTAATATAAGAATTTTTAATAAAAATAGAATTACATTTCCAGAAAATTTTCTAAATAATTTGTACCAAATTATAATAAAATTTTGAAAATGTAATTGGGAATGTTATAATGAAATAATAAATATAAGAATTAATCAATAATAATTTAGTTAAAAATAATAATAGTTTGTTAAAAGAATAATAATTCAAATATAATCAAACAATGATATAAACTAACTCACCAATTTCATTATCAATTTAAAAATGATATTATTAATTGATTTACTAATCTTTTAAACATTATGACAAGTAATTAGTGTAGATATTATAATTTAAAAATAATTATCTAGAGTTGGAATCTATATGACATTCTTTCTTTATGATTTTGATGAATCGTTCCAATAATGTAAAGGTGATTACAAATTTTCATAGTATATTCCATTAAACTCTTAAACTCAAATCTAAAACAACAAAATATAATAAAATTACTTATAGTGAATTTAAAACAAACAATTGTATAATTTAGTTAGGTTGTTCAAATTAGCATAAGAAAAGACTACTTACCTTTTTTTTTTGAGTGTTGTGTACTAAAGTATACGGTCAAAGATAGGACTTTGAATTATGCCTCTTGTTAGTACAAATGTGCTCCAAAATCATAATTGCTAGTGAATGCACAAAAAGACAACTTCAGTGTTGAAAACCCAGAGTGCCTATGGTATTAAAAGACATGGAATTTATCTGTGTGGTGCTCCAAAGAAAGTACAATAATGTACATGTAAAGACTAAACGTCAAATCTAAAATTGTATTATTTTAATTAACAAAAGGTTGTATTATAATGTTTTCATTTTATTTTATACTGTATTCTGATTAAAAATTGTATATAAGAATAATATTTACAACATTATCAAAAATTTTAAAAACATTTATCAAAATTTATATGTCAAAGTGCAGATTAATTTTGAAATAAGTATTTTCAATAATTCACATTTTGAGTATCTAAAATAGTATTTAAAAGGATTATTAAATGATCTTAATTAAGTTTTCAATAAAATAAGCACAGAATAACATTTAAAAGCCCTAAAATAATAAAAAGTTGTAACATAAACATTTATGCAAATTAATAAACAAATACACAAAATATCAACTATGGATACATGTGAATATTGATTTTTATAAATAAGAATGATAATTTAAGTAAATATTATTCAAAATATGTCTTAATTTATAAAAAAATTATATTGTTAATATTATTTTAGTATAGGTTATGTTTGTATTGTAAAACAAAATTATTACCTTGCATAACAACAGTCGTTAGGGATTCAATTGTTTTGAAAAAGATATAAATAATCGGTGCACAATCAAAAAGCTCTCTCTTGGTTTCCTGGTCATCTCTGAAATACGTGCTTCTGTATGGAATAATTGTAAATTTTGCCGGTTGACTGGTCATTAAGGTGTTATATCCAGTTATACCTACAAGTATGGTAAAATTTCACATCTGATACAAGTTCAACAAAACTTTATAACCATCACTTACTTGTAAAAGATTTTAACACAGTTAAATCGATGCAAAGTAAAATTATTCCTAGACGATTACAGCAGCGGTCGGATGGATTCGCCATTTTGTAAAAACGATCTCTACGCTTAGGAATGCATCGAGTCACGTGAACAATGTCAATGTGAGTACTAACTTTATTTTGCGAGGCAAATTCAAAAATTCAAAAAAAACTATTTATAATATTTCTCTTAATCGAAGTGACAATTTATATGTATTCACGATTGTGAACAAATTTGTATATTTGCGTAAAGGTAATTTCTTTTGATATACTTTAAGGGTCGATTAAAAGTTTGAATAATAATAAATTCACGATATTGTACAAGTTGTTTTATTATATTTTGTTTAATAATATAGGCTGCTAGAAAAGTATACAGGTAGGAAAAATTTAACAAATATAATAAATTTATATCAAACAAATTAATAATTATAATCAACTAGAATTGACAGCTGAATCCTAACTCTAGAGAAAAGAAGTTTCATGCTCATTATAATCTAAATCATAATATCTAAACTTATAATATTATTTGTATATAAAACTCTAAACCATTATAAAATAAAATAAAAATTATTTAAAATAAAAATAATACAGCGCCATCTATTGAGATAAATAAAAAATAAAACGTTTTAACGATATTAATAAAGAATATTTCATTTAAATCATTTATTTTAACAATTCATTAATGAGATAAATAATTATAATATTTCTAATTAACATTTATACTGATATTGGTATGAAACGATAATAATTACACATATAATAAACATTCATTATAAATCTGGTTAGCCCAACGTGAAATAATTGATATAAACATTATAATCTAAATTAAATATATAAACATTCTCACAAATAATTATATCACTATAATATTTTATAAAAATATCCTTTTTTATACAGATTATTAAAATGTTTCAAAATTTGAATTTAAATATGAAATATATCATTTATATAAAAAAACTTCATTAATCTCCAAGTAAAAATTAAATTTCATAATATTTTTTCTAAAATATTCTTTTTAACTCTATTAAAAAAATATCTCAAGTAAAATAATAATATAAAAAAACCCTAAAATAATTTTTTTTTATAAATTAACTCATATTAAACATATTTACGCAATAAAAAACATTTTAAATAAAAATAATCACAGATAATCATTAAAATTCCCATTTTAATGCACTTACCTTTCGAAAATCAAATTCTGGAGATGATCTCGAAGTAAATCAATACAGATAGAAATTTTTTTAAATACTAACGTTTCATGAATAATTTGATAGCGCTATTACTATATCAGAATTGTAAAAATTAATATTGATCTAGCTATATTCACAAAATTATATAGAACATTAAATAAAACGTAATTTTTTTAATATTGGTTATTAAAATGCTTCAAAAATTAAACATAAAGATAAAATATTTCATTAATAAAACAAAAATTTTATTAATCCGTTAAATAAAGATTAAATTTCAAAATATTTTTTTCTAAAATGTAAGTTTTACTCTATTTAAAAATACTTTAAGTGAACTAATAATTTTAGAAAACGCACAACATATTTTCTTTATAAATTACCTTAAAATAATTATTTTTAAACAAATTTACTTTGTAAACAATCAACCTTTTCCAAAGGTCTTATTTTTTAATTGATCCAAAATTTCTGTTTATAAAAAAAAACTTTCACCGCATTTTTAAACTGTTTTTTACAACCTGACAACTATTAATATACGGAAATGTACAAAATTATTGCAGTAAAAATAACAACAGAAAGTCAATTATATCATTTGAGTTCCCATTTAATTGCACCTACCTTTTGAAAATCAAATTCTAATGACGATCTTGAAGTACATCGTAAATCGATACAGATAGAAAGTGTTTTTAAAGACTCACCCTGTAACAAAAGAAAGAAATAATTAGTTTATTCGAGTTAAGATTTAAGTACTGTTATTATAGATTGTTGTGAATTAGTTTTGAGGTACTTTAAAAAAAAAATTTTACTATTTTTTCCAAATTTAATAACTGTGGGTTGAAATGTTTTGAATGGGCTACTTAATAAAAATGTATCAGTTTAAATTTGGATAAAATCAATCTAACTAAAGTATTTTTAAAATATTATAAAACCGATAATAACTGATTTAAATAGGAAATTATTTCGTTTATTTTTGACCACAGCGTATTTATTTTACTATTAAAAACTTGCTGGTTATAATTTTAACAGTGTATCTCATTTATAAAATATATATTTATGTCACTTACCCCTTTTATTATTAAAAATAAGCCCAACTGATGATCGTGGAGAACGCCCTTTGAAGATCTGACGAAAGTTTCTTCAATACTCACCTGTAAAAAATAGGAACTGATAATTAAAACTTATAATAATAATAATTTTGTTTCAATATATACAAGGTGTCCTAAATTATATCAGGAATGTATGTTTTGCAAGGTTTTTAACAGAGATATATTTAAAGTAAAATTAGCAAAATTTTAAAATATAAAAAGTGTAGGTACCATTTTTAAAATAAACAAGTTGGTATTACATTTATTTGATGAGATAACCTTGTTTTGTAACAAAAAGAAATTATTTTATAATATAACATTTTTCAATAATCACTCTGTATGTCGCTAAGGCGAGAAATTTATTTGACTGGGAAAATGTAACTTAAAAGAAAAAGGGAAAACTTGAAATCTTAACTACTTATACAGTATGATGCAAATGTATGGAATAAATTCATTATTTCAGAAACGGACGACTTTTAAAAAAAATCTAAAACACGACAATTTTAAATTTTGAATGGCCATCAACTGCTATAGATGAGTTGGACATTACATCATTAGTGATGGCGTAATGACGTCATTGACGATTTTTTTAAATACAAACGAAGGTCACGTGACAGCTTATTTGAAAGTCCTCCTTATCGCCTTTGCCACAATGTAATCATTTAAATATTTATTTCTACAGGGTTAAACAAAATTATGAACTTTGTTAAGTAACATGGAATTACAATAAATATTCATTCACTGAACTAAAATACACTAAGGACCGCCACTGGGAATAAAACAAAATAGTGTTTATTGTTGGTTTCAAAAAAAACTACATTGATAAAAACAATGCTACTCGGAATTATTTTTACAAAAATATTTAAATCAGTATTGTCATTGACTCGTCTTTATTCGTCAATGATCTGTGAATCTGTCAAGTTTTTTGCCGACGTTAATAACAGCATTTACAAAAATGAAACAGAAACAGAACGAATCGAGATTTTAACCATGATTGGTTATGGAGATAGAGTGAGGACTCAAGCAGAAGTTCGTAATTTATTTAATGCTAAATACCCCAATCGCGATCCAATTACTCAATCAACAGTAAGTAAAATTGAAAAAAAAATAGAGAAACGGGCCATGTTAAAGATCTTCCCAGAAGTGGTAGAATATCAATATCCTAAGCCAAAAAACTGGACGTTGTACTGGTGTTTCAAGAAAATCCTCATACAGACATGTCGATATTGGGAGAAGGTGAATGTTTGTGCCGGCATTATAAACAATCAAATGGTAGGGTCATATTTTTTTGAGGAAAAACTAACTGCTGCTAGTTATCTAGAATTTCTTTAAAATTATCTGTTGCCACAGCTGAATCATCTATTTCCAAATAGAAATGATTTATGGTACCAACAGGATGGAGCTCCTCCACACTATGGCGTTGAGGTACGAAATTACCTTAATAACGTTTTCCCAGGAAGGTGGATAGGTAGAAGGGGGCCTATCGAATGGCCACCAAGATATCCAGAATTGACTCCGTTAGACTTTTTTTGAGGGGATATTTAAAGAGCAGAGTAATCAAAATCGACCAAATAATGTAGAGGAGTTGAAGGAGCGAATCCGAACGGAAATTGCACAAATAACACCTGAAGTCCTCGAAAACGTTAGGAAAGAATTTACTGCTCGTCTTTCTCATTGTATCATTGCTGAAAGTCGGCAATTTGAACATTTGTTGTAATTTAATTGTATTTAAGTAAACATTATTTATTCTAAGTTAATTGTATTAATAAACCAACAGTTTTGGTTAACCCTGTAGAAATAAATATTCAAATAATTATATTGTTGCAAAGACGATAAGGAGACCTTTCAAATGAGCTGTCCATGGCGTCATTACACCGTCACCAATGACGTAATGTCCAACACATCTATAGCAGCTGATGGCCATTCAAAAATTAAAATTGACATGTTTTAAGATTTTTTTTAAAAGTCGTCTGTTTCTGAAATGTATTCCATACATTTGCATCATACTGTATACGAAGATAACTCACTCTTATATTATTTTACTGTAATTTTATGTATAATTATTGCAGAAAAAAATATATAAGATTAGTTACTATATTTTAAACAAACAAAATATGACCAGTCCACCTGCTGAGGAAATAACCCTCTATGTGCGATAGATGCATAGTTTGCTCAATACGTATCATATACGTTACTTATCAAATAAGAAATTTATAATATATTTATTTTAAAACGAGTTTAATAAATGAAATGTGCAACTATAAAAAGACAATAGTCGATATTGAAGGTTTTTTAATACATTTTATGGAATTTTTACCTCTAATAAAAAAAAAAGAATGGTTATATTCTAAGTAATAAGGTTTTTAACCATACAAATATATTAATTTGAAAATAATTGTTTTATACCGGTAAATCAGTAACTTATAATTAAGAATAGTTTATGCAAATGTACTCCACATTATTTCAAACAAAAACCGGCTTATAAAACGATCTTTTTTCTCTTAAATAAATAAAAAATAATAAATTAAATAAACTCACCGATTGGCCAGTCATCATCTGCTTTTCAACCATCACTTTTTGAACTGCCATTGTCAACATTCACATATTTCAGTTTTAAAAAACACTAACACTGTAGTTTTTCAATAACCGGCACTTTTTTCCCGCACAAACACTATTTAGAAGAAAAATCTGTATATATACGCGCACTTAAATCCGTAAAAATACGTTTTTATTAAATGTATACCGGCTAATTTCCGAATAACTTTTGTGTACTACCGATTCGACCGCCTGCACAAAAGGTACTGACTGATACATCTATAAGTAAAAATGATAAGACTATGACTGTACCTATAAAACTAGTTTATTAATCATATATCGTTAACTAATTTGATTAAGAATAAAATACTTTCTAAACGACAAAATTATTCCGAAGGGAGTTACAGTCTTAAAAGAATAAGATAAATTCAGAAAAACTGTTATGTAGCATAACCTTATTTCTGAAAAACAAAATTAAATAAGGTTCTACAAACACAAATTGTTAGAATTCACAACAGTTAACGATATAAAATAAATATTTAAAAGAAAAATAAAAATACACTTTTTCATTAAATTTTCAAACATATCAGCATATTTTAAAAGTAGTACTGCACAGCCAAATGTAAAATTGTATTTTACAAGTAGCTCGACCCTGATTGTTTTTAATCCAAATTTATATCTCTCTTTGAGCCATGCAAATGATGTATCAATGTTGATGATGGGTGACTATTTTCTGTTGCTGCATTGTCAATAAACAAATTATCTAAAAATTTAAAAACTGATATTTAAAAGATGTTTGTATTGAAGGAAAGTAAAATTACTCAAAATTCCAATTTATTCTACCTGTTATTTTTAAAGTAGAAGGCCCTGACAATAACTGTTTTTCTCCTATTGCACCTGGCTCTGTAGTTCTGGAAGTTGATGGCATATCTCTTTCCTCTGAATATGATCATTCTAAAATATGATTTTAACTGCCTAACATGGCTTAACATATTTGACTATTATTTACTTCAAACTTTGACCCAACATCAATGTTTTCTGATTTCTACAATTGTTGAACAATAGTATATTATATATTTTATCCTCTCTTATGCTTCACCCCGTATAAAAAAACCATCGAAAATAATGCACGTGATAAAGAAGCTTGTTTAACATCGAACCGACACAGGTAGATGCATTATTAAAATTAGGTGTGCGAAAGTCCTCAATAAATAAAAGTTGTAACCATGAAAACTGGCAGCGGAGTGTGGCGAATCATATCGTTTTTATGTTTCATCTTCGGTTTTGTTTTTGTTTGGAAATTCGGGAGCGAATTCGGTACGGTCTTCATATTCTTCGCTGCTGGATACGCATTTTTAATATGAAGAATACAATTTACCAACTGATGATTTTTTTTATTTAAGTGTATAGACGACATGTTGGGTTATAAAAACGTACAATTTTCAATGTTTTAATATTCCTACAGGATGTTATGAAATTGCTGATCTTGAAGCGTTTATCAGTGATAAAATGGACGCAAGCAATTCAATAACACCACCGAAGGATATATTTTCACTAAAACCTAATCACAATACGTTGAAATGTGAAATTTTCAGTAAATATAAAATTTCCTTTATGCAAGCTGATAGTCTTGGAAGAATATTGGGGTTTTCACCCAAAATACTCGACGTCAACGAAATGCACTCTTCAGATCTCCCCGTCAAAATCATTAAAGTATCCAGTATTCGCTTCGATTGTAACATTACCACTGGAGCCTTTGATGCGAACAGACCTGCCCATACAATCTACGAATTCGTCATACAAGTAGATCCAGGATATTCCATTGACGAAATTCCTCATAATTTGATCTACTTACCCGTTATACCACAACGTGAAATAACTAACATCACTGTCATTGCCTTAGATCAAGACGGTCAACCTGTAAACTTTAGAGGTGAATCGAGTACATTGATATTGGAGCTTAGAGCGCGAAACAGATGGGACTAATAATCAATCATCATCATAAAAGACAGTTTACACATTTTCCAACTTCATTAGCTAAGCAGCCGCCGGTGAAACAACTCACGTTGGCAAACAAATTGGTGCTGCAATCGCTGGGTTTTAGATTGAAATGACAACCATGTATGGAAAACGACTTCGTCAAAATGACAATATGCCTTCGATGTTTGATATCTACCGTAAGCCGGTCTTTGATGGTTCCATTCGAAAGGCTGAATACAGAACCTATGCTCCATTTATCAAATCATTCAATTGCAGTGACATTGTGGAGTTTAGCATTAATCAGGTTGATTCGTTCTTTGCAATGAGCGAAACTTTGTTGTGCATTAAAGGTTCCCTCGAAACACACGGAGCAGGAGACGTAAAATTTGCAAATAATTTTGGAGCCTTTCTTTTCGATTCATGTACGTACAGTGAAAGTGCTAGGGAAATGGAAACAGTTCGAGATCCTGGAATTGTAAGTGCCGTACGTGCTATGACTTGTTATAACCAAGAAGATTCCAATCATATGGCTATAGCTGGCTGGAATTACCCGAAAGATCCTATTCTAAATGTCAGCGACAAGTCCTTCAACCTTCAAATACCTCTCAAACATATTTTCAACATTTTTAACGATTATTCTATGATTACATGTGGACGACAAACAATACGATTAGTTCGAGCACGAAATGATAATGATTGCATCTATATTACCGACAAGTCCGGTACGGTCTCCAGTACAACTGCTAAAATTAACATTACAAGTGTTGAATTAAAAGTTAAACATATCTTTCCCAATGATGATATAAAGATAAATCTCATGAAATCCATTCAAAAAGATCAGCCTATAGTTATTCCATTTAGAAAGTGGGAGTTACACGAATTGCCCTCAATTACTAAAGGTGCAAGACGTGAGGTTTGGGCTGTTAAAACATCCACTTCAGTTGAAAGACCCCGTTTTGTTATTGTTTTCTTTCAAACTGACAAACGTAACGTGAGCACAGCCGATCCTACTTTATTTGACAATGCAGATGTACAAAGTATAAGACTGTCACTTAATGGTGAATTTTGGCCCAATGAAAGAATGCAATTGGATTTTAGTAAAACTGACTACAATGAAGCATATTTTAACTATACTGAATTCTATCCCAACTACGCGAACTCCACACAGAAGCGCCCCTGCTGGATTATTCCTCTTTCAAGAAACGGGCATTGTTTGTTATCGATTGTTCCAAACAGGAAGAAAGCATGAAAGCGTCCACAGTCGATGTGAAACTTGATATTGAAGCAAACATAGGCTTTCCCGAAAATACCAAAGTCTATTGCATCATAATTCATGATTGTGTAATGGAATACTTTCCTCACCGAAATTGTTAAAAGTTTAAACTAGACGTTGATTAGAGTTAGTGTTCGAGCAGACGTCAACATGAGAATAGCTTTTGTAGATATCAAGGCTTTGTCGTAGATGGATTTTTCGTTGTCAAAGAACTAACGATAGAAATTGGTTTCAAAAGTTCACATTACATGTTTTTACCACCTCAACCATTTTCTACATTAAGTAATGAGGACAAAAAGACTGCAACCTACTTGGAAAAAAATGTGCACGGAATTCGATACTCTTCAGGAGATGTAGAATATTCTAAAGTTAATGAAATATTGGAAAGCAAGCTATTGTATGCTGCAGACTACATTTACGTTCGTGGTCAACAAACAGCCAAGTTTCTGCAAAATAAATGTAACATTTTCAACGTTTTTCCTCACATTTGCGAAGTCGGCAAGTTCGATGGTACACCGTGTGCAACAGTAAACTTTGCCAAGGATCCAAACCCCTGTCACACCTCTGGACTATATTCGTGCACCGAACGAAATGTACAACGTCTCCGCCACTGGTTTTTGAATACTGTATTACCATAAAATAAATAAACCTTAACCACAAATGAGTTTTTATTTTATACACCACTACTTAGAAATAAAACAAGTTGTTTATTCCTCAACTCTTATATTACACGAAGATTCAAATTTACGTTTAACAATTTTTAAAATAATTTTTAAAATTAAAACAAAGACAGATGCTAAAATTATACATGACATAGCAAAAACATTATTAATTTCATTTTTTATGCTCTCTTCTTCTTCAGTTCTATTAAACATGGTTGAATACGTCTTAACGGATAAGTAGTTTTCGGTAATTTACGGCAATCCCAGTTTAGACTGCTCCACGTTGTTCTTGCTTCCCTAGTTTGTTTCATAACCTTACTCTTATCTTCATAAAAAGCAATGTCTTCAATTCCATGACTGTGCTCTTCTGAAGACATAATGTAACTGGCCGTTGACGATCGCATGACCCTTGTAAAATATGTGTGATGACGTCATAGCATCGTATTACTGGTACCCTTTTGACAATCGTTGTGTCGTAACTTTACATCCTAATTCATTCCCATATAAAGAGAGAATTAGTGTTCAATCAGAAAATGGAGAACCGTCATACCCCCCACGTATATAAACATTTTTATTTGCCACGTAACCATTTCCGTATTAAGAATGATCATAATCCGATATTTCGATGATCTAATTCGCGACAAACCCTGTATATCCCGTATGAAAAATTGACATCCCCCGTACCTCTTACGAATGATCTTCGCGAATACCCTGTACCCACATCATAATATACGAATGATCGAATTGACATTTTTAATTAACGACCATATCCCCGTATCGACATTTTTGCCATTTTTGCGTATTAAGAATGAACATAATTCGATATTTCGACGATCTAATTTATCGCGACAAACCCTGTATATATCCCGTATCTAACCCGTACCATATCATCAAATTGATATTTTAAATACAAAAACTCTAAGTTGTTTAGTATCCCGACATACCCTGTATATGATTAGATTACAAGCACAGACCAAATTCGATGAAAACGATCAAAATACGCGACGCGAGTTTAAATACCCATTCTTAACATATATAATCCTTCGTTAGCAGCCCAGTGGGTAAGGGCGCTTAAATTATAAATTTCATCCGACGGGACGTATGTTCGAGTCCCACCAGCGGCCAACTTTTTTTCAAACCAGCAGGCAACCCGCAATACAACACAAACTCGTACACTTCTTTAATAATTCCAATAAAATTCGTTCCAGTCGCTCAATTATACAATCATTATAATATAACACAACTATTCCAAATAAACAACTGGTCCACAATTCAGAACCACAGTCCGACAGTTCAGAACCGTTCCAGAACTCCTATGCTGTATATACGGAGGTACCCCCACTCCTTCACTGAGTTAGAACTCTCATAGTACATCTACTGACGAAATATGCACGTCCTAAAGAGGTCCCAGGAGGATATCGGACGTATTGTTTATGTTTTCCTGTGGCATTTCTCTGTATGCATACTGAGAGGTACTGACGAGGTCAAAAATATGTTACCGTGGGGATGTTCATTCGAGAGGTTTATATTATTTCGTTATTTTGACACAAGACGTTTATCCAATATTCGAATTTACCGCGCGTGAGGCTTAAAAACACGCGTTGAGGGTGTGGTTTACGGTTTACGTGACAGTGACACGGTGTAATTTGTGTTCTCTGCGTTGTGATTGTGAGGTGAAATGTGAACAAAGAAAAGAAAAGAACAAATAAGATTATAATATACTATTAATTTGTTAGCGTGACCAAAAATTTCAAGAAAATTTGTGGTGTGAAATAATAGAGTTAATAATAATAAAAATAGAAGCAGATTGGACATTCATATTGAGGCAAATCTCCTAATACGAGTAAGTATTACATGAATTATTATCATATAACCTCAAAAGCATGCATGCCGGGCTCGAAATAAATAGGTTTGTAAAACTCATAGAGCCAATTTCCCAGATATGCTACTTGCAAAAACTCATCTTTTCCATTATATATTTTCGTTTGAATCGTTGCAGATGTGGTCCATAAGAAATCGTTCGTGACAAAAAAGGACTTTGAATTCTATGTTAAGAAATGGTTTCGGCATAGTAAGCAGAGGAGAGAGAAGACAAAAGAAAAGGAAAATAAATAAGCTCAGACTGATGTTAGTAGTAGAATTTTTATTTTATTTCGTTTTTATTTCATGAATTTGTTTATTTCTTTTTGTACCTGTTTTATTTATTCCACATGTGTATTTTTTCCTTTACATTATTTATCTTATGTTAATGTTGCTTGATTTGTGTTTTAAGAGTTTGTGATTTATTTATTTTGTACCTGTTCGATTTTATATTAAAATGTTTTTTTTTCATCCTTTGTATTTTGATTCCAAAAATCTGAAGAAAAATTAGAAAAAACTATTTCCAACAAAATGTCTAAATAAACAACAAAAGGCTTCACAAAGTGATCTTTATAAAAGTTTTATTTAAAGCAATTCAATGTACGCAAAACGCTTTGAAAATATTCTGTTGTGTCTATGAAAAGGCTATCAAAAAAACTTAGGAGGAGTTCTTTTTGTGACATCCCAGGGATATCCTGAAAATCGCCGCCTGCGGCGGACATTGGCTGTTCTATAAACGTACTATTCATGTGTGAACGAAACATCGCAGTGGATGTTAAATCTCTCGAAATGTCGTACTTTCAACATCTCTGAGATGTTTTTGTGCTCGCTGGGATTTTGTTTGTTTGTAGCTAGGTACCTGATGTTTAGGTAGTATTAAGGCTAGACCAAGTATGGAAGTAATAAGACATAACAATATTAAAGCCTAGATGTTAATAGCCCTAAGGGATTATCCTGGTTGTAATTCCCTCTAAGATTAGTATAACTGTGCAATGATATAGAAAAACCAGGAAAAAACTATATCATGCTGATCTTTACAATAACTTAATATATTTGTGTTTTACAATTATGTCTTATCAAGGTATAAAATGTAAACTCAATCAAAGTAAACAGTTTAATAGTGGAGAACTTCCAAGATTTATTTGTTCATTAACAACTTTAAATTGTGGATCTGCTAGATGTCTTTTTATTTTAAGTTATTCAATGAAATCTAAATTTTGTGTGTAGTATTTGGATGTCATTGGTGTGTAAGAGTGAGGTTGGATGTTCAAGTAAGTGTTTTGCATAATTTGACTTATCTGGTTGTTTTAATCTATATGCTCTTACATAATAAGATGGACTTCCAAAAAGTAAGAGTTAGTACAATAAGTTTAACTAGTAATACTACTAATGTATGTGATTTTGTAGTAGTTTCTGTTAGAAGTGAAACCACAGACCAAACAAGTGGGATTTCATTAAATAATTTAACAAATTGTACCATAAGTTTCAATATTAATAAATAATTCGTTAGTTTTCTTTATTCTTTCAAAAAATAAATTAAAATTAGGAGATTTTTTAACTTGACGGTAAGTGAATTACTTACCGTCGAGTTGGATTACTTACCGTCGAGTTGCTATAGAGCGGGTCACAGTTATTATGCAGCGTGGCCGGCATAGGCCAATGTAAATCTTGTGGGCGAAAATGTATTCTATATAATAAATATTATTAAAAAATGGAATTCAAATCTATTTATGTAGATTGTAATCAGTATATACCTGATCACTTGATGGATTATTTAGGTCTCTACTAAATCTTTCAGACAAATCCTAATCCTATTGCCAGTAAAAATATTATTTAATTACAAAGATGCTAATTATTTTTACCTGTATGATCCCTTGATCCTCGTAAACCGTTATGTAATATTCCTGGAATGTAGAGGTAAGTAAATGTACAGGTAAGTAATAATATAGGCAAGTACCTATCTGTTTCTGCTGATAAACGAAAGGGCATTATTGAATCAACAGCCATGCAGTTAGCAGCACCGTTTGAAAAATTTAAACAAGGTGAAAATCTTCATCGTCAAACTATCGTCAAATATTTTCAATTCATTTACTTATTCTATATTTTGTTTGTTACAACAACCCGCCAGAAGAAGAAAATCCTCGGAAAAATCATCGAAACGTCGGCAAGATTTCATTAGCTTTTCTCTGTTAATAGTTCTTCCTTAAAATTTAGATGACCGCTGACTTTTTTATTATTGACATATTTTTATTATTAATTGTATTATTTTTTCATAATTTGACAAAGGTCTTTTGTAAGGCCGCTGTATTTATTTATTTCTTTATACGTGATAATTAAACGTATAAAATTTGAATATTTTAGCGGATTTACAATATTTTCCTTTAAACGCGTAAAATTTATCTAAAAGCATAATTATAAATATTCTTTTTACTCACTAAACGATTTTCAAATGAATAATTTAGTCAACATTTAAATCATAATAGTAACACAATGGCAAGTTATATTCCCGCGCCAGTTGGAACCAAATTCGAAGAACATGCCGATATGGCAACGCCGTCGTCCATAAACGCAATGCTGCATAATAACTGTGACCTGCTCTATAGTAAATATCACCTACTGACGTAAAATCTGTCACGGTAAACAGTCAAAAATGATCAATCGTACAAAAAAAATTTAAAACGTATCAAATTGGCCAATTGAACATAATATCTTTAAGCTGGATAAAGTTTAACTATTCTTCCTTTTTTCCTTTTTCGTGTTTTACTTGGATCCTCTAGAATACATAAATAAATATAGCTGTAGCTGTTGTTTGAAGTTAATTTTGTACTTACTTACCATAAAATAAAAATAACAAATAAGAGGTTTTGGAAAAAAAAACGATTTTATAGAATATATTTGAATGCAATGTATGAAAATAATGACAGTTGTCATAAGAGGTCAAAATAAATTTCTGTTAACACAACCATTTAAACGTTTTTGACGCTATATCTTTCCAACATTCGAAGGTCATAATTAGAGTTGAAAAGATCGTTGATGGACAAGTGTACATACTTGATTGATGTGTTTCTACTATAGTCTGGTCGAGAAGGCATTTAAATCGGATTTGGGTTACACCGATCCGAAAAATCTGATTTTGGTGTCAATCGATTCGAAATGACAAATATAAAAATGTTCCTGAATATCAAAAACCGGGGGTTTACATTTTTGCTAATAACTCATAAACTATAATAGCTAAAACAAAAAACTGAACGGATTCTTAAAGGGCAGGAAAGGACAAAAAAGTCCCAACTCCCCGAATTGGAGCTCAATTATTTATAGGTCTAAATTAATGTTGAAAATGGCATAAAAAACGGGCGACGCGTCACCGTCGCAACTACCAAATGAAATAAATTATTTTTTTTCAATAAGTAAATATTAATAAAAAAAATTTAAAATTCTAGCACTAACAGAACATATCAGAGAACAAATTTTCCGTTATTTTTCACATTTCTATCCATTTGTTAATTAAAAAATTATATCTTCATTGTTACTACCTTTAAATTCGTTGCTGTGATTAAATAAAAACACAAGAATTGTTTTAACCCTTGGAATCCTTTATCATAAAGCTGCTGAACAAAGTTACATAATAAAATTTTTAAATTTTAAAAAATCGAGATTGTTATTAACAAGCAAAGTGAACAAATGCGATTTTAGATGTGAAAAATTTAAATTTTTTTAAACAATTGTTTACAGTCGTTTTTAATACGCTATAAACAATATAAATCCAATTTTTTTAAATGTTTCAGCGATGCAGACTATGGAGGAGACGAAACTACTGGGCGATCAACTACAGGCGTAGTATGCTAGTATGCAGGGGGAGCAGTGACATAGCTGAGTCAAAGGCAGGCGTCAGTAGCAATATCAACAACAGGCAGAAATAGTAGCTGCAAGTGAAGCAGCTAGAGAGTTGATCTGGCTGCAAAGACTCTACGGCGATATTGTCAAGTTAACAGAAATACCTGAGCTAATGGTTGACAATGAAGCAGCAATAAGATTGGCACAGAACCCAGGAAGCATATAAGAGTAAGGCACTTTTTCGTCAGAGAACTAGTTATGGACGGTTCTATTAATGTTAAAATTTTAACGAGCTTGCATTTGAGTAACCCGTTAATTTAATTAAATCCTGTTCAGCAACACCTTGCTTAAACAAGGCTATCACAGCTGAAGATTGATGAGAATGGTTTGTTATTTTATGTTTTTTGTGTCTATTCCAATTGTTTCAGCTGACATTTTTGTCCACTTAGAGATGGTGTTTATTTCAAGTGGACAGTTTTTGAACCAAGATCCATTCTTCCAATTGGGGTGAACGGTAAGAAAGAGTCTGTCTGATAAAATCTTTGGTCTTCTTTTTTCCATTAATTTCAAGAATAGTCTAACTGGGCATAAATTTTCGTTTGATGAATTTCTTACCAACCATTTGTTGCTTGCCAAACTTTTTGACCCGCCTTGAGTTGTTTTCGAAAAATTGCTGTTGTATTCAATTCGACCCGTAAATTCTCCCATAATATCAATTTCCTTGTGGAAAAAGTTAATCTTGCAGTTTACGACCTCATTGCCTTTCCAAGCAAGTTCAAATAGCATAGGTGAAAAAACTTTTTTGTGCTCCATCGGGGGTTTCTTCGTCGTAGCTTTTGATCATTTTTAATAGTTCTTCGGTGGATAATGCTTTTGAACTTAATTTATTTTTTCTGGACAACTTTGAAGCTGCCTTCGCTTGGTGTCTCTGGCCAATCTTGCATATTTGAAAGATATATCCGTGAAAGGGTCGATTTCTATGTCGTATTCCGTAAAATATTTTTCTTGTACCATTTTTGCCGTTGTATTCCATATTGACTTTACAGACGACTCTTTATAATCTTTGCCATTGCCTTTTTTCATATTAAAGGCGTAATCCTCGAGAATCTTTGCTAGTTCCGTTATGGTAGTTCATTTTTCAAGTGTGTATAAAATTTCTCACCCGTAGAAACTCCGATAATTGGTTCCAAATAGAGCTTCTGGACTTCTGCGTGTTCAATGGGATATTTTCCTAAACCAATTTTCTGATTTCTTCGCCTGACCGGCACCCGAATCTTGATATTTCGTCTGGATTCATTATTTCTTTTCAAAACTATGAAGACGCTTCAATGACGTTTGTGAAACTGACAACTATAGAAACACCAGACATCTTAGTAACGGATCTGTCATAATTTTGTTGCTGAGATATTACGTATTGTCAATATGAAACGTGCCGTTGCTATGCAGTTTTTTCAGTTAAAAATAGTCTAGTGAAATAGTCAACCTTATCCCTTTTTATGGTAAAAGCTGCGAAATAAACGCATAATAAAATAAAATGTAGATGATTGTTTATGGTTTATAGAGTCTTAACGCCTCTTTCCTCCAGAAGCGTTAGTATTTCTGACAGAATTTCGTCTGATTCATCTGTAATGTTGTTTTACGTTATAGATAGCCTTTTCTCTTTCTTTGTTTATAACTGATTGGTCAGTCAAATGCTTACCTAAATTCTATTTTGTTTTTAGCTTTAGCTTACTACTAATCTCGGTTTCCATCTTCTACATAATTTTGCAAATTATTTTTTTGGACATTCACATCTACGTTAGTCATAATTTGCTATTCTTATCTTTGTTTTATTTCATTTGTGGACGCTTCTTCTAATGCTTTTTTACTTTTAACGTTGATCTGTTAATAGACAACATTTATTGGTCGTATACGGCTGGTATGGAATGTGGTGCTTTTGACACATTTGAAGGAACTACAAAGTAACGTATTGCTATCAACTGTGGGAAAAAATCTACCTCACGGGTCTTTTCCCACACCACGTACATTTAAATGGGAATTCAGCCGTGAGGTAGATTTTTTTCCACAGTTGATAGCTGTTGTTACGAAAAAATAAAACACCAGGAATCTTAATACAAAATTTCAGTAATGTAACAATTAATTACAATATTAATTTAATTAGTTTTTTTTGTATTAAGTATGTGCGTATTTTATAACCAATAATAATCATAAAATGTTATGAATTTACTTCTTTATTTTTATTATTAATATGCAGCCGTAGAAAAAGTATATTGTGCAACACGGTGGAAAAGTAACACTTTTTTCATGAGTGTGAAAGTATCAAAAGTATCAAAAAAACAAAATTCCTTTTTCATATCAAAAACATTTCTATTTATGACAGTCACTATAAAATCAAAATAGTACTACACATACAAGAACAAAAAATATATAGCTATATATACAAACAAATGGTATTTAAACATGAAAATAAATTCTTTAATAACAGATAATTCTTGATTTACTTATTACTATTTAAATAACATTGTTGAAATGCTCGATTTTTTTCTGTTTTCTTCTGTATTCCTTTCATCCGTTGCCAAAATTGCTTTATCACTCTGTTTTTTGTAGAATACTGAGACACTGCAATAAATTAAAAATATTTTGTTTCTATAATATTTAAATAAATTATGTTTATAAAATACTTACAAAATTTTCTGAAAATAATGATTCTTCTTTATTTTGTTGATTATTATTATTGGTAATTATGGTTTGATTAAGCTCCTGAAAACGCAAATAATATATATTTAATTAATTGTTAATTTGTAAATGTCTACCAAATAGCAACTATAAAATAATTATATTTAAAACATGTAAAAGGAATTACCAAATTTATAATAACTAACAGTTGCTTGATTTTCTTTAAGCCAAACTTCTAGTTTCTGCCTGAACCGGGATCTAATACCAATAGTTGGTATACTGACTGAATTCATCTACATCTACAGCTTTTACTGTAAGAAATGAAAATCACGAAATAAAATACAAGATAAAATAAGTACAAAGTTAGTTTCATGCAGACACAATATTGTTGCTTTTAATGTTTAAAAGCTTTTTTTATGAACAAATGTATTTAATATCTAAAAGAAAAGAAAAATATTTTAATAATTTTTGTTAATTTGCATAGATACCTACATTACGGTTACTTACGTTCAAATGTAGGTATAAGGTCGTTAAGCCCCCAATCGTTTAGTTATTTCGTCCATTTAAAAACCTATTAAGATTAAATTGTCCACAAACGTTGAATATTATGTAATAACGAAACTTCACACAAGAAATAATATCGACCCTATTTGCACTTTCACTTTCTAACAAGTAGCAAAGTACCGCCACCGACAACCCGCCAAAACGTAATAAAAGGTAGTTGTAGGGACCGTTATAACTTAACTGTGATTCTAAATTAAATATCCTAATTTAAAGGGACATAACATATTATTTGGATAAAACAACCGCATTTTAAGATTAGAAATCGAAATTCCAAAGTAATAAGTCGAAAAATACTATTTTTTAACTGAAAATATGAAATACAATTTTGTGTAATTAAAATTTAAAATATCTCTCCTTAAATTTAAATATAGCCTTCCCAAATTTTAGATTATTGAAACTAGTATAGTTGTAACGTATTTCAGGTTATTAATTACTATTTTAACTTGTATTGATCTTTCTTTTTTGTTGGTTAAACGTATAGGTAAGAAACTGCAAGTGACGTCATGAATAAGTTAAGTTACAATCGTGAATTAGCTTTTTAAAATACTTAAGTTCTTCCATTTTTTTTTTTATTTTTTTTTTATTTTTAATTAGTCGCATCAACCATGTGGGTTATTAGCGACTTGGTGCATTTACAGTTTATGAATTAATTGTATTTCGGTCAAGTACTTAACTAAAGAGTTTACATTGCAGTCATTTCCTAATAAAATTTCAATTTTCCGGGGTAGATTGTTGTTTTGTCTCTGTTGTTGATACTTAGGACAGTCAATTTATAATTTTAGATAACTTTACCAAAGTATTGGAGACGTCGATATATAATCAAATCTATAATCAATTAAAAAATTCTATTTCTTCAGCACAACACGGTTTCATGCGTCGAAGATCTACAGCTTCCAATCTAGTCGAAATTACACAATACATTACTGAGGCAATTGATGATAAGAAACAAGTTGATGTGATATACGCTGATTTTACAAAGGCTTTTGATAAAATTAATCATACCGTACTAATATAAAAACTGAGTAACTTTGGCTTCAGCCGCTCTCTTACTAAATTAATTACGTCTTATTTAGATAATAGAATGAAATTTGTTGCTTATAACGGCCATTCATCAAGAATTTACTGTCAAGCATCCGGTGTACCACAAGGATCCAATTTGGGACCCTTGCTCTTTCAACTATTTATAAACGATCTCTCTAGCTTATTACACACACACACCTACTTTTTGTGGATGATTTGAAAATATACAAAGTGGTTAATACAGAGGATGATTGTTTGCTTCTCCAGTTAGAATTAAATAAAATTATTGGATGGTGTGAAAATAATAAATTATTTCTTAATCCCGCCAAATGTAAGGTTTGCACATTTAGTAGAAAACAACAGCCAATTACATATAATTATAAAATCAATAACTTCGATTTAAGTAGAACAACTCAGATACGTGATCTCGGTGTAACATTTGATTCCGAATTAAAATTTGTGAAACATATAAAGAATGTAGTATCACTGGCTACCAGGTCTTTGGGGTTCATAATTAGAAATTGTCGAACATTTATGAATTTTGCTGCATTGAAATCATTATATTTTATGCTGGTTAGATCCAAATTAGAATATGCATCTATAGTTTGGAGCCCACACTACCAAATTTACGTTGATTCTCTTGAAAAAGTTCAACGTAGGTTTCTTAAATTTCTGGCTAGTAGAATAGATGGAGTCTATCCTGAAATCAGGAATTGATCAAGCTATATTGGTGCATCGATTTAATATCGATTTTTTGGAAATTAGACGTATAAATGGGGATTTAACTTTTCTATATAAGCTACTGCATAATGGTATCGATGCACCAAATTTGCTACATCAACTTAAATTTTTGGTTCCCAGAGTTAACTCACGACAATATAATCTATTTTATACTGACACTGCAAGAACCAATATCCTATATAATTCACCTATGTTTAGAATTTGTAAGAACTATAACCAACTTTCAGATGATTATGACATAAATTTCCATTCTTTAACTAGTCTACTGGCTAAATCCTATCAAAACTTTTATTTGAACTTATTACTTGCATAAGATGCCACTACTTTATTTTGTGTCATTTCATTTACTTTTAAAATTATTTTTTTTATATTTGTATTAGCTATTAACATTAAGGTATTCTTAGAGTATCATATTACTTCTATTCGCTGTATATGTATGCATTTTTAGTATTGTAACAATTTTTGTTTTTACTTTTTTGTAATCTTATTATGTTGTCCTGTAAATGGATTTTTTCTGTTGGGCAATAAATAAATAAATAAATAATAAACGAAGTTACTTGAATATGTATACATATTCAAGTAACTTATTCGTTTATTATAAACTGAATGTATTATAAATTAAAAATGGAAGAACTTAAGTATTTAAGAACTTAAGTATTTTAAAAAGCTAATTCACGATTGTAACTTAACTTATTCATGACGTCACTTGCAGTTTGTTACATATTTTAAGTGTAACAGTATTTTTACGTTTATTCTTAAATGTGATTTTTAAAAGAAGATAGTTAAGTGTAAACAATAATACTTGAATTACTCTATTTGAATTACTATTCACAGGAACAGAAGTAATAAAATTCAATGATCAACAATGATTAAAAGAGAAATACAAATATAGTAATTTGTTGTATATTGTCAATTCCTTGTAGATAATAATAACAACATAGTTAATGGGTATTCCAGCAAGTACCCATTTATTTCTGTTCCCTATTTGAAATGTGCACTCATATAATTTTCAAAATTGATCATGTATCAAACGACCAACGCGGAAAATGCCATCAAACAACTTTTAATTAAGATCTCTTCAATGCATCTCTGACTAACGATTCTATAATTATAATGAGTTGAATTGTTGATGTAATAAACCGTCCCCAGCAATATTTGTAAGTGGAAACCCTTGTAGAAAAACGACCCTAGCTGTCACATAGCCCGGCCGTCCCTATTCCCGAATTTAACCTCTTTGTTATTCATATTTATGTAGTTTATATTGATGAATTTACTGATGTGTTCACCGAACAAGTAGTTTGGAAGTAATTCGAACATTTTCAGAAGTGTATTCTTTAAATTGACAGGAAAGATCTTATTTTAGTTGATACAAAAAACTTGGGGCATTTTTTTTATTTAAGAGTATATCGAAATTACGACATTGAAAATGTAGAATTTTTTGGTTACACATCTAAATATTGAGTACAAAATTCATTAGATTTGATAAAGAAATTAAATAAAACGTAAATTACAAAATAATACTAAATTAGTATAGTTTGATGTAGAAATACCTCCTAAAGAATATAGTTCTAGTTAAAAAGTATTAGATGAAAGAAATATCCATCCAGGTAAAATATCAGATATAATTGACACATTTAATGTATGCAATAGCAAAAATTATTTACTTTTGATAGCAAAATATATATCGTCGATGTCAAGTCAATAGATCGTAACTCCGAATTTTACGAATTTGATATTTCCGGACCTATGCATTTACAGGCTTAGATTACAGACTATTCGGGCTTGTTTATGATTGCAGTCATATAAGTGAAATCACACAAGTCACGAAACTAGTGCGAATTCAATATGTCATAAATCGAAGCCTGTGCAATACGTCGTATGTCGCCGTAACGGTTGGTGCAAGTGAGTTTTGGCTAGGTAAGTTTCGTGGGTTTTCTGATATATGAAAACGATTCAAAAGTGCATAGGTGTGCTAACTCTAAAGCTAGTTGTTCCTTATTGACAGCTCATGCTCTTTTTATTCTGTATTAAATAAATTAAGAAAAATTGGCTTAAATTTTTTCACGTAGTGGAGTTACGCATTATTAACGAAGCAAATAGTGCGCCACCCACACCAATTGCTAACCATCAAAAACAAAACAATAAAGAACACGAACGAAATACACACCTAGAAAGTTCATTAAACATAGAAGGATCTGTACAAAAGGAAACTATCAAGAGCGCTAAACAAACATCAGTAGAAGTAAAGAAAAATACGACAACCTTTACGCCTCAAACCCATAATACAGTCAAAGTTGGTCGTTCTACAAGAAACAACACAGTTTTAAAAGAAGAAAGGGAAATTACAGGAAAAGCAAAAAAAGAAACACCAAAATAAACCTTATTCTACAGCGACTCCTAGGCTCTCATATATGGACTTGAATGAATAAAAGGGTGGTAACACTTTCATAATTTTAATTTGTGTTTTTTATGTTTTGTTATGTATATTGTGGCGTAAAAGTGATTTTTTTTATATATATATTTTGTATTGGTTCTTTATTGTGTAATAACAATGGATCAATATATTCGAGATTTTGAAACTCCCTCAGTACCATCTTTCAATCTTGATACAATTGATGAATGTTCTCAAACACTGAAAGTTAATAAAAATAATGAAAACTTTCAAATTCTGCATTTGAATATTCGGAGTATAAATAAAAATTTAGATGAGTTTTTAGCAACTTTACATAGTATTAATTCTAGTATTGATGTCATAGTTTTAAGTGAAACTTGGGAAATACTTGACTCAACCATATTTGGTATTTCTGGATATGATTTAATTTATAACGATAGTCATTATAACCAAAACGACGGAGTAGTAGTATATGTAAAGTCATCCTTAAAGTACAAATATGAAATTATTCATTTTTTCAACAAGATAAATGCGGTGCAAATAAAAATAAAAATAAAAGGTGAAAAATTAGTTAAGGTAACATCCTTTTACAGATCCCCCAGTACCAAAATTTTAGAATTCAATTCCAGTTTATATGAGTTTCTATTGAGGAATGATTCAGAACCAACTGAATACAGTGTGTTTGTAGGAGACATAAATATTGATTTATTACAACCTGATGAGGATTCTACTGCCGAATACTTAAATATTCTGAGCGAGTATGGATATATCTCAACTATTAATGTGCCTACCAGGATCCAGGGAAATAGTAAGACATGTTTAGATCATATTTTTCTGAAAACTGGAGTTGATAATCTTGAAAATATTATACCAATAGTTTTAAAATCCTCTATTACTGATCATTACATAACAATTCTACAAATAGTAATAGGTAGTGGCACGAAAAATCATCATACTAAGTTTAAAAACTTTATTGAGACAAATAAATTAATTTATACATTTCAAAATATCACATGGAGTTCGGTATATTCATTGCACGATCCAGAAGCTGCAACAAATGAATTCATTAAGATAGTCAAGAATAACTTAGATTTGTGTACCAGGAAAAAGCAGATACGTAGAAAACATGATAAAATATCCCCTTGGATCACAACCGCGTTGCTTAATTCTGTAAATAAAAAAAATAAAATGTATGCTGAACTTCTAAAAAATCCAAATAATATTATCCTAAAAAGGACCTACAAACTCTACCGAAATAAACTAAATTCTACTATTTTAAAGGCAAAATGTTATTATTATCAAAGACAAATTAACAAAAACAAAGACAGTAGTAAAAATTTATGGAATGTAATTCAACAAATCAGTAAGACAAAAAACAAAAGGCAGAAATTGATTGTATAAAGGATGTGGATATGGATACATTATTAACGGAAAAGGTGGATATTGCTAATGAATTTAATAAAAACTTTAGTGAAATCGGCAAAAAACTGGCAAAGAGAATTAAAAAAAATAATCTATTTACACCTAATATGCATTCTGTATCCAACTCATTTGTATTTGCGCCAATTGAAAGTACCGAAATAAGAAATGTTATACTTAATTTAAAAAATGGTAAGGCAGTCGGAATTGATAGCATTAAAACCGAAACAATTAAAATAATCTCTGATTATATAATTAATCCCCTGACATATATTCTGAATGAGTGTATAGAAAAATCAATTTATCCAACAGCATTCAAACACGCTATTGTAACTCCTATATATAAAAAAGGTGATGTAACTGATACTAATAATTATAGACCTATATCATTAATCACTCATTTCTCTAAAATATTTGAAAAAATAATTAAAGCTAGGCTAGCTTCTTACTTAGAAAAATATAAAATACTTTCAACACAACAATTTGGTTTTAGAGAATCAACATCCACGCAGGATGCAATTATTGAGTTAACCTCAAAAATAACTAAATCCCTCAATGAAAGTAAACCATGTTTATGTATATTTATAGATCTTTCTAAAGCATTCGACACGGTTAGTCATAATCTGCTCTTACGATCGTTGGAAAACATTGGCATCCGAAACAAAAACACTTACATTTTTTAAAAGCTATTTAACTAACAGACTTCAGACAGTGAGAGTAGATGGTGTATTGAGTGATGCACGCATTATGGAATATGGAGTACCACAAGGTTCAGTTCTTGGGCCTACCTTATTTAATATATATGTCAATGATTTATTCTCAATGAAGTCAGCCGGAAGCATAATAGGTTTTGCAGACGATACCGCTATATTTTACAACGCGACCAATTGGGAGGAACTAAAAACGATAGCTGAATTTGACTTTTCTGAAATAAAAAAATGGCTAGATCATAAATTATTAACTATAAATGTGAATAAAACAAACTATCTACCATTTAGTTGTTATTCCTCAGGTACTCCTTTCTTTAATAAACTAACCATTTCACCGTCTATTTCTATTTTACCTGAAACAAAAATTAAGTACTTGGGCATTATCATAGATCCTCACATGAAGTGGAATCTACATATAAACTATATAACAAATAAATTGAGAAGTATATTATATAAATTCAAAAATTAAAGCAGCTTGTACCTACTGAATACTTGAAAACTCTATACTTTGCACTAGTAGAAACTCATCTTCGATATGGAATTTTTAGTATGGGGTGCAGCTTTTAAAACTCATATTAATTCCTTAGAAATTATGCAAAGAAGATTTTTAAAATTAATACTCTCAAAGAGTTCATTATATGCTTCTGACAGTTTATATTCAGAACTTAAAATTTTAGATATAAGACAATTGTTTTATTTATGTGCATCTACTAGATATCACTGTAATAAAAAAATTAATCAACTTCAAAATCATCATTATAATACCCGTCATAGACAAGATTTTATTCTCCCACTAATGTACAAAACCACTACACAGAAATCGTATACTTACATGGCACCAAAGTTATATAATACCATTCCAGATGATATTAAGTCTATAGGTAGTCTTCACGTTTTCAAGGCAGAGTTAAAGAATTTTCTTTTCCATACAGACAGAACACTCATTAATAATTATTTTTAAACTAAATTAAAATATTTTACAAACATTTATCCATTGTTACATTAAATCTATGTTGTATTTGTGTCTATTTTATTCTGATGTATTTGGTATTTTAGGATATTTTTATAAATAATATTATATATATTTTAATCGAAACAAGTGTTTTTCACTTATCGGTGTATAAACTTTATTTATCAATAGTTTTAAACTAAATTAAAAGTATTTTACAAAAATTATCCATTGCTGCATTAAGTCTATTTTGCATTTGTGTCTATTTTATTCTGGTGTATTTGTAATTTTAGGATATTTTATTAATAATATTATTATATATTTTAACCGAAACAAGTGTTTTACACTTATCGGTGTACAAACTTTATTTATTGGTAGTTTTATATGTAATTGTTAAAATGTTATATTATTTAAATAAAGTATTATTATTCTTCACTGACTTACGACAAATTGTATTTAATTGTTACAGTTTAATAACGGAGTATGGCGAGTTTCAGAAGCCAGAGAATACTACAAATGTGCAATAATAATTTGACGGAAACGTCTGAAAAAAGAGTAAAACTAATGTTACCGATACAGCTAACAATTTAAAAGTCGTTTACCCACAGATTACCGAAGAGGTCAATAATGAAACATTACCAATCAACGATGAAAATGATTTTAATATTATGAATCTTCCGATTATTTTTATTAATAATAAAATAAACACGAATGCGGCTCATGAAATAATTTCAAAACCTTCTGGTCAAGATTGTTTTGTAATTCAAGAAGAGATACATTGTTCAATAGAAGACAATGTGCAATACAACGTAGTACCTGTATCATGTCATAAACAAAATGTTCCTGTCGAAAGTTTTACAGATAATATAATATTATCGGCAAATACAGAAAATGATGTTATATTGGCCAACATTTAAGAAATTGAATCTGAAAATGTTGCAGTACAATATGAACCTGATGAGAATAAAATAAGTGAGGGAGATGAAGACAATCAGTTGAGACATCTCGATAATGAAAACAAATGTGAAACCGACACTGAAGAAAATGTAGATGAAGAAAACAATGAAAATGAGAATCAAGATAAAGAGGATAAAGAATCTGATAATGACAATAAATCTGAAGACGATAATGAGATTTCTAAAGTGCACAGTGATCAACGGAACAAGAAAAGAATAAACAAGAGGCTTAGGGAATTAGGCAAGGCTTATTTAGGATATCGCCGACCTAGGAATCAAATTAACACATTCCATGATACTATGAGAGCTGCACGCAGTATGGGGGAGAGTTGCACTTCCCCTTTCTGTAAGAAGTCAATTAAACGTAAATGTGACCTAATTGATGAAAAGTCGAGGAAAACCATATTTGATTTATTTTGGAGTGAACTATCCTGGGACCAGAGAAAAACGTTTGTAGCTAACCTGGTGACTAGGTGTGCTCCTGCTGATAAAAAGTCCAAGGAAGATGTATCGCGACGAAATTCTACATTGAAATACCATCTTAATGTGAATAATTCATTGCTTCCGGTGTGCAAAAAAATGTTTTTGTCAACATTGGGATTAAAGGAAAGAGCAGTTTTAAGCTGGGTGACTAGGAGTGAACATGGGATATTTAAACCACAAAATGAAAAAACAAATAAAATAAAAAGATGGTTGAACATGAACAATGACAACAAACACTTAATGAAACAATTTTTGGAAAATTTGAACAGGCTCCCTTCACACTATTGTCGTAAAAGTACAACAAAAATGTACCTTGAACAATCCTTTTCTACTCTAGCTGAATTGTATGCAGCTTATAAAAACAAACCCCTATCCAGAAATACGTTGATAGATATGGTAAAAAAGATGAACATATCATTGTATCAGCCAAAAAAGGATAAATGTGACTTATGTTGTCAATACGAAGTGAAGAATGTCTTGGATGAGGTATGGGCAATTCATCAACTAAATAAGGATCGATAGAAAGTCATACATTGACGACAATGGACTTACAAGCTGTGAAGATTTGTCCTTCTATAAATGCTAGCGCCCTTTACTACAAAACCAAATTGTGCGTCCATAATTTTACAGTGTTTGATTTAACAATGAAGAAGTGTACTTGCTATTGGTTTGACGAGTCTGAGGCAGATTTACAAGCTTCTGTTTTTGCTTCTTGCATTATTAACTATATTACAACACACTTGAATGATGGAAAGCGCATAATATTTTTTTCAGATGGGTGTAACTATCAGAACAGAAACGCGATATTAGCAAACGCAAATACAAAACCAGCTTTGAAACCTAATACTTTGACCCAAAGCGATGAAACTGCTATTGGACCAATTCCAAAAACTTTTTAAGGGACGTTTGCCTATAAAACAGCAAAAATACAATTACCTACAACAGCTTGAGAAATTTGAATCAAACCAGTTTTTTTCGCCTCCTGAAAAATGACCAAATTCAAGTTACGACGTATTGACTTGACACCGACGATAATAATAAAGGTCTTCCATGGGAAGTCCTATTTCTCCAATTTTAGTAAATATTTTTATGGATATACCGTAGCAATAAAACTCAAAATGAATCCACAATTTTAATAATAAAGCTTATAACTGTAAATGCGACATGTTTCGGTCCTTGGACCATCATCAGGCTATAAAGAAACAATGGTATCAGGGAAGAATCATAAAATATTTATAACAAAGTATGATTAGTAGAGGTTATCTGATTATATCAAATAATTATGGTTGAAACTTTTCAAATTTAGGTAACAAAGTATAAAGAAAAACGTTAATACGAGGGTTTATATTTCGGGATTAAAAAACAGAAACAAATATAAATCATCGAAAATCACTTTATTGTTTTTCAAAATATTCCCCATGAAGATCTATACACTTTTGCAAGCATTTAAAGCAATTGTCAAAGCGCTTTTGCCACTCCGATTGAGGTATCTCCAAAATATGGATTCTGAATGCAGCAACCGCTTCTTCAGCTGTCGAAAAACGTTGACCTCTCAGTTTGTTTTTTACGTACGGGAATAAAAAGTCATTCGGTGCCAAGTCAGGGCTATACGGCGGATGACTCATTAAATCGATGTTTTGGGTGCTCAAAAATGCAGTTGTTTGATCCGATGTGTGGGAGCTCGCATTGTCGTGGTGAAGAGTTGGTTTTACTGAATTCTTGGAAGACAACTAGCAAACACATGGTTGTGTACCACTCAAAATTGACTGTTCTGCGTTGTTCTAGTGGTACAGATGCGACATGTCCAGTTTTTCTGAAAAAACATGCGACCATTTGCTTGGAAGTGCTTCGTGCGCGAACAATTTTTTTGGATTGGGCTCATCTTGAAACACCCATAAAGTCGACTGCTGTTTACTTTCGGGCTAATACGTGTAAATACACGATTCATCACCTATCACGATGTCATAGATGTATAGATTGACAAATTGTGTAGGATTCAACGAAAACAAATTTTTTTGACCGTCAAATATTTATGCAATATTGAATGTATGCTGGTCCCACTAATGCCTAAGGTTGTCTTAATCTCACGATAGGTCACATGACGATCTTGCAATATCAGTTCGCGCACAGCATCAATGGTTTTCGGAACAACAACTGATGTTGGACGACCTGCACGAAATTCGTCTTGGAGTGAACTACGGCCACGATTGAATTCAACATACTATCGATAAACACTGGTCCTTGATGGAGCTTCATCGGCAAAAATTGAAATAGGTTCATCCGCACTGTTGCTGAGTTAATCCACGATTTAATTCCATTTTTGGGCCGAGATGAATCTTTTAAGTTACTGTAAACAACACAAATAGCGCTCTTATGTCAAAACGTTCTGAGTACGTATAACCTCAGATTGCAACACCAGAGTTGCCAGATCCCGAAATATAAAAGGCAACCCTCGTAATACATGATATGTCTAAGTTACGATAAAACAAGCAAGATCATAATATCACTAAATTACTAAATTGTAGTATACAAACTCACCTGTATGTGCAGATTGCATAAATTGCATATTAATTTATGGAATTTTAAAACTTAAACATCGATGAATAAGAGAGTTATGAAGTAAAAAGAAGAAGAAAAAAAATCAGAAGCTGTTAAGGAAGATAAAGTCTAATAAGTCTGTAGGTTAAATTAACATGTGGAATGAAATGTGGGAGAACATACTAATAGTAAAGTAATAATGTTGTATCCCAAGGGAAATATATAATAATACTAGAAACAGAAAGCTTGGAGAAATTAACAGAGTTAATTAACATTTCAAAGTTGATTTGTAAAAAACAAACAAAAAAGGAGAGAACCATGATGGAGGCTCGATCTCCTTGGAGTAATCGAAAGTACATCGTCAAAAAAATCCATATCAGGCAAGTTTTTTGTTTAAAACTTTTTCTAGAAGCTAGATATGGAAAACATATTTTAGATAAAAGTTTCTAAATTAAAAAAGAACAATTTGAGCATGGGTGGAAATCTCTATCTTTATAAACAAAAATTTTCTGATTATTTGGACAAATAAACTGTTAATAACAATTAGAGGTCCCATTTTACAACTGTCCACCCTAAAAATTCGGATTCAAGAGGTCGAAATACATAAAAAGAAACTTGGGTGGAACTGATGACCTCCATCGGCAACGAACAACCCCCTGTGGCACGTGGACTATAATATTTACAGATTCTAAATGAGATTAACATGTTTACAAAAATAACTTTTGTTGTTTGTATTAATAACATATTTCCGTCTTATTATTTAATAGCAGAATTATTTTATGCATGTGGTCACTAATTAAATAACAAAAAATACATAACATACTATTATGTTTAAATTTTTTTTATATAGAAAGCACACTAAAAAATACTGTGACAAATGCTCCAGCTAAGTCGCGCTATCTCATTAAAAGATGTGCGAACTAGTACTACAGTATTCCAACAGACAAGTTGTGGACTAGTTAAAAATTTCTTTAAATGTGCTCCTGCGTAAAACCAAATTTGAAAACAAACCCCTGACACCTAAAATAAACTTTAAGTTGGTGAAATAAACAAACAGGTATAAGACAGGAAATTAGTAATTATTTTTGAATTTTTAAGCAACTTCAACTATTAAATTGATCACACAAAAAATTCAGACATAATTTAAAATCTTAAAAATATTGTCAATAGAGTTCTTTAGATAAATATAAAAATTGTATGTCCTTTTTGGAAGAGACATACCAGAAAAACGTTTGTATGTTGACACCCGTTCATCTCTTCTCTTCTTATAAATATATATTTTCTGTATGACTCAACATCGACCCTTCCCAGATAAGATTTATAAATGTTTGCATTGGATTTTATCAATCAAATTTGTCGGTAAATGTGCTGTTATCGTTCAATATGCGGAATTGCTTCTATTTTATCTTACTTGCTCTACACGCCGCAATGTTAGAAGAAAAAGACATTGAATAATACAATCAAGATAAAATGAAAAAGGAAAAAAATAATTAATTGTATTAGAAAGGCGATAAAAGTTTATTAAAAATAACTACTCTTAAAATATTATTTATTTATAATAAGAAACGTGCCCACTAAAAGTTTATAGGATAAAATAGGATTGAATTCACGTGAATAAAGGGTTGTATTATTTAGAATATGACTTCAGTTAATCGTGTAGTCTATGGTAATAAAACGGTAATATACTAAATACTTCTTTAATTTAACTGTATAATTCACAATAAAACCATATATTCGGAACCTCACACTGATCGAACTGCCTCTTACCATCGTTCTCTCATAATAATCAAAAATATTCCGCATCGGCACCCTTCATTGTCCAAATGCAAAAAGAGTAGGTACCTGCTGATCTGTAACAATATATGTTTTGGGTCGACACAGCGTAGGCGATGTACCTGGCTCTAGACCTAGACCATAAGGGTTGACGACAATCATTATGGAATTCACTGTAAGTTATCTAATCAGAAACTGTTTTATCGTTATCACTTTGGCTGCGATAAACTTTTTCACCACAAATAAAATGTTTCCCTGACCTAGTAGGTTCTCGTTACTTTCCTTGTCAACTTTAATTTCACGAATATACCACACACATCGGTTAATTTAATTTTTTTGGAAGACCAAAAACTAGATTAGATTGTCTGGGAGGACTACAAAACAGCTTTGACTGAGTACAAAAAAAACCGAAGGTCTAGAGGACATCTTAATTGGAAGAGATTATGGGAAGTGATTGCGGATATACAAAAAGTACTCGCAAAAGACTAGACTAACGGGTTCAGATTACCTAAAAAGTCTAATGGAGGATATACTAAAGACCAAGCATAAATACTCATTTTCCTTGATCTTAGTCAAAATCAAAAGATAATTCACCAAGCTCTCGGGCGAAAGATTCTGGAAATAGACTCAACAGGGTGAATAAGTAAATAAAATCTTTTCCATTACCAAAATTAGATGGACAATCCAGAGCTTTAAATCTTTTAAATTCAAAACTATGGAGAAACTATGGAGATCATTAGACAAGAAGGAAATCTAGCGAGACCACCGCTTTATAAAACACAGTTTGTCTACCAAATAGGCAAATCCACTGTAGTTTTCTACAATGCTTAACAAAAAAGCGTGAAGAAGACGCTGATGGCTAAAGAGATAGGAGGAGAATCGGTGACCGTGGCTGCAGTAAAAGGGTGCCCTCAAGGAGTGATATCGCCTCTGCTGTGGTCGCTGGTCATCGACGACCTTCTATCAAAGCTACATAACTGGTTTTATGATTCAAGGTTCTGCAGATGACTTGGTCCTCACCATGTTACGTCAAACTTAATCAAAATTGCCCTAAACGTCATAGAGAAATGATGCCAGAAGGAAGGCCTTGAGGCAAAACCATTTTGATACCATTCACCAGGAGACTCAGATACACTCTGGCCGTGTCAACCATGAATCATAACTACTAGCTTAGTACCCGTATCTTCCACATCACTAACTTCTAAATTACAGATCTCTTCCCTTCGGCAACTTCCAGCAACTCCAAGTAATGCTATCACTTTGAGTTATAGATATTCTTTATCTGGAGCGTCCCTCATGAAGCTTTCAATTTGTCAGCACCTTCGACTGGTTTGGCTGATGGTCTACATTTTGCTTTCTCAAAAAAGCTATAAACTTTAGGAAACTTGATATTTTGACATTATCATTAACCAAAATCATTGATTTTACCATCGAGTATTTGAACCATAATGAAGAAGGTTTTAATGTTTTTGACTAAAAATTTAAAATGTTGAAAAGAATATTTAAAAAAAACTGTTCTTACCACATCCAAAAAGTAAGCCAACATCAAATTTTCATCAGCACTACTTTTCATATTGTGTTGTTCACACCAGTTGCAAAACAGCGCATATTCTTTTTCATATATTTTCGCAGACTTAACTGGAATGATTTGCCCGATGGCTTCCGCACTTTTCTCAACAATTTCATCTAAGTAATTTCAGATCCATTTTCTCCGCAGATATTTCGTGTGTGCAGAAAAATTTAATATGTCTGCCTTTATTTACATTGTTACTTGGTAACCGCTGTTCATTTTTTTTATAAAGCAAATCAACCATGTTAAGAATAAATCATGTAACATAATTTTTTCAAAACAGTCTATGACTTCCTAATAAAATGATCAAATATGTCATTTCAGTTTCATATTTTATTGCGTTTAAAACCAAAGGCAGTATGAAAAAAAATATAGTACGATACACGTCCGTGAAATGATTATTACGGTACTCGATTAGATATTGTTGATTCGCCTCGTCCATAAACATCTATCTCGTACCGTAATAAGTCACTTCCCGGACTTGTAGCGTAAATAACTATATTTAGTTGTTGTTGTTATACTTATACAATATACTTGAACATCCTGTAAAGCTTCAATTCATTAAATACTTTGCACAGTTAACTTCTCAAGAAATTTATAAAAATAAACTGGATATAATCCAGAATAGATCTCTAATTTAGTGTAATGTGGATGGAGAGCAATAAAAGGGAACCATTTTTATTGTTCTGCATTAGATTTTACGACCATAAATAACCCATTAGGGTTGCATCGAAATGCCCCCTCTAGGACCATGACAAAGTGAGCTTTCGCGATATTATCTTGTCGTCGAATTGTAAAATACATCCCTATATAAAAATGATTCCCATAAATTAATCATTTGACGTTTACGGGGTCTTTAGGGATGATCCTAACTTTACACTCTGATGAAAGACTCAAGAGAATTATCAATTATTTTGTAAATAGTACTAGAGTTTCCCAATAAGCCGATGGATTTTCTTAATATACCTTGAAAAAAGTTAGTAAATATAAAGTTAAAATTTATTTAATTCATACTTAGGTATTGTATTAAAAGAAACAAAAAAAAAGAAATAATAAGGAGTGTATGCACAATGATTGAGTCCACTGGAAAATGGAAAAAATATTGTATTTGACTAATTTTCACATGAAATTGATTGTGTTAACCTTTACTTTGTGGAAGTTCATCTTACTAAGAACAATAAATAACTGAACGGTTAAACTAAACTTCCACTAATAAATAAAGGTCATACTCTGCACTTCTAAGAGGGTAGTTATGAGATGGTCTGTCTGAGACTTCAGGTAAATGTTTCCGAATTAAGGAAATGGATTCAAAGATAAATAGGGATGGAAGTGTTAATATTTTATGTTTTTTAAATAATTCCATACAGTGAGTTTTTTACCGAACAGCTCTCTTTTGTAATTTAAAAATACGTTCAAATTGAGTCATACAACATGTACCCCAAAAAGGAAGTGCATATCGGAGATGTGACTCGAAGAGGGCAAAATAGACTGTTTTGGAAGCTGACAGGTGAAGCTCCCTAGATATTGTTCTCAGCGCGTAACAAGAAGAGCTTAGTTTTTTTGACAAAGCGTCAATGTGTACATCCAATTTTAGAGAGCTGTCAACGACTAGTCCCAAAAATCTCACAGAGTCAACGACCTCTATAGTAGAATTATTCAACATAATAGCTTGAATTGCAGATGTGTATGGTAAAACTTTCGTTTTAGAAACGTTCAAAGACATATGGTTAGAATCACACCATGATTTGATGATGGTTAAGTCATGTGAAACGATTCTATGCAGTTCGGTGATATCCGGGTGACTCCAAGAAAAGCTAGTGGTGTCTGCGAATAAACAAATTTTTCCGCCGATGCTCAAGTCAGCAATATCATTGATAAATAGCAAAAACAATATAGGACCCAATACCGAACCTTGTGGAACCCCATATTCTATCTGCTTGCATGAAGACCTTAATTCATCAACTCGTACAAGCTGCAGTCTATCACTAAGAAAGGACTCGAACCACCTGATCGAGGTGCCTCTAAATCCATAGTACTGCAATTTTTTAAGTAGTATTTTATGATCCACGCAATCGAAAGCTTTTGAGAAATCACAAAATATTGTAGCTGTAGAGTGTTGATTGTTTAAGCTGGAGTAGACATTATTAAAAAGAGAAAACATTGCATCATTTGTGCATTTACCACTCAAAAATCCAAATTGATTTTTAGCTAGAATATTGTATTTACTCACAAATGAAAGAAGCCTTTTTTTACCAACCTTTCAATGATCATGGATAACGTAGGAAGAAGCGCGATTGGGCGATAGTTAGAAACTTGATCTTTATCACCTCCTTTATGCAAAGGAATGATTATGGCTGTAGGAAAAATACCAATTTGGAACGACTCATTAATCAAATTAGTTAGAAGATCTAATACACAGTCCGGCAGATTTGCGAACATTTTGAGAGTAAGCCCATCTACTCCAGATGCGGATTTGTTTTTAATGTCTCGAATTGTATTACAAAGCTCTTCTGTTACCACAGGTGAAAAAAAGAAACTGTTTAAGTTTTCATTAACATTCGGTAAATAAGAAAGTGGATCAATAGTGGAAGTTATAGAATTAGTTAAGTTTTTGGCATCATTTATGAAGTAATTATTTAGGCTCTCAGGTGTAGTAGGAATAGTGCTGGGCGAGGAAACTTTATTTCTTAAATCATTAACTATGGACCATGTTTCCTTAGTAATATTTTTGGATCCACTCAGTCTCCTATTATAGTAGATGTCCTTTGCAGCTTTTATAGTCTTATGATACACTTTTTTATACATTTTCACGTATTCATGAAGAAATATACTGTCAGTAAATTTTTTTATGTAAGAGAGACAACGCATATTTTTTGAGGATGTACGCAAGCCCTTGGTAGTCCAGGGCTTATGCAGTTTGTTTTTGATAGGCCTAAGAGGAAATGATTTGACAGCTAAATTAGACAATGTTTTAATAAAAGATGCAAAGGCGGTATCGACATCAAGAGAAAGACAATCCCAGACGGTTGTTTTACAGAGATTTCTGAAGTTAAGAAAATTTTTATCCGTAAAAATTGTTGATCTGCTAGATGTCTTTTAATTTCAAGTTCTAGAAAATCTAAATTTTCTTTTTTATCACAAATGTGTAGTATATGAATATCATTGGTGTGTATAAGTGAGTTTGGATGTTCAAGTAGGTGTTTTGCATAGTTCGACTTATCTGGTTGTTGTAATCTATATGCTCTTAGGTGTTCATTAAATCTTACTTCAAAATTTCTTTGTGTTTGACCTATATGAATGTATGAATGTATGAATGAGTTAGGGGTGATGATTACACTGCGACCCATAGGATCTATTGTGTCCCCCCTTACTAGCCATGTTCTGATGTTTTCTCAGATTTATAGCAGCTCTTCGAGTCCTATTTTCCTGAGGAAGTTTAGGACATCGTCGGGCTTCAAATCAGGTAGATCCCCTTCCTCTATTACATGTGCTCCTAGGTATCTAGCCCTAGAATTTTGCAAGGCAGGACATTCTGAGAGTATATGTATTGAGGTTTCATCCTTTTTCTCACAGAATCTGCACTTTGCTTCATCTGCTATCCCTAGTTTCTTCATGTGGCTTCTTAACCGGCAATGCCCGATTAATATTCCCGTTAGAATACGGAGCCTTTTTTTACTGAGGTTGAGGCAGCTAAGAGATCTCTTCTGGTCATAGTTCCCCAGTAGTATCTTAGATTGCCTCAGTCCTTCCAGCTGATTCCAGTACTTGGATTTTTCTTTCTCCATTTCCTCCCTTAGTTTTCCTAAGATTACTCTACTGCTGATCCCACAAGATGGTTCTGGTCCCAAATGTGGGGTTTCAGCTCCTTTTTTGCCAGCTTATCTGCTGTTTTATTCCCCTCTATTCCTATGTGTCCCGGGACCCATAGGAGGGTGACAGTGTTCTTCTGGCCTAGTTCATTTAGTTTGCCTAGGCATTCCCAAACCATCTTCGAACTGAAGATGACCTATATGACCTATATATTATTATGGTTTGAATTTATGATTATAAAAAAATTTTGTTTAAATTTTAAAACCTCGGCTAGCTCAAATGATTTTTTTTATAAGTTTTAAGTTTTACTTTTAAATTTCAAATTTTTAATTTTAAATGTTATTGATTTAAAAATATTTTTTGAAAAAAATTATTTTTTTTTTTTTAATTTTTATTACAGAAAAAAAAAACTTACCTAATAAACACTCTATCTACTCTTATCTATTCCTATCTACTCTTAATTAAATTTATTACTAACCTTAACTAAATTCGTCTTATTGTCTTTGTTTTATATTGTCTCTCCACTTTTCTTTTCCCACTTTACTAAACCGTCCTTGCACGATTACTTCAATCATGTGCTTCAAACTCTTCTTTGATTAGAAGTACGAAAAAATACGCTGCTCCAATAATTATACATATTAGAATGGGAATAACGATAGCTGCTGCTATTCCAAAATAAATTCATTCGTAGTAGTTTTTTTTTGACTTTTTTTCTAGGTACTGTTTTTTTTCCTTTAAAAAAAAACTCCTCTCAATCCTTATCAAACTTCCTTTTTTTCTTTTTTCTTTAAAAAAAACTTCCTTCAATCTTTGTCAAACTTCCTTCACCTCGCAACCTCTCATCTCAAACGGTAACTGTTCTTTTTCTCATAATAATCCTTATTTTTATGTGCTTTCAAAAAACTGTACTTCAACTCACTGTCCTGACTTTTTATAAATTCAACTGCTCCTTTTTTTTTTTAAATTATCATTTTTCAACTTATTTAACTATTCAAAAAAAATTTCATTTCTTTTCGTGACTTTTTCCAAAACTGTCCTTCAACTAACTGTCACTGTCACTCCCTTCATCCCACTTATTCTAATGACAAAAAAACTTAAAAAACATTACATTGATACTTCTGATTTATGTCAACATATCTCATTTGACATAAACATGACATTAATATAAAATAATTTTTTTCAATATTTGCCAAAATCAAATTAATGTATTTTTTATATAATTATCAAACCACAATAAATCCCCCCAATTAAAATTTTACATAAATTTAAATTTTATTTTAAATTTATGAAAATTTAAATTTCTTATTATATAATTTTTTTAATTCCCTTTTATTTTCGTATATCCCGATAGCTATTTCCCTTCTTTTTAATCTCCTCATCCACTAAATAAAAAAAATTCTTCTACCTATTTTAACATCTTATCATGAAAATTTTATAGTTTTTATTGTTTTAATTTTAATGAATATTTGAACTTTTTCTTTGGCTTTATTTTCTGGTACATTTTTATAAACTTTTCTATCATCTGCAATATTAATTTGAATTATTTTAATTGTTTCATTTTTCTCTGTTTCAACTTTATATCTTTTCTGGTCTGTTGCCTTTGAATTTTTATTAATAATACCTCTGATGTTTAGTTTTACTTGATCATTTTCTCTCTTTTCTTGGTCCAACCTTTGCACTATTTCCTCCTTAACTTCTTTTATGTGTCTGATATATTTATCTTCAATTCTATAAACTTTTTTTTTAAATCCATCATAAACTTTTCCATTATTTTTATTTACCAAATCTTTACATTCATCAATAATACTTTCTTTTAATATTTCATTTACTTCTATCCATTTATTTTCCACTGCGTTATTACAGATATTGTCAATGTCTCTTCTTACTTCTGCATTCACATTATCGATTCTATTTTCCAATCCTCCCACTAATTTTTGACTTTCTATTACTTTTTTTTCAGTCCTTTGTACTTCTTCTCTTGTTTTCTTATTCTCCAACTCTATATTCTGCATCTTTACATTTAAAGTTTTACATCTTTTGTCCAACTTTTCTTCTAATCTTTTATTTGCTTCTTTTATTTCTTCTTTAATACAATCCATATTTATCTTGACTTCTTCTTTAATACCATCCATATTTATCTTAACTTCTTCTTTAATACCATCCATATTATTCATCATCTTTTGTAACATATCCATTTTATTCATCATCTTTTGTAATATATCCATTACATTTATTTCCCCTGTATTTTCCTCTGGATGTACAACTATTCTTTCATCATTCATGTCTGATTTATCTTCTGTTATTTCTTTTTCAAATCCCTTAAATTGCATTTCCTGATCCAAACTGTTACCCTCATCATCTTTATCTCCTTCTCCAATATTATTTCTGCATACTTCATTATTTTCTAACTCAGACATTTTTTTTTTTTATTGAAATAAGATATGATTAAATTTATGAATTAAAAAAAATACTTGGGAGGGTTCTTCATATATCTTATTACAATTTTTAATTAAAAATTTTCTAAATTTTAATTTTAATAGAGCCCCACGTTGGTTGCGTCATTTTATTATGGTTTGAATTTATGATTATAAAAAAATTTTGTTTAAATTTTAAAACCTCGGCTAGCTCAAATGATTTTTTTTATAAGTTTTAAGTTTTACTTTTAAATTCCAAATTTTTAATTTTAAATGTTATTGATTTAAAAATATTTTTTGAAAAAAATTTTTTTTTTTTTAATTTTTATTACAGAAAAAAAAACTTACCTAATAAACACTCTATCTACTCTTATCTATTCCTATCTACTCTTAATTAAATTTATTACTAACCTTAACTAAATTCGTCTTACTGTCTTTGTTTTATATTGTCTCTCCACTTTTCTTTTTCCACTTTACTAAACCGTCCTTGCACGATTACTTCAATCATGTGCTTCAAACTCTTCTTTGATTAGAAGTACGAAAAAATACGCTGCTCCGATAATTATACATATTAGAGTGGGAATAACGATTGCTGCTGCTATTCCAAAATAAATTCATTCGTAGTATTTTTTTTTGACTTTTTTTCTAGGTACTGGTTTTTTTCCTTTAAAAAAAAACTCCTCTCAATCCTTATCAAACTTCTTTTTTTCTTTTTTCTTTAAAAAAAAACTTCCTTCAATCTTTGTCAAACTTCCTTCACCTCGCAACCTCTCATCTCAAACGGTAACTGTTCTTTTTCTCATAATAATCCTTATTTTTATGTGCTTTCAAAAAACTGTACTTCAACTCACTGTCTTGACTTTTTATAAATTCAACTGCTCCTTTTTTTTTAAATTATCATTTTTCAACTTATTTAACTATTCAAAAAAATTTCATTCCTTTTCGTGACTTTTTCCAAAACTGTCTTTCAACTAACTGTCACTGTCACTCCCTTCATCCCACTTATTCTAATGACAAAAAAACTTAAAAAACATTACATTGATACTTCTGATTTATGTCAACATATCTCATTTGACATAAACATGACATTAATATAAAATAATTTTTTTCAATATTTGCCAAAATCAAATTAATGTATTTTTTATATAATTATCAAACCACAATAATATATACTGCATTACATTTTGGACAATTAATTTTGTAAACACTAGATTTTTTTTTAATTTTGTTTTCACATTTAACAATTTTGTTTTAATATTATTTTGTGTTTTTGTAGGTAGCGAACGGCAGTTAGATATATTTTTTAATTATATTAATACCTTGCATCCTAAAATTAATTTTACTTTAGAAGTTGAAGAAAATAATTCAATTAATTTTCTAGATTTAATAATTGAAAAAGTTAATTAAAATATTCAATATACAGAAAACCTACACAAACAGATGTAACCATACCATATAATTCAAATCATCCACTATAACATAAATTAGCAGCTTATAATTCCATGATACATAGAGCATTTTCAATTCCAATGAACAAAAATCATTTTAATAAAGAAATTGAGACCATAAAACAAATAGTTACATCTAATGGCTATCAAATACATTTGGTAAATAAATTAATTAATAAGAAAGAACAAAAAGTGTTACTAGAACTAATATTTCCAAAACAAACTAAAGAAATTAAAAGCTATAAAAGTATTACATATTGTGGAAATATTTCCAATGCAATTTCAAAAATAATATCTTCAGCAACATCAGCATTAATATCATTTACAACACAAAATAATATCGGAACAAAATTGTTAAATGTGAAAACAAAATTACCAAAATTAAAAAAAATCTGGTGTTTACAAAATTAATTGTCCAAAATGTAATGCAGTATCTATATATAGGTCAAACACAAAGAAATTTTGAAGTAAGATTTAATGAACACTTAAGAGCATATAGATTACAACAACCAGATAAGTCGAACTATGCAAAACACCTACTTGAACATTCAAACTCACTTATACACACCAATGACATTTATATACTACACATTTGTGATAAAAAAGAAAATTTAGATTTTCTAGAAGAACTTGAAATTAAAAGACATCTAGCAGATCAACAGTTAAAGTAGTTAATGAACAAATAAATCTTGGAAGTTCTCCACTATTAAACTGTTTACTTTGATTGAGTCTTCATTTTATACGTAGATAAGACATTATTGTAACATAAATATATTAAGTTATTGTAAAGATCAGCATGATATAGTTTTTTCCTAGTTTTTCTATATCATTGCACTGTTATACTGACCTTAGAGGGAAATACATCCAGGATAATCCCTGGGCTAATAACAACTAGGCTTTAATATTGTTATGTCTTATTATCTCCTTACTTGGCCTAGCCTTAACTACTTATCAACATCAAGTACCTAGATACAAACAAACAAAATGTAACTTCAATATGTCAATCTGACGATGCTAGTTATTAGCGAAACAGATGTAATTGAATTTTAAAGCGAATTTTTCGAATAAATAGTGGAAGTTCAGTTTAACCGTTCAGTTATTTATTGTTCTTAGTAATTTTCACATATACATAGGTATTTTATTTAAAATTGTCCCAACTAAACTTCAATTCTACAGCAATACAATTTGAAAAACATTTTATGCTAAATAATTAGAATACTTAAAAAGACATGCACCAATTTTTTTACTACTTTTAAATATGTATTTGGCTATTTAGTCAAAAATATAGGTATTATTGTTCATTATTGTTACATGCTTTCTATACTAAGTGACATAAAAACCCGAACACCTACTTTAAATGAGTTTATTTTTATAAAATTCTGTATAAATACTTACTGAAGCATAATAAGTAAATGATAAAAATTTCAAAATGATTGCATTGCTTTAAAGCCCTTTTACCTTTAATAATGTGTGGATGCAGCCCGATGTGTTACGTATTCTCCAACGTGCCTAGGCATGCTTCTGAGCAGGTGGTCAATGTCCTCCTGTGGTATCTCATTCCAAGCAACCATCAACTCCTCTCGAAGTTCTTCTAAAGTCTGAGGAGGACTTTGAAAATTGAGCAATCTCCTACCCATCATATCCCACACGTGCTCAATTGGCGATAAGTCGGGAGATTTGGGTGGCCAAGGTAACAATGTGACATCATTATGTTGAAAGAAGTCTATAGTGACTCTTGCGACATATGGTCGGGCATTATCTTGTTGGAAAGTTGGATTTGCCAGGGTGTCAAGATAGGGTAAAAGATGTGGTTCTAAAACTTCTTGTATATAACGCTACGCGTTCATGTTACCTCTGTTGAAGATTGAAGGTGATTTCGAACCCTAAGCTATAGCACCCCAAACCTTAACTCTAACAGTTTGATGAGCATGCCTTTCAATAAAAAACCGTGGATTTCTCCTTTCACCACGTCGTCTTCTAACCCTCGCTTGACCATCGTGCATGCCTAAACAAAATCGAGACTCGTCACTAAAGACAATACTGCTCCATTCCCGATCCCAGAGTGACCGTTCTTTGCACAACTCAAGGCGATTACGTCGGAGTTCTGGAGTTAAAGGGAGGACCTAGTGTGGTCGGTATGAAAATAGGCCAAAACTTCTTATTCGTCGGTAAACACTTCGCATGCCAATAGGTCTTCCGTGTTCTGCAAACCATTCATTTGCAATGCACATGGTAGTGGAGAAACGGTCCCCTAAGGCCAATAATCGTAGGCGGCGATCTTCACGGTCTGTTGTTCTACGGGGGCGTCCAGAGCCCCTTGCTCTTTGCGTACGGCCTTGACATCACCAAACCATGGTGTCTACACTTCTTTGCACTCTAACTGCAATTTCCCGAAAAGAAAATCCAGCTTCCCGAAGTCCCACTATACGACCCCTATCAAACTCACTAAGTTGACGAAATCGTACAGGTCTCCGTACCTTAGGCATCGTAACCGATCGTAAAGAATATCAAAAAAAGCAGTATAAAAACCGGAATCTTCAACTGATAATGCTGAAAATTTTACCAATTGTTTATTTCAGTAAAATAAATAAATTCACCAAATTTTATTAAAATAAAATCCGATTTTTATGTTACTTAGTATATTTTCAAAAACTAGTAAAGAGTAGATGCCACTCAGTTACTAACACAATTTGACAGAAAACATAGTATGTATGTAGGTTTAAGAACACCTGTTAAAGCATTTATTTTGTAGAGTTGTAAACTGGAAAAATTAAAATTTGAAGACATATGTTTTTATATAAAGGAAGTTCTCATATTTTTTTTAATATTATAATATAAGATATTCGTTTTTATCATTTCAGCTTCAAATTCCCAAACGTATATGTCAAACTTATGATTTTACACTATAAAATACGCAAATTGTGATATCAAAAACAATAAAAATAAAAAAATCATATGTAGCATAGAATATTATTTTTTATAAATATAATAATAGAATAAAACAATATCATTAAATTAGTAAAATAGATACAATATTTTTCTCAGTGTAATAAACGGAACTAATGTCACTTGCCAGATCAAGGTCATAAAAATTGAAAGCAACGAGATTAAAGGAACCCACAAAGCATTCTGTATGTTTTGAGTATTTGGTGTTTGTGTTAAATCGGGTGTCCCAGAAGTTTCTGACCCATAGACACCATAGAGTGGTGCGGTTTTCAAGGAACATTTTCTTTTTATATCAAGTTTTTTTCAGTATACATGTTTAATTAGTAAAATCTAGTAAAGGGTGTTTACAAAAAAGTGTTTTTTAAATGCAAATATCGTCGATTTTTTTAAGGAACATCCTATATATTTTTATTCTATCTGAAAGACGAACTCTTTCCCTTTGAGAAAATGTATAATTTGTTACAGTTTTGAAGAAAAATTAGCGAGTTATTTGATTTTTTAGGTTAGGCTGTTATGTAGACATCTACGGGTTTCAATGTAAAAGTAGGCTTTGGGATTTTTATAAATTCAACAAACTGACACAACGAACTGTCAAAGTAATTCATTGCGATTTGTTTTCGACTTATTTTCAATAATGGTGCGATTTAGTTTACGTGAAAAATCAAAAACTGTGTTATTGTATGCTAAGTATGAATCAAAAGATTTCGTCAGGTATTTAGGAAACATCCACCTTCAAAAAACAGCATTAAAAACGGTATACTGCATTTCTACACAAATGGATCTATGGAAAGGAAGAAATATCAAACACGTAATGGTGATATTTTTTTAAATAGACTCTTACGTATTTAGGATACATTACAAGAACATAATAATCGAATATTTCTTCGTAAAGTATCATCCACAACTGGAATTTCAAAATCCGAAGTTCAGAGATGTATAAAGGTATTGAAGTTAACTCCTTATAAAATACAGATACACCAAAAAATATATGAAAGGGATTTTCAAACTAGAATTGTTTTTTTTTGAGACATTACTAGATTTATTTAGAGAAGTTCCTGATGTTTAACTTATAAAGTCAGATGAGGCGGGATTTCATTTAAACGGGAGATGTATTGTCGCATATGGGGGTCTAAAAATCCAAGGATAATTGAGGAATACGAAAGAGATTTACCAAAGTTGATTGTTTGGTGTGGCGTTTCTAAAGAAAAAATATATGGGCCGTTCTTCTTTCATGAAACTACAATTACTGGTAATGTCTAATCAGATATGTTACAAAATTACATATATTGTGGGGTTTAATTTTGTTAAATCTATAAAATTATATTTTCTTAAAGTATTTGTGTGAAACGTGTTGCCTATAGCGGTACGCCTACGACAACAATATGATCTCCCACAATATTTTCTTAAAAAAAAAATATGACGCCAATGAAATTAAATTAAACCAAGCTGCTCAAAGCAATGAGACTCTTAAAAATTTTTATGATTAAAAACAAATAACGAAAAAGATACTTAAGTAGTTCCTCCGGTCACTGTATGACGTCACCCGCTCAGGTTACTGGTGTAGGTTCAAGTTCTGCGATTATTCCCTCTAGTCAAATTCTGTGTTTTGTGAGGTTAAAGTTCTGAGACGTTACAGCTGATTGAAGTAAATTAAGAAGTGATCGTTCTCGTTAAATAAATTTCCAGATTAATTTATGTTTGAAATAAACAGAAATTCAAAAGAGATATTTATTGTTCAATGTCGCTAAAAGAAAATGTATTAGAAAGATTCCAAAATGAATTGGTGTTACAGGTGAGTACAATTTATACTTTTATTCCTATGGAATGTACCTTAAATGAAAATATAGCGTGTTCTTAGTTGTGAAACAGTATTCTTCAATTGAACTGTAAGAATGTGAAAATAACTGAATATCCTGTTCTCTCTTCCAAGAACAGACTACATCAAAGTTGTAGCACGTGCTAATTTAAATAAAACCTTTATAATACGAATAAATTTTGACAATAAATATAGATCTTGTACAAATGAATTAGTGATAAAACAAATTAGTATGAAATTCTAAAGTTCATCGAAAATGTTAAACATTAAAATAGATCAATAATAATTGTTGAAATTCTAGAGTTTATCGAAAATGTCAAGTATTAAAATAGAACAATAATAATGGATATCACCTTAAAAATGTTCAGAATTTGGTCCATATGTGGATGTTGTGGAGTCCTGGTACTTAATTCTTGCTAAATATGTGTTGGAGCAAAATTGGCCCCAAATACCTCAAATGTAGAATCCTTACAACTGCTGTCACCTTCAAATGGACAGGAATATGTTCCTTAAGGCTTAAGTAACTTGCTTGCTCTCCTGGAACTGCTGGTATTGGATGCCAATACACTTTGGCCCCAATTTCTTGTCAGGTATGTTAAATTTTTTATGGAAATACACTTTTATATCACACTTTATCGTTTTAAGTATTTATCTTGCATTATTATGCGTTAATTGTTTAATTTTACTTATAAAAATTTTAATTTTATCAGGACAAATTTCTTACCCTCCTTTCGCTTTCAGGAACAAAAAACAAGAGAGAGATTTTAGATTCAACAGAACCATGGTTACCGAAAATTCTTTTGTTTTCCCAGCTTTCCTTTTGAACAAAAATAAATAAATTTATGTTGGCAATGAAAGCAAAGTTACTAAAAAAATATCAGTTTTTTATGTTGGTGACTGGTAAGCTCAAATGATGTTTATTGGAACCTTGTTGTACAGGGTGATTTTATTTTAGTGAGATTTGGAATTCTAAAATTATTCCTACAGATTTTGGGAGTGATCACAAATTTGTCCTTAACATCTAGAAATTAAAACTAATCAATTATTTTCAAGGTACAATTTAAGAAATTTATAAAATTTATGGAATAATTATCTGGAATAAATTAAACTCAACTTGTAGTTTTGCTATTATCTTTCTTTCTATTAATTTAGTTGCATAAAAAAATCGAACAAAGACTTATAATGATTTTTAATTATTGTTTCCCCGAATGTTGTACACCAATTCAGTATCTTTTTCATAATATTTATAAATAAACATGCTCATTTGTATACTACTTCTAATGCAACCGTAACAATTTCCCTGAATTTTCTTGTAATTATTATAATTGGCTTTGTCAATCTAGAATAATTCAGGAAAATTCAAACCTAAATTTATTTTAAATTAAATCAAGTTAACAAAAATTAATTAATGTGTGTTTTTCTCACAGACCAGACAAAAGTAATAGACATTATTAACATTGCTTTACCTAAAACATTTTCTAAAATAAAACAACTTAGTTTTCCTTCTTTAACACGAGAATTTCCGTATTGTTCATGATTTTTGGTACACTTTGACTGGGTATTACTTTTTTATTGAACATTTTACATTAAAACTCATTTATCTATCAGTATTCATAATAGAATCTTTACATACGATTCCTCTTCTCATTAATATTTCGTCATGTGTCCACACACAAACGTGACAATATTTTAAATTATATTATTATTCTCATATCTTGAAAATTTTCCTGAGATCTTTTCTCTCAGAAAAACAATTTTTCCTTAGCTCACCATATGACCTTTGACAAATATAGTGAAGTCACATTTACTTCTTTTTATTTGAGGTACTTCCTCAACATTTATAAATCTCAAAATATGTCCTTAATGACAAATACTTTGAAAATCTCTTTATCTCTTTAAGTTCATTAGAATAGAACGTTCTCACATTTCACCAGTCATGACACCTGTATCATTTTAAATTATGAAAGAAAACAGAAATTCCCTTAAAAATAATTTTAAACAGAGTAATTAACATAATTGTAATTGTAACATAACTAAATAACCATTAATAAATTTTATGTTTTAGGTAAACACACCGAATTTTCATCAGAAAGACTCACATATCTGTACAGCTGTGTAACATGGAAAATTCCTCTAGTACTTCTACCAAAGAATTTTTATGTGAATGCAAAATAATTGGAATACTGATCAGTATCTTACCATCTTGAATTTTATGTGTTGAACATTTTCTACTAGCAAATATAATTTTTTCATAATGTTGTTTACCAGGGGTTTGAGAGAACTCAGAAATTGGTTCCCCAATTTTTGTTATTTTTAACCAGTACCATTTTGCACTAAAGTGTACTTGCCAATGTGGAAATATGTTATTGAGAGGTGCATTTAAATTTTGTCTAGAATATGTACACCATACTACACGTAGACCATCATCCGATAATAAGCTGTCGATTGTTAAACTCTTTAAATCTTCATTAAACATCATGTTATAGCCATCTGATGTTTTTCTCCTTTTCCTCCAATTATATTTATTCCACCAAGGAGGATCTCGCAGAGTTAGGTCAAACTTTCTTTCAGTTAAATATTTGTTTATTTCGCACACATCTTTACTATAGAATTCAGTGTTTTCTGGAAAGATAAATTTTGTTTCATTTATTTCTTTGATCATAGCTGGTCCAATATTACTTCCATGAACACCTACAACACTAAATTTTTCACACATAGAGTTGATATGATCGGATCTTTCAAAGGCTTTTTTATTATCCAAACAACTTCTCTTTAAATTTTGTTCAATCTGTGGAAAGAAATGGCTAAACTTTTGTTTAGTATCTTTTTGTTTTCTTATTAGTTCTTCAAATTCATTGTTTGGTTCTACTATTTTTAATGCCGATTTGAATTTGTTGTGTTTTTTATACAATTCTTTGATATTTAATAGATTTGAATTTAATGTGTAATCTCCATATGAATTACACAAGTTTCTGTATTGTTCATGAGAAATGTACAAACCAATCTCCTTTCTTACTCCTGTCTCCAACTCCTTGATTTCTCTTATGTTTTGTTGTGTGATCCTTATTGAGGATTTAATATCCTTTTCTGTCTCCCAACCAATTTTTTCTTGAGCCTTCTTCACAAATACCTCTGCATTCTTTAATAATTCTCCCTGTATGTTCTCCTGGATGAAATGTATCTTCTCCTTCTGGTTTTCCATCTCCACTTCCAAAATGTCCTGTCTTCCACTTAAATCCTCTATGTTTTTGTCAAGTTTCTCTTCTATCTTCTGTAATTTCCTTCCAATATCATTTGTAATTTCTGTCTTCATCTTAATAAGATCTTTTCTTAAATCTATCATGTCCTGCTTCATGTCTGCTTTTTGTTCATCCATCTTCTTACCAATATCTTCTTTTTGTTCATCCATCTTCTTACCCATCTTCTTCATGTCTTCATTTTGTTCATCCAACTTCTTACCAATATCTTCTTTTTGTTCATCCATCTTCTTATTCATCTTCTTCATGTCTTCTTTCATCTCTCTGAAGAAATTCATCATCATCCAATTTTGGTCTTGATTGGTTGCTCCCGGTGTGGCTTCTCCACCTGCGAGTCTGTCTACCTCTTCTGCTGCGTTGTCCGAGACATCATCCCCTAAGGTTCTCATTGTCTGATTTTCTGTCTCTTCCCCTGTTTCCGAGACATCATCTTTTTCATGGTCCATCTCTTGGTTTGAGGTTCTTTCCTCCAAAAGAAATTGGAAAGTTTCTGGATCCTTTTCCTCCTCGATAAGAGCTGTCTTAAGTCTATTGAAAAGAGTTAATTTAATCCCTTCACTGCTTAAATTTCTTTTTTCCAATTCTTCTTTCAATTCCTTTACTCTCAACTGGCCTATAGTCTTACAGGACTTGTTTTGTTCCATTTTGTTAGATTTAGTTGAAATAGAGTTTTGAAATCAGTTTTAAGTTTTAATTTAAGTAATTAGACCTAGATATTACACCCAATAACAATGATGTTTCCCTATTTCAGGAATTGTACTGAGTTTTTGTATATATAGTTAAATATAAAATTTTTCAAAGAAAATCTTAGAATTATTTTTCTCAAGCAATGTTAATATGATTCAAGAAAAATACAACTGAGCATTTGTTTACTAAACTTCTAATTGTCTCTGAGTAGTCTGGAACAATCTATAATTATTACTCTTGTTTTTATTTTATATAAACTTGGTCAAAATGTTCAAATTGTTACTTTTAAATCAACTCACGGTTCAACAATAATATTTAATAAACTAAGTCTTTAGATATGAAATTTAGATTAATTTTATAACGCCCCACGTTGGGCGCCATTAATATTGTGGGGTTTAATTTTGTTAAATCTATAAAATTATATTTTCTTAAAGTATTTGTGTGAAACGTGTTGCCTATAGCGGTACGCCTACGACAACAATATGATCTCCCACAATATTTTCTTAAAAAAAAATATGACGCCAATGAAATTAAATTAAACCAAGCTGCTCAAAGCAATGAGACTCTTAAAAATTTTTATGATTAAAAACAAATAACGAAAAAGATACTTAAGTAGTTCCTCCGGTCACTGTATGACGTCACCCGCTCAGGTTACTGGTGTAGGTTCAAGTTCTGCGATTATTCCCTCTAGTCAAATTCTGTGTTTTGTGAGGTTAAAGTTCTGAGACGTTACAGCTGATTGAAGTAAATTAAGAAGTGATCGTTCTCGTTAAATAAATTTCCAGATTAATTTATGTTTGAAATAAACAGAAATTCAAAAGAGATATTTATTGTTCAATGTCGCTAAAAGAAAATGTATTAGAAAGATTCCAAAATGAATTGGTGTTACAGGTGAGTACAATTTATACTTTTATTCCTATGGAATGTACCTTAAATGAAAATATAGCGTGTTCTTAGTTGTGAAACAGTATTCTTCAATTGAACTGTAAGAATGTGAAAATAACTGAATATCCTGTTCTCTCTTCCAAGAACAGACTACATCAAAGTTGTAGCACGTGCTAATTTAAATAAAACCTTTATAATACGAATAAATTTTGACAATAAATATAGATCTTGTACAAATGAATTAGTGATAAAACAAATTAGTATGAAATTCTAAAGTTCATCGAAAATGTTAAACATTAAAATAGATCAATAATAATTGTTGAAATTCTAGAGTTTATCGAAAATGTCAAGTATTAAAATAGAACAATAATAATGGATATCACCTTAAAAATGTTCAGAATTTGGTCCATATGTGGATGTTGTGGAGTCCTGGTACTTAATTCTTGCTAAATATGTGTTGGAGCAAAATTGGCCCCAAATACCTCAAATGTAGAATCCTTACAACTGCTGTCACCTTCAAATGGACAGGAATATGTTCCTTAAGGCTTAAGTAACTTGCTTGCTCTCCTGGAACTGCTGGTATTGGATGCCAATACACTTTGGCCCCAATTTCTTGTCAGGTATGTTAAATTTTTTATGGAAATACACTTTTATATCACACTTTATCGTTTTAAGTATTTATCTTGCATTATTATGCGTTAATTGTTTAATTTTACTTATAAAAATTTTAATTTTATCAGGACAAATTTCTTACCCTCCTTTCGCTTTCAGGAACAAAAAACAAGAGAGAGATTTTAGATTCAACAGAACCATGGTTACCGAAAATTCTTTTGTTTTCCCAGCTTTCCTTTTGAACAAAAATAAATAAATTTATGTTGGCAATGAAAGCAAAGTTACTAAAAAAATATCAGTTTTTTATGTTGGTGACTGGTAAGCTCAAATGATGTTTATTGGAACCTTGTTGTACAGGGTGATTTTATTTTAGTGAGATTTGGAATTCTAAAATTATTCCTACAGATTTTGGGAGTGATCACAAATTTGTCCTTAACATCTAGAAATTAAAACTAATCAATTATTTTCAAGGTACAATTTAAGAAATTTATAAAATTTATGGAATAATTATCTGGAATAAATTAAACTCAACTTGTAGTTTTGCTATTATCTTTCTTTCTATTAATTTAGTTGCATAAAAAAATCGAACAAAGACTTATAATGATTTTTAATTATTGTTTCCCCCCGAATGTTGTACACCAATTCAGTATCTTTTTCATAATATTTATAAATAAACATGCTCATTTGTATACTACTTCTAATGCAACCGTAACAATATATACAACTGGCATAAGATGGCATCATCAATTCAGTTTACTTTCAGCAAGACGGTGCACCACCACACTATTCACTTGTGGCTAGAAATTCTTTAACAGAAACAATTGGAGGTAGGTGGATTGGGAGAGCTGGACCAATTGAGTGGCCTGCTCACCCACCAGCCTTGACGATTTCAGACTATTTTATATGGTCTTCTATCAAAGATAGGTGTTATAATCCTATTCCAGAGACTCTAGAACAACTGAGATGTAGCATTGTCCAAGCATTCCAAGAAATTACTCCAGAAATATTGCGAAATTCTTTGCAGAACTTTTTATTCTGGTTGGATTTTGGATTTCGTTGATAGAATTTGAATTTTGTCTAAGTGTTTCCCAAATTTTATCTGCCAAAGATAATAAGTGAGAAATGTCTTGTTGACTGGAAGGAGTAAGAGCAATTTGGATTACGTCTGGTAATTTTCTTCTCCACAATTTGATCAATAATTTTTTATCTATTGTTTTATCCCCAGCAATTTGCATGAGTTCCCTATAATATGCAGAGGGTTTTTTATCACCTAATTCTGAACTAGACAGTAATTTATTTAAACGTGCTTCCTCTGACAATGTTAATCTACTCAGAATTGTATCTTTTAAAAAATTATACAAATCACTTGTCGGTGGTTTATTAATAACATCATAAACCTCGCTAAAAATTTTCGATGGTAAGTGTGCTACTGTAATGTGATATTTGCTTTTGTCCGCTTTGACGTTATAGATAAAAAATTGGCTTTCTAACTGTTTGAACCAAAGTTCACAGCCCAAAGTTCCGGTTTTCATGACCAGAAAGCTGGAAGTCTAATATTTTTAAAATTTTCTAAGGAGTCAATTCCTTCCGGGGAAAAAGTATTTGTTTCTGTCATGTTAGTAAAATTGTTTAGTTTGTTATTTAGTCGATTAAAAGATACCGGAAATGGTTATATGCAACTCCCCAAAAAAGGACAAATCAAATGGCTTACCTGTCTGAAATATTTGCGAGAAGATTTGGGTCGGAAAACCTCTATACGATGTTGCTCGAATTGGGGAATCTCGATGTAAAATTTTCGGCTAGGGGAAACTTGACTTGGGAACGGCTCCGGAAATAATTCGGTGCGATACTGATCACAACGAGTCGCTGCTGTTTGATCGGTTCGATACTGATCACAACGGGTCGCTGCTGTTTGATCACTTCGGGTTGATTCTTTTTCATCACGTCGGGTTGATTCGTTTTGATCACGTCGGGTTGGTTCGTTTTGATCACGTCGGGGTGATTCGTTTTGATCATAAATATAATTTTAATTGTAAAAAAGCAAAAACTTGTAATTTAATACATATTATAATTAAAAAACTGTATAAAATTGCATGACAATTTTTTTCTAACCGAATTATTTATTTTTCCCAGCTTCCTGCCGACTTGGATCTTTTTCTATTCTTCTTTTTTATCAGAAAGAACTAGCACTGACAGGAAATGCCAAATGACTGTCACTCAAGAAAAATTGCATATAACCAAAAAATAAAATAATGTCATAATAATAACTGTCAACTTGAAATAACGTCAATATATATGATTAGAATGTAAGTCAAAAAGTGAGTTATTTTGTGTGCTCGTCGTAACAAGACAAGTGCACCACATATAGACCTAAATGAACAACACTTAGAACATCTTCAGGATTTTTATTAAATTATTATTATTATTTATTAAATTTTTAATAAAATTTGGTACATATCTTTCAAGTTTGTGTTGCTATTTTCTTTTATAATTTTTTGTGTAGACATTTCTATCTAGTAAATAATTATCATTACAATCCAAATAACACACTTATTTTTCATCTAAACTTTAACAAATTATACATTTTCTCAAAGGGAAAGAGTTCGTTTTGCGGATAGAACAAAAATATCCATTAAAAAAATCGACGATATTTGCATTTAATAAGCACCTTTTTTTTAAAACACCCTATATGAGGTTTTACTAATTAAACTTGTATACTGAAAAAAAACTTGATATAAAAAGAAAATGTTCCTTGAAAACCGCACCTCTCTATGGTTTTTAAGTTCCGATATATTTGCAGTTAAAATGGGTCAAAAACTTCTGGGATACCCGGTAATATACAAGATACCTGTCACTAGTACATTCCTGTCAATATATCATTTTATTTCACAATTTTCTTGAATAATAAGGAAAGCAAACACCTCTACCAAAGCTATTACCTATAACATGACATCTATCAGTTTATAATGTATGTCAAATGTAAAATTTATTTGGAAAAAACGGATTTAATTATTTTATACATAATGTGTGCTATTTGTTTATTTATCGGTCTTCGATTTGCTTATGACACACTTTTTAAGTAGTTTGGTATAAAAAAAATTAATGATGAATAAATTTGCAAGGGGTATCATTAAATCCAAATCCATGATAATAAAATTAATCAAGGTTGACAGTAATAACGCAAAGGAAGTTTCTTATAGGAGAACAATTCCGAAATTTACTAAGTGAAATAGAAAAAACTTCGTGAGTAAGTTTGGTCATTGGAAAACTTGATACATATCTCTAAAAATGTAATATATGTTTAGTTTTAAACAATAAATTTAATACAAACAATAAAAATATCAACTCAAACTATGTTTTAGCAAGTAGATACTAGGTAATATACAGCACAAACAATATAGATGCAGTAATCTCGAAGAAGAAGTATGGTGAAATCCATTAGGAAGGATTACGAGAGTATCCAAACCATCGTGCTTAATCTTGGCAAGAATTAGCAAGGAAGTTCTATGAAAAGGTAGAGTACGGGTTGGATGGGTTAGCTGCCAAATCCGGTTGGATATCAAGTGTTGCAGATTCGGTAATTTGGCTCGCGCGAGTGATAATTCCAAATATTGCATCAGAAAATTAGTTCAAATGCTTTATATGTGACGACAAGGATACTAACAGCTACGTGACGATGAAAGCCATTAAATGGGTACGATGTGAAAGTATATAAAATTAACACTCCTAATTCTTAAGTAATGCGAAGAGGTATTCATTAATCTAGGTATTTGGAGTTTATTGCTAAAAAACGGGCGCGGCAGTTTCGTTTTATAATATATAAGAAGTATTATTCATACCTTAGAAACCGCAAAGGGGGTTAATAGTAAGTTAGTCTCGAGGTCTCGAGACCCAATTGATCAAAATGGATTCACCTCAGGCACTGGCTTTTATAATCGCGTATAAGATTGTACAAAAACGGAAAACCAAAATGAAAAAAAGAAGTGTTGGGTGAGAAATTGGGTGGATCGTCGAATGTACTTGGGAGCTGGTTCAGCTCTAGTAAATGAGTTGCGTTTGGAAGATCCACATAAATTCAAAGATTTTATTTTTTATTTTTAGTAATGTTTTTAATTTTTTAAAAAACAATCACCACAAGACTAGTCTCAGCTCTTCCGGCATATACAGAAGACTGGAGACTAGATCTCAAGTACAGGAATTTGCATTTTCATTTGTGACAAGCTTAGTCTCGGAGACTTGTCACAACTTGTCTCTGAGACTACTCTCAGACCCGTTTACATTTGTAAGTGCAGTCTAGAGACCGATCTCGAGACTATTTTGTCTCAAGTGGACACGTACCATGACTGATGACATATTTCAACAGAGCGATATCGGCAAAACCACGGTGCTCGTCTTTCTTGACTACTCCAAGACATGTGATACTATTAGCCACCAACTTTTCTATGCAATCATTAACTTTATAGGTTTTTCAGCAGAGAACGTTATCATTTCTTTGAAACATGTAAAGGAATTTCAAAAAGTGTCAAAATCAATAGTGGTATTCCCCAAGGCGCCATCTTAGCTCCATTAATATTCTCTATTTATACTTGTCATCTAACGACCTGTCTCAGTAACAACAAGAGTCATCAAAATGCAGATGATAATCAGAAATATTTTTCATTTTACGCTAAAGACTGGCAACTGGCTAAATTTAAAATACAAGAAGACCTACATAAAATAATAATATTTTCAGAAAAAACATAATCTAAAGATTAATCCTAATAAATCAATGATACTCTTCTTTGGCAAAGATAAGGCAACAGTTAAACAAAATCTAACACTAAATATCTCAGGCAAGCAATTTGCAGTATTAAATAATGCCAGAAATTTGGGACTTATTGTGGATATTGATCTTAGATTCAATCAACATATAAATAATAATGTCAAAAAAGCTTACATGTCTCTAAAATTACTTTGTCCGCATCATCCTGTACTGACAGTTAAGCAAAAACTTCATCTCTCTGATGCCTTAGTTTTAGTCATTTAGGTGTCGTTTTCATAGGGGGTCGTTGGAAAATAATATTACCAACATTACTTTTATATTAGGATTAACAATCAGAACAATGCATTTTTTCGTAAAACGTTCAAAATTGTACTTACTTTCGTTACTCTACATAAAATAAGGGCAAACATATAAAAGTAAAGAAAAAAATATCCTTCAATAAGTTTTAGCTGCTTGCTGCTTATAGTTTCCTGTATATAGTATTTTTCACAGTAAATGGTATTGGCTTATTAACTGCAATAAACTACCCGATTTAATCTCATTGTGTAGAAAATCATCGGGTAAAAGATGCAAATGTGCTACAGCAACTTAAGAAATTTGAATTTTGCATAATATAGGAGATATACAAGTAATTTATTTAAATGTTACAATTCTATTCTATATTTAATTCAGTGTCGCTATCGCTATCCTCATCTAAATTAATTATAATTGGCGCAATTGATTTTACAGAAAGGTGCGAGTTTTCAACATTATTTATAACATGACTAACAGAACTTTTCCAACTCTCGGTAGAGTTACAGTTCCTAATTAATTCTACCACACTATCACTTAAAGTCGGAGAAGTATTTTTTCCACGCACACTCGATTTAAGTTGGTGCCACATAAGCTCTATGGGATTGAACACGCAGTAGTAGGGAGGTAGTCGTAACACTGTATGTTGTTATCTTCAGTTAGACACTAACTAAAGGTAATTCTACTTATTTCAAGAAAACTGTTTCAAAAATATAAGATATTACAAATATCAAAAGTTGACAAACTCTGAAACTTCAAAATTATATATAACAATTTATCAAAATACCCGATGACGTAGTATCAAAGTAAACACTAAACCTCTTCACTGTATGTCCCAATTCTTCTGCAATTGTATCACAAACATACGTTTTTTTATAGAAAATGACTGCAGCATTTGTAAAAGTTCTTTTTTTGTATAATTTTCCTCAAAATATATGTCATTTGCAGCCATGAAGTTTTAAATCTCTAATTTCGTATTCTTTGAGTCAGGAATTTTTTGCAGTTGTCGACTATGACAGCTTGCCTTGTCCATTACTATAACGCTGTTTGGCGGAATGTTGGGTAACAGACAATTTTTAAACCAATCTTCAAAAAGCTCTGCTGTCATATCTTCGTGATAATCAACACAAGAGTCCTTCATATTTTTGGCAGGAGGCCACATAGCGTTTGGGATCCAACCATTTTCTGATCCTGCGTGTAATGTTGTGATTCTCTTCCCTTTATTGAATGGTGCTTTTGTTTTACACTTATCAGAGGAATTAGACCATCCTTTGGAAGGGGTGTCATACGTGTCAAACCACGTCTTGTCGAGGTAGAGTATTGGCCGATTTTCAGACCGGTATTTTCTTATTGACGTTATATATTCAGAACGCCAGCTTATTAAACGTGTGGATTCCATTATTACTTTTCTCTTGTCAATTTGGCGTGTAATATTGTGATTCTCTTCCCTTTATTTGATGGTGCTTTTGTTTTACACTTATCAGAGGAATTAGACCATCCTTTGGAAGGGGTGTCATACGTGTCACGTCTTGTCGAGATAGAGTATTGGCTGATTTTCAGACTGGTATCTTTTTCCCCGTCGTCTAGACTTTTTGTGACACCGGAATCTTTACGCTTTTTTCTTGATTCCATGGAATTTTTAAAAATTATTAGTCTAACTGAAGTAAGAGACACCTTCGTCAAATTACTGGTTACTTTTTCTTCTTTAACGAACCACTGGAAGAAGCACTATTACTTTTTATCCACGGACGCTACATACTGCCTATTCTGTTAAATGTTATAAAATTATTGCACGCCGTAACACAAGTGAACACTTACAATGAAATACAAAGACTAAAATGAACAAGAAGTGCAAGCTGTAATCCTCTACAATCCCTCTCTGAGAAACAAAATTACCTGAATCAGGTCCTTTTACATTTATGATGTGCATCTCGGATATTACAACTTAAGGGTCTAATTGATTTTATTATAATCCTTCAGTCAAAACCATTTACTGTGAAAACTACTATAGGTACTGATATTTCAAGACTGACGTTAGGCGATCTCAAGGTTAACTCAGGTTGCTAAAAGTCATATATTTGAGATTTCTTTACCTAACTTACTTTTAAATACATTGTTTAAAATATCTCTTTTGCATTTGTAATATATAATATAACTTATTGTTAAAGCAGATATTTAACCCTCTTGTAACTTCCAAATATATTAATCAATCAACATAAAAACATGTCAGGCTATAAATCCATAAAGATAAAATATGGACCGTTATGGAAGATATGAAAAACTTTACTGAAGTTAACCCTCTAGTCAACATGCCCATAAAAGAAATCACTAAATATATAGAGAACGGGGAAACTAACTTTGCTAAAAACCATAGGCGGGTTAAGTAATATGAGGGAGAGGATCAAGTGAATAAATCAATTATTCTTAATATTGAAATTAAATTTTAACATTTTGGAAATACAAATATTAAAAACATATAATAGCAGCAGATGTAGTCATTGATAAAAATAAAATAAATTCAAATAAATCCAAAGTTAACTGGGTTTATCGATACCAAGCTAAATTTTATTCAGCAGTTAAAGTATCTAACTACAGGATAGCCCATAATGCCACAAAATTTGTGTCACATAACTTTTCTGTATATTTATAGTAGACTTTGATTTTGAGGTGTATTACAACAAACACATTTATAGATAGGGATGTGAATAAGATAAAAAGAGAGAGCAACTTCACTCCTGAAAAAAAAAATGGACTGATAAAATGCTAGAATAGTTGGTACAAATTGCAAATCCAAAGAAGTCGCTGGGAAGCAAATGGAAAGAAGTTTTAACATTAGCACTAGTGACCCTATAAAGAAATATTTTCAATAATCTATGAGTTTGAAATTCGATTTAATCGTCAATCATTTCAAATATTGATAATACAGTTTCTTTTTGCATCCTGAATCTTGCGTTGAAATCATGTTTGGGCTGTGGTTTCACTTCTAACAGAAACTCCTGCAGAATCGCAAACATTAGTAGTATTACTAGAATTGCACAATATTTTTTCGGCAAAATCTATTTTATTTTGAAGAGAATCTTCTACATAGCTTTCTGCCACTGTCGATGAACGCCAACCTCCATGACGCTTTAATCCGAGGACATCAACACCTTTATTAGCCAAAAGCGTTGCTGATGTGCTCCTGAACGAATGGTCAGTATAGTTCTCGGGATTAGGCAAATTTACGAATTTGGCAATTTGAGAAGACCAGCCCCCGATTGTCCCTTTCCCTATTACTTGAGCACAACATTTTCCTTTGATGATTTGATTTTACTTGTAATGGACTAAGTTGTATATACTTTTGCAGAATTTCTAAATATTGAATTTTATCGTCTGGTTTATTAACGACTGCAAAATTAAGCTGGATGTTCATTTTTGTATTGGGTACTTTTACAATCATTACACCATCGGTTTGTTGGATGTCATTCATAGTAATATTATATAATTTTTCTCTTCTACAGACACCAGATATTCCCACTCTCATTGTGACCTACAAATTATGAAAAAATCTTCATTAGAGTATTTCTTCGATCGGTATAAAACCCTTACCGTTCTCCATACTTAATATACTATTATTTTCACGTTGACACTGTTGTTACATTTTTTTAATTTGTGTATTTTAATACTGAACTTTTTGTACGATAAAAATCATGTTTTTGATATTTTAACTGAATGCTTTACTCCATAAAATTGTATACGTCGTTTCCCACATACACAAACTAATGCTCTACATTATCTTACATCCTCTCCATTAGTTCTTTTTTATTTAGACTTATAAATATTTTCCCCATTTTCTTCATATTAAAAACAGACTCCATGACACAAGATTTCCCGTTCTCTGAAATTTGTTTCTATCACCCAACAATAGAAAAAAAGTCATGGATCACTTCATGGCAGTCTCTTCCGGAAATGCGTCAGCAACCGGATATCGCGAGAGAGAAACAAGTGAATCGTCTGTGCTGACTGATTTTCCCTAGTCAGAATGAGTTTTCCCGTTAACGTAGATATATCATAGACGGATCTGAATATTGTTATAAGTAGGACAGCAATTGTTAGGCTTAATTATTAAAAAAATATTTCAGATTTTTCCGACATTGATATCGATTAGCTAGATTCAATGTTACATTGTAAAATATAATAAAAATTCTCTATAAAAAAAAGAATAATTATTCCTGTAACTCATACTGGAAAACTGTATCCGCCAAAATAAACAGTACCGAAAATAAAAATAAAAATTAATTTTTAATTTCTGTAATGTAAGTGTTCAAAATGTTCACCATTTCGACGCAAACAAGTTTCATATCGATTTTGTAAGTCAATAAACATATTTATAAAAAGTGGATTGAACTGCCGAAAAATATTTTGTATTCTTTCCAGTAGTTCGGCAATATTCGCCGGCGGATTTTCCGAATGAAATATTTTTTCCTTCATTATGCCCCGTCAGGTGGCGTCAGATCAGGTGAATGAGAAGGATATTCGAAGTCTGTTCCCCGAGAAATTATTCTATTATCGAAATGCTGACTGAGTAAGTCTAAGGTGCGCACAGCTGTATGGCTCGTTGCACCATCTTGTTGGAACCATTGTGTGCGAAAGTGTAGATTTCGTGCACGGCAAAAGTTATTTAGATCTCTCACAAAAGGTATAATAATTTTCTCTCTATAACGTTCTTGGTTGACAGTAAGTGGATTCTGATTATCATCTTCAACGAAATAAGGACCAATCATTCTATTACCAGATACCGCGCACCAAACGGTAACTCGAAGACTGTGGAGTGGTTTCTCTACAATGACATCAGGACGTTCAAATCCAAGGAATCTGGTTGTTTGTCGATTAATATAGCCGCTAAGATAAACATGACTCTCGTCTGAAAACCATATGTTTTTCAAAAATTCGGGATTTTCATAAATTAAACTCAACATGCGACCACAGTAAATTTCTCTTGCACGTTTGTCCGCAGCATTTAGTCGTTGTCCAATTTGAATACGGTATATGGATAACCACCAATTGATTTGAACATGCAACGTAAAGACGTTTCACTAATGTTGAGCTTACATGCAGTTCTTACAAGACTTCTTTGAGGTGATTGCACAACTTGGTTAGTGCATACTGTTTTTCGACGACCTGAAGAACCTTTACGTTGACAGAATACACTACCAGTGCGACAAAATTTTTCAACAACAGCTAACATCACACTTTTACTAGGAGCTGCTTTATTAAATTTTTTTGATATTTTATTGACACCTGTTCTAAGCTTGGACCATCATTACGACCTTTTCCGTATGAACGAAAATAGGTAATGCTCTACCAAAAACACTTTTTCTTCCGTTGTTAGAACCATTTTTAAATCAAATTTAACTGCAGTGTACTATTAATACATCAACTACTGACAATTAAGTCAAATATGACAAATCCATATTACATAAACAACTACACAGCACTTTCTGTTTCGGTACTGTTTATTTTGGCGGATACCATATCTCTAGAATTAAAAAATTTCAGTTTTCAATTTACCTAAAATATTTGATGGGGTATAATAGAAAGTCTTTATATAATCTCTAATAAAATTTTTAAGAATAACACTTATTTTCGAAGATTTTGAGATTATTTTATTTATTTGAATTATTTTGGGGTTTACGATTGATGCAATCTTAATAACTTATGAACTATACCTATAACGCAACTATCTAATAAATAATATTGTCTTCTTGTTTTTCTTCTATATACAGTGCGTCCATAAAGTAAGGCATACATTCATTATTGGCTGAATGAACAATAAAATTGAAATTTCAGAAACAGGTCGATTTTTTATTTCAATTTACTATTGTTTCAAATCATAATCTAATATACAGGGTGAACCACTTTCGTGTAATGACGTCATCACCATTTTTTTTCAAATGAAACCCCCCTTTTTTTCAATTTCCAAATTGCCTTTGCTAAGCTAATTCCAAAAATGTATAATGTGTTGCTTCAAATTGGTACATACATATAAACATATAAACATATAAATGTCAACAACGTTTAAAGTGTCCTTAATCCTAATCCGTTTGTACAAAATGTATGCTTAGACAAAGGTAACGATTTTGTACAAACATCAGCAATCGTATTTGTAGTTGACAAATACATAATTGTTATTTCACCTTTTAGAACCAACTTACGAACGTAATGAAACCTTATGTCTATATGTTTGGTTCTCTTATGGTGAATAGGATTATAAACTAATTTTTGTGCCGATTGATTGTCATTATATAGAACAACACTTACGGGTATGTTATTCACAAGATTGCACAAAAGTTCTTTAACTACTCTGTCTACTTTAACAAGTAGACACTTTCTTTACTCGCTTTTGATATCGTCATGTACTCGGCTTTAGTCGAAGAAAGTGCAACGCTTCCTTGCTTCTTACAGCCCCAAGACACTGCTGCTTTAGACATCACAAACACGTAACCGCTAAATGATCTTCGGTCTCTTATATCATTCCCCCAATCAGCATCAACATATCCTTTCAACTCTATGTTATCATGTTCATATGTCAAACAGAAATCAGCTGTTCCTTTTAAATACCTCAGGATACGCCTAGTATTGAATTGGCTTAGAAATGATACAGCGAAGCTTATGTCTGGTCTTGTTGCTACACTTAAATACATTAGAGATCCTATCAACGCTTGATATGGCACACTATCAATAAACTCTTCACCATTAAACATTGGGCTCTAATGGTGTTCCAACCGGTTTAGCATCTTGCATACCAAATTTATTTAGTGGGTACTGACATCAAATATTGTTTTTCACTGAGTTTAATGATACGTTTTTCTCTATCTCTGTGCACTTTTATGCCTAATACATAAGATATGGATCCTAAATCTTTAATTTTGAAATTTTCTTGGTTTTGATTTTAGAGTATTAGCCATTTCTTTGTCATTGTAAAATAAAAAGAAATCATCAACATATAAAGCTACGTACATGATATTTTTCCATTTCTTTTTAAGAAAACGCAATGCTCACTTTCACATTGTTTGTAGCCCAGACTAATCAAAACATCTTTGACTTTACCATTCCAAACTCCAGATGACTGCTTCAATCCATAAATTGCTCGTTTAAGTAAGCACACTTTATCTTCTTCTCCCTGCTGTATAAACCCTTCTGGTTGAGTCATATACAGGGTGTTTCAAAAAAAGGTAACACCGTCTCTAGGATAGGTAAAAAACTGAAAAATAATTGGGGTTTGCTTAGTAAAATTTTTTTCTAACGCCATCCGTTGGCGTTGAAGAAAATAAAAAATTACACATTTCTTACGATTTTGCCGAAATTACTGGCACCATTGCAATGAAATTTTATACGAATATGTTTTGGAAGCTGATATATCCCATGAATTTGTTTTTATAACTAACTCTCATAGAGGGCGCTAGTTACACGATTCATACAACGTATTATTAAACAGTTTTTTACCTATCTTAAAGACGGTGTTACCTTTTTTTGAAACACCCTGTAGATCCTCTCTTCAAGCTCTCCATTTAAAAAGGCAGTTTCTACATCAAGATGGTCAATCTCCAGGTCCATTGTTGCGGATATAGCAAACAAAATTCTCATGGTACTATGACGTATTACAGGTGAATATGTCTCGTCATAATCTATGCCAGCTTTTTGAGTAAACCCTTTAGCTACAAGTCTGGCTTTGTTACTCTGAGTTTCGTCCTTCAGCATTCTTCTTTGTTTTGTACACCCACTTGTTCTTTACTATATTTTTAACATCTGGAGGCTTTTGTACAAGTTCCCATACTTGATCAATCTTCATTGACTTCATTTATTTCTTCATAGCTTCTTCCCATTCTTGCTTTTCTGGGCTATGCACAGCTTCGTCATAAGTCAATAGATCTGAATCTACCGTACTTTGAAAATTGTATATAAAATCAGGTAGTTCATAAGCTTTTCTTATTCTTTGAGGATACTTCGGTGCAATAACTTCTTCTTCAGTTTCATCATTGACAATGTCAACATCTAACTGTTCGGTATTAGAATGATCTGAAAAAAATTTGTTATAATTTTCTTCAAAGCTTAAATTTTCTTGATGGTCATTTTTTTCAAAGCTTAAAGGTTCTACAGATTCAACCATTTCTTCTTTAGAAGAACTTGAATTTTCGATAAATTCAACATCTCGTGACGTGATGATCTTCTTTGATATTGGATCAAACAATCTGTAAGCCTTACTTTCATCCGAGTAACCAACGAAAATTAGCTTCTGGCTTTTGAAATCAAGCTTTTTTCTCTTCTCTTTAGGAATTAGAGCATATGCGGTGCAACCAAAAACTCTCAAGTGATCGAGCTTGACTTTTTTGCCACTCCATACTTCTTCAGGCGTTTTCCTTGGTAGCTTTTTGGTTGGCGACCTTTTGACTAAGTAAACAGCTGTATTGGCCGCTTGAGCCCACAGTTTAGGATCACTTCTTGCATCACTATCATTGACCTAACTTTTTCCATGAAAGTCCGATTCATTCTTTCGGCTACGCCATTTTGTTGCGGTGTATAAAACGTAGTTGTCTGGTGTTTAATACCACGATTTTTCATGAATGTATCGAGAAAACTGTTACACTATTCCTTGCCATTGTCGGTCCGAAAAATTTAAATTTTTCTTTCCGTTTCCACCTCTACTTGATTTATAAATTCTTCAAAGTAATCTTTAACTTCATCCTTTGTACTTAAAAAATATACAAACACTTTTCGTGAATGGTCATCGACAAATGTCAACATATATTTCTTATGGCTATATGATGCAGTTGGCATTGGCCCACAAAGATCTGAACGAACAAGGTCTAATCTATTTTCAGCTAACTTCTTGTTTCGGTCTTTAGGAAAAGGTTTTCGAGTCTGTTTGCCCTCTATACACGGTACACAAGACGATGCTTCAGTTGCTTTGCCTATAAATTGAACTCCAACTGCTAAACCATTCTTCAGTAAGTTTAAGCTAACTCGATTTAAGTGTCCTAGCCTTCTGTGCCATAATAGTTCATCATATTTATTGACTGTCAAATTTACATGCGTACCTACAGCTTGACTCGGCGCTAAATCCAGTTTATAGATCCCTGACGTCTCACTTGCAGTTGCTATGATTTCGCCACTGGTTTGACTATCTAACTCGTCGAACACTGTGCAGCCATGTTCATCAAACACTAGATACTGCGTACGAAAAGTATACACTTTTTACACTTTATACACTTTTTATTCTAACCCTGTATTTATACCAATAAAAGAAAGAAAGCTCGGACTAAAAAGTGTAAAAAGTGTATACTTTTCGTACGCAGTAACTGTATAACCCTTCTTGGTTAATGTGCTAACACTAAGCAGATTTGCTGTCAGATTTGGTACGCAGATTACATCTGAGATTTTCTTGGCTTGACCCTTATTTAGATGTATACGTATATAGCCACTCCCAGTGCTTATTAATTTTGCTTTATTTGCAACTGTTATTTCAAGACCTTTTTTTTATCGCTAAAGTTAACCACACTTTCAGTATCTGCAGTCATATGGTTCGTCGCTCCGGAGTCTATGTACCAGTCAGTTTTATTGAAATTAAGTGCAGCACCCAAAGCACAAAGTAATGCTTTGTTTTGTCCAGTTTTCTTAGATGAACCGCTTTTCTTATCATTTCTTCCTGACTTTTCCTTGTCTTTATCATCTGAATGATTAGGACAGTTGACAGTCTTTACAAAATCACTTGTAAGTTGTGCATTAGAATGTTCAAGGGCCATTACGTGGATGGCAATCCTTGTAGCATAATTATGGTAATATATTCGTCATCTACAGGCTTACCAATTCCATTCAGCTGTTGGGAAATGTATAGAATTTCATTAAAGTATTTTTCCATACTGCTGAAGTTATCTAATTTAACGGAAAATAGATTTCTCATAAGCCCCACTCTTCGATTTAAGCTCCTATCATCAAATGCATTCTCAAGTGCATGCCAAGCATCCTTTGTTTTTCAGCATTCATTATATGTACCAAACAGCTAATTTCTAGCATTAGGTTAATCTTTCTTAACGCTTTTTCATCTCTTCCAAGTCTGGTACTTTCATCGGTCTTATCTCCTTCAGGATATCCAGTGATGGAATACCACAAGTTGTCATGTCGCAAAAGATTTTTTATTTGAAACTTCCACACGTTATAGTTTTCTCGCCCTTTGAGCTTGGCGAATCCTCCAATCTGCAAAGACGTAGATTCTTCTTTAGACATCTTTACGGCGATTTTATACCATAAAATCTAAGTCTGGAACCTTCTTGATAACCAATGTTTGTTGTTGAATTTTCTTACGTCCTGGTGCAAAACACTATATCTGGGCCTATAACCTATTAGCAGAGTTTCAGGCAGTGATACATTGGACTGAATAACAAACTCGGAAAGTTTAGAAAAATAGTTTTTTATTCTGACAACTTGACTTTTAACAAAAGTTTTTATGACAATACTATATCAATATTTAAAACAAAAATGTGTCATTTATATGGTTATCTACAGAGCAGATTCTAACAATAACTGATGAAACTTGCGATATATAGTAAAATTAAAACAAAAAGCGTTGCACGTCATAATTTATCAAGTTTAATAATCAGAGAATTCATAAGTATGCCGTAAAACAGGAATACGAGGGTTGCCTTTTATATTTCGGGATTTGGCAACCCTGGTGTTGCAATCTGGCCCGCTCGTTCTCCGAACCTCAACCCGTTAGATTTTTTCTTTGGGGCCAAGCTTCTTGCAGTTTCTACGTATAAGGCATCAACAGGTGTGGATTTCATACCTCCTAGACAAAATCTAAGAGCGTTGTTTTGAAAAACTTTAATTTTCTTTAAGAGTGAGTTGTTAGCAGCGCCATAAAGAATCCTACCATAATCCAGAGTTGATCTGATACAAGATCGATAAAATAATAACCGTATAGATCCATCAGATTCTAGCCAAGTTTTCATGATGGACTTAAGAAAGTTCTAGCATGTGATTGATGTGTTGTCTCCACGTAAGTTTGTATATGTTTTTACATATATACAGCCAAATTTATCCAAAATAACTTGGCAGCTACTGTAAAGAAATAGGAAACCTGGAACACAAACTATTTGAGTGTAATAAAAATAAGACCTTTTGCGTTGATACAGAAGCTAAATTCTCTTCCCCGATAAATAAATATCACCTCAGACTCTAGATCAAATTTTTAAATTTTTAAAAGACACACAAATTTGTCTATAGATGGTAAATCTTAACAGACTTGCAATATTTATTTTTGACCTTATATTACCTCTCTTTCCGAGGCCTTTAGATATATTAGGACTTGCTGAATAGCTAATGTTTATGCCAAGAAAGAAGAAAAAACCGGTTGCAGGATTTGAGACAACGAATAATCGATGAAAGTGAACTCATACGTGGAGAAATCTTGACTTTGGTATTATTATACATCTGTCACAAATTAATTATAACTAATTAAGGATAATAAAAAACTCTACGTTTTAACAAAACTTCCAATATTTATTTAAAAACTGCTTTTTTAAAAGACTCAATGACAGCCGTTTCGCTAGACAACTAGCATCGTCAGATTGACATATATTTAAATAAATATTGGAAGTTTTGTTAAAACGAAGAGTTTTTTATTATCCTTAATAAGATGGACTTCCAAAAAGTAAGGGTTAGTACAATCAATTTAATTATAACTAATGTTTTTTAAATTAGTTTAGATTTACTAAACAACTTGGTACTCAGAACGTTTTGACATATGAGCGCTATTTGTGTTGTCTACAGTAACTTAAAAGATTCGTCTCGGCCCAGAAATGGAATTAAATCGTGAACATTATTTTTTACAACGTGGATTAACTCAGCAACATTGCATGGATGAACTTAACTCAATTTTTGCCGATGCAGCTCCATCAAGGACCAGTGTTTATCGATGGTATGGTGAATTCAATCGTGGCCGTAGTTCACTCCAAGATGAATTTCGTGCAGGTCGTCCAACATCAGCTGTTGTTCCGAAAACCGTTGATGCTGCGCGCGAATTGATATTGCAAGATCGTCATGTGACCTATTGTGAGATTGAGACAACCTTAGGCATTAGTGGGACCAGCATACATTCAATATTGCATAAATATTTGACGGTCAAACATATTTGCTCTCGTTGGATCCCACACAATTTATCAATCGCTCAAAAAGGGCTCGTGTCGATTGGTCGAAGGAAATGCTCAAAAAATACGATCGCGGTGCTTCGAAACACGCCTATGACATCGGGACAGATGACGAATCGTGGATTTTCAAATATGAGCCCGAAAGTAAACAGCAGTCGACTGTATGTGTGTTTCAAGATGAGCCCAATCCAACAAAAGTTGTTCGCGCACGAAGCACCTCCAAGACTGTTTTTTCTGAAAAACTGGACATGTCGCAACCGTACCACTAGAACAGTGCAGAACAGTCAATTCTGAGTAGTACACAACCATTTGTTTACCCGTTGTCTCAGGAAAACCAACCACCGAAGACGGATCACTCTTCACCACGACAATGCGAGCTCCCACACATCGGCTCAAACAACTGCATTTTTGAGCACCAAAAACATCGATTTGATTAGTCATCCGCCGTATAGTCCTGACTTGGCACCAAATGACTTCTTTTTATACCCGTACGTAAAAAACAAACTGAGAGGTCAACGTTTTTGGACACCTGAAGAAGCAGTTGCTGCATTCAGAATGCATGTTTTGGAAATACCTCAATCAGAGTGGCAAAAGTGCTTCGACAATTGGTTCAAACGCATGCAAAAGTGTTTAGATCTTGATGGGAAATATTTTGAAAAACAATAAAGTCATTTTCGATGATTAATATTTGTTTTTGTCCTCTAATCCCGAAATATAAAAGGCAACCCTTGTAAATACTACAATTAACGATTTCATAATAATTATGATTCGATTACACAGCTAGGAAGTCGGAATTTAACTAAACATAAACTAAAAAATATAAAATGTGTGGTATTTCTACCTCTTCGTACTTTAAAACCAAATCATTTACAAAATAAGTTTTAATAAGTCTCCCTTAAAATTAAAATATATAATATCGGACAATGATAAAGAAAATCTTTTGAGGGCATTAAATAATTATAATAAGATGAGATCTGCTGTGGTAATTTTGGAAACAAAATACCCGCTCATTCAGTGACGATGTCAATGATTCTGTGTTAAGTGCAGTTTCACACTCGAACCATCATCTTAGAACAACATTTCTACAACAAAAAAGTTGTTTGTGTTTTCCCATGTTATAACAATTTGTTATTACAACATCAACGACGGCGTCCTCGTCCAAATCGTCGACATTCTGACGCCAATCGAAGGGTGGAGGCGGCGCCATAGCGGGCGCCGAAATGTTTCGGGAAATTCGTTGAAAAACTATCTACATTTCGTTTAGATGGGAACAACTTTTTGGGGATTTGAGGGGACGGACCTCTAAAACCATTGAAAGTTGTTTTCGACTCTGGGAATGTTTATTTATTACAATTTTTATTGAGGACGGTTTTAGGATTTATAATGCACGATTTATATATAAAATCTAAAGAGAACGTTTTTTATTCGTTGATTTTTATTGTTTAATTTGACTTCCAACTTTATTTTTAGGCCGGGAGAAATGTTGTAATAGCGGCAATTAACGAGAAAGACAGTCATTACTTTTAGTGTAGAAAATGATCATGTCCGTATTGGCTATTATTTTTATTTATTTATTTATTTATTTAATGGACATGTCCAACTCCATAAAAAAGTATACATTCAAAATAATAAAAATACAATAGAATACAATGATAAAAAATTAATATAGTAAAAAGACAATTTGATAAAAATGGCAATACAATTCACAGCGTAAAAAATACTAATATACAGGGTGTCCCGAAAATAATGGTCATAAATTATACCACCGATTCTGGGGTTAAAAATATGTTGATTGAAACCCACTTACCTATATATAATAGTGCACACAAAAAAAGTTACAGGGTGCTAAAGTTAAAAATTTAAATATTTTTTTTTAAATTACTCGAAAACGGTTTAACGTTAATGTATGAAAATTTATAGGAAATACTAGTAGAGAATACCCAATAAATTGGAAACAGTTGCATTAAATTATTTTGATTTATTATGGATTTTCAGAGGGGATCAATACCCCTTTCACCACCAACTTTTTTTAAGGCTATAATTTAACAAAATATGCACCGCCACTGGAATCAAACGTCTGTTCTTAAACTTTTGTATATTTATCTCTGTATTTATTTGTAAATATTTTATTATGGAAGATACAGCCACCCTTTAAAATGCCAATTTCAATATTGAAAATTCCCTAATAAAAATGTACCAGATAGGCAAATTTTCCTGACTATTGACCGAAATTTAAGAGAAATAGGCACTTTAAAAAGTTCTCGGAAATAGTGGTCATCCAAAAGACCTTGCGAATGCAGATGATATAATAGAAATTGTTGATGAACACCCGGACACGAGCAGTACCTCGTATGAAGGTATGGAGAACAGTTAAAGACCAGTTACTTCACCCCTTCCTCCCCCCCTTCCCCCTGTGCTGAACGAATGGGATTTTGTGATTGGCTTTTAGAAGAATCTACTTTCACAAGAAATGGAGTTACTAATCACCATAACACTCATATCTGGGATGATGTAAATCCCAAAGTTAAAAAAGTGCGTCATCAGGTTAATTTTAGAGTAAACGTTTGGGCTGGAATAATCGATAACTATTTGATAGGGCCAGTCTTTCTTCCAAACAAATAAAAAGAGGAACATTATTTATCATTTTTACAAAATGATCTACCAATTTGCTTAGAAAATGTCCCATTAGCAATTAGACGAAAAATGTGTTTTATGCAAGATGGTGCGCCACAACAATTTAGTAACGCCGTTAGAGCTTTTTTATTTCCAGAATATCCAGGACGTTGGATTGGAAGGGGGCCAGATGCACCAATTGAATGGCCACCACGCGGTCCATGTTTGAATCCATTAGATTTTTGTTTCTGGGGATATATGAAAGAAAATGTTTATTGTGTGGAAATAACCAGTGAGGATCAAATCACCAAATTAAACAAATTGCTAACGAGTTTTGACAAAATATTTAATTTTTAAAAATATTCGGTATTCCTTGTTAAAACGATGTAGAACTTGCATACAGGAAGGAGGAGGTCATATTGAACACTTGTTGAGTTAAGGCAAATATGTTTGTTTATAAATGATTTCTTGGAAGACAACTGGCAAACAAATGGTTGTGTACCACTCAAAATTGACTGTTCTGCGTTGTTCTAGTGGTACGGTTGCGACATGTCCAATTTTTTGAAAAAAAAGACGACCATTTGCTTGGAAGTGCTTCGTGCGCGAACAACTTTTGTTGGATTAGGCTCATCTTGAAACACCCACACACTCGACTGCTGTTTACTTTCGGACTCATACGCGTTAATCCACGATTCATTACCTGTCACGATATCACAGACGTGTTTCGAAGCACCGCGATCGTATTTTTTGAGCATTTTCTTCGAGCAACCGAGCCTTTTTTTGAGCGATTGACAAATTGTGTGGGATCTAACGCGAACAAATTTTTTTGACTGTCAAATATTTATGCAATATTGAATGTATGCTGGTCCCACTAATGCCTAAGGTTGTCTCAATCTCACAATAGGTCACATGCCAATCAACGCCACCTAGACAATGCCGTAGCGGCCCCAAGGTACGGCGAAGGATCTTTCGTCAACTGGTACTAAAAGATCCGTTTTATTTTTATATTAAGTTTACTCTTCACTAATTTTTTTTTTCTCAATTTATATTATCTACAGTATGATGCAAATGTATTGAATAAATTCATTATTTCAGAAAGAGGCGACTTTTAAAAAAAATCACACACGTCAATTTTAATTTTTGAATGGCCATCAACTGCTATCGATCTGTTGGACATTACGTCATTAGTGATGGCGTAATGACGTCATAGACGATTTTTTAAATACAAACCGAGGTCACGTGACAGCTCATTTGAAACGTCTCCTTATATATTGATAAAAACAATGCTACATTATAATTTGAATTTAATTATTGTAGTAACTACTCGGAATTACTTTTAACAAAAATATTTAAATCTATATTGTCATTGACTCGTCTTTATTCGTCAATGATCTGTGAATCTGTCAAATAATAGACGTAAAATTTTTACTCTTTGAGTTTTTTGCCGACATTAATAACAGCATTTACAAAAATGAAACTAACAGAAACAGAACGAATCGAGATTTTAACCATGATTGGTTATGGAGATAGAGTGAGGACTCAAGCAGAAGTTCGTAATTTATTTAATGCTAAATACCCCAATCGCGATCCAATTACTCAATCAACAGTAAGTAAAATTGAAAAAAAAATTAGAGAAACGGGCCATGTTAAAGATCCTCCCAGAAGTGGTAGAACATCAATATCCGAATCCAAAAAACTGGACGTTGTACTGGCGTTTCAAGAAAATCCTCATACCAGTTCTAGACAGGTCGCACTACATAATGATATCCACCAATCAACTGTTGTAAGAGTGCTAATAAAGAAGAAGTGGCATCCATACAAAGTACATTTGGTCCAGGAGCTATTGGAAGATGACTTTGATAGAAGATTCGAATTCTGCGAAATCGTTATGGAACAATGTAACAAAACATATTGGTTGGAAGAGTATATGACACAATATCCGGAGAAGGTGAATGTTTGGACCGGCATTATAAACAATCAAATTGTAGGGCCATATTTTTTTGAGGAAAACCTAACTGCTGCTAGTTATCTGGAATTTCTTCAAAATTATCTGTTGCCACAGCTGAATCAGCTATTTTTAAATAGAAATGATTTATGGTACCAACAGGATGGGGCTCCCACACACTATGGCGTTGAGGTACGATATTACCTTAACGTTTTCCCAGGAAGGTGGATAGGTAGAAGGGGGCCTATCGAATGGACACCAGGGTCTCCAGATTTGACTCCGTTAGACTTTTTTTTGTGGAGATATTTAAAGAGCAGGATATATCAAAATCGACCGAATAATGTAGAAGAGTTGAAGGAGCGATTCCGAACGAAAATTGCACAAATAACAACTGAAGTCCTCGAAAACGTTAAGGAAAGAATTTACTGCTCGCCTTTCTCATTGTATCATTGCTGAAGTTCAGCAATTTGAACTTTTGTTGGTTGATGGCCATTTAAAAATTAAAATTGACGTGTTTCAAGATTTTTTTAAAAGTCGTCTGTTTCTGAAATATTGAATTTATTCCATACATTTGCATCATACCGTTTATCGTTACAACTGTATTAGAAAAAGTCGTTTTAAAGAACTGTTCTTAATAGACAATTTTTTCTGGCATCTTTCTGTCATCTTACGATACTTAAATCTTAAATCACTCAATTTAAAACAACTTTCCTTAGTAGTATCACAAAAAAATAAAAAGATTTCAGTGGCGCCCTTATTATTTCTTAAAGAAACAAATATTATACCATAGTAAGAGCTAATGAACTTACTCACCCTTAGCCGAGGTATTTAACTATCATAATTTGTAAAAATTTATAAATTTTGTTAATTATTGAAATATCTAATTAACGACGAAATTAAGATTAATAATTGTTTTATTGTAAATTACATTTTTTTGGTATATTGTTATTTATTAAAATATTTTTATAAATTTACTCTCAACTTTTTAATCAAAACTTGGAAGAATTGACAATTGTTCTTTTTTGGTCCTGCCCAAAATAATTATATTTTCTCTCGATGGTTTTGGTCTTGAACGGGAGTGGATGGATACACATTTGCGAATAGGATGCTGGAACTGCCGTCGGTTGGAAGTTTATTGGCGCCGGTTGAGGGCGCCGAGACGCCTAGTAGTTCGATCTGATGCAATACTTTATGTCGAGCTAAAAGAAAAGATATTATATAAATATTTGTAACTTATAATAGTTATTGTTATAAGCTGGTCCGTTATGTCTAAGTAATTAAATGTATGTTAATTTTAATTATAAAAATATTTTTATCAGAATGATTTAATATTGAGCGGGTAAAATTAAAATTACGAGAATTTTTAATTACGATTATTCTTTATGCTATAGCTAAGACCATAGGTATGGTTTGTGTGAATAAAAAGTTTATTACACCGAATCAAGCATCATTATCTCTTACATATAATAAAAATAATTGAAAAACGCAAATCTCTTGGTTTAATCATTGTTTGTTTGAGGATAAATATTAAGTTTACACAACTATTACATACATTTTTTCTATAGCTAATGTTAAAGTGTTGCTATAACAACTGTTTTGAGTAGATAAAGTATCACTTTGACTGCAAGAGTAGATACAGTTGGATACAGCAATCTTATTGCTAATTGACTCTTCAATGTAAGATTCTGCAACGAACATAGTAGCTGAAAAACGTCGGAAACAATGCCCCGTGTCCATTTCTTAATTTGCAAGTTTCAAAACATCTGCAATCTTCTTGGAGATATTATATTTATATAGTGTTAATCCCCACCTGTTGAGGAGTGCACTATTGCTGTCGGTAATTCATGAAAAACTTACTGTGAGGTACGTTTTTGGGGCGCAAGGCAATAAATATACTTTCTCACAATTTTCAATAAACTCACTCCACTTTTCTTGTCAGTAATACAAAACGACCTATCCTGCTTGGTTTTAGTATCAGATAATGAAACGATTATCACCGATTTTCTGTCGTCCACATTAAACACTTCTAATTTGTACAATTCATCGGACCTAGTCGCTCCATGCACACCAAAAATAGCAATAACGTTCATAAACAAATAGACGTCATCAGGAGCTTCTGTCAGAAATTTAATAAAGTCATATAACTCCAGGATTTTGGACTTTTTAGCTTTGTATCCTCCACTAAAGTTTTTTAGTAAGGTGGTTAAGTTGCTGAATTTAGAAATGTCACAATTTTCATTCACCAACAACGTACGCTTCAGCATCGAATAATACGACGATGGCATCGCTTTCTTCGACTTTTCAGAAAAATACGCCAGAACAATTTTTGTACGCTGTTAATATTCTTAATGCTTTTCCACTTTTTAAAAGACTGGTATTCTTTCTCATACATTATCCCAGATTTTTGTGGTAACATGCTTCCAACGCTGCATTTTCTACATCTGATGGCAGGTTTTCCTTTTATTGTGTCAATTCTTTTCCGTCCATATCGTATTTATTCAATTTGTACACAAAACATAACAATATTCTCCGCAAAAACCAAAACGAAACCAAAACAGAGTAATTCATATCCCTAGCAACAGAGCAACACAATTGCGATTTTTGTGCCCAAAATTACAACTTTCTTTGAAATTCTATTTTTCACCTGAACTTGAAGTCTTGCTACAAAAAAAATGTTGTATTGCACACCACGATAACATCGCATTATCTTCTCAAGTATAATAATAAAAAACGCTCTCGAAGATAAAGTACAATTTTATCGTCTTGTACAATAAATAACTATTAGTTTTGTTCCAGCAGAATGTTACAAACAAGTTATGAACTGGAACGTTTTTTTTTATAGAACATTCTGTGACAATTGACAATTTTCTATATGGTGTTAACCTCAAATATTTGTTACTTACAAATAACAACATACCTATATACATCTTATCAAAACATCGTTTTTAAAGAAAAATGGATAACGAAATTATAGTCTTTGGTAAGTTTAAATTAGTATTTACAAAAAGTAGTGACTGATATGAATATATTTTGTAGAAGTAACACAAGAAGATGACAACGCCTCACAATTGGAATCTGAACACGAATCTCTTAGATCAGCAGAATATACACGTTGGCCCAAAGATGTTACTATAAGATTAATTCACGAATATAAAGAACATCACAAAAAAATAGGAAAATCAATAAGAAATTTAAAAAAATTATTTGAAATGATAGCAGGTTAACAATAAATTTAAGGCCCTAGAAAGGTCTTACAAAAATGTCATTGACAATAATAATAAAACTGGAAGGGGACATAAGTATTTTGAGTATGAAAATGATTTCAATGAAATTTTTGGAAAACAGAAAATGGTTAATCCTGTCCTGTTATTATCTGAAACAAATATTTCAACAATGCCTTAACAAATTAAGAATATAGAAAGTATTTCTGAGCAACCTTAGTTCCAGAGGTAACATCAAATTCAAAAGAAATTATTCTAAAAGAAACAGTTCCTAAGGAACTAAACATTTCAAATAGTAGTACTGTTCATAATTTGAAAATGACCCAAAGGAATAAAAATAAAAGAACCAGAAATGATGTATTTGAGCAGATGAGAAAAGATAGACTGAAATATTATGAGGAGCAGTTAAAATTGTCAAGAGAAAGATTAGACTTAGAAAAAGAAAAAAATGAAGATAGGAAGCGTAAAACTAAGCTAATGGAAGATACAAATAAATTGTTAAGAGAATGCTTGACAAAAAAAGTTTCTCTTAATCCTTTCAATCTAAGTTAGAATAATTTTTTTGATTTGTTTTTATAGTAAGGGTTCTTTTATATTGTTTAATGTATAATAAACACTAATTTTCACATGAACTGTTATTTCTTAAAACAAAAAATACATAATTAAAATAAGTGAGGCAGTACTGTAGAAATAAAAGAGCTGGAAAATACTTATAAATTTAAAATGTCTAAAAGATGATTTCGAAAATTTCTCCCTTCTGGAGTATCCCTTTCTAGATAATCATCATCTAATACTTGTTGAAAGTCTTCATTGATAACTTCTGGGTAATAGTGCTCATCCTCAGACTCAGTCAACTCATCATTTATAGAAAGATTATGTAAAACACAACAAGCTCGAATAAAATGGCGAAATTTTTGTTTTAGAATTCCAAAGCTATGTTCTAGATAACCTTTAATTGAAGAGTCTTTGTCTGGCAGATAAATTTCCATTATCTTTAAATGGGGTGATCAAATGTTGAGAGCAAGGGTAAGCACTATCACCTAAAATAAAATATCTTCCACATTTTTCTGCCAGATCTTGACATAGTGGAGACCTTCGAAAAACTCTTGCATTATGCACAGAGCCCGGAAACCCAACAAAAATGCTCCGGAATTCCCGAGAGTGATCACATACAGCTTGCAACTAAAAAACAATTAAATTTTAATGAACTGTTTGACTACTCACAAAAATTAATTTGTATTAATGAAATGTTGTTTTGTTACTAAATTACCTGTAAAGAAAATTTTTTTTCTGTTATAGTAAGAATTTGGATCTGTTGAGGGTTTATCAATCCTCACGTGAGAACCGTCAATGACTCCTATTACTCCAGGGAAATTCTTTTCTTGAAAAAATGTTTGTATGACTCGTTTTTCTTCTAAGTTTGGCCATTTGATTATTTGTGGTGCTAAATTACTTAAAAAATATATTAATCTTCGGATGATCCTAAACAAACTACTTATTGAAATGTTAAATCTGTCCGCTACATCTCTAAACGATGCCGCTTCGTGACCAGCAAACCACAAAAAAATTAATACTTGGTCTCTGGCACTCAGTTTACCATTTCCTCCTGACTGAATTTTGAATATGGCACTTTCTTCAAACTGCACAGAAATGTTATCTACTAAGTTTTTGGTAAGTCGAAAATGTTCAAGAAATTCCGTGTTGCTAAACTGTTCTACTGTATCCTCTATGTAATTCTCATTTTTGGGGTGATCTCGGTTTTCAATTAACATAATTTCAAGGTCTTCATCCATATCCAATATATCGTCAATCTGGCCAATTTCACTATCACTATCACTACTGTAAAATATTTCATACATTTTTTTTAACAAAATTATATTGTTTCTCCAAAATAAACCAAAAATTATTTTTGACAGTTGTCTAGTCTCTATGCGCATGTCGAATTAATAATTGCACCAAAAGTTCTCTCTTTTCAGTAGTTAATTTAGTTCTTGTTTCAAACATCTTTTGTGGTTGCAGGAACAAAAAACAATTACAAATTGTATGGTACTTTACACTGCTGGAACGCGAGTTTTGCTATGCGCAAACTCAGTATGTTTGTAACATTGTGCTGAAACAAACTGTAATAATAGTCTCCTAGCGTCTTTATTGAAGATTGTAGTATGAACTATGTTTATAGTGTTTGACGTTGTCTGTCATAAAAGATTATCATTTTGTATGCATTACTGCGCTGTATTTTAAAGTTGAATAAAGCCAATATTCTGTTTGGTTTTGCTAATATCTGTATCAATTTATTCAACTTTATAATTTTTACGTCGCCAAATATACGATGCCTGACGAAAAAACATCTATGTCTACGATGCCTGACGAAAAAACATCTATGTCAACATCTATGTCCCGTTATCTGCGTCCCCAACGTTTTGACGTGGAGCCCTCAATGGAAGGATCGGACCTTAAGTGGGCCCATTGGAAATATTCCTTTGAGAATTTCATTGCACGGGAAGCTGCCTCAGCGGATGATGCTCTTAAGTACCAACTCCTAGTCAATCATATTTCACCACAAATCTACAACTTCATTCAATCGAAAATCACGTACGTCGAAGCTATTAAAACGCTAAATGATACTTACGAAAAACGACAAAATATCACTCTGGCTCGACATACCCTCATATCAAGAAAACAACAACTAGGTGAGTCTATAGCTGAATATTCGAGAGCTCTAAGTATACTCGCACATGATTGTAAATTCACAGATGTAACTGCAGCTGATTACCAAAACGAGATCGTACGTTTAGCGTTCATTGATGGAATATTGTCGCAAAAAATAAAAGAAAGACTACTAGAAAATTCTACTGACTCCCTGGAAAAGACTCTTAATCTAGCTTCATCCCTAGAAACTGCGGAAAAGACATCACAATTGCTCACCGGGACACCTTCTACTTCTGCTCATGTCAACGCTGTTCCTGAAACTTTAGAACATTTGCCAATATCCAATTTAGCAGCCATGAACACTCCAAATAAATCCCGACCAGATGCTTACACTAACCAAACGAGACGACGATGTTTTTTTTGTGGTGGTAATATTCATCAGCGAAATAGATGCCCCGCTTATAACACTGAATGCCAGCTTTGTTCCAAAAAAGGACACTTTGCGAACGTTTGTCGTAGCTCTGGCTCCAACCATCGTACTGCTAATGCTATCATCATAGAAGATGAACAAATTTCTCAATCAACTAACCCTTACCTGTCAACTATTTCCGCTGCTGCTCCTGCAAGTCTAAAAAAAGCAACTATTCCTATTACAATCAATGAATATAGTGCAGATGCTCTTCTCGACACTGGTAGTTCAATCAGCTTCATCGATAAAAATCTTGCTCGATCTATTAATCTCAAGCAAAAACCTTGTAACCAAGCAATAACTCTAGCGTCCCTCAACAATGTCTCTTTTGCTGACGGCCTATGCTTGGCAACAATCCAGATTGGTGAACACAAGTATAAAAATCAGCCTCTGTTTGTCATCGGGAATCTGTGCGCTGATGTCATCATCGGACACGATGTTCTTGGGAAGCACTCGTCACTTGAACTTCAATTTGGAGGTGAAAAACAACCGTTGAAAGTTTGCACTGTTTTAGAGGCTTCTGTCCCGCCAGCATCGATTTTCACCAATCTTTCATCAAATATAAAGCCTATAGCTATTCGTTCAAGACGACATTCTCAAGAAGATCAAGAATTCATATCTAACGAAATAAATAATTTACTAAAAGACAAAGTAATTGAACCAAGTATTTCACCATGGAGAGCACAAGTACTCGTTGCAGGAGATGGTCATCATCGTAAGCGTCTTGTCATCGACTACTCACAGACAATCAACAGATTTACAAATTTAGATGCTTATCCCATCCCAAGCATTGACTCTATCATAGCAAAAGTAGCAAAAATACAAATTTTACAGTCAAATTGATTTAAAAAGTGCGTACCACCAAGTTCCTATTCTGTCAAAAGAAAAAGTGTACACTGGTTTTGAAGCTTGTGGAAACCTCTACCAATTTACGAGAATACCATTTGGCGTAACGAATGGAGTAGCGGCTTTCCAAAGAACTCTGCAGTACCTGATTGATACTGAAAAACTCAAAGGTACCTTCGCATATCTTGACGATGTAACCGTATGCGGTAAAGATAAATCAGATCATGACGAAAACCTAAAATTGTTTATGAAGGCCGCTCAAAAATATAACCTAACTCTAAACATGAACAAATGTACTTTTGCAACAGAATCGATAAAACTACTTGGCTACTCTATCAAAAACAATATTATCAAACCAGACAAATCTAGATTGGAACCACTGACGAATTTTCAAATTCCCGCTGATTCTGCTACATTGAAAAGAGCACTCGGACTCTTCGCACATTATTCAAAATGGATCAACAACTTCTCTTCAAAAATCAGACCTTTAATCGAGGCTACATTCCCTCTATCTCAAGAAGCTATCAATGCCTTTCAAAATCTCAAAACTGACATATCAAAATCGGCACTAGCAGGAATCGACGACAAAGAAATGTTTTCTGTTGAGACAGATGCTTCTGACTTTGCTATTGCAGCGACGCTATCACAAAAAGGCCGCCCCGTCGCATTTTTCTCGCGCACTCTCAACGATTCTGAGAAAAAACAACCATCAATCGAGAAGGAAGCGCGCGCTATTGTTGAAAGCTTACGTAAATGGAGACATTTTTTGATAGGAAGACATTTTTTGCTCGTCACTGATCAACAATCCGTTGCATTTATGTTTAATCAGATACACTCTAACAAAATCAAGAACGAAAAGATTGAGAGATGGCGATTGGAACTGTCATGTTTTAAATATGATATTGTATATAGACCTGGAAAACAGAATGTCGCCGCTGACGCGTTTTCTCGAGTTTGTATGCAAATAGATCATTCCGTTTCGAATTCAAAACTAGTGGAATTACATAGATCCCTTTGCCACCCAGGAATCACGCGTATGGTTCATTGGATCAGATCAAAGAACTTACCGTATTCTGTAGAAGATGTAAAACGAGTAACTGTTGCATGCCCAACATGTGCAGAAATAAAACCACGCTTTATAAAACATCAGGGACATCTTATCAAAGCAACCGCACCTTTTGAAAGGTTGAACCTTGATTTTAAAGGGCCGATACCCTCTAACACCCAGAATCGATATATATTGTCCATAATTGATGAATTCAGTCGCTTCCCTTTTGCCTACGCTTGTAAGGATGTATCTTCAGGTACAGTTATTAGCTGTCTTAAGGATTTGTTCTCTACATTCGGCGCTCCTGCGTACATACATTCAGACAGGGGAACGTCTTTTATATCAGATGAACTTAAGCAATTTTTATTTTCCATTGGTACATCTTGCAGTCGCACTACGTCTTTCAATCCTCAAGGAAATGGACAAGTTGAGCGACTTAATGGTACACTGTGGCGAACGATCCAGCTATACCTCAAATCCAACAAAGAAGATACTGCTAACTGGGAGAAGGCTTTACCATCTGCACTGCACTCTATGAGGTCTTTATTATGTACGAGCACTAACACAACTCCCCATGAGCGCATGTTCAAACACCCACGTCGTTCACAAAATGGACAGTCTTTGCCGACTTGGCTCCATTCACCTGGACCTGTGTTCATGAAAAGGAATGTACGAAGTTCGAAATATGACCCCGCTGTGGACAAAGTTCAATTGTTGCAGAGTAACCCAGAATATTCCTTTGTAAGACTTCCCGACGGGCGGGAGACAACAGTTTCCAACCGAAAACTGGCCCCAGTACCACGAAATGTTGAAGACTTGTCAGATGGTGACTTTGATGATGAACATCTGGAAGATATCTCTCCGAACCAAAATTCACCTGCCAATGCTGATTCAGATGATGCTGATTCGGATGTAGGTAGCAGTCAGCCACGGCGTTCGTGCAGAAACCGAAGACCTCCAGCCTACTACATCTCTTCATAGAGGGGGCGAATGTAATAATAGTCTCCTAGCGTCTTTATTGAAGATTGTAGTATGAACTATGTTTATAGTGTTTGACGTTGTCTGTCATAAAAGATTATCATTTTGTATGCATTACTGCGCTGTATTTTAAAGTTGAATAAAGCCAATATTCTGTTTGGTTTTGCTAATATCTGTATCACAAACCTATTATTGTTTTTAATAAGATATTTGTTTTAAATAATTTAAAGAACATGAAACAAACAAATTTGTAACAAAGGACACTTAACGAATAACGGGTAAATAAAACATTAACAATTTATTAAAAAAATTACCTTTTTTATATCAATGACAGCTGATGGACTTTCACAAAAGTATTGTTTATTATTCTTAGTAATGTAAATTATTTTTTTAACAGGTCCATGCTTGTATAGGCTTCATTATAAGAATAACTTGTTGAAGAACCAGTAAAGTCCAGCAATTATTTTTATTATTTTGTTTTTGTCGATGTCAAAAGGTGCGATATTGTCAAATAAATTTATCATCTTGTCAAACTAAAATTTACAGTATTTTCATTGATAAAAATCAGATCTTTATAACGCACTGTAGTAAGGTTTATCATTTTATATTACAGAAGAAACAGTAATTGATTTATTAAGTTATTTATATTTATATTTATTGAGTGATTTTAAGAACTGTATCAGTTCAGTTCAACTGAGAAAAAACTTTCGGCTCAATTAACTTTCAAGGATCAGTTAAATTTTGTTTGAGAAAAAATCTGTGCAGTGAAATGTAATTCACAGAACATTAACCCTTCAAGTCCTATCGTTGCCATATGGCAACACAAACGGTGTCCCTTAATTTATGCAATCTTGTGTTACTCAAAAGTAATATTGGTTGCATATGTCACAAAACAAGAAGCAAATAGTGTAGTGTATGTAATTTAGTATAAAATTCATTTTATAACTGTCAGCTGTGTCGGTTACTGCTTGCTAAAGTTAAGATTTTTTTTGCTGTCTACAATTATGGATGTGCGATTTGAGTAAGTGCAATATTTTTTTACTGTGATATATATTCAAATAAATTTCAAGTTGGTATTGTTACTAGATATCTCAGTATTATCAGTGCATTTTTGCATTTTATTTGTAACAAAACGGAAGCTTCAAAAATATTGATATATGACGCTGTTGCCATATGGCAACGCTAGGCTCTGAGGTTAGCACAACTGTATTTATTTTATTTTAGGAGAGGTTTCCATTTAGAACAAGCCTTGGCTATGTTAGAGGAAGAAAATGATGATCAGGGTGCTAGTGGTGTTAGGGATATATTTATATCCCCTCCAGATGTTGACATATTAACAGATGAAGACAGTGGTAGTGAAGATGAGGGTGGCACTATTGATAATTTGAACCGAAAACAATTATTACAGCCAGTGGAGGTAGTATTAGATAATAATATTAGAATATTATCAGATGCGAATCGGTCAGAAAATATATCGGCATGAAAATAACAATGAAGTTTATGATGTAAAAATGGCAAAACAAATAAAGAAAAAAATTGTTCATAAATGGATTGATGGAGATATTATAGATAATACTCCGAAACAAGATGAACCAGATTATAATTCATTCTCTAACAAAACTATCCTAGATATTTATGAAATGTTTGTTGATGATGGCATCATAGACCTTATTGTTGAGGAAACAAACAGGTACGCTATGTTTCTAAATTTTCCTTCTCCTAATGTAACGAGGTCAGACATAAGATGTTTTATCGCAATTTTATATCTAAGTGGATATAATAATCTGCCTGGTAAACGTTATTATTGGGATTGTGGATCAGATATGTTCAATCAGATGGTGTCAGATAGTATGAGACGTGATCGGTTAATTCAAATTATGAGATTTTTTCACTGCACAGACAATACTAAGTTGGCCAAAGAGGACAAAATGTGTAAATTACGATCTCTAATTGAAAAGTTAAAAAGAAATTTTTTAAAATACTTTGTTCCTTGTAAAAATCTTAGTTATGATGAGGCAATGATCAAATATTACGGCCGACACCCATGTAAGCAATGCATTAGAGGCAAACCTATACGGTTTGGCTATAAAGTATGGTGTTTGAACGCAGATTTTGGGTATTTGATCAATTTTGAAATTTACCAAGGAAGTTTTACCAATAAGACTGATCAATATTCAAATCAATTTGGAGTTTGCTCCGCGCCTTTAGTTAGAATGTTGGATGAACTGCCTAACAAGACATATAGACATAATGTCTACTTCGACAATCTTTTTACTAGTTTCCCTCTTTTAGTACATCTAAGAGATAATATGGGCTATGGTGGGACTGGAACATTGAAAGGCAACAGATTTCCGAAGTCGTGTCCGATACAAGACAAAAAACAATTTGAAAAAAATACGAGAGGATTTTCTGAATCGAAACTTTGTCATACTACTGGAGTGTGTTTTGTAAGGTGGAATGACAACGCAGCAGTTACTGTAGCTTCAACTGTACATGGTGTAAATCCAACAAGTCAGGTTAAAAGATACAGCCAGGCTGAGAAAAAGATTATACAAGTTACGCGACCCTGTACAGTTGGAGAATACAACATGCATATGGGGGGTACGGATCCAATGGATGAAGATGCAGCCATGTACAGAATAGGCATCCGATCTAAAAAATGGTATTGGTCCATTTTAACATGGCTTCTAGATGTATCCCTCAACAACGCATGGTTGTTTTATAAAAAGGCGGGCCATAAAATAACAAAATTGGAATTTCGCAGGGAAGTGGTTGGAGCTTATCTAACACGTTACAAAAATCCACCAAAAGGGCCAGGGAGAAAAAAGATATCAAAAAACAGTATTTCTGGAAACAGAGTATCGGATGATTTACGTTATGATCGATTAGATCACCTAGTGGTTCCTGTCCCCAATAATAAGAAATGGAGATGTGCAGGAGAGGGTTGCAGTTCTATCGTTCGGACGTCCTGTAAGAAATGTAACGTGGGTTTATGTGTAACATGTTTTGAAATTTTTCACACCGTTACTTTTTCAAATTAGTTGTCAGTGTATGTTTTAAATAAAATAGTATGTTCCATTTCTGTTTCAATTTTATTATCCTATTGACCTAGCGTTGCCATATGGACACACCTTCAAATTTCATAATTGTGATATGTTTTGACCAAAATCTTTTTTTTTTATATAATTTCATGTGTTTTTATTGAAAATAAAACTTAAAATATTGTTCAGATCTAAAATAAAAAAATTCAGGCTTTGGAGGGTTAAAATGCAAAGAATATTACATCGGCATATTGGAGTAACAGTCCCAATTTTTAATTTTTGTATTATGGGCCTAGATAAATAATTAATATACGAATGTTTGCATTCAATTTTAGACATAAATCAACCAATCTAGTGTAATCTATTTAAAGTGGAGATCTGAGTATGAAGAAACCCTTTTGATCTGAAAGGGGGGAAGTGATAAACTCTAGTTCAACCTAAGTGGAAAACTTAGATCAACAGAACAGAAAATGAAAATTGAACATCTTTACTGAATCAAACTGAGAATTGTTGTAACAGAAAAGCTCTATTATGTCAGATTGAGAGATGGAAGTTACATTTTGTTTTATAAGATAAATATCTGTTGTTGATCAAGTGCCAAACAAAATGTAACTTCATTCTATAAATAATATGAAGATGAAAGAAATTTCGCAATAGCTGTTATTGAGGTAAAAAGTAAATTTTCTTTAAAAACCGCAAAAGTGTATTTTGTGATATTTTAGCAATTTAACTAAATATTGTATTGACTATTTAACTGGACTATTTTTAACTGACAAAACTGCATAGCAAAGACACGTTTCATATTGACAATACGTATCTCAGAGATAAAATTATGACAGATCCGTTACTAAGGTGTCTGATATTTCTATAGTTGTCAGTTTCCAAACTTCATTAAAGCGTCTTCATACTTTTGGAAAGAAATAATGAATCTAGACGAAATATCAAGATTCGGGTACCGGTCAGGTCAAAATTCATTTCGGAAAATGTCCCTGTTAATGTATGTGATTTTGAACTCTGTGGTTTGAACTATGACAGTTGACACAGGGTCATATAGATTAAAAGTTCAGTGCTATGCAAAAAGGTTGTTGTAGCTGGGCGGTTGTAAAACGTTATGTAGAGAATATATTTTTTAAGTTAATAAATACACAGTAAAGTATATAATCCGAAACGTCTTTTAGTGGAATAATCCTAACATGGTAGCAGAGGTCCGTGGTTAATGCAATATTCGGATTAGCAGAATTAAATTACAATAAGTAAGGGTAACCAAAACGAATAGCAACGTGGCAAAATAAAATGGCGACCAAAAAAGATGAATTTATTTTAAATACGTTTGATGGAACTGGTTATGACAAATGGAGATTTAGACTTATGCTATTTTTAGAAATGAAAGAATGTGAAGAAGTTATTTTAAATGAAACAAGACCTGAAGGTATTCTCGAAACGACATGGAATAAAAAAGAAATTAGAGCTAAAAACTACATTGTAAATAGCGTTACAAACACACAGTTAGAACTAATCATATCGCAAAGGTCTGCCAAGCAAATGATACAAAAACTAGATGAAATGTATTTGGTGAAAAACAGTACGATGAAACTATTGTGTAAAAGGAGACTGTTAGATTTAAAAATGAATGAAACCGACAATCCAATTATATTTTTTAATGAATTTGAAAAGTTACTGAATGAATTAAGGAACGCAGGTGAAAACATAAGTGAAGATGACAAGTTAAATTATTTACTACTAACACTCCCTGAAAGTTTTTCACACATTGTTGATATTATAGATGCATTACCTAAATGTGAGAGATCAACTGAGTATGTTAAATCAAAACTAACAATTGAATTCCAAAAACGAGAAAGTAGCAGTGGAATAAGAGGAAATTCTCAAGTTTTCAATTCAAATGTTCAAAAGCATAAAGGAAATAATAATAGAAGTAATCCCAACCCAACAACTTCAAAGTATAACTATAATAATCAAAATAATCAATATAGTTCAGGTAAAAAATGCTTCAAGTGCAACAGAATTGGGCACATCCAAAAGTACTGTAGAAGTAGAAATCAAAATGTTGAACATCCCAGATACCAAGGAAATAGAAGTGGAAATTATGTTGCTGGGCAATCATCAGTAGAAGTGGAAGAAAATAACCCATATACATTTCATGTAGAAGTTTTGAACACAGAAACTGAGCTACAACAAGAAAAAGAAGGAAACATTATATGGTTACTAGATAGTGGTTGTTCAGACCATATAATTAATTCAGATAAGTATTATTCAAGTTTAAAAAATTTAGACAGTTCTATAAATGTTAAAGTAGGTGATGGTTACTCTTTAAAATCAGAAAAGGTAGGGAATATAGTAGTTAACTTTTATAATGGATCTAAATATGTTGAAATTGTAATCAAAAATGTTTATTATGTACCAAATATGAAACATAATCTCTTGAGTGTATCTTGTATTACTGATTTGAATAATTCAATTGTTTATAAAAAAAATGTTGCTGAAATTAAAAACTGTAAAGGTGAGTTAATTGCCACAGCTGTTAAGAGAAATAAACTTTATCAATTAGTCAGTACAACTTCTAATTCCTTAAATAATCAATTAAATTCATATTCTAGTGCAATTGAAATGTCAAATAAGGAAAAATTACATAGAATCATGGGACATACCAATTTTAGAGACTTATCCCAAATGTGCAATTTAAAACTAGCAGATGGACTACCAGAGAGGATTGGAAGTGAATTTATCAAATGTGAAATTTGCTTAATGAACAAGATGACAAACTTGAAGTTCAAAAATAATAGGAGACAAGCTAAAGAAATCCTAGAAATTGTCCATACAGATGTACATGGCCCAATTACTCAAACAGGTTATCAAGGAGAAAGGTATTTTATAAGCTTTATTGATGATTTTAGCAAAATTGCTGTTGTCTACTGTATTAAACAAAAAAGTGAAGTTTTTGAATACTTAACCCAATATGTAAATTTAATGGAAAATCAGACAGGAAAGAAAATTAAAGAGATCCGTTGTGATAATGGGCGAGAATATATTAACAAAGACTTTTATTCATTTGCCAAAAGCAAAGGTATATATTTAAGACCAAGTCCACCCTACACTCATGAACTAAATGGTGTAGCAGAGAGGTACAACAGAACCATAATGAATCGTGCCAGGTGTTTGATGGCAGAAGCTAAGATTGATAAATGTTACTGGCCTGAATGTGTAACTACAGCAGCTTACTTAGGAAACCGTCTACTTGCCAATACAACAATTAAGAAAACTCCATATGAAATTTTCTTCAACAGGAAACCTGATATTACAAACTTAAAACTATATGGAAGTAAAGCTTATGTGAGAATTCCAGAAGAATGTCGTACCTCAAAACTTAATCCAAAAGCTGTCAAAGGAATTTTAGTTGGTTACACTGATTATGGATATAAAATTTTAGTTGAAAACAAAATCATTATTAGTAGAAATGTAACATTCATAGAAAATGATACAAGGTGTATTATGCTAGAAAATGAAGAAAATACAAAATTGAATGAACTAAGCACAGAAGATATAACAAACGGTGATAACACTAGAAAACACATAGAAGATACTGAAATTGAGGAGGTGAATAGAACAGACCGTCCAAAACGTGAAATTAAGTTACCCAAAAGATTTGATGATCATGTAGTTTATGTTAATTATACTAATGTTTTAGTTCCAGAATGCTATGATGAAGCAATAAATTGTTCAGATTCAAGAAGTTGGGAAGAAGCCATGAGTAATGAAATCAAAAGTCTTGAAGAAAATGATACATGGAAAATTGTGGTTAAACCTGAAAATAAAAGGATTATAGAAGTTAAATGGATTTATAAAATCAAATCAGATGGTCAGTTTAAAGCCAGAGTAGTCGCTAAAGGATTTCAACAGCTTTATCATGAAGATGAAGAATGCTACTCTCCTGTAGCCAGAATGTGCACCTTAAAATTGTTATTATCCATTGCATGCAGAGAAAATTGGGACATACAACAAATGGATGTTCAAACAGCCTTCTTAAATGGTACCATCAAATCAGAAGTCTATATCTATCCCCCTGATGGTTATGAAATAGATGACAATAAAGTATGCTTACTGAAGAAGTCCCTATATGGTTTAAGAGAGAGTCCTCGCGATTGGTACGAATGTTTCCATGACTATATATCAAGTATTGGATTTATGCGTTCTGCCTATGATTTTTGTCTGTATATGAAAAATACAAATAAAACTCCTATTTATGTTATTTTGTATGTGGATGATCTCTTGATTCTTAGTTTCGATTTAGAAGAAATCAAAAGGGTTAAACAGTTGTTAAATGAAAAATTCAACATGAAGGATTTAGGAAGAATTAATCAATATCTTGGAATGGAAATTAATTATAAATTAGAAGAAAAGAAGCTAACTTTGAGCCAATCAGGATATATTGAAAGTTTAGCAGAAAAATTTCATGTTAAAGATTCAAAATCTATAAACACTCCTATGGAAATAAACTTAAAATTAGAGCCAGCAGAAAATTGTGAAACAAATTTAAAATACAGAAATCTTATTGGAGCTCTTTTGTATGTTAGCAATGGAAGTAGACCAGATATTTCATTTGCTGTTAACTATTTAAGCCGTTTTCAAAATAGTTATAATCAAACGCATTTCAAATATGCATTGAGAATACTAAGATACCTATACTGCACACGTTTTATGAAATTAACTTATAGTGATAATTCTGGTGAGGACATAATTGATGCGTTTGTAGATGCAGATTGGGCTTCAGATGTGATTGACAGGAAGTCAACTACAGGAATAATTGTAAGGGTATTTGGAAACCCAGTGTTTTGGAAATCTCAGAAGCAAAAGATTGTTTCTAGAGCTTCTACTCATGCTGAATTCTACGCACTAGCTGATGGTGTTGAAGAAGTCTTACCCATCAAAGGAATTTTACAAGAACTTGGCTATAATATGAGTAATGGCGTTAAAATCTATGAGGACAATATTGGCGCTATATGTTTAGCAAAAAATGGCAATTTTTCAAAAAACTCTAAACATATTGATATAAGTTATCATTTTGTTAATGACTATCAGAAGAAAGGTATTATAAATGTTATCAAAGTTAATACAGAGGACCAATTAGCAGATATACTGACTAAAGCTTTGGGAAAGGAAAAATTTCAAAAGTTTAGATATATGCTTAATTTAGATTATGTAATATAAGTGGCAACTAACAAGTCCTATCTTATTTATTTTTTTAGTATTGTCAAAATCAAGGAGGTGTGTTAATGTATGTGATTTTGAACTCTGTGGTTTGAACTATGACAGTTGACACAGGGTCATATAGATTAAAAGTTCAGTGCTATGCAAAAAGGTTGTTGTAGCTGGGCGGTTGTAAAACGTTATGTAGAGAATATATTTTTTAAGTTAATAAATACACAGTAAAGTATATAATCCGAAACGTCTTTTAGTGGAATAATCCTAACAGTCCCATTGAACACGCAGAAGTCCAGAAGCTCTATTTAGAAACAATTTTCGGAGTTCCTACAGGTGAGAAATTTTACACTTGAAAAATGTACCACTATAACGGAACTAACAAAAATTCCCGAGGATTACGCCTTTAATATGAAAAAAGGTAATGGCGAAGACTATAAAGAGTCATCTGTAAAGTCAATATGGAATACAACAGTAAAAATGGTACAAGAAAAATATTTTACGGAATACGGCATAAAAATCGACCCTTTCACGGATATATCTTTCAAATGTGCAAGACTGGCCAGAGACACCAAGCGAAGGCAGCTTTAAAATTGTCCAGAAAAAAGAAAACTCAGTTCAAAAGCATTATCCACCGAAGAACTATTAAAAATTATCAAAAGCTACGACGAAGAAACACCGATGAAGCACAAAAAAAGTTTTTTCACCTTTGCTCATTTAAACTTGCTTGGAGAGGAAATAAGGCCGTAAACTGCAAGATTAACAGTTTCCAGAAGGACATTGATATTATGGGAGAATTTACGGGTCGAATTGAATAGATTAGAATTGAATAGATTATTCTTTAAATTAATGAAAAATAGAGGACCAAAGATTTTATCAGACAGACTCTTTTTTACCGTTCACCCCAATTGGAAGAATGGATCTTGGTTCAAAAACTGTCCACTTGGAATAAACACCGTCTCTAAGTGGACAAAAATGTCAGCTGAAAAATTGGACAGACACAAAAAAACATAAAATAACAAACCATTCTCATTGATCTTTAGATGTGACAGCCTTGATTAAGCAAGGTGTTGCTGAACAGTTTATTAAATTAATGGGTCACTCAAATGCAAGCTCGTTAAAACCTTACTGCAGCTGGATTCCAGTCACTACGATAAGTTGATCGAGAATCTCTCCGGACAACAAATGAAACTGGACTTTCGAGTTCTCAAATGTTACATCAATAATACACAAAATCAATCTTTAGTAGAAAAGACCGGCAAACTACTATAACTTATAATAATTGTACATTTAATATTGTTAACAAATAAACAAAGTTTATGTTTCGTTGATATTGTCTTGTTTTTCTAGTGAAATAGTCTTTTCGAATACCATTCGAGAGAAAATTTTTCCCGGCCAAATTTTCTTCTGGTTTTATTCAAGTTTGTTGCTTTTGGCAATTTTCGCTCATGAAATATTGACAAAATTTCATTCACGTAAATTGCCAAGCAACAAACTTTCATACCAGTCGAAAATTTTGCCGGCAAAATTTTCTCTCTTGTGATATTATATACGAAAATTTCGACCGCTACTTTTTAACCAATAAAATGTCTCAATTTTAACTCGTTACCATAGCGATTTAAAAAATTTCCGGAAAGTTTTTCGTGGCGTCATGATAATTTAAGCTCTTGTGATATTATAACCGAAAATATTTTTCTTCAACATTTAACTCATTACTGGATCATCTAAACCCAACCTTCTTTTGAAACCCAAGTTTAGAAATAATTATTTACCTTTCACACGTATAATAAAATATTCTATATCTTTTTAAATAGAAAAAACATAAAGGAAAGGAAATTGGTACTCCATAGATATAGAAAGAACTATTTTGTAGTTTTCAGTATTTACGTCATTAACATTAACCATTTTAAGGCCATTTAAATTAGACACCGACCATAGGAACATAAGAAGAATTCAATAGATATCCAATAAAACTAAAAGTCAACTTTGAGTTTTATTGGATCTTTTCTATTGGATTCAGCCACATTTGAGATGGATGACCTATCTAATATAAGAAGAATTATTAAAAAAAGTGATAAAGAACAATAAAAAACTGAACGGTTAAACTAAACTTCCACTATTTATTCGAAAAATTCTCTTAAGTGTTCATATATCTAGATTACAACAACCAGATAAGTCGAACTATGCAAAACACCTACTGGAACATCCAAACTCACTTATACAAACCAATGACATTCATATACTACACATTTGTGATAAAAAACAAAATTTAGATTTTCTAGAAGAACTTGAAATTAAAAGACACCTAGCAGATCAACAGTTTAAAGTAGTTAATGAACAAATAAATCTTGGAAGTTCTCCACTATTAAACTGTTTACTTTGATTGAGTTTTCATTTTATACATAGATAAGACATTATTGTAACATAAATATATTAAGTTATGTATTGTAAAGATCAGCATGATATAGTTTTTTCCTGGTTTTTCTATATAATAGCACAGTTACACTGATCTTAGAGGGAAATACATCCAGGATAATCCCTTAGGGCTAATAACATCTAGGCTTTAATATTGTTATGTCTTATTACTTCCTTACTTGGTCTAACCTTAACTACTTATCAACATCAAGTACCTAGTTACAAACAAACAAAATGTAATTTCAATATGTCAATCTGACGATGCTGGTTATAGCGAAACAGCTGTAATTGAATTTTAAAGCGAATTTTTCGAAGAAATAGTGGAAATTTAGTTTAACCGTTCAGTTTTTTATTGTTCTTAGTAAGATGAACTTTCACAAAGTAAAGATTAACACAATCAATTTTTAAAAAAAGTGATTGTAATGTATCTGCAGGACGAAACTTTAAACTGAAAAACATACTTAGTTTACTTAATGTTTTTAAATGTTATTTCAAACGAACATAATTTCGAAACATGGCTAGACCAGTTGACTACTTCCCTAGAGATTTCGTTGGCTAAAAATTGCAAAGAAAGATGAGAATCCATTTACTTTATTTATGAATGTTTTTGTCGATCTTAGAAAATAACATTTGTCAAAATATGGCAACAAAAGATATGACGCGTGGGAAAATTCCTAAAAGGAAATTTGGGGTAGTGTTTAGAATAGCAAAGAACGAAAAGGGATGTTACATAGTTTTAAGTATTTATTGTTTTACATTCTATTTTAATACTACTTCATGTTTTATTGTATGGAATCCATTAAATTTGAGAATACTTATTTGTGGTTAATTAACGTCGATCTACATAGCGAATAAAAAAGAAATAAAAGTAGATATAATATAGTTATCCTTTATTATATTTTGGCCACTCTGTTTCTCATTGTTTCAGAGTTATTATATTCGTATAAATAAATGTATATACATGTATTATTCATTATAAGATCCTGCGAACTGGCTATCTTATTTTTATTAGGGATTAACGACGGTCTGGTTATCACTTCCATTGTATGATATTACCTGGTTTTTGAACTTTACAGGATTGAAAGAGATGAAGAAAGCGACGAAAATGAGATGATTGTTCAGAAGAAAAAGCCGGGAACACATTGTTCTGATGCTACACCACACCACGCCATGCGACGCAACGTCAGAAGGATCTGAAACTGTGGATTTTAATGCATATTTATATTTGTATGTTCACTGTTCTGATGCCATCCCATCTCACGCGACTCGACGCCATTCGACATGGTACGAATCTCCACTTGCCTGATTTTCATCATATGAAATCACGTCGCGTGGCACCGCATTGTAAGTTGTTGTATAGTCTTTCCAATATTAATTGCTAAAAACCATTTAAAAGTGTTATACAGGGTGAGTTAGTTTACTAGGCTTCTCCTACCAGTCTCTAGACTGGTAGTTGTACAGCGCGAAAACAAGAGGAGTACGCACGCGACTTGTTGACGGCTTTTAATGGTCCGCTGTATTCTGTTGCGTGCAGGGGTCTGGGGGTTATTTTTTTGTCAGTTTTTATATAACTCATAAAGTCGGTGTCTAGTGCGGAGAAGGAAAGTCCAGATTTTTATTTGGGGCAGATTAGTATTAACTTTAGATATATCTTTGTTTCGGTAATTCATTTTTAATAATCGGTTTACTTATTGTAAGCAGTAAATATTTGGGTTCTTCTCGTAGTTACAGCTATAAAGCGGTCTGCAGCAGGAGTTGTAGCTCGCTCTCGTCCTCCTCTATGCCTGTACGATGCAGACCCAGTTTCCAATAATTAATTCCATGCACGACTGACAACACTTTGAGACACATCTGGCCATGTAGCAACTTCTTCTTGATTTAAGCCTTCGTGTATCCAACGTTCGAATTGATCGAGTTGCACTGTTTCTAATGGCCGTAGCGCCATTTTTTTCTGGTTAACAGATTTATGGACTACAGTATAACAATGTTAAAGCCCACTTCTACGCGAGTTAAACAATAACAATGTATAAAAAGAAAAAAAAGGCCAAAAACAATTTGCTAAAAACAGAGTTTACTGATAGCATGAAACGTATATTTAAAATATTATTTTAGTACGCAATTTTCTGAAATTTAAAAAATATTCACTTCAATCGTTGAACAGTGTAGATCAGTGGTTCCCAACCTTTTTCGGCCTACCGCTCATTTTTCCAAAAACAAAATACTTAACGCCCCCCTTAAAAAACTCTTCCCTTCTTAAAATTAGTAACGCACTTTCATTCACAATTGTTTTACCTTTTTTGGGTCAAAGGCTACTTTAAATATGATTCGACGGCCCCTTAACTAATCCAAGCAACAACTAATTAAAAAAAATGTTTTATTCAAAAATACAGTATTCATGTATTAATCAAACTTTAACTTAAATACATATCATAAAAAATAATATAATAATAATATAACATTTTTAATGAAAAAGCTGAGCTTGAACTAATTATAGTAATCTGTTAATATTTGGTTTCATACTTTTCATCAGCAATCTTAAATCACCGCGCTCCACTATGGACAGTATATTTCTCTTCTTTGTTAATAAATTGCTGACTATGCTAAATCCTCTTTCGGCTAAATACGATGAAGGAAAGGTAAAGTACATTCATACTTATTCCGTTCTCACTTCTTAAGGCCAATAAACGACCCTTTTGTCCCGTATTATCGGCCAGCACTTTAGCCTGCTATAAAATTTGAACGGAACAGGGTGGAATTTACTTTTTTTTATAGATGTTTGCACATTTGTACATATTTTTAGACAATTTATATCTATCTATCAATATTTCAATTGCTTCTCAATGTAAAAGCAAAAAGTCCACTCCGGCCCTGCCGGCCGGTAGGAAGATTTATTGGAGGCAATATAATCGAAGTCCTTAAGTCAGAACGGTATAAGTATGAATGTACTTTAATGAAAAACTTTTTAATGCAGCCCATAAAGCTGGATATAATGCTGAAATTTGAAATTGCAGCCAAAATTCTTGATATCCATTTTTAAATTTCACTTTTAACCCTTCATTTGTTGAAAATTCTATCAATTCCTCCTTTAGTGATAATTCTGCGGTTTCTAAACTTTTATATTTTCGGATTCACCTTCTCTATTTCTGTGTGAGAAGCGAAAAGCAAAGTTGTTAGAAGCAAAGAAGCAATGAGTTACTTTAGGGGGGCGGCAGCTGTTCCTCAACGCCCCCCAAATTTTTCTTGGACCCAAAAACTCCCTTATCTCTCTTCAACGCTCACCGGTGCGCGGTACCGCCCCCGTTGGGAACCACTGGTGTAGATTAAAGTAGGCACAAAAGATCTTAGTCGATCGAAGTAAAGAGAAGTCTAGTTAATCTATTAATAATTTATAGCAGATTTAGATTAAGTTGTCTTAAGTCTACCCTAGCAGTTCTACATTTTATCAAAATTTTCATTTGGATTTATTATCTAGTTCTAGTTAGATAGAAATTATAAATTAGTAATTTCAAAATATATTGTTATTAGATACTTTTTAAATCTTAAACAACTACCTACTATAAATGCTATCAAAAATATTTCAGATATTTATCACTCAACGATTGAGGAGAGTCTTAAAGTTGAGCCCTACTGTACAACGTTGCCAAATATAAATTAGCGGGAATTTCAAAATTATTAAAATCAAAGATATTCATCAGTGTTTGCAATAAAATATTTACGAGACAAGGAAATTTAAATGCACATGCATAAAGAAGAGAGTAAAAACATAATTTTTTACAGTTATAAGGTTTTTAACCTAACCTAACCTAACCTAACCTAACCTAACCTAACCTAACCTAACGTAACCTAACCTAACCTAACCTAACCTAACCTAACCTAACCTAACCTAACCTAACCTAACCTAACCTAACCTAACCTAACCTAACCTAACCTGGCCTGGCCTAACCTGGCCTAACCTAACCTAACCTGGCCTGGCCTAACCTAACCTGGCCTGGCCTAACCTAACCTGGCCTGGCCTGGCCTAACCCAACCTAACCTAACCTAACCTAACCTAACCTAACCTAACCTAACCTAACCTAACCTAACCTAACCTGGCCTAACCTAACCTAACCTAACCTGGCCTAACCTAACCAACCTAACCTAACCTGGCCTAACCTGGCGTAACCTGGCAACGTAACCTAACCTAACCTAACCTAACCTAACCTAACCTAACCTAACCTAACCTAACCTAACCTAACCTAACCTAACCTAACCTAACCTAACCTAACCTAACCTAACCTAACCTAACCTAACCTAACCTAACCTAACCTAACCTAACCTAACCTAACCTAACTTCTTCAGAAAATGAAGAGAAATTTGTTCCATTAAAAATAAATTCTGAATTCCCATAAAAAAAATTAACAAAACAGGTAAATTTTTTTAGTACAAAAAAAAGAGGAAACTAAATGAATCTGCCAAGTTACAACACCCGACCTCGGAAGAAATGCATGATATCCGTGTCACATTACTTATGTAATGATTTTTTAATATAATATGTTCTTGTATCTAGTTATAAAATACTTTTATATGTTGTTAATGTAATAAAAAAAATTATAAGTACTTATCGAAATAATGTATTTTAATTTTCACAATAATTGGATACTTATACAGTATGATGCAAATGTATGGAGTAAATTCATTATTTCAGAAACAGACGACTTTTAAAAAAAATCTTAAAACACGTCAATTTTAATTTTTGAATGGCCATCAAATGCTATAGATGTGTTGGACATTACGTCATTAGTGATGGCGTAATGACCTCATCGACAATTTTTTTAAATACAAACCGAAGTCACGTGACAGCTCATTTGAAAGGTCTCCTCATTGCCTTTGCAACAATGTAATCATTTAAATATTTATCTCTACAGGGTTAACCAAAATTATGAACTTTGTTAAGTAACATGGAATTACAATAAATATTCATTCACTGAACTAAAATACACTAAGGACCGCCAATGGGAATAAAACAAAATATTGTTTATTGTTGGTTCCGAAAAAAACTACATTGATAAAAACAATGCTACATTATAATTTGAAATTAATTATTGTAGTAAGTACTCGGAATAATTTTTACAAAAATATTTAAATCAATATTGTCATTGACTCGTCTTTATTCGTCAATGATCTGTGAATCTGTCAAATAATAGTCGTACAATTTTTACTCTTCGAGTTTTTTGTCGACATTAATAACAACATTTACAAAAATGAAACTAACAGAAACAAAACGAATCGAGATTTTAACCATGATTGGTTATGGAGATAGAGTGAGGACTCATGCAGAAGTTCGTAATTTATTTAATGCTATATACCCCAATTGCGATCCAATTACTCAATCAGCAGTAAGTAAAATTGAAAAAAAATTTAGAGAAACGGGCCATGTTAAAGATCTTCCCAGAAGTGGTGGAACATCAACATCCGAAGCCAAAAAACTGGCAGTTCTATATAGGCAAGTCGTACTATATAATAATGTTCACCAATCAACTGTTGTAAGAGTGCCAAAAAAGGAGATGTGGCATCCATACAAAGTACGTCTAGTCCAGGAGCTATTAGAAGATGACTTTGATAGAATCGAATTCTGAGAAATCGTTATGGAACAATGTAACAGAGATCCTGGTTTCATACAAAAGGTACTTTTTTCAGATGAAGCGTCTTTTATGCTGAACGGTCACGTAAATCGCCAGACATGTCGATATTGGGCAAGTGAAAATCCACATTGGATCGAAGAGTATAGGACACAATATCCCGAGAAGATGAATGTTTGGACCGGCATTATAAACAATCAAATTGTAGGGCCATATTTTTTTGAGGAAAACCTAACTGCTGCTGGTTATCTGGAATTTCTTCAAAATTATCTGTTGCCACAGCTGAATCAGCTATTTCCAAACTTAGAAATGATTTATGGTACCAACAGGTACCCCACACTATGGCGTTGAGGTACGAAATTACCTTAATAACGTTTTCCCAGGAAGGTGGATAGGTAGAAGGGGGCCTATCGAATGGCCACCAAGGTCTCCAGAATTGACTTTGTTAGACTTTTTTTGTGGGGATATTTAAAGACCAGAGTATATCAAAATCGACCGAATAATGTAGAAGTGTTGAAGGGGCGAATCCGAACGGAAATTGCACAAATAACACCTGAAGTCCTCGAAAACGTTAGGAGAGAATTTACTGCTCGCCTTTCTCATTGTATCATTGCTGAAGATCGGCAATTTGAACATTTGTTGAAATTTAATTGTATTTAAGTAAATATTTATTCTAAGTTAATTGTATTAATAAACCAGCAGTTTTGGTTAACCCTGTAGGAATAAATATTCAAATAATAATAATAATACTTTATTTAAATAATATAACATTTTAACAATTACATATAAAACTACCAATAAATAAAGTTTGCACACCGATAAGTGTAAAACACTTGTTTCGGTTAAAATATATAATAATATTATTTATAAAAATATCCTAAAATAACAAATACACCAGAATAAAATAGACACAAATGCAACATAGACTTAATGTAACAATGGATAAATTTTTGTAAAATACTTTTAATTTAGTTTAAAAATAATTATTAATGAGTGTTGTCTGTATGGAAAAGAAAATTCTTTTACTCTGCCTTGAAACGTGAAGACTACCTATAGACCAATACCATCTGGAATAGTATTGTATAACTTTGGTGCCGTGTAAGTATACGATTTCTGTGTAGTGGTTTTGTACATAAGTGGGAGAATAAAATCTTGTCTATGGCGGGTATTATAATGATGATTTTGAAGTTGATTAATTTTTTTATTACAATGGTATTTAATAGATGCACATAAATAAAATAATTGTCTTATATCTAAAATTTCTGAATATAAACTGTCAGAAGCATATAATGAACTCGCTTTTAGTGTACCTATTAATTTTAAAAATCTTCTTTGCATAATTTCTAAGGAATTAATATGAGTTTTAAAAGCTGCACCCCATACTAGAATTCCATAACGAAGATGAGTTTCTACTAGAGCAAAGTATAGAGTTTTCAAGTATTCAGTAGGTACAAGCTGCTTTAATTTTTTGAACTTATATAATATGCTCCTCATTTTATTTGTTATATAGTTTATATGTAAATTCCACTTCATGTGAGGATCGATGCCCAAGTACTTAATTTTTGTTTCAGGTAAAATAGAAATAGACGGAGAAATGGTTAGTTTATTAAAGAAAGGAGTACCTGAGGAATAACAACTAAATGGTAGATAGTTTGTTTTATTTACATTTATAGTTAATAATTTATGATCTAGCCATTTTTTTATTTCAGAAAAGTCAAATTCAGCTATCGTTTTTAGATCCTCCCAATTGGTCGCGTTGTAAAATATAGCGGTACCTATCGTTGGCAAAACCTATTATGCTTCCGGCTGACTTCAATGAGAATAAATCATTGACATATATATTAAATAAGGTAGGCCCAAGAACTGAACCTTGTGGTACTCCATATTCCATAATGCGTGCATCACTCAATACACCATCTACTCTCACTGTCTGAAGTCTATTTTTTAAATAGCTTTTAAAAAATGTAAGTGTTTTGTTTCGGATGCCAATGTTTTCCAACGATCGTAAGAGCAGATTATGACTAACTGAGTCGAATGCTTTAGAAAGATCTATAAATATACATAAACATGGTTTACTTTCATTGAGGGATTTAGTTATTTTTGAGGTTAACTCAGCAATTGCATCCTGCGTGGATGTTGATTCTCTAAAACCAAATTGTTGTGTTGAAAGTATTTTATATTTTTCTAAGTAAGAAGCTAGCCTAGCTTTAATTATTTTATCAAATATTTTAGAGAAATGTGTGATTAATGATATAGGTCTATAATTATTAGTATCAGTTAAGGTACTCGTACATTTCAGCCTTTTTCCTGCAAGTCTATTTTGAATTGCTAGCAAATTTTGACCATGCCTTCGAACATTGCCGCAACTTTTGAGATTTTTTTCGTCATTTGACAAGTGTTGTCAGTTTCTGAATATTTTAGGTTACGTTACCTTTAATTTAAAACATGGATTTTCATACAAATACAAACTGTAAGTTCACACGAACTTCGGAATAAACATATAGATATTATCATAAAATACTTCAATGTTTATTATGCTTATAGGACAATAGGATAGAATCAGCTGACGTAAACTGACATTTCTACCAACATAGATTTTGGGTTGTTCGATCAAAATTCCCTAAAACAGGCGAGATTGCGCGGAGTTGACCTTGAATAAATAGAAATGGTTCTATACTTTTGTGCGCCTTTTTGTTGCAGTCAAAAGTCTGAAACGCATGCGCAGTTGTTTCACAAAAAAAGCTAGCAATAGAACTGCGAGCAAAAGGCTGAAATGTACGAGTACCTTTACATCACCTTTTTTATATATAGGAGTTACAATAGCGTGTTTGAATGCTGTTGGATAAATTGATTTTTCAAAACACTCATTCAGAATATAATGTCAGGGGATTAATTATATAATTAGAGATTATTTTAATTGTCTCGGTTTTAATGCTATCAATTCCGACTGCCTTACCATTTTTTAAATTAAAACATTTCTTATTTCGGTACTTTCAATCGGCGCAAATACAAATGAGTTGGGTACAGAGTGCATATTAGGTATAAATAGATTATTTTTTTTAATTCTCTTTGCCAGTTTTTTGCCGATTTCACTAAAGTTTTTATTAAATTCATTAGCAATATCCACCTTTTCCGTTAATAATGTATCCATATCCACATCCTTTATACAATCAATTTCTGTCTTTTGTTTTTTGTCTTACTGATTTGCTGAATTACATTCCATAAATTTTTACTACTGATGTCTTTGTTTTTATTGATTTGTCTATATAATAGATAATAATAACATTTTGCCTTTAAAATAGTAGAATTTAGTTTATTTCGGTAGAGTTTGTAGGTCCTTTTTAGGATAATATTATTTGGATTTTAGTTCAGCATAGGTACATTTTATTTTTTTTTATTTACAGAATTAAGCAGCGCGGTTGTGATCCAAGGGGATATTTTATCATGTTTTCTACGTATCTGTTTTTTCCTGGTACATAAATCTAAGTTATTCTTGACTATCTTAATGAATTCATTTGTTGCAAAGGCGATAAGGAGACCTTTCAAATGAGCAACACATCTATAGCAGTTGATGGCCATTCAAAAATTAAAATTGACGTGTTTTAAGATTTTTTTTAAAAGTCGTCTGATTCTGAAATAATGAATTTATTCCATACATTTGCATCATACTGTATTTGGCAACGTTGTACAGTAGGGCTCAACTTTTAGACTCTCCTTACGATTGTAAGAAACCAACGCTGTTTTAATACCGATGTCTACTATTAAACTTTCCCACATTAGGCCATCCAATAAAAGATGGCGCGAGAATGCATATATTGAAAGTTATTTTAACAAGAACTTTAATTATGTCGATGACCTTCTTTTACATCAAATTCATCTTTCTGGAAATTATTTAACAATATTTAAATAGATGTAAAATACAGAGTTATTTAAAATTGAAAACAAACATTTAAAAATTTTTCGTGAAATAATAATTGGTTATGATTTATTAGAAAGCGCAAGGAATTGTGGTCTACCCAGTTACCTTGAAAGAAGGTGAAAAGTCAGTATTCAGTACTAACTCACTATGCTAAGACAATACTTACTGTCGATATTCGAAATAGTGACATTGTTTTTGTTTAATTAAAATGTGATTCCAAAATTAGTTCAGTTCAAATAAAATTTCTACATTTCTAGTATTTCAGAAGTCAAATAAATGGTTTAATATACAAGACGTAAGTTGTTTACCTAATTACCTTGTTTTTAAAATTTGTCTCTTTTATGGCAATAAGTAGTAGTTGCTGTTAAACTTTTGATAGATAGTGTACTGATATTAAAATTTGTTATAGCAGTCGTAGCTATCTTGTTTGAAAATATTAACAATAGTGTATTATTGATTAATATATTTATATTATATTATAATATTATTATAGGTACTTGATTAATTTGTATTTTATTAGTCATAAATGTCGAACCTTATGTTTTAAATTCACTACTGGTATTTTGTTAAATTCATTATTTAAAAATATTTTTTATTAAAAGCTTATTAAAAAATCTAATTCAAATTTTAATGAACTATACCTAAATACCGGGTGTCCCAGAAGTTTTTGACCCATTTTAACTGCAAATATATCGGAACTTAAAAACCATAGAGAGGTGCGGTTTTCGAGGAACAATTTCTTTTTATATAAAGTTTTTTTCAGTATAAATTTTTAATTAGTAAAATCTTATATAGGGTGTTTTAAAAAACATGTGTTTTTTAAATGCAAAAATCGTCGATTTTTTTAATGGAACACCCTATATATTTTTATTCTATCTGAAAGACGAACTCTTTCCTTCGAGAAAGTGTATAATTTGTTAAAGTTTAGATGAAAAATAAGTAAGTTATTTGGATTTTAATGATAATTGTTTACACAAAAAATTACAAAAGAAAATAAGAACACAAATTTGAAATACTTATATGTAACAAATTTTATTAAAAATTAACTTTATAAATTATCTAATTTAATAAAAATCCTCAAGACGTTCTAATAAGTATTGTCCATTTTGGTCCATATATTTTTGTAACCTGAATAAAAAGTTCTGAAAAGAATTTCGCAACATTTCTGGGGTAATTTCTAGGAATGCTCGGACAATGTTACATCTCAGTTGTTCTAGAGTCTCTGGAATAGGATTATAACACCTATCTTTGATAAAAGACCATATAAAAAAGTCTGGAATCGTCAAGTCTGGTGAGTGAGCAGGCCACTCAATTGGTCCAGCTCTCCCAATCCACCTATTTCCAAATGTTTCTATTAAAGAATTTCTAGCCACAAGTGAATAGTGTGGTGGTGCACTGTCTTGCTTAAAGCTAACTGAATTTATGATGCCATCTTGTTCCAGTTGTGGATATAGGTAATTTTGTAACATATCTGTGTAGACATTACCAGTAATTGTAGTTTCTTGAAAGAAGAACGGTCCATATATGTTTTCTTTAGAAACGCCACACCAAACGTTCAAGTTTGGTGAATCTCTTTCGTATTCCTCAATTACCCTTGAATTTGCTATATAAATAAAAAAATGAACAGCGGTTACTAAGTAACAATGTAAATAAAGGCAGTCATATTAAATTTTTCTGCGCACATGAAATATCTGCGGAGAAAATGGATCTAAAATTAGATTAAATTGCTAAGAAAACTGCGGAAGCAATAGGGCAAATCATTCCAGTTAAGTCTGCGAAAATATATGAAAAAGAATATGCGCTGTTTTGCAACTGGCGTGAACAACACAATTTGAAAAGTAGTGCTGATGAAAATGTGATGTTGGCTTACTTTTTGGATGTGGTAAGAACAGTTTTTTTAACGAATATTCTTTTCAACAGTTTAAATTTTCAGTTAAAAACATTTAACCCTTCTTTATTATGGTCCAAATACTCGATGGTAAAATCAATTATTATGGTTAATGAGAATGTCAGCATATCAAGTTTCCCAAAGTTTATAGCTTTTTTGAAAAAACAAAATGTAGACCATCAGCCAAAACAGTCGAAGGTGCTGACAAAGGAACAAATTGAAAGCTTCATGAGGGACGCTCCAGATAAAGAATATCTATTACTCAAAGTGATAGCATTACTTAAAGTTGCTGGAGGTTACCAAAGGGAAGAGATCTATAATTTAGAAGTTAGTCATGTGGAGGATACGGGTACTCAGCTATTAGTTAAGATTAACCAGACAAAAACGCATATTCGACGAGCTTTCTTTGTTATTGACAGTGATGAGGTTCACTATTTGAATGTGTTTAGAAAATACATGAATTTACGGCAATATGTCTTCCTGAAAGCTCTTTTGGTGGGTTATAGGCAAGGAAAATGTCTGTCTGAAAAAGCAGGTATACATAGGTACTGTTGGCGAAGCACCTAAAAAAATAGAGAAGTATACAGGTCATTGCTTCAGGACGACATCCTCAACGTTGTTGGCCAATGCTGGAGCTGACCTTAAAGTTCTAAAACAGCACGGTGGATGGAAGAGCTTTTCAGATGCAAAAAAGTATATAGAAGAATCGATTGAAGGCAAAAAAAAGATTGCAAGAATGATCCAAAGGGGCGAAAGTGCTACATCACAGCCACACGTCTTCCGCGATTACAGAAAATACTGTAAATCCATCAACAACTCCATTCATACATATTGCTGGTAACAGCGGTTGTACAATTAATGTCAATCTCCAAAAACTAGAATCAAAGCTTAGTTTATGTTGATTCACTTATTATTTCAAACAACATTGGGAGAATTGAAGAGTACTGTAAAGTACAAGTGTACCGCAAAGTGCCATTTGTCGGACTCAAATGAGTGCGGGAAATGGCACTTTACCGTACAGTATAAAAAAAAACTTTCCATCAAATGAAATGGTTCCTCGAAAACCGCACCTCTCTATGGTTTTTAAGTTCCTATATATTTGCAGTTAAAATGGGTCAGAAACTTCTGGGACACCCGGTATTACACAGCGGAAACCCCTTTCCTATAACCCACGGTTTTATTTTTTTAATAACTTAAATATTTTTACTAATTTTATAGATTTATTTAGATAAATGTAAAATATTTACTTCTACATTTTTGGATTTATGAATCAAATAGAAAACCAAATATACAATTATTGTTTCTTACTTGTCAACTTAAATAAACATTAAAAGATAGTTAATAGTCTGAATTCGATAGTATATAATTACCGACTTAATACGTCATATTATTATTCTGATGGCACAATGATTACTGTAAACAATTCCTTAAAAGTTCTAAATGGTTTATTGAACCTTAAATCATAAATATCTTCCATATTATATGCGATATATTTGAAAATAATATTTTGTTGATGTATAGTGCAATCATAATTTATATGACAATTTCTTTACAAATACTGATAATTGTAATATACTTTTTTTAGAATTCTAATCAACATGATACTACCAGTGTGCCTTGTGTTTTTAATTGTTGACTTGATTATATCTGAATATATTCCTCCGGGACCTCAATATAGATGTCCCAAAGATAAATTACTATTACATCCTTGCACCTGTGATAATGAAACTGATATTGGAATTTATGTTAGCTGTAACAATACGAATTTAGCAAGTATGAGCATTGGACTAAATAATTTGGCGACTTTTCAACTGCCTGTAGAAAAATTGACTATATATAAATGTAATGTTGGTAAGTGAGTACACATTTTTAGTATTTTGTGGATTCCGGATTATGGACAATTTTTAAAAGCTTTCATTATAAGTTATCAGCCTTGAACTAATTTACTTTGTAACACCTAAACGTGAGAGTTCCTTGGAAATCAATGTAATTAAAAAAATAATTAAGAAAAAACTATTTGATCCATTTAAAAATATTAAAGTTATTTACGAAAACCACTTTACATTTGAAATATACCAAGTGACGTAAACATTAAATGATTTTATTTGAATAAAATTTGGTGAATTTATTTATTTTACTGAAATAAACAATTGATAAAATTTTCAGCCTTATCAGTTGAAGATTCCGGTTTTTATACTACTTTTTTTTTTGAAATCCACTAACAATCCAAAAATCAATATTTTGTAGCCGTAGTAAAGATCCAAATTTTGCGGATTTTGGTTCTTGACATTCTTTACGATTGGTTACGATGCCTAGGGTACGGAGACCTGTACGATTTCGTCAACTTAGTGAGTTTGATAGGGGTCGTATATAGTGGGACTTCGGGAAGCTGGCTTTTCTTTTCAGGAAATTGCAGTTAGAGTGCAAAGAAGTCTAGACACAGTGGTGAAATGTTGTCAGGCATGATTTCGAGAAGGCCGTACGCAAAGAGCAAGGGGTTCTGGACGCCTCCGTAGAACAACAGACCGTGGAGATCGCCGCCTCAGATTATTGGCCTTAGGGGACCGTTTCTTCACTACCAGGTCCATTGCAAATGAATGGTTTGCAGAACACGGAAGACCTATTGGCATGCGAAGTGTTTACCGACGAATAAAACGTTTTGGCCTGTTTTCATACCGACCACACTGGGTCCTCCTATTAACTCCAGATCACCGACGTAATCGCCTTGAGTGGTGCAGAGAACGGTCACTCTGGGATCAGGAATGGAACAGTATTGTCTTTGGTGACGAGTCTCGATTTTGTTTAGACATGCACGCTGGTCGAGCGGGGGTTAGAAGACGACGTAGTGAAAGGAGAAATCCACGGTTTTTTGTTGAAATGAATGTTCATCAAACTATTGGAGTTAAGGTTTGGGGTGCTATAGCTTCTGGTTCGAGATCACCTTTAATCTTCATAAGAGGTAACATGAACGCGCAGCGTTATATCCAAGAAGTTTTAGAACCCCATCTTTTACCATATCTTGACATCCTGGCAAATACAACTTTCCAACAAGATAATGCCCGACCACATGTCGTAAGAGTCACAATAGACTTCTTTCAACATTATTACCTTGGCCACTAAGATCTCCCTACTTATCCCCAATTGAGCGCGTGTGGGATATGATGGGTAGGAGATTGCTCAATTTGCAACTTCCTCCTCAGATTCTAGAAGAACTTCGGGAGGAGTTGGTGGTTGCCTGGAATGAGATACCACAGGACATTAACCACCTGATCAGAAGCATGCCTAGGCGCGTTGGAGAATGCGTAACACATCGGGGTGCATCCACACATTATTAAAGGCTTTAAAGCAATCTTGAAATTTTTATTATTTACTTATAATGCTTCAGTAAGTACTTATACAAAATTTTATAAAAATAAAATCATTTAAACTGGGTGTTCGGATTTTTATGTCACTTGGTATTCTTTAAAGAATAAAGGGATCGAGATGGAAACTGCAAGTATTGAATTCTTTGGTATCCTGGGCCAATAACCTGTGAAACAGGAGTCTCAAATAAATAAACGACGAAATTTGTACACAAATCTACCTACCAAGATATAGCAGCAATTGAAAAACTGAAGGGGCGAGAAAATTATTCGACTTGGAAATTCGCTGTGCAAGCTTGTTTAGAGCATGAAGGTATGTGGAAATGCGTTCAGGGAGTTGAGAAAGATGAAAGAAAGTTGGCGAAGGCGAGGTCCACAATAATCAACTGCATCGATCCTTTAAACTATTCTCATATTCAAACAGCTGCCACAGTCAATGAGATATGGGAAAGAATACAAGCAGCTTTTGATGACTCAGGCTTAACAAGAAAAGTAAGTCTTCTTCGCACTTTAGTTGGATAAACACAGTTCCATTGAGGAGTATGTTAATGAAATAATAACGACGGCTCACAAATTGAATGGACTCGGATTCAACGTTCCAACGTTATATTTACACTTTTTAAAAAATAAAAAGTGTGATTTTGGCACTTAAGTTTTTGTATAAAAAATAAATAAAATTGTTGATGTAAAATTTGGTGAAAGCAAAAACAACAATTAATCAGAAAAGACTGCAAAATCTTTGTGTCACAACAAATATATTTTTAATTTATTTCTAATTAATATTTTAGCCAGATTGTTTGGAAGTCTTCTTTATAAATTAAACGTAAGAACTTTGATAATTGAAGATACACCGTTAGAGAAAATTGAAGAGCACACGTTTTTGGGCGTAAATAAAACCTTGAATGAAATTCATCTAAAAAATTCTAGTTTAAAACAATTCCCTACAAAAGCTTTTAAGGTATGATATATTTATTTGCATTAAAATTTACCGCAATCAATTAAAATGTTAAATAAACTAAACAGTATATTCAGTTTTATTAAATTATTGCTTTTTGAAGAAGTTAATGAAGATATTATCGTATATAATATCATAAGAGAGAAAATTTTGCCGGGAAAAATTTTCTCTCGAATGGACAAGACTATTTCACGAGAAAAACAAGACAATATCAACGAAACATAATCTTTGTTTATTTGTTAACAATATTAAATATGTACAATTATTATAAGTTATAATAGTTTGCCCGTTCTTTTCTACTAGACTAATTTTGTGTATTATTGACATGTAACATTTGGCAACTCGAACATCCAGCTTCATTTGTTGTCCTGAGATTCTCCATCAACTTCTCGTGGTGACTGGAATCCAACTGCAGATAAGGTTTTAACGAGCTGGCATTTGAGTGACTTGTTAATTTAATTAACTCCTGTTCAGCAACACCTTGCATAACAGTTTTTTAACCAAGATCCAGTCTTCCAATTGGGGTAGACGGTAAGAAAGAGTGTCTGATGAAATTTTTGGTCCTCTTTTTTCCATTAATTTCAAGAATAGTCTAAGTGGGCATACATTTTCGTTAGATGAATTTCTTACCAACCATTTGTTGCTTGCCAAACTTTTTGACCGCGAAAAAATGCTGTTGTATTCAATTCGACCCGTAAATTCTCCCATAATATCAATTTCCTTCTGGAAAAAGTTAATCTTGCAGTTTACGGTCTCATTGCCTCTCCAAGCAAGTTCAAATGAGCAAAGGTGAAAAAACTTTTTTGTGCTCAATCGGGGGTTTCTTTGTCGTAGCTATTGATCATTTTTATTGGTTCTTTGGTGGATAATGCTTTTGAACTGAGTTTTATTTTTTCTGGACCACTTTTTAAGCTGCCTTCGCTTGGTGTCTCTGGACAATCTTGCACATTTGAAAGATATATCCGTAAAAGGGTCGATTTTTATGTCGTATTCCGTAAAATATTTTTCTTGAACCATTTTTGCTGTTTTATTCCAAACGACTCTTTATAGTTTTCGCCATTGCCTTTTTTCATTTCAAAGGCGTAATCCTCGAGAATTTTTGCTAGATCCGTTATGGTAGTACATTTTTCAAGTGTAAAATTTCTAACCCATAGAAACTCCGAGAATTGGTTCCAAATAGAGCTTCTGGACATTTTCTGAAACGAATTTTCTTATTTCTTCACCTGACCGGCACCCGAACCTTGATATTTCGTCTAGATTCATTATTTCTTTTCAAAATTATGAAGACGCTTCAATGACATTTGTGAAACTGACAACTCCAGACACCTTAGTAACGGATTTTTCATAATTTTATCTCTGAGATATTACGTATTGTCAATATGAAACATGCCGTTGCTATGCAGTTTTGTCAGTTAAAAATAGTCTATAGTTCGTCTCACCTTGACTTTGCAGTACAGGGAACATAGGGCAATGCAATCCTTATGGGAGCTTTAGCGCTGCGATGCCGATTTTAATTTGAATGCTAATGACGTATGTCATGATTTTGTCATTTTAATGCGTTTGCCCACAGATAAGAACAACTTAGTTTCAATTCTGGAAGCCCCTTGAATTTTTTAGTCATTAGTGTGATTATTGTGCCGGTTTTTACAAATCATATTCTGATGACATTTGGCATCGCTGTTGGCCATAAGAGCCTGTACTGCTGTACGGACTATAGTGAAATAGTAAGATTAAAATAATACCAATACTAGTTTTATTATTAACAAAACATTTTTATGTTCCATTTTTATGCGTCATTTTATGATATAGATTCTAGAGTTAGTAAGTTTTTTAGATTTTGGGTAGATTCTAGGGTTAGCTACTTTTTTAGATTTTGGGTAATGTAACTGTATTAAATATTGATGGTCACCAAATGAGCGAACTTCCAAAAGACGCATTTTCCCCCAGCGACCTTGCAGGAAGTTTAGTGAAACTCCACATAACAAATGGAAATTTATCAACACCTTTACCAGAGGCTCTGCAATCTTTAAGAAAACTAAAAACTCTGGATCTACACGGTAATCACATTAGTACACTGAAGAAGAATCAATTCAAGGTAAATATTTATTAGTGTGTCTAAAATAATTATTCTTCGCGTCTCCGTTCTTCTATGATTGTTGATAGATACACTTTATTGTGGATCGCGCGCAATATTTTAAAGCCAAAAAAGTTAAAACTGGAATGTGGTTTACGATAAGCTAATGAGTCTAATGACAATAACTATGAATCAGTTTAATTTTATTGCGCTTCGCGTGTAGTTTTATTATTAGTGAGATTGCTAAAATTGGAAAAACAGGAAAAAGAAAGGCTTTAGAAGGGATCAAGGAATTGAAGAAGATGTCCCGTTTAGAAAAAGTTTTAAACACTTCTACATCAGAAAGGTCCGGATCTGAAGGTCAGTTTCTTTTCTTTTTATCAGTTATAAAAGTAAGAAAATAGACATTCACATGGGCGTAGTTTATTGACTACTAAAAACCCGCAGATTACTGTCTGCATATGCATGAAAATTTAAATAACTAGAAGGGTGTGATTCGTTTGATCACTATAGCCCGCAGATTATTGTCTACATATACATGAAAATTTAAATAACTAGAAGGGTGTGATTCGTTTGATCACTAGATTATTGTCTGCATATACATGTAAATTTAAATAACTAGAAAGATTAATTTGTTTGCAATATCCCGCAGATTATTGTTTGCGAGTATAAAAACAAAAAAAAAGTTGTATAAATTATTGTCTAAAATTTAATTTCGTTATTCATAAATTCTTATTAATCCTCAAGCCATCAGAATTCTTGGTTCAGCATTACAATTTCTGGGAAAGAACCCTAACGAGCCTAGCAATACGGGAGCCGAATTGCACCAAGAATTAATAATTCGATGGTGGAGCTATTTAAGAGAGGGGGTACCGACAAATGATCGAAAGGAATTAATTTAAAAAATTCCTATTTCCGCAAATTGCCCAGCTCTCCAGCCACCCAAGATGAACGATGAAATAAAATCGATTTTACCCAATCAGATTCAGAAGAACGATTACTTTTTCGCTAATCTTCAGGAGCAAATGGGAGCAGCCTTAAGTGCATTGGGCCAGATTATTAATATAAACATTGTGGAACCAAATAACCAAGTTACACTAGACGAAGAAAAACTGCAAAAATTAATAGATGCAGCACAGTTAATTGCTGGGACTCATCAAGCAATATCTATAAAAAGAAAATTTGAAGTTCAACCCTTTATTAATGAGGATAGTAGATCGGCTGCACAACAGAGTCCAATTGATGAATATCTCTTTGGATCTGGGTTTATGGATAAACTAAGGTCTTGTCAGACAGTCCGAAAAGCGGCTGACGAAATAAAAAAAAAGCCAAAAAGATATTTACTCCCACTGCTAGTTCTTCGCTTACTCAGCATTTAAACTTCAAGCGCCCTCAATTCAAGAAGAGGTTAAAAGAGAGGAGAGACCAAACACAAGCGGAGAATCGATTCTCACGGAAGCCTGCAAATCGGTTCCAGAGCCGGGAACATTACTCGAAAGTAAATCATCATCACCAATGTTAGAAATTCAAGAATTCCAGGGTAAAAAATGTGAAAAATATGTATCTTGGTACCCCAATCCACATTGTATAACAGTGGATGCTTTCACTATAGAATGGAAGGAATGTTATTTTTACGCATTTCCACATTTTTCCTTAATAGGCCGAACATTGCAAAAAATTCAAAAAGAGGAAGCAACGGGTATTCTCGTTGTACCTTTTTGGCCGTCACAGCCTTGGTATCCTACATTCATAGAATTATTAATAGAAAAGCCAATAATATTTAGACCATGTAAAAATTTACTTATTTCCCCTTTTAGAGACGCACATCCACTCTACAAATCCCTTTCCCTGGTGGCAGGGAAGTTGTCTGGGAGGCCATGAAAGCCAGAAACATTCCAGTTGCAGCGATCCCAGTAATGTTAAGATCCATCTCAGATAAGTCTTTAAGACAATATACTAATTTTTATAGAAAGTGGTGGAGTTTCTGTTTAGATAAAGAATGCAATCCTTATAATTACTGTTTAGATAATATTTTAGGTTTTTTATTGAAGATGGTAGACAAAAAATTGTCTTACTCTTCAATTAACTGTTCAAGATCAGTATTATCCTTATTATTTGATATGGGGTCTCATAATGAAAAAATAATAAAACGGTTCTTGAAAGGCGTTTACAACAAAAACCCGTCAAAGCCAAAATACGAAAATACTTGGGATACAGGTCCTGTTTTGGAATATTTGGAAACAATGTTTCCCTTACAATCACTATCGCCAAGGGAAGTAACACAGAAGTTAACTGTTTTATTAGCCCTCACTTCAGCATATAGAATGCAGACTTTATCGAAAATTGAACTAAAGAACATTATATCTTTCCCTGACAGGTTAGAAATAAAAATCTCCAAACAATAAAGACACCGGGATTAAATCGTACTCAACCTGTTCTTATTTTTCCATTTTTTAAGGAAAATCTCAAATTGTGTGTAGCTTCTTTAATAAACTATCATATAGATATTACAAGAGGAATAAGAACTGACGATATTCTAATTTACAATTATAAAAAACCTTATCACGCAGCATCTACTCAAACTCTCAGCAGATGGATAAAGTTAATCATGCAGCAACATCGTCAGCTTTTCGTGCAGGGCTAAACATTGATGCATTCTTAAAGACCGTGGGTTGGTCAAAAAGTTTAAATTTTTTTAACAAATTTTATAACACACCCACTATTGAGGATAGGGATATTTTTGCTAAATGTATTCTTAAAAGAAACGAAAACATAAAAATTTTTGTATTGTATTTTGAATTCTTGTATTTTGTTATTGTAGGTGCATTAAAATATTATTTTGTGTCTATATTATAATTGTTTAGTTGCTAATATGCAAATGTTTACTTAACCATAATTTTCTTAATTAGAAGATATATATTATATTACTAATTGTTATTAAAAGTATACATTTTCTATTTTCATTCATTTATAGAATACATTTTAGGATATATTAGCACTCTCATACTAGAGGAACTCAAAACTGCACTCAATTATTCTTTAAACATCTATCAACAATCATAGAAGAACGGAGATGCGAAGAATAATTGTAAGATTGATCGACTTACCTGTAAGGAAGATTAATCTCAATTATTCGAGCGTCGTAGCTCCTCTATGATAGGGCCCACCCTACCCCTAAGACCAGGACCCAGATAGAATTGAGGCAGTTGTTTGAGACCAATGAAACTGATTCATAGTTATTGTCATTAGATCATTAGCTTATCGTAAACCACATTCCAGTTTTCACTTTTTTGGCTTTAAAATATTGCGCGCGATCCACAATAAAGTGTATCTATCAACAATTATAGAAGAACTACGACGCTCGAATAATTGAGATTAATCTTCCTTACAGGTAAGTCGATCAATCTTACAATTATATGCTTACAATAGTTACAATAGCAAAAACAAATTATTTGTTATTTATAGGGTTTAAGGGACGTTGAAGTTCTTGATTTAAGTTTTAATGAGATACCTAAAATTGATTCGTCACATTTGGCAGATTTAACAAAGATGACATGGTTAAATGTATCTAATAACAGATTAACAGAAATTACCAGGTATGTGATACCTTATTTAACATATATTAAAATTTCGTTACCGTGTGGTATTAAATGCTAATCGATTTTAGAAACAGATACAGGGTGTACCAACCTTACGACAAAGTTCGATATATGGGTTGTTTTAGAAGATATCAAAAAATGTTATTAACAAAAATAGATGTTTTTAGGGTCCATATTTTGAAATTACCTTAAACTATACAGAGTGTTGTATAACTCCGTTACAAACCAAACATATGATTTTTTAAATGGGAACCCCTGTATATTATACCGAATTCGGACTGCTCACATTTTTTTAAAGATTTTGATATAAGGTTTTGATACGTTATATAGAGTCCTTCAGAAGTTATGGACACGTTTGTGTGAAGATCGTAGTTAAATCAACGCTCTGTATATTATTGTACGTTGAAAAAAAGTATTTTGCCTAACAGAGTTTCGTATTCCGTATTCTATTAAATATTTATATTATATTATATATATTCTATTAAATATTAATTATTTCCCCTTTTGTATACAGGGTGGACGATAACTCGAACCTTTCATTTTCTCTCTTCTTTCAAATGGAACACCCTATTTAATGTTTTTTTTTCCTGGGTATCGGTCAAATGAAAAAAAATAAATTAAATAAATATATTTTTTTTATATTAAAATTGGTATAACAACAACGTTTCGGCCATGGGCCATCATCAGGTGTATATAGATACAACTAAAAAATTATTAATTAATTCACACACAATAATATTCATTTTAAAAACTTACAAAATCACCACAAAGTCTACATTTAAAATTGTATACGTTTAAAATATTTGAAGAAATTAAATAAAATTGTAAAAACACAGAAAACAGTAAAAAGGTAAAAAAGTTAAATTTTTTTTATAAAAAATGTAAAACTATCGCATAGGCGGGTAATAAATATTTTATATAAGTAAATCTAGAACGAAATTAAGATAGGTGTAAGAGACAAGACCAATTACAATTTTATTCAATTTCTTCAAATATTTTAAACGTATACAATTTTAAATGTAAACTTTGAGGTGATTTTGTAAGTTTTTAAAATGAATATTATTGTGTGTGAATTAATTAATAATTTTTTAGTTGTATCTATATACACCTGATGATGGCCCATGGCCGAAACGTTGTTGTTATACCAATTTTAATATAAAAAAATATATTTATTTAATTTATTTTTTTTCATTTGACCGATACCCAGGAAAAAAAAACTTTAAATTGTTATTGTACGGTCAGGAAAATTTCCAAATGGAACACCCTGTATTTTATATCATAAATAGAATATTCGATTATGTAACTTTAATTTTTTTTAAGCATTCCCTATACCCAAATTTCATGAAAACAGAGTTATTTTGTAATATTTATTATAAACCATTATTAACCTATTATGTGAAAGAAATAAAAATTGAATGTAACAAACAATCCTTAAAAATAACAAATTGTAATACACAATTACTCGTACATTTCAGCCTTTTTCCTGCAAGTCTATTTTGAATTGCTAGCAAATTTTGACCATGCCTTCGTACATTGCCGCAACTTTTGAGATTTTTTTTTCGTCATTTGACAAGTGTTGTCAGTTTCTGAATATTTGAGGTTACGTTACCTTTAATTTAAAACATGGATTTTCATACAAATACAAACTGTAAGTACACACGAACTTCGGAATAAACATATAGATAGTATCATAAAATACTTCAATGTTTATTATGCTTATGGGACAACAGGATAGAATCAGCTGACGTAAACTGACATTTCTGCCAACATAGATTTTGGGTTCGATCAAAATTCCCTAAAAACAGGCGAGATTGCGCAGATTTGACCTTGAATAAATAGAAATGGTTCTATACTTTTGTGCGCCTTTTTGTTGCAGTCAAAAGTCTGAAACGCATGCGCAGTTGTTTCACAAAAAAGCTAGCAATAGAACTGCGAGCAAAAGCCTGAAATATACAAGTACCTTTAAAAATAATAAATTGTAATACCCAATTTATTCTAAATAAAACAAGTCTCCTAAAGTATAATTCTAACCATAATATTTAACTAAATGTTCAAAGTGTTCACCGTTAACATCAATGCAATGCTGCAGTCTAAGTTCAAATAATTGACTAACATGTTTCAGCATTTTAACGTTAACAGATTGATATGCCACTATGATTCTCTCTTTCATGTCGTGTCTAGTAGTCGGGGAAGTTTTATAAACATTATTTTTTATAAAACCCCAAAAAAAGAAATCCAAATTAGTTATATCGGGAGACCGGGCTAGCCTATCATTTGGGCCCCTTCTTCCAATCCATTTGTTATGGAATTCGGTATTGAGATAATGTTAACGGTGAACATTTTGAACATTTAGTATAATATTATAGTTAGAATTATACTTTTGGAGACTTGTTTTATTTTGAATAAATTGTGTATTACAATTTGTTATTTTTAAGGATTGTTTGTTGCATTCAACGTTTATTTCTTTCACATAATAGGTTAATAATGGTTTACAATAAATATTACAAAATAACTCTGTTTTCATAAACTTTGGGTATAGGGAATGCTTAACAAACATTAAAGTTACATAATCGGATATTCTATTTATGATATAAAATACAGGGTGTTCTATTTGAAAGAAGAGAGAAAATGAAAGGTTCGAGTTACCGTCCACCCTGTATATAAGAGGGGAAATAATTAATATTTAATAGAATACGGTGATATTGAATCATATTGCGAAACTCTGTTATAATAATATACAATATACAGGGGTTCCCATTTAAAAAATCATATGGTTTGTGACGGAGTTATACAACACTGTATAGTTTAAGGTAATTTCAAAATATTGTACCTAAAGACATCTACTATTTTGTTAATAACATTTTTTGATATATTCTAAAACAACCCATATATCGAACTTTGTCGTAAAGTTGGTACACCCTGTATATATAACATAACTAAAAAGCACATTTAAAAATGACATTACCTTTTTTTATATAAAGAATATCAATGTAAAAAATTTAAATTCAGAGATAATTCGATTATCCTCAACAATTCCCGTCAATTAAATAATCTTACAAACATAAAATTTCCTCCTTCCTTCTAACAGATGTCCTCCATAGAGGACATCCGTTAAGAAATCAGTGTTGCCATTTCCGAATAAATCCCTAAAAAATCACTAAAAACATACTGACGCTTGTTATCGCTTTCAGTCATTATATTAGGATAAAAAAACCTCAATAATTCCTTTTCATTTGATATCAAACTGCATAATAGTCTAATTTTTCAGATATTACAAATGGATGTCCCTATAAATTTGTTTTTATGCAATATCTTTCAATTGGAACTATTATGCACTATTTTGTTTATTGTACAGTGTTTTTCGAAGTGTAAAGCACCTTTGAATAATTGAAACTTATGAAAAAAAGCGTCAGTATTTTTTTAGTATTTTTTTAGGGATTTATTCGGAATTGGAAAAACTGATTTCTTAGCAGAAGTCCTCTATTAAAACTAGGGTTTTCCGAAACAACGTTAATAAATCCTTCAGGTAAAGTAATGTATATTGAGATTGTTTCTTCTCGTTAGTGATAGTGGACTGTATATTAACACCTTTTCTCTTGTTAAAAGTAAAAACTTGGTTATTTTTGTAATGACAATTTATTGTAAGTTTTTTCTATCCAAAAAACGACAGTTCTTGTCATGACCTTCTCTTTTCTATCTAAAAAAAAACATTTTAACGATACATGTGTTGCCTAACTAATAGGTCATAAGTACAATTAAAATAAAGAGCAATACGGCGTCAACATGCCGCCCGCCTTGATATGCATTTCAATAACATTAAACATAAAAATAAAATAAAGTCCCAATATATTTAAGTCTCTAATGGCAAAACACAGAGCCTTGACACAGCTCTTTTGAATTCCTTTCCATTTGCCGTTCTAATGCTGACTACTCGAACTACTCCATCAGCCCCTGGATGAAGATCGGTAATTCGCGCCAAACTCCATTGGAGGGGAGGCACATCTGGATCCTTTATCAATACTAAATCTCCAATTTTCATTAACTGGTGAGCATTGTATTTCCACTTTGTGCGTGACTGCAACTCGGCAATATATTCTACATGCCACCTTTTCCAAAATGACTGTACAGCTTGTTGCTGCTGTTTAAATAAGGCTAAACGATTCATCGGCTTTTCTACGTAGTTTGGTTCAGGTATAGCTGTAATAGGTCTGCCAACCAAGAAATGGGCAGGAGTAAGAGGGTAAAGTCTAAAGGACTACAAGAAAGTGGAGTAAGAGGACGGGAATTTAATATTCCTTCAATTTGAATCAACACGGTAAGGAAATCTTCATATGTTAATTGTAAGTTTCCAACTACCCTTTTTACGTGATTTTTAGCGCTTTTTACACCAGCTTCCCAAATACCTCCGAAATTTGGGGTGTAAGGAGGGTTAAAATGCCAAGCTATTTCCTCTTCAGCCATATTCTGTAAAATTACTTCAGAGGAATTCTTAAGAAACTCATACAACTTATGTAATTCGGAGCTAGCTCCAATAAAATTAGATCCATTGTCAGAATAAACATTTTTTGGTTTACCCCTTCTGGCAATGAATCTCTTAAAAGTGGCAAAAAAGGCTTCAGTAGATAACCCTGTCACTAAATCAAGATGTATTGCTTTGACTGACATACATGTAAAAACACAGATATATGCCTTAATTAGTTTAGCACCCCTTAGCTTTCTGTCTTTTATTAGGATTGGTCCAGCAAACCGACATTAGAGAAAGGGAAATTTTGTGAAATACGATATTCAGGTAAATTACCCATAAGCGGTTGATAAAATTTAGGTTTTACTTTGAAGCACTTTATACATGAATGTACTATTTTTCTTGAAACATTACGCCCAGACAGAGGCCAGTACCTTTCTCTAATGGAGGCTAATAATTGTTGTGGACCACAATGACATAGTCGTTCATGTTCATAAAGTAGTATTAAATGCGTCAGTTTATGACTTCCACATAAAATAATTGGATGTTTTTTGTCATATAAAAATTGCTGAGAATTTTCCAGTCTCCCTCCCACTCTAATAATACCGTCATTGTCCATGAGTGGGTTTAAGCATAATAAACTGCTCTTTTTATGAATAGGGATACTCTTGCTCAAATTAACACATTCTAAAGGGAATGACTCTTGTTGAGATAATCTTATTAACGATTTAAAAGCTCTATTTAATTCTAACAATGTCAAAGCACCATATTTGGTACAAGTACGTGCTCTCAGATTGTTATAAAATCTAAAACAGAAAGCTGTTACTCTCTTTAACTTATTCAATGACGAATATCTACTAAAAATTTCAAAATGTTGATGAGTTGCTATATTACTCATTATCTTTTGTTCTGGAAGTTCTTGCAAATCATAGTCAATTAATAAATCTGGCCATTCAGACTTATCCTGCAATAGCCACTGTGGTCCGTGCCACCACAAGTCAGATCCAATGATTTCCATAACAGGTATACCGCGAGTTAATAAATCGGCGGGGTTATCCTTAGATCCGGATATGATGCCAATTTTTTGGTTCAGTTAAATTTTTGAATTTTACCCACTCGATTAGCAATAAATGACTTCCAAATTCTAGCTGGTGACCTTATCCAGCCAAGAGCAATGGTTGAATCACTCCAATAATATTTGCCATGTATTGGTATACAAATAGAATTTAAAACAGTTTTGCTCAGAGATGAAAGGAGCTCAGCAGCACACAACTCCAATCTGGGCAAACTCACTTGTTTTATAGGCGCTACTCTAGTCTTAGCAGCCAATAATTGAGAACTTATATTGCCCTCATTATCGATGCTTCTCAAATAAATGCATGCGCCATAAGCGCATTCAGACGAATCTGCAAAACCGTGGTATTCTATAACAAAGGCTTTTGGTGAAAGTGTGAACCTGGGGATGTCTAACCTTTCTAACATTTGCAAATCTTTTCTGAAATTAATCCAATCGCTATAAATTTTTTTGAGGTACTGCCTCATCCCAAGTAAGGCCTGCTTGCCATAATTGTTGTAAAATTAATTTTGACCTTATTGTTATTGGTGAAAGTAAACCTAGCGGATCGAATATTTGAGAAGAAATGGACAGAATTATTCTTTTTGTAACAACATTAGGTGAATCTAGATTTATATTATATTGTATTGTATCACTATGAGAATTCCAATATACACCCAAAGTTTTGTTACTTTGATCTTCTGTTAAATACAATTTACTAACCTCGGAATTGTCATCTACATTAAAGTCTTTTAAATGCTCAGTTCTGTTTGTTAACCATTTTCTTAAAATAAAACCTGCGGACTGCAAAATGTAAGAAACATCCTTCTGAATTGTTAGTAATTCTTCTATCGAATCACAACCTGTCAATAAATCATCTATATAAAAAGTCTTGTTTTATCACCTTTGCAGCCTTGGGGTATTTAAGCTCATTATCGTTAGCCAATTGAACTAGACAGCGTGTAGCTAAAAATGGTGCCGAAGCTGTACCATAAGTAACTGTGTTTAACTGAAAATAATTTAATTCTTCAGTAGGATTTTCCCTCCAAAATATTCGTTGCAATGAACGCTGCTCTCTATCTATTAGGATCTGCCTATACATTTTTGAAATATCGGCACTCATGACATGTGGATAACATCTAAATCTAAGCAAAATGGAAAACAAATCCGACTGAACAGTAGGACCAACATACTGTGCATCGTTTAAAGAAATACCATTGGTAGCTTTTGAACTAGCATCAAAAAACTACTCGACACTTGGTAGTTAAAGAATTTTCTCGGATTACAGCATGGTGAGGCATATAATAAATTAGTTTTTCGGAACTATCATTTTCGTTTATTTTTGTCATGTGATTTAAACTTTCATACTCACGCATAAATTGAACATAATCATTTTTTAGAGAATTGTTTTTATTTAATTTTTTGCTCTAAAGAATAGAATCGTTTTAGAGCTACCTTCCGTGAGTCACCTAAACAATTAATATTTTTATTGACCGGCATTTTTACCACAAAACGTCCTTTAGAGTTCCTACGTGTATTTTTTAAAAAATCATCTTCGCACATTTGTTCAATTTTATTTAAAACTGAAATATTTTCAAAATTTTCTATTTGCCAAAATTGACTTAACTGATCACTTATTATTTTTTCAAAATTATCAGCTGTTATAGTGGAGTGACACGAAATGGTAGAATAATTTTGATTTGGTAACATTGTTTGTCCCGAGATTATCCAACCTAATAAAGTTTTTTGTAGGATCGGCATATTTTTTCCTAAACTTAATTGTCCCACAGAAAGTAACTGCCAAAAAATGGTACTGCCTAACAAAATATCAATTTCTCTGCTTTTATAGAATTCAGAATCAGCAAGTTGTATATTTTTTGGTATTTCAAATAGGGACCTATCCATGTTACAGGTAGGCAGGTTTTTCTGTAATTTTATTTATTATTAGACAAGATACCTCAGTTTTAAAAATTTGAATTTAAGGAACCTATTTCAATTATAGTTTTGTGTTTAATTGTAGATATCGCTTTCCCAACACCTTTAATTGTTAAATTGAAATTTATTTTATTAAGATTTAATTTTTCGCACAATGATTCAGTTACAAAAACAACACTGTGACCCATTATCTAGTAAAACTCTTGCTAAATGATATTTACCATATTTATTTTTTACCTGCACCATAGCTGTAGCGAGCAAAACTTCTGTAGGCCAAAAAGGATTTATTGTTTGAGATACTAAAGTGTGTTGAGCTTCAATTGTATTATCACTTTCGTTATTGTTAAAATTGGTATTCATTGTTTGTTGCGTTTGATTACGATCAATATGTATTAAAGTATTGTGTTTTCGAAAGCATTTCTTACACCCGCTATAGGTGCAATGTTTTGATAAATGTCCTGGCCTAAAACAGTTAATACATAGTTTTTTCTCAAACAATTTTTGACTACGCTCGTTTATTGGAATATTTAAAAGTTGCTCACATTCATAAACTGAATGATCATTTTTACAAAAGTAGCACTTTGGTTTACTTGTGCTTACATGTGAAGTGGAAAAATTATTTTTTGAATGTTTATTGCGAAATTTATTTTCCGTTTTAATAGCGACCTTGGAAATTGCTCCTTTATGTTCTAATTTTTTCATTAAACCTAGCCTATAAATTAAAAATTCCTCCATAACACTCATTTTAGGTTTTTCACCCTTAATTGCATAAGATTCCCATTCTTTTTGTGTTTCTTCATCAAATTTAGTTGTCAAGATATAAATAAGCAATGTATCCACAGAGGGCTCTTGAAAACTTTCTAAAGCTCTTAAATTTTTTGTTGTGTTTAAATAGAGATCTCTCAAACCTATATGATCTTGGTTTAGCATAGCAGATTGCTCAAAAATTGCTTTTATGTGATTAAAAATTATTAAATTGTTATTCTCATAATATTGACAAAGCAATTTCCAAGCAACATCATAATTTGCCTCTGTTTTTTGAATTCCCATTAATAAATCTTTTGCTTCACCTTCTAGTGACATTTTTAAATAATGAAATTTATCTATCTTGGTTAAATGGGTTTTATTGTGTACCATATCAAGAAAGATATCTCTAAACTCTAACCAATTGTTTATATGACCATTAAAAACAGGCAATCTGATCGTTGGAAAACGAATATCATGACTAGCTAAAGGGTGTATCGTATTGCTAAATGTTGGATTGTCTACCTTACCTTGTGCCTGAGCCCCTTGTATATGAGTTCCCTGTAATTGCTCACCTTGTATTTTACCCCTTTGTAATAATTGATCAACTTGTATCTGCGATTTTTGTACTTGATCACCTTGTATATAAGATTCTTGTATTTTATTACCTTGTATATGAGATTCTTGTGTTTGATCATCTTGTATAGTAACCTTAGTTATTTTACTACTATGTTGGGAATATTTTGACATTGTTGAACTACTTGAACTTTTTTTATTAAAATAATTGTCATTTGCCCTTATTATTTCTTTTAAATTTCCCAACACCCAAAAATAAATTTGCTCAAATTCTTGTCTTTCTTTTTCTTGTTGTTTTAATAAATTTTCATCATCTATTAATTGATGTTCTATTGAAGACTGAATTTCCTCAAATTCGTTTAAGAGAGGATCAGTCTTTTCTATTTTTGTAAGTATTGCACTATATAATGTAGGATCTTTTAAAATTAATCCTTTCTCGAACTCTATACCCTGAATATAATGTTTTAAACGGGTGATTTTCCCTTTAACTTGGCCCCTAGTCAAGTTTAGCGCCTTTAATTCGTCTCCCATAATTTGTTTCTACAGATTTTTGTATTTAAGAAAGAGTCTTGTATATAGCTTAGTATTTTACTATTTAAATATGTTATAGGAACCTTGTACTTGATAGTTATTAATTGTGTAAATAGTAAATATTGTTGACTAATATTAATATTAATTTGTCTATTGAGTTTTTGATCAAATTGAAGGAATATTAATGGAAATAGAAATGGGAAAAAACTCACAGAATAGGATCGGTTGGCCACCCGAACTGACTCTGACGTGTTTCTTTCCAGTTTCCTCCAACTATTTTTCACTTCTTACTAATTTCTGTTTCTTTGATCCAGCGAAAAAGGACCATGTTTCTTCTCGTTAGTGATAGTGGACTGTATATTAACACCTTTTCTCTTGTTAAAAGTAAAAACTTGGTTATTTTTGTAATGACAATTTATTGTAAGTTTTTTCTATCCAAAAAACGACAGTTCTTGTCATGACCTTCTCTTTTCTATCTAAAAAAAAACATTTTAACGATACATGTGTTGCCTAACTAATAGGTCATAAGTACAATTAAAATAAAGAGCAATACGGCGTCAACAGAGATGAATAGCTAAACTCCAGTATAAATAAAATGTAAAACTTACCTCAGTATGAAAATATAAAAGAATATTAGAATAATTTTCATGAATATATTAGCCACTTTTCTTTATTTCATTGAAAATATTTGGTATAGTAATCTTAAATGTTAAACATTCAAATAGAGGAAGAATGTATTTGACAACTTTATCTTGGATAGAATTCTGTAATACTATTTCATAACAATCGAGCGTCCCAATTCATATAGCTTTTTCTGGAAGTCAGAATCTAAAACCAACAGAATATAATTAAAACTATTAATTTATTTCATATGTTCGATTAACAATTGTGTAATTTAGGTAGTTAAATGTTTAAATATTAGTTATAAGGTGGAGGTACTCACATTGTGGCATGTAATCATTTTGTAGTGCTTCGATAACAGATATGTATTCAGGCAACTTAAATGACTACTTAAAGGACTGTTTCAACAACAGTTGATAAAACTTATTGTTGAGCAATTTAGTTGGAAAAAATGTATGTAAAATAGTAGTTTAAGTTTGTATATTAATTATAAGTTTGTTAATATCAGAAAATTTAACTTAAACAAGTATAATAGTTGCTATCAAGTTCATATTATAGATTAAAATAAAAAGCCTAATTTTCATTCTTTCAAGTCAAATTAGTTTTCAAAAGTTATATAGTTATAATCTATGAGATTTATGCACAAATTGATATCCATTTCATGTTATTTGCTTAAATTTACATAAATTCAAGGAAATGGACATGCCAGAATCAGCACATTTCAAACATCAATTTTATAGGGAAAAAATGATCAAAAAATAATTTAAATAACTTTTTCATGAAAGTAAGAATACCGATTTTCTATATATTATCAAAGAAACATTCAAATATGTTAAAAATTTTTATCATTTTATGTAACTTTAGGTTAAATTTTGCAAATTGAAACAATTGATTGCTAATTTAATGTCATTAGTGTCATAATTAGGGAACAGGTATAAAAGGCCGTGCATTTTAGTTTTCGTCGTCTTATTCCCTCTGATTTTATCTGATCCGCTAATTAGCAATTGAAGACTGGTATCATAACCACATTTTTAATAAAAAATCAAGTTTAATTACATTATACAACAAAAATATTATTATAAAAATAATTAAATAGTATCAAAGTACTTACCAAAAAGTGCGATTCATCAGAATCAATCTAAATTCTAGTAAGATTGATAAGGTTTCTTATAACCTGGGAGGGCATTTTGTGTAACATAGAACCAAGCAGACGTGTGTGCGGGTCATTTAAGCAACAGGGAACCAGCAGTATCGGAATCGTTGCCAACCGAAACACAGTGATTTGAAGGTACGTTCATTAAAACATTATATTTGTGTGCGCATGATTATTTAAAATGAAATCAAGGACATATTAGCATTTATCAAGGTATTTCTATTGTGTTGGGTAAATTCTTGCATGTAATAAATCTTTGAAGAAAATTAATAGTTTGTAGAATTTTTGTATTAAACAATTCCGTAATTACAATTGGATGTTTTATAGAGTAATCAAATTGAGTTTTACTTGAATCCTACCCAAGATAAAGAGTCGGGTTTCGAAATAAATCAAATTTTTACTGAGCTAGCAGATATTTATTAGGGCGTTCATTTAAAAAATTTAAAGTATACAACAATTAATAATTCAAACATTTCATTTTTTGTTAAATATACAATATAAAAACATTAAATAATAAATCAATAAGATCAAACCATCACAATATATATTCTTCTGAATTTCCATGAAGAAATGCTGTAACCACATCCAATGAAGATTGAGATCCTTTTTTATTTGCTGTTGATAAGGTATTGTAATAATAGTATAGCGAACTATTGGAGCATATATTTCTTTAAAAGCGAGTCATTCTGTCTGTTTAAATCCTCTAGCAGCTACTAATCTCACTTTGTATATACAAAGATTTCCAAATTCGTCCTTTTTAATTTTGAAAACCCACTTGGTGTCAATTAATTTTGAATCTTTTGGTTTTTCTACTTCTTCCCAAGTATTAATAAATTTTAATGATATTGAGAGGATTCTTGACTATATCCATCTTTTCAACCCAGCTTTATCGACGATGTATTATAGTTACCAAATCATCATTCGGAAAACTCCCCCCTATATATTTTACAGAGATTTAGGTGGACATTCAAGTAAAAATAAAACATTCTTTATTTATTATAAATTAAACGTGTTAAATTTTAGAGGTGCTTTTGCACGGAATACAGTTTTAAGAGTTCTTAACGTGAATTCAAATAAAATCAAGAAACTTGACCAGAATTCATTTCGAGGAATGAGATTTTTAAGAAGATTGTACTTAGCCAACAATGAGATAATTGATATAGGCAGAGGAACTTTTGGTGCTTTAAAAAGAATCGGTACCATTGATCTTGCAGGGAACAGACTGAAGAAAATTGATTATCAGATGTTCTTTGAGCTTAATTTTATTGAGGTAAGACCATTTTTTAAAAACCAAGTATTAAAATGTGTTAAAAAAGTCCACAAAAATATATTTAAACATTATTGTGTTTTTTTTCAAAACGTCTAACCTTAACAGATAATGCGGTACCAAATTTTTTTGGATAATTTCTCTCCTAACTATAACGACACTAAATACGCTTATGTTTGAACAATAAAATTAGAAATTCTCGAAACAGGTCGATTTTTGATTTCAATTTACTATTGTTTCAAATCATAATCTAATATACAGGGTGAACCACTTTCGTGTAATGACGTCATCACCATTTTTTCAAATGGAACCCCTCCTTTTTTTTCAATTTCCAAATTGCGTTTGCTGAACTGATTCCAAAAATGTATAATATGTTGCTTCAAATTGGTACAGGGTGGGCAAAAATGCAAAAATTTACTTACAAAGTCATGAAAATAACGAATAAACGTAATAAACACATTAAATACAATTACGTTATGTTATACAACTACTTTGATAAACTATTAAGAACATCCAGCATTATTCTTAATAATTGTATCTCACAACTTTATTAGTGATTCAAGCCCCTAGACTATAAAAATCTTTTTGTTTGGCATTATTTTTTACCATTCTTTTTATTTGACAATGATGTCAAAAACATTAAAGCACAGTTTCGTATTGTTAGCGCTTTAGAGAAGGTACGTTCGTGACCTTTTTTTACAAAATGCCTCTAACCGAAAAGTGACAGGATTGAAATATTAATCATGATTGGTATTGGCAACAAGAGGTATGCCGATTATTCCATGAAATGCACCCAGATCTTGAACCTTTTTCATAATCCACGGTAAGTAGAATAGAGCGAAAATACAGAGAATTAGGACATGTGAGGGATGCAGCAAAGCAAGGTAGACCAAAAATTGATTATAGAAAATCCACACTGTAGATTGTGAGGATTATCGAGGGATTTTGGATGGAATGTCTTCAGTATCAAACATTTTCAAAAAGGAAAATACCATAAAGTACGTCTCATCCATGAATTGGCTGAAGACGACTTTGAGCGAAGAACTGAATTCTGCGATTATATATAACCAAAATAACAACGTTTTATTTGAACGGTCATGTTAACCGTCATTATATCTAGATTTCCTACAAAATACATTAATTCCTGATCTGATCCAGCTTTTTCCTGATATTCAAATACCCACTAATGTAGACCGCAGAATCTGGTTTCAACAGGATAGCGCACTGCCACATTTCGCAGTAGCTGTGCGCAATTTTTTAAACACAACTTTTCCACAAAGGTGAATAGGAAGAAGGGTACCAGTGAAATGGGGTTTATTTGGGGTTATTTAAAATCTAAAGTCTACTTAAACAGACCTGGAAATATCCCTCAACTACAAGACCGAATCAGACAAGAAATATAGAGCATAACACCCGCTATGCTACAGAATGTTAGAGACGAAATTAATGCCCGGTGCAATCATTGTATAACGGTCAATGGAGAACAATTTGAACATTTATTGTAAGTTTTCGTTTGTTTGTTTGTTTTTGGAAGGTGATGCCCAGCAGCTGTCAGAGGGTTTCGCAATACCTAGTTTCACCAAGGCTTCAAATTCTTGCTTTGCGATGTTGAGTTTTTCTCCAATTAACCGTCTAGGTTTATAACTAATAGGAGGTCCAGGGGTAGTTTTTATGTGATGCATAGTTTCATGTTTCTGTTCAAGTGGCATGCCATTTGGACTTTACTTTCTGGATACTCACTTAAAAGGTTGTGGAACAGAGACTTGCCCACTATTGATAGTACAGATGAAACATTGTCTTGTGAAAAAGTACAGTACGTGGCAAGAGAACAATCCTGTCAAAGAGTCAATCTGTTTGCGATTATGAACATCCACTATAATGTTAAAATGAGCCAAAAAGTCAACACCAATTATTGGTTTTGTCACATCTGCAACCACAAAACGCCACGGAAAGTCACGGCGAAGGCCTAGATTGAGAGACAAGCTAAGTGCACCATATGTTTTAATAACTGAACCATTTGCCGCAAAAAGTTCATAAGGAGTCTGTTCCTTAAACTGTTTTAAGTATGACTTTGGGTACACACAAAGGTCAGAACTGGTATCAACTAAAAATTGTACTTTTGATTTTTTGTCTGTCACAAAAAGGCGATGAGAGCTTGGACAGGCACAATTCGCTGCACACTGTGGCTGCCCTGGTTTTAGTTTTCCGATGGTGATATGGTAGAATTTTTACTATTTCTGAACTCACAAGGTAAAATGCACTTACGAGCTTGTTTACCAAATTTTTGATGATACCAACATACTTTTGAATTACTGTCATAATTTTGATTTCTAGACTGTCTATAATTTTGATTTCTAGACCGGCTATAATTTCTATTTGTAGATGGGCTACGGTTATCATTATTTCTGATTGAAGTTGAGATAACTGCTTGGTTAGTTCAGTAACTTGTTCGGTTAAAGCTGATATCTGTGAATTCTGGTTGATGGCACTGATGGTTAGTAAAGAGACTTCACAAATGTTGTCAGCAATGTCTGCGATCTCATCTAGGTTGCTTGACATTTGTGTTGATAAGATTGCCTTTATTTCTCTAGGGAGTTTGACGATCCATAGCGATTTCAGGATGTTGTCAGGAATGGATGTGCCCGCTAGAGACCGCAGTTGTCGTAGCAATTGTGATGGCTTGCGGTCCCCGATCTCTTCGTGCTCGAGAAGTCTTTGGATTTTTTTGTCTTGCGAAAGTGACAGCCGCTTTACTAATTCAGTTTTAATTTTGTTGTACTTATCCGTGGCAGGAGGGTTGGTAATGATGTCTTCAACCTCTATGGCAATCCTACTCTCCAACTGGGATATAACATATGCAAATTTTGTTTCATCGCGGGTAATTCCACTTAACAGGAATTGACCCTCAAGTTGAGAAAACCATAGGTTGGGTTTCTCAGGCCAGAAAGGTTGTGCTTTGATGGAGACTCTCGCAATAGATTGATTGGTCGCGTCTTCGTTATTTGCTATGGTATTCGTTTAGATGACTTAATAAATATTAATTGATCGGAATGTCGGGGTCACCACTGAAGAGTCTAACCGTAAGATTGAGGATTAATTAAAATGCTATTGACGTTTGAAATACAAGTCACCACAAATTGCATAACTACATAATTTCATTTAATTTTTTTATTACATTCAGTAACGTATTACTTTCCATAAACAATTTTCATATTTTTTTTTGCATTTTTGCCCACCCTGTACCAATTTGAAGCAACATATTATACATTTTTGGAATCAGCTCAGCAAAGGCAATTTGGAAATTGAAAAAAAAGGGGGGTTCCATTTGAAAAAAATGGTGATGACGTCATTACACGAAAGTGGTTTACCCTGTATATTAGATTATGATTTGAAACAATAGTAAATTAAAATCAAAAATCGACCTGTTTCGGGAATTTCTAATTTTATTGTTCATTCAGCCAATAATGAATTTATGCGTTACTTTATGGACGCACTGTAAATCGATCTGAGCTGAGTGTCTTTCGCGCCTCGGTTTTACTTTCGGAATAATCGCTGATAACTATTGATCAGTCACCCTCTTCTGTCAATAGTGTAATCCATGTTTACAATAATAATATTTAAAAAAATATTTCTTTGATAAGAATGAAAATGTGATTTATATTTTCCAGATTTTAGACGTTTCTAATAATCAGATAAAGGAAATCCAAAAACTAGCATTTAAAGACTTGTTTCTAACCCATATAAATCTATCAAATAATCAAATAGATAAGATTGAAAATGGGGCGTTCGAAAATTGTGCTAATATTACTGTGCTGGATTTATCTTTTAACCAATTATCAGAACTCCCAAAGAAAGCTTTTGATGAAAATACGTACGCCACTGAACTGCAGCTATCACATAACTTCTTCACCAACTTTTCACAGGTAAAACATATTTATAATATTTTGGCATGCAGGTAATTATTTTTTGATACGTCATTAGTTATGGCGTAATGACGTCATCGATTATTTTTTTAAATACAAACCAAGGTCACGTGACAGCTCATTTGAAAGGTCTCCTTATTGCCTTTGCAACAATGTAATCATTTGAATATTTATTTCTACAGGGTTAACCAAAACTGTTGGTTTATTAATACAATTAACTTAGAATAAATGTTTACTTAAATACAATTAAATTGCAGCAAATTTTCAAGTTGCCGACCTTCAGCAATGATACAATCGGAAAGGTGAGCAGCAAATTCTTTCCTAACGTTTTCGAGGACTTCAGGTGTTATTTGTGCAATTTCCGTTCGGATTCGCTCCTTCAACTCTTTTACATTATTCGGTCGATTTTGATATACTCTGCTCTTTAAATATCCCCACAAAAAAAGTCTAACCGAGTCAAATCTGGAGACCTTGGTGGCCATTCGATAGACACTGTACCAGCCTTGGAGCAGTTGTAGCATTTGGTTTCCTTGCTGGGTAGGGATTTTTTTTCATTTACTACTGGACGTAAAGGCCTGTTACCTAGTTTACTAAAACAGGCCGTATTTAGTTATTATTTATTTATTCTTTCCTTCATTTGAAACTAGCAAAGCGTAGCAGTGCTTCGCACCTGCCTTGATATCTATATTGATTTTTTTTATGTTTTCCTTTTTTATGTAAAAAAAAATTAAAAAATAAAAATTTTTAAGATTAAATTTTACTTTATTTGTGCAATTTGTCCACGCCTTCAACGTATCAAATCGATTATATTCTAAATGATTGCATGTTGCTAGTCTTTAACTATCCCAATTACCCTAATAAATTGTTATAAATATTTAAAATTTAATTCTACTTAAACGTCTTAAAAACTAAATGTCAATTGTCTTAAATGTTTAAATCTTAAATGTAATGCTGCGAACCTCGCTTCGCTCGGCACGCAGTGGATTTATATCCTAAGACGGTCTCAAAAAAATAACATGGTATTCAATAGTATTTTGTATGGAATTGGGTTATATTTAAAAAAAAAAATGATTTACTTTTAAAATAACTTTATTGTTACATAAGAAGTACATTTTATACATAATGCATTTTACATAAAAATTAAATTTGAGTTTTGATAGAACGTATTTTTTTTTCTTGGGTGAAGGGAAATGGATTTACGCACGCCCAAGTGTAATATTAATTTCTCTCCATTTTATATATTTTTTTTTGGTTTGGTTTTTTATTTTGTTTTTATATTTTATCTTTTTTTTGGCTTCTTTCTACGAGGGTTGTCTGAAAAGTTTCCGACCTAACAAAGATACCAGACATTTTTTCTAGAAATTAATTTTTATTTTTGTCTCCCAGCGATGCTCCCATCTCTTCAACCCGCCCAAATAGTACTCCGCATCTTCCTCTCCAAAATAGTTGTTTACGAAGGTGATGGCCTCCTCATTCGACGAAAATCTCTGTCCTCCGAGCGCAACTATTAGCTTAGGGAACAAAAAAAGTCGCCCTATCCACCTTCCTGGGAAAACGTTATTAAGGTAATTTCGTACCTCAACCCCATATTGTGGGGGAGTCCCCGATTGTCACTTTCCTTATTACTTGAACACAACATTTTCCTTTGGCCTATCTTAAGAACAAATGATTTGATTTTACTAGTAATGGACGAAGTTTTATATTCTTTTTGCAGAATTTCTAAATATGGAATTTTATCGTCGAGTTTATTAACAACTGTAAAATTATGCTGGATGTTCGTTTTTGTATTGCGTACTTTTACAATCATTAAACCATCGGTTTGTTGGATATTATATAATTCTTTTCTACAGGCACCAGATATTCCCAATATCATTGCGACCTACAAATTATGAAAAAATCTTCATTAGAGTATTTCTTTTACCTTAACTAGCTTACATTACCTTGTGAATTAGAAATTCTTCATCCGGTGCTTCCATCAGAAATTTTTCAAATTGCTCCCGTGTAAAAATGCTCGCTTTTTTAGGCCTATAGTCAACGTTTTTTCTCTTCAAATACGCGATCGAAATTGAAAACTTGGAAATATCAATGCCATCATAAAGAAAAACGGTGGATTTAATCATTGAATATTCTGCCCAGAGGCTTCCAGGAGCTTTTAACTTCATATGTCTTTGAACGAAATATGCCAATAGAGTCTTTTCATCGATTCTAAAATTCTTGCCTTCGCACCATTTTTTAAAACTTTGGTAGGTATTTTGATAACGGATTTTGGATTTTTCTGGCATAATTGCGGAACACCCTTCTTCCCAAGCCCGTTCAATTTGTAAACATTTATTTTTGCTCACATTTTAATTTATAATAATCAAAATTGTACTTAAAATTATTGACAACTAAATAAAAACTCAATTCTCCATTGTTGTTATGCACCTTAGTTACTACCTAACAACCAAAGTATCTATCTTGATAAAATGAATGAAATTAGTCAATATGACGAAAATGTTTAATTTTATAATTTATAATGGTATCAATCGTGCAAAAAACGTTATAAGCATGTCGAACGTTAAGGGTAACCGATCTCAGAGAATAATTAGAGTTGTCGCTCCGCTCCTCCTCCATACTTAATATACTATTACACTTGTTTGTTTTTTAGATTCCACTACACAATATGACGGGCATAAAAATCTTAAACGTATCCCATAATACAATATCAGTTATCCCGAAGAAAACGTTTCCTAAACTATACGAACTTCATACCATAGACATTTCGTACAATAATTTAACGGATATTTTTAATTCGGTATTTCAAACGTTGTTCTCATTAAGAAATTTAAACTTGAGCTACAACAACCTGGAAACAATTAAACCAAGCATGTTTGGATCTTTACCAACCCTATTAGACTTGGATTTAAGTTATAATAACTTAAACAGTATATCGAGGGGTTCATTGACAAGATTATCCGGCACAAGAACGATACGCCTAAAAGGAAATAATCTGAAAAACTTATTTCAAATACCTATATCGGTGTCGCATTTAGATTTGTCAAGTAATCAAATTGAAGAAATACCACCTGAAACTTGGCCAAGCATGAATTCTTTATTGAGTCTAGATTTAAGCTTCAATTTAATCGGCGATAATTTGGGCGAAGGTAGTTTCACCCATTTACTTACTTTACAACGATTAAATTTAAATTACAATAGAATACAGAATCCTCCATGGGTTGCTTTAAGTGAATTGACTTCTTTACAGTACATTTATTTAAAGGTAGGCTATAACATAATTTCAACTTTTTAATACATAATACCGAATGTCCCAGAAGTTTCTGACCCATTTTAAGTGCAAATATATCGGAACTTAAAAACCATAGTTTCGAGGAATATTTTTTTATGTATATTTTTTTTAGTATACATATTTAACCAGTAAAATCTTATATACGGTGTTTAAAAAAAAATAAGTGAGTTGTTTGGCTTTTAACGATAATAGTTTATTAGATAGAGATGTCTACACGAAAAATTACAAAAGAAAATAACAACACAAAGTTGAGAGGTATGCACCAAATTTTATTAAAGATTAACTTTATAAATTATCTAATTTAATAAAAATCCCCAAGATGTTGTAAGTGTTGTCCATTTTGGTCTTTACATTTTTGTAACCTGAATAAAAAGTTCTGAAAAGAATTTCGCAACATTTCTAGGGTAATTTCTTGGAATGCTCGGACAATGTTACATCTCGGTTGTTCTAGTCTCTGGAATAGGGTTATAACACCTATCTTTGATAAAAGACCATATAAAAAGTCTGGAATCGTCAAGTCTGGTAAGTGAGCAGGCCACTCAATTGGTCCAGCTCTCCCAATCCACCTATCTCCAAATGTTTCTGTTAAAGAATTTCTAGCCACAAGTGAATAGTGTGGTGGTGCACCGGCTTGCTGAAAGTAAACTGAACTTATGATGCCATCTTGTTCCAGTTGTGGATATAGGTAATTTTGTAACATATCTGTGTAGACATTACCAGTAATTGTAGTTTCTTGAAAGAAGAACGGTCCATATATTTTTTCTTTAGAAACGCCACACCAAACGTTCAACTTTCGTGAATCTTTTCGGTATTCCTCAATTCCCTTGGATTTCCAGACCCCCATATGCAGCAATTATGTTTATTACATCTCCCGTTTAAATGAAATCCAGCCTCATCTGACATTATAAGTTAAACATCAGGAACTTCTCTAAATAAATCTTGTAATGTCTCAAAAAAAACAATTCTGGTTTGAAAATCCCTTTCATATATTTTTTGGTGTATCTGTATTTTATAAGGAGTTAACTTCAATACCTTCATAATATATACTAAGTGGCATCGAAATCCGAACACCCAGTTTAAATGATTTTATTTTTATAAAATTTTGTATAAGTACTTACTGTAGCATAATAAGTAAATGATAAAAATTTCAAAACGATTGCATTGCTTTAAAGCCCTTTTCCCTTTAGTAATGTGTGGATGCACCCGGATGTGTTACGCATTGTCCAACGCGCCTAGGCATGCTTCTGATCAGGAGGTCAATGTCCTCCTGTGGTATCTCATTCCAGGCAACCACCAACTCCTCTCGAAGTTCTTCTAGAGTCTGAGGAGGACGTTGCAAGTTGAGCAATCTCCTACCCATCATATCTTGTTGGAAAGTTGGATTTGCCAGGGTGTCAAGATAGGGTAAAAGATGGGGTTCCAAAACTTCTTGGATATAACGCTGCGCGTTCATGTTATCTGTGATGAAGATTAAACAGTTTGATGAACATGCCTTTAAACAAAATTGAGACTCGTCACTAAAGACAATACTGTTCCATTCCTGATCCCCGAGTAACCGTTCTCTGCACCACTCAAGGCGATTACGTCGGTGTTCTGGAGTTAAAGGGAGGACCCAGTTTGGTCGGTATGAAAACAGACCAATAGTCTTATTTGTCGGTAAATACTTCGCATGCCAATAGGTCTTCCGTGTTCTGCAAACCGTTCATTTGCAATGGACCTGATAGTGGAGAAACGGTCCCCTAAGGCCAAAAATCTTAGGCAGCGATCTTCATGATCTGTTGTTCCACGGGGGCGTCCACAGCCCCTTGCTTTTTGCGTACGGCCTTCTCGAAGCCATGCCTGACAACACCTAACCACGGTGTCTACACTTCTTTGCACGCTAACTGCAATTTCCCGAAAAGAAAATCCAGCATCCCGAAGTCCCACTATACGACCTCTATCAAACTCACTAAGTTGATGAAATCGTACAGATCTCCGTACCCTAGGCATCGTAACCAATCGTAAAGAATATCAAGAACCAAAATCCGCAAAATTTGGATCTTTACTACGGCTACAATATTCATTTTTGGATTGTTAGTGAATTTCTAAAAAAGCAGTATAAAAACCGGAATCTTTAACTGATAATACTGAAAATCAATTGTTTATTTATAAAATAAATAGTGAAAGTTAATACAACCTTTTAGTTGTTTATTGTTCTGAATAACATGAATTTTCACACAGTAAGGGTTAGTACCATAAATTTCATTAAGTCATCTTCGAGAGAAGAATTAACCCGATTGTATAAGAAGTTACATGAGAAAAGGTGTAAGGCATCCCAAAACATCTGGTTTAACCAAGAATGTCTCAAGAAAAATGTAATACCAAAATATGTAAATATAAAGTGTAAGACTCAATCAAAGGAAGCACAAAAAGTAATTAAAAAGGCCCAATAAAATCATTTAAACTAGGTGTTCGGATTTTTATGTCACTTGTATATCTCTGAAATTCGAATTTTAAAATTACAGTTGTGGATGATACTTTGCGAAGAGATATTCGATTATTATGTTCTTGTAATGTCACCTGAATACGTAAGAGCCTATTTAAAAAAAATATAAAATACCAATACGTGTTTGATATTTCTTCCTTTCCATAGATCCATTTTGTACAAATGCAGTGTACCATTTTAATACTGTTTTTTGAAGATGGATGTTTCCTAAATACCTGACGAAATCTTCTTTTGCTAGTAACACCTGATTCATACTTAGCATACAATAACACAGTTTTTGATTTTTCACGTGAACTAAATCGCACCATTATTGAAAATAAGTCGAAAACAAATCACAATGTATTACTTTGACAGTTCGTTGTGTCAGTTTGTTGAATCTATAAAAATCCCAAATCCTACATTTACATTGAAACCCGTAGATGCCTACATTACAGCCTATCCTAAAAATCAAATAACTCACTCATTTTTCTTTAAAACTTTTACAAATTATACATTTTCTCAAAGGGAAGAAGTTCATCTATCAGACGAAAAATATCGACGATATTTGCATTTAAAAAACACCTTTTTTTTAAAACACCCTATAAAAGATTGTACTAATTAAACATGTATACTGAAAAAAACTTTATATAAAAATAAAGTGTTCCTCTCTATGGTTAAATTCCGATATACAGTCGACAGAAGCAAACATGGTCCGCGGAAAATATGCCAACTAATTTCAAGGTTATCACAATCAGCCAATCACGAGCCAATGTTAACGATAATATCAATTTTAGTGGCTGCATAAGTGAGATGAAAATACAACTACAGCGACAAGGACACGCCCACCCAGGGTTCATGTTTGCTTCTGTCAACTGTATTTGCAGTTAAACTGGGTCAGAAACTTCTGGGACATTGTTATTGAAATGTTTTGAATTTTGTAGGGTAATAATATAACAAAACTTGCGAAAAATGCTTTTGGGAAACTTTCAGTGGTTTTCGAGCTCAATCTATCGAATAATAATATTTATAATATCAGTTCAAGAGCATTTGAAGGTCTGCTGCAACTACTGGTATTAAATTTGGATAATAATAATTTAACTTATATACCTAATGGTGCATTTCAAGGTAACATTCTTTAATTATGTTAAGTAAATTGTTTTATTTGTATCTCATTTGTAAACGTCAGTTTCCAAAAACACAATATTAATCAAAAAAGTTTATTTTATCAAGTCACTAATTTGTAAAACTGACAATAAACTTGCAAAATTTTTACAAGTTAGTAGTATTACTTAAATTAGTGTGATTGGGGTAACTGAAGATGTTTTGTTGGTCTGCTTGAATCAACTATCAGCTAGATTCAGCCCTAATACTTTATGGGCAAAATGGTCTATGCTGAAAATCTGCTTGAAAATGAAAGAAGATGCCCCTGTTCGCAGGTTTGTTTTCCTTAAAAAATTTATTAAAAAATATGACGTTTAGTTGTCATTTGCAGATTTAAAAAGGTAATTATTGAGATTTTTTTGGAATTATTTTACCTTTTTACAAATGAGAAACAAATGAAATATAAAACAATACACGCAAGGTAACGGGTTTTACTGGCGCCTGTGGCTCGTCAGTTATATCCTCCAGTCGCCAGTAAAAACCCTCTTACCTTACTAGTAATGTTATATACTATTGACTACTTCAAAATATGTAAATTAAATTTTCCAAGAATATTAAATATCTAGGAGAAATCCTGAATCAAAAACTCACTTGGAACGGAACAATCACTTTAAAAAACCTTATCCGCAGCATTAGTGGCGAGCTGGTCTGGTTACAAGATGCTTGGGAGGATAAGGCAGATATTCTCTGATGGTTATACCAACCAATTAGACTAATAGTGTATTCGACTCATCGACCTGGGGCGCACTGAGCTCCAATTTCGTGGTCGGCTCATTCGATCGTTCTGAGTTATTAGAGTTTCAGAAAATGGATGAAAAGTTTTGTGTGATGGAATTAGTAGTAGTAGTAGCAGTAGCAGTAGCGAGAGTCAAAGTAGTGATGAAGAGAATTTAATAGTGAATAGTGTTAACGGCACTAAAAAACTAAAATTGACTACATGGACAGTATTAATGAGTATACAGATGAAGATGTATGCAGTCATATGAATAAACAATTATTTTCTAAAAAAATTATTTTTAAGTTTAAAAGAAATTTTCGAATGAAAAGAGAAACCTTTCTTTTATTGTTACAAAGATTTAAACTTTTAAAATTTTCAAAAAAAAGCAGTCTTTTAACAGCCCCTGACGTAGCCCTTTTATCATTCATTTGGTTTTCAGGAAATAAATGCTGTATAAGAGATGTAGCGCACCATCAATAATAAAATTTCCTGAAACGGAAGAAGAAAAAAGGACAGTATCATCTGAATTTGAACAAGTAAATCTAATAACGAACGTGCTTATATAGCCACGCATACATATTATATTTATAAACAAATATTTATAAATACAATTTATTATTTTAGTCCCCAGTACAAGGACCTCTAATTTTAATATAATTTTAATAAACAATTTTTAAAAAATCAAATATGTATGTACGGGGAGTCATAGTGATGTAATATCGACAATTTCGAGAATCGAGCATTCAAAAACGCAGGAGCGTTTTTGCAGAGGAAAAGTTTGTCGGACTCGACGCGAAGAAAGCACTCACAAAGTATAAAATTTGTATGTGGCAAAAAAATGAGAGGTCCTTGTACTGGGGACTATTTGTAATAATGCTCAATATTTCTACAATATTCGAAATTATACACAAATAACCTAGGTGGATTGGATTGTGACTATCCTAGCTATAAAACTATCAAAACCAGAGAAAGGAAAACAAACTACCTTTGAGACATGAACCATGAATTGTTATAATTGAAATCGCTCAAATGTCAATGTCAAAACTCGAACCACGTTGCTCTATATTTAATTTTCTTCACTTTCTCAGGGCTCGTATTACAGTGACACTGCCCCGGGTCAGGTGAGTCGAATTCGTTATAGGAAAGAAAACAATCTCTTAAAAGAAATTAACAAGGTTGTCTTGATATTCACAAACGGAAAATAGGAAACAAGGAAGCTGACTAATTCGTAAAAAAACTTTTAAAGCCTCACAAAGACAAACAAACTCCGCCAGGATTGAAGCAATGCTAAAGGTTAAAATATCACTTGAAACAGCATATGGCTTCTCCAAAATAAGAAATACCTAAGCACCGAATGCTTGTTGGGATAGTTGTAGTTTTTGTGTACAATAAATAATTTAAATAAATCGAACCGGTTTACAAAAAGATTGCTAAAATGTTATTTTCTCTTAATCCCCAATAGTGGTGAAAATTAAATTCTTAATTATACTAAATTGGGAATGTCTGGAAATTAAAATAGGTCATAATTTCAATAACAGTAGCCTTCTATGGTAATTTTAATTAAATTTAAAGATTTAGAATGTTGTAACACATAATAATAAGTACCTACATTTTTTTATAATACACTCACTGACTTTAAATTCGTCCATTCAAAATATTGATTTATTTAAAAATGTTCTAACTTCCGAAAGCGGAGGCTGATTTCTTTGATTTTTTTTGCTACTTGTAGATAAAAAACTGTACTTTTAAGTTTATTATTCTGACGTCTCAAAATAATTTCATACTCCCCTCATATACAAGGGAGAAAAGAAAACAATGTTTTCATCTACTTTTGACTAACACTGTAGGTTAATTCTGCTAGTAGATGTGCACATATTGAACTTTATCAAGATGTCTAATTTGTTTCCAACACTTGGTTTTTTTATTTACCCAGATATCTTGATTTGTTTGTGAAATGTGACGGTTTAAAGAAAATGACACATTTTTAATTTTTTTATTAAATTTAAACAGAATAATACATAAATAAATCATTAACAAGAATAAGCAAATCATTAACAAAAACTAGAAATTCGAATATTACTACCGGGTATTTCACCCACGAGCGCGAATGACCGCCTCAATACGTCGTGGCATCGTGGCATACCCTCTATTAAATGTTGAATCTCCATCTGGTCAATCTGATTCCATTTATGGACCAAAGCATCTTTCAATTGAGTTAAATTAGTTGGAGTAGGAACTCGGTTACGAACTTGTCTACCCATCATATCCCAGACGTGTTCAATTGGATTGAGGTCTGGGCTACGTGATGGCCAGTTCATCTTTTGAATTTCTATTTCGTCCAAACATAGAGATACAGTCCTTGCAATATGTGGACGAGCGTTGTCATGCATACACATAAATTCATTTCCTATAAATGGTACAAATGGAATGACATGTGGATCTAGGACATATTGGTCAACTGTCATTGCTCCGCCGTCAACAATGACTAAATCAGTACAAGCGTCCATGCTTATGCCACCCCATACCATTAGCGATCCTCCATCACTAAGTCTTTTAGAAAAATTTGCTTGATCGAACCGTTTGCCTCTTCTTCGGTATATTCTTTCACGGCCATCAGGTGAACGTAAACAAAACTTTGACTCGTCAAAAAATAAAATCTTGCTCTAGTCTTCTATGTTCCAATATTGATGCTCCCTGCAAATCGAAGACGCGCTGTTCTGTGATTTCTAAGTAACTTCGGACCAGTTGCAGGTCATCTGGAGCGTAATCCATTTTTTCTTAATCGCTCTTCTAAACGATTTCGAGCCATGATAGCAGTAATATTTCTTTCTCGCAAAAGATTTAATCTTACAAAACAATCATCTCGAGCACTTGTAGCTCGTCGTCTGCCAAATCCTCTTTGTCTCGAAAAACTACCAGTTCCATTAAAACGTTTTACAGCTTTCAGGACGCTACACCTTGTAACACCTAATATTCTAGCAGCATAATATTGAGGCCTACCGTCTTGTACTAGAGCAACTGCTCGTGCTGCATCAGTAGCCGTTAAAACCATGATATGGTGATAAGCTCAAACAGCAATTATTGCCAAAAAATGAATATTTGTTATGTAAACAATTAAACTGCAATTGACAAGTAATAAATATTAACAGTTGTCAAATTGTGAGTTGGCCACAGCATTTTGTGGTTTATTCTCTACAGTCATAACGATCGTATCTGAAATGTTTCATTTTCTTTAAACCGTCACATTTAACAAAAAAATCAAAATATCTGAGTAAATAAAAAACGAAATGTTGGAAACAAATCGGACATGTTGATAAAGTTCAATATGTGCACATCTACTACAGGGTGAGTCAAAAGTAGAGGAAAACATTGTTTTCTTTTCTTTCGTGTATATGAGGGGAGTATGAAATTATTTTGAGACATCAGACTAATAAAATTAAAAGTACAGTTTTTTTATCTACAAGTTGCAAAAAAATTCAAAGAAATCAGCCTCCGCATTCGGAAGTTACAACATTTTTAAATAAATCAATATTTTAAATGGAGCGAATTTAAAGCCGGTGAGTGTATTTGTTACTACATATATCATTTTTTTGTGAAATATAATTTTCAGGTTTGGTAGCACTCCAAAAATTAGATCTGTCTCACAATAGAATATCGAGAATGGACAATAAAACTCATGGAGTCCTTGATGACTGCCTCTCATTAGAAAAGGTGACTAGAAAATTATAAATAAACCATTTAAAAAGACTTTGCAATTATCTTTGTTTTCAGGTTGACTTGTCTTATAATAAAATTAGTTTTCTATCAAAGAAATTTTTTCCCAGCAATCGTTATATACCTTACAAGCTGAAAGAAATTGATTTATCTCACAATTTAATGCCTGTTTTAACAATTGATATCACAATCGGTACATCCAAATTGGAGAAACTGAATTTATCAAGTAACGCCATTGCTGACATAAGAACGGGTAAGTTTACACCATGTTTACACACAAACTATAAGTAGCTTATGTAAACAGAAAGCTTCTGGTGATAAAAATAATAAATTGTCTGGTTGTTGGGTCATATTTTATTGGGGATAGGTCCCTTTTAAAGATTCCATATAAATTGTTTAATATGAATAATGTACAATGGCTCTACTGCAGATCTTCTTACTGTTAATTAAATTTATTGTACTAACCCTTACTTTTTGGAAGTCCATCTTACTAAGAATAATAAAAAAACTCTTCGTTTGAACTCGACTTCCAAGTTTAATTGAAAAATTAAATTTAAAATCACAATTACAGCTGTTTCGCTAAAATCTGACGATGCTAGTTTTTAGCGAAACAGCTGTAATTCTAATTTAAAACCTAATGTTTTCAATTAATCTTGGAAGTTAAGTTAAAACGAAGAGTTTTTTATTATTCTACTTACTCTCAGCTATTCTTGTAACCAATCTACATATATATAAGAATTCTACGAGTTCATAGTATGTTTTGATATCTCTGATATCTTTTGATTCGATAAAGTTATGCATGTGCTCTTTTTAGTAAATACCCTTTAATCTAAGACACTGTATTTCCTTGTCACCATATCTACGCAGATTATTATTCACTACAGCATAAAGCTGTTCAAAGTAGGTGAAGAGATTACCGATATATGCACAATATCCAGTCTAATTTGAAATGCGGTTTCATAAACATATAATAAGTGACATAAAAATCCGAATACCCAGTTTAAATGATTTTATTTTTATAAAATTTGGTGAATTTATTTATGTTACTGAAATAAACAATTGATAAAATGTTCAGCCTTATCAGTTGAAGATTCCGGTTTTTATAATGCTTTTTTGAAATCCACTAACAATCCAAAAATTAATATTGTAGCCGTAGTAAAGATCCAAATTTTGCGGACTTCGGGAAGCTGGATTTTCTTTTCGGGAAATTGCAGTTAGCGTGCAAAGAAGTGTAGACACCGTGATTAGGTGTTGTCAGGCATGACTTCGAGAAGGCCGTACGCAAAAAGCAAGGGGCTGTGGACGCCCCCGTAGAACAACAGACCGTTAAGATCGCCGTCTAAGATTATTGACCTTAGGGGACCGTTTCTCCACTACCAGGTCCATTGTAAATGAATGGTTTTCAGAACACGGAAGACCTATTGGCATGCGAAGTGTTTACCGACGAATAAGACGTTTTGGCCTGTTTACATACTGACCACACTGGGTCCTCCCTTTAACTCCAGAACACCGACGTAATCGCCTTGAGTGGTGCAGAGAACGGTCATTCTGGGATCAGGAATGGAACAGTATTGTCTTTAGTGACGAGTCTTGATTTTGTTTAAGCATACATGAGGGTCGAGCGAGGGTTAGAAGATGACATGGTGAAAGGAGAAATCCACGGTTTTTTGTTGAAAAGCATGTTCATCATAAAAAGTTATGGTTTGGGGTGCTATAGCTTATGGTTCGAAATCACCATCAAAGGCAACATGAACCCCATATTTTACCCTATCTTGACACCCTGGCAAATCCAACTTTCCAACAAGATAATGCCCGACCACATATCGCAAGAGTCACAATAGACTTCTTTCAATATAATGATGTCACATTGTTTCCTTGGCCACCAAAATCTTCCGACTTATCCCCAATTGCGCACGTGTGGGATATGATGGGTAGGAAATTGCTCAATTTGCAACGTCCTCTTCAGACTCTAGAAGAACTTCGAGAGGAGTTGGTGGTTGACTGGAATAAGATACCACAGGAGGATATGGACCACCTGATCAGAAGCATGCCTTGGCGCGTTGGAGAGTGCGTAACACATCGGGATGCATCCACACATTATTAAAGGTAAAAAGGCTTTAAAGCAATGCAATCATTTTGAAATTTTTATCATTTACTTATTATGCTTCAGTAAGTACTTATACAAAATTTTATTAAAATAAAATCATTTAAACTGGTTGTTCGGATTTTGATGTCACTTAGTATAGAAATAAAGTTATGTTAAATGTATATTTGTTTTAATCACACTGACTTCTCTGGTACATATTGTAAATGGTATCACGAATAGAGTATTTAAAGTTGTTGTATTTGTTACTCGTTTATGAGCGCAACGCTTTTTCTTTAGTGACTCGAACTGTTTACTTTTTCTGCGTTTGACATAAATGCTGCTTACTGTTCTTACACTGATTTTTAAATCAACAGCTACACGCTAAAATAAATAAATTTTGTATAAAGTAATAATATATTATTCGCATATTACCTCTTGCACAGCTTTTAAGGGTAACAAAGGTTCATATTTGGGCATTTTGACAATAAAAAAATAAAATGCTTTTTTGATTATATTGTCTTAAATGTATTTCACAAGATAACCTCAAAAATCGATGACACTATAAGTACAAAATTCACAGAACACTGATTGAAAACTCCACAAACGACGTGGCAGCATGACAATATTTCTGGTAGTGACTAATATTCCATCATTAATTGGTGGTCTTTTTATGAATATTTTAACACAAAATTGTACTTGTACACTGAGGGACGTCTAAATCCAAAAAAGCTATATTATATATACATTATTTTGTTACAAAAGTTTTTCTATTGATCGGGTTATTTTTATAGGTGATTGTTTAGCAAACTTAAATAACACACTTTTCTATAGAAAAGTAGCCACACGTACAATAGAATTACTATCTTGGTGACATGCATTCAACTTTATTTGGAGTTTACTATAAAATTTTGACTGATATTAAAATTTTATCTCAAATAATGATAGAATAGAAATCTTAAAAAGTTACTAGGAAGTTCATACTTCTTCGTTTGTGACAATTATGATTAAAAACCCCCTTTCTTTATTTACATCCCTTGACGCCTGGCTAATTGCCTTCCTTGGTTTCAGCTTTTTCTCTCATTCTCAGCTTGTCGTTATTTACAATACATTATAGTAAATTTTATTTCAGGAGTCATTGGTAACCTCACTAGGTTGAAGTCGCTAGATTTGTCCAATAATAAACTTTATGATCTAGTCAGTGATAAGGAGTTTTTTAGACTACCACTTAATATAACACATCTTTATTTGGCAAATAATTATTTAGCTGATTTACCTTGGAAGTATTTGAAGAATGCTAATGAGTTAACGTTATTAGATCTAAGGCATAATCATTTTACACATTTTGTACCGGAATTAGTAAAAATGGTCGAAGATGGTGTAGATGTATATTTTGAAGGTAAAGCATTTTAATTTTAATCTTAATATTCAAGTTTTATTACTTAAGATAAGAAATTCCTTTAGCTATTAAATAACGAGACTGCTTATGAAAAAGAGTTTTATTTTAAAAATTATTCTACAATCGAATGCTCCCCTTCCCTTGCCATACACCGTTCCATTCGTTTTTTCCATTGGTCAAAGCAATGCTGGACGTCTTCTTTTGTAAGAGCACCGGGTTCCTTTTAAGGCAGATTTGATCTTCGGAAACAGGAAAAAGTCACGGGGTGCTAAATCAGGCGAGTACGGCGCGTGTTCGAGCACTGGAATGTCTCTAGCGGCTAAATAATTCTTCACAGACAGTGCGTTATAGACAGGTGCAAGATCTAAGATTTGTATTTCCACAACTCCGGCCGTTTCTTACGAACTCGCTCTCGCAGCGTTGCCAAAACTTTCAAATAGTAAGTTTGGTTTACAGTTTGACCCTCTGGAACCCATTCAGTCATCACGATGCCGTTGATGTCGAAAAAAAAACGATTAGGATAGCTTTTAATTTTTATTTCGACATCCTTGCTTTTTTCATTCTTGGCGATGCAGGAGCTTTCCAGTGCATGGATTGCCGCTTAGTTTCAAACATCGTATTGGAATATCCAAGTTTCATCGCAAGTGATGATGTTTTCCATCAATTCAGGCTCTTCATCTAACTTTTGAAGAAAATCTGAGCAGATCTGTTGACGGACGAGCTTTTGGTCAGGGGTCAAATGTTTTGGGACCAACTTCGCACAGACTTTCTTAATGTCAAATTCATCATGTAAACTTTTTCTGACAGTTTCTATATTGGCGTTTACAGTCTCAGCAATCATCCGAATGCCCATACGACGATCTCCGACTATTTCATTTATTTTGGCCACTGTTTGCAGAGTTGAAAGAGAGGCAGGTCGACCTAGACGTTGGTCATCTTCGGTGCTCTCTCGACCTTCAGAAAACCTTTTATACCATTCAAAAACACGCGCACGAGATAGAGAATTCTCACCATAGGCCTCTTTCAACAACTTATAGCACTCAGTCGGAGTTTTTTTTTTAATTTAACGAGAATTTTCCGTTGCTCGTGTTTTTCGTCCCACATTGTTATCGGCACGAGAAAAAAACACATTCGTTTCTAACCTCTACAGAAAAAATACTACTACAGTGACAAAAACATGTTTTCGTACTGGAATAGTAGACACTTCCAACTATCTAACGCTGCATTTGTTTCCCACCCTACCCCTCTAGGACGCCTTCTGCGCGCGCAGTCTCGTTATTTATTATTAAGGTTTAATATTTTTGTTCTTTATTTTTATTTTACAGGTAACAAATTACATTGCGATTGTTTCTTAAGACCTTTATCCAGATATTTTACAAGTCAAATCAATTTAAAACCATTTTACAAAACAATAAGTTGCGAAACTCCGACATATCTTAGCAACCAAACATTATGTGATCTTCCAGAAGAAAGATTAAATTGTCCCACAAATGTAAACACAACAGAATTGATGAAAAAATATCCTGGAGACTATGATATTTTATCCGATTTAAGATTTAGAGAGTTATCACAGTAAGTATAATTAATTAGATAAAAATAGCATTCTATTAAACATGTGTTATTGTATTAGATCCAATTGTACCAATTGCATTTCAATTTAAAATTTAATACTAAAATTAATTTTCAGTAAAAAAGGAATATTTAAAATAAAATGGCGAGTAATGAAACATTCCGACATAGCAGATACTGAAATACTTGTTAGAGATACCGCAAACAGACAAAGTTTAATATTTAAAACTACTGTTCCATATTTTAAGAGGTTGTTGGAATTTGATGCAAACAGTAAATTTAGTAAACAAGTAAAGGATGGAAAGGGATTCCAGATCTGTTTATTAGCCAAAGATAGTAAAAATGTTGTAAAAAGTTTTTATGCAGAACAATGTAAAGATTTGTCTATCACGTTTTCAGGAAGTTTGTCGACGCACAGCCCAATATTTTTATTATATACTATAATACTTATACATTTTATTGTTATGTTTGCTATATAATTTATACAAATTATACTACAAATACACTATTTCTGTGATTTTCATAAAATAAAATAAATTGGTTAAAATGTTGATCTTATTTTTTTGTATTCTCTTACCATCTGTATCTGTATCTGAAGAGTAGGGAGGGTAAGTATAGACCCACAGCACATAGGCCACAATATGGCCCATTGTACATCCTCCCAAGGAGTCGTCCTCCTAGGAAATTGTCTATTATATATGCTAGACAACTTTTTTTATTTTGTTTTTGATGCTTACCGTCATTATAATCAATACTGTCAGATATTAATAAAGGCTGGTTCATGCAACTTTCATTATAATTACATTAACATTACAAATATAATAATAAGCTTTAATGTCGAAAAAATTTTTTAAAATTTGTGGACAAAGCTGTTTAAAAAAAAGCAAATCACATAGAACAAAATAACAAAACATATTAAAACACTAATACAAAAGTATCTACAAGTAATAAAACATAAACATACAAACAAATAAAACTTCACATTATAAATATTGCGAAAGGTCAGTTATGTATACATTATACAATGAGAAAAATAAATAATAAATAATATAAAAAAATTTAAAATTTTAATTCAGTCAGAGTAACAACAAAAAAAACAACAAACAACAAAATAAATAAATAACATAAATTAACCTTCCAGTGCGTGAGATGGTCCCAAATATTTTATGTAAAAAAGTCGTCAACTGCATACAAAGCTCTCTCTACCAAGTATAATTTTAAAGCGTTACGAAATGCGGTTATTGATTTCAAAGGGTAGATTGTTGTGCATTTTCTTAGCGTTATAAAAAATAGAGCTTATGATTAGTTCCGTGCGTGGTTTTGGTAAATAAAGGTCATACTCTGCACTTCCAAGAGGGTAGTTATGAGATGGTCTGTCTGAGACTGTTTCCGAATTAAGGAAATGGATTCAAAGATAAATAGGGATGGAAGTGTTAATATTTTATGTTTTTAAAAAAATTCCCTTCAGTGAGTTTTACTGCTTAGTTTCAGCATATACCGAACAGCTCTCTTTTGTAATTTAAAAATACGTTCAAATTGAGTCACACAACATGTACCCCGAATTCTTGTTATTGATTTACTGTGTGATGCTCATAACCATTTTCACTTAGCTTGTTATAGGCTTTCCATTCAGCAGAGTGGATAATACTGCCAATTTTGACATGTTTCTTGATTAATGGCAGTAATGTATTTGCATCTCTCTTATTATTTGGACAAACTTCAACCCTAAAACGGCCTTCTTTTTGTTTACCACTTGCAATATTTCGACCATTCCAAAAATCTGACTAGTCTTCCTCTTTGGTACTTTCTTTTGCCAACTTTTGATTAATCGATTTGTACTATTATTCCTATTAAGTTTTGGTTAGGTTGTACTCACTTCAACATAAATGACGTTGGGTACGGCTGCGGAAGTTTTCCCATCTCCACATTTGTCGCCTCTCTGAAAGAGCAAATAAAGTATGGTATCATTAAAGTTAAATGTAAAAACCACAGCACTTGTGGTAATTGTAAAAAAATGCGATGGAAATATTTTTACGAGCTCAATTTATTCGTGGCTTAAGAGATAAAGAAATTCGTGGGAAAATATAACAAGCAACAAACATTACCTTTGAACAAACAGTAGAGATTGCATTAGCTATTGAAGTATTTATAATACGTTTATGAAAAGATGCCTGCATCTTCAGTAAATAGAATTTCTAGTCAACAGATAATATTTTAAATCCACAAACAGGTCCAAGAAGATCTTCAAGACTCCGAAGACCACCTGATAGTTTATCCTATCATTATTTTTTTTTTAATGTGACAACCGATCCTCAAAAGTATCGACTCGAAATTCGACAGGTACGACTGCGCTCCAAGAGAACGAAGATAAAAGTCATGATGATTTTGATGAATATGTTAATAAGCCATGTACGTCAACAACTGTATGTAATAGCTTTCCATATCCATATAATACGAGTCCTACAGAGCAGAGCACTGAGCAGCAACAGAATAATCATATTTTAAATTTTAAAAAAAAACAGGTCCAAGATCTTCAAGACTCCGAAGACCACCTGATCGTTTATCTTATCATTGACTTTTTAACTACAGCCCGGATAATTATTTTATATGCTAGACAACTTTTTTATTTTGTTTTTGATGTTTACTGTCATTATAATCAATACTGTCAGATATTAATAAAAAACGTCTTATTAATTCTTATTATAAAATTAGTTAAACTGAATTACACAACATTGTCCATCCTGCCTTATCCAGGAAGAAGGACAAGTCACCAGGGGACATCTCCTTAATATCGGCAGGTGTAGGCCAAAACTCACCGAACACACACTCTCTTATCGACGATAACTCCAGACATTCACATAAGACATGCCTGACAGTTTCATCTTCCTGTTCACACATCCTGCATAGAGGTGTGTCCACTAGCCCCATAGCATGGAGATGTTTCCTCAGTTGGCAGGGTCCAGTCAGAAATCCCACTGTTAAACGTAGGTTCTTCCTGCTCATCGCCAAATATTTATTCGGATCCAGCTTCTCAGGGTTGCCCAGGGTGATCCTGGCAAAACTGCATCCTTTGGTTTCATCCCATCTCTTAAGGGATTGAGTATGGGTGTAACGTTTGGCTAGTTCCGCAATTGTCGAAGTCGTCAAACCATGGGTGTCGCCTGGTCCCAAAATTTTCAGTCCAGCCGCCATCCTGACCAGAGAGTCAGCAATGCGGTTACCTTTGTTCCTGTCCTGTCCTTTCACACACCTTAGTACGATATTATTATCTACCGAGGCGTTAGCTAAATCTTGGTGACACTCTAGTGCTAACCCTGTCTATTGTCTATTCAAGGTTAGTAGGGCTTGTCTACTATCAGTGCAGATTATTGTGTTTTTCCCAGGAATGTATTTTCTGGTTAGCTCTTTTGCGGCGATTGAAATACCGGCCAGTTTTGTTTAAACCACGCTGGTATTTTTTTCCATTCCCCACTTAATCCTTAGGCTAAGTGATCTGGAGTAAGCTACACATCCTGATCCTTCCTTGGTTTTTGAGCCGTCTGTGTATATGCGTATTACATTTGCAGCATCCGCCTCAGTGTTCTGTTTTATTTGTATTTTGTAGGGTTATTAAACACAAACCTAGGTTCAAATGATCACATATGGGGCAGTGACTAGCCTGTTCATGTATCACTGGAGCAATGGGAACTTGCCCCCCTGCTGCAATGGAGGTGATTTTAAACTTGACCCCACTGCACATTCTGTTAGAAAGTGAAAATAATAGAATGATCAAAGAAGGAATTATCAGGGAAAAACCTCGATCACTTCATTTTGATCAAACTTGGGAAATGCCCCAAGATAACATGCCAAAGAAATTCAAGTTTGTGAGAAAATTCATCACAAAGTTGAGTAATAAATCTGAATGGGATGAAGACACCATACAGAATTTAAACCAGAATACCATAAAGTGGTATACGGACGGTTCCAAGCTAGACGAGGGAACTGGGATAGGTGTTTTTGGACCGAGAGCCAAATACTCAGAAAGCTTGGGCACATACCCGAGCATCTTTCAAGCAGAAGTCCGCGCCATAGAAAGATGTGTGGAATTCAATATTGGAAGAAACTACCGCAGACAAGAGATTGTGATCATGTCGGATAGTCAAGCAGCCATCAAAGCGCTGAGCTCAAATATAATCAGTTCCAAGATGGTTTGGGAATGCCTAGGCAAACTAAATGAACTAGGCCAGAAGAACACTGTCACCCTCCTATGGGTCCCGGGACACATTGGAATAGAGGGGAATGAAACAGCAGATAAGCTGGCAAAAAAGGAGCTGAAACCCCACACTTGGGACCAGAACCATCCTGTGGGATCAGCAGTAGAGTAATCTTAGGAAAACTAATGGAAAAAATGGAGAAGGAAAAATCCAAGTACTGGAATCAGCTGGAAGGACTGAAGCAATCTAAGATACTACTGGGGAACTATGACCAGAAGAGATCTCTTAGCTGCCTCAACCTCAGTAAAAAAAGGCTCCAAATTTTAACGGAAATACTAACCGGGTATTGCCGGTTAAAAAGCCACATGAAGAAACTAGGGTTAGCAGATAAAGCAAAGTGCAGATTCTGTGAGGAAGAGGATGAAACATCAATACACATACTCTCAGAATGCCCTGCCTTGCAGAATTCTAGGGCCAGATACATATGCTCTTTTTGCTCTGCTTTGAATGTTTCAGAGAAGTTTGGTTTAGTTTTTTAAGATTTCGGAGGGGTTCAAGCCCGATAAGCTTCTTTTCCTAGTGAAAAGGACCATCTCTGTCTTCTTGGAATTGATCGACACCATGTTTCTATTAATTTGAGGTCATCCTGCGTTCTATCGCACAGTGTGTTCACAAATTTGCCGGTCTGCAAGATAACTATTTGTCATCTGCATATGCAATTGTGTAGAAACCATTATTGTTGAGGTGATTAATCAGGGTATCCAGGACTATGTTCCAAAGAATGGGTGATAAGACCCTTCCCTGCGGTCATCCCTTCATGACCAGTTCTCTCACAGTAATGTCTTCTAAATTTATATTTATTGCTCTACCAGAGAACATCTTGAGTATCCATTCTCCTACCACCAAGGGTATATTCCTGGAGTTAAGTTGCTGGGTGATTGTTGGGAAGGTCGTTTTATCGAACGCTCCTTCGATATCTATGAATATGCCCAGGGTGGATTCTTTATTATCCGATGTTCTCTCGTTTCTGCCAACCACTTGGTGATGGGTCGAATCAGTGGACCTTCCCGGAGTACATGCATGCTAATTTGGATGAAGTGGATTGTGAACTAAGACTTCATCTCTTACATACCGCTCGTACAGCTTCTCCATTGTTTTCAAAAAGAATGATGTGAGACTAATTGGTCGGAATGCTTTTGGTAAGGTGTAGTCCATCCTTCCTGGTTTAGGTATAAACACCACTCGTACTTCTCTCCACTTACTGGAAACATACCTGATGAGGCTCTGAATATTCCGACCAAGTGCGGCATAAGAATATCCAATCCCCATTGTAGTAGGGCTGGTCTTATACCGTCAGGTCCTGGTGCTTTGAAGGGGGAAAAGCCCGATATGGCCCACCTTATCTTGTCCTCATCAATTATAGTGCTAGCGAATTGCCAGTCGTATTGTGAGGGTGTTATTGGTACTTCCGTCTGGTTCGTCGTTCCCGGGAAGACAGAACCTGGGAAGTGAGTTTCCATAAGAATCTCGGCGCTCTCTTAGAATTCCCTTACCATAATACGTAATTTTTTACGTACGTAACATTTTTAAAAATAAGTTTCATTTTTATTTACAAAAATTTTCTTTGCTAAATATGCAAGTCTACATTTTAATAACCTCATTAATGGCTGTTGTAACTGGTAAATTTATAAGGAATTAGAATATTCTTAAATATAAAGAATTTTCAGCAAATAAACAATACCAGTTGAGTACTTCGTAATTTATCAAACCCAATTATTAACAATGATAAGCAATACTTGATTAAGCAAGTGAGTGGTAGATAAGTTACTGATTCGTTAAAGGAAAAAAGGTTAAATTATTGTTACTATAAATGGTTTTCCCTGATGAGCTCAATAAAAGGATTTTTGTGCCGAAGAAGTAAATGTAATTTTATCAGGCCCAGATTCGGCTATCTATAAACTTTTTTCTAATCTATGGTCTATGCGACCGTTGGATAAAATCTTAGAACAAAAAGAAACAGGAAGGAGTCTGTCATATATTATCTTTAAGAAGAAATTGCGACGGACGTAGGCCATCTTGAAGCTCCTTGTATGGCGCATTGTTTATGTTTACAGTATACTGTCAAAGCAATACTTTCATATAAATGTCAAAAATAAGCGCATGGGTTCTTATAAACAAATAGTTAATTACGTTACAAGTCCGGGAAGTGACTTATTACGGTACGAGATAGGTGTTTATGGACGAGGCGACGAAGGAGCCGAGTCAAGAATATCTAATCGAGCAATAAAATATGAAACTGAAATGACATATTTGATCATTTTATTAGGAAGTCGTAGACTGCTGTGAAAAAATTGTTATTTGATTTACTCTTAACATGCGATTTGCTTTATAAAAAAAATGAAAAGCAGACATATTAAATTTTTCTGCACACACGAAATATCTGCGGAAAAAATGAATCTAAAATTAGATGAAATTGCTGAGAAAACTGCGGAAGCCATAGAGAAATCATTCCAGTTGTCTGCAAAAAGATATGAAAAAGAATATGCGCTGTTTTGCAACTGGCGTGAACAATAAAATTTGAAAAGTAGTGCTGATGAAAATGTGATGTTGGCTTACTTTTTGGATGTGATAAGAACAGTTTTTTTAAAGAATATTCAGTCAAAAACATTCAACCCTTCTTCATTGTGGTCCAAATACTCGATGGTAAAACCAATGATTATGATTAATGAGAATGTCGACATATCAAGTTTCCCAAAGTTGATAGCTTTTTTGAAAAAACAAAATGTAGACCATCAGCCAAACCAGTCGAAGATGCTGACGAAACAAACTTTTTATAAAAATCGTATTACAAAAGCTAAAACTACCAAAGAAACTTGGTCCATTATAAACAATTTGAGAAATAAAGCAAATTCATCAAGCAATGTTAATATAGATCCTGATGAATTAAATAATTATTTTGTGAATGTAAGCAAAAATGTTAGTTCTAATATACCTCGGAATTCAGATGCTCTTTCTTTCCTTAATTATTCTAAAAATGTTACTAATAGTTTCTTTCTCAGGCCAACAGATAAATTTGAGTTAATGCATACTATAAATAGCATCCAAAAAAAGGTTCTTGTGGTTTTGACGGCTTGTCCTCAAGAATTTTCTTAAATATTCCTGAGGTTGCAATAAACATGTTAACTTTAATAATAAATGATTCCTTTGAAGAGGGTATTTTCCCTGACTGTCTGAAAACGGCTGTAATTGTTCCACTTCATAAAGGCGGCGATAAAAACGTAACTTCTAATTACAGACCAATTTCTTTGTTACCAACCTTATCGAAAATAATTGAAAGGCTAATAAAAAACCGTTTAATGACTTTTATTCATAAAAATAATATTCTGACGAAACATCAATTTGGGTTCCTTTCGGGTATCTGTACTAGTGATGCAATGTTTTCTGTTAAAGATGTATATACTTCACTAAACAATAAACTGTTCACTACTTCAATTTTTTGTGTTTTTGCTAAAGCGTTTGACTGTGTTAACCACAAGATTTTGATAAACAAGCTCGAATCTTATGGCATCCCTGGTCATTCTTTGGAGTGGTTTAGTTCCTACCTCACAAATAGGAGACAACTGATGCGCACAAATGGTAAACATTCTAAAAGCCTGCTGATTGATAGTGGTGTACCTCAAGGCTCGATTGTGGGTCCATAGATACCCCACGAGAAACTCTGATTTAGATGTTCATTTGATTATGCCCACCTCTAGTCTCTCTCTCTCTCTCAAAGGAACAAATTGAAAGCTTCATGAGGGACGCTCCAAATAAAGAATACCTATTACTCAAAGTGATAGCATTACTTGGAGTTGCTGGAGGTTGCCGAAGGCAAGAGATCTATAACTTAGATGTTAGTGATGTGGAGGATACGGGTACTCAGCTAGTAGTTAAAATTAACCAGACAAAAACGCACATTCGACGAGCTTTCACTGTGATTAACAGTGATGAGGTTCACTATTTGGATGAGTTTAGAAAATACATGAATTTACGGCAATACGTCTCCCTGAAAGCTCTTTTGGTGGGTTATAGACAAGGAAAATGTCTGTCTCAAAGAGCTGGTATACATACTGTTGGTGGAGCACCTAAGAAAATAGCTGAGTTCTTAAAACTAGACCAACTAGAAAAGTATACAGGTCATTGCTTCAGGAGGACATCCTCAACGTTGTTGGTCAATGCTGGAGCTGATCTTAAAGTTCTAAAACAGCACGGTGGATGGTAGAGTTCTTCAGTTGCAGAAAAGTATATAGAAGAATCGATTGAAGGCAAAAACAAGATTGAAAGAATGATCCAAATGGGAGAAACTTTTTTTGTAGTGTTACATCACAGCCACGCGTCTTCCCCGATTACAGAAAACACTGTAAATCCATCAACAACTCCACTAATACATAAATATTGCTGGCAACAGCAGTTGTACAATTAATGTCAATCTTCAAAAACTAGAATAAAAGCTTGGTTTATGTTGATTCACTTATTATTTCAAAGAACATCGGGGGGAATTGAAGAGTACTGTAAAGTACAAGTGTACCTTAAAGTGCCATTTCCCGGACTCAAACGAGTCCAATTATTCAATGCTGAAGGCAACCCTTGCAATCAGACATGATGTGGATATATCTAAATATTCAAAACGGCAAGCACATGCCTATAAGCCAAAAAAATCCAAGATTTTAACTAAAGAAGAAATAAACAAATTTATTCAGGAAGCTCCAGATAAGGAACATTTAATGATTAAGGTAACTTACAAAACTTCAAATTATATTTGGATTCTTTGCATGCTTATTTATTGTTGTAGGTAGCTATAATATTTGAAATTTCCGGAGCTTGCACAATGGACGAGCTGGTCAAAATGACTGTACAAGATATACAAGACCTACTATCTAAACTTTTAGTTACCATACCGGATTCAAAAACCAATACATCAAGATCATTTATAGTAAACGAAATGTACTTAAACCTATACCGCAAGTATGTCTCCAAGAGACATGAATACCCCTAGGTTTTTTTTAAGTACCAAAATGAAAAAGGTTGTAGACAAGTAGTAGGAATTCACCAATTTAGAAACATGCCTAAAATAGTGGCCAGTTATTTGAATTTGCCAAACTCGAAAGAATATACTAGCCACTGTTTTGGTCGGTCTTCTGCCACAATGCTTGTTGATTCTGGTGGATAGTTTAAAGAGACTGGGTGGATGGAAATGAACAAACATCGCTGAAAGATATATAGAATAGTCTCTTACTAATAAGGAAGAAGTGGCAAATAAAATTTTCACAGCAGAAAAAAATCAAGAATGTAAATCTAATATTTCTAATACTGCAGTAACGCCCAATTTTAGTTATTATCATACAAATAAAATTATTAGTTTGGAAAATATTCAACAAAATAATGCTATTAGTTCCCAAGTTCTTCCAGTTTTCAATACTTGTAATAATTGTCAAATAACAGTAAATATAACAAATAATAAGTAATAATTTTAAAATATAATGTTAACCTTGTTTGTGCTGAAAGTTTTAAAAATAAAATTGTTTAGGAACGAACCTGTTCGCATTTATGTTCTAAAGTTTACTGTATGGAAATAACATTTCCTTACAGTACAGAAATGAATATTTCCTTACTGTTATTTTCGGTTGCCAGGCAACAATCAAGTTGGAGGAAATATTGACTTTATCTTTAAACTATGTTGTCAAAAATGTTATTATTTCTTATCGATTTTCGGAAAAAATAATTTACACTTGTTTTATGGTATGTTAATAAATAAATAAAAATTGACAATTGGTCGCCATATGCAGGCTCTTTTCTGGACTCAAAGTCATTTTGCATATACTCCTTCCTGTTTCTTTTTGTTCTAAGGATAAAATCAATACCTTTTAACGATTCTTATCATACTCTAAAAAAACCATCTACATATAATTTCGGTTCTCCAGCTTTGTTTAAGCAAACTTTTTTTACTTTCCTGTAAATTATACTTTTCTATATAGAGCTTAAAACCATTTAAAACAGTAGGTATATTTAAAATCCTTTCAGCAGAATCTTGCAACTAGTATTTTAACACATTTGTCTAAATTTCTTTTATTTTACGTTTTTAAAATGTTTAAATTATGACAATAAATAATTCTTATTGTAATGGAAGTTTCTACCATAAATCAATGAACAAAAATCTGGATAGAAATTTACAAAATTATAGAGGTCTAGTAATCACGTCCGCTTCAGCAGAATTTTTATAAAATGGAATAAATTTGCTTATTTGTAATCATATTTATAATGGCATAGTTGAACATGTATTTATTTATACTTATTTGATAATATTTACGGAAGTTATCTTCAAGTTGGTATGAAAATATATATTATAATTGTTAATAAACTTAATCAAAAGGTTGTACCTGTATTATACCAATTACATAAATGTATTTAAATTGTTTTAGAGGTATCTAATAACAGATATTTTATGGTGCAACAAATCGTAATAGATTTGCCAAGTATTTTGTTGTTATGATTACCGTAAGGTGCGAATTTAGGTTCATTGCTATTTATATTTTTAATTTAAAATTATTTACACTCTCTAAGAATTGAACTACTGCTTCATACAGTGTGGAGAAACCAAATGGGATAAATTTATTATATCGGTTACTGTACATATTGATAGAAAATTTAAATTATAAATTAACATTCTTTAAAGTGAAAATTTGATCCCTACCTTCAACCCTCTTTGAGTGACAGTTACAACCCCCAATTTTTTAAATGAGAAGTATAGGCTTGTGATATATCGTTTGAAAGGTCTCTTCATTCTTTATTCAAAAATATTATTGTTTTAAAATTTATTGCAAACGTAAAAAATATGAATGTCAATGAAGTAGATGTTCAAAATGCTCACCGGGAACATGTTGGCAACATCCGAATCTTAAATAAAAATGTCTTCTAACTTCTAACGTTAATTTACATATCAGGCTACCGTTCTCTTGTCATCTACTAACGTGTTTTAGTTTTGTATACAATATTTTCGACAGAGCCCTATATAGGATTTTTACGATAAGTTGACCATGACGTCATTCCTAGTTAATTATATTGCCAACAAAGTAACTTAAAAATAACTGACAGTAGATGAGATTTACTTGTAAGAGCTAGGAAAATTAAACGTGTACAGATTGGTAACAATTCGCGCTGTTGCCACGAGCCAATTGCCACGCGTCATTATTGTATTGTACACGTTTGACATTTAGAATTAGCACAGCACTACCAGTTAACCTAGATGAAGGAAAAACAACTCTGCGTGACAACACCGCAAAAATGTATGCTCTGACGTCATTGTCAACTTATCGTAAAAATCCTATAAAAAAAGTCCAATAAGGTAAGATCAGGTGATCTTGCTGGCCAATCTATTGATCCTCGCCTACCTATCCAGCGTGGTACCACATCATTTTGTAGTAGAGCTAAATAATTATCGCCATTCAAGTTCCCCTTAACAAAAAAGGGTGGTTTTCAACAATTGCTGTCCAAACAATAACTTTTTTAAACTTTTGAGGGTATTGTGTGACCGTTAACGGAAAAAGTACACGTTTTCTAACATCTTACATGAGGTTTTCCTTAAACTCAAACATCACATCTAATTTGATATTATCACGCAGAGCATTGGCAGCTGTTTATTCCATCTGCTATACATTACATGCCCAAATTCGCGAAATTGCTTCTCGATTTTACAAATTTTACCTTAGGATATAGGTTGCAAATTCGAAAATTTTTCTTGAAATAGCCGAGCAACTTCTATTTGTGTTCTCCGTAACCAATCATCTGTAAAACTGTTATTTTATGCATTTCTGTTGATCTAACAATTTTGATGAATTGTAGTCAACAAAATTCAAACAACAATTATAATATTGACAATATCCTGCAGTTATAATTATTACAAACCAATTTGCTGACGCGTTTTAAACAAACTAAAATTGCTGTGACAGTGTTTTAAAGGATTTTTTTTAATTCATATTAAAAAAGAACACTGATATGGTTTTTGCTAAGATAATAAATTAGTATTGTACGTTTTTATAAACATAGATCTGTTAACCGATATAACACTAATATTTTGAACCCGTAAACGTAAAAATATCTGATTTCTTTTATATAGGTACCTATCTATCAATCGCAGCTAACATATTTGTTATTCTAGCGATTTTGAAGTTAAAACAACAACAAAAAATAAAGCAAGAAATTTTGGTTTTGATAATATTCTACGAGGGTTAGAGAATAAAATAGTACAGGGCTGGGATGGCGTTGTTTTTGTGTGGAAGTCGTATCGTCCTGGGTGAATTTTGTGTGAGGTTGGGAGATAATCGCTCGGTGTGGCTGAAGAGTGCCAGTTGGGGGTAGCGAGGCTTGGGGCGTGGCTTGAAGAATTCGCAGAGAACGGGCCCAAATTTAAGCGGCGTTTAGACATCTTGGGGAGTCGGGTACAGAGCTGTGGCTGTATTGTTCCCTTCCTGTCAGCCATTCGGTAAGTGTTATAGGGAAACCACAGAAAACCTATAACCTGACAGAGTTTGAAGTTAAAACCAACAAAAAACTACTAGATTTTATAAAAAAATCTCCTGCCGCTCATTTTTTCCTCTTTCCTCAAATTTGGTGGTTTTTAGTGATTTTGAAGTGTCCATTTTGTGACTTTTGAAAATCTACGTTGGCAGTGTTATATATTTCTACATATATATTTTTACAGTTCAGCACAGAAATCGTCAGGTTATATATTTTTCATTATCCTTGAATTGTTTCCTTCAAAATTAAAAAAATAGCCATGCTCAAGAATGTCAGGATAATGTTTTTTACAACTTTGTAGCCTTCCCACTTCCTGACGTAATTAGGCAATTGTCAGAGTACAAATACACCTTTTACCATGTAATTAACTCACTCTACCGTAATCTAATATCCCCCTGTATGTGAATCCTTAGCGCTTTAATAAATCTTCCCAAATATTATTGTATAGCGACAATAATATACAGGGTGTTTCTTAAGTAATCTAAAATATTATATGGGGCGCTTCGTTACTCAATTTTAAGACGAAAAGTTCATATAAACATGTGTGATAGGTGTTGTCGTTTATGAGATACAGGGTGTTGTACGTGAAATTAATTTTTCTTGGTGACGCTACTGATTTATATTTTTTTATTATTTTATTACAAGCAACATGTGTTAAACATAAAGAAAAAATAATACATTTCAGAGCAAATGTTCAAAATGTCCACCTCCAGCTAAAATGCAAGAATCCGCTCGATGTCTAATGGATTGTCGAATACGTTCGAAGATACCAGGATTGTTACGAATAACATTACAGCCGTCTATGATACGATTTTGAAGATCTTGTACGTTTAATATCAGTGTTGTGTAAACAAGCGATTTCAAATATCCCCACACACAAAAATCCAGAGGATTGTGTCCAGGTGATCTAGGGGGCCACGGGTGTGGAGATCCTCGTCCGATCCAATGAAAAATGTGGAGGAGCTCCGTCATGCATGAACCACATGCGCCTTCTAATAATAATAGGTACATCTTCCAAAAGAAGTGGAAGTTCATTTTCTAGAAAATGTTGGTATGTCTCACCGGTTAACCATACAGGAAGGAAAAATGGTCCAATTAAATAATCATCGATGATGCCAAGCCAAACATTGACCGAAAATGTTTGTTGAAATCGTTTTACACTTATGGTATGTGGATTTACATCTGCCCCTGTGTGGTCATTATGAAAATTTATAATCCCATGTCTAGAAAAGTTGGCTTCATCCGTAAATAGAATATTGGCCACAAAATTCGGATTGTTCGCGATTTCACGTAAAATCCATTGACAATACTGTATGCGTAATGGATAGTCAGTAGGTAACAAATGTTGAACACGTTGAACGTGATATGGATACAGTAAATTATCTTTTAGAATATTCCAAACAGTTTTGTTACTAACATTTACTTCATCTGCAACTTTTCTTGTACTCGTTTCTGGATGTTGGTCAATAATTTGAAGAATCTGGTTTTCCAATTGGGGATTTCTCACAGTTCTGGGTCGTCCAATAATATTCTTCGATTTAGCAAAAGTTCCAGTTTCTTGTAAACGAATATGTAACTTAGTAAACGTATCTGAACATGGTAAACGATCATTTGGATAACGCTGGGCATACGTACGTCTAGCTTCTAAGGCATTACCATTCGCTAATCCGTACAAAAAATGCATATTAGCCATTTCAACATTAGTAAACACTGGCATAGTTATTAACTAAACACAGAGTCAATCAAATAAAAATGTACGATTTTTGCGTTGGTTTTCAAATTTGACACTTGTCAACATTATTTCAAAGGCCACTTAGAATAAGCATGTTTTTGCGTATTACTTCTAAAAACCAGTAGCGTCACCGGGAAAAATTAATTTCACGTACAATCAGAACTGACTTATTACAATAAATTCAACACCCTGTATCTCATAAACGACAACACCTATCACACATGTTTATATGAACTTTTCGTCTTAAAATTGAGTAACGAAGCGCCCCATATAATATTTTAGATTACTTAAGAAACACCCTGTATACTGGATGTAACTTTTATACCTAAAGATAATACTTACGCCTAGGAATACTTGGAGTTGACCTCCTTAGTCTAATATCTCTTTCGTCCAAAGCAATATCTCGATGATATTTCTCCAAATAATTCCATTTCTCTCATTTGTTCTTGTCTAATGTTGTTATTATTATCGGGTATAAGATACTTTCTAACTTCTGCCAAAGCAAATGCCACTCTTGCGTGAGCTTCAGCTGGAGGACCAAGGGCCGAAATTTCGATATGAAGATCATCTGTTAAATGACTAAAATTCCAACAAACACATCCTGATAAATACTTTACCAAGTAAAATTTGTATACCTGTATTTAGGATCTAAAGAGTTTCTTAATTCTTCTTCTTTAGCCCTATCTTTCATGGATCCTTTCCCTAATACAGCCATTTTGCACATGGTTTCTTCTTGAAGGCGCTTCATAGAATTGCCTTTTGGTCCCAAAAGTTTACCAACAAAATTGAACTAAAAACAAAGTTACATATTTAGAATACAAAAAAATAACAGTTTATTAAATTTACAACTTCTCAATCATATTGCACATATTGTGCAACAAGTGTGGATATGATGTCCATATCGCACAAGAATGTAAGTTGGGCACGACGCCGAAGGCGGAGTGCTCAGTCATTCGCGTGCGATATGGTCAATCCACACGAGTTGGACAGAATATTTTTTCTACGACTCACTAAGAAAATAATAATAAAATATTAATTATTTTATTTAAATTTGCAGTTAACAAAAATAAAACTAATTTAATTTACATTATTGATTTTTAACAATAAAATTACAATTGTGGAAAGTACAATTTGAATATGTTATGTTTTCCCTGACAAAATTTTTTAATTCTTGACGTCTGCACCCACCAGATATACCAAATATTAGTACTATCTCTAAAATTTGAAGAAAAATTAAAAATTTGTATTTGGTACTGACTGGAATTTTAACTAACTTTTGTAAATAAAATATACTTCATCCAGAGCTTTTAAAAGAAATTCTTTTATTTGTTCTGGCGTTAGTACTTTTGACTTTTTCGATTTATAATTTGAAGATTGTAATTTTAAAAAGCTTTGTAACTTAGGATAAGATGATATGTCAATGTTATTTTTTATATTTATCATTGTTTTTAGCATTGAATATGTTGTCCAGAGAGTAGAGGGTTTAATTTCTGTTGATAATTGTTTAAAATATGCTGTTAAAACGTTTTCGGATACGCTTTTTATTTTATTTTTCAAGAACCATTCCATATACTTTTTATGACAGCAGTGACAGCTTAATTTTTAGCAAGGAATAGTTGGCGAACTATTAAATAAGGCATGTTATTGGTCGAAATAAATGCAGTTGACCGATATTTGCTACATATACATTCAGTAAAGTGTGCATAAAATAAGTAATATATATAAAGGAGTAGGAAAAAGGTATAAAACTAAAACTAATTAAATAAACATTACCTTTGGATGTTCCCTTACAGGTACTAAAACCTTAACAGTTACTTTGATAGGTTTCTCCCTGTAAATATCAACATATTTATTTTCATATTCATATATTTATTTATGTATTTTAATTACTTTTGCATTTTGTTTTAAAATAAATTAGATTAAATGAATGCTATCTGATACAAATAATAAATACACATGTATACAAAAACATATTCCTTATATTTGATGGCATATGAATTCATAAAAAAAATTTTTATTATAGAGTTGTTAGGGACAAATAGTGAATTTAAGTAATAAGATATTATTTTTTTTTGTGGATTTTGGTTCTTGACATTCCTTACGATTGGTTACGATGCCTAGGGTACGGAGACCTGTACGATTTCGTCAACTTTGATAGGGGTCGTATAGTGGGACTACGGGAAGCTGGAAATTGCAGTTAGAGTGCAAAGAAGTGTAGACACCGTGGTTAGGTGTTGTCAGGCATGGCTTCTAGAAGGCCCTACGCAAAGAGCAAGGGGCTCTGGACGCCCCCGTAGAACAGCAGACCGTGAAGATCGCCGCCTAACATTACTGGCCTTAGGGGACCGTTTCTCCACTACCAGTTCCATTGCAAATGAATGGTTTGCAGAACACAGAGGACCTATTGGCATGCGAAGTGTTCACCGACGAATAAGACGTTTTGGCCCGATTTTATACCGACCACACTGGGTTCTCCTTTAACTTCAGAACACCGACGTAATCGCCTTGAGTGGTGCAGAGAACGGTCACTCTGGGATCAGGAATGGAACAGTATTGTCTTTAGTGACGAGTCTCGATAATGTTTAGGCATACACGATGGTCGAGCGAGGATTAGAAGACGACGTGGTGAAAGGAGAAATCCACGTTTTATTGTTGACAGGCATGTTCATCAAACTGTTCGAGTTATGGTTTGGAGTGCTATAGCTTATAGTTTGAAATCACCTTTAATCTTCATCAGAGGTAACATGAACGCGCAGCGTTATATCCAAGAAGTTTTAGAACCCCATCTTTTACCCTATCTTGAGACCATGGCAAATCCAACTTTCCAACAAGATAATGCCAGACTACATGTCGCAAGAGTCACAATAGACTTCTTTCAACATAATGATGTCAAATTGTTACCTTGGTCACCAAGATCTCCCGACTTATCCCAAATTGAGCACGTGTGGGATATGATGGGTACGAGATTGCTCAATTTGTAACGTCCTCCTCAGACTCTAGAAGAACTTCGAGAGGAGGTGGTTGCCTGGAATGAGATACCACAGGACATTGACCACCTGATCAGAAGCATGCCTAGGCGCGTTGGAGAATGCGTAACACATCGGAGTGTATCCACACATTATTAAAGGTAAAAAGGCTTTAAAGCAATGCAATCATTTTGAAATTTTTATCATTTACTTATTATGCTTCAGTAAGTACTTATATTTTATTAAAATAAAATCATTTAAACTGGGTGTTCGGTATTTTATGTCACAGTATATTATGAATATGTAGGGATTTAAATTAGAAGAGATAATTACAATATAAGTAGGTAATCAATTTATTTTATACATATAAAATTCTATACTATTTACAAACAAGTAGTAATTATCTACAAAGTTGAAAAAAAATCATCCTACAATATTTTAAAATTCAATTATTTTTTTAAGTAAGAATAAAAGCTAATCAAAAAGGTCGTTGCCTTATTAGCTGCCTACACTATTTATCGAATCCAATACCTAATTGTGTTTTTTCTTTGTCAAACCTACGCTAAGCACATCTTTAATTAAATTTCGTATGCTTAAACTTGTAAATGTTTTAACCCGATTAACTTTACAATTGAGAAAGCAACTTTATTAGCCTATTTATTTCTCTAGGTATGTTTGGTATGTAACAGTTTACTTTAATTAGTCCTTTTAAAGAAGTTAAATATCAATTGCTAGTTTACATTTTTATAATTATTTACAATATATTTAGATAGTACAAAATCGACTCACATTAAATGCAATGCATAATATCTTTTTTCTACATCCACATGTATATTTACACAATGAAAATGTCAGCCATTTCGGTTAACTGAACGGGTATGATTTCATATATAGTAAAAGCCAAATAAAGTTGCATGCACTTCACCAAGGTAGTAATTCTATTTTATGTGTGGCTACGTTTCTATAGAACAGTGTATGTTACTAAAGATTTCTAAACAATCACTTCTAAAAATAACCCGATCAATTAAAAAACTTTTGTAACAAAATAATGTATGTCCCTCATTGCAAAATTTTGTATTAAAATATTCATGAAGAGACCACCAATTAATGACGGAATATTAGTCACTCCCATAAATATTGTCACGCTGCTGCGTCGTTTCTTGAGTTTTTAATCAATGTTCTGTGACTTTTGCACCAGTAGTGTCATCGATTTTTGAGGTTATCTTGTGAAAAACATTTATAATACAAACTGTTTTGTTTAAAAACAACAAAGCATTTTATTTTTTGATTCTCAAAATGCCGAAACAGCTAAATAGTGGATGCAAAGAACTTGTAGTTTCATTAGTTAACTATTTTGAAAAAGAAATGAAGAATAATGGACCTTTGTTACCCTTAAACGCTGTGTAAGAGGTAATATGCGGATAAAATATCATTAAGAATAATAAAAAACTCTTCGTTGATGTTAATGGCAAAATGAAAATATAAAGAGTGTTAAAACCACTAAAACGGATGTATGTATGTATGTATGTATAAGTTAGGGGTGATAATTACACTGCGACCTATAGGATCTATTGTGTTCCCCCTTACTTGCCATGTTCTGATATTTTCTCAGACTTATAGCAGCTCTTCGAGTCCTATTTTCCTGAGGAAGTTTAGGACATCGTCGGGCTTCAAGTCAGGTAGATCCCCTTCCTCTATTCCAAGTGCTCCTAGGTATCTAGCCCTAGAATTTTGCAAGGCAGGGCATTCTGCGAGTATGTGTATTGAGGTTTCATCCTCTTCCTCACAGAATCTGCATTTTGCTTCATCTGCTAACCCTAGTTTCTTCATGTGGCTTCTTAACCGGCAATGCCCGGTTAATATTCCCGTTAAAATTCGGAGCCTTTTTTTACTGAGGTTGAGGCAGCTAAGAGATCTCTTCTGGTCATAGTTCCCCAGTAGTATCTTAGATTGCCACAGTTCTTCCAGCTGATTCCAGTACTTGGATTTTTCTTTCTCCATTTCTTCCCTTAGTTTTCCTAAGATTACTCTACTGCTGATCCCACAAGATGGTTCTGATCCCAAATGTGGGGTTTCAGCTCCTTTTTTTGCCAGCTTATCTGCTGTTTCGTTCCCTTCTATTCCTATGTGTCCCGGGACCCATAGGAGGGTGACAGTGTTCTTCTGGCCCAGTTCATTTAGTTTGCCTAGGCATTCCCAAACCATCTTCGAACTGATTATATTTGAACTCAGCGCTTTGATGGCTGCTTGACTATCCGACATGATCACAATCTCTTGTCTGCGGTAGTTTCTTCCAATATTGAATTCCACACATCTTTCGATGGCGCGGACTTCTGCTTGAAAGATGCTCGGGTATGTGCCCAAGCTTTCTGAGTATTTGGCTCTCGGTCCAAAAACTCCTATCCCAGTTCCCTCGTCTAGCTTGGAACCGTCCGTATACCACTTTATGGTATTCTGATTTAAATTCTGTATGGTGTCTTCGTCCCATTCAGATTTATTACTCAACCTTGTGATGAATTTTCTCACAAAGTTGAATTTCTTTGGCATATCATCTTGGGGCATTTCCCAAGTTTGATCAAAATGAAGTGATCGGGGTTTTTCCCTGTTAATTCCTTCCTTGATCATTCTATATATCGTTTTCTTCCTTACACTTTCTAACAGAATGTGCAGAGGGGTCAAGTTTAAAATCACCTCCATTGCAGCAGTGGGGCAAGTTCCCATTGCTCCAGTGATACATGAACAGGCTAGTCTCTGAATCTTCGAGAGATTTTTCCTCGTCGTACTCAGATTAGCCCTTGCTCCCCAAGCCACTGCCCCATATGTGATTATTGGTCTCACTATTGCTGTGTACATCCATTGCAGAATACGTGGGTTGCATCCCCAGTTCTTTCCTGCAATATTTTTGCACACCATGAGGGCCTTGGTTGCTTTGTGTATTACTTCGTCTTCGTGTTTATTCCAGAGTAACCTACTATCTAGGATTAGCCCTAGATATTTGACCTCTGTTTTCCACTCGACGATGTTCTCCCCTATTCTTATGATTTTTAGATTAGGTTTCTTTTTCCTTGTAAAGGCTACTAGTGTGGTTTTGGTGGGGTTGATGTTGAGTCCCACCGAGTCACACCATTGTTTCGCAATGTTCAGTCCTCTTTGAACAATATCACAGAGGACATTTTCATACTTCCCTTTTGCCAGGATAACCATGTCGTCGGAATACCCTTGACATGGTATGCCTTCCCTGGTCAATTGACTAAGTAGACTGTCCACAGTGAGACTCCACATAAGCGGGGATGCAACTCCTCCCTGTGGACAGCCTCTGGTCACATTAATGAAGATAGTGTCTTGTCCTGCCTCCATTTCTGCGATTCTTGTAGATAGCAGTTGGAAGTCGTTCTATATACTCATTTCTCAATCAGTGCTCTTTTGACTGCCTCATGTGGCGTATTGTCAAAGGCCCCTTCTATGTCTAGAAAGGCACATACCACGGTCTCTTTTTATTCAGAGCGTCTTGGATTTCGTCAGTCAATTGTATTAAAGCGGTTTCCGTGGACTTTCCCGCTTGGTACGCATGCTGACGGGGGTGCAGTGGCACCTGTTCCAAGATTTCGGTTCTAATATAATTGTCTACAGCTTTTTCCATCGTTTTGAGAACAAACGATGTGAGGCTGATCGGTCTAAGGGATTTGGGGTGCGTAGTGTCCCGTTTCCCTGCTTTTGGGATGAAGGTGATTTTGGCCCTTCTCCACGCTTCTGGTATGTATCCCAGTTCAAGGCTGCTCCGACTAATTCGGATCAAGTGTGGAATTATTGCCTCTTGGCCCTGTTGGAGTAGGGCAGGAAATATTCCATCCGTTCCAGGGGTTTTGAACGGCTGGAAGGTGTTCATAGCCCATCTCAGCCGTTCCTCACAGCATATGTGCTTTGCCATTGCAGTGTCTTCCCTGGTCTTTTAGCTTTCTCATTTATTTTTCCGGAAGGGACTATTCCTCCGAGAAAGTAAGTTTCTAACAGGAGCAGAGCTCTTTCTTTTTCGCTTTCTGTTCCACCATATCGCATCTTTTGCTTTTCTAGTCCTTTGGAGAGGAAGAGGACAACTGGATTCATAGGCATCGATTATTGCCTCGTTCAGCTGTATGAGATCGTTTTCTAATGCCAGGTGATTCCTGGCATTTCTTTTAATCTTGAGATTTGCAAGATTTATGTTGAGGTTAGTGTTGTAATTTTCCCAGTTAGTTTTCCTGGGGTTTCTCCTGAGTGCTGGCTCAGGAGGATTACACTCTAATCTGAACGTAATCATCCTATGGTCAGAGAGGGATGGTTCGTTCGATACTCTCCAATCTTTCACCCTATCCTTAAGATTCGGTGTACTTAGTGTTATATCTAGTACTTCCTTTCTTGTTCTGGTTACAAACGTAGGTGTATTCCCTATATTGTGTATAACAAGATTCTTATTAAATATAAATTCTAAAATTTTCTCCCCTCTTTCGTTGGTGCTGTGCTTCCCCATATGGTATTGTGACCGTTGGCGTCGCATCCTATGAGAAGCGGCAGCTTCTTCTGTTCACAGTACTCGACTAGTCTTTGCAGTTCTGTAGGCGGTGCAGTCCCGTCCCCTGCAAAGTAGCATGATGCTATCATGACTTCTTGACGTCTATTCTCGAACTCGAGGTTTGCTCGAATCGGAACGAGGTCTCTCGTCATGAACTCTGACACACAAAAGTGATCAATGCTGTTACTTACCAAGATGCATGCTCTGGGTATGTCTACATTACTCACTTTGTATATCAGTTTGGCTTCCCTACTTGCGAGTCCTCTCACCTGACCATCACGGACCCATGGTTCCTGGATCAATACTAATCCCATTTGGTTTCTGATAAACGTCCTTGAAATAACCGCCGATGATCCCTTGGCGTGATGGGCGTTTATCTGAGCGATATTAATTCCCGCCATTTTTCTTACCATGGTTGTTCCCACGAGTAGCAAGGGAATGTCGGTCCACTCTGGCAGAGCCCCGCATGCCAGAGCAAGGCTATATACAAGGGGGTTTCGCCCGGTTCCCCCAGGGGAACGTTCGCGACCGCTTATACCCCAGCGGCCATCCATCCTTTGGCACGTTACCTTACACCTTGGAATTGGAGGGGTTGGTCCGCGGTGCGACCTTAGGAATGACCAATCTGGCAATCTTGCAGTTATCAGCTGCTCATACCAGACCGTGCCACCCGTATAGACGCACACCCCCAGCTTCGCCGCTTCCCTGCTAAATTACAGTGTTATACCTGCTTAAGCAGTTCAGCGGCTCTCCTGGGGATCCCCTATCCGCCACCTGGGGACGCGCCCGGTAGGCACCCAGCCCTCGGGCACTTAAACGGATAGCAAAAGGTATTTTACATTGTTATATGAACATTTAAATATTATCATTGCAGATTTATTATACCACATGCTGGAAATGAAAACGGATTTATAGAGAGTGCTGAAGCAATATTTTGTTCAAAAACTCAACTTAGTGATAATCATGGGCAAATGAACCGGGCGAATTTCTTAAAATGTTTGTCAGTTACTACAGAAGTTAGATAATCCTTATGTAATTGTATTTGATAATGCCTTATCACAGTATGCTATTGCATAAAACTCCGAATACAGGATGGTAAAAAAGTGCTATTGAGGAGTGGTTGCCCTATTCTCATATGATGTTCAAAACAGAACTGTTGCACATCGTTTCTTAGTAAATATTTAGATATAATCTTACATAATTATTAATTAAATTTAAAATTAAAATAATTAAACTTTTTTTTTAGAAATAAACCACCAACCAAGTATATAGTGGATGATATGGCACAACGGTAAGGACACAAAGTTTTACGTCTTCTTCCTTACCATTGTATCTTTAACCCTATTGAATTAATTTGGGGCATGGTAAAAGATTATTACAATAGGCACATTGGTAGAGATGGCAACAGCGCGAACAACTGCCTAAACATGTGGCATGAGGCACTTAACATGATTACTCCTGATATGTAAAAAAAACCTCAGAGTAATAAGTAAACATAGAGTAGGCATATTCCCTACTACTTGTCGTCGAAACAGATTTCTTAACCAGCAGAGCATTGGCAGACGTTGTGTTTTGTAAGTACAAAGTAGGAAACAAAAACGTAATAATATAATTTACAACAATTTTATTTTACTTTTAAGAGAAGATTTTTATTCAGAGAAAATATTCTTTAATATATTCACTTTATTATCTTTCTTTAATACTGATAAAAAAGCTCTAGACCAATTGTATCAAATACCCACACCGAAAATTTGGCATCAGTGCCTTTGTTTGTAATGGACTAGTTTAGTGATTTTTTTTATATTTGCATCTTATAAAATAGGTTTTTAGTGGTTCAACTGTACAAATAAAAATTTTATAAAATTAAACCTCTAGCCATAATCGGCTTTTGAAATTTAAATTTAATGGTTACATACGTCATAAGTGGTAAGGGACGTGTTTCAATAAGATTGGTAGAAAATTTGCGATGTTGTCGATATGCTTTAATATTAACATTAAAAAGAGATAAACATATCGATATTTTTGTTCTCTGTTTGACACTTTATCCAATAAGGAGTAAAACCACGAATACATATAACAAGGATGTGAAACTCCTATGCCGAGCTATAAGCGCCCGTGGCTGAATTTACGGGTCCTATCTAGGCGGAGTCTAGTCTACGGTCGTTGCGTACTTTGTACTGCGCATCAGGCTGTCTCTCTCGAACGAGAGATGTTTACACGAATCCATATGCGGTTGGTTATCTCGCTCGCACAAAGAAAAAGACAGCCTGTTGCGCTGTACGGAGTACGCAACAACCGAGAATTTAACCCTGCCCAGATAGGCGCCTTTTCTTCTGCTACCCCCTCCACTCGAGTTTCACATCCTTGTTATATGTATTCGTGAGTAAAACACTAAACAAAATATTCTGTCATTTTCGTTAGTTTAATTTGTTGTTTGGTTGTGTTTGATTTATGAAAGAAATTACTACTATACTATTTTTGGTTCGAAAATAAAAATCCCTAACACCTTCTCTTGGTGTTATAGCGGTTCCTTCAAAAATAACCAACAGAAGTAATTGTTCTCTCGGGGAGCAACCTTTCTATCGGTACAGTGAGAGAATGAATTTCAAGAATACCGTTTTGGCATTTTCAATAGAACCACGCCCACTTTCTATTGGCTGTTCTATTCTATCACCGTCAAGAATAGGGGTCTTGTTTATTTATTACAGATAAACATGATTTTCTCTCCTGTTATATATCTTGTCAACTGGTACAATCAGTTAGTCACAGAACACGGTGTTTTGTGCCGCCAGTTCTTTGAGAATACTTGAAAAGAACGTAGCTAAAATGTGACAACGTTGACTTTTAAACACACTTCATTATTGGTTATTAGTTGGCGCTACGTTTAAAACTTACTAATTATTTATTGCTAAATTTTACGAAATGAGAAAAATTAATTGCAAAATGAATACCAATATAAGTAAGTAGGTATCTTATCCTAAATATATGTTGCTATCATTTTGATTAATTTGATCTTACTAAACTAGTCCATTGTCTAGAGGTGATTAGCGCTTTGTTCGATTTTTCCTGAATTTTTGGGTATTTAAGTGTTTTTATTTATTTTCAATATTGAAAATGGTGAAACCCCGAAAAACGTGTATAATTTGTTGTACTTCGCAAAATGATAATCTAACCTATCACCGGTAAGTTATTCACTACATTGGCGTACAATCAGCAATTTCAATCAAAATTTATTACAATCAAGAAAATCAAATTAATAATGAAATACATACATCCTTTTAGATTTCCTAACAATAAAAATATGTTAGAAGTATGGTGCCATGCCCTAAGTGTAGATATAAATTCCTTACCAAAATATGCGTATTAAATTATTTAACTAACATTTATATAGGTATTACGGTGAACTCTAACCAATTACACGCCACTGTACGGCTGTGTTTACCTACACCTCTCTCTCAATTATAGGTTCATTGCTATTGTCTACAAACTGTATGTTATTGTGTTGTTGTGGCACCTCTATGTTTACTTATTACTCTGAGGGAAAAACTCTATAAATCATACTGAAAGAGAAATGTATAAATGGTACGAGAGAGAAAGAATATTTGATCGTCAAGAAATTGATCCAATAGTAATAAATTTTAATAGTGACAAGAGTGACACTAATGTGGAATCAGACTCAAAAAACGTTTAGTTCGTTGATGTTGATTTTTTTAAAGTCATGTTTTGTCTTTGAAAATACGTTCATTATTAAAAAATATTTTAAAAAGAAGTAAATCATCCATAGCACAAATGGACTGATTATTAAACGAAGAAAAAACCCAAAATCAATGTCACAATAAAATAGTATATTAAACAACGCATTTCATATGGAATTCTGTTATGAAATAAGTTGTTTATAATATTTTTTATATTTTGCCATTTTATCATTTTTTAAATTAATTTATTATTTTTATGTAATTACGAAAATTTTGATTTTAAAAAGTATGTCGGTAGTACTGTGTAATTTATAACATTTGACAGTTTTGACATTTAAATTATGAAATGTTAATGTTTTAAAATATTTTAAAATGACTATAATACACCAGTAATAATATATTATATAAGTAAAAAATGATATTCATATTCACAAATACTTTCTTAAAGAACAATATAAAATTAATAATTTGCTATTAGCCACAAATGTCATTGTCAATAGTTTTGTCATTAGATACTTCACTCATGTCGCCAACCATTTAAAACAAAAATTTGCGAGCGTAAAAGTTACATTACGATACGCAAATGCGTTTTATAATGAAGATTTTTATAAGTGCAAAATATAAAAAATATTTTATTTTATTGCTTGTGCTTTTATTTTGATTATATTTATTGTTTGGTAACTCAGTAATAACCTAACCACTTTTATTATGGAATTCATTACTTTGTGAAATCAATTTTAACAAAAAACAAATGAAAAAAAACATCGCTAATTTTCAAGTTCCATTTAATATAATGTAAAATTTTCTACCTTCACATTTTTTGTTTACTTCAGTTATTTTCTGTTAATTTTCATACTTTATGAACAATCTGACAACGCTGCAAATGTTCACAATGATCACGTCAACGCAACTTTATTTGGCTTTTACTATACACCCAAGAATGTATATGAAACTTACCAATCAGAATTTGCGTTTAGTGCCATCAACTCATCTTATTTTTTTCAATTTCAAAGAAACGTTAAAATTACTAGTCAAAATATTTCTATAATTATAAAGGCAAGTCCTCATGCACGCGAAATTGCGAATTATTTTGTGTGGAATCGTTCCCATTGGCGGTATAGCTGACATTGAAAAGAGGGGCAGTGAGTAGTGATATTTTTCAACTTCTTGCATATAGGTGCACGTCATCAAGGTGAACAAATCGCTCTGTTCGTTTAACTTAGGCCGCAAGTTATTACACAAAATAAATAAATGCTTTAAGAAAGATTTCGTAATTAATTTCATATCAAATACAACTCCTGGACAAATAAAATATAAACTTTAAACGAACATAACTGGTTCTAAAATATTTTATATGTTGGCACAATTGCGCTCTGTTGCCGTGTTCCAACATGGCGTAATAGTGTAAAGCCCGATTTAAAGTTGAATGGGTCACGTTCGATATTTATTCGAAATGTAATTTCGCCCACGCGAAAGCGGCAACATAGTCCCGTTCTGACAGCTGTGACGTGCACCTATATTTATACTGGTCAAGGTATATACTGTAATGATTCAAAATTAAAATCAAAATAATCTTACCTTATTTGTTAAAACAGTCCATGTTTTATTAAGAAAAAAGGATATGAAATGATAATAAACTCTTCAAAGATATGAATTTCAAAGCTGTTTTAATTTGAAATTATACACATTTAACTAGGAACACTAACGGCCGTTTGCACCGACTTTTTTTTAAGGGACAATTAAACTAACGGTCCTTTAAAGTACTCTTAACGGTTTTTGTTCATTGCACCAACTTTAAGGGACCCTTAAGTATCGATTAAAGCAGCATTAGCTAAAGGGCCAAATTCGTTAACTTAATTTGTATATTAACCTCAAGTATTCTGCAAATGACAGATCTCATGTGGTTAGAAGATTTTTGTTTGCAAGAGTATATGAAGTATACCATAGATATAATGAGTATACAGACCTTTTTTATGTGATCTGGTGTACAGACTAAAAAAAATTACGTGCGTTTTGAGTTCTTTTGTGAAAGTATAGTGTTTAAGGATTAAAATTTTCGTGATTTTCGAAAATGGACAATTTTGATGAGGCCATCTTGGTTGAGGATATTCTAGACGACGAATTAAAAGTCCTAGATTTTGTGGATATGGGTTACCCAAGGCGAAATATTGTTAGGCCCAATTATTATGAAGAAATGTCTGAAATGGACTTCTTTAAACGATTTAGGTTAACAAAAAATACGGTAATGACTCTTCTAACTCAAATTGAAGACCAATTGGAGTACCCAGATGATAGGTAAGTAAAAAATGTAAATATTAAATTATCTTTTAAGACGCTTCTGTACAACAATAAAACTACTTATAAGATTATGCATAGTATGGGTTTTGCTAATCCCATAATGATTTTTCTATTTTAGGAACAACAGCCTCTTGCCTATGAATGAACTGCTTCTTACGCTCAGGTTTTATGCCAGCAGTGGGCACATTATTCAAACAGCTGATTTTATGAATGTTCATGTATCTACTGCCAGTAATAAAGTTAAGAAAATAAAAATAATTACTGTATTTTCAAATACAAATTCAGAGTGTTCCATGGAAGCTGGATACTTTTCATCAGAATCGTTCATATTGTAGTGTCCCTCTACAGTAATAGGGTCCATGGTCGCAAGTACCAAATCATCCGATTCATTTTTTTTAATTCTGGAGGTGGCAAACCTCAACCAGTCTTAAGAGCCTCTTGCCTAACCTGAGCCTTCTTCTTCCTCATCGCTTTGTTTTTATTCTCGTAGCATCTCTTTAATTGCTCAATGCTTCTGTTATTCAAATCTAAGGAAATTGCGTTAAATTCTTTCCAAATTTGGTAACAGCATTGGTTTGCTTACTTTCTAATATTCCTTATATTTAAGAGCTAAAGACAGGAAAATGTTCACCTCTTTTGGGGTAAAATTGAATGCTCAAATTCTTCCTCACATCTAAAAGATAATTTCCATTTAATATAACACAACAAAAATTAAGAAAAACCTTAAAAGAAATTTACTTACATTAGAGAAATGTAGTATTTTAATAAAAATTAAATCAATTTATAATAAAAACGAAAACCACAATAATTGTCACTTTAATAAAAACTTTCAGGTTAAAAACAGGGTTCAAACGGAAGAACACAAATATCACTGAATCATTGCGACGTTGTCGAATTGTAATGTAGATAAAGAACACATTAGTAAAAGAAGAAAGGAAAAAACCAATGTCAATGTCACCAATCAATTTATTAATAAAATATAGTACTGCTGTTACAAAGCTACTAGTTTCGGTCTGAATTAAAAGACCATCATCAGGCTATCACTGCTATCAACAAAACATGAAACATCATTGGTATAAATTAGTGTATATTATAAGTTATGATTTTAGAGTTAATGTTGGTAATAAACAACTCATACCATAAAAGAGTTAGTAGTAAATAACCTATACAATTAAATAAAGTTATAATTAAGTTTATGTTGAAATAAAGAAGTTACTTACAGATAGTAGTAGAGAGTAGTTTGAATATCCATAGCAATGGGTATAACATTGATCGTTCAAGAATTTGAATATATCTAAAACATGAAATTTATTAAATAACAGCATATGTAATAAAGTGTAAAGTTGACATGTGATTAATAAACTGTGAGTGACATGATTAAAACCATCAATAACAAGTGACAATGTACCCGAACTTATAAAGTGTGAAAAGACACTAGGAATCGAACTATATAGAATCAATAATATATTAAATGAATCAGTAAGGTGAAAGGATACTATAAACAGGACAATATATAATTATTATAATGTATCATAAGTATAATTACAAAGTAAAGGGACACTTTAGACTCTGAGTATGAAAATACAAGAACATATAATTTGTTGTTGCTATTATTTGTATGTGTTACTAATATGTTTTGGATCAACTTTGTATATGTATATTGTACAAATAAGTTGTTAATTTTATAATATTAGTCAAAATTTGGATCGAAAATGGCGGAATTTAATCAATTTAAAATGTAATTTATAAAAAAGTTATGTTCAGCCACAGAAAAAGTTATCCAGTAATATTTGGAGTATTAAGGAATATGTTTATGTAAGAATTATTTAGGTATAAAGTATATTTGCTCATAATTTTTTTAAATTTCATTATAGATCTGTATAAGGTAGCCATTAAATCGCTCCGTTTAATTTAAAAATTTAACATGGAAAAAGTAAAATTTAATTAGCGAAAGTTATTTTATTAACAACAACCAACAATTATAATAGTTTAAGTTTAATTATCACTCATTTAATGAAACATTAAAGTAGAATTTATTAAATAGATTTATTGAAACATTTCGAAAAATTGACTATATAAACAATTGAATTTAAATAATTTATGTCATTTCTGGACAAAAAGTATAAATACTTTGGGGTCAGTTCATTTGATGCAAAGGCGAGTCCACGTCGAAAAAACAAAAGAAAAGCGATTAAATTTAATGGCCGCCCAGTTTTAAATAATTTGAAGTTGTTACCCCCACTTCTTTAACTGTCAATTTGGAAAATATAAGTTTAAACCATTAATGTTGGAGCAATTAAAAATCAATTGAAGAAATCTAATAAATGGAAGTATATTAAATAACCACTTACCTAAAATTTTTACGTTCCTGGATTTAAATAGCACAAAATCCTCAAGAAGCACCAAACATCGTTCATAGAAAAGAGCCGTTGATGCCATCTTTGCCTTCAGGGTTGCTTGGAACACAGAACGCAGAGAAGGAGGGCTGGTGTAAATTTTCCATGAAGGTTGGTTAATTACGGTACGTTTTTAATTTTAAAAATTTTATATTGAAACTTTATCACTTTTCAATTATTAAAAATTTAATCACATGATTTAAAATTTATGTAAGGAAAATTCAATGTTTTAACTGATATTTCAAAACACAATTATTATCGAATTATCATAGAAGAAATATGAGAATCGATAAATAATTTTCGAATAAAGTATCGATGTTTTTAAATTCGTATATCTGAAGGTTAATAAATCTTTTAAAATTAAACAGGATTGTATTAAGGTCTGAATGTAAACTTACCATGTATGTATGTATGAATTGAGTAGTCCAATTGCAAAGTGCGCTATACTGTTCAACCATTTCTTTAAGAAAATCAATTAAAATATTTTTTTCTAAAATTAAGTAATAAATATATATGTTGATTGTCATATATTTAATTATAGTTATTTTGTTTTATTTTATGATCAAAAAATAAAATGTCAGTTAAATGGTTATAATTTTATTTGAAAATTAAAATTGAACAAAGAGAGTTTTGCAAAAGTATTGATAACTTAGCACACTTTGCAAGTGGACTACTCAATTAGGGGTGATAAGTGCACTGCGACCTATAGGATCTATTGTGTCCCTCCTTACTTGCCAAGTTCTAATGTTTTCTCAGATTTATAGCAGCTCTTCGAGTCCTATTTTCCTGAGGAAGTTTAGGACATCGTCGGGCTTCAAATCAGGTAGATCCTGATGCAGGGCATTCTGAGAGTGTGTGTATTGAGGTTTCATCCTCTTCCTCACAGAATCTGCACTTTGCTTCATCTGTTAACCCTAGTTTTTTCATGTGGCTTTTTAACCGGCAATGCCCGGTTAGTATTCCCGTTAAATTCGGAGCCTTTTTTTACTGAGGTTGAGGCATCTAAGAGATCTCTTCTGGTCATAGTTCCCCAGTAGTATCTTAGATTGCCTCAGTCCTTCCAGCTGATTCCAGTACTTGGATTTTTCCTTCTTCATTTCTTCCCTTAGTTTTCCTAAGATTACTCTACTGCTGATCCCACAGGATGGTTCTGGTCCCAAGTGTGGGGTTTCAGCCCCTTTTTTGCCAGCTTGTCTGCTGTTTCGTACCCCTCTATTCCTATGTGTCCTGGGACCTACAGGAGGGTGACAGTGTTCTTCTGGCCTAGTTCGTTTAGTTTGCCTAGGCATTCCCAAACCATCTTCGAACTGATTGTATTTGAGCTCAGCGCTTTGATGGCTGCTTGACTATCCGACATGATCACAATCTACTGTCTGTGGTAGTTTCTTCCAATATTGAATTCCACAGATCTTTCGATGGCGCGGACTTCTGCTTGAAAGATGATCGGGTATGTGCCCAAGCTTTCTGAGTATTTGGCTCTCGGTCCAAAAACTCCTATCCTAGTTCCCTCGTCTAGCTTGGAATCGTCCGTATACCACTTTATGGTATTCTGGTTTAAATTCTGTATGGTGTCTTCATCCCATTCAGATTTATTACTCAATTTTGTGATGAATTTTCTCACAAAGTTGAATTTCTTTGGCATATCATCTTGGGGCATTTCCCAAGTTTGATCAAAATGAAGTGATCGAGGTTTTTCCCTGATATTTCCTTCTTTGATCATTCTATATATCGTTTTCTTCCTTACACTTTCTAACAGAATGTGCAGTGGGGTCAAGTTTAAAATCATTGCAGCAGTGGGGCAAGTTCCCATTGCTCCAGTGATACATGAACAGGCTAGTCTCTGAATCTTCGAGAGATTTTTCCTCGTTGTACTCAGATTAGCCCTTGCGCCCCAAGCCACTGCCCCATATCACTATTGCTGTGTACATCCATTGCAGAATACGTGGGTTGCATCCCCAGTTCTTTCCTGCAATGTTCCTGCACACCATGAGGGCCTTGGTTGCTTTGTGTATTACTTCGTCTTCGTGTTTATTCAAGAATAACCTGCTATCTAGGATTAGCCCTAGATATTTGACCTCTGTTTTTCACTCGACGATGTTCTCCCCTATTCTTATGATTTTTAGATTGGGTTTCTTTTTCCTTGTAAAGGATTCTAGCGTGGTTTTGGTGGGGTTTGGTGGGATTACCATACCATATACAAAAGTGAATTAAAAATATTTTAGCTCAGTTGAACCGACTACTGCGAATATAGAGTTTTTCACATGCTCATAAAATAAAATCAGGTGAGTCATAATTTAACATCATTTTACAGATAAAAATGGATATATACAAGCGAGCTAACAATCCGGGACCCGGAATCGGATATTAACTATAAAATAACTTTAAATGAAGAAAATAAATGCACATAACCTCTAAAAAAATTGAAAAAACGTGCGAATTTCACAGACGTGGGGATTAGGTAGAAAATTTGACATTTGAGAGTGACGAATTTGGTCATTTTAAAAGTTCGCTTTTCGCAATTTCGCTTACATGAGGACTTACCTTAAGAGAAATATTAGTTAAAATGACGGATCAAGAATTTTTATAGTCGGTGCTAAACAAAATTTGATACACGTCATCATAATTTTACGTCGACACGTATAAACAGTGTTGCCGGACTTTTATAAGTTTACAAGATTTAAAGATCGATTCGAATAAAACTATTCCAAACAACTTATTTGAAGTAACATCAAACAAAGTACCAACATAATTTTTATATTTTTTTCCTTTTGGGTATATGGGTTTAATAAAATAAAAAGTATAATAATATTTGCTTTTATTCGCTATAATTAGATTCATCACTAGGTACTAGTTTCAGTTTCTTCATTGGGATTTATAATCATAGGTGCAATCCCTAGTGTATCCAACAATCTCTCTCTATTAAACCATTTAAAAATTTACTCTTCAGTATGATGGATAGTTTTTTTACAAATTTCTGGTGTAAGAGCTTCAGACCACATATTTATACAGTCTGTTTAGGTTCCGTATCTGCCAATGTGTCTGTAATAATATTGTTTTGATGTACCCCATATCAGTTCTATGGGATTGAAAATACAATGATATGGGAGTAAACATAGCACTTTGTGTACATATGGCTCGGCTAAATGGTCAGCCATAAATATGACTGGTGGTTAATTTCTTAAAATTAAATGATTATCCCAAGGAAATTTCCAAAGTTAAGCTTAAAATTCAAAGTGTTACTTTAATTTCTTACCTATTAACAATGTTCAACTTTTAGCATATTTTCTGTGAAATCAAGGTTTTGACTAGTCAACCATTCTTTAATTTGTGGTTTGTTACAACTTGTATTAGGTGTTTTACGGAGTAAAACACTGTGATATGGAGCATTGTCCATAACAATTATGCTGGGTTCTGTTAGATTAACTAACAGCTGGTTCTCAAACCACTTTAAAAAATTATCCTGATTCATTTCACCAAGGTAATCGCTTAATTTGGGTTTTGAGTATAATATTGCTTTCGCACCGTCAATAAACCCATTTTCATTCCCAGCATGGAGTATGATATATCTACGAAAAATAAAACTTTGTTGTTGAACAGAAACATTTAAAATTACCATGTAAATGGGTACATAGGCATATATACCATTAATTATACTAAAATAACTGGAGAGTCTACCTTCTACCATCAACTTTAGTGGTATTGACAGTCCTTTTATCATTAGTTTGTCATGAACGGTTTATGCTACCATTTTGAAATATCCATGTATCATCAATAAAAACAAATTTATATAGACCTGCTTCTTTTTCTTTAAGTTCCTTAAAAATCTAACCCGTTTTACAGCAATATCAGGAAGCTCCATGAGCCCCCGTCTTGGTTCATCTTTTTTCCATTTGAAACCAATTTCCTTTAATAAATTTGATAAAGACCTTCGAGAACCTTCAAATAAGTGCCTTACTTTTAATTCAGCAAGTAAAGAATTTAAAGTTACATCCTCTCCTGAAAACAAAAAAATAATATTATATTTTCTGGTCTTACAATTAAAAAGAATTTAAATAGCTGTGTTCAAAGGAAAAAGTCTTACTTTTTCATACATATTGTAGATTACATTTCGAATTCCACTTGTATTTAATACATCGGTATTAGTTACTCTTTTCATGCCGACGTTTCTTTGGAGGCGACTTTAATATTCCATGGTCTTTCACAGTTTTAGAAATACTGGAAACTGTAACCATACTGAGGTTGAGTGCATCGGTATTAGTTACTCTTTTTTCATACCGACGTATCTTTAGAGGCGACTTTAATATTCCATGGTCTTTCACAGTTTTTGAAATACTGGAAACTGTAACCATACTAAGGTTGAGTGCAGCTGCCACACGCTAAAATAAAATGTTTTTGATTGAATTGGCTGTTGCTTGATGGATATCCATAACTAAGTTAAATAAACACACAAATGTTTTCACGATATTCATAATATACTGTGGATATCGTGAAAACATTGGTATTTTTATTTAACTTAAATAATATTTTGTCTAATATTATTAGAGAATCAACTGCGCAATGAATAAACTGATCTTGAGGAACAATTTGATTATGACACATTTATTTATATGTAACTACTCTCTTTTTATTACCATGACAATAAATAGGTACAAACTACATAAATACATAAACATAATATTGTTACTAAATTAGTCCCAAAAAGACAGGAAGCCAATTTGTAACTAAATTACTCTCCAAAAGAGATCCCGGCTAAGAGACCCTCTCCAGGGGGTGGTTCGACTCCAAGTTAAAGCTCACTATAGGAAGGATTGGGATGTATAAGTAATGAGAGCGCCACTATCTTTTGAACGCTATCGATTAAGCAAACAAACTACATAAAAACTAAGGTGAGAAAGATAGAAACACCTCGTAATTACTTTAATTAAACAAATAAAGAAGCTACTTGAAAAGACCGACCACGCTACACCCTTAAGATTTATAGTCTAAGGTATATAAATGAAACGGTTTTTAAAACTATTGTTTATTTATTGAAACTGTAAGTACTTGCTGATAATGAACTGGAGTTGTAAAAAGTGGACTTAACTTTAGGTTTCTGTGCTGTCTAGAAGGGCGGCTTCAGCTTCTTCGTGGAGAGATGAAAGTTTCTTTAATGGTTCTGGCTGCTCGGGATGTAATAGTATTCTTAGCTCAGAAGTGGTTTGAAGGACTGTCTACACATAAGCGGTAACTGGGCTTTAAATTTAGGGGTATGTTGGTGGTAACTTGACTCCAACTTAGAGATAATTTGACTCCAGCCTAGAGGTATCTTGACTTCAACTTAGAGATAATTTGACTCCAGCTTAGAGGTATCTTGACTTTAACTTAGAGGGTTCTATCTTTCTGAAAGTTTTATGTGTGTGAGAAGGAATCATGGAGGTATGGGCGTTGGTATTGGACAGACTTTTCAGAGGGGACAGCAAATTACTAAATTTCAACAAATACATTGTCTTATCTTCAAGTCTTTCAACACAGCGTCCATAAATATAATAAACAAATAAGCAAAATTGGAGATCATTAATGCACAGGACGGTGAAGCCGGTCCTGTTCTTTATAATGCAAAATCAATAGACTAATGTGATTTGGATAAAAAAGGTATGTATTTAATTAGTTCTAATAAAATTTTGAAACAATCATATATTTGTACTAAATGTATATTTGTGAAAAATTGATTTTTTATAACATTAAAAATATTACAGTGAAGTGGTTTTTGTTTTAATAACTACTATTAATTATTTTTACAGCAAGTTTTAATAGCGTGGTTGAAAACTATGCTCTAAGATTTTTATGAACTTAAAATTTGTCAATAATTATGTTTTTAGCTTACGGAAAATAAAATGTCTACCTGTTTACTGGTCAATTGTTATATTTTTTCTAAAAGTAATAGCTTACCTTGAACGATTATTGAAGCCACGTGTTCGAAAGCACGCTTCTGATGCATTTTATTAGTTTTCAAATAGTATGTGTAGAAAATGTGTGTGTAATTGTGTGGAAAAGATTTTTTATTATAATTAAAGCATAATTATGTACCTAGCAATGAAAAGAATAGAAAAAAGTCTACATACCAACAACCAGAAAGGAAGTTCACAAGACGAAATACTGGAACGTTTTTCTTTCGACTCTTCAGTCGGCCTGTTGGATCAGAAAAGGGGATAGAATTGTCTTGCTGGCCTTTTATAGGCTAGCTCAATGCGTGTTCGTGTCTAATGCGTTCGTTATTTAATTGCAAGCGAGGGACGCGTTCTTTGATTGGCCTCGTTCAGATAAACAGTTATCGTCTATAAGGGGTGTCTCGAGTACAGTAGCATTAACAGTGAATCAGGGTCGGTTTTAACGGTAATAATAGCGGTATCGTTTACGGTAACACTCCTCCTCGATTTACAATATATTTTTTTAACAAAATTGTACAATTGCTAAACAATAAAAACAACATCTGACAATATTATTTGATGATAGAAATAAAAGATCGCATTTTTACAAATTTTTCTTTGTTCAATGGCTTTGTAAAAATATCTGCCAAATTATTGTCAGTACCAACATACTCTGCAACAATAGTCTTTTTACTTATAAGGTCTTTTATGTAGTGTTCCTTTATGTCGATATGTTTCGCCCGCTTTGAATTTTCGAAACTATTTATCATCGAAATCGCACTTAAATTATCGACTTTTAATACTGCTGTTTGCGTATCGCGAAACTTCGAAATAACACCCTTTAAATTAACCAGCTCCTGCGCGCTAGCTGCCGCTACAACGTATTCGGCTTCAGCCGTCGAAAGCGCCACGCAAGATTGCTTTTTAGAGAACCAACTAACTGGATTACCTGCGTACATAACTACCGAACCACTCGTACTCTTTCTATCACTCCTATCTCCTGCCCAATCTGCATCAGAAAATACTTGAAGATTTGACTCTTCTCCTCGAGTGTACGTCAGTCCTGCGTCGACCGACAGTATTCTTCAGGTATCTCAGAATCCTCTTTCCAGCTGTGCATACGTCTTTGTTTGGCTTATCTAAATATCTACTCAGAAAAGCTACAGCATACATTATATCAGGTCTAGATGTACAAGCCAGATACATCAGAGAGCCTATGAGTTTTCTGTAAGGAAAATTTTCTTCATAGTACTGTGAAGTATTGACAGAAAATCCTGTTATTATCGGTGTAGATACTCCCTTACATTCGTCCATTTTAAATTCCTTAAGCAGTTTCTCTGTGTACTTTTTTCTTGTATAATTTTTAATGTTTTTGATGTTCTTGATATCTCCATTCCTAAAAATAGTTTGGTTTCACCCATATCCTTTGCATTAAATTTGTCTTTTAGGTTTTTCACAGTTTTTTCTATCTTCTCGTTATGTCCAGTTACTATTAGATCGTCAACAAATACCAATAGCCAGCAGTCTTCTTTGGAATATAGGCAAAAGTCGTACTTCGTTTTTCTAAATTTCAATTCGGTCATAATTTCATTAAATCTATTATTTCAACATCGTGGACTTTCTTTTAATCCATATAACGCTTGGTTTAGCTTCAGAACTTTGGTATTTGAAACCTTCAAACCATCCGGAACCTTGATGTATACCTCAGATTTAACCCGTCCGTTTAGAAAGGCTGTTGGTTTGTCCAATTGTCGTAGATTCCATCCCTTCTGTAAAGCTTGAGCTAACAAAGTTCTTACTGTAGCCATTCTTGCTACTGGAGCATACATAGTTGTCAATGGATTCTCCTCCTGAAGCTGAAACCCTTTGGCGACAAGTCGAGCCTTTCTTGTGCCGTCTTCCTTTGTACGAAACACCCACTTGGTATCAATCGCTGATTTTCCGTCTGGTAAATCACAAACTGACCAAGTTTTTAACTTCTCGTGTGACTTCAATTCTTTATCTATCGCTTTCTGCCACTATTGAAATTTATGAGCTTCTCTATAGGTTTTGAGGATCGTTTCCTGATTCGATGACTTCATAAGCAGCATAAATTTCAAAATCGTTTAAATATTTCGGCTGTCGTACTTCTCTTTCACTTCGTGTATGAACTCTATCTTCGTTTTCTTTGCTTTCATCTTCATCTGTGCTTTCTTCAGTCTCATCTCCGCCTTCATCTCTGTCCTTTCCCTGGCTTGCGACATTATTTTCATCTCTGACTTCTTCATATTTGTCATTCTCCTGATTTGATTCTTGTAATGGCCAAATTACTGACTTCTCTTCGATGGAATTCCCAGGGCTTTCTTCTTTGGTTTTACTTTCAAAGAATATGACGTCTCTGCTGTGCGTTATTTTCTTGGTTTTTGGATCTATGAGCCGATATCTCCCTTTTTCCTGAGGGGCTTTGGAATGTGTGACATAACTTCACATCCAAATACTCTTAAGTGTCATAAATCCGGTTTTTGCTCATACCATGCCTCATACGGTGTCATATCCTTAACAACACTTGTCGGAGATCGATTCATCAGATATATTGCAGTGTTAACTGCCTCCGCCCAGTACTCCTTGGACAAATTGGCATCCGTTAACATACTGCGAGCCTTTTCTACAATTGAGCGATTGGCACGCTCGCTCACACCATTTTGTTGAGGAGAATATCGCACAGTTGTTTGATGCTTGATGCCAGATTCAGTTAAAACAACTTTTAAATTTCTATTCACATATTCAGCCCCGTTGTCAGTTCTTAGAATCTTGATTTTACGATCTGTCTCATTTTCAATTAAATTTTTGAATTCTATGAATGCATCTACCACCTGGCTCTTTTCCGTTAAAAAGTAAACATGTAAATACCTGGAGAAATCATCAATCAGTGTGAAGAAATATCTACTGCCCCCTGTGTACCAGCTCCAATATATGATTGGTTTTCTTTTTACTTCTTGGAAAGGGCTGCCTACTGTGCTTTCCTTCTATGTAAGATACACATGGTGTTTGCGTTGTTGGATTCTTCTCCAACCCAGTTGACATCTTGAATAGCAAATTCATGGACTTTCGGTTAAGATGCCCAATCTGCGATGCCACAAATTGTCTTCTTGATGAATCGACGAATACACCTTCTTCTCTTCATAGTCCGTAGTTCTTAGCTGGTAAATCCCGTTAGTTTCAAATCTGGTGGCCACTGTATTTTTGTCAGTGTCTATAATTGTTGCACCATTCTTTTCAAAAATTACGGAATCTCCCTTTTGAACAATCTTATTAATAGAAAGTAAATTCACAGCAGCTTCTGGTGCATACATGACATCACTTGCTGGAATTGACTGACTTTCTCCACCTACTGCAACGTTTAACATAGCTATTTCCTTTTGCTCAATTTTCAGGTCAGAATTGTTTGCTGTCTTGATACATGTTTAAACATCAGCTACATCTCGCAACCACTGCTTGTTCATGGTTAAATGTGTTGAAGCACACGAATCCAGGTACCGCGCATTCTGATTTATCTTATCTGTAGACAAACTTGTTAGAAATCCTGAATTCTTGGCTTTTTCTTCAGGTTTCTTTGACGGATACTTCCTTGCTTTACAGTCACTCTTGAAATGACCTATCTTGCCACAATTGTAGCACTTCAACATCTTCTTTTGGTTATTCCTGGGACTTTTGGATTTCATAAACATAGCTGCATGAGGACTTTGATTTGGGGTGATTTTGTGCCTTAACATCCTGCAACAGCTTGATTTTAATTGAGTTACCACTGATTTGGGTTCCGCTACTCTCAAGACAAGGCTTTCTTTTCTTTCTTCTGGTCATTTTCGGTACCTTCCACCATATTCCACATATCATCCAGTTCTAGAAGAACTTCCATTCACTGTAGTTGTCTCTACCAGTTAATTTATCGATCGCAACGAACGACGAAGATCCACTAGCCATTTTTTGCGTGTTAGCACAAAAACTTTTGGATGAACACTTTAACTGCAGACTTCCCAATTAGATACTCGTATCACTGGGCCCATAACCTATTAGAGAATCAACTGCGCAATGAATAAACTGATCTTGAGGAACAATTTGATTATGACACATTTATTTATATGTAACTACTCTCCTTTTTACCATGACAATAAATAGGTACAAACTACATAAATACATAAACATAATATTCTAAGTATACACTCATATTCTAACAAATATAGGTACTGTTTAAAGCTTTTTGCTAACCTCTCGAACAGCAGCAACAGGTATAAAAGGGTCACCATTGTCTCGTTATTTTTCAAAAAAAATGTATCAAGAAAGCTACCAGTTCTTTGCAGCAACAGTTTAGTTGTTTTGGCATTTTTTCACTTATTACACTGTTTTTGTTATTAAAAGAACAGTTTTTGTATATATAAAAATAACAACAAGAAAGAATAACACAAAAACCACAAACAAAACGACAAATACAAAACTAAATATACTAATCGGTGACAACGGCAACTACGCGACTTGTCAATCATGGCTACTAACTTTATGTAAACAAATTTAAGTATTTTATATTTATTTATTGAATGGAACATTTAATTTGAAACTTGGGAACGATGCTTGGCAATTAAGAAGAAATTAGTAACGTGAATCAAATTTAGTTTTGCACCAACTATATTCACAAAAGTAAGTTTAAATAACATACCTAATCCATACAAATTGACAAAAAATATTTAAAAATTTATAATATACAACATTATTTAGAGTTTCAGATAATGATTTGTAGTGAAAGCTTAATAATAAAAGTCCGTAAATAAATTTTATAACCTCAACTGCATTTTAATTTCTTTATGTGAATTTATTTTTTCATGAATTACATCACGTGTTATAAAAATGCTAAATTAAGGAAAATACATGAACTTCGATAACGGCTACAAGTAACTTTTTCACACAAGTTTACACAACAAATAGTAAACAGGGAAATGCTTTTTTGCAGAGCTCCCATCCCATATGAGATATTAATCTTTCGATGCAGAGCATTGTTTAATTTAATAAGCCTATCTAATTAGATCAACTAAACTATGTGACAGTTTTGCGGAAAAATGCTTAACCTAATTTAAGACAATAGAATGTACAGACCTTACAAAATATGTTCAGTTATGTAATTAGATACTGCATTTAAATGTGGGAGAGACAATGCAGAAAGAAGCAGTTCTTAAGGGTAAACATAATAAATTTTACATTTACAAAAAAATCAAAATTGGGTAGTGTCATTTGGATGGTCTTGAAATTTAATCATATTAGATAATTCATTGAACAAAATATTAGTATGTGACCAATAAATTGGGCAAATTACTTTTGTTTCTATTTTATATGAATTGTTATTAGTATGTTTATAGTAGAATTTTTTATTACAATAAAATACAATATATATTTTTTATAACTTAAAATACTATAAAAAATGTTATGGGTATACTAGTAAATAAAATAAAAGTTTATATTAATATTTAATGTACCTACACACATGCTTCAATAAACGCATAATTTTACACAAATTTCAGTTGTTTTTTCAAGCCAATGTTATAATCAACCAAACTAATATTATTCCTGTACTTTTGCCAGTAAATTATAAAATTGTTTTAGCAGAATTTTAGAAGATTTAAAACTAATTTTTTTTATTAAATACATGTTTATCAAATACAATAAATCGATTCTCGAAAATTAAATTATTTTATTCTATAATAAAGTCGGATTATAATGAGATGCTTAAGCTAATAGTCTAATACTAGTCACATTGATCATATCCAATAATGGCTGATGAGTTTTTTCTTACTGCCACTAACTATGATGTATTTTCTTTATTTCCTGACTTATTTCTCAGTTTATTTGAACAAAATGTCGGCAAGACAGGATTTGTAACTTTTTTAACTGGTTGAATTTGTATCTCTTTATATTTTTTTATTTCTTGTGCTTTAAATTCTGCCAATTTACGTGCTTTTATAATTTCTTCCATTTCCTCTCGTTTTTTCATTATTTCTTCTTCTTGTCTCAGTAATGCCAATTTTTCTTCTTCTTCTCTAATCTGATGTTCGAAGTTTTCCCATTGTTTAGCTCGCAGATCGGTATTAAGTGTAAAATTTTCTAATTCAAGTAATGGCCTATTTGGTAGCTGAGAGACGAAAGGTTTTTGATATAGAACCTTTGGAGGTTTAGCGTTGAAATGGGAGTAATTCAAATTCTACTCGCTATTCATTTTTTTGGCTCCTATTAAATTTGAACAAGAATTCATTTTATTTATTGGTTCTCTAACAGATTTTAGTATGCATGAAACTCACTAGCTTTTTTTTCGGATTCAATATATTTCTGTATTAGAGCTTCACGTTTAGCTTTTAAAAAAGTAACTCTTGCTTCAAAACTAAATGGTTTTGATTTAGTTGGTTTTAATGTTGTAGATTCAACATTGGATTTATGGTTTTGTTGGACAACATTTAAATGTGTGCTATTGGATTTTTTAAGGAATGTTGGCGTGTAAGCCTTGTTAGCTGTATCTTTTGGTGGTTTAATTACACTTTGATAAGGTTTGTAATAGAAAATACCTTTTTAGAATGATTAAGGCTTTATTCAGCACAAAAGTCGAGTGACAGAATAAAGAATATAATACATTAAAAACGTCATAATAAAGTAATTGCTATGGTAACAAGTTAGAACCGTACTAGCACCACAAGGTTCATAAATACATTTAGGTACAATGTATCTCTTTACTGGTTATTTGTATAAGGAAGTGGTCGGTAAAATTATTAGTCAAATTAAATATGCTAATTAAACCGATTTTAAAATATTGAGGACAAAATCTGTTTGTAAAAGTAGTATTAAATTATGGGTACATTGAAAAAAATTAATTTAATTCATTGATAAAAAATAATTTAAAAGTTTGCTCAAGTCTGGTTTGTAGGTTTTTTTATTTTAGACACATTTCCAGGTTTTCCTCTATAAGACGACTTAGTTTGTTTTTAATGAGACTCATACTTGAAAAATATTGTTCGCATGAAAGGGTTGAGCTGTACATACAAAAACTTAATATATTTGTCTTACAAACATATTAAAATATTTGTATTAAGTTATTGTAAAGATCAGTAATGAATTATTTTTTTTCTGGTCTTTGTATATCATTGCACACTTATACTGATCTTAGAGGGAAAAACAGTATCCGCCAAAATAAACAGTACCGAAAATAAAAATAAAAATAAAATAAATAAAAATAATTTTTAATTTCTGTAATATAAGTGTTCAAAATGTTCACCATTTCGAAGCAAACAAGCTTGATATCAATTTTGTAAGTCAATAAACATATTTATAAAAAGTGGTTGATGGAACTGCCGAAAAATATTATGTATTCTATTATCGAAATGCTGACGCTGTATTGCTCGTTGCACCATCTTGTTGGAAACTGTAGATTTCGTGCACGGCAAAAGTTATTTAGATCTCTCACAATAGGTATAATAATTTTCTCTCTATAACGTTCTTGGTTGACAGTAAGTGACATCTTCAACGAAATAAGGAACAATCATTCCATTACCAGATACCGCGCACCAAATGGTAACTCGAAGACTGTGGAGTGGTTTCTCTACAATGACATCAGGACGTTCAAATCCAAGGAATCTGGTTGTTTGTCGATTAATATAGCCGCTAAGATGAACGTGACTCTCGTCTGAAAACCATATGTTTTTCGGGATCTTCGTAAATTAAACTCAACATGCGACCACAGTAAATTTCTCTTGCACGTTTGTCCGCAGCATTTAGTCGTTGTCCAACTTGATTACGGTATGAATAACCACCAATTGATTTGAACAGGCGACGTAAAGACGTTTCACTTATGTTGAGTTTACATGCAGTTCTTACAAGATTTCTTTGAGGTCATCGCACAACTTGGTTAAAAACACGTCCTTCATTTTCGTTAGTGCATACTGTTTTTCGACGACCTGAAGAACCTTTACGTTGACACAATACATAACCAGTGCGACGAAATTATTCAACAACAGCTAACATCACATTTTTACTAGGAGCTGCTTTGTTAAATTTTTGTTGATATTTTATTGACACCTGTTCTAAGCTTGGACCATCATTACGACCTTTTCCGTATGAACCAAAATAATGCTCTACCAAAAACACTTTTTCTTCCGTTGTTAGAACCATTTTTAAATCAAATTTAACTGCAGCGTACTATTAATATATCAACTAATGACAATTAAGTCAAATATGACAAATCCATATTACATAAACAACTCCACAGCACTCTCTGTTTCGGTACTGTTTATTTTGGCGGATACCGTACATTCAGGATAATCCCTTAGGGCTAATAACATCTAGGCTTTATAGTCGCGTCAACGCCTACGAACTGTCAGGAAAATGGTGCAAGTGGACGGATTGGGATGTGGTTTTCTGCATTCTTTCCAAAAACGAATGGGAACATGGGAAAATTCTCCCCACACTAGACGCCATCCAGCAGCATCTAAAGAGGGTCTATTTGCAAGTCCAAGATTGGCTGCACGGAGACCAGGTGACCATGAACCCATCAGAATGGGGGTGGATGAGAACGAAGGACGACACTCTGATCCCTGTACGAATGACACAAAAACCTGCACCTGATAATATTTTGGAAGTAATATTCTGTGGATGCACAGGAGATTTAGACCAGGGTCGATAATTTTTGAAACCAAAAAAAATTACAGTAGAATGAAACCCATTAGAAAAGGAGGGAAATTTGATCAAAATGAAAGGAAAAATAAATTACGGTCGATCCGTTTATTTATTTAATTCGAATTACATTCATGTCATAGAAAATCTCATACAATATAAATATACATGTAAATTGTACTATTGAATTTAGATACTTAATTCTGATTACGTTTTTCATAATATTTTTTTTTAAAAACGTTAATCTTGTTATTTATAAATATCTTAATTGAAATTCTAATCAATTATACATTATTTTTTGTCTCTTTGAAGACATTTCTTCATCGTTAGATTCGACAAACCTTTCCAACTCTGGTTGATCTTCGAAATCTTCAAGACCATCATCTTAGTCTCCAATGTTATTTCCAGTCTGCATTTGTTCTTTATCTAAAATTTCATCTGAATCATTTACTTCCTCGTGGACTTTTTCTTCCATATTGGAGCAACTTTCAGAACCCTGATAATTAGTGCATAAATTTGTGCATTTTAAACCATGTTTTCGGCAACCACATTTTAAACTGTTACATCCAGTTTCACAGCTGCAGCAAATAGTTTTAAGCAATAGTTCCGGAATTAAATCCTTTTCTGTAAATTTGGGCATAATTCCACGCTGATGTTGCTTCCAGCCCCAATCTGTTACTGTCAATTCGTTACCCAACCAAGTTTGAAGCTGATAATATGCTCTGTAACAATGTTGTTCTGCTGCTCCTTCTGTGGGTGGGAGGTTTGCCAAAATAACTTACAATGGGCTAAAATTTACCGAAGGTCACTCAGGTATATAAATTCTGATCTATGTGGACCCATGCAAAAATTTTCAATCGGAGGAGCTAGATATTTCTTAACTTTTACAGATGATTTTACAAGATTCTCGTTTGTATATGTTATAAAATCAAAAAGTGAAGTTTTAGAATGTGTAAATAAAGAAGCGAAAATGGGATTGAGCATCAAACAACGATTTGTTACACTCCAGAACAAAATGGTGTAGCAGAAAGACTTAACCGAACACTTTTTGAAAAAGCAAGATGCACATTATGCAGAAGCATAAATACTGCAAATTATTTAAAAAATAGATCTCCTACTAAAGCACTATGTAAACAAACTCTAGCAGAAATGTGGACTGGAGAAAAGCCAGATCTATCGCATTTAAAAAGTTTTGGTTGCGATGTTATGATTCATGTACCTAAAGAGAAGAGACAAAAACGGGATTCGAAGTCAAAGAAAGCAATCTTTGTAGGATATTGTGAAGAAAGCAAACTTACCGGCTCATAGATCCTGAAAATAAGATATTGATAAAATCTAGAGATGTAGTTTTCTTTGAGTTTCCAAATTTCAAAGAAAATTCAGTTTTGGCCGAACAACAATTTTCTAAAGATGATAATCACCAACAATTCATCATTAGAGAAGTTGCTGTTGAAGAAGGGGAAAATAATGAAAATTGTAGTAAAACATCTGATTCGGAAGAAGCTTTTATTAATGTACCTGAAAATGTTTGTGAAAATATTGAAAATAATGCAGAAGTACCAGAAGCAGAAGACATAGACGAGAAGTTCGCAGGTCTCAAAGAATGAAAAGTAAAACTGAAAAATATGTTAATTCAGAATTTATTACATATGAAGCAAAATCCAAAAACAGTCGTCGAAGCTATGAGTAATCACGATGCTGAGCAGTGGAAAGCTGCGATGGCGGAAGAATTAAATTCTCTTGAAGAGAATAAAACTTGGGTAATTTCCAATGTGCCCCCTGGTCGTAAAGCTATTAAGTCGAAATGGGTATTTAAAACAAAATATAATGCAGAAGGAAAAATTGAGAGATAAAAAGCACGCCTAGTAGCAAAAGGTTTTTCTCAAGAATATGCTGTTGATTATACAGAAAGCTTTTCTCCTGTGGTACGTCATTGCTCAATACGATTTCTGTTAGCAATTTCAGCACAGTTAAATTTGGATATTCATCAAATGGATGTCATTACAGCTTTTTTACACCCAGAAGAAATTTATATGGAACTGCCAAGTAATGGTAGTAAGAATAAACGGACTTGTCGACTTCTTAAATCTATTTATGGTTTAAAATAAGCGAGTAGGTCTTGGTATGAAAAATTGGACTCTACAATTCTTAATTTAAATTTTAAAAAATCAAAGTATGATCCATGTGTTTATTTTGTGGACACTGGACGCAAAATGTGCATCGTTGCTGTTTATGTTGACGATCTGCTTGACGATTCTGTCAAATGATGACAGTTTGACTTTTCAATTAAAACCTGAGTTAATAAAAAATTTTAAAATGAAAGATCTTGGCAAGGCAAATTATTGTTTGGGTATGAAAATTGAACAAAAAGAAGATGGTTCAGTTACTCTTTCTCAAGAGAAATAGGTACATTGAAGATATTTTGGAAAGATTCAAGCAAATGCAGAGGTACATCAACTAGTGATGCTAAGCAAATACTTACCGCTGATATGTGTCCTAAAAATAATGAAAAAATGAAAGAAATGGAGAACATTCCATATCGTGAAGCTGTTGGCGGTCTCCTTTATGCTTCAAACGGAACTAGACCAGATATAGCACATGTAGTAGGTGTGGTGAGTCGCTTTTGTAATAACCCTGGAAAGGTTCATTGGCAAGCTGTGAAACAAATGATGAGATATCTCAAAGCAACTAAATCTATGAAGTTAATTTTTAAGAAAAATGACGATGACTTAAAAGGGTTCTCTGATTCTGATTGGGCTAACGATAGAGACGATCGTTTCTTGTATCTGGAGGAGCGATTTCATGGAATTCAAAGAAACAACAAACAACGGCTATTTCAAATTTAGAAGCTGAGTATATGGCTGTGAGTTGTGCAGCTCAAGAACTTATATGGTTAAAAGGAATACAAAATGAAATAATTGGAACTTCTACAAGAAAAGGTATAACACTTTTCTGTGATAATCAGGAGATAATAAAATTTGCAGAAGTTAATTCAACCTTTTAGTTGTTTATTGTTCTGAATAAGAGTATATTATGTTTATTAGTAGGTTATTTGGTTGTTATGCATATATGTTTATTGATTTTGTGAGAGATTACTTTTGTCACTGTTACGTCTATATTAAATATACAGTTTTTTACCTAAAGCTAAACATTTTATTAAAACTGTGAAATTATCTCTGCTAACACGTTCGTTTGGACGTGAAATTCGGAACTACCGCCCCATAAAACTGCCCTATTATAATTTTCGGGTTGTTTTTGGCACTCTTCTTAAGAAAACTGTTGGAGATGAGGTTCTAGTCCGGGTTTTGGTGTACCAGGTGCCAGTGGGGTATTCGTCGATGCCAGATTTGGAATCAGCGGACCAAAAAACTCCCCAAAATGATTTTTGGTGGACCTTCTTTGATTTGTGTCAGGAAAACCATCGGAGATGACGTTTAGGGTCAGGTTCTGGTGCAACAGGTGTTCGGAGGTCAATTTGAACATTATAATCGTGATCAGCGGCCTCAAAAATCCCCGTGTACCCGATTCGGGCCAGTTCTGACACTTCTTTATTAAGTTTAAAATTCTTTGCGTGCACTTTGGGCAGAAGCAATAAAAATTTCTACCCCACCACAAAATGTGGTGGGGTAGATCCGTCTACTTGCACCACTTTCCCGGCAGCAGGCCTATTTCCGCAGGCGTTGAAGCGACTATATAATATTGTTATGTCTTATTACTTCCCTACTTGGTCTAGCCTTAATTAGTTAATTAACATCAAGTACCAAGCTACAAAAACAAAAAACTTCAATATGTGAATCTGACGATGCTAGTTTTTAGCGAAACATCTGTCATTGAGTTTAAAAAAGCAATTTTTTTAAATATATAGAGTGGAAGTGTTGTTTAAAAAGTTCTATTTTTAATGTTCTTAGGAAGATGGACTTCCACAAAGTAAAGGTTACTACAATCAATTTCATGTTATCGGTTTGCTACAACTAAAAGGTTTAAAAAGTTTTAATTAAAATAACGTGATTTTCGTGGTCGTTTAAATTTTATCTTCAGTGTGTAATGGACCTTAAAATATATCTCACGGCTCGCGGTTAGAAATCGTATGCCGTCGCCTCGTTAGTCTCAATTCCTAAAACGTTTTATTATTTATTGTATTTTTAAACAAAATGATCTTCAGTTCTAGTAACACATGTTTTAATTTATTTCTATTAAATAATTATATTGAGCTTTCAAAGATAGTAAGTAGAAGGAGGATGTGGGTTTTAAATTATATAACACATTGAGATGAATAGCTAATATAATGTAAAACTTACCAAAGTATGAAAATATAAAAGAATATTAGAATAATTTTCATGAATATATCAGCACATTTATTTATTTCATTTTTATTTAAAATATTTAGTATAGTAATCTTAAATGTTAAACATTCAAATAGAGGAAGAATTCATTTAACAACTATAACTTGGATAGAATTTAGTAAACCTGTGTGAACTTGGCAGATACTTTCTAACAGGTAAAATGGCGAATTCACCCGAATATCCGCAGGCGTTCGTCAAATAGGGTAACTATCCATAACTATAAAAGGTACAATAAGAACAGCAAAAATGTATAAACCAATACAAGACGTATTAGTAAAATCATTTAATGTAAAAAAAGATATTTTATTTTATCAACAAATGAAAAAAAAACCGATCATAATACTCGTAAATATATTGATTATATTTAGCCATTTACATTTTGACAAGGCAACAATCCACTTGAGACTATGCTAGATGTATTTTATATATTAAAATACATAAAATTATGATATTATTATTTACTTACGCAGGGGACTAGGGGGTTAAAATTCGATAAAAATAGAAAAAATATGGATTATATGGGTATTTCGTCAAGGCAGCAATCGAGTATCCACTTGAGACTATGCTAGATGGATTTTATATATTAAAATACATAAAATTATGATATTTTTATTTACTTACGCAGGGGACTAGGGGGTTAAAATTCGATAAAAATAGAAAAAATATGGATTTAATGGGCATTTCGTCAAGACAGCAATCGAGTATCCACTTGATACTATGCTAGATGTATTTTACATATTAAAATACATAAAATTATGATATTATTATTAACTTACGCAGGGGACTAGGGGGTTAAAATTCGATAAAAATAGAAAAAATATGGATTATATGGGCATTTCGTCAAGACAGCAATCGAGTATCCACTTGAGACTATGCTAGATGGATTTTATATATTAAAATACATAAAACTATGATATTTTTATTAACTTACGCAGGGGACTAGGGGGTTAAAATTCGATAAAAATAGAAAAAATATGGATTATATGGGCATTTCGTCAAGACAGCAATCGAGTATCCACTTGAGACTATGCTAGATGGATTTTATATATTAAAATACATAAAACTATGATATTTTTATTTACTTACGCAGGGGACTAGGGGGTTAAAATTCGATAAAAATAGAAATAATATGGATTATATGGGCATTTCTTCAAGACAGCAATCGAGTATCCACTTGATACTATGCTAGATGTATTTTATATATTAAAATACATAAAATTATGATATTATTATTTACTTACGCAGGGGACTAGGGGGTTAGAATTCGATAAAAATAGAAAAAATATGGATTATATGGGTATTTCGTCAAGGCAGCAATCGAGTATCCACTTGAGACTATGCTAGATGGATTTTATATATTAAAATACATAAAATTATGATATTTTTATTTACTTACGCAGGGGACTAGGGGGTTAAAATTCGATAAAAATCGAGATAAAAATAGAAAAAATATGGATTATATGCGCATTTCGTCAAGACAGCAATCGAGTATCCACTTGAGACTATGCTAGATGGATTTTATATATTAAAATACATAAAATTATGATATTTTTATTTACTTACGCAGGGAACTAGGGGGTTAAAATTCGATAAAAATAGAAATAATATGGATTATATGGGCATTTCGTCAAGACAGCAATCGAGTATCCACTTGAGACTATGCTAGATGGATTTTATATATTAAAATACATAAAATTATGATATTTTTATTTACTTACGCAGGGGACTAGGGGTTAAAATTCGATAAAAATAGAAATAATATGGATTATATGGGAATTTCGTCAAGACAGCAATCGAGTATCCACTTGAGACTATGCTAGATGGATTTTATATATTAAAATACATAAAATTATGATATTTTTATTTACTTACGCAGGGGACTAGGGGGTTAAAATTCGATTAAAATCGAGATAAAAATAGAAAAAATATGGATTATATGCGCATTTCTTCAAGACAGCAATCGAGTATCCACTTGAGACTATGCTAGATGGATTTTATATATTAAAATACATAAAATTATGATATTTTTATTTACTTACGCAGGGTAGGGGGTTAAAATTCGATAAAAATCGAGATAAAAATAGAAAAAATATGGATTATATGCGCATTTCGTCAAGACAGCAATCGAGTATCCACTTGAGACTATGCTAGATGGATTTTATATATTAAAATACATAAAATTATGATATTTTTATTTACTTACGCAGGGAACTAGGGGGTTAAAATTCGATAAAAATAGAAATAATATGGATTATATGGGCATTTCGTCAAGACAGCAATCGAGTATCCACTTGAGACTATGCTAGATGGATTTTATATATTAAAATACATAAAACTATGATATTTTTATTTACTTACGCAGGGGACTAGGGGGTTAAAATTCGATAAAAATAGAAATAATATGGATTATATGGGCATTTCGTCAAGACAGCAATCGAGTATCCACTTGAGACTATGCTAGATGGATTTTATATATTGAAATACATAAAATTATGATATTTTTATTTACTTACGCAGGGGACTAGGGGGTTAAAATTCGATTAAAATCGAGATAAAAATAGAAAAAATATGGATTATATGCGCATTTCGTCAAGACAGCAATCGAGTATCCACTTGAGACTATGCTAGATGGATTTTATATATTAAAATACATAAAATTATGATATTTTTATTTACTTACGCAGGGGACTAGGGGGTTAAAATTCGATTAAAATCGAGATAAAAATAGAAAAAATATGGATTATATGCGCATTTCGTCAAGACAGCAATCGAGTATCCACTTGAGACTATGCTAGATGGATTTTATATATTAAAATACATAAAATTATGATATTTTTATTTACTTACGCAGGGAACTAGGGGTTAAAATTCGATAAAAATAGAAATAATATGGATTATATGGGCATTTCGTCAAGACAGCAATCGAGTATCCACTTGAGACTATGCTAGATGGATTTTATATATTAAAATACATAAAATTATGATATTTTTATTTACTTACGCAGGGAACTAGGGGGTTAAAATTCGATAAAAATAGAAATAATATGGATTATATGGGCATTTCGTCAAGACAGCAATCGAGTATCCACTTGAGACTATGCTAGATGGATTTTATATATTGAAATACATAAAATTATGATATTTTTTTTACTTAAGCAGGGGACTAGGGAGTAAAATTCGATAAAAATAGAAATAATATGGATTATATGGGCATTTCGTTAAGACAGCAATCGAGTATCCACTTGAGACTATGATAGATGGATTTTATATATTGAAATACATAAAATTATGATATTTTTTTACTTACGCAGGGGACTAGGGGGTTAAAATTCGATTAAAATCGAGATAAAAATAGAAAAAATATGGATTATATGCGCATTTCGTCAAGACAGCAATCGAGTATCCACTTGAGACTATGCTAGATGGATTTTATATATTAAAATACATAAAATTATGATATTTTTATTTACTTACGCAGGGGACTAGGGGGTTAAAATTCGATTAAAATCGAGATAAAAATAGAAAAAATATGGATTATATGCGCATTTCGTCAAGACAGCAATCGAGTATCCACTTGAGACTATGCTAGATGGATTTTATATATTAAAATACATAAAATTATGATATTTTTATTTACTTACGCAGGGAACTAGGTGGTTAAAATTCGATAAAAATAGAAATAATATGGATTATATGGGCATTTCGTCAAGACAGCAATCGAGTATCCACTTGAGACTATTCTAGATGGATTTTATATATTAAAATACATAAAACTATGATATTTTTTTTTACTTACGCAGGGGACTAGGGGGTTAAAATGCGATAAAAATAGAAATAATATGGATTATATGGGCATTTCGTCAAGACAGCAATCGAGTATCCACTTGAGACTATTCTAGATGGTTTTTATATATTAAAATACATAAAACTATGATGTTTTTATTTACTTACGCAGGGGACTAGGGGGTTAAAATTCGATAAAAATAGAAAAAATATGCATTATATGGGCATTTCGTCAAGACAGCAATCGAGTATCCACTTGAGACTATGCTAGATGGATTTTATATATTAAAATACATAAAACTATAATATTTTTATTTTCTTACGCAGGGGACTAGGGGGTTAAAATTCGATAAAAATAGAAAAAATAAGGATTTAAAAATAGGATTATATTATAAGACAGACGAGTATCCACTTAAGGCTATGCTAGATGGATTTTTTTTACATCAAAAATGAAGATTTTTTTGTTGTTATATTAGTTTTCTCTACACAACTCACACATATCATTTATTATCGTTTCTGCGATTTTAATACCTTTTCGTATTTCCTGAATATTTAGTATACATTTTCTGTGAATATAACGTTGACACATTCTGCATTTAAATACATCTTTTTCTAGACTACAAAATAAGCACAAATTTTTTATATTCCGAACTATTTTGCAACAGAATTACTTTTAATGTATGTCGATATTGGTCAATATCTATGTTGTCTGTCAAAGGCTGATTTGTTACTAGTAAAGAAAAAAAATATATTATAAGTATACCACAATTGACATTATCTTTTTGTTGTAAACAAGAACTTTTTTTTCTACAATACTAATGGATATTAGAAACTTCTTACATTGATAATTATTATGCTTACATCTTGCGTAGATATTAATCACATTTTGTTTTTTAGAAAATGTTTTATAATGAAATATAATAAGACAGCTATTGTTAACATATTTTGATATTTTATTTTTAATGAATCCTGGATAATATTTCTTGTTTAACTGTTGATTCTTATATAATATGTTCCATACATTTTCTTTAATATAGAAACAACCTTCAAAATGTTTACATTTGTTGTAACCATCAATAATTTTGTTGGGATAAATGTTTTTAGAATTCGATGGCAGCAAAGCGGCCATAGTAAGAGGACTTGATACGTTTAAAAATTCCTTCGGTATACCAAAACTATCCAGAGTAATTTCAGATAATTTATTTTTTGTTGAGTTGTTACTTATACTGTCGGAAGAGTCAAATCTGTTATTTAAAAACTCATTCGATGATTCTTTAGAGTTAGCAATAACGTCATCTGCATGGTTAGTCGTAGGTTCACCAGTGGAAATACGATCTTCAATATTATCACTATTCGTGAAATCAATTGTAGAACACGATATCATTCCAAGATGATTTGATTGCTGTTTTTAAATGATTGCTGTTTGTTTTGCTGTATTTAAATAGTAAAAATTCTTAAAAAACCGCAGTAATAGGCAAAAAAGTTATAAAGAAAAATGGAAGCTAATGATAAAGACTAAGAGAATTCAGAAATTCAAACAACCAAATCAAAAATAATTTTTGATTACATATGTTAGGTATAATCCAAATTTTTTCTATTTTTATCGAATTTTAACCCCCTAGTCCCCTGCGTAAGTAAATAAAAATATCATAATTTTATGTATTTTAATATATAGAATACATCTAGCATAGTCTCAAGTGGATACTCGATTGCTGTCTTGACGAAATGCGCATATAATCCATATTTTTTCTATTTTTATCGAATTTTAACCCCCTAGTCCCCTGCGTAAGTAAATAAAAATATCATAATTTTATGTATTTTAATATATAGAATACATTTAGCATAGTCTCAAGTGGATACTCGATTGCTGTCTTGATGAAATGCCCATATTATCCACATTATTTCTATTTTTATCGAATTTTAACCCCCTAGTCCCCTGCGTAAGTAAATAAAAATATCATAGTTTTATGTATTTTAATATATAAAATCCATCCAGCATAGTTTCAAGTGGACACTCGATTGCTGTCTTGACGAAATGCCCATTAAATCCATATTTTTTCTATTTTTATCGAATTTTAATCCCCTAGTCCCCTGCTTAAGTAAATAAAAATATAATAATTTTATGTATTTTAATATATAAAATCCATCTAGAATAGTCTCAAGTGGATACTCGATTGCTGTCTTGACGAAATGCCCATATAATCCATATTATTTCTATTTTTATCGCATTTTAACCCCCTAGTCCCCTGCGTAAGTAAATAAAAATATCATAGTTTTATTTATTTTAATATATAAAATCCATCTAAAATAGTCTCAAGTGGATACTCGATTGCTGTCTTGACGAAATGCCCATATAATCCATATTATTTCTATTTTTATCGAATTTTAACCCCCTAGTCCCCTGCGTAAGTAAATAAAAATATCATAATTTTATGTATTTTAATATATAAAATCCATCTAGCATAGTCTCAAGTGGATACTCGATTGCTGTCTTGACGAAATGCCCATATAATCCATATTATTTCTATTTTTATCGCATTTTAACCCCCTAGTCCCCTGCGTAAGTAAATAAAAATATCATAGTTTTATGTATTTTAATATATAAAATCCATCTAGCATAGTCTCAAGTGGATACTCGATTGCTGTCTTCATGAAATGCCCATATAATCCATATTATTTCTATTTTTATCGAATTTTAACCCCCTAGTCCCCTGCGTAAGTAAATAAAAATATCATAATTTTATGTATTTTAATATATAAAATCCATCTAGCATAGTCTCAAGTGGATACTCGATTGCTGACTTGACGAAATGCGCATATAATCCATATTTTTTCTATTTTTATCGAATTTTAACCCCCTAGTCCCCTGCGTAAGTAAATAAAAATATCATAATTTTATGTATTTTAATATATAGAATACATTTAGCATAGTCTCAAGTGGATACTCGATTGCTGTCCTGATGAAATGCCCATATTATCCATATTATTTCTATTTTTATCGAATTTTAACCCCCTAGTCCCCTGCGTAAGTAAATAAAAATATTATAGTTTTATGTATTTTAATATATAAAATCCATCCAGCATAGTCTCAAGTGGATACTCGATTGCTGTCTTGACGAAATGCCCATTAAATCCATATTTTTTCTATTTTTATCGAATTTTAACCCCCTAGTCCCCGGCGTAAGTAAATAAAAATATTACAGTTTTATGTATTTTAATATATAAAATCCATCTAGAATAGTCTCAAGTGGATACTCGATTGCTGTCGTGACGAAATGCCCATATAATCCATATTTTTTCTATTTTTATCGAATTTTAACCCCCTAGTCCCCTGCGTAAGTAAATAAAAACATCATAGTTTTATGTATTTTAATATATAAAATCCATCTAGAATAGTCTCAAGTGGATACTCGATTGCTGTCTTGACGAAATGCCCATATAATCCATATTATTTCTATTTTTATCGCATTTTAACCCCCTGGTCCCCTGCGTAAGTAAATAAAAATATCATAGTTTGACGTATTTTAATATATAAAATCCATCTAGAATAGTCTCAAGTGGATACTCGATTGCTGTCTTGACGAAATGCCCATATAATCCATATTATTTCTATTTTTATCGAATTTTAACCCCCTAGTCCCCTGCGTAAGTAAATAAAAATATCATAATTTTATATATTTTAATATATAAAATCCATCTAGCATAGTCTCAAGTGGATACTCGATTGCTGTCTTGACGAAATGCGCATATAATCCATATTTTTTCTATTTTTATCGAATTTTAACCCCCTAGTCCCCTGCGTAAGTAAATAAAAATATTATAGTTTTATGTATTTTAATATATAAAATCCATCTAGAATAGTCTCAAGTGGATACTCGATTGCTGTCTTGACGAAATGCCCATATAATCCATATTTTTTCTATTTTTATCGAATTTTAACCCCCTAGTCCCCTGCGTAAGTAAATAAAAATATCATAGTTTTATGTATTTTAATATATAAAATCCATCTAGAATAGTCTCAAGTGGATACTCGATTGCTGTCTTGACGAAATGCCCATATAATCCATATTATTTCTATTTTTATCGCATTTTAACCCCCCAGTCCCCTGCGTAAGTAAATAAAAATATCATAGTTTCATGTATTTTAATATATAAAATCCATCTAGAATAGTCTCAAGTGGATACTCGATTGCTGTCTTGACGAAATGCCCATATAATCCATATTATTTCTATTTTTATCGAAATTTAACCCCCTAGTCCCCTGCGTAAGTAAATAAAAATATCATAATTTTATATATTTTAATATATAAAATTCATCTAGCATGATCTCAAGTGGATACTCGATTGCTGTCTTGACGAAATGCGCATATAATCCATATTTTTTCTATTTTTATCGAATTTTAACCCCCTAGTCACCTGCGTAAGTAAATAATAATATCATAATTTTATGTATTTTAATATATAAAATACATCTAGCATAGTCTCAAGTGGATTGTTGCCTTGTCAAAATGTAAATGGCTAAATATAATCAATATATTTACGAGTATTATGATCGGTTTTTTTTTCATTTGTTGATAAAATAAAATATCTTTTTTTACATTAAATGATTTTACTAATACGTCTTGTATTGGTTTATACATTTTTGCTGTTCTTATTGTACCTTTTATAATTATGGAGAGTTACCCTATTTGACGAACGCCTGCGGATATTCGGGTGAATTCGCCATTTTACCTGCTAGAAAGTATCTGCCAAGTTCACACAGGTATTTAGTAATACTATTTCATAACAATCATGCAAGTCCCAATTCAAATAGCTTTCTCTGGAAGTTAAATTTAGAATCTTAAACCAAAATAATCTAATTAAAACTATTAATTTAATTCATATTTTTAATAAATAGTTTTGTAATGTAGCTAAATCAGTAGCATAGAGGTAAACTGTCGGATCTCCACAATTGGTCAAATTTAGGCTTACTTCATTATACCACACATAAAACTCTTCTTTTTCTTGTAGTAAATGATCGTAAGGGTAAGTGCATTAGTTCCGCAGATATGCGCGTAAGAAACTGTAGTATCTCCGGTATTCGCTTAGGTAAACGATAGCACAACTAGTTTGTGTGATGGTAAATAGTCATATTTCCAATTCCGGCGTGTTTTGTGTCCTCCGTGCTTTATTTACCTATAAATTAACTATAATAATGAACAGGTCGGAATTTCAATTTAGGATTTAAAAAACCTTCCAATGACACGTGTGATGCTTGTGATAAATTTATTTTGGAACATATTATCTTGACGAATACAAAAAACGAGAAGTTCAATTTGCTTACACTAGTTATCTTAAGGAAACCGAAACACGATACCAAGAAAAATGACGTGATAAAGAAATGAGCAGAAGCACCGACAAAACTAAGGTAATAATGTTGGACTTGCAAAAATGCTTGCCAACTCCGTATTTGTCAAATTGACAAAGCTTCTACTTGTTAAAATTGTGTACGCTTAATCTGACAATATACGATGCCACAGAAAAAAAATCGTTCTGTGTTACTTGGGGTGGGTAAAAAGCAGGAAGAGGAGGAAACGAAGTAGCTTCGGTTCTCTTGAAATAATATGGTCCGATAATTGCCCAAGCCAAAACAGAAATACAATGATTTAATAAATTATTTTTGGCTTATAAATGTATGTCCTTCCTCCTTTAAATACAATTAAACATAAATTTCTGTTACGTGGCCATACTCACATGGAGCCAGACCATATTCATGGATTAATTAAAAGCACAGTAAAAAAACTTCCCACAATGCAAATTGCTAGCCCTTGGGATTGAAAGCAGCTTATTAGAAATAGTGGTGCAACTGTTTTTAGTATGGAAGTAGACGATTTTAAAAACTATGCAGGGTTGTACAAATCACGAGGGGCACCATTGAAGAATACTAAACAGAACACTGAAAAAGAAAATTTTCTAATTTCCACAGTTGTTTGGCTTGAGGCACGTGCACATTCACCTTCCTTTATTTTTTATAAAACAAATTTTGAAGAGGAAGATTTTAAAAGAGTAAATTTTTCCAGTTCTGTAAGACAACCTTTGAAATTACCTAATAACTTGCCTGCTATCAGAAAAAATCCAAAAGGGGTGAGCTAGAAGAAGAAGGATCACTTAATTACACTTCTCCAGTGGGTTCCAAAACCTTTTCATGATTACTACCAAAATATGCCCGTAGATTCAAAGGATGAGAGTGGTGACGATGACTAAATCAATTAATATTAATTATGGCATTTTTTTGTTAATAAACTCAGGAAGTAAAGTTTTTGTTTTATGTACATTTTAATAATATTTTGAATTAAAAATAAAAATATTTTTTACAAATAATAACAAGTAGTAACTCCTTTTTACCTATTGCTTATTGTTGCGGTAAATAGTCGCAAGTCCACTAAATCAAATTATAGGTATGAGATACGAAAAGTAAAGTAACGTCGCTTTATCAAGCAGATCCTATTTAAACAGAGTTCAAAATTCTGTTGTGACAGTAGCTGTTGTTAATTTGTAGTTCTGTATTTTATGTGAAATAATTGTTTTTTTTTTCTAATTTCTCAAAAATTTCTAAACTGGAGATAAGACAGTTTACCTCTATGCTACTGAAATGTTTGAATATTGGGTATAAGGTAGAAGTACTTACTTGTTACATGTAGATATCTTGCAGTGCTTCGATAACAGATACGTCTTCAGGCAAAACCTCATAATATGAGAAATATCTAATACATGCTATAAGGCAATGGTGAAATCAGTGTATGAACTATAAATGTTACAGTGGTAGACAAAGTAGCTCTACATTATTACCAAAACTCACATAGTTACCACTTAAAAGACTATTTCAACATCAGTTGATAAAGCTTAATGTTAGGTAATTTAGTTATAGGAAATGTATGTAGAATAGTAATCTAAGTTTGTACATTAGTTATGAGCTGTTTAATCTTTGATAATATCAGAAAATGTCACATAAACAACTTATATAAAAGTATAATAGTAGCATTTATTAAATATTTCACCGGGTATTTCCATTATATTAGGTAGTAAATAGCATGTAATAAATCTTTGGATAAAATTAATAGTTTATAAAATTCATGTGTTAAATTAATTCCTTAATTATAATCGGATGTTCTACAGAGTAATTCAATTGAGTTTTACTTGAATCCTACCCAAGATAAAGAGTCTCTAAATAAATAAAAATTTTTGAGCTAGCATATTTTTATTAGGGCGTTCTTTTAAAATTAAAGCATACATCAGTTAATTCAAAAATTTCATTCAAGAATATAATTAACAATTAATAAATAAAACATTTCTAAAATAAAACTAAAATTATAAATAAAAATAAATCGAACCATCTCAATGTATATAATAATATATTATAATAAATGTCATTAAAAATAGAACAATTTCTCTCCACTTTTAAAGTATCGATTGGAAAACCTATTTATCAAAGTGAAGAAAAATATTGCATGGAAAACTACAGACCAATGTCTAAAATGACATTTTTATTAAAAATATTAAAAAAAATCCAGGGCTTAATTAATTTCTAGGCAAATACCAGCTCTCAATTTGGTTTTCAAAAGCGAAAAAAGACATTAAAATTAAAAGTTAAAAATGTAAAATTATTTAAATTGTATAAAGAAGTGGTTTGACTGTAGGCTTGTTTCAATCCATTATAAAAAAACTTTACTTGCCATTTGCGGCCTTAGAACCAGATCTTCTGAACTACACCATCAATGTTCAAAAAAATACTAATATTTAGCCTACAAAACAAATAAAATATCCAGGAATTATGATTGACACACATCTTAGATAAGTGAAATATCGAACCAAAATAGACACAGTTCTATATTTTGACAAATGTAAAATCAGACGGACTTAAATGAAAAGTGAACAACAAACTTCCTCGTACTTTTTTTTCGGGCTGAGATGGAAAAACTCATGTTCGAACGGGTCCAGGACCCGAACAGTGTTGGACTTATCATCGCTACGATGACGCCTACCAACCAAAACTACTTTAAAACTCGCCGTTGTTCCCGTCTCGGAATCACTACCCTAGCATACTTCAAGACGGGCGGCGGTCCCTCACACACTCTTTCTATCTTCCCATCTAGTTTCTTCCTCAGTCTCTCCGCCTCGGTCTTCGTCGAACATTACCTTCCACCTTCAGCAACCTCTTTTTCCATTTTCCTTTTGTCTGTCTCCACGTACCTATCCAAGCTCAAGCTTTCCTCATCTTCCAGCACCCTCCAACTACTCACTCTTTTTTCCAGCCATTCGTCATAATATGCAGTAACATATACGACGAACCCCCATCCCCCCTAACAAAGGTGGGCACCAACCCATAATTTAACACCCTTAACCCGTTGGATGTCAGCACCTCCTCTAGAATCACTCCCCTCCTGTCTGTTTTACAAAACTTAGAGAAATCAAACCCTACATAACACCCTGGCTAACTTGTACCGAAAATCGAAGACCAAATCATCATCACAAGGTCACACTCGAGCTACTCATGAATACTTACTTACCCGAGCACCAAATGTACTTTAATTCAAAACATGTGACATCTATCCATAATGTCAAACAAATGTAATATATAGCTACAGACCGCTAATAGGAGGATTCGACTGTGAACAGCTGACAAGTGTGGACGCTAAACAGAAACCGCTGTTAGTAGTTTAATAGTTCGAAGTGCTTGACGAGAAGAAAGAAATATCAAGGTAGGGCAATTACTAACTCACCTTTGTATAATTACCCATCTATTCTGGGAAGGGTTAATAATTGATCATTGATTGAATTTCTTTATTCACTATTAGCTAGTTTTTATATATAGGTTAAACCGGCTAGTTTTTTCTTAACAACTTGCAAAAACTGAGTTTCGATAACTTTTTCATCCGAAATTTCACTATCTTTTATATATTTTGGACTAAAATATATTAAAATTTACTATTTGTACAGGTTCATTTTTAGGAAAAACAATTGTTTTAAGATTAATAATTATTTTTATTGGGTTTTCTTTATATAGTTTAAATATACATATATATAACCATATAATTTAAATAGGCCTGTTAATAAATGAGTGTAGATGAAGGGGGCCAAAGGCCCCCATCTAATAATATAAATCCTGCGGAAAAATCTCAAGACAATTTAAATAAAAAAATTGTACAAAAAGATGACATATACTCTTACTATGATAAAGGACCATATGAAATTTATATTGAAGCTACAAGTAATAATCGGAATGTGGGAAATTACAATTATTTAGCCATAGCCAGGGAAATATTTGATTTAAAGTTAGGAGACATTAAAAAAATTCATAAAAAGGGTAAAAATAGGATTAGTGCTGAATTTAAAGGGTTTAAAGAGGCTAATAATTTTTTAAGTAATAATAATTTGAAAGAAAGGGGTTATGAAGTGTTTATTCCAAGGAAAAACATTACATGCAAGGGTATTGTTAAATTTATTGATAAATCCTTTTCGGATGAAACGTTACTTAAGTATTCGGATACTAACAGCCAAAATATCAGAATTTTAGAAGCAAAAAGATTTATGAGAAGAGGTAAAAATACAGAAAAAGATCATGATAAAAAGGATCAATTGACTAAAGAAACAGCCGAAGACAGCGAAGTAGTTAGGTTACCAACTGAAACAATCAGATACACTTTTTCAGGTACTAGTCTCCCTAGGTCAATAATGATTTGTGGCATTGAACACAGGGTCCTACCATATATCTTGCCAGTATTCCAATGTTACAACTGTTTAAATTTTGGTCATATTAAAAAACTTTGTAAATCCAAAAAATCCAAATGTTTAACATGCGGAGAAACCCATGAAGAGAATCAAACATGCAATATAAAATGTATTCACTGTAAAAGTACTGATCATAACAGTACTAATATTAACTGTCCAGAAAGAAAAAGACAAAAAACAATCAGGGAAATAATGTCCCTAGAGAATTTGTCATTTTTTGAGGCTGCAGACAAGGTTCCCAAAAACAAAAATAGAGAACAAATTACATTAAAAGATTATCCTCAATTACCAGAAAAAAATAAATCGAAGCCCATTACAATTCAAGAAAGACGGTCAGTATACGTAGAACAAAATACTCCAAGTAAATCCTATTCACAAGCCATCAAGGGTACAAAAAGGAAAAGCACCCCAGTAACACCATATGACGAAAAGCGACACAATGAAGAATTATTTTCCCCTAACGGAAGAAGTCAATACTCCCCAGCAAGCACATATTTCATCCCAGGATCAATAAGTGAGAGTGAAGATGAACTTAGCCAAGGTCCATCATGGAGAATATCTAGAGAAGATCCAAGTACATTACACCAACTTATGAAAATGGCTAATTCATTAGACCAAAGGGATATGGAGCATGTACTCCAATTTATTGGTAGGCTCATCAGAACACCAGGTATAGATTCTATTAAAAACTTTAAATCCAATCACCCAAACAATGCACAACAACCAATTAACAATTAATAATATCAATTATAATAAAGCTAAAATAAATATAGTTCAATGGAATATCCGTAGTATTAGATCTAATTACGATCATCTAAAGGTCCTTATTCATGATACCAATCCTGACATAGTATTATTAAATGAAACTTGGTTAGATAATAATTATTTCTTTAATATTAAAGGCTTCAGTATATATAGACAGGATAGGTATGATGGTTATGGAGGTATTATTACCTTAATTAGAGACAACATAAATCACCAAGTTGCACCACCTAATCTAACTAATCCGGTATTTCAATATATTATAGTTAAGCTGGTCGATTTTAATTTAAATATTGTAAACATATACAATCCATCAGGTAACAAACTAGATAAAAAGGAATGGGAAATACTAATTAATGAAAGTGGTACTTCATTTATCATAATGGGGGATATTAATGCTCATAATCAATCATGGGGTTGCGGGATTTCTGACTATAACGGCAAACTAATTTTAGAATCTGTTAAAAATCATAATTTAACCATCCTAAACGATGGCTCTCCAACTAGAATAGGAAGACCTAATCAAAACCCTTCAACTTTAGACCTAACAATAGCTTCTTATAATATAGTCAATAGATGTGAATGGTTTATACTTGATGATACTGGAGGCAGTGACCATTTTCCCACTATGTGCTCCATAGAATCGGATATAAAAATCAACAATGAGACGAAAAAAAGAAACCTCAAAAAAGTTAATTGGGTAAAATACTCAGAATCAATAGAAGAAAAATTCCAAGAAGACAAGGATATACCTGATTATAATAAATGGTTCTATCTAGTTGACATATGTGCAGAAGAAAATATCCCATATAGTAAAAACAAGTTCAATCATAAATCTACCCCATGGTGGGACAATGAATGCAACGATTGGGTAGAAACCAGGCGTAAAGCCATAAAAGACTTTCAAAATTCTCCTACTATAGAAAATTACATCAAATATAAAAGAATCAAGGCCTACGTTAAGTTAAAACTTAGAACTAAGAAAAAACAATCTTTCCAACTATTTTGTAACACTTTAAATAGAGACACATCAATAAATAAAATTTGGAAAACTATTAGAAAATTCAAATCATACTATTCTACCAAATCATTGAATCTACCTAATAATTTAATAGCAAAAGAGATATTATCATCAATTTCTAGTTGTAACATTGATCCTTTCTTATCTATCATTACTAACAATATAAATATCTATCCATTTTCAAATTATGAACTTAATAATGTAATAAAAAATAAAAAAGACACGGCAGTAGGTATAGATAACATTTCTTATTCTATGATCCTTAACCTTCCTACTATAGCTCGAAATAAACTCTTAGAAATTTATAATCTTGCTATAGATTCAGGTGAAATTCCAGACGCCTGGAAGAAAAGCCTGATAATTCCTATATTAAAACCAGGAAAGAATCCATCCAGTCCAGAGAGTTACAGACCTATTTCTTTGAACTCATGTGTGGCGAAAGTCTTTGAAAACCTAATAAAAATAAGATTAGAATGGTTTGTAGAACATAAAGAAATTTTACATAATTTTCAATTTGGATTCAGAAAAGGTAGAGGATGTAATGATGCGATATCTACATTAATTTACTCAATTTTCAATTCTTTTAGTAATAATAATAAGGTAATAGCGGTTTTTATTGATTTAAAAGCAGCATATGACAGAGTAAACATAAGTTTATTATACAAAAAAATGATTCAAATGAATATTTCATCTAAATACTGTAATGCCATATTCAACTTGTTATGCAATAAGATAATATACATCAAACATAATCAGAACACAATTGAAGGACCAAGAATAAGTAATCAAGGACTAGCACAGGGCTCCCCATTAAGTCCACTATTATTCAATATATATACCAATTCGCTAATTGAAATTATTCCAGAACAGATAAGGATAATCCAGTATGCGGATGATATTGTATTTATGACAGAAGGGGTTAATATAGATGAGTTAACATTAAGTATGAATATATTTCTAGATAAGTTTGCAGAGTGGGCCAGTACTCATAATTTTGAAATTTCTCCAACTAAATCTTGTGCAATGATTTTTGATAAAAGTAGGAAAAATCTAAAAGGTAATGTTAAATTAAACATCTTAGGAAATAAAATTGAAATTAAAGATAATATTACATATTTGGGAATAATTATTGACAGAAAACTTACTTGGAAAAATCAATTTGAAAAAATAGAAAACAGATCACAAATAGGAATTAACATAATAAGAGCTATTAGTGGTACATACTGGGGAGCAGACCCAACTACTATACTAACTATCTATAAAGGTATTATTAGATCCCATTTCGATTATGCTTCAGTTATATTCAAACCTTCTAATAAAGTAATTTTAAAAAAATTGGACTCCTTACAATATAAATGCTTAAGACTGGCTATTGGAGCAATGCGTTCCACCCCTACCAACTGTATACTCTCAGAGACAGGTGAATGTAAATTGGAATTTCGTAGAAAATCATTAGCAATGAAATTCTTTTTAAAGATTATGAGTGATCAGAAGAATCCTCTTAATCAAATTCTAAATCAACTAGATAGGACGATAAACTCATCAGCTTACTGGAGAAATAAAGAACTTCCATATCTTATCAATTGCCTCAGAGAATCTAAGGATATAATCTCAGAAGCATACAAATCCGATATTAAACCATGCTATCAATTCAGCATTGAAATCCAGGTTTCTTCTATTGCATCAATTTCAGCCAATATTAACAAAAAAGATCTATATAACTATCAAGCCTTCCTAAATGAATTTTCAAGAAACTATTCAAATTATATATGGATCTACACTGATGGATCTATGGACAGAATAGATAATAGAGCAGGATATGGGATTTGCATACCTTCTATCGATTTAAATTATTCGGCAAAACTACATAATTTCACTCAAATATGTTCAGCTGAAATAATAGCGATTAATAAAGCAGTTAAAATTATTATAGAAATGGAATTGAAACAAGTATTAATCTTTTCTGACTCGCAAAGTGCTATTAAGAAAATTACTAATAACAATTTCGGAAGTGAGGACTTCATGGCTCTCCAAACTAAAAAACTTATTCTGGAAGCAACCGATAAAGGCATGAAAATCATATTAGCTTGGATACCGGGTCACAAAGATATTCCAGGTAATACAAAGGCGGATAAACTGGCAAATGTTGGGAGATGTCTTCGAATCCCAGAAAATATTAAAATCAATAAATACGATTATATGCCGCACTTTCTATCAGAAGTTAAAAATCAACATAAGAAAGACTGGAAACAATCATTAGGATCTAAGGCTAAATGGTATCTGGAGTGTCAGGATGAATTTTTACAGCCCTCTTGGTTTTCTAAATTTCCATTTATAGACAGGAGACACATATCAATTATAGTTAGAATAAGAACGGGTCATTGTTTAAGTCCGGCTCATCTTTACAAAATTGGTCGCAGGGATAACCCCTATTGCGAATGTGGTCAACTTGGTGATTTACATCATATTTATCTAGGATGCCCTATAAATAAAACAATAAGGTTTGACCTCTACAATGAACTAATTAAACTAGGCTATTCAGCACCTATTTCATTATTTACAATCTTGAATAATCTTAAGTATGAAAGTATATTATTAATAGTGAAATTTACGGATTTTTTCAAAATATCAATATAACCTCTTTTATATGAAATCAATCAGTGACATTAATTCCTTATCATTATATCTAATATCCCTCTTCCTACCTGAGGCAACTCCTGGGGTGTGAAATGCTCGGCCGTTGCCCCCGAGAGAGAAGAGTTTTTTTCCTGTGTTGTTCTGTCTAATAACATGTTTATAGCCCAGAAGATAAAGAAGTATTTCGAGTAGGGAAGATGGAGTTCTATCCAGACGCTTGTAAGAGCATTCCCGAATAAGTCAAACCCGCGCTGGCTAAATGCTGTAACGGCGGAGGCCAAAAAACCAACAGAAGAAGAAGAAGACCGCTAATAGCCCTTGAGGTTGGTACGGATTCGTAAATAAAAAAAAGTGAAGAATTTAAACGAGTTAAAAGTGATGATGTTCATCCGATTTGTTGAAACCAAATGAAAAATCCAATGGTCTGAAGGCACATTTAAGCTAAAAAAATTAAAATAATATTATTTAACCTTAAAATTGTAAATTATTTTTAAAATTGAAAGAAAACCTTATATTCAAGATAGTCTGGCGTTGTAGCGTGCTTACATAAAAATTAATAGGCAAAATCATGTATATAAATTATTTTTTAAAAACGAATTTACCGTTCATCTCAATTATGAGTAGGTACTACGTAAGCAACAATAAAAACACGAATAAAATCATGGGTGGTAACATTAATTTTTGTTAATGAAGATTTGTATTCCATCATTAAAACACAAATAATAATTATAAATAGAAGACATTCTTTTAAAAAAGTACCGACAAATTCTGTTGGAAATATCAATTGATAACTGTAAAATTAATAGAAGTTTCTTAATAATTATTTCAAATCGAAATATTTAGGTAGGTAAAAGATATTTAATAATTATTTAGTGTGTAGAAAATGACTTATTTAAATCTTCAGAAAATTATGTTATCGAAAACAACCTCGATTTACTCATATGAGATATACTGTCAGTTTTATTATAATAATTAAATGTAAAATTCACAATTTGCTAAAATGTTACCTAGTAAAAATCAAATAAATATTATTTTAGATAATTATTATAACGACAAAAGCCAGATTCATCGCAGAATAAATTGAAATATTATGAATACAACAAATATATTATAAATGAATATGTACTTAATGCACAATTAGGTTAATGTTAACACTATAGTGATTCATTGCGATGCTGGAAACTAACAGCATGTAAAATGTTTGATATTAAACTTACGTATTCAAGCGTAGGTCATCCACAACGTTATGGTTCATTGGAAATATTGGATGCTTCTCTGCTAGAAATGACCCTAGTAAATTTAGTAGATCATCTCGATGATCACTCGTTTAGTATATTATCTAATGTTATATCAAAAATACTATTTCTGTAATAAAATAAGGAAACCTTAAGTTAGGTTTTAATAAACAAAATTGAACAAGACGACTACATAAAAATGACAAAAATATCCATAGTAACAATTTAAGATTAGGTGAAAGTAAACTAACTATATACTACATTCTTCCCGCCTGAGTTAATGAATGTAATCCTCCAAGAATGCAGGAGGTCTTCTAGCTCTAGTAGGTCTACTATTTTCATAATCCTGCACGGAATGTATAGTATCCGATTAGGACATTTAATGGCCAACTAAACAACTAGGAGGTGTTACAGCAGCGTCAATACTAGTCCGTGGATCTTGAATACCAGTGGACCTTTTTGGAAGTTGTTCATTCTCAGCAACTGCTTGTAGATTTTGAGAGGCCAGAGCAGAATCTTTTTCTGAAATTTGTAGTGTCATAATCACGAAGAGGGGCTAGATGTCTCAAAGATACGGTGGTTTCTTTTCCATCGGATAAACATACTAGAGGATTCACATGAACAAGCTCCACTTTTTCAACTAAGGGATCATTCTTGCTTGTCCGATTAAATTTTCTTATTAAAACAGGACCAGTACTTAGCCAAGTAGGAAGAGAGGTTCCGTTCATTGAGCGTCTCGGATGGGTAAACATTCTTTCGTGAGGAGTAGAGTTAGTGGTTGTACATAGTAATGATCGGATAGAGTGAGGAGCTTCAGGCAGTACTTGTTCCCATTGATTCGTCTGAAGATTACGAGACTGAAGAGCCAATCTAATTGTTTTCCATATAATACCATTGTAGCGTTCGTACTGGCCATTTCCACGGGGATTGTATGGAGTAGTTCTGCTAGTAGCTACTCCTAGAAGTTCTAAGCACGAGACATAAAGGAGGAACCTTGATCAGTGTGTATATAAGAAGGTGTACCGAATAGAAAAAAAAGTTGTTTAAGATGCTTGATAACTTCAGAAGAAGTAGTACTAGAGCAAGGAAATGCAAACGGGAATCTTGAGAACTCATCTACAACTGTAAGCATATAAGGTTTCCAGAAGAAGTTGGAAGGGGGCCTTTAAAATCTATATTAAGTCTCTCGAAAGGTATTGTAGATTTGATGAGTGTACTTTGTACTTTATAAAATTTGGGTTTAATTTTATTGCATGTGCGGCAAAAGCTTGTTATTTTGCGAACTTCTTTAAGTGAAAAAGGCAAATTTTTTGACTTTAGCCAGCGGTACATGCGGGTAATACCAAGATGACATAGTGATACATGCATTTCAGAGAGCTTTATAAGAGCTAACTCGACTTAAGGCGTGAGCAACTTGATTTAAAACACCAGGACGAAAGATACTGTCGTATTTGGAGGAAGCCAATTCTAGACGCCAGCGTAGGATTTTATCATTTTTAACCTTTCCATGTGCCCTGTTATCGAACATGAAAGATACACTTCTTTGATCAGTAATCAATTGAAAATAGTTAGGCAATAACAGATGTTTCCATTTGCGGATAGATTCAACGATCGCATAAGCTTCCTTCTCGAAATATGAATGGTTCTTTTCACTACCAGTAAGAGTCCTTTAAAAGAAAGCCACTGGTTTGCCAGATTGAGAAAGAGTTGCAGCGATTGCAAAATCGGATGCGTCAGTCTGTACAGTTAATATCTTATTTTCATTTATGGACGTTAGCATTGCCGAAGCTAGATCTTGCTTAAGAAGATTGAACGATTTTCTAACCGTTTCGGAAAAAGGCAATTCTGAGTGTGTTAAAGGATGGATTTTTTCAGAAAAACATGGTATCCACTGAGAATAGTGAGAAAACAAACCTAATGTCCTAATGTCATGATATTATATACGAAAAAAATCGAATATAATTCGTCATAATAAAAACACGATGATACTTCTTCGTAAGCTTGAGAGACATTTAATGTTGCCCTTTCATCTCTAATATCATGCAGGTCCCCTTCACGTGACATGCTTGTGTTAATTTTAAATCACATTTATCTAATATTTCACAAAGTACTTTTGATATTTAGATTATTTTTTTACCATTTTTCTAATTGAAATATTGCATTGATGTAAAAAATTTCCGCCTTTTTTTATTGCTGGTAACCATAATTAAAATAAAAAAATCTTTTAAAATTTGTAAATATCAATACAGAAACTGTTATTTTACTCTTTGGACTATCAATTAGTGGGCATTAAAATCATTTTTAATAAATAAACATGCCAAATTTTTTTTAAAGAATTATTTAATTTATTGCGATATTTATTATTTTTTCCACCACCATCATTTACTCAATATTCCTATTTAAACCAAGTTTCAGAAAATCTATTTGAAAATAAATAATATACACCTATGTTCAAAAGTTTGAAATATTTAGAAATAATATATCTACGCCTATGGTTTTTTAAAAACTCTTGTTGATATTTATTTTAAAGCGTTTTTAAATCAAACCAAATAATAAATTTGATTCGTTTTTGTATTAATTTTGTCATATTTAATTGATTTGGGTAATTTCACATTATTCCAATTCTTGTTTAAATTTCATTTGAGCTGTTTAAAAATGCCCATAGACACGATATCCTATTTTAATAGGTCTAGAGTAATTGCTTTGTTACAACAGAGCTTTAGTCAAACTGATATCGCGAATATTGTTGGTGTTACTCAGGGTGTTGTATCAAAAATTAAAATAAAATTCCAAGACGCAAATAATATGAAGGATAGTCCCAGAAGTGGCAGAAGTCGATGTACAACATCAGCACAAGACCGGTAGATAACATTGATAGCTCGAAGAAATCGACAGGAATCTACAAGTGGCATATCCAGAGATATTGCTAGACTTGAGGTGTTATTCAGGGTGCTGTATAAAAAATAAAAAAAATTCCAAGACACAAATGATGTGAAGGATCGTCGCAGAAGTGGCAGAAGTAGATGTACAACAGCAGCACAAGACCGGCAGATAACTTTGATAGCTCGAAGAAATCGACAGGAATCTATAAGTGGCACATCCAGAGAAATTGCTAGACTTGAAGGACTGAATATCTCAAGGCAAACAATTACACGAAGATTAAATGCGGTAAATTTGTATTGCAGTAGACCTCTACGTGTTCCCAAACTAACCTATCAACAAAAAATTGTAAGGTTGCAATGGGCTCAAGAAATGTTACACCATGGTCCTAACTGGAATTAGGTGATGTTCTCTGATGAATCAAGAATTGGCTTGGTTTCTGATTCGCGAAGAACGCTAGTTTGGAGGGCCCCAGAACGACAAGCCCGATTAGAAACAGCCCAATGACGTGTTCCATTTGAAGGTGGGAGTATTATGGTTTGGAGTGGTATTATGAGGGGTACACGGACGCCTCTCCTGGTTTTGGAGAAAAGAATCACTGGTGCTGTGTACATCGAGGAAGTTTTAAATCCTATTGTGCGTCTATTCTGGGGGCGGTAGGTGATGGAATTGTGTTTATGCATGACAATGCACCTCCACATCGAACAGCTGCAGTTCAAAATTTTTTGGAAGAAGAAGGAATATCCACATTAAAATGGCCATCTAATTCCTCTGACATGAACTGACTGACTGAGAACTGAAAGATGCTGATCGTGAAGAATGGGAAAGAATTTCGCAAGCCCAGCTCGACCATTTAATCGATAGCATGCCACATCGCTTACAGTCATGCATACAGGCCCATGGGGGAAATACTGAATATTAATTTTATTTAATAACCTTTTCTGCTTATTAATTTATTTTAAAAAACTTTTTAATACCTTGTACATTTCACCTCAAAAGAATAAATCATTTTTTTTTTGTATGTTTATCCGACTTCGAGAAGATGGATTTCCAAAAAGTAAGGGTCAGTACAATAAATTTAATAAAATAAAGTTTTTAAATTATCTACTATTAGAGTACACCTATTATTTTGACTATCACAAATCAATAAAAAAAATTAACAAAATCATTTGTAAAAAATATAGAATCATTATAACACAAAACAAGTCCCTGATAAACAGATGTATCCCACCAATCACCGCAATGACTTGAATGCGTGGTTAATATTGCAAATCTACTAGTTTCGACTAAATATATGATTATTTACAATACTCAATTGTGATTAGATTTGCCTAATAGGGTGGTTTTTTTAAAAAAAAACACTTTTTTATAAAACATTGGTTTTAAAAATATTAAACCAAACTCTTGCTGTAACTTTTATGTTTCAAAAGCAATAAAGATTATTATTATTATACAAAAATTTTGCTGGTTAATTTGTAGTAAAATTGCACACGTATAAATGTATACCTGGCAAAAGAGAGACGGATACTCTTAAGGGAATCATGTTACTATTCGGTGCAATAATAAGCTTTTCCATTATTCTAAAAAGTAGAAGAAATTCATTTAATTTGAAAACTTTTTCGACAAAATGTTCAAATTGATAGGGTATCGATGGGGTCTTTTGAGGACCATACTCTTAAAAGATTCTGACCAAATTGGAGACATCGATTTTTTTCAAATTCTTTGTTTTTTCCATTAAATCTCCTAAATATTATATATCTAGCATGTGTTGTTTGTTTTGACACCAATACCGTACAAAACATTTTATAGTTTGTCGAACTTTTATATAAGAATATACATAAGAAACGGATTTTTTTTATTTATTGACCTTGTACGTTTTTAAGTAGGAGGCTTGATACCTCCTACTGCAAGATATTACAAAAACAGCAACACCAAATATATGAAATAAATGTAGGCGAGAGAAAACTGTTGTTTTTATTTGCATTTCTTATTACTGAAATGTGACTCATTCGTAGAAGTCAATAAAATACGTTTAAAAAGGGTATACCAATAGGTGCGTTCTTTTTGACTGAGATCTCAGCTCACTTCAATTGAGGTGATCTGATGTAAAGTGATGTGAGTAAGCACCAAAAAGAACGACAAACTTAATTGAAACGAGCGACCTGCCGACGCATGCGTAATTCTACAAATATACCTACGAAATAAGAGACATAATAATGCAGATAATTATTATTATTTGTTATACCTTCCCTCGCCCTCTGTGCATCTTCAAGGGAAAGATTTAAAGTTAACTCTACATTTGTATTAGCATCTAATAACGTTATTGTTTCCATTTTATTTTCAAAAAAAAAGTTAGGTTATTATGTTGTTTTTAAAACCCAAACAAATCAAATATTTCTTGCTTCCCACCACTTTATTTCCGACTCAACTCTACATTCAGCATCGGTAAAGGAGGAAGAAAAATCTCAGCTCACTTCGAAGTAAGTGAATCGAAAAGAACGCGCACATTAACGATGTGAGCTGAGATTAACGGAGATCTCCGTTATAATTATTTAGGCAAAATTATTTTACTTTTGATAGCAAAGTATAAATTTAAAATGAAGGCCTTCCAATGAGAAGTCCTATTTCTCCAATTTTAGCAAATATCTTTATGGATCATTAATATATAAGATTTTTGTCCAGAAATATTCTTTAAAAAAATAAAACTATAATACAAAAATTATAATAAAATAAAGAACTATTAATTAATGTATCTGTTAAATATGCAATTTTTATTAAGTAATGCCATGCATTACCATATAGAATTGATTAATAACGACAGTTCGATGAAATAGGTAATAAATACTACTCAATCGTTACGTCAAATTTGACAATTTGTTATTTACTTGTCATTGTATTTGTAGATATACTGTCAATTAGTTTGTGAGTTATTTGGTTTTTACATTCTCTGGTATTATTAGAAAAATGTCTAGTAGTGAATCAGATTTAGACGATATGTCTTGTACAGTCGGCTTTAGAATAGCATATACATGTTAAATGTGAACTAACCAATATTAAATAAATATCGAAGTCAGATAAACATACAAAAAAAAAGTTAATATTTTGAGGTGAAAAATGTACAATGTATCACAATTTTTTTTAAATAAATTAATAAGCCAAAAAAGGTTTTTAAATAAAATTAATAATCAGTATTTCCTCCATGGGCCTGTATGCATGACTGTAGGCGATGTGGGCGATGTGGGCGATGCTATCGATTAAATGGTCGAGCTGGGCGGAATTCTCTCCCATTCTTCACGAGCAGCATCTCTCAGTTCTCGTAGAGTAATTGGGGGAGGGTTTCGCTTCTTAATGCGTGTTTTAAGAGTGTCCCAGGCATGTTCAATGACGTTCATGTTAAGGGAATTTGATGGCTATCTAAATGTGGATATTCCTTCTTCTTACAAAAAATTTTGTACGATGTGGAGGTGCATTGTCATGCATAAACATAAATCCATCACCTACCCCCCCATAATAGACGCACAACAGGATTTAAAACTTCCTCCATGTACACAGCACCAGTGATTCTTCTCTCCAAAACCAGGAGATGCGTCCGTGTACCCCTCATAATACCACTCCAAACCATAATACTCCCACCTTCAAATGGAACACGTGGTTGGGCTGTTTCTAAAAGGGCTTGTCGTCCTGGGGCCCTCTACACGAATCAGAAACCAAGCCAATTCTTAATTCATCAGAGAATATAACGTAATTCCAATTAGAACCATGGTGTAACATTTCTTGAGCCCATTGCAACCTTACAATTTTTTGTTGATAGGTTAGTTTGGGAACACGCAGAGGTCTTCTGCGATACAAATTTACCGCATTTAATCTTCGTGTAATTGTTTGCCTTGAGATATTCAGTCCTTCAAGTCTAGCAATTTCTCTAGATATGCCACTTGTAGATTCCTGGCGATTTCTTCGAGCTATCAATGTTATCTGCCGGTCTTGTGCTGCTGTTGTACATCGACTTCTGCCACTTCTGGGACTATCCTTCACATCATTTGTGTCTTGGAATTTTATTTTTATTTTTGATACAGTACCCTGAGTAACACCAACAATATTCGCCATATCACTTTGAATATTTCCCATAGTATCCACCTAGAGGCTTACATGAAGTTACAGGCATTCTTAAAACGTTAGTTCGAGGAAGCGTCAGAACATACCTATCTATATCTAATGACAAAGGTATCCTTACTATAACGTATATTTCAGCTTAGAACTTTCCAATTTAATTAAATTATTTTTAGGTAACCTTAATCATGGGGCTAATGGGAGCTTGCCGATCTAATTACTTATATTCTATGAAAACAAGATATAGAAGATTACAATGGAGCTCTTATAGTGAAAATAACTTTCACAAATACAAAGATTCCTAGATCATTTACTATATCAGGTGAATTTTACGATATTTGTAAAAAGTATATAAATCTTCTTCCATCTCATGATAAATGACTATCATTGTTTTTAAATTATCAGAATGGCAAATGTACTATTCACAGAGTAGGTATTAACAAATTAGCTTCTATGGGAAAGCACATTGCTACGTTTTTAAAATTAAATAATCCTGAATTGTACACAGGACATTCTTTTCGAAGATCATCTGCAACCATTTGCGTTAACGCAGGCGGTGACATTACAGCAGTAAAGCAGTTAGGGAGATGGAAATCAACAACAGTTGCCGAAGATTATATAGATGACAACATAACCAATAAAATAAAAAAAGGAAATCAAATTTCAAACAAAATTAACAAACATACTAGCTCTAATTACAATGAAAAACCTTGTACTAGCTCAAGTGCCAGTCCAAGACCCATGATTTTCAATCAAACTCAGATGGTAGACAAAGTTATCCCTGGTATGAATTTTAACAATTGTAATGTAACTATTTATAATTATTATGTAAATAAATAATTCATTGTGTATTAATAACGTTACCATTAATAAAAAATATCGTTCATTTGAAATATATTTTGCATTTTTTTTATAAACTTATATACATAGTTGTGGATAAAGTATAGTATTCAACACAACATTATACGCTTGTTGAATAATTTACTATTATACATTAAAAAATTACAAAAATAATTTGTTGTTTTTATTTATGCACTTAAAATAACAATATTTTAAAACGTTTTCTTTGTAACCGATTACAGCACACGTTTACTACTTAATTGTAAATTAATTTTTCCACTAGCAGGCATTTAATAATCTTACATAGATATATCCAATTATACCGTCTTGTAAAGTCTGTTATTATACTAGAGAGACGTTGCTTAAAGTTATTTTTTGCCAATACCATTTCCAGACCCCATTTATGCGGCAAACAGCCTCCACTTCGTCTTACCTCCTCCTGTATGTCCATATGTGACACAGACAGGTATGAAACCTCAAAACAAGGTAAAAAGAGACAGACATCCAGGTGCGGGCTAAGCACAAATTTCTTATAGTAAAGAAACTAAATTATTTTACTAGTGCTATTAATAATAAAATGGTTAAATCTTATAGTGACATCAACAAAATATTAAAAATTTTTAAACTAATGTTAATTGAATAGCAATTTACCAATATTTACATTACCGGGTCTCCCAGAAGTTTCTGACTCATTTTAACTGCAAATATATCGGAACTTAAAACCCGTACAGAGGTGCGGTTTTCGAGGAACAATTTCTTTTTATATAAAGTTTTTTTCAGTATACATGTTTAATTAGTAAAATCTTATATAGGGTGTTTTAAAAAAAAGGTGTTTTTTAAATGTAAATATCATTGATATTTTTCGTCTGAAAGACGAACTCTTTCCCTTTGAGAAAATGTATAATTTGTTAAAGTTATTTGGATTTTAATGATAATTGTTTATTAGAGATGTCTACACAAAAAATTACAAAAGAAAATAACAACACAAACTTAAAAGATATGTACTAAATTTTATTAAAAATTAACTTTATAAATTATCTAATTTAATAAAAATCCTCAAGATGTTCTAAGTGTTGTCCATTTTGGTCTATACATTTTTGTAACCTGAATAAAAAGTTCTGAAAAGAATTTCGCAACATTTCTGGGGTAATTTCTTGGAATGCTCGGACAATGTTACATCTCAGTTGTTCTAGAGTCTCTGGAATAGGATTATAACACCTATCTTTGATAAAAGACCATATAAAAAAGTCTGGAATCGTCAAGTCTGGTGAGTGAGCAGGCCACTCAATTGGTCCAGCTCTCCCAATCCACCTATCTCCAAATGTTTCTGTTAAAGAATTTCTAGCCACAAGTGAATAGTGTGGTGGTGCACCGTCTTGCTGAAAGTAAACTGAATTTATGATGCCATCTTGTTCCAGTTGTGGATATAGGTAATTTTGTAACATGTCTGTGTAGACATTACCAGTAATAATAGTTTCTTGAAAGAAGAACGGTCCATATATTTTTTCTTTAGAAACGCCACACCAAACGTTCAACTTTGGTGGATCTTTTTCGTATTCCTCAATTACCCTTGGATTATCAGACCTCCATATGCGACAATTATATTTATTACAGCTTCCGTTTAAATGAAATCCAGCCTCATTTGACATTATAAGTAAAACATCAGGAACTTGTAGTAATGTCTCACAAAAAACAAATCTGGTTTGAAAATCCCTTTCATATATTTTTTGGTGTATCTGTATTTTATAAGGAGTATTACTTCAATACCTTCATACATCTCTGAATTTCCGATTTTAAAATTCCAGTTGTGGACGATACTTTGCCAAGAGATATTCGATTATTATGTTCTTGAAATGTTCAGAACAATAAACAACTAATAGGTTGAATTAACTTTCACTATTTATTCTTTAAATACTTTAAATGTAATGACAGCCGTTTCGCTATCGAAATAGCATATTTTATTAAGCACAAGACAGATGTGCTGGATTGTTTTAAAGCTTTCAATGCGAAGGTTAAAAACAAATTCAATCGTTCGATAAAAGTATTCCATGCTGATAATGGCACTGAATACACAAATGGTAATTTTCAGCACTATTTGATCGTTTGAAGGAAAGGGTGTGTCATTGTCAAAATTTATGTTAAAGTGTGTCATAAATTGTGTTTTTGTGGTTTTAAACTATTTTTGGTACCAATCAACTCAAGGATATGGAGACAAGAAATAGGAAGAAAAAGGTTACTGCGCCAGAGTGGTCGGAAGCTCAGACGCCCGTCGTGTGTTTGGTGACCGATGCGGGCCAACCTCGACGGTCAACCAGCGACTGCATCACGGACGACAATGAGACATGAGACCCATCCAGGTCCCAGCAGACACTCCCAACAACAAGTCCCTATCCAACTACGCGCATCTCCCCACGCGGATACCTCATCGGGAGACGAAGAGGAACTAAACGCAACATCAAGTACCTAGTTACAAACAAAAAAAAATGTAACTTCAATATGTCAATCTGATGATGCTACTTCGATAGCGAAACGGCTGTCATTACATTTAAAGTATTTAAAGAATAAATAGTGAAAGTTAATTCAACCTTTTAGTTGTTTATTGTTCTGAAAAAGATGAACTTTCACATAGTAAGGGTTAGTACCATAAATTTCTTGTAATGTTTCCTGAATACGTAAGAGTCTATTTAAAAAAATATCACCATTACGTATTTGATATTCCTTCCTTTCCATAGATCCATAGTAGAAATGCAGTGAACCATTTTTTAATGCTGTTTTTTTAAGGTGGATGTTTCCTAAATACCTGACGAAATCTTCTTTTGGAAGTAACAACTGATTCATACTTAGCATACAATAAAACGGTTTTTGATTTTTCACGTTAACTAAATTGCACCATTATTAAAAATAAATCGAAAACAAATCGCAATAAATTACTTTGACAGTTCGTTGTGTCAGTATGTTGAATGTATAAAAACCCCAAATCCTACATTTACATTGAAACCCGTAGATGCCTACATTACAGCCTATCCTAAAAAATCAAATAACTCGCTCATTTTTCTTCCAAACTTTAACAAATTATACATTTTCTCAAAGGGAAAGAATTCGTCTTTCAGATAGAATAAAAATATATAGGGTGCTCTGTCCATGGCTGATTCAACATGAAGAGGTTGTAAAGATGACTCAAGTCATGATCAAAGTATGGAACAAAATTTCCAGTTTTAAATGCCGCCAATCTTAAGAATTTTCAATTCAAAGATTCAATTTTATTTTTTAATCCAATGTCATTACTTCTCCAAACAATTGAAGCATACATAACTTTGGAAAATATAAAAGAGAAATATAATGATCTAAAGGTAAATACTCTACTGAATGAAGAAGAGAATCTTTTGTTGAAGTTGATAATTTCAGATGCTGCAATGTATAGATGTATTATATGCAGTTTAAAAGAGAGTTTGGAATCAAAAATCACTAACAAATCTTTGATAGAGTCACAAAAGGAAAAAATATTTTCATTTAATGAGTATGGCAAAATATGAATATTATTACAATGGCCAAATCTGATATAATGACATCTGCTAATGTTTTAATTAATTTTATTTTGAATAAACACGTGCTTTGGGTTATGACAGAGCTTTGGTAACAGTTATTTCAATAGCAATCTGTTATGTAAAAACAAAACCAGAAACTTTATAAATAATATCTTAAAAAGCCAACAACAGAAGTTACTGAATCTAAAGAGATCAAGAAAAAAACTGCACTGAAGAAACTATACTGAAAACTTGTAGTTTTAAATTTGTGCTTTAGTATTTGAAAAGTATATATATTGTTCTATAATTTTAGTTTTTAGAATAACTTGTTTACTGTAAGATACGAGTATAAAATACCATTACCTACCTTACAAAATTTAATAATTTAAAAACTAATCCGGCTCTGATACCATCGCGACAGAGAGGGAAAACCGCATCTCGCCTATGCAATCATTGAAGTCTCTCAGTTGGTTTCGCTAGTTGCTGAGTAGTGTCCGTAACACACCGCCGAGGCTATGAGAAGATAGATATGACAATTAAAATTGTGACTTAGTTCTATATTCATTTCACTTTCTAACGAGGTTGTTCTTTTAGTGCTTTTTTTTCGAATAAAATGATGCTCAAGTGTTTCGTAATTATTGTTGCAGCCGTTGCAGTCGTTGCAGCTAAAGGTAAGTTATTTTTTAATCAACAATGTCTCGAGTATTTTATTGAGGATATGAGGTTAGTTTTATTTGCTGATAAAACCCTCATAATTACTAAAATTATACCTATTATGAATTGATTTTATTTTTGTTAAATGATACTCGTACTGGGTAGTTAGCAACAGAATTTTTTGAAGGTTACTTTGATCATTATTTTTTTACAATATGATTTAGATATGTAGCTATTTGTAATTGACGAAGCGTAAATCAATTAGGATGTAATTTTCTGTTAACGACCCTCAAAATATTTAATGTAACGAAATATAATCGGAAATTGTTACTCGATTTTTTTTATAATTCTATCCGTTAATATACTCAGTAACCATTTAAAAATCAAGTAATTTTTTTTATTCATTTTGCCCTTGCTATAGGCACCTAAAAATAACATACACGATTTTTTAAAGATTTTCTTTGTTTATTTTCCAATAGGTTTATATATTAAAAATAAAAATAAAATGTTACTAGTAAATAAACAATACAGTGCGTCCATAAAGTAACGCATAAATTCATTATTGGCTGAATGAACATTAAAATTCGAAATTCCCGAAACAGGTCGATTTTTGATTTCAATTTACTATTGTTTCGAATCATAATCTTATATACAGGGTGAACCACTTTCGTGTAATGACGTCATCACCATTTTTTTTCAAATGGAACCACCCTTTTTTTAACTAGATCCATATTGTTTTGATGAATACTGAACAGGAGCATTATATCTATATTTCCTACAAAATACATTAATTCCTGATCTGATCCAGCTTTTTTCTGATATTCAAATACCCACTAATGTAGACCGCAGAATCAGGTTTCAACAGGATGGCGCACCGCCACATTTCGCAGTAGCTGTGCGCGATTTTTTAAACACAACTTTTCCACAAAGGTGGATAGGAAGAAGGGGACCAGTGGAATGGCCTGCTAGATCACCTGATCTGAGCCCATTAGACTTCTTTTTATGGGATTATTTAAAATCTAAAGTCTACTTAAACAGACCTGGAAATATCCCTCAACTACAAGACCGAATCAGACAAGAAATACAGAGCATAACACCCGCTATGCTACAGAATATTAGAGACGAAAGTAATACCTGGTTCAGTCATTGTCTAACGGTCAATGGAGACCAATTTGAACATTTTTGAACATTTATTGTAAATTTTCGTTTGTTTGTTTTTGGAAGTGTATCACATTAATTGCATAACTACATAATTCCATTTAATTTGTTTATTACATTTAAGAACGTATTATTTTCCATAAACAATTTTAATATTTTTTTGCATTTTTGCCCACCCTGTACCAATTTGAAGCAACATATTATAAATTTTTGGAATCAGCTCAGCAAAGGCAATTTGGAAAAAAAAGGAGGGGTTCTATTTGAAAAAAATGATGATGATTTCATTACACGAAAGTAGTTCACCCTGTATATCAGATTATAATTTGAAACAATAGTAAATTGAAATAAAAAACGACCTGTTTTGGGAATTTCTAATTTTATTGGTCATTTAGCCAATAATGAATTTATGCATTACTTTATGGACACACTGTATAATTGATAGAAACATTCAAAACCTTTGTGTGTGTGAGAGAAAGATAATGGCTCGGAAGCCATTAGCCAAAGATTGTTGTTTTTTATACATTTATATTTGGATCTCTACGTTCCTAACGAAATTTATTAAAATCTTCAGGTTGTTACTGTTAGCTGTTGCCAAAATAAGTGGTAGGTTTATCAACCATGCATAAGTTTGTTTAATACGTGTGCAAATTAGTTCACTAGTTCTCCAACGTGCCTAGGCATGCGCATGATCAGGTGGACAATGTACTCCTGTGGTATTCCAGGCAACCACCAACTCCTCTCGAAGTTCTTCTAGAGTCTGAGGAGGACGTTACAAATTGAGCAATCTCCTACCCATCATATCCCACACGTGCTCATAAGTCGGGGATAAGTCGGGAGATCTTGATGGCCAAGGTAACAATGTGACATCATTATGTTGAAAGAAGTCTATTGTGACTCTTGCGACTTGTGGTCGGGCATTATCTTGTTGGAAAGTTGGATTTGCCAGGGTGTTAAGATGGGGTAAAAGATGGGGTTCTAAAACTTCTTGGATATAACACTGCGCGTTCATGTTACCTTTGATGAAGATTAAAGGTGATCTCGAACCATAAGCTATAGCACCCCAAACCACAACTTCAACAGTTTGATGAACATGCCTTTCAACAAAAAAACGTGGATTGCTCCTTTCACCACGTCGTCTTCTAACCCTCGCTCGACCATCGTGCATGCCTAAACAAAATCGAGACTCGTCACAAGACAATACTGTTCCATTGCTGATCCCAGAGTGACCGCTCTCTGCACCACTCAAGGCGATTACGTTGGTGTTCTGGAGTTAAATGGAGGACCCAGTATGGTCGGTATGAAAACAGGCCAAAACGTCTTATTCGTCGGTAAACACTTCGCATGCCAATAGGTCTTCCGTGTTCTGCAAACCATTCATTTGCAATGGACCTGGTAGTGGAGAAACGGTCCCCTAAGGCCAATAATCTTAGGCGATGATCTTCACGGTCTGTTGTTCTACGGGGGCGTCCAGAGCCCCTTGCTATTTGCGTACGGCCTTCTCGAAGCCATGCCCAACATCACCTAACCACGGTGTCTACACTTCTTTGCACTCTAACTGCAATTTCCCGAAAAGAAAATCCAGCTTCCCGAAGTCCCACTATACGACTCCTATCAAACTCACTAAGTTGACGAAATCGTACAGGTCTCCGTACCCTAGGCATCGTAACCAATCGTAAAGAGTGTCAAGAACCAAAATACGCAAAATTTGGATCTTTACTACGGGTACAATATTAATTTTTGGATTGTTAGTGGATTTCAAAAAAAAACCGGAATCTTCAACTGATAAGGCTGAAAATTCTATCAATTGTTTATTTCAATAAAATAAATAAATTCACCAAATTTTATTAAAAAAAAATCATTTAAACTGGGTGTTCCAATTTTTATGTCACATAAGTAGATTTGAATATACGTATTTCGAGAGTTTTTAACAGCCACTTTCCATTTCTGTTAAAGTTATACAAACTTTTTAAAGTATAAAAAAACTCCATCTGGAACTGCTTCTTTAGCCAACCTTTTAGCTTTTTCGTTACCTGTTATCCCAATATGACTCTTGGCTCTTTTATCTCACATAACATGGGACACTTCATTACTTCCAATGATGTACTTTTAATAGACTCTAAAACAGATTTAGAATCGGTTAATATAATTGCTTCTTCTTGTATATTATGGGTTGTTAACCAGGTAACACCTTCCAAGATTGCAATAAATTCATCCGTATATATGCTACATAAATATGGCAATTTAAAAGTTAACAACTGGTATAGATTTTGGATTAATAGCCTACAACCCACTCCATCTATGTTTTAGACCCATCAGTAAATATAATAGTATTATCTGCAAACTCAGCCAGTATGGATTTTAGAAGGACATAATTTGATGAGATATAGTATATTTGGGAATTATGACTATGTGTTCGAATTAATGATTTAAAAGGAATGCTATATAATATGTAAAAACTGATATAATTGATATAAATTGTACATTAAATTTATTAAATGAAAGACTGTAGACTTTGTACACACTTGATGAAATAATAAAGGAAGGAAAAGTTTTTGTATATATTAAAAACCGTAGGTTAAGTGTGTAAAGTTTTATTAATTCAGTAAGTGAGCGCTTTCGGCTTAAAGGTTTTATCTTTTAACGTAAGTTAGGTACACTTTTTTCTTGTTTCTAAGTTTTATGTTTAACACCTTTTAGGAAGTAACTCTGATGATGACCTTATAAGCCGAAAGCGCTCAGTTGCGGAATTAATAAAACCTACGGTTTTTAATATACAAAAAATTTTCCTTCCTTTATTATTAAATTTATTGAACTAACCCTTACCTTATGGAAGACCATCTTACTAAGAATAATAAAAAACTCTTCGTTTTAACAAAACTTCCATTATTTATTAAAAAAAATGATTCAAATAATCTATCAGATGAAGTGACCCTGCTTGACGCTCAGTATAGATTTATTATTATGTTTATAAAGTTGAATCCATAACTTATGGACTTATGTCAGATGTGAAATTGGATAAATGAGCTCAGTGTATGAACATTATCAATGCAGCCTCGACCCAATCTAAACCCTGCTTGACATTCAGGTTAAGATACTATTATTTTCTGCTTTTAGTACTCAATTGTGGGCGATTCAAAAATTAGTCAAGACTATCTATATTTTATTACCATTTAAAAATAACATATAACAGTTCAAAATAACCCATTATCAAATGATTAGTAGATCAAAGTAAAAGTAAAACTCGTGCTACTTATTATAGTCATGTATAAATAATACGTTCACCAAAATGATTGACAGCTCTTGAACTGTTATCTTTTGCGTTTACTTTTGAAAGTAATTACCAGCTTGACATTAAATAACTAAATAAGTTAATTTTTTATTGAGTATTTCACTAGACTATTTTTAACTGATTATTTTTTTCACCTGTCAAAATATCACAATTTTGTGATTTCGTCCAATGAAAACGCTGAATCTTCAATCTTCTGTGCTAAATGCTAGCCAATCATTCCGTTTTATAGTGATAAAACCACTAGTCGTTTTACCAGTATTAATAAAATTATAGAACTTTTAAAAATCAATTACAGTATTGCACAATCAATTTTCTTGTTTATAAGAACCTTACTGTTATATACTAGCCGTTACCGTATTTTAGTTTTTATGTCAATTTGACAGATATATTTAAATTATGATTGATTGTCAATATATTAGAAATATATAAATATGTGTTACAATTAATGTGTATATAACAAATTGGCGACGAGGATGTCGACAATAGATATTAAAAAACTAAAGAAAACCCGCGCCTCACTACGAGGTTTAATTACAAAACTAGAAAACTACGTGAATTCGCAAGAAATTATTCCCCAGGAGGAAATAGAAACAAGACTTCAATCTCTTAAAGAAACTTTAGGGAAACTTCAAAATTTGCAAGAAAGCATAGAATTAGACACTCCAGATGACGAACTCGAACAGGAGATAGATATTAGATATGAGTTTGAAGAAAAATGCACAGTTCTTAAAACGAAACTTATGATGCTACAAAATACTATCAACCGCGCTTTTATATCGCCTGCTTCGTCAACACAACAATCGGATGTACGCAACCAGCAAACCCGTATGCCAAATATGAATTTTCAACCATTTCAAGAAAATGAAAGTTTTAGGAATTTTATAAAAAGACTTTCAGTGTTTTTCCTGCTTAATAATATTGAAGACGCTGATACGAAAGTTTATATACTTCTTTCTTCATTGTCACCGCCACTACACGAAAGGCTTTATGATTTATGCTCCCCGGATGATCCTCTTGCTAAAAAATTCGAAGAACTTGCACAATTATTAGACGACTATATAGATCCAAAACCAAGTATTTGGGCATTGCAGCACAGATTTATTACCCGTTTACAATTGGAACATGAAACTGTGGCTACATATGCTTCCGAGTTAAAGAAACTATCTATAAATTGTGAATTTAAGTGTCAAAATTGCTTTAAACCCACATCAGAAAGTTTTCTATCTCTTCAATTTATTCGAGGGTTGAAGGACAGTGAAATAAGAACAAAAATTATTCAAGAAAGGGATACTACTAATTTTTCAAAAATGGTAAACATGGCTACATCTATAGAAATGGGCAAAGCTGAAAACTCGAGAATTTCTGATGACATACATAAGCCGGCCGACACGATGAATAAAATAACAAACACCAAAAAGAAAAGCATCAAATCTCCTCGTTCTTTTTTATTCTCGTTCGGGTCCAATTACTGTAAAAGATTTAAAAGGAAGGTGTTTCCGCTGTGGCAAGGACGATCACAGATCAGGTGAATGTGGAGCTGTTAAATCTACTTGCATGAAATGTAAGAAAATTGGTCACCTAGCACGAGTATGCCTACAGAAAATAACAAATTCCAACCAAGTAGATGACGACAGTGACACAAGCAATGGAAGTATAGGAGACATTAATCTTATTAAGAGCGAGATTTCAGATAAATATATAATCACTATAAAAATAGAGAACAAACCTGTGAGTATGGAATTTGATACTGGCGCAACATTATCTTCGATGTCTTACAAACAGTTTAAAGATATGAATTTAGGAAAGAAGGTATTTAAAACAGACATTAAACTAAAAACATACACTGGCGAAATAATCAAACCTGCAGGAGTGGTATTTGTTCAATGCCGCTATAAAAATCAAATATTCAGTGGAAAATTGTACTTGATAACACAAAACGTAGACCCAATATTCGGAAGGAGTTGGATGAAAGAAGTAAATGTTCAATTAGTAGATATGAAAATAATACAATATTCAGAGTCAGCTAAAAAACTTGATACACTTTTTAGAAGAATATGCAACCACTGTATTTCGATCGGATCTAGGAAAAATACCCAATTACGAAGCGCATCTTAACTTAATAGAAAATTCTCAACCCATTTTTGTTAAAGCTAGACGCATACCTTATGCACTAAAAGAAAAAGTAGACAAGGAAATAGAGAGACTATGTTCAGAAGGAGTCATAACTAAGATAGATCACTCGGATTGGGGTACTCCAATAGTACCTATTGTGAAACCCAACGGTAGCATTAGACTATGTGCAGACTACAAAGTAACCCTTAACAAGGTTATTAAAGAAGATAACTATCCAATACCCATAATCGAAGACATATTTGCTGAAATGAATGGAGGCAAGTATTTTTGCACTTTAGATATTTGTCAAGCATACATGAACATGGTGATGGACGAGGAAAGTGCCCTCCTACAAACACTGAGCACGCATAAGGGCACATATAAGGTCAATCGATTAATGTTTGGGGTGAAAGTAGCCCCAAGTCTTTGGCAAAAATTTATGGACCAACTACTTCAGGGACTGGATGGAGTAAAATGTTTCTTCGATGACATAATTATTCAAGGAGCATCTGAATATCAGCTTTTAACTCGATTAGAAATAGTACTGCAAAAACTGAAGGAAAATAATTTACGTTTGAATAAAGAAAAATGCCATTTCTTTAAACGAAGCATTAATTATCTGGGATATACAATAGATCAAGATGGATTACACAAAAATAAAGACAAAATCAAAGCCATACTGAATGCTGAACGACCTACTAACATAAATGAACTTAGAACTTTCCTTGGGATGGCAAATTATTATAATAAATTCATTCCAAACCTGGCGTCCATCACACATCCCTTAAATAAACTTTTAAAGAAAGACAAAAACTTCATCTGGTCATCGGAATGCGAAAACAGTTTTAAAAAATTAAAGAAGGAAATATTGAGCGAAAGAGTTTTGATCCATTTTGATCCAAATAAACCATTAATTCTTGCGACTGACGCATCGCCAACAGGTTTGGGAGTCGTATTATCACATAAATTAGATGATGGATCAGAAAGACCAATAGCATTTGCATCCAGAACACTGTCATCGAGCGAAAGAAATACAGCCAAATCGACAAAGAAGCTACAGCTATATTTTGGGGCATAATTTTTTTTTCCATTACTGCTATGGTCGAAAATTTACTTTAATAACAGACCACAAACCACTCACGTCAATATTTCATCCTCATAAAACATTACCTGCCCTCAGTACAATGAGGCTGTTCCATTACGCTCATTTTCTGTCCGGATTCGACTACAACGTGGAATACAGAAGCTCACTCAAAAACGCTAATGCTGATTACCTATCAAGATTCCCAGTAGAAAAAGTAAAAAACACTTCTATAGACCAACATTCTTTATTTCAAATTCAGCAAATAAACGCGCTTGAAGTTCGACCACAAATTATAGCCAAGGAGACTAAAAATGACAATGAATTTAAAGCAATATGGGAAGCATTAAAAACTGGTCGATCTTTGCGAAATTATGGCTATAATGATAATGAAATAACAATTCAGGATAACTGTTTATTGAAGGGAACGCGAGTAATGATACCACCCAGTTTACGCAAGATTGTTCTTGATGAACTTGACTCTGGACATATAGGAATAATAAAAATGAAAATGCTTGCACGCAGTTACGTGTACTGGAAAAACATTGATAAAGATATTGATAATAAGGTAAGGTCTTGCAGAGCATGCAGATTGGAACAAAAAGAACCATCTAAAGTACCAATTCATCATTGGGAACAACCCATAGAACCATGGCAAAGGATACATGTGGATTTGGCTGGACCGGTACAGGGATACCGACTCCTCATAATTGTGGACGCTTACACAAAATGGGTAGAAGTGTTTCCCACCAAAATTACAACAAGTTCGTGGTGCATTCTCAAACTTAAAGAACTATTTAGCACATTCGGGTTTCCTCACATACTAGTCTCAGACAATGGACGACAATTTGTGTCCAAAGAATTCAAAAGTTATCTCTCTAGTTGCGATATAACACATTTAACGTCTGCTCCTTATCATCCAGCCACGAACGGTCAAGCCGAACGTTACGTGCAAACAATTAAGAAAGCATTACGCTCGATGGAGGGGGAGGGGGATAACCTAACATTAACCGACAAACTTCTTATCATTAAAGATCAAATCCGGCGTACCCCAACAATGAACAGACAAACACCCTACCAACTTATGTTTGGTCGAAACATCAGGACTAAGATGGAGGTGATGTTCAGGGGATTGAACATTCCGTCAACGACCCATCCTGAGGATGTAGCATCAACGACCAGATCATTTGAGACAGGAGACCGCGTCCAAGCCAGAGCTTATTCCGATCCGAAAATTAAATGGGAGTTCGGGGTGATCACACGGCGGCTGGGCGAACTGCACTACGAGCTACGGACCGACGGTGACCTTCTTTGGCGTAGACACATCGAGCAGCTGCTGCCGGCGCCCAAGGTGCCACAGGAAGGTGTCCAGAAATAACGGCGGAGGACTGTTATATACTAGCCGTTACCGTATTTTAGTTTTTATGTCAATTTGACAGATATATTTAAATTATGATTGATTGTCAATATATTAGAAATATATAAATATGTGTTACAATTAATGTGTATATAACACTTACTATAACTCAACATCCATTTATATTATCTAAATATTCTGAAATATATTTTGTTATTATTATTATCACAGTTCAATTCATCTAAACGAAATGAAAAACCAAATATGTAGTTATTTTAAAACTAACCTGCTTCCTGGTTCTGTATGCATTTAAAACTTTTATATGCCTACAGGCAAACGTGGTCTTGTACGTAAACTTCAAATAGATATACCTAATAATTTTTATTTTGGTAATTTTCTCTTTAATAATATAATTGTATAAATAGGTATAGAAATAAATTTTTATTCAAATTATAACCCTGTTTTCACGACGCTCACGACAACTGTCAATACTGTCTAGTGTATAGGGTAAGTTAATAGGAGGGGTAACGGCATTTCGTGGACCATATTGATTACGTCATTAAAGTCGGGCTTGTCAAATTTTTTATTAAAAGATCAAAAGATTATAAGTGTTTTCTCTTAAAATAATAATATATTTATTAAATATTATTCTGTGTAAACCCACTTCCTTTCTTTCTATGATTATTAATGTTTTAATTCATTAGATCATAGGTAGGCAACACAAAATATACGTATCCTAGTGAATAGTAAAATAGTAAAAATTGGTAAAAAGATGACAATAAGTTATTAAATAAAGTGGTTTTTGTACAAAATGGTTCAAAAAATAATCTTCTCAAATACCATTCGTTCTGTAAAATTTTACTAGATCAATTTTTATTTTCTAGACTCAAACTTTTTTATTTTACGGGCAAAAGTACTCAAACAAACTGAATAAGATAAAATCACTCGTCCTACTGACAAATAAAAAAGTTTTCGTCGAAACCAAAAATTTATCAATAAAATTTTAAGGACTCGTGGTATTACCTTTGACAAAACTGCATAGCACGTTTCATATTGACAATACGTAATATCTTAGCGACAAAATTATGACAGATCCGTTACTAAGGTGTTTGGTATTTCTATAGTCAGTATCACAAACGTCATTGAAGTGTCTTCATAATTTGAAAAGAAATAATGAATCCAGACGATTCGGGTGCCGATCAGGAGAAGAAATCAGAAATTTCGTTTCGGAAAATGTCCCATTGAACACGCAGAAGTCCAGAAGCTCTATTTGGAACCAAATCTTGGAGTTCCTACGGGTGAGAAATTTTACACTTGAAAAATGTACCTACTAACATAAAATTGATATTATGGGAGAATTTACGTGTCGAATTAAATACAACAGCATTTTTTCGAAAACAACTCAAGGAGTGTCAAAAAGTTTGCAAGCAGCAAATGGTTGGTAAGAAATTTATCAAACGAAAATTTATGCCCAGTTAGACTATTCTTGAAATTAATGGAAAAAAGAGGACCAAACATTTTATCAGACCGACTCTTTCTTACCGTTCACCCCAAATGGAAGAATGAATCTTGGTTCAAAATCTGTCCACTTGGAATAAACACCGTCTCTAAGTGTACAAAAATGTCAGCTGAAAAAATTGGAATAGACACAAAAAACATAAAATAACAAACCATTCTCATCGATCTTCAGCTGTGACAGCCTTGTTTAAGCAAGGTGTTGCTGAACAGGAGTTAATTAAATTAACGCGGGTCGCTCAAATGCAAGCTCGTTAAAACCTTATCTACAAATGGATTCCAGTCACCAAGAGAAGTTGATTGAGAATCTCAGGACAACAAATGAAGCTGGATATTAGAGTTCCCAAATGTTACATGTCAATAATACACACAATCAATCTTTAGTAGGCAAAGAACAGGCAAACTACTATAACTTGTAATAATTGTACATTTAATTTTATATATACATAAAGATTATGTTTCGTTGATATTGTCTTGTTTTTCTCGTGAAATAGTCTTGTCGAATACCATTCGAGAGAAAATTTTTTCCTGGCCAAATTTTCTTCTAGTTTTATTCACGTTTGTTGCTTTTTGGCAATTTACGCGAAAAAAATTTGGCAGGAAAATTTTTCTCTCTTATGATATTATAAACGACAAAATATATAGGACTGCGTTTATTTACCATACTTTATATTATACTTTAAAAATCCATGCAGGTATGCAGTCTGTTTATTGCACATTTCTATTTAAATAAGAATAACGGATTAAAATTAAAATTGAAATTCGTCTCAGCTGCATTGTTTTAAACAAGTAGCTATATTCAAAAAGCATCACCAATTAGGTTCATAATTTTTGCCCACGTTTATGTAAGAATTAATATATAGTCTGTTGTGTAATTTAAACGTTTGTTTCTTGTAATAAATAAATATATTTGCATACCACCTAATTTGATATCTCGTTTAAACATCAAATAAGAAACATTTTTAAATTAGCTGGATAACCAAAAGAAACCAGTTAGGTAATTAAAAACGAAAAAACACATTTTAATGGGATTTGTAAATTAACCGTTAAATGTGCAAATTATGCAATATGATCGCAGTCTTAATCTGTACCGATATGTGGTGTAATGGGCAGACTTTTTTACAGCTCTTTTTAAAGTACTTCAATTAAACAACTCAGACCAAACCTTCATATCCAGTATGAATGGTTACTGGAGCACTTGGAATCTGGATTATTTATTATGTTTCATGAAATATTGGATCAGCTACAGCTGTGTGGATCGGAGGACGGGAATTTATTCTCAGTTTGAGTGGGAACAGTGACAAACTAGTGATAAATATGTAATACATTATGAATGGTTTTAAATAAATGCTTAACTTTTTTAATATTTTATTCTTATAAAACAAATGAAAGAGAATTTAAAACAATTTTTAATTTGTTGTCTAGTTGTTTGTGCTGAAATTAGACCTGTTATCTGAATATATGCGGTTTACCTAGAAAACCAGAAGTCTTCGATAATTTAATTATCTACATAATTTATTACAAAAAGCCTATTTGGAAAAAAACCGAAACCCACACTATGAATATGAATCAAGTGAAAAACCTTTCAATACCCATTTTATGCAAAACTTACCTAGAACAGGAGGATTTCAAAATTTTAATGGTTTTCTAATAAGAGACGCATTTATGAATTACTTTAATCTGGAAGGAGCTTCAAATTGACAAGAAAGTCCTATTTAATAATAATAATAATAATAATAATAATAATGCTTTATAAAAAATACAAATACAAGCAAAGGCGACGTTCGCTCTTAGATGATATCTTCGTACTGAAATACCAGCTAAGTAGCGCTCTTCCACGCAACCGCAAAACGCAAAACTAAATATCAAATATACTTTCGTACAATATCTTACATGCAAAGAGAACAAAAAAAAACATAAAACTAAATATCGAATATCCTTTCGTACAATATCTTATACGCTGAGATAACAATAGTTATGTAACCTAATTTTGTAAATATTAAAATGAATAAGGCCCATTTTACTTGCTTAAAATTTGAATTTCAACGTTATAATATTATTAAATAGAGATTTTTTAATGTTAAATTTAAATCGAGAAATAGGTAACGTTTTGTAATCTTCAGGGATTATGTTGTACAGATTTGCAATATTATAAGAGAAGCTAGATCGGAATAACGAGGTTTTATGTTTCGGCATACTAATTTTATTTTTAAATCTTACATTAATATTCTGAATTTCTGATCTCTTTTTAATTTTTTTCGATAAGTAAAAAGGAATTTTGGTAATCATAATTTTATGAAATAATACTGATCCGTGAAGAATACGTCTATTTTTTATGTTCAGCCAGCCAAGGTCTGCCAGATGTTTAGAGGTTGGATTTCGACGTCTGATACCACAAGTAAATCGAACACACATATTTTGAATTCGCTGCAGTCGATTTTGATCCAGTTGTGTTAAGGCTGGACCATATATTACATCACAATAGTTAAACTGTGAAAGCACGAGACTATCACAGAGCATAATTTTGGTTGCTTTATTAAATAACTGTCTATGTGAGAATAGAAGTTTTAAGTTGCAAAATGCCTTCTGAATTATTGATGAGATATGATTGGAGAATGTTAAGAAGTCATCTAAAACGAGGCCTGGGTTTTTTTCACAATTAGATAAAATTAAATAATCGTTATTAATTTTCAAATGTATTTTATTTTTGACTCTATTTTTCTCAATTCTACGTCCAAATAGCATGGCTTTTGATTTTGAAGGATTTATGCTAAGGCAGAATTTATTAGAAATATCTACAATAGTCTCTAGTTCTTCATTAATTTTCATACAAGCATTTACAACTTCTGATTCTTTGAAATCTACGTACAATTGTGTATCGTCAGCATAATAGTGAGCCTTCATATAATTAAAGTAATTTGAAAAGAGTAAAGAGAATCTTAATATTTTTTTTAAGAATGGGTATTATTATTGTTAGTTTAGAAATTTTTTAAATAAACAATTAAAAAAACTACACTGAAAATTGTTTTATTGGATTTCTCCCCTCAAGGGTATGAAATGTTAGTACATACATCAAGGCCCTTTTATACTCAGGAAAATGAAATAAGGCACTCACAGCACTCTTATAAAATATAAATTAAAAAGAATAATAAAAAACTGTTCCTTTTAATAAAACTTCCCTTATTTATTTAAAAAATTACTGACAAAAATCGAATTACAAACTTTAACGACGCATCTTTTACACAAGAAACTGTTATCTCGTTAGTATTGCGCTACTTGATATGAGAGAGAGAGAGAGAGAGACATAAGCTTTATTGTCATGAAAATTTTTACAATTTTATGGACAAAGCGACAATTTAAAAATAGTTAAAAATATAAAAAATAACATAAAAAATACTGACTGTACCAATACAAAACAAAATATATAAAATACAAACTTAAATTAATAATAATAATAATAATTAATAATTATAATACAATGCAAGCAACGTACATCATACTAAATACTGAACTACGCCAATTTACTCAAGAGTCTAGGGTAGATTGTAGAATTCAGCCACCGAATAGTAAGGTCTCTCATGCAGAAATGCCGTTGCCAATCTCCGGAATCTAACAAATGTATTTGCCACCTTTAATTCTAAAGGTAGCTGATTGAATAGCTTCTTGGCATTGAAGGTGATGGAATTTTTACCAGATCAGAGGTGGGTATTGTTAAGTAAATGTCGGAATTTTTCTTCTAGTAGGGTAACTATGAATTGGTCTCTCAGATAAATTGTGAAAGTGTTTGCGAACCAAACACACGGATTCCAAAATGAATAGAGCGGGAAGAGTTAAAATTTTGTATTTCTTAAAATAGAATCCGCAATGCGTCCTACTACTCAAACCATAAATGTAACGAATAGCTCTTTTTGTAGCTTGAAGATAGATTCAAAGAGGTGCAAACTACAAGACCCCCAGAAAGGTAAACCATAGCGAAGGTGCGATTCGAATAAAGAGTAGTAGGTTGTTAAAGCAGTACAAGAATCAAGCTGTTTAGATACAGATTTAATGGCAAAACAAGCAGAGGATAATTTTTTAGCTAAAGTGTCTACATGTACAGACCATTTAAGGGCATCGTCAATGTGGAGACCAAGAAACTTAATTGAATTTGAAGATCTTATTAAGTCGTTGTTAAGTTTGAGAGGTTGCAAAACTCCTTTGTAAGATAAAACTAAAGTTTTCTCAGTGTTAAAACAAAGCCCGTTCGAGTCAGACCAGGACTTAATAGTAATGAGATCTTTGTTAACAATAAAAGTTAGGTAAACTCATTGCTCTCAATAAGTTATATAAAAAAATATTCAGGGCACAAATATTACTTTCCAAGTGTTGTTAATTGGAAAATTAATATAAGGAACGTGAGAGAGAAATCTAGTTTTCGAATATTTTAAATACAAAAATATATGGGATTGATATATTTACAGTTATGAATAAACTATAGTATGCATCGTTGAATTACATTAGTATAAATGCCATATCATAACAGAAGATTCGTCAAAGCGATAATGAAGTTTAATAATAATTATTAGATGTACCAAATGACTTAATGAGTGTAAAAATTGTTGCAGAATCCAAACTAATTTACAGCCCTTTGATGAATCTCTACGGTATTATGGAGAACATATGGCATGTAAATTACCATTTTTAAATGGATATGATTTCTTAGCGACAAAATTATAACAGATCCATCACGAAAGTGACTGGTACTTTTATTATTGTCAGTTTGACGAACGTCATTGAAGCGTCTTAATAATTTTTTAATAAAAAAATTGGTTTCGAAAAAATCCCGTTGAAATAGATTATACCATTATATGGAAGTGAATGGTACTCATTTTGAACACTTATTGTAACTTCATAATAAATAGCACAGTTAAAAAGATTAAAGAGTTTGAAATGTTGTACAACCCATTTTATTAAGGCAAATAAGGTGAAAGTAAAAAATAAGTAAAATTTGTGCTATTAAAAAAAATTGTTTATCTCATAAACTAACCACTTTAACCTACAAGTATTATTAATTTTTGAAAACAGCTCAAAGAGGAGTATCCAAATTTTACATAAAAAATATGAGAAGTAATTTAAAAAAAAACCAATGCTGCTAGTGGTGAGGGGGTGGCTTTTCCAGTAAGTTTAAATAAGCCGTATTGCTTGCCCATTCCTAAATACCAGTATTACAAAAGTTATTAAAAGTGGATACTTTTATCTGAAAAGCACTGTATGTACTACGGGGTCGTTCCCAAACTTTTAGAAGCTCATCCGGCAATGCAGACTCAACTAGAGGAAAAAGCATCGCTGCATATTTATCACTGGTAACGCCTAGCGATTCCAAAGCTATAAGTTGAGTTTCAATTTTGTCGCACAGATTGGCTTATGTCATGCCTTTGTTGTCTGATTCAAAACAACTTCAAATAATTCCCGCACATAAACCTCTATTAGGAATTCGTTCCTAGCTTTCAGATAATTCGGTGGAGAAGGTGGAAAACTTTCAATGAGACTTCTGGCCGCAGTACCTACTTCAGTTGCCTGGATTAAATATTGAAACTTGTCTTCTAATTCAATTTCTTCGTCTTCATGTATCTTTTTGAACTGGCCCCAAAACGCTATCCATTGGTAACTTTTACTGGAAGAAATTATCTTTTTGTTCATCCATTTCACTCAAGAACAACTCGACCGGTATTTGATAATATCTTGTCTGTAGGTCTTGACTAGGTCGTATTCAGATTCGATTTCACTTTCGCTCAGGTGAAATTAATCTCTAGCTTTTATCCTCCAATTATCCTCCTTTATCAAAACTAGCACTTGTTATCTTCTTACTAACTAATCTGTGAGTGCTAGTTCCTGTCCTTTGGAATTTTTATTGAACAGTCTTCTAAGTTGATCCCTTTTTTTCCATTGCTATTGAGTCCTGGAATTGAGCGAATCTTAGTTGACTTTTTATTAAAAACTCACTATTTTTGACAACAACATTTGTTACTATGGATTTTGAAAATATCTATTAGATCCCAACTGATACAATTAACTATTTCTAACATCGTTTTTCTACAGAAGGTGTATCAATGTCAGTTTTTTTGCCTTAGAATAACCAAGATATTTACCTAGTTGTTTATAAGTAAAGAAAATCAATGCGCTTTAAAAATAATGTAAAAGCAATTATCTCATTTTTTTTTAATATTCTTTATAAAATTTGTGGTTTTTCACAATAAATAACTTTTAAAGATCTAAATGTTGCGCGGTTGACCGACCTCATTTTGTGTAATTAGATTTATAATTTCTTATTTATTTTTTATCACAATTTCAATCTACTACTAACCTACAGACACCGAAACGGACAACCTAAATATTAGTAGTTATATTATCTACGAAAAGATTAGATATTAAAAATGACAAAAAACAATCATGTTATAATTCATATAGATTTAATGTATTCATTATCACATCAGATTTTTTCTATTTCGTATATTTTTTCCGTATTCTTATTACAACTTTATCAATTTCAACTACTATTCTTACGTATTTATAGTGCAGGATAATTGTGCAAATTTTACTTCAAAATAAAAAAAAATAATAGCACGAAAAGAAAAGGTTAAGAAGGGTGTACCTATACAAAAAGTATACAGAGACTATTTCACTAGACTATTTTTAACTGACAAAACTGCATAGCAACGGCTCATTTTATATTGACAATTTAATTCACGTATAAAAAATCCCATAAGCCGCGTGATTTTGTCATTATGACAGCGAAAAAAGTTTGCCCTAACTTTTCCAGCGACAATAACGAACCTAACTTTTGGAAGCATGACAACCAGCATTGTAAACAAATTTTTGATGACGTTACGACAATTTTTCTCAAACTTGCGCAGAAAAGTTTTCATTTGTGGAAATGTCGCGATTTGGAGAGTCTTCGAGTGGAGAAATTGAAAAAGCCATCAATGATAATATGCCTCGGAATACTGTGAATTCAACTACATCAATTTGGAGACAATTTGCGATGTTTTAATTTATTGATTTAGATATTCATTAAATTGTCTTACCGAATTACACTTTAGCTCTTTTTTTTGTCGAAGTAAACTTAACATTTATAATTCGAATTTAGTTGCCATTAGGTAATTCAACTCAAAAAACTGCCAAAAAAAAACTAATTGTGCTATGGACTCGTAATTTTTCCAGAGGCAGTTTTTTTCGTTAAATTGCCAGGCAACAAAATTCTTATTGATACATGTCAAGTTTACTTCGACAAAAAAAAAGCTCTCGTGTAATTTTAAGTGACAATACGTAATATTTCAGCGACAAAATTATGAAAGATCCGGTACTAAGATGAGGTTGAGGCAGCTAAGAGATCTCTTCTGGTCATAGTTCCCCAGTAGTATCTTAGATTGCCTCAGTCCTTCCAGCTGATTCCAGTACTTGGATTTTTCCTTCTCCATTTCTTCCCTTAGTTTTCCTAAGATTACTCTACTGCTGATCCCACAGGATGGTTCTGGTCCCAAATGTGGGGTTTCAGCTCCTTTTTTTACCAGCTTGTCTGCTGTTTCGTTCCCCTCTATTCCTATGTGTCCCGGGACCCATAGGAGGGTGACAGTGTTCTTCTGGCCTAGTTCATTTAGTTTGCCTAGGCAAACCATCTTCGAACTGATTGTATTTGAGCTCAGCGCTTTGATGGCTGCTTGACTATCCGACATGATCACAATCTCTTGTCTGCGGTAGTTTCTTCCAATAATGAATTCCACCCATATTTCGATGGCGCGGACTTCTGCTTGAAAGATGCTCGGGTATGGGTCCAAGCTTTCTGAGTATTTGGCTATCGGTCCAAAAACTCCTATCCCAGTTCCCTTGTCTAGCTTGGAACCGTCCGTATACCACTTTATGGATGACAATCAAGCTAGCACCCCCACACTGACTAAATTAAAAAAAAAGTAGCCCATAATTAAGTGCTAATTAAAGGCTAATTTGTACCACAAAATTTAAAATTTGTACCACCGCGATAATCGAGAAAAATCGCCTTGAAAATGGGGGGTGCTAGGTTGAGATCAAGGCAGCACCCCCACTTTGATAGAATTCCAATTTAATTACATCAAAATAAAGGGCATATTAAAGGCTAATTTGTACTACAAAAAGTTAATCCATATTATTATTTATAATGTCAAAAAATAAAATCGAACGCTGTAAATATCTCTGCTCTATAATTTTAACACCCCCACATTCGTCTATTCAAAAAGTGAACACACAATATTATAAAACTAATTAAAGGCAAATTTGTACCACACAAGAAATTTTTATACTTTTCAATATAAAACCGCCAATTGAATATAAACTCATTACGGTCGTATTAAATGGTGGCGGATGCGCTTAAATTTGTCAATATTCTAAAGTTAAAAATAGTGTTTCCCGTCACGGTCCCTTTTTAAAAATACCTACGTCCACATTTTCTTAAATATCGCTTGTTTATAATATTGGAGAAGTTGGAGTGGCAGTGCGTACATCTATATGGTTTCTATTATATGGTATGACTAAATTAAAAAAAAAGTAGCCCATAATTAAGAGCTAATTAAAGGCTAATTTGTACTACAAAAATTAAAATTTGTACCACCGCGACAATCGAGAAAAATCGCCTTGAAAATGGGGGGTGGTAGGTTGAGGTCAAGGCAGCCCTCCACTTTGATAGAATTTGATATAAATCCCTAGCAACACCTTTTCTCTTGTAGCCTCAACAAGCAGTTTTAAATAATTTAAAAAAATTAAGGTACAATTAGTTACGAGCAAAACCTCAGTTTTTGCTTAAATATTCAGCCGTAGGAATGTCCTTAACACATAAAAACCGTAAGAAATCGAGACATCAAGGTGGACACCACTATACCTATCTGCTTATACAAAATATTTTATATTAATTAAATTTACCTGTTTCCACCAGATGCTTTGCCACTTCCAATCGTTTGTCGCCTCTTAAATACCTTTTGCCACATATTTCATTATTGCCAATTTTGGATATAAAACATGACACTTTAATTACTTCTCCTTTCATTGACAAAATTTCCCCTCTCAAAGAATTACCACATTTACATGTTCCTTGAAATGTAGCAGTATCTGCTGTAGGATATATTTTGTAAGTTTTAAACTGAAACCCACATTTCATACCCTTCTCGTCTAATTTTTCTGTGATTAATGTTTGCCATTTGTTTTCTTCGAATTTGTAATAAGTTCTATTCGTTCGGTGTTTTCTGATTGCTTCTGATCTAAATATTTCAAAAATCATGATGAAATACCTCTAGTAGGTACTATGCAGGTTTTAAATTTAATTACTAGGCATAGGGATTTGGTTAAAAAGCCTTAATGTCAACACCGCTTAAAGTAATATACAGGATATAAACAAAAGAAAGGAGGTCAAACAAATAAAAAGTTTAAATGACTTTTTTCGCAAGAGTAAACGGATCTTTGTCTTAAAAACTTTAAAAAAATTAGGTGGGTATGTAGGTGCATGATTCAACAGAATTTTATGATAATTAATAAGCAAGTAGATAAGTTAAAGAATATAAATAAATTAAAAGTTTTCCAAAGATTGGACTGAAAATTCCCTTAATTTATTATTTAATAAACACGTGGCAACAATGCAAAAGAGAGCGCATCTTTCTTGCATTTAAACAATCAAACATTGCATCGTGGCCAAATTTAATTTTAAAGACACATTTTTCGAAAACCATTCGTGTTATATGAATTTTCTTGTTTGTTTTAATCACCCCAATATTTATCTAAATAATGACTATTATTAAGAATATTTCTAGAGGAAATCTCAATCACATTAATTATCGCTCACCGACAACTCAGCTGCTCCAGTGAGCGTTCTCGGGTGCAATACAATTTTTAGCTCAAATTATTTCTCATAAAAAAATAGTTATTTCATTTCTCAAAATCTAATAAATGAACTGTTATCTTACCTTTTATGCGTGTGTATTTTCAATAAACTATCAAATTCCTGTTTACTTAAATAAATACAAACTTCTTCTTCAGTCATTGATTCATAAGCGGTGTTTACACTAGAATCTAAATCATTGTTTATCATCTCGTCGTCAGCTTCAAATCCGCCACCATTTAATACGACCGTAATGAGTTATATTCAATTGGCGGTTTTATATTGAAAAGTATAAAAATTTCTTGTGTGGTACAAATTTGCCTCTGATTAGTTTTATAATATTGTGTGTTCACTTTTTGAATAAACGAAAGTGGGGGTGCTAAAATTATAGAGCAGCGATATTTACAGTATTCGATTTTATTTTTTGACATTATAAATAATAATATAGATTAACTTTTTGTGGTACAAATTAGCCTTTAATATGCCCTTTATTTTGATGTAATTGATTTAGAATTCGATCAAAGTGGGGGTGCTGCCTTGATCTCAACCTAGCACCCCCCATTTTCAAGGCGATTTTTCTTGATTATCACGGTGGTACAAATTTTAATTTTTGTGGTACAAATTAGCCTTTAATTAGCTCTTAATTATGGGCTACTTTTTTTTAATTTAGTCAGTGTGGGGGTGCTAGCTTGATTGTCATACTTTATGGTATTCTGGTTTAAATTCTGTATGGTGTCTTCATCTCATTCAGATGTATTACTCAACTTTGTGATGAATTTTCTCTTTAAGTTGAAAAAGTTTGATGTAATCGAGGTTTTTCCCTGATAATTCCTTCTTTGATCATTCTATATATCGTTTTCTTCCTTACACTTTCTAACAGAATGTGCAGTGGGGTCAAGTTTAAGATCACCTCCATTGCAGCTCTACCATAACGGAACTAGCAAAAATTCTCGAGAATTACGCCTTTAATACGAAAGAAGGCAATGGCGAAAACTATAAACAGTCATCTATAAAGTCAATATGGAATACAACAGTAAAAATGGTACAAGAAAAATATTTTACGGAATACGGCATAAAAATCGACCCTTTCACGCATATATCTTTCAAATGTGCAAGATTGGCCAGAGACACCAAGCCAAGGCAACTTTAAAGTTGTACAGAAAATAGAAAACTCAGTTCAAAAGCATTATCCACCGAAGAACTATTAAAAATGATCAAAAGCTACGACGAAGAAACCCCCGATGGATCACAAAAAAGTTTTTTCATCTTTGCTCATTTGAACTTGTTTGCAGAGGCAATGAGGCCGTAAATTGCAAGATTAAATTTTTCCAGAAGGAAATATTATGGGAGAATTTACGGCGAGTCAAAAAGTTTGGCAAGCAGCAAATGGTTGGTGAGAAATTCATCAAACGAAAATTAATGCCCAGTTAGACTATCCTTGAAATTAATGGGAAAAAGAGGACCAAAGATTTTATCAGAGAGACTCTTTCTTACCGTTCATCCCAATTGGAAGAATGGATCTTGGTTCAAAAACTGTCCACTTGGAATAAACACCGTCTCTAAGTGGACAAAAATGTCAGCTGAAAAAATTGGAATAGACACAAAAAAAAAACATAAAATAACAAACCATTCTCATCGATCTTCAGCTATGACAGCCTTGTTTAAGCAAGGTGTTGCTGAACAGGGTGTTAAATTAACGTTTCACTCAAATGCAAGCTCGTTAAAATCTTATCTGCAGCTGGATTCCAGTCACCACGAGAAATTGATCGAGAATGTCAGGACAACAAATGAAGCTGGACTTTCGAGTTCCCAAATGTTACATGTCAATAATATACACAAAATCAATATTTAGTAGAAAAGAACGGGCTACTATAACAAAGATTATGTTTCGTTGATATTTTCTTGTTTTTCTCGTGAAATAGTCTTGTCGAACACCATTCGAGAGAAAATTTTGTCGGCAATACTACACCATTTTTGAATTTATAGTGAAAAAAGATACTGATTGACAGTAGCAAACGAACGAAGGAAGTCAAACGAACAGAGCGATTAGTTCACTTTGATGACGTGCACTTATATTTATACTGGACAAGCCATATATTATATTTCTCCATGGTACTGACGATTAAGCTAGTAATTATTAGTCTTTGTGACAGATGTCAGATTGGATTAATAATTATTTTCCAAATTATGGCGTGAAATTTTCTTACCCAATACCACTCAAGCTTAAATTGGAAATTTTCTTTTTGTACGAAAGAAAATTATAATATTGGTGCCCTCAATAAAAAATGAGCTGATCTAGAAATACCAGTCCCACATTCACTTTCAAATCTATTATTTTCTTAAGAATACCACTTAAGATAGTTTTACAGATCTAATAGAATATTACTTTGGTAAAATTACAGCGATAATTTCTCTTTGATACATCACGTATTTCTTGAACGTTGTATAATTTGATTCATATAAAGGGAAATATGAATCAAATTATTTTAACGCGATGGATCAGTGCTAGACATAATTCTTTAACTATGTGTTTATGAATATCTATATTTTATCAGGTCATTGAAATGTACAGTTAGGTACATGTTTTATAACGTAATTTGAATGGCTTTTCTTTCCAACGAAAATATTTAAATTTAGTATAAGATTCATGGCTACTTCTATTAGATTTATTCAAAAAGCTATAGAGACGATGAAGATAATGGAAAATAAATGCGGAAATCACGAAAGAAGGAAATCAATCAACGAAAATAAACAAGTAACTAAACAAGATACTATTGAAACATAAAAGGATTGGTAAGTGGATAAAGAAATGCAAGTAAATTGTTTTAATTTGATCTTGATTTTTTATTAAAGAGATTGATTAACGCAAAAATATATTTTATGTTTTACCTATCTATTATTGATTTATAATACCTTAGAAACGGAATATGTTATGGTAGCAATAATACCTGCTATCACACCTAGGGCATTATAAGCGGACATTATAATAATGCCCGAAAATTTTATTGCTTATCCAATTTTATTTCTCTCATAATAAAGAATAAAGATCCATTTTATACAAAAAACAATAATAATAATATTAAAATGTGTTAAACATATGTACCTACTAAAATAAAATCAAGAACTTACCAGTTCCTGAAAATATGCCATTAGAACGGTTTCGGTTATTTGAACAATTGCGTTGGCATATTTCCAAATACCAAATATGCCATACTCCCAATCATACTGTTGCCTTGATTTAACTGGCAAAAGATTTTCGGTCGCTTTTATGGCCTTTTCTCTTATATTTTGTGGAATTTCTTCCATTTTAAGCAAATATTTAAACAAAAAATGCCAACTGACTAACTGACAAAAACATCAAAGTCAAACTTAAATAATCACTGCAAGTCACTTGATAAATTTCTGTAGAATTATTTTTGTTCATAAAAATCAATTTTTAGGTAAAACATAAAGCATTGTATGCACCACGAGCAGTGCTAGACTCTAATACTTATCAGTTTAAATATTACATGGAAATAATAATATAATTAATTAAAATCAAACAACCAAATTTCTCGGCAAATATCTTGTTGTTTTTGATGTTTTTAATATTTGTGAACAACTGCAAGCATAGCAAAATAAACAATAAATAATGGTAACAAAAGTAAAGTTTAAACAAATTAACTGCCAAGTGAATCTAATATTAAATGAAATTATAGTTTATATAGTAGATTATTGCAATGTTAATATTAAAAAGAAGAAGAAATAGGTTAAAAAATACAGCATTGTAATGTATAATAATATAAATAGTAATTTTTTATGAATATTAGCAAACCAAATAAATATTAGGGACAAACGCTCTTCTGGTGGAATGGCTTCTCGCATTTTGATATCTTTTTTATATATTTTTTCTTTTAGCAAACTCATAAAAAAATGGGGATTTTCTGTTATTAATTCAGAGAGCAGCATGTATGCCTAACGTAGATCTTTGCTGAATCCATTTTCTGACCCGAATTTTTCTAGGCATTTGTCATTTTCCTTTTCCTTTATTTGTTTTTTAACTAAATATATGTTACAATAGCAGCAGCCACTTGCTGAGACGACATTTTTCTGGAGGTGTGTGTACACGTTACTCAAGCAAACGAACTTGCTAGAGCAATTTGCCGCAATAAATTTCAAAACAATTACACACGCCGGTGAAAAAACTTACAAGTGGAGACGAGGCTTTAGATTAGATGGTCGCGCAGAACAACAATCCAATTGTGCAAAGGTGACTGCCCTTACTGTTAAACTTAAATTTCTAAAAAATTTGATCACTTTTGATGAGAGCAGTTCAAAAATACGTTTTTTTTTTGTTAGTCAGTAGACTAATTGAATTAATATTGTGTGAATTAATAACGGGTTTTTTTGTTAACCGCGAGTGACATTGAATTTATTTATATAAAGTAAATGCAAATAAAAAGATTTTTTGGTACCAGTGATGATGTCAGTATTTAATTAAGTGTTATATCTAACCAGTTTCATAACCTTAAAATAGACAGTGGACTTAAGAATTTCTATTTTAAAAATTATCATGATCTTGGATAAAGATAAATTTACGGTTAAAATGGTATATAATTCCAGGAACATTATAGTAACGTTATTTAAGAAAAAATATAAATTGATATAATCGTAAAACAAGTTAACACTGGAACGGTCGAGATATTTTTATTACTAATATTAACACGTTTTGAATTTAAAATAAGCTGTTTTCAAATGATTCTTGAGCTGTTGCCTTTGATACACATTTGATACTATCATTAATAAAATTATCAAAAAACAATAAATATATTGGTTAAAATTGTTATTATTGTTGAATTATATATTTTTTTAATAATTATTTATATGAACTGTTTAAATACTTTTTTTATATATGAAAAAAGTTAAAATAAACAAATATAATGTTGTTTATTATTCTTACAGGAAAACTGTTTATTTTTCAAAACCTATAAATAAAAATACAATAATCTGCCATGGTAAGTTGAACACCGGTAAGTGGGAATGTAAATGCCATTTTGTTTCGATTCATTTGTTTTAACAACATTTTAACAACAATTCAACAATCCTTTTATAAAAAATAGTCTACAAATAGTCTTCTGTGGTTTTAGCCATTAATTTTCCATTATTATTTTCTGTGAATGATATACAAATTTTTTGCCGTTTGTTACTTAGACGGATTAATAGCTATTTTTAAATTAATTATTTTCGTATAAAACAATTAAATACAAAAATTAATCTGATATTATACAGTGCGTCCATAAAGTAACGCACAAATTCAATATTGGCTGAATGAACAACTAAATTAGAAATTCACAGATCGATTTTTTATTTGGTGGGGTATTGTATGTGCCATGTGACCATGTGGAACACAATTTTGATAAGGGAAAGTATTTTTGTGATCAAATAATGGAAATGGTAAATAACTGGGTGTGTGAAGAATATATACAATATCCCGGAAAGGTTAATGTTTGGGAGGGAATATTTGGAGATCGTATTATGGGGCCATTTCTCATTGATATCACTTTAAATGCTGGCAATTATCTAGCACTCATCCCAGCTTATATCCTGATACAGCGCACCCACAAATCGCAGCGAATATAATATGGTTTCAGCAAGATGGAGATGCTATTCTCCAAGCTCTAAAATTTCTTCCTTCTCGCGACTCTTTCCTCCATCCAACCACTAAACGTCATGTGTTCTAATAACCCCATTATATAGCAAATTCACCATTCCTATACTGCCTTAGTCCGACAACAAAAAAGGTCACTCTATTATGGACCCCAATACATAAAGGTATAACTGGTATTGAAATGGCTGACAAAACAGCAAAAGCCGCATTTAAATTAAATCTTCCCATCACACAAATCCAACTCAAACATGACATTAACTGCTCAATAAAACAAAAGATGTATCATGCTTGACAGCAAGTTTGGATACTCTCGTCTAACACATGGATATCTCATATTCCGTTCTACCCCTCCCATTTATAATCAATGTTCAATCCCACTAACAATCACCTCCTTTCAAATTGTAAAATCCATCCTCTCACCTATCAACAACTTCTATCCAACCCAATCAACCTTCAAACAACACTTAACATATTAAAATGCAAATTTTATAAATTACTCTAAACACTAGCTGAACAATTTATTTTAATGTTTGTACTATAATTTTTATTTTTCTTAACTGTATCATTATAATTGGTGCAAATGGCCTAATGACAAACTGTGTATAAAAATTATTTTGAAAAAACAAGCGCACTAGAAAGTTTAATAATTGATGGGTGCGAGCGTTTTTTCAAACATTCCAGCATTTATCTGTTTTCGAATTTATTCCATTTTCCTGTTCCACACTGTAGAAATAAAGGCTGTAAGTATTGTCAGTACTAATAACAAATTCATGTCGTTAAAATCTCACGAGTAATTATGTTGTTGACATAACATACATTATGTTTTAAAATAATGTATTCTAGTCGAGCCGATAGTTTTGAATGTTGTACAATACTTTGTAAATAATGAGCAAATATCACAAACTAAGGTTTGGCAAAATATTTCGTTGACAAGTGATATAAAATTGGGATTTTAGATCTATGCATCTCGAGAAAGCTTCACAGCATCAATTTGAAATTAATTAAGAGGTTTTAAAGTGGACAAGATAAAAATACAATTTAAAGAAGGAACATGTCAACCACAGATAGCTTTTTGGGCAATTTCCTTGGAAATTTTTAGGTTATGTGAGAAGGTGGTCAACATAAAAGTTGTATATATCATAAGAGAGAAAATTTTGCCGGCAAAATTTTCGACTTGCACATATTAAGCAAAAAACTTAAATAAAACCAGAAAAAATTTGGCCGGGAAAAATTTTGTCTCGAATGGTATTCGACAAGACTATTTCACGAGAAAAACAAGACAATATCAACGAAACATAATCTTTGTTTATTTGTTAACAATATTAAATGTACAATTATTATAAGTTATAGTAGTTTGTCCGTTCTTTTCTACTAAAGACTGATTTTGTGTATTATTGACATGTATCATTTGGGAACTCGAAGGTCCAGCTTCATTTGTTGTCTTGAGATTCTCGATCAACTTCTGGTAATGACTGGAATCCAGCTGCACATAAGATTTTTAACGAGCTTGCATTTGAATGACCCGTTAATTTAATTAACTCCTGTTCAGCAACACCTTGCTTAAACAAAGCTGTCACAGCTGAAGATCGATGAGAATGGTTTGTTATTTTATGTTTTTTTGTCTATTACAATTTTTTCAGCTGACATTTTTGTCCACTTAGAGACGGTGTTTATTCCAAGTGGACAGTTTTTGAACCAAGATTCATTCATCCATTTGGGGTGAAAGGTAAGAAAGAGTCTGTCTGATAAAATCTTAGGTCCTCTTTTTTCCATTAATTTCAAGAATAGTCTACCTGGGCATAAATTTTCGTTTGATGAATTTCTCACCAACCATTTGCTGCTTGCCAAACTTTTTGACCCGCCTTGAGTTGTTTTCGAAAAAATGCTGTTGTATTCAATTCGACCTGTAAATTCTCCCATATCAATTTTCTTCTGAAAAAAGTTAATCTTGCAGTTTACGGCCTCATTGCCTCTCCAAGCAAGTTCAAATGAGCAAAGGTGAAAAAACTTTTTTGTGCTCCATCGGGGGTTTCTTCGTCGTTTTTTTATAGTTCTTCGGTGGATAATGAGTTTTCTTTTTTCTGGACAACTTTGAAGCTGCCATCGCTTGGTGTCTCTGGCCAAACTTGCACATTTGAAAGATATATCCGTGAAAGGGTCGATTTTTATGCCGTATTTTATTTTTGTACCATTTTTGCTGTTGTATTCTATATTGAATTTACAGACGACTCTTTATGGTCTTCGCTATTGCCCTTTTTCATATTAAATGCGTAATCCTCGAGAATTTTTGCTAGTTTCGTTATGGTAGTACATTTTTCAAATGTAAAATTTCTCACCCATAGGAACTCCTAGAAATGGTTCCAAATAGAGCTTCTGGACTTCTGCGTGTTTAATAGGACATTTTCCGAAACCAATTATCTGATTTCTTCGCCTGACCGCCACCCGAATCTTGATATTTCGTCTGGATTCATTATTTCTTGTCAAAATTATAAAGACGCTTCAATGACGTTAGTGAAACTGGCAATTATAGAAATACCAGACACTTTAGTAACGGATCTGTCATAAATTTGTCGCTGAGATATTACGTACACTTGAAACGCTGAAAGATTACCCGTGCGTCATTGTATGTAAGCATACGAATGGGATAGAGAAGACAACAGTTTATAATTTAATATTATCATTTGATATTTATAGAAAGGGACAGCACATAGAAAAGGTGTCGGTGATATGATCGTTGAATCGTGACGCACGGGTAATCTTTCAGCGATTCAAGTGTATTGTCAAAGGTAATACCACGAGTCCTTAAAATAAAAAAGTTTGAGTCTATAAAATAAAAATTTATTTAGATTTTACAGGACGAATGGTATTTGAGAAGATTATTTTTTGAAACATTTTGTACAAAAACCACTTTATTTAATAATTTATCGTTATCTTTTCACTAATTTTCACTATTTTACTTTTCACTATTTTCGCTATTTAATTCTTCAATATTGTTATTGAATTTTTGACAGTTACACGATTTTATCAATACTGGTAAAACTATTAGTGGTTCATAAATCAGAAAACTGTGATATTTTGACAGGTGAAAAAAATAATCAATATGAAACGTGCCGTTGCTATGCAGTTTTGTCAGTTAAAAATAGTCTAGTGAAATAGTCCGTATAAAAAATGTATTTGATAAAAAAAAATGTATATTTTGCACTTATAAAAATCTTATAAAACGCATTTGCGTATCGTAATGTAACTTTTACGCACGCAAATTTTTGTTTTAAATGGTTGGCGACATGAGTGAAGTGTCTAATGACAAGACTATTGACAATGACATTTGTGGCTAATAGCAATTTATTAATTTTATATTGTTCTTTAACAAAGTATTTGTGAATATGAATATCATATTTTACTTATATAATATATTATTATTGGTGTGTTAGTCATTTTAAAATATTTTAAATTATTAACATTTCATAATTAAAATGTCAAAACTGTCAAATGTTATAAATTACACAGTGCTACCGACATACTTTTTAAAATCAAAATTTTCGTAATTACATAAAAATATTAAATTAATTAAAAAAAATATATAAAATGGCAAAATATAAAAAATATTATAAACAACTTATTTCATATGGCTGTTGTGGCACTCGTTCTTTAAAAAACTCATCGCTTCGCGCTTCGTTTTTTAAACTTGAACTCGTGTCATAACAGAATTCCATATGAAATGCGTTGTTTAATATACTATTATAGACAAATGTGGATCGAAAAACAGTTTAATGTATGTACATATTTATAAGAAGTGTATTTTCCTTGCATTATTAATTGTTTGTAAATAATGACAAATTATAAGAACACTATCTAGATTAGGTAAGTTGTGTTTTAGTATACAATTTATTCCTAATATACTGCAGTCAATTTACAGGTCGTTTAATAGATACAGTCCAAGATCGTATGACCCTAACCACGGTGGCGTGACAAGTTAAAACTATAATTTCAGGCAATTGAAATTCACACAACTGCTATATGCAATTTAATTAAAGAGTACAAAGACAATGGCGACAGTCTTTACACTATCATAAAGTTAAGTGCCAAAGTCGATGGTCCGATTCTGGTTTTTCAAGTTTTTTGCGCATATGTCAGTAGTAGAGTGAGTATAACAAGGACAAAAGGAAAAAGGCTGCACCGACGCAAACGATCTCGCTATTGAATCAAAAATTATAACTATAAAAAGAATTTTACACTTAGAAAACAATTAAAATTATATTTATTGTAAAGTCAGATGATTTAAAAATATATTATACTAAAGTATAGATGTAACTAAATATAAGAACACATATTTACAATCATTATTATTCAACAATTTTTGAGAAACATTTCAATAAAAAACTTGATCGATACTTATGATCATTTTTACCGGTTGGCTATTATGAAAACGGTGTCAGGCAAAGACTGGTCTAGACATTATTGTGTCATCATCAGTGCTAGATAAATATTTTTTTTAATTCTGCAGATCATGATGCAGAAAAGTTCCTTCACATCAGTGTATCTCTGCCGCAGCACTATCCTATAGTATTGAGTTGCAAATCAAAAGGTTTTACAGTAAAACACTTTGTAAGTAAGGAAATATTCATTTCTGTACTGTAAGGAAATGTTATTTCCATACAGTAAACTTTAGAACATAAATGCGAACAGGTTTTTTTCCAAACAATTTTATTTTTAAAACTTTCAGCACAAACAAGGTTAACATTATATTTTAAAATTATTACTTATTTGTTATATTTACTGTTATTTGACAATTAGTACAAGTATTGAAAACTGGAAGAACTTGGGAACTAATAGCATTATTTTGTTGAATATTTTCCAAACTAATAATTTTATCTGTATGACAATAATTAATATTGGGCGTTACTGCAGTATTAGAAATATTAGATTTACTTTCTTAATTTTTTTCTGCTGTAAAAATTTTATTTTCCACTTCTTCCTTATTAGTAAGAGACTCTTCTATAAATCCTTCAGCGACGTTTGTTGATTTCCATCCACCCAGTCTCTTTAAACTAGTAATATCTCCACCAGAATCAACAAGCATTGTGGCAGAAGACCGACGAAAACAGTGACCGGTATATTCTTTCGAGTTTGGCAAATTCAAATAACTGGCCACTATTTTAGGCATGTTTCTAAATTGGTTAATTCCTACTACTTGTCTACAACCTTTTTCATTTTTTTACTTAAAAAAAACGAGTATTCATGTCTGTCTTAAAGAGACATACTTGCGGTATAGATTTAAGTACATTTCGTTTACTATAAATGATCTTCATGTATTTGTTTTGTAACTAAAAGTTTAGATAGTAGGTCTTGAATATCTTGTACAGTCATTTTAACCAGCTCGTCCATTCTGCAAGCTCCGGAAATTCCAAATATTACAGCTACCTACAACAATAAATAAGCATGTAAAGAATCCAAATATAATTTCTATTTTGTAAGTTACCTTAATCATTAAATATTCCTTATCTGGAGCTTCCTGAATAAATTTGTTTATTTCTTGTTTAGTTAAAATCTTGGATTTTTTTGGCTTATAGGCATGTGCTTGCAGTTTCAGGAATGCCCGAAGTTTTGAATATTTTGATATATCCACATCGGGTCTAATTGCAAGGGTTGCCTTTAGCAATGAATAATTGGCCCATAAAGTTGAAGATTTCATCTTGGAACCATGCTCCAAGAAGTATGCCATTACAACATTTTCCGAGAAAGAAGTTGCATTTTTATTCGTACGGTAGTCCATGAAGCGGTTGTATGCATAGTTATTTCTACTTATTTCTAGATTTTATGATAAACATTCCAATGCTGCAGTATTCACTGCCTCCTTGAGTTCTGGGGGGTTCCAGAAACGGAACAGTCATCATTTTACACGTTACTTTGGCTTTTTAAAACGTTAAAAAATCAACACTTTGGAAAGACGCCACACTTAAACTTTTCACTCGTCAAGTTTGACAATTTAAAATTATGTACTTCGTTTCCGTAGTTACGAAACAATGTTTCATGCTCAGAGTAATAAGTAAACATAGAGGTGCCACAACAATACAATAACATACAGTTTGTAGTCAATAGCAATGAACCTATAATTGAGAAAGATGGAAAATCTAGAGGTGTAGGTAAACACAGCCGTACAGTGGCGTGTAATTGGTTACAGTTCACCGTAATATTTTCAATATTGAAAATAAATAAAAACACTTTATAAAGTTCACTTAAATATACAAAAATTCAGGAAAAATCGAACAAAGCGCTAATCACCTCTAGACAATTACAAACAAAGGCACTGATGCCAAATTTTCGGTGTGGGTATTTGATACAATTGGTCTAGAGCTTTTTTATCAGTATTATAGAAAGGTAAGAAAGTGAATATTAAAATGTATTAAAGAATATTTTATTTGAATAAAAATCTTTTCTTAAAAGTAAAATAAAATTGTTGTAAATTATATTATTGCGTTTTTGTTTCATACTTCGTACTTACAAAACACAACGGCTGGCAATGCTCTGCTGGTAAACAAATCTGTCTCGACGACAAGTAGTAGGGAATATGCCTACTCTATGTTTACTTATTACTCTGAGGTTTCATGGCTTCTTTTATTTAAGGGAAAAATAATAATGTTGATTTGAAATTTTTAACATGATTAGTAATAATTTACCGTAATTTTAATGATTCCCGATTTTCGGAAAAATAGTATGTAGACCTCGTAGGAAAAGCTACATTCCCCGACTCCGGCTTGCGCCTCGACTGGCAATTTTTACGATCGCCCGGGAATGTTAAGCTTTTCCTACCAGGTATACAATATACTATTATTAAGTTTTATCAAAATACGGTTTATTTTTGTGAAAATATTAGTTACCTGAAATTCAACGATTCCTGCAAAAGCAAAAAAAATTCTGTGAGAAACATTTTCCAAGGAAAAATATTAATTAATTTTTATTCGTACATATACCAAAAACACTTTTTACTCTTTTCACATTTAAACAAAAAATAATTTATTATAACTAATTTTTAGATATTTGTAAAATCTTTCCAAAAAGTGAAAAATTATAATAATAGTGTGACCTCCACGTTGGTTTATTACTGCTGTACTTCTTTGGTTCATAGACTAAATATTATTAATATCACTTTGAGGTATACTCGCCGTCTCTGCTCTCAGAAGCTCTCGAAATTGAACTGATCCATATTTGGAGTGATTCTGCGTTGAAGCATATCCCATACATGCTGAATAGGATTAAGGTCCGGAGATTGTGCTGGCCATGGTAAAACTTCAATTCTCAGGCTTTCCAACCAGTTGGTCACAATACGTGCAGTATGTGAACGGGCATTATCATGCATTTAGAGGAAGTTTTCACCAACAATTGACCCCTTAGGAACGAATCACGCCTCTGGAGGCACCACCCCATTCCATGAATGTGTTACAGATCCTGTTGCTCGACGAGAGTCTGGGTGAAATCCAAACCCAGATTCGTCACTGAATAAAACTGTAGCCAAATCTTGAATGAATTTTGAAATTCTGGACACCATTCCACTCTTGAAGTGTGATTACCTCTAGATAGCGGTGGGCATCTCAGGGACCGTCTACTGAAGATATGATTTCGCACTGTATCTCGACCAATAGATAAGTTATGTGCTCTTTGTAAAGTCGTAACTAACTCAGGAGCAGTTTTTGTTGGTTGCTTCTAGCTGCTAAAATTAAAAATCGATCTTGAGTTGCTGTTGTAGATCGCGCCGTCCTGGATGTTGCTCAGCTGGAATATCGATTTCTCCAATCTACTGACAACGCTTTAAGAAGCACCCATCGGCTCAGCAACTCGAGTTTGCCGCTTGCCACCTTCAAAAAGACCTACAGCTCGATCCATTTCGTCTAAAGTTAAATCTCTCATTTCCATGATAAAACACATTAATTAATAATAATACTAGATAATATCTTTATTAGAATGATAAAATTAGAAATTAATTTTAAATTTAAACAGCGTGGCATTTCTACTTTGTCCATATCTCAGGATTTTTTTTATTTTTTGCAACTTTTCTAGAAATTGAACTAATACATACATTCCACGTGCAATTTATTCAATACAGAAATTAATTCTCTCTAATTAATTATTTTTTAAAATTATCCCATTTCCGATGTGGGTATTTAAGTAAATTGGACTTTGATATTTTATACTTTCGCTGCTTGGTTAACAAAAAACGAATTAATTAATACAATTATTAAATTAAACATTTCATTTGCCATATGTTAGTCATTGGATGAAACATCTTTGCGTTACAAAACATCTTACTGCAATGATTAATCAAAACATTAATGTACATACCTGCCTTTATTACGTTCACTTATAAAAGTGAAAAACTTGCTTGCTTTTGTAATTTTAAAAAGTGAAAATAAATTGTATTCTTTTAATGAGATATTAAGATTTCTCTGGATCAAAACCATAAAAGACATTCCTAATATAAATGGCGTTTCTAAATTCATGAAAAAATAAGGAAGGGTTTTTTGATGAAAAAAAATTAGAAAATATGTTACTGGTGATATATACTGCTCAACAATTAAAAAATCCTTTTGAAATTGGTTATTGATAAATCAACATTCGATATAATGAGTTAATCTTTTTTCTTTCACGTTACAATTTACCCAAAAATATAAAATAAACAAATTTTTGTATGAAAAAAAAACAGTTACAATAAACAGAAAAAATTGAAAAATCATTCCTTGAAAACCATAAGATATGTGTGAAATATAATAAAGTTCTTTCTCGGCAATTTACTATGTTTCAAGGAGTACCGCAAGGCTCTCCCTTATCACCATGGTTATATTCTCACTCCCGCTTCAGAAATGACATAACTCTAAAATTTCCATTTTTGGTATTTAGTCATTTTTGAAATGAACAAGTTTATCCCCATATAGGAGAAACGACACATCTAAACTTTCAAGACTTTCCGCTAGATGCGGGAATGCGATATAATATTTATAATGATGACATACACTCAGTAAATTTTCCGGTAATAAATCCAAAAAAATATATTCTACAATCCTTATGCAACAAACATAGAGTATGTACCTTTTAAAATGGAGAATTTGTCTCAATCCAAATAAAACACAATTATTAATATGTAATCATAAAATAAGAGATACACCTACAATAAAAATACAAAATTATGTGGTGAGACCATTATCACATTGTAAGTATCTTGTAGTGGAACTGGATAATAAATTAAATCTCAAATGTCGTACATCACAAGTTAAAAAAAAGTTATAACTATAGCCAAACTATTCAGATCCCTTACCTATAAAAAACAAGGCATTTATCTAAAAACTGCTAAAAATATATATGAAATGATTTGTCATCCATTAATAGAATATGGCCATCCACTTTTTCTAAGTTCCCGTAATCCTACAGTTAAAAATTTACTAACTGCCGAAACTAGCTGCATCAGAACAATAACAAAAATACGACATCTCGAAAATACACTTTATAACCCATCCAATCAACTGCTGTACCTAAAAACAAAAGTAACTCCAATTAAAGAAAGGTTAATACATCTTTCCAACAAAACACGGGAAAAAAACCAAGACAATGAGCTAGAATTCATCATACAAGCTAGACCAAACGATTTCAGGAGAAGGAAAAAGTTCCCTATAAATAAGTATTTTTTTTATATTTTTCTATTCTCTTTTTCACGTTTAATTTTAAAATGTAAGTCAAATATCCAATATGTATGTGTATTTTTCTTTTTTTTTCTTTCACTTTTTTATGTTTAATTTTAGAATGTAATAATTGTGACTTTTTTTAATACTCCCCTTTCTTCATTGGCCACTTTTTTGAACAGTTTTCTTTTGGATATTCTGGATTATAAACCTAAAACTATCAAGAATTCTATTGACCTAGTCAACAAAATTTGGTCATTTAATCCTAACAAAAAGTTTCTTATGGTTTCTTTTGATGTAAACAATCTGTTTACCAATGTGCCCAGAATAGATACCATTTCTATTATTAAAAATATTCTCGTCTCCAATAACATGTCACCTACTACCGTTTATCATATAACAACCCTCTTAGAATTTTGTCTTTCTCAGGATTCCTTTGTTTTCAACAATGTTATTTATCGTCAACCCACTGGCCTTGCTATGGGTAATCCTTTATCACCTTTGCTGGCTGATATTTTTCTAGATAATTTTGAAACTACCCACATTTTCAAAAGCTCTTTTTCAAGCACCCATCCTTTCAACAAAATCCTTCACTGGTCTAGATATGTTGACGACGTATTGGCATTTATTGATGGCTCGGTCGAAGATATATATTTGATATTGTCTGAAATCAATAATATTCATCCATCTATCAAATTTACCTGTGAAGTGGAGCTCAATAATTCCATTAATTTCTTGGACCTGACTATACATAGGAATGCCGACAACATTTTAAACTATTCTATATTTCGTAAACCAACGACAACTGATCTTTTAATAACCAAAAACTCTAATCATCCTTATCACCAAAAGATGGCATCCTTGAATTGTTTTATACATAGACTTTTGAGGATACCGATGACTAAAGCTTCATATAACAGAGAAATTTTGATACTTAAACAATTAGCGGCGGCTAATGGTTTTCCGAATAATCTTATTGATCCATTAATAAGATTAAATATCGCCAGCTCCGAAATTTAGCCTTTAATCCCCATCCGCAGAAACATGTTGATACTCCGATTTTTAGATCCCTTCCTTATTTCGGAAAAGTTTCTTCCAATATAGCTTCTATTCTCGAGAGGAATATTCCGAATCTTAAGATTTCTTTTAAATGCCAAAGAACCATTAAATCCCTTTTATCAAAAACTAAAGACCAAATTAAAAAACTGTCCAGAAGCGGAATATATAAACTCTATTGCAACGACTGTCCAACCACTTACGTAGGTAGAACTACAAGACCTTTGGAGATTCGTATCAAGGAACACCTGACAAGACCAGATATGTCCAGCTTTGGCCATCACTTAAACTTTAACAAACACAGTTTTTCTCCCAATAAAAACAGCACCATTCTCCATGATATTCCAGGGAATGGCTATTTAAAAATGAACTTACTTGAAGATTTGGAAATTTTGAGGGAACTCAAGGTTAATCCTACCTATTGCGTTAATACGCAAATCAATTTGAATACCAAGTTCACACCCTTATTTAAATTCTTCTGGAATTGTTAAATGAACCTCCTTTTTATTGTTTTTTGTTTTTGTTTTGTTTTATTTTTTGATGATTTTACATTTTAATATTTTTACAACTCAAGTTTTACTAAAATAATTTTATCTGTTGATTAACATTTTATGATAACTTAGTCACTTCCATTTTATTTTTTGGTTTTATAATAGTAATTAGTTTTTAATTTACATTCATATATTGTTGTCGTCAAGATGTTTTAATGTTTAAAGCTGTTTTATTTTTAAAATTTAACTAATTTATGATTTTAATGTCTCTTCTGAAGAAGTTTTACCTTTTAACGTAAGTTGCACTTTTTTCTTATTTCTAAGTTTTATGTTTAACACCTTTCAGGAAGTAACTCTGATGATGGCCTTATAAGCCGAAAGCGCTCAGTTACCGATTTTAATATACTTTACACACTTAACCTAGGGTTTTTAATATACAAAAAAATTTTCCTTCCTTTATTATTTCATCAAGTGTGTACAAAGTCTACAGTCTTTCGTTTATTTATGTAATAATTACTGTTAACATTTGTTGTAATCATAGGCACGCATTATCTTCGATAAAGACAAATTGTTCGCCTATTGCACCAAAAAATGGTACAATTATTGGCTCAATAACCATGTCCCTATATCGTACAGCCGTCATTGTCATATTCATTAACACCACTAAATCAGCGCGGCCATCATAACACATGTCTCCCCACAAGCAAACTGAGCAACCACCAAAAAGAGTGGTTGGCGCATTTCAAACGTTTATTGTATCGCTGTCCTCTTTCTCTTCACACCAATATTCGATTATCACACATATTCAGTCGAAATCTGGACTCATCCGTAAACATACAGTACCTCCAGTTCTGAAAATTCCAACGATTGTGTTCTCTCGCCCACCAACCGTGGATGTGAACTACGCCTTCTGGCTCTTAAATTACATGCATGCAACCTTCTTCTAACATTTTGACTAGATATAACTCTTCCAGTAGCATGCCTAAAGAAGTTGTTAATTCTCGAAGCAGTAAATGTTCGGTTTCTTCTTGCAGCTACAGCTATAAAGCGGTCTTGAGCAAGAGTTGTAGCTCGTTCTCTTCCTCCTCCATGCCTGTACGCCGTAGACCCAGTTTTATTTAATTACTTTTAAAAATAAAAGTCCACTTTTTACTTCGGACCAGTAATTGCTAAGATTAACGTGTTCAATCAAACCAACAAACTCTTTAGCTTTATAATATTAGTATATAGATAACAAGAGGTTTCTCTAATGCTTCTGGATGGAATCTACTGTTATATAAACCTAGATTTAAAACAATATTAAATAGTAGTTTTTCAATCAACTATTGATTCGATCGAGACTAAATTTATTAGCGTTAAAACGAAGCAACATTATGGACCCAGAAGCAATAATTCTATATTATATATCGACAAAAGGTATTACTTAATTTGCCGCTAATACTTATGTTGACGGGCCGAGATCATAGAAAAATTCAACAGGTATACTAAACAACAAAAAACAATACAATAAAATCATAAATGAGTACTTTGCTGTAGAGTTTAATTATACGTTTAATTATACGGCTCTTTCATTCTTTATTTTATTGGGTACATTTTGTGTTGAAATGCCAATAATTGTAGACAATTTATTTATTTGTATCTTTCTTACATAAGTTGTAACCAAACGTTACAATAAAACAGAAAAAATTGAAAAATTTTAAATCATTTACTGCGCAGGTCACAAAGCCCTTTCACGAAAATTAACATCATGTGGGTCCACCTCTAGCAAGTGTTGCCACAACGAGCTAAAGAATGGTAGGAGATTGGAGACTGAAAGTGGAGTATATACAACCAAAGCGGAGTAGTACTTTGTGTTCCGAGGGTATATTTAGTCAACTCAATATACACGTGTTAAAAAAGAAGTATTTGTTGTTAAGGTCTTGTCAATATATTTAGATAGAAACCCTGTTCCGGATTTTGCCCCCGACTACTGCGTATGTGCATCAAATTAACATTTTATGTTACCATGTCAATTTGTCAATGCCTCCGTTAGAAGGCGTATTAGTCTGTATCAGATTTGTGTTCTGTGTGTTAAAGGGCGGTTCAATACGAATACGTTTAGGAATTAAATACGTTTGAGCCTATCGACTTTAGACAAGTCTCGCCAAAATCGTTCTTGGACTTCGGTAAGAAGTTAAGAAGCGATTTGTAACCCTTAGGGGTGAGCCACAATACGCCCGAGTTTGGGGAGGGACGGGGAAGCACCACACACACATTGAACCTAACCTAATCACAAAAAAGTCATGCTGCAAACCTTCTTCTAACAGTTTGACTAGATATAACTCTTCCGGTAGCCTGTACGCCGCAGACCCAGTTTTCAAATATCGATACCATGCACGACTTTGGGACACTTTTAGCCGGTTAGCAACTTCTTGACTTAAGCTTTCGTGTATCCAACGTACTAATTGATCGAGTTGAACTGTTTCTAATCGCCGTAGCGCCATTTTTTTCAGGTTAACAGATTTATGGACTACAGTAACAATGTTAAAGTCACTGCAAGCACTTCTACGCGACTAAAATGTTAGTATTTTGAATTCGAATTCCTATAATTCTGATTAAAGTTTACTGATAGCATGAAACGTATATTTAAAATATTTTGTACGCAATTTTCTGAAATTTAAAAATTAAAAAAAATTACATAAAAACCTTTTTACTTTATACTTTATAAAAATTTAATTTATCTCGTAAAAATTTATGGTGAGCTTTATTGTTCATTTTATTTTACTTAATAACTTTCGCCGTTTATTATTGTCTGATGACGATCTTTTAACACCGAAACTAGTTGTAACCATTAAGATTTTTTCTAGGATCGACTAACATAGTCATGTGATCAGAAACATTCAGTAACCTAGATTTTTTTCTTGTTAGAACTCTCCATTATATTTCTTATTGATGTATCTCTTTTCTTTTACAATCACTGGGTCACCTTTTAAAATGTTATACCTATAATTAAACCTGTTAAACAAGACCAGTCAGTCGCACCCAGATAAGAAACTGCCCATCTTCTAGCCTCGAAAGAATTGGAGAAATATTGCCGTTATACGTTCAACTTATATCGAAGAAATTTGAGAACAAAAAACATATACAACTGTATATTTAGTTGTCTCTCAATACGATGGACTTTTATAAAGTAAGGGTTGACATAATGAATTTCGAAAAAAAATTATGAATTCAGAGTATTTTATCGATCATTATGTAGAACCGATTTTTTAACCTTAGCTTATATAAATTGTGCTACGATAACATCAACCATAAAGATAAATTTGAATAAAAGAATTTTTGTTAATCTTAAAATATTTCAAGTTTTGACAAGCTCTATCATTGGGACCCTGCTCCATAGATAAGCATCAACCAATAGTTGATCCATTAAGAATTCCAAAATTCAAAACAAATATGTGTCAGTCATATGTGTTGGTCAATTAGTCAGTGATTCAACATATCTGTAATCTTAAAAAAATGGAAAATAGACGACACACGGTTTGTTGAACATGTTATTTAATATTTCTAAATTCTAGTTCTTTTTTACAACAAAAGACATTTTTTTATATCCTGTTGTGATGTTACGGACATATTGATAATAGAAAGAAATAATAGTAGGGCTGCTACGACAATATAAAATGTATTTAAGAAAATTGGGAAACAGATCAAGCGGGCAACCCCATTAAGGGTGTATTATTAGTAGTATTAACAATATGAATTTTATTGAATTCTTCAAAACTATGATTACCAAATGAAAAACTGCAGGTAGAATTGATATTACTGCCAAGAATGTTATGAAATGTTTACAAGAATTGTATCTAGAGTATTAAATTTAGAAATAACATAAGGTCTCTAATCATCTAATACGATTTAAATACCTTTTGTTTCTCTTCTATTCAGAATTAAAAAATTTTATATAAATTTTTTTTATAAATTTCAACGTCGATTATATTGAGTGTTTGTTGAGATTTTTGACAATTTTTTTTAGTGTTTTTTGTTGGATTGTAATGAAATTTTGCAGGGTTGTAAAAGGGGTTGATATGTGTATTTTGGCTATTTTTTTTCGAAGTCTAACTACCCCTAAAGATGGGATTATTTTTTTTCTAAAAATCCCTTTTTTCATCCTAGCTCGGTCAATTTTTAACGAAATTTAAAATTTTTCATATCGTTAGATTCGGGGTTTAATTTCAAAGAAAACTGTGGTTGAAATTTTTTGATATCATCATCCCTTATCTAATTATTTCATTTTTTCAACCCCCATGTTTGGCACTTTTTTATCAAATAAGACAAAGTGTTGTAAAATGTGCACCGCATAGGATATCGAAATGAAACAAAAACTGTTGTTTTCAGCTCATCCAGATCTATTAGAAACTGCCTTTACTTATTTTTTTTAATTTAGGCCTTTTTGGTATCGTCGTGAATGTTGAAAAAATATATGTACCTACTTAGTTAGTTAATGTTTATTTTGTAGTGCCGTGACTTAAAAATTACGTTGAGATTTTTCTCTCTTGGGTTTGAAGTGGCATTGCGGTGAATAATACACGCCGTATATTATTTGATATTTAACGATTATAGAATAAGTATATTAGTGAAGGTTTTGTTCAAGAGGTGACCTTAGCAGATTTCGCGTACAATAACATACGGTATTATAAATATCGAGTTGACTTTATGGAAGTTCACTTCATTTGATTATCAGTAATGTTTCGGTGATTCGGCTATATAATTAGAAATAAATATTGAAACTATTAGACATAAAAATGTATCAGTGTTAATTAATAATAATTATATAAAATAATGCTAAACCGAATTAAGCAAGTTTTTATAATGATACCCAGTTCCATCTAGAATAAAAGTCACATCACAGCATTAATTGTTTGTTCCAAACATATATTGTTTGAAACGATTTGAAAGCATATTCCACTGCTTTTGCTTTGAAACTATAATTCCAATAAATAAATAAATGTTTAACCGCAAAGTGGTTTACAAATACCGGGTGTCCCAGAAGTTTCTGACCCATTTTAACTGCAAATATACCGGAACTTAAAAACCATAGAGGTGCGGTTTCCGAGGAACAATTTTTTCAAAATACATGTTTAATTAGTAAAATCTTAAATAAGGTGTTTAAAAAAAAGGTGTTTTTTAAATGCAAATATCGTCGACTTTTTTAATGAAACACCCTATATATAAAAAATTTATGGTCCTTACCCTTACTATGTGAAAGTTCATCTTATTCAGAACAATAAACAACTAAAAAGTTGAATCAACTTTCACTATTTATTCTTTAAATAAATAGTGAAAGTTAATTCAACCTTTTAGTTGTTTATTGTTCTGAACCCTATATATTTTTATTCTATCTGAAAGACGAACTCTTTCCCTTTGAGAAAATGTTTAATTTGCTAAAGTTTAGATGAAAAATAAGTGAGTTATTTGGATTTTAATGATAATTGTTTATTAGATAGAGATGTCTACAGAAAAAATTACAAAAGAACATAACAACATAAACTTGAATATCTTTCAATAAGTATTTCAAATTTGAAATACTTATATGTACCAAATTTTATTAAAAATTAACTTTATAAATTATCTAATTTAATAAAAATCCTCAAGATGTTCTAAGTGTCCATTTTGGTCTATAAATTTTTGTAACCTGAATAAAAAGTTCTGAAAAGAATTTCGCAACATTTTTGAAGTAATTTCTTGAAATGCTCGGACAATGTTACATCTCAGTTGTTCTAGAGTCTCTGGAATAGGGTTATAACACCTAGCTTTGATAAAAGACCATATAAAAAGTCTGGAATCGTCAAGTCTGGTAAGTGAGCAGGCCACTCAATTGGTCCAGCTCTCCCAATCCACCTATCTCCAAATGTTTCTGTTAAAGAATTTCTAGCCACAAGTGAATAGTGTGGTGGTGCCATCTTGTTCCAGTTATGGATATAGGTAATTCTGTGCAGACATTACCACAAATTGTAGTTTCTTTAGAAACGCCACACCAAACGTTCAACTTTGGTGCATCTCTTTCATATTCCTCAATTACCCTTGGCTTTATAGACCCCCATATACAACAATTATGTTTAGTACATCTCCCGTTGAAATGAAATCCAGCCTCATCTGACATTATAAGTAAAACAACAGGAACTTATCTACATAAATTCAGTAATATCTCAGAAAAAACAATTCTGGTTTGAAAACCCCTTTCATATATTTTTTGGTGTATCTGTATTTTATAAGGAGTTAACTTCAATACTTTCATACATCTCTGAACTTCGGATTTTGAAATTCCAGTTGTGGATGATACTTTGCGAAGAGATATTCGATTATTATGTTTTCTGAATACGTAAGAGTCTATTAAAAAAAATATCACCATTACGTGTTTGATATTTCTTCCTTTCCATAGATCCATTTTGTAGAAATGCAGTATACCATTTTTTAATGCTCTTTTTTGAAGGTGGATGTTTCTTAAATACCTGAAGAAATTTTCTTTTGGTGCTAAAAACTTTAGCACACAATAACACAGTTTTTGATTTTTTACGTGAACTAAATTGCGCCATTATTGCAAATAAGTCGAAAATAAATCGCAATGAATTATTTTGACACTTCGTTGTCTCAGTTGATTGAATCTATAAAAATCCCAAAGCCTACTTTTACATTGAAACCCGTAGATATCTACACAACAGCCTATCCTAGAAAATCAAATAATTCACTCATTTTTCTTCAAAACTTTAACAAATTATACATTTTCTCAAATGGAAAGAGTTTGTCTTTCAGATCTAATAAAAATATATATCCATTAAAAAAAATCGACGATATTTGCATTTAAAAAACATCTTTTTTTTAAACACCCTATATAAGATTTTACTAATTAAACATGTATACTGAAAAAGTATTAAAAGAAATTGTTCAACTGATTTTTAAGTTCCCATATATTTGCAGTTAAAATGGGTCAGAAACTTCTGGGACACCCGGTATTTACAATATGTTCGAAATATTTTCAAATAGGTACACATCTATTTAAATAATCTCATGGTCTAATTTCTATTTAACTTACTGAGGATTTTAATAAAAAATTAAAAATCCAACATTTATACTTTTAAAAAAGTGTTTTAGTGCAGATTTTTAAAATTGTATGTATGTATGATGTTACATTCCTGACGCGGATACAAGTAGCTATTAGCTCATCATAAGTTAGTCCCAGCATAAGGTAAACTACAGATTGTAACCGCCAGTTTTGTGAACATCATTTATTAACTAATAAATTAAAAAAAAAACATTTTCACATAAATAAACGACTTGAAAAATGCTAATCATTAAATTCACGATTTAAACACACACTTAGCAAATACCGTTATTTATTTAATGTTGTTCAAATGTCATAGAGCTGTAAAAATTTGAAGTTAACAAACAAGGCAAGATATTGCGAAATCGTTTTACGGGTAGATACAATAAATTGTTTTTAAAAAACAAATTATTTAATTAATTAATTAATTCGAAGATACACAACCTCTGCTTAATGGATAGACAATTTTAATAGTGTTATGTTATATTCGTAACTTTTAAACCAACTGTTGTTGTTAAATATACAGTGCGTCCATAAAGTAACGAATACATTCAGTATTGGCTAAATGAACAATAAAATTAGAAATTCCCAAAACAGGTCGATTTTTTATTTCAATTTACTATTGTTTCAAATCATAATCTAATATACAGGGTGAACCACTTTCGTGTAATGACGTCATCACCATTTTTTTCATAAGGAACCTCCCCCTTTTTTTCCAAATTGCCTTTGCTAAGCAAATTCCAAAAATGTATAATATGTTGCTTCAAATTGGTACAGGGTGCGCAAAAATGCAAAAATTTACTTACAAACTAATGAAAATAACGAATAAACGTAATAAACACATTAAATGAAATTACGTATTTGTTATACTACTACTTTGATAAACTATCAAGAACATCCAGCATTATTCTTAATAATTGTATCTTACAACTTTTATTAGTGATCCAAGCCCCTGAACTATAAAAATCTTTTTTTTTGACATTATTTTTTACCATTCTTTTTATTTGACAAAAATGTCAAAAACATTGAAGCACAGTTTCGTATTGTTAACTTTTTAGAGAAGGTACGTTCGTGAACTTTTTTTGCAAAATGCCTTTAACCGAAAGTGACAAGATTGAAATATTAATGATGATTTTTATTGGCGATAAGATGCGGACTCAACAAAAGGTATGCCGATTATTCCATAAAATGCACCAGATAGTGAACCTATTTCACAATCTACGGTAAGTAGAATAGAGCGACAATACAGAGAATTAGGCCATGTGAGGGATGCAGCACAGCAAGGTAGACCAAAAATTGATGAAAATATTAAAGACATAATTTTGTCGGCTATAGAAAATCCACACTGTACAGTGTGGATTTTGGTATTGGAAAGTCTTCAGTATCAAACATTTTCAAAAAGGTAAAATACCATCCTCATCCATGAACTGGCTGAAGACGACTTTGACCGAATAACTGAATTCTGCGAGTGTATGATGAACCAAAATAACAATTTCATTGATAACGTTTTATTTTCGGACGAGGCAACGTTTTATTTGAACGTTCATGTTACCGGCAAAACACCCGCTATTGGTCTGATGAAAAGCGTTGTCGTGCATAAACATGAATTCATTTCCTACAAATGGTGCAAATGGAATATCATGTGGTTATAGGACATCACGAATATATCGGTAAGCTGTTATTGCTCCGCCGCCAACAATGACTAAATCAGTACGAGCGTCCATGCTTATGCCGCCCCATACCATTACCGATCCTCCTCCATAACTAAGTCTTTTAGAAAAATTTGCTTGTTCGAACCGTTCGCCTCTTTTTCGGTATTTTCTTTCACGGCCATCATGTAAACGTAAACAAAACCTTGACTCGTCAGAAAATAAAATCTTGCTCCAGTCATCTACATTCCAATATTGATGCTCCCTGGCAAATCGAAAACGCGCTGTTCTGTGATTTCTAAGTAACTCCGGACCAGTTGCAGTTCTTCTGGAGCGTCATCCATTTTCTCTTAATCGCCTTCGTATAGTTATTTCGTTAACAGCTACTTGACGTACTCCTAAACGATTTCAAGCCATGATATCAGTAGTATTTCTTTCTCGCAAACGTTTTACAGCTCTCTGGACGCTACACCTTGTAACAGCTAATATTATAGCAGCATAATATTGAGACCTACAGTCTTTTACTAGAGCAACTACTCGTGCTGCATCAGTTCAAACAGAAATTATTGCCAAAAAATGAATATTTGTTATGTAGAAAATTTTTTGCTCAATTAGAAATCCAATGATATCAATTAATTTGTGGTCATCTGATTGAATACAACCAATAAAACCAACATTATACTAAATTGCACATTTAAATTAATTGTTTCTGCTCTGCATTTTTTTTCCATAACCAGCAAAAAATGTTCTATCCGAATAACCCTCGAACATTGATAAATGCTCAAAAAATTTTATAACAACGTTCTCAAGGTTGTTGCCTGTAAGCAACATACCTCCGCCTACGGAGACGGTCTGTTTCCAATAAACAAGCTTTCGAAATCTGTTATAAAATTTTTCGAACAATTCGGTGTTTTCCATTTTTTTCAAAATCATGCAGGAAGACAGAGCAGCAATCAATTACCCCAAAAACCAAAAAACCTTAAATTAAAAAAATTTTGTAGCATAGTTATTCCATCCTCAAATTCAAATTCAAAAATTTGCCGCTGTTGACGACTGTTGACGTCACTACTCATATGTGTCATTGAAAGCGCCATCATTTATTTGTAAACAGTGTATCTGCGAGATTGTGCGAAGTTTTTTATTTATATTTATTCATATCTTTTCTTTATTTTTTGTTGATTTTCATAAAAATAAGTCAGTTAGACATTTTTAATGCAAAAAGCACAAAATAAGTATTTACGCTGTTGCTTTTACATTTCGAAATTCAGCTGCATTGAAACCTAACCTAACCCAACCTAACCTAACCATGAAAATGTCTAAGGATGGTAAATTGTTTGACAATGCTTTCACAAACCCTACTGACGACATTTTATGATTGCATAACACAAATAAAACCAATAATTCACAATAAAATCAGAAATAAAAGTCCAACTCTCTCAATTACCACACATTAAATGTAAACAAACTGTCATCGATATGAGTTTTGACGTCACGACCAATGAAGGTGCGTTTCGACTTCTAATTTAATTTTTTGATTTTAACTTACTTTTAATTTGATATTATATAAAAAATAACCAGAATTGTTGCGTTATAATGAGTTTAGAATTAAATATTTATAATTTACTATATGATTACAAAGGAATTTCATTGATTTATTTCTAATGAAAACACCGAATTATCAATGTCCTTGGGTTGTTACTACTGACAATTAAACTGCAATTGACAAGTAATAAATATTGACAGTTGTCAAATTGTGAGTTGGCTACTGCACTCTACTAACTTTTGTAGTTTATTTTCTACAGTCATTTAAATAACGATCGTATCTGAAATGTTTCATTTTCTTTAAACCGTCACATTTCACAAACAAATCAAGATATCTGGGTAAATAAAAAAAGTGTTGGAAACACTAATTAAATAAAACATTAATACAATATTTTGAATGGATCGAATTTTAAGTCGGTGAGCGCAAAAAATTAGGACTAACGACCTGCGAAACCTTTAATGTACACTGTTCGACGATCTAAATATTTTTTATTCATATTTTATTTATTCCAATGTAATTTTTTTAACAGTAAATACAATATTTAAACGTTTTTAAAGCTAGGAAAATAAAATTAGTTTTTATGGGTATCATTGGAACAAGCTTCAAAAGATGTATCCGTTAGTATTTTTAAACGTGGGCCAATATTTTTGATTAAACGCAAATAAAGGCATTCTTTTATAATTATTCGGTTTTAAAATGTCCTGGCAGTTTTTTAACTGAACTTGGCATCCTTAAATTATTATTCCAGCTCGTTAGACTGTTACGTTTCTTTTCTTAGCGTTCACATGGGCAGGAAACACACTATACGAGTACCTATAACATTTAATTTGTATGCGTTTCAAGGCCTTCGAACATGTTAATTTCACATTGAGAATAAATTATTATAAAAGATGGCGTACATGCTGGATGTACTTATGTGTTTGTAGACAAAGTACCGTACGGTATCTACTGATAGGTACTGATTCTATGGTTTTTGTATTGATAATTTAGCCACGCAATATCACAACTCCGATTAATAACCTACAATTTTATTACACGGTAAGCAGCAAAGGCGTCGGCAATAGTCTAATTCTGAATGAAATCCGGATTCATTATTGCATTCTTAAAAATAAAAATTAATCTAATCATAGAGACGTAAAGCGGTTATATTGAGCAATGCTTTAATGTAAATAGGTATTATAATTTGATGATAAATAAATAATAATTCAAGAAAAACCAAAAAAACAACCATAATAAAATACAAACTAAAATTTAAAAAATAAATTTGTTATGAGTTGCATAGTGATAGTAGATCAAAATAACTTATTACAAAAGCAGACAAGGTTAACTCTACTGTAAAAAGATGATAAATTATAAATGTGATAATGTCTAGTAATATTTAGATATTAAAAAGCAACACAAACATTTTTTTTAAGTAGGTTCGGTTAGATCCAATGGGAGGCTAGCCCGCCCCTCCACTGCGGCAGCCGAGGTCTATTGTGACTGACCCCTTAAAAGACTTTAGTACCAGCAAAAAGGGGAAAAGCCATTAATACAAGGTGGAAAAGGGAAGGACAGGATTTGAAGGGACTTTATAAAGGATTGAGCTTGCTAGTAAAAGATTGTCTCATACACTGGAGGGTTAGGACTTGGGACAATATCGGGTTCAAAGCGAAAGCAGCACTTCTTTGTCGTATTCGAGGTGTATTTATTTTGGTTGTTGGTTTTTATGAAAATGTAAAACAGTAAGTATTACACAAACTAATAAGTAAACAATTTTAAATATATTGTAATGTTTTAAAATAATCATAAATACAACTTACCTAATATAATGACTTGAATTGAAATAAATTATTAAACATGAATGTAACTTTCGAATCTTTTCATTAAATTATCAATACACCAAAAATTTCTTTATTTGAGCCAATCCAGTAAATCTTAATTCACACAAGAACACAAGAACACAAAACTATCTTGATAAAATGAGTTCATAAGAATGAGCACTAACACCAGTAGTCGATCCAAGAATCAAAGTCCAAGATCCTATTTTGTTTAAGCTAAAAATAAAAAATAAAAATAAATATGTATTAGAATATGTTAATAATGAATCATAGGAATACAATATTAGTAAGATTAAAGTAGTATTAAAGTATTAAAGATTATTAGTAGATTAAAATCCAAATAAGTTATAATTAATGTTAAAAATAATAATAAGTTCAATAATGTTTTTTTTTATAATAGGTGGTTATAAAATAAGAACAAGTAGGTGTAGGTTATTTAAAAATTATTATATAAGGTAGAGAATATTCAACTGTATTCAGTTAGTAATATAAGGTAAAAAAATTTAAACCTCAACAATTTAATTTTAGATATTAGAGCAAAATAAATAAATCAGAGACAATGATTATAATTTGATAAATAAATTTTACTTACCCCAAACAATATTTTCAAATTCAATTAAGCATCAAGTGATGAGTCCTGTATTATGATGTATCGGATGACAGTACAAGTCCAGTACTTTCTATGTTCTGGTACATCTCAGATTTGATGAAATACAATACTTGAGACAGAATCTAAAAATAAAGATATTGAAATATATTACATGAAAAAATAAAACTGTAAGAAAGTGATGTTTTTGTTTACAAGCTAAGACTGTTTAATTAAAGCTTAGTCAAGGACATTATGAATGATAAATTCAATGAAAAACACTGTAAATAGTGAAGTGGTGATAAAAAAACTGCGGATTATAAACTTAAAAGATGTGCTTGTAGTGGAAAGACATAAACTTAATATTAGATGATTAATTGATATTACTATTTGTTATAATTGTATTTTTGTTGTAAGGTAATTAATTTTAAGTCGTTCTTTGATGATTTTGGATGTTATTAATTCGTTTATTTGATAAATTTTGTATTTGAATCGTTATGACGTAGTAAATTTAAAAAGTAAATAAAAGCTAATATAAGCGGTGTCATCAAAAATAAAAGTTATCTGATCATATTAGAATATGTAAATTTTCAGTTTTTGTTAAAATTAATGGCCAAAAAGAGATATTAGCTCATAATTGTTAAATTTAATATTGATAATTGTCAAAATGGCCGACATTGTTTACTCCATAAAGTCAGCAATTTTAATAGGGAAGATTCGATTTTAAAATTCTTAAAATGTTATTTCATAATGAAATAAGCTAAACAGATTTGATTTGTAACAATTATAAGGTCAGAAAGTGTCTAATTAAAAAGTCAATTTTTTAAAAATTTGATGTAAGTGAGGTTATGAAAAACAAAATACGCTCGAAAAGGCAGCCATTTTCGGATTTTTTGGACGAGGGTATATAAGCCCTTGGAAAATGAAAATCGGGGGCATTCTAAATTCATCAAAAGGCCAATCCACGTCAGTCTATATTAAAATTATCATAAATCAATTGCCGACTATTGTTAAAAAATAAAGATAGTGGCACAATAATTTTTAAACTGTATTATTAACTTGTTAAAACATAACCAATTGGAAATTTATAACTGGAAATTACATATTTGTTAATAAAATATCCTATCCTAAGAAGAAAAAAATAAATTTTTTTTACTAACCTGTGATAATAATAAAGAAACCCTGTAGAAGTCATGGAGATATCGCATCCAGTGGTTTAATCCTTTTGGTATCTATCCAAGGAAGTGCTTGCACGTGTTGTAGGTGATATACTGGTAAGAAGCCGAGCATCACGGAGGATTTTTCATCTTTCATCCTTAGCAGCGAGTGAATTTACGGTATGTTTTTCAACATTATTGATTAATATCACTTTCATAACTCCTATAAATTATTGTAAGTAGCATATTTCAATATCTTTTATAAACAATATTCTAACACAATATGATTCAAACATAATAATTTTATCACAGTAACTATAACCAACGACATAATACAATAACGTCGAACGTCGATCTAGGGGTAGATGTAACGGTAAAATATCACGTGATTACAAGCGTTGATGCGCACGAAAACACCATAGCCGCATCATTCACTAGGTATAGGGTGTAATAAAAATTTTAAATTAAAAAGTTAAATAAATAGTTGTATCATTAGATTTTGATTTTATTAGAACCGACTTCTGTTGATAAGAGTCTTTCATATTTTGAAAATTGATTTAAGTAGATCAAATCTAAAACTATAATAATAAAATTTCATATTTAGAGTTTGAGAATAATTTTTTTTAACAATATAATGGTAACAAAATAAAGAAATTTTGAGGTGTTTTGAGTTAAATAAATACTGAATAAATTTGAAACATTAATAAACATAAAATATAGCCCCACAAAATTTAAAAAAAAAAATAAAAATTTAAAATTATAAAAACAACAAATTTGATAACCACATCAATTATAAACTATATTATAACAATTGTTATAATTGCATTTAATTGTAATTTATTACAATATATAACGAATGTACCTTTCAGGGTTTATTATGGTTAGCACAGAACAGAAGAGTCTTACCCCTAATAACTTCTAGAAGTTCTTCGGAGGATACAAATATTAGTGTTTTTGTGTAAAAGATTTAAAGTTGTACAATCTTATAAAATAACTGATTTAAGTGACAATCAGATAAGTCTACAAACGCTAAATAAACTAGGAATCATTTGTTTTAAAATTTAACATAATGTACTTTTATTTTTAAATAATAAAGTTTAAAGCTTATCTGCTCAGATCGGTAGCTCTCTGGAGTCCTTGTTGTTGCAGGTTTAGTAAAAATACCTCAGGACAGCTTGAAACAATACTCTCCTACTGGGTGACTAGAGATGTTAAGTAGCTAGATCAGGCACTATGGTACAGGTATCTTTATTATAGATTGTTTCCCAAAGTAGGACTTATAAAGTCAATATTCATAGCCATTAGATTGAAAGGAGGAATAAAACTAAAAAAGGCCTGAAATTACATTAATAGTTATTAGTAATTTGGAATAATATTTAAATCAAAATTAGAGTATTTAGTTCTAAATATGAGTATTTAATTTTCAAAGAAGTATATTTAATTGATTTTGTTTTAGTAGTTTAGTTTATTAGAATTAGAAATAGAAATTATTATTTAGTTTATTAGAAATTATATATTTAGTTTAAATAAGTTTGTATATAGTTATTTTATTTTATATTTTTTTTAAAGTAGTTTCTTTTAATAGTGTTTATTTTTATTTTATTTGACTCACCTCTGTTGGAGTGGGGCCTAATAGTAGATGCTCTAGATTTAATTGATTTCTTTGTTAGATAAAAAATGTAATTAAAGGTATCCAAGAAATAGACTAATCGATAGGCCTAAAATAATGAATTATCCATTTGTAGATTATTTTAGATCGAAATTTAAATTTATTGAATCAGGATCACTGTCTTTCATAAACTCACCTACGGTGAAATGTGGCCAAAAGATACTCCGTTGAGTAATTTGTATTAAAATCGAAATTACAAAATAAATGAAAATTATATATCCACACAAGTGTTAATTTATACCTATAGTACTCACAAATTAATATTTTCTATTTTTTTGAAATTTCTCATAAATCCGCAAAATGCGTTCACTTTCCTTTACAGAAAACGTGATTTTATTAAAAGAAGGTTTTTTTCAAAAAAACCACTTTTTTGACTACTTAAAGGTCAAGTTTATGCAGGGAAGTTAGGAAATTTATTATTTAGTATTACCACCACTGTTATATTTGTAGACCTGCTACAGTAGATGCCTGTAATTAAGTTGCTAACTTAACATTAGTAATATAAGCTAGTTTTAAGCAAATAGTTTTTTAAAATATTTGTTTTAATTGAATATGATGACGTCATTAAATGTTTGGTTAAAGAAGGATGTCCGGGGAGCTACCACTGAATAGTTATAATCTAAATTGCTTAATTATTTTTGACCCGTAACAATACTAAGTGACATAAAAATCCGAACATCCAGTTTAAATGATTTTATTTTAATAAAATTTGGTGAATTTATTTATTTTACTGAAATAAACAACTGATAAAATTTTCAGATTCCGGTTTTTATACTGCTTTTTTTGAAATCCACTAACAATTCAAAAATGAATATTTTGTAGCCGTAGTAAATATCCAAATATTGCGGATTTTGGTTCTTGACATTCTTTACGATTGGTTACGATGCCTAGGGTACGGAGACCTGTACGATTTCGTCAACTTAGTGAAAGGGGTCGTACAGTGGGACTGCGGGATGCTGGATTTTCTTTTCGGGAAATTGCAGTTAGAGTGCAAATAAGTGTAGACACCGTGGTTAGGTGTTGTCAGGCATGGCTTCGAGAAGGCCGTAGACAAAGAGCAAGGGGCTCTGGACGCCCCCGTAGAACAACAGACCGTGAAGATTGCCGCCTAAGATTATTGGCCTTAGGGGACTATTCCTCCACTACCAGGTCCATTGCAAATGAATGGTTTGCAGAACACGGAAGACCTATTGGCATGCGAAGTGTTTACCGACGAATAAGACGTTTTGGCCTGTTTTCATACCGACCACACTGAGTCCACCCTTTAACTTAAGAACACCGACGTAATCGCCTTGAGTGGTACAGAGAACGGTCACTCTGGGATCAGGAATGGAATAGTATTGTCTTTAGTGAGGAGTCTCGATTTTGTTTAGGCATATACGATGGTCGAGCAAGGGTCAGAAGACACGGTTTTTTGTTGAAAGGCATGTTCATCAAACTGTTGGAGTTATGGTATGGGGTGCTACAGCTTATGGTTCGAGATCACCTTTAATCTTCATCAGAGGTAACATGAACGCGTTATATTCAAGAAGTTTTAGAATCCCATCTTTTACCCTATCTTAACACCCTGGCAAATCCAACTTTCCATCAAGATAATGCTCGACCACATGTCGCAAGAGTCACAATAGACTTCTTTCAACATAATGATGTCACATAGTTACCTTGGCCACCAAGATCTCCCGACTTATCCCCAATTGATCACGTGTGGGATATGGTGGGTAGGAGATTGCTCAATTTGCAACGTCCTCCTCAGACTCTAGAAGAACTTCGAGAGGAGTTGGTGGTTGCCTGGAATGAGATACCACAGAAGGACATTGACCACCTGATCAGAAGCATGCCTAGGCACGTTGGAGAATGCGTAACACATCAGGGTGGATTCACAAATTATTAAAGATAAAAGGGCTTTAAAGCAATGCAATCATTTTGAAATTTTTATCATTTACTTATTATGCTTTAGTAAGTCATTAGTTGATATATTAATAGTACGCTGCAGTTAAATTTGATTTAAAAATGCTAACAACGGAAGAAAAATTGTTTTTGGTAGAGCATTATTTTCGTTCATACGGAAAAGGTCGTAATGATGGTCCAAGCTTAGAACAGGTGTCAATAAAATATCAACAAAAATTTAATAAAGCAACTCCTAGTAAAAGAGTGATGTTAGCTGTGGTTGAAAAATTTCGTCGCACTAGTAGTGTATTGTGTCAACGTAAAGGTTCTTCAGGTCGTCGAAAAACAATATGCACTAACGAAAATGAAGGACGTGTTTTTAACCAAGTTGTGCAATCACCTCAAAGAAGTCTTGTAAGAACTGCATGTAAACTCAACATTAGTGAAACGTCTTTACGTCGCATGTTCAAATCAATTGGTGGTTATCCATACCGTATTCAAGTTGGACAACGACTAGATGCTGCGGACAAACGTGCAATAAAAATTTACTGTGGTCGCATGTTGAGTTTAATTTACGAAGATCCCGAATTTTTGAAAAACATATGGTTTTCAGACGAGAGTCACGTTCATCTTAGCGGCTATATTAATCGACAAACAACCAGATTCCTTGGATTTGAACGTCCTGATGTCATTGTAGAGAAACCACTCCACAGTCTTCGAGTTACCATTTGGTGCGCGGTATATGGTAATTAAATGATTGGTCCTTATTTCGTTGAAGATGATAATCAGAATCCACTTACTGTTAACCAAGAAAGTTATATAGAGAAAATTATTATACCTTTTGTGAGAAATCTAAATAACTTTTGCCGTGCACGGAATCTAAAGTTTCGCACACAATGGTTCCAACAAGATGGTGCAAAGAGCCATACAGCTGTGCGCACCTTAGACTTACTCCGTCAGCATTTCGATAGTAGAATAATTTTTCGGGGAACGAATATCCTTCTCATTCACCTGATCTGACGCCACCTGACGCATACATTTGGGACATAATGAAGGAAAAAATATTTCATTCGGAAAATCCGCCGGCGAATATTGCCGAACTACGGGAAAGAATACAAAATATTTTTCGGCAGTTCCATCAACCACTTATAAATATTAAAATATTTTCGGTACTGTTTATTTTGGCGGATACTGTACTTATACAAAATTTTATAAAAATAAAATCATTTTCGGATTTTTATGTCACTTAGTATAATTTAAGATTAATCGTAAATAAATATAGTAAATCATTAAAATCATATCCGAACGTGCCACCATATTCTTTTTCAACTAACGTGCGGAAAAGCCAAGTTTTCCGCTCTCATGTTAGTTTTGACAGTCACTTTTTGAGTGCGACAAATAGGACTTTTTTGCACGCTAGTAGAAAAAATGTTTTTTATAATAAAAAAATTGTTGCTCTAGACATTTACATTAAAACTGTTTAACCAAGAATTGTTGTACTGTTTAATTTGTTTTCTCAAGAAAGATTGTAAAATAAACAATGTTAACTTCTGATGGAATTACTACAGTTGTCTAAACCTCGCATGCATTTGAATCCTTCATTAACATTAACGCTTATTTGGTATGTACAAATAAAGTATATACGTTCATTGTTACAAACCAATTTATTAAGATTATCGTGCTACTCATCAGATAGACACTTCCTTTGAAATAGTACCTTAACATGTTGAATAAGGATCGTTGACCGCATAAACTCGACTAAAAATGAAGCTTTTTAGCAATTTTTATTTGTATCTTGGCAAACCACCCGTAGAATTATTCTGTATCTACTCGAAGAAATCTTTTGTATTTTCAACTGAATGGTAGTAGGTACGTCACGCGGGTCGACATTAGTATAAAGAAGATTGTGAAATACGTAGCCGTCCATGAAAATAATATTCTCATCCAAAGAAATGTTTATCCTGCAAAATGTAAACATTCGTGGAGATTACGCGTTGATTTTGATAAATAATCCACTCACTGTTACTTATAATAATATTAATAATTCATCTTCTATAATCCAATCTTAAGAAAATATAAACAGAATAAATGAAACATATCTACAGCTTGCCGATGAAATTCAGGGTATGTGGAAAATTAGGTTGTGGAGATTAAACCATTAATTATATCGACAAATGGCCCAATACATAAAAACTCTGTAAAACATTTGGAAGTTCCGTTGAACAATCCGGTAATTCACAGTTTTGAAAATTTTTCGGAGATTTAAAGGTTATTAATCTTAATTAATTCATTAATTTTTGTATACCAAAATTATTCTAAATATTTAATTAACTCTCATATTTTTGCACAATTTTATTTACTGTTTTGATAAAATCGTTTAATTAATAATTTTATAAAAATAAGTATTTTTGAGGTTAACATAATAAATTACTAAACTAAACTGAAGATAGATCATAGACGTAGTTAGCATCATTGTATAAGTAAATGGTGGTTGAGAGACATGCAAATCAAGTCTACTGAAAAGAAATAGAAAAGATGAAAAATAGAAAAAAAGAGGGTCTAGCGTGTTTTGTTTTAACTATTCTGTTGTTCTGTGACTGCTGTGTCAAAAGTCAAACCTGCCAAATAGCAAAAGTTGTGGTTTGCCTTTTGATAGTTGCCACAGGTTTGAAGTGGTTTGACTTTTGGTTTTGAGTTGAAAATTTTATAAATACAAATAATAATAAGAACAATAAATAACTGAGCGGTTGAACTAAAATTCCACTATTTATTCGAAAAATACGTTTTAAAATGCAATTACAGCTGTTTCGCTAATAACTATAGCATCGTCAGATTGACATATTGAAGTTACATTTTGTTTGTTTGTTGCTAGGTACTTGATGTAGATAAGTAGTTAAGGCTAGACCAAGTAAGGAAGTAATAAGACATAACAATATTAAAGCCTAGATCAGGGGTTCCCTAAGTGTGCACCGCGGTGCCCTGGTGCGCCGTGGGAAACAAAGTCGATCTTATTATTGGACACCACAAAAAATATTGGCGGGTACCTTTCATAAGGAAGCTCTGGAATCAAAATCAATGAGCTCTGAACTGAACCAAGTACTGAAATGTGTAATTAGTGCGGTAAATTACATAAAAACTGGCCTCTAAAGGCCAGACTTTTTAAAAAACTATGCATAGATATGGGAGCTGAACATACAGCTCCGCTGTACTACTGTAATTCACGTGAAAATGTTTTATTTCGTGTGTTTGAATTACGCGAAGAAATTTGCACATTTTTACAACAAGAACGTCAAGAAAATGCCAAATATTTTACGGAACCTGATTTTTGGCTAAATTAAACAATTTAAATCTGTAAGGTAACAACACGCACATTCTGACTCTTTCGGAGACGATTGCTGCATTTAGAAAGAAACTACAGCTATGGATAACAAAGTTGAAAGAAGGCGGCGGCGGTCAAGATTGCTTACCGCAATTGTATATTTATGCGGCATCAAATAAACTGGTTATTTTACAAGACCTGATCGCCCTTTTGACGGAACACCTAGCGAAGCTCACCGAATGGTATTTTGCAGATGATGATGTTGAAAAATTTGCGTGGATCCAAAACCCTTTCCATGCACAAAGTCCACAAGGATTTACATCACAAGATGAAGAGAGCCTCATTGAACTCTCTGGCGACAGTAGCTTTAGAACTAGATTCGATTGTCGATTTGGTGGAGTTTTGGTTATCGATTCAAAATGAATATTTAAATTTAACTTCCAAAGCATTAAAAATTTTCATTCCGTAAGCTGGATTTTCAGCTGTAGCTGTGATAAAAAACAAATACTGCTCAAAGATCAATGTGGAGCAAGAAATGAGAGTAGCAGTGTCAAGTCTTATTTCCCGCTTTGAAAAACGGTGTGGAGATCTCCAAGCTCACCCTTCACATTGATATCGTATTCAATTTTTGTTTTTTCTTAAATCTTTCTTGTTTTCCTTTTAAATTCTTTTATAATAAAAAAAAGTCAATTTTGTATTGTGGTGTTTTAAATTTCGTTACGACCAACCTAACCTAACTACCTATTTCTTTCGACAATTTCCTCAAATAGTTAAATATGAGAGGGCGCCGTGAAAAAATATACTTGTAACTCCGCCGCGGGTTACAAAAGATTGGGAACCCCTAGCCTAGATGTTATTAGCCCTAAGGGATTATCCTGGATGTATTTCCCTCTAAGATCAGTATAACTGTGCAATGATATAGAAAAACCAGGAAAAAACTATATTTTATCAGGCTGATCTTTACAATAACTTAATATATTTGTGTTACAATAATGTCTTATCTATGTATAAAATGTAGACTCAATCAAAGTAAACAGTTTAACAGTGGAGAACTTCCAAGATTTATTTGTTCATTCACTACTTTAAACTGTTGATCTGCTAGATGTCTTTTAATTTCAAGTTCTTCTAGAAAATCTAAATTTTGTTTTTTATCACAAATGTGTAGTACATAAATGTCATTGGTGTGTATCAGTGAGTTTGGATGTTCAAGTAGGTGTTTTGCATAGTTCGACTTATCTGGTTGTTGTAATCTATATGCTCTTAAGTGTTAATTAAATCTTACTTCAAAATTTCTTTGTGTTTGACCTATATACACTGCATTACAGTTTGGACAATTATTTTGTAAAGACCAGATTTTTTTAATTTTGGTAATTTTGTTTTCACATTTAACAATTTTGTTCCAATATTATTTTGTGTTTTAAATGATATTAAAGCTGATGTTCCTGAAGATATTATTTTTGAAAATGCATTGGAAATATTTCCACAATATGTAATATAGCTTTTAATTTATTTAATTTGTTTTGGAAATATTAGTTTTAGTGACATTTTTTGTTCTTTCTTATTAATTAATTTATTTATCAAATGTATTGGATAGCCATTAGATGTAGCTATTTGTTTTATGATCTCAATTTCTGTTTGTGTAGGTTTTCTGTATATTGAATAATTAATGAATTATTAACTTTTTTAATTCTTAAATCTAAAAAATTAATTGAATTATTTTCTCCAACTTCTAAAGTAAAATTAATTTTAGGATGCAAGGTATTAATATAATTAAAAAATATATCTAACTGCCGTTCGCTACCTACAAAACACATCATCAACATATCTATACCAACATACAATATTGTTTTTATAACTAGAATTAAAGATTTTGTTTTCTAAATTATCCATAAATATATTTGCTAAAATTGGAGAAATAGGACTTCCCATGGGAAGACCCTCATTTTGAATATAAACTTTGTTTTCAAAAGTAAAATAATTTTGACTAATGCATACATCAAATAGATCAATTATGTCTGATATTATACCTGGATGGATATTTCTTTCATCTAATAGCTTTTTAACTAGAACTATACATTCTTTAGGAGGTATTTTTGAAAACATATTAGTTACGTCAAACGATACTAATTTAGTATTATTTTGTAAATTATATTTAATCAATTTTTTGATCAAATCTAATGAATTTTGTACTGAATATTTAGATGTATAACCGTAATTGTTTAGAATACTATTTAATTTTTTAGCTACTTTAGTATTAGGATTGTTAACATACGAAACTACAGGTCTAATTGGTTTTGACTCTTTATGTAATTTAATTGTTTATGTAATATAATTCTGGACATTTAGGATTTTTATTTACTAGGTATTTTTTATCGAAGTCATTAATTTGAATGATTTACATGTTCTCTTATTTGGTTAGAAAATGTTTGAGTAGGATCGTTTTTTAGAATTTTGACATTACTTGACATTATGAAATCATTCACTTTAGATTTATAATCTTCTGTTTTTAAAATTACTGTTGAGTTACCCCTTAGACTAGGAAAGTACCCTCATCTGATTTTTATTTATTTTATTTATTTTGATCTACTTTATTTTTGATTGATTTTAAAGCTAAAATGTCATTTTTAATACTTTGACTTTTAAATTTGTTTGGTTTTATATCTCTAATGAGATTTGCTATTTGCATTTTTTCATAAATAAAATTATTTGATTTAGTTTTCAAAGCTATTTCAGATTCTGTGGCTAAAATTTCTTTTATATAAAGAATAATAAAAAACTCTTCGTTTTAACAAAACTTCCAATATTTATTTAAAAAATTGTTTTTTTAACTTTAATGATAGCCGTTTCGCTAGACTTAAGGTACTCGTACATTTCAGCCTTTTGCTCGCAATTCTATTGCTAGCTTTTTTGTGAAACAACTGCGCATGCGTTTCAGACTTTTAACTGCAACAAAAAGGCGCACAAAATTATAGAACCATTTCTATTTATTCAAGGTCAAATCCGCGCGATCTCGCCTGTTTTTAGGGAATTTTGATGGAACAACCCAAAATCTATGTTGACAGAACTGTCAGTTTACTTCAGCTGATTCTATCCTGTCATCCTATAATCGGTTATAATTGCACAAGTGCATAAAAATTACCGATAATTTTGCAAGAAAGCGTGTTATCTAAAAATTGCACGAGATTTTTTTCATATTTTGGCGAAAGAGCCCGACTCCGAAGGAGGAGGGCTCTTTTACAAAATGTGAAAAAAACGGAGTGCAATTTTTATAGATAACACGCTTGAATGTAAAATTATCTGGTCATTTTTATGCACGAGTGTAATTCAATGGAATATTTCACGAATAAACATTTTTTCACTTTTTGAAGTATATCTGACATTTATCAGTATTGTCAGTCAGTGTTGTTGTTATTGGTGTCATGACGACGGGATGTTTTCGGAGTGCAATTACCGCTGTAATTTTTCGGTGTCATGACGACGGGATGTTTTCGCTTGGTGTCATGACGACGGGATGTTTTCGCAGTGCAATTACCGCTGTAATTTTTCGATAATTGCATTCCTCTTATGACATATATTATACATGAGGGAAATATTCGGTTATAATTGCACAAGTGCATAAAAATTACCGATAATTTTGCAAGAAAGCGTGTTATCTAAAAATTGCACGAGATTTTTTTCATATTTTGGCGAAAGAGCCCGACTCCGAAGGAGGAGGGCTCTTTTACAAAATGTGAAAAAAGCGGAGTGCAATTTTTATAGATAACACGCTTGAATGTAAAATTATCTGGTCATTTTTATGCACGAGTGTAATTCAATGGAATATTTCACGAATAAACATTTTTTCACTTTTTGAAGTATATCTGACATTTATCAGTATTGTCAGTCAGTGTTGTTGTCATGACGACGGGATGTTTTCGCTTGGTGTCATGACGACGGGATGTTTTCGCAGTGCAATTACCGCTCCGGAGTGCAATTACCGCTGTAATTTTTCGATAATTGCATTCCTCTTATGACATATATTATACATGAGGGAAATATTCATAATAATTATTGAAGTATTTTATTATAATAATTATATGTTTATTCCGAAGTCATGTGTACTTACAGTTTGTATTTGTATCAAAATCCGTTTTAAATTAAAGGTAACGTAACCTAAAATATTTAGAAATTGACAACACTTGTCAAATGACGAAAAAAATCTCTCAAAAGTTGCGGCAATGTACGAAGACATGGTAAAAAGTTGCTAGCAATTCAAAATAGACTTGCAGGAAAAAGGCTGAAATGTACGAGTACCTTTAGTATATTAGAGATATAACACTTAACTAGATATATACCTAAAATCACTGCTAATGACATTTTTTCCCCAAAATTAATTAAAAATCTTTTTTTCAAAAGTATGTACTCGGGAAGAGCTTAAATTACTTCAAATGTAAAAATATAGTAATTCTATATCACACAAGTGAACAAAAGGGCCTACAAAACAGACCCTCATTTTTTACCCCAAATTTTTGTAGTGGTAGTGCTAGCGGACTCCCTCATTCTAGTACTTTTTCTACAATTTTTTAGGGCTAGTAACAGCCCTGATTATAATTTCAATATTAAAAAGAAGAAAAAAAGGTTAAGGAATACAATACTCCGATTTATGCGAATTAAAAATAAAAACAATTGTTTATGAATATTAACAAATCAAAGAATGAATTAGCCAAGCTAAATGCACACAAACAGTGTTATATTGGTGAATGAATTTACGAAATTTAAATTAAAAGTAACAGATATTTGATGGTTTTAGAATAGGTTTCGACGGAATTAATGTAAGTTTCGTTTTACTCGTTATCAAGTTCAGTTATTTTGTTGTTGGAGCGTGATAAAGTGTTCCAAAATCACCACGTTCGGTTTTTCGGTCTGACTAACACAAATTGATATTATTGTATCTGCTGCGTCCAAATAATACATATAGTATATACACCCTCCGCGTATTGGGTAATTGATATGTTGCATTCTAAAGATGAACGGTAATATGAGCTACAGTTTATATGATATTTGCTAGTACTTGTTTCATTATAATGTCATGTTATTTTCCTTAGATTGTCGGGTATTATAGATTCATATTTGTATTGTTGGTACGAATAAAATCTGGGCCAAAAAAATAAAATAAATATATTATTTGCAAGGTAGTATTTTTCGTTTATTTTGTCACGAATTCTTCTGATCAGTAAATAACAAAAAAATTTCAACACGGTTTATTCAAATAATGAAAATTTTATGGGAAGACAATTTTTAACTGACAAAACTGCATATTGACAATATGTAATATCTCAGCGACCAAATTATGACAGATCCGTTACTAAGGTGTCTGGTATTTCAAAAACTGTCCACTTGGAATAAACACCGTCTCTAAGTGGACAAAAATGTCAGGTGAAAAAATTGGAATAAAAACAAAAAAACTTAAAATAACAAACCATTATCATCGATCTTCAGCTGTGACGGCCTTGATTAAGCAAGGTGTTGCTGTACAGGAGTTAATTAAATTAACGGGTCATTCAGATGCAAGCTCGTTTAAACCTTACTGCAGCTGGATTCCAGTAACTACGAGAAGTTGATCGAGAATCTCTCCGGACAACAAATGAAACTAGACTTTCGAGTTCCCAAATGTTACATATCAATAATACACAAAATCAATCTTTAGTAGAAAAGAACGGGCAAACTACTATAACTTATAAAAATTGTACATTTAATATTGTTAACAAATAAACAAAGATTATGTTTCGTTCATATTGTCTTGTTATTCTCGTGAAAGAGTCTTGTCGAATACTATTCGAGAGGAAATTTTTTCCCGGCCAAATTTTCTTCTGGTTTTATTCAAGTTTGTTGCTTTTTGGCAATTTCATTTGCGTAAATAACACAGTTTTGTGATTTCGTCCAATGAAAACGCTCAATCTTTAATGTTCTGTGCTAAATGTTAGCCAATCATTCCGTTTTATACTGATTATTTTTTTCACCTGTCAAAATATCATAGTTTTGTGATTTCGTCCAATGAAAACGCTTAATCTTCAATGTTCTATGCTAAATGCTAGCCAATCATTCCGTTTTATAGCGATTATTTTTTTCACCTGTCAAAATATCACAGTTTTGTGATTTCGTCCAATGAAAACGCTTAATCTTCAATGTTCTATGCTAAATGCTAGCCAATCATTCCGTTTTATAGCGATAAAACCACTAGTCGTTTTACCAGGATCGATAAAATTATAGAACTGTCAAAAATCAATATTGCACAATCAATTTTCTTGTTTATAAGTACCTTACTATAAATCAACATTTACTTATATTATCTAAATATTCTGAAATATATTTTGTTATTATTATTATCAAAATTCAATTCATCGATAATGAAAAACCAAATATATAGTTATTTTAAAACTAACCTGCTTCCTGGTTCTGTGGTCTTGTAGGTAAACTTTAAATAGATATACCTAATAATTTTTATTTTGGTAATTTTCTCTTTAATAATATAATTGTATAAATAGGTATAAAAATGAATATTTATTCAAATTATAACTCTGTTCTCATTCGTCCTGTAAAATTTTACAAGATAAATTTTTATTTTCTAGACTCAAACTTTTTTATTTTAGGAAAAACTACTCAAACAAACTGAATAAGATAAGATCACTCATCCTACGGACTCGTAATTTTATCACATTTCAGTTTGTTTTCGTATTTTTGCCAAATAAAAAAGTTTTCGTCGAAACTAAAAATTTATCGATAAAATTTTAAGGACTCGTGGCATTACCTCTGACAAAACCCGTTTGCGGATGATGCAAAAATAATAAAAATTCCAAAAATTTTTTAATAAGAAATTAAAAACCTGACTTTTATATTTTATTTATAATATACTCATTTCAAAACTAATTCAATTTTACGTTAAAAATAATACTTATTAAATCGATAATGAAAAACCAAATATATAGTTATTTTAAAACTAACCTGCTTCCTGGTTCTGTGGTCTTGTAGGTAAACTTTAAATAGATATACCTAATAATTTTTATTTTGGTAATTTTCTCTTTAATAATATAATTGTATAAATAGGTATAAAAATGAATATTTATTCAAATTATAACTCTGTTCTCATTCGTCCTGTAAAATTTTACAAGATAAATTTTTATTTTCTAGACTCAAACTTTTTTATTTTAGGAAAAACTACTCAAACAAACTGAATAAGATAAGATCACTCATCCTACGGACTCGTAATTTTATCACATTTCAGTTTGTTTTCGTATTTTTGCCAAATAAAAAAGTTTTCGTCGAAACTAAAAATTTATCGATAAAATTTTAAGGACTCGTGGCATTACCTCTGACAAAACCCGTTTGCGGATGATGCAAAAATAATAAAAATTCCAAAAATTTTTTAATAAGAAATTAAAAACCTGACTTTTATATTTTATTTATAATATACTCATTTCAAAACTAATTCAATTTTACGTTAAAAATAATACTTATTAAAAAAACTTCCATGTTTTATTCAAAAAATTGCTTTTTTAAATCAATGACAGCTGTTTCGCTAAAAACTAGCATCATCAGATTAACATATTGAAATTACATTAATTATACATTAATTATTGTTAAGACTAGACCAAGTATGGAAGTAATAAGACATAACAATATTAAGATCAGTATAACTGTGTGCAATGAAAAGCAGGGAAAAAAATTATTTCCATAATTGTTTGAAGGGAGCAACAGGACCGCAAGCACCACTTTTTACTCCTGGGCCTGATCAATAATCCAATTTTGTATACTCTTCAGTCAGAACTCGCCGTAAAAATCGGAAAGGGCAGATCAAAGAGGATATTCTTGCTGATAATAAAATCCGAGATTTTTGAGAATTCTCTCACAAGAACTCCATCCAAACAATCTAAATAAACTTTAAATCCCACTCCTCTCGGTCTCTGCCTTTAAGAGGGACACCTAGCCCATCCCTCTCCCACTCCTTTCCTTCTTTCATTGTTTTGGAAAACATCCCCACATCGCAAAACTATTATTCTATCCGAAATTAGGAACAAATAATTAATATCCACGCCCACTTAGACTCATATATCCAAAAAAATCATTCCCTTCCAAGATAAAACGAGGAACTTCTCAAAACCCATGTTACCGTCCCATAAAAATATACATCAAACCCCCCAAATCAAAGAAGTCCTACACTTATTCCATAAAATCCACAAAGCCCCAAACAGGTACCCCAACCCCATTTCTTTGATCTTATCCCTGTTCTGAAAACTTCATTTCCACCTTCAATATCCGTAACAACCCTAAAGAACTTTCAAGTCCGAAATCACTGTGGATAATTCTTAACCGGAATGAGCTTCTCCACGACCAAATCTTCTTCGTAACGGCAAATTTTAACCACACTGTCTTCCTTAAAACTATGTCCATCATTGTGCTCTCCATGCTCACTTCCAAAATACACAACATACTAGGCAATGCCAATATTGTAATCACCCTTACAGCCAATTAAAGGTAAACCCGCCCCCTAAAGCCAGTCCCAAAAAACTAAATCTTTCTTTTGTTAGAATTGTAGACAAAACTTTATCACGTAACGAGTTCACCCACATACAGACCTTTCCATTTCCATAAATAGAGTTATTACCTCATCAGAAACAACTTACCATCAATGCCTTTGGTGAGAAAGATTGATATCTTCCTTTTTTATTCTGTAGGTTGCGCAAAGCAATAAAAAACAATAAATTTATGTAACCAATTTATACGATAAATCTTACCTGCAGTGATAACATCCTAAAAGCAAAAAAGCATTCACTTTACCACGCCTGGCAAAACGATCCACACATACTTATAAAACAAGAAAACAAAAAATCAATCAAAAAACTTTTAGCGTCATTATCCTATAAGTACTCCTTGGTTTATTATAAATAAGCTGATTTGATATATTTTCTTTTATTTTTTTCCAAAACCAACAAGAAAAATTTAACTGAATTCTGTTGAAAAAAAAATAAACATTCAAACGCTTTTCATCAGATTGCATGTAAACATATAAATAACTTTGGGCGGTAATCTACACATGATTAAATGCCTTGGTAATGAATGGGTGATTTAGAACCACTGTTGTAGTATCCATTAGGGTGAAAGTAAAAGTATACTTACATCTATAAAGGCAACCGTTACAGTAATTCTTCATTTTACAAGGTTGAATTCTTTCAATCGACCTAGTTGGCTGCAATGTTTCGTACGGTAATAAAATAATTAAACGTCTACAACAATAAGAACGTATAATTTCATTTTCATATAAAAATTTAAAATAAATTGTTTATATGTATTATTAAACTGAATAAAGGATCCAATACCTAGTATAGAAACTTAAATTTTATTACTAAGAACAATAAACAACTGAACAGTTAAACTAAACTTCCACTATTTATTCGAAAAAATCGCTTTAAAATTCAAATACAGCTGTTTAAATTTTATTACCGAAAATTCAGGTTTTTCTTAGAATTTACATATGGTGTGGAAACCACTTATGAAATAAAATTGTTTGTGGGGTTAGTTTAGAAGATTATAAAAAATGCTGGGAACCGTCAACTTTGAAATTCAAATGTGAGCTTTTTAAACGTAAATTTAAATGTACAGGATGATAACGCAAGTCTGGAATCTTCCATGATCTATATTTTTAATGAAACACCCTGTTTTTACGATTTTAAAAGCTCCTTAATAATACGATCTCAACGAACTATACCATGTAGGGTTTATTATCATTTGTACAAATTTTGAAATTATTTATAATTTTGTTCAAGATAATAAATACATAAAATTGTGAAAATAATAATATTTCACAATTTAAATAATGTTTTTTTTAATTAGCTGAATGCAGAACTCAAATTCCTCCAATATTTTGGGTTTTGTTAACATTTTAATTTAATTTTTTAATGTTTTACTTTGAATAATTGATAATATTATTATTATATTAACTTTTTACTTTTTTCTTCTAAAATCTCCAATCAAAAACGTCAAAAAAAAATCTTTCTCCATAAACCGTATTATTGTTACAGATTTTCTATAACTGGGTTCTTTATTTTTTTTATTAATTAAAACTTCTTCTATTCGACTTGTACTTTCTTTTAAATTATACTTTTTCAACATATATGACTTCTTTTAAAAATTCAAATTCATTTCATTCTTTCTGACTGTTTTTGATCACTCCCTGCCAAACTTCTATCTCCTGGCAACGAAACTCACACTACTTATCTATCCTTAACCCTTAGAACATAAAATAGTAAGAAAGTATTGCTCGTTCAAGGACAGGTGACCGGGATGGTTATTCAAGATGGCTACCGGAAGTTACTTTTTAACAGTGGCGTCCTATATTTTTATTAATAGAAAAATAATTTCCTTATTGAAACATATCTATTATTCAGTATGAACACTTACGATTATATATTAAAATAACCATTTTAATAAGGAAAGTAGAGGAAAAAAAATAGTATAACATTGCCTAAAATGGGGGTACTAGATTTAAGGAAATAAAACCAGTTATATACTACACAATTTTTATTAAAATTTTTCATTCTACCACTATTGACCCCTAAATTGAATTTTGTGTAAACAGATCTAATTTTATTAAGAATAATGAAAAACTCTTCGTTTTACCAAAACTTCCAATATTTATTTAAAAAATTGCTTTATTAACTTTAATGACAGCCGTTTCGCTAGACTTAGTATCGTCAGATTGACATATTGAAGTTACATTTTGTTTGTTTGTAGCTAGGTACCTGATGTTTATTAGGTAGTTATAAGGCTAGACCAAGTATGGAAGTAATAAGACATAACAATATTAAAGCCTAGATGTTATGAGCCCTAAGGGATTATCCTGGATGTACTTCCCTCTAAGATCAGTATAACTGTGCAATGATATAGAAAAACCAGGAAAAAACTATATCATGCTGATCTTTTCAATAACTTAATATATTTGTGTTACAATTACGTCTTATCTATGTATAAAATGAAGACTCAATCAAAGCAAACACATTAAAAGTGGAGAACTTCCCAGATTTATTTGTTCATTAACAACTTTAAATTGTGGATCTGCTAGATGTCATTTTATTTCAAGTTCTTCAAGGAAATCTAAATTTTGTTTTTTATTATAAGTGTGTAGTATTTGGATATCATTGGTGTGTAAGAGTGAGGTTGGATGTTCAAGTAGGTGTTTTGCATAATTTGACTTATCTGGTTGTTTTAATCTATATGCTCTTAAATTTTCGTTAAATCTTACTTCAAAATTTCTTTGTGTTTGACCTATATATACAGCATTACACTTTGGACAATTAATTTTGTAATCACCAGATTTTTTTAATTTAGGTAATTTTGTTTTTACATTTAACAATTTTGTACCAATATTATTTTGTGTTTTAAATGATATTAATGCTGATGTTGCCTTAGGGCTCATAACATCAAGGCTTTAATATTGTTATGTCTTATTACTTACATACTTGGTCTAGCCTTATAACTACCTAATAAACATCAGGTACCTAGCTACAAACAAACAAAATGTAACTTCAATATGTCAATCTGACGATGCTAAGTCTAGCGAAACGGCTGTCATTAAAGTTAATAAAGCAATTTTTAAATAAATATTGGAAGTTTTGGTAAAACGAAGAGTTTTTCATTATTCTTAATAAGATGGACTTCCAAAAAGTAAGGGTTAGTACAATCAATTTAGATCTAATTTTTTCTACATTTTTTATTTTACTTTTACATTTATAATAAATTCTTGTTTTTAAATATACTTCACAGATGCTTTTTATAAGTTGTTTCCTACGAGGACTTTCAGAAGTAGATAGTAGAGTTTCAGGAACAGGAACTGCTGAAATAGTTTCACTGCTAGTAGTTATTATCTCTTCAGATTTTAGTGAAAAAAAGTAGTATCCTCTTATATATCTTGTAACTATGAGCTTAAAGCGTAGCCTTCATGATATTTTATACGTCATCGTTTAGGGGATTTAAAAATAATATTAATTAATTAAAATTCGTGTTTGTTTCAGTATCTCCAAAAGTAAAATGTACTCCAACGCAGATGCGAGTAGAAGTACCCATTTCTGCTACTACTATGTCGGTATACATCCAAGGATTAAGAGATTATCCAGATCCCGCTTGTAGACCTCATATAGACTCGACAAGATCATTAGCTGTCCTTGAACTAGATCTACAGGATGTCTATCGGTGTGCTGTTACTAGGGCGATTAACAAACAAACGGTAAGTTTTTTATATTTGAAAAGTATGCACAAAAAACAATTCAGAACTTGGACCTTTAGTAAATATACCTACAAATAAAAAAAAATTAATGTAGATCATACGAGGTCTAGCTATTAAATAAACTCATGGACAAAATTAACTCACCACTTTATTAATTAAGTTTTCTTTCATGCGACTGATATAATTGATAGCTTCATAGAAACTTGTAAATAAAGCAGAGCAATTGTTTGGAACTGAAATTGGGAAGAAAAGACCTTATTTTGAGTAATTTTGTAATTTTTTATAAGTAATGCTACAAATTCGCAAAACATGAACTACACATAAAACACGTAAACACATAAATTAGGGTGTTTCAACCGATTCTAGTACCGAGTATGGCCCCCTCTACTTCTTATTACTGCATTCATTCGCCTTGGCACACATCAGATTTTCGATAACATCTTGGGGGATATTCTCTTTTCTCTCATTCTGCTATTACTCCATCTACCAGTTGATTATGGTTGACAGGTGAGGGCCTATGACTGCGAACTTTCTTTTTAAGAGCGTCCCATGGATGCTCTATGGGATTTAAGTCGGGGCTGTTGGCTGGCTATTCCATTAACTGAATATCAACTGCATTTAAGTAGTCAATCACTTGCCTAGCCACGCGGGGACGGGCATGAATACAAAATTAGGCTCCACGAAGGGGGCAATCGGCATCACATGTTCAACTATGACATGTTTGAGATAATAATCTGCATTCATGGATCTCATACGAATAGGCACCAACTATGTACGACCGTTAAAACAAATTCCTCTCCAAAACATAACAGTGCCTCCACCAAATGGAATTTTTGGAGTAATATTGCATCTTGAAAATCTCTCTCCTGGCCTTCGCCAGACACGCTCACGCCCGTCCGAAGATTTTAAGTTAACTCTAGTCTCATCTGAGAATAAAACGCTCTTCCAATCATCAACCGTCCAGTTTTGATTATTTCTAGCTAAACGTAGTCTTGCAACTCTGTGTTCCCTGGTTCCAGCTTCCTTTAGACGTCTTCTCGCAGTTAATGATATCAGGATATTGGAAGCAATTGCCAACTCATTTTTTAACATTGTACCAGTGACTGTCCTGTTTCTAAGAGCAGATAGCCTCAGAAAGCGGTCATCTCTTGCATTCGTAGACCGTTTGCGCCCTTGTCCTGGTCTGCGATTGTAAGATCCTGTCTGATTGAAGCGTTGAACCTTTATCTAACCTCTGAAGAAAATCTGAGTAGATCTGTTGACGGACGAGCTTTTGGTCAGGGGTCAAATGTTTTGGGACCAACTTCGCACAGACTTTCTTCATCTTCAATTCGTCATGTAAAATTTTTCTGACAGTTTCTTTGTCGGCGTTTACAGTACCAGCAATCATCCGAATGCTCATACGACGATCTCCACGTCACTGTTTGCATAGTTGAAACAGAGACAGGTCGACCTGGACGTTGGTCATCTTCGGTGCTCTCTCGACCTTCAGAAAACCTTCTGTACCATTCGAAAACACGCGCATGAGATAGAGAATTCTCAGCATAGGCCTCTTTTAACAACTTATAGCACTCAGTCGGAGTTTTTTTTTTATTTGACGAGAAATTTCACATTGATCCGTTGCTCGTGTTTTTCGTCACACATTGTTATCGGCACGAGAAAAAAACACAATCGTTTCTAACCTCTACAGAAAAAATACTACTACAGCGACAAAAAAGTGTTTTCGAACTGGAATAGTAGACACTTCCAGCTATCTAACACTGCATTCGTTTCCCATTCTACCCCTTTAGGACGCCTTCTGCACGCGCAGTCTCGTTATTTAATCGTTACACCTCATATATGACTAAATAGATGATGGGAGGCTAATCAGAAAATGAAGAAGTACTAAGTGCAACACCCACACGTGTCTACAAAGGACGATGGTAAATGACAAGTAGAAGAAAAATAATTAGTTCGACTTAAAGACAAAAACGCACCCCGAATCAACTGCGCTGTAGACTCAGTCTAGAAAAATTATAGGAATCAGTCCAAGATTCATTACCTAGCCATGTTTGGAGCTGGTAATAAACGCTGTAACTAACAATGCTGTTCTGCTGCTCCAGCTGTTGGTGGCAATTTTTCTAATTTGAAATTTGATTTTATTGTGGCTGTTTTATAACTTTTTGTTATACAGTGATGCCATAATACAAAGTATAATGAAAAATGTCAATAACTTTTTTATTTTCAATTTTTCTTCAGTTTTTTCAATTAAACTACTTATTTTTTTATTTCATTTCTTCAAAGTAGACAAAAAATACGAAAAAAAGAGAGAACCTTTTTTGATAAAAAAACGTTTCAAAAGGGTGATTGAAAATTATCAAAATTTTTGTAAGTGAAATTTTATTATATATATATATATATATTATATATATTAAATTATATATATTATTATATATATTAATGAAAAAAATACAGTATTTTTAGAATAGCGCAAAGTACAATTGATCAAACTTTCAGCTCAATCGAAACATTTTTATAAAAGAAAAAAATTAAAAACCGAAAAAACGGTTTTTAGGACTTTTTTCGCAAATTTTTGAGGTTAGGGCAAAAATGATTATTACATAAGTTGTAGATTTTTTTATTTCCAACAACTTATTCATCTGGTTTTTTTCAATAGGATGCATTGTTTAGTCACAAATCACAAAAAACCATTTCCACTCCTAAAAACCACTCCTATACCCCCTAATAGACGATTTTGGTTCGAAATTTTTTTTTTATTTAATTATGATATCTTTAACTAAATTGTGCCATTGTATTTATGTATGTATAAATAGGGGTGATAAGTACACTGCGACCTGTAGGATCTACTGTGTCCCCCCTTACTTGCCAAGTTCTGATGTTTTCTCAGATTTATAGCAGCTCTTCGAGTCCTATTTTCCGGAGGAAGTTTAGGACATCGTCGGGCTTCAAATCAGGTAGATCCCCCTCTTCTATTTCATGTGCTCCTAGGTATCTGGCCCTAGAATTCTGCAAGGCAGGGCATATTCTGAGAATATGTGTATTGAGGTTTCATCCTTTTCCTCACAGAATCTGTACTTTGCTTTATCTGCTAACCCTAGTTTCTTCATGTGGCTTTTTAATCGGCAAGCCCGGCTAGTATTCCCGTTAAAATTCGGAGTCTTTTTTTACTGAGGTTGAGGCAGCTAAGAGATCTCTTCTGGTCATAGTTCCCCAGTAGTATATTTGATTGCCTCAGTCCTTCCAGCTGATTTCAGTACTTGGATTTTTCCTTCTCCATTTCTTCCCTTAGTTTTCCTAAGATTACTCTACTGCTAATTCCACAGGATGGTTCTGGTCCCAAATGTGGGGTTTCAGCTCCTTTTTTTGCCAGCTTGTCTGCTGTTTCGTTCCTCTCTATTCCTATGTGTCCCGGGAACCATTGGAGGGTGACAGTGTTCTTCTGGCCTAGTTCATTTAGTTTGCCTAGACAATCCCAAACCATCTTCGAACTGATTATATTTGAGCTCAGCGCTTTGATGGCTGCTTGACTATCCGACATGATCACAATCTCTTGTCTGCGGTAGTTTCTTCCAATATTGAATTCCACAGATCTTTCGATGGCGCGGACTTCAGCCCAAGCTTTCTGAGTATTTGGCTCTCGGTCCAAAAACTCCCAGTTCCCTCGTCTAGCTTGGAATCGTCCGTATACCACTTTATGGTATTCTGGTTTAAATTCTGTATGGTGTCTTCATCCCATTCAGATTTATTACTCAATGATGAATTTTCTCACAAAGTTAAATTTCTTTGGCATATCATCTTGGGGCATTTCCCAAGTTTGATCAAAATAAAGTGATCGAGGTTTTTCCCTGATAATTCCTTCTTTGATCATTCTATATATCGTTTTCTTCCTTAAACTTTCAAACAGAATGTGCAGTGGGGTCAAGTTTAAAATCACCTCCATTGCAGCAGTGGGGCAAGTTCCCATTGCTCCAGTGATACATGAACAGGCTAGTCTCTGAATCTTCGAGATATTTTTCCTCGTCGTACTCAGATTAGCCCTTGCGCCCCAAGCCACTGCCCCGCATATGTGAATAATGGTCTCACTATTGCTGTGTACATCCATTGCAGATTACGTGGGTTTCATCCCCAGTTCTTCCCTGCAATGTTCCTGCACACCATGAGGGCCTTGGTTGCTTCGTGTATTACTTCGTCTTCGTGTTTATTCCAGAGTAACCTGCTATCTAGGATTAGCCCTAGATATCTTACCTCTGTTTTCCACTCGACGATATTCTCCCCTATTTTTATGTGCCATTAGTGTAAGAAAACATTTATTTTTTCAATCAGGTAACACGACTGGAGTAATATTATTTAGACTGTGTTGTCATGCATGTGTCTTCCTCACTGGCTATTGTGGAGCCAATACTTTCAGTATTTTTGAAATATGTTTTTCATTTAATTTTTTTTAGAGTCTTTTGAACCAGTTTTTAATAGATCGGTTTTCAAAAAAAATGATAAATTATGTACATAGTTATCTTGATATATAGATATGTCTACTGCTTCTTAATTGCTTTTAAATTACTAGTGAACCAGTTTTTATTTATGGTTTATTAGCACAGACATTGCTGCTACTTTTTTAGAACTCGTATTCACTTTTATTCATTATTTACTAGATAAACCTTTAAAGTTGTAAAAACTTTGATACGCTGACGAAGAGTTGATATACATCAAATAAACTTTTTACTTAATTCTTAAACAAGAACTGTTACTTACTTTCTTTATCATGAAAGTCAGGTTTGATTCATTTCAAGTTATTTACTATACACACTAGAAAAATTGGACGAAATCCAGTAGAAAACATTAAAACATCCTCTTTATATTCAGTTTCTGTTTCCGTATGACTACCACATATTATTATTACTTGGAAAGTAAAAATAATATGTGGAAACGTTCCTTCTTACACAATTAGTTATATTGGCCAAATTGTTTCTTAAACAACAAAATCAAGAATCCTGTTTGATGAGACACATTAGATTACGTGGTAAAGTAAAGTAAAAGTTCGGTTTATATGATTTGCCTTCATCTTTATGTTTTAAAGAACTTACATCTATTTCTGATTTTTCTGATCATTCATTGAAACTCACAAAAAATGCTATCAATTCCTAGTTTCGAATGAAGAATAATTATGTAACTAACAAAATTGTCTTATTTTCAGGGAAAACAGATTTATTATCAAACATTAATTATTGAAAATGCTGAAAAGGATAGACAAACAATTAAGGAAACTCTTCACGTCAAGTGCTCAATATTTTCAATTAAAAACCATACGTTAACAAAAAGAAATGTATTACCTGCAGGTTTCCAAGAACCAGAGTAAGTAAAATTTATATCTATCTATTTGCTTAAAAACATGCAATACTAATGAACTATTAACTATAATCGTTGATTGAAAAAACATGTGTAAAGGGTTTCTCATTATACGGGGTTGGGATAAAGTATGGAACCAAGTAAATATCTTTTAAACGATAAGAACGATATTTATGAAAATTTGCAGGTAAGTGCAATGGAACAAAACGCATCTGATGTACATTTTTTTGATAATAATATACTTCCGGTTTAACCGGAAATGCCATCAACTTCTTTAATTTAAATGGGACACCCTATATATTATCACAGATTTTAAAAAAACTTGTTATTTTGAATTCATACATACTGAGTTTAGCGTAAAAAAATTTGTAAAAATGAGGAATATAGTACTTTAACCAACCTCCTTTGAGTTTTTTGCATTAGAGCAAAAAACTATTAAGATAAACTAATTGATGTTGTTTGTATGCATACTAATAGTTACAGTTAGATAAACAGGTACTGTTTAGTACTAAATAAAGAAATTATTCCTGCACCAACAGAATGGGCAATTACCACAAAATATTTGGTTTCAACAAGATGGAGCACCTCCCCTCTATGATAGATAATGTATTGGACGTAGAGGATTCATTGAGTGGCCTGCTCGTTCTCCGGATCTTAGCCCGTTACATTTTTTTCTTTGGGGTTATCTAAAATCACGTGTTTATGTTAGACGACCAACAAACTTACAGGAATTGAGACAAATAATTATTGATGAATGTGAACTAATACGTGGAGAAGTCTTGGAAAGAGTGACTCAAGAATTTGTTAATAGGATAGCATATTGAACATTTGAAGTAATTTTGTTTCTCATTATTCTAAAATAATGAAATGTACATCTATTGTTCTACTAACAGTGAGTTATTCCTCGTTTTGACAAATTTGTTTACATTAAACTCAGTATGTATGAATTCAAAATAACAAGCTCTTTCAAAATCTGTAAAAATATATAGGGTGTCCCATTTAAATCAAAGAAGTTAATGGGATTTCGGGTTAAACCGGAAGTATATTATTATCAAAAAAATGTACATCAGATGCGTTTTGTTCCATTGCACTTACCTGCAAATTTTCATAAATATCGTTCTTTTCGTTTAAAATATATTTACTTGGTTCCATACTTTATCCCAACCCCGTATTTTGATCCCCACTTATTTTCCTTAATTTCGGGAATACAAAAAAAAGTTTCAAATAAAAGTTGTATTATTTTATCTGTACCGACTAAAAATGTAGCAACAGACCGAATTTTGTATAAAGGGAATGCATCTTCAATATTTTAAATGGGACACCCTGTATTTTTTTATAGTTTTGAGTAGTCTTTCTTTTCCTGATTACAAATATGTAACATAGTGTAGCATTATTTTTGTTCTATAATGGCGTATGGTACTACAAAAGGGTAACCATAGGTGGATATGCAACTGACATTTCAAAATGAAACAATTATTAATTTGAAGAAAGGAAAGGCCAATGTCAATGTCACACAAGTATTTTAAAAAATTAAATTAATTTTTAATATTAATAAATACTTGTGTGACATTGACATTGGTCTTTCCTTTCTTCATCTACTAAGTCACATTTGAGAAATGGATGATTTACTTCGTTTAATTATTAATTTATTATCAACTCATACTCAGTCCTCATACCAAAATGGGTGGCCGCCGATATGGATTAGGCTTGGCCGGTAATTGGTATGATATGGCCGAAAACGGGGAAAACGTACTTAAAATAAAATTTTAATTGAGAAGAAATGTCTAATATCTTTTCATACTTTTCATAGTTTTGTATAGAAATTGCCGATTTTCAACAATTTTATCTTGTTAAGTAATTGTCAAAATATCATTAACATTTTTTAAAGATGTACAAAGTTAATACTTCCATTAAGTGGCTGACAACCGGTTCATTCACCCTATATTTTTTATTAATATACTCGTCACAAAAAGTATCACATAATTTTAAAAATTGATTTATGATGTAAAATAAAATATCACATTTTTCAGAATATTTTAATATGAATGTATGGTAATCTTTAAGATTTATTAAAGCCCAAAATATTCACAGTTTAAATCGCCTTTTGTTGAAAAACAAGAAATGAATAAATTTTCATAAATCCTATTATTTGTATTATTTACATTTTAAAATTTCTTGTGTGCAGTACGTTTGTTTTATTTTTCATTTGGAAGTGTCTAGAAACATTTTGAGTAAAAATGAGTAATTTAACCCCAGAACAAGCAGCTCAAATCGTGGCTTTAGTTGAAGATGGACGAACTCAGCAATATGTTGCTGAAGTCAAGGGAATCAACCAATCCAGCGTTTCTAGAGTCTTAAGAAGGTTTAGAGAAACTGGAAGTTATAATAGAAGACTAGTTCCGGGACTTCCCAGGTGTACTAATCCTGGATGTGACCGTTATTTAAGAATTCAGACTTTGCGAACTCGTCAGGCAACTGCAAAATGTCCTCTCTGAAGTCCGTAATGTTAGAATATCTGTCAATACGGTTAGAAACAGATTTTGGAATCAGACCCAGAATGCCTGTTACTGCTCCATTGTTAACCAGAGCACACCATGTAGAGACGATTACAAACATATCGCGACAGCTCCAGTAAAATTCGGCAATGTGGGGATATTCGCCAACGATCTCCGATCGGCGCGCGCCGCAGCGCCTCCAGAGCGCAGTCGGAGAATTCTAGTAGAACAATTGCTAAGCGGATTCCGTGTGCGGTGTTTGTTAGTAATAGCGGCGGTTGGGCCACTGGAATCTATCTTTACAAAAACCTCGAACTGGGTAATCGCTAGCGTTCGTGTCGACGGTAAAGATGGGTGGGAATACCGGAGCTGTCGCAATACTTTTGGAATCATCTCTAGCACGTTTAAGGTTCGCAAGAGAACATGTTGGGCTAATATTCTTTTTACGGATGAATCAAGATTTTCACTTTTTGGATCCGGTAGACGTATTCCAGTTTATAGACGCGCGGGTGAGTAATTTGCTCAGTGTAACATAAGAGCAATTATGGAGATGGTTCGATTGTGGTATGGGGAGGCATCTGTTTTGAAGACCACACGGAGTTAATTGTGTTTCGTAGAGGATCACTGACAGCTAATCAGTATATAAGGGAGTTTCTTGAGGAAAATGTAGTGTCATATTCGATCATATATACTAACGTAGATACAGCAAGCAATAGTGATTGTTTTGTATCACAGGGGAAACCGTCAGACACTACAGCCAGTGTCGTATCATTTTTAGGGGGTTTGAAATTAATACCTTTATAATACATTTTGAAACATGTAACATAAAAATTTTTAGACTTGAATTTAAGTAGTGATAAGTACCTAGTAATTAATTATTTACATGGAATCATAAGATATTTTATGAAATAGAAAGTTGAATGTATTGCATAAATTTCTAGATTTTCAGTATTCTTAATAATATTGCGGTATATTTGCTCTATGGATTTTCCTATTTTTAAACAAGTGTAAGAGACGCTAATGCATATTTACTTGTCAAACGACCTTGATGATTCATTTTCTTATTTATATTTACAAATCACACAAACTCTCACCATATAATACGAGGCATGTTTTTTAAGTAAGTACCGTTTTGGAATTAAAAAAAGACGTGTAAAGATATCGCAATAATTTTATTTTTACATGAAAGCCACTATCTTAATCTACTTTTCAACGTAATTTCCGTGAACATTGACGCACTTGTCATAACGTGGCACCAGTTTTTTGATACCCTCCACATAAAATTCTGCCGCCTGACTTCACTGTGTCACAAATGTTTTGACTTCATTATCGTCTTGCAGACGCTGACCGCCCAGATGTTTCTTCAAGTGCAGGAACAAATGGTAGTCGCTGGGTACCAGATCAGGACTGTATGGAGAATGATTTAGAGTTTCCCATTTAAAAGATTTGACGAGATCTTTAGTCCGATTAGCCACATGTGGACGGGCATTGTCATGAAGCAAAACGATACCCTTACTCAACTCTTTTGTTTTGTATTGCACGACGTCTCACAATAAGACGCTGCATTAATTGTCTCATTACGAGGCAGAAACTCCACTAGCAATACTAAGAAATCGTATAACAGCCCGTACTTCACAACCGACGGGACTCACGATTGTCAGAGGCATCTTAAACACTCAGTAAACAACGTATACAATGAAGAATCAGACTGTATGGGCGTCAGTGCGTAGACAAGAGATGTAGGTAACCAACGCGCATGCGCGGAACGCTGACCGTAGCGCTACGGCGGCGGACTCACAAAACGGTACTTACTTAAAAAATGCCTCGTATATACTCAAATTAATTTAAAAAATGGCTTTAAAAGTAATATCCAAACACTATTAAATTGTAAAAATAACTCAAGATGCAAAACAAATTGACAATAATAGTATATGTGACAATTCAACTTGACACGCAAATTCAAAACGGACCAATGAGATTGCTGGACACTATATGACATTTCTTTCCCCCCTGATACAAAACAAAGCTCATTTGGACGCTGTCTCTACGTTAGTATATATGCTCGAAGAGTGCCATTTGTTCAAATCATTGAAAAGAATTTTATTCTAATGCACGATAACGCTCGCCCGCACGTTGCCAGAATAACAATGGAATACCTTCAAGAAGTTGGTATCCAAGTTTTAGATTAGACAGCAGTTAGTCCAGATCTAAACCCAATTGAACATGTTTGGGACTACCTGGACAGGCGCATAAGAACTCGTAATATCGTTCCAGACAATCTTGATGAGCTGGAAAATGTTTTAATAGAAAAATGGGAAAATTTGGATTTGAATTACATAAGTGACTTGATAAGAAGCCTTCCACAGGGAATGAGAGACGTTATTAGAGCCAGAGGTCTCCATACCAGATTCCAAAATGTTAAATTTATCGTTTAAATTTTTCATTTTGTTAGGTACTTTGTATTATTTGATTTTTCTATAATAATTGTTATTTTTATTATTCATGCCCATTATTTTTTAATTTTTAATTTTAAATAAATAAACTACTTTGAAAGATAATTCCAAATTAATTTCCTATCATTTCAATATTTCAATAATAAAAACTATTCATAAATCAGTTATGCGATACGATACGAGTGTATATTATGTCTCCACTATGGAAATCTGTCAGCGTGTCGTAAACAATCAAGTAACAATTCTTATTCTTATTTGTTTTACTCAATTTTCTGTTTTGAATTATTTTTGTATCCTCTATGGCTGGGAAAGAGTGACGTCAAAATTTGTGTTCTATGCTGTTGAACTGGAAAATGTCAACTAAATGATTCCAAACGGTAACATTATAAATCTCCAGAAATAAGTTTTGTTTGAGTTATTTTGTTGTTATTATTATACTATTATATAACGCAAGTATCATAACTAAACACATATAAGCAAAATCTTTCCTAATTCAATTTTTAAAGTACCATTTTAGTAAGTAGGTTGAAGGTTATGTTATAATATTTTTAGGGAAATGGACTAGTTTAGTGATTTTTTTTATATTTGCATCTTATAAAATAGGTTTTTAGTGGTTCAACTGTACAAATAAAATTTTTATAAAATTAATCCTCTAGCCATAATCGGCTTTTGAAATTTAAATTTAATGGTTACATACGTCATAAGTGGTAAGTGACGTGTTTCAATAAGATTGGTAGAAAATTTGCGATGTTATCGATATGCTTTAACCCTTTAATTGGCAAGGGTATAAATACTTACTTTAAAATTAAATCTTGTTCAAATATATAGTATAAAACAATCATCTTGAAATAATTTCTATTTTTTGTATTTCATGTCATACTTTTTTTTTACAGATTGTATCCTACAGGATACATTGTCAAAAACTCAAGGCATAATGTTTAGTTAATTTTGAATTTTACACTTTGCTCAAATTATAAAATATCAATTGGATTTAAAAAAAAATAAAAGATTACTATTAATAAACGCTTTATTAAAAAATACATTATAATTTAGTTTTATGGTAACTCATAAAACAGTTCCTTTCAGAGACAATACATAGTCGTGCATTACATTTTTGGCACATAAAATTGGTAATGAATCCGGAATATTTGGTTCTAAGGAAGTCAAAGAATTGTGTAAAACTCTTTCTGATCTTCAAACAGATTCTGTGGCACAATCATTCTCACTCTGAATGGAATTGAAATACATAGTATTATTGTCAAGTATCATTTCAATTTCCATATTATTTAGGTCATCATTTTTTTCCAAAACATCCTCTGTATCTGAAACATGGTCAGAATCGTCAGAGTCTATTGGTGGTAACATTGCAATTATATTCATTGTTCATTTAGAATAAATCCCTAATTCACGACTTGCCATCTGAAAAACAAAAAATAACAAGTTAATTTTTTCATACCACTTTATTAGGCAATGTATCTTTAAAGATACATATTTTTAAATGGGACTTCATACAAAAATTATAGAATATATGGGACAAACAACTTGATATTATATCTCAGTGTACTTACCTTTATCAATATATATTGGTATCAACATAAAATCTCTAAAAACTTTTCTATAAACACTGTTTACATGCGATCAGTTAGTTGTAAACCTAAAAATTTCAACATGCTAGATTCACGTCCTCTGTAGAAAGTTTGTAATAGACCGTATAGATGGGGGCTTGCAACAAGTTATAAAGGAAGAGTGTATTTAAAGAAACATTGCCAAAAATTGGCATACTTTTGAAGAAAACTGGTTAATACAAATTTTTTATTTATATGTATCTTTAGATACATTATCAATTAAAGGGTTAATATTAACCGAGAAACTTATTTCTCTCTCTTATTTGTTGTCATTAAAAAGAGATAAACATATCGATATTTTTGTTCTCTAATTGACACTTTATCAAATAAGGAGTAAAACACTAAACAAAATATTCTGTCATTTTCGTTAGTTTAATTTGTTGTTTGGTTGTGTTTGGTTTATGAAAGAAATTACTTCTATACTATTTTTGATTCGAAAATAAAAATCCCTAACACCTTCTCTTGGTGTTATAGCGGTTCCTTCAAAAATAACCAATAGAAGTAATTGTTCTCTCGGGGTGCAACCCTTCTATCTGTACAGTGAGAGAACGAATTTCAAGAATACCTTTTTGGCATTTTCAATAGAACCACGCCCACTTTCTATTGGCTGTTCTATTCTATCACCGTCAAGAATAGGGGTCTTGTTTGTTTATTACAGATAAACACGATTTTCTCTCCTGTCATATATCTTGTCAACTGGTACAATCAGTTAGTCACAGAACACGGTGTTTTGTGCCGCCAGTTCTTTGAGAATACTTGAAATGAATGTAGCTAAAATGTGACAACGTTGACTTTTAAACACACTTCATTATTGGTTATTAGTTGGCGCTACGTTTAAAACTTACTAATTATTTATTGCTAAATTTTACGAAATGAGAAAAATTAATTGCAAAATGAATACCAATATAAGTAAGTAGATATCTTATCCTAAATATATATTGTTATCATTTTGATTAATATGATCCTACTAAACTAGTCCATTGTTCATCTATCTTTTAGTGATATGTAAAACATATGAATGAACACTTACCAATGAAAAAACAGTAATTAACTCCGAAAAATCAAGAAAATACAATAAAATAGTTAATAATACCTATAAAACATACCATAAAAAAGTTGTTTGGAATCATTAATTTGGTTTCACACTTACGTCACTACTTTCCCAGTCCATTGCTTTTCTTTCTTTTTTTTTAAACACTTATTTTTTTAAAATTTATGGTACTAACCCTTACTGTGTGAAAGTTCATCGTATTCAGAACAATAAACAACTAAAAGGTTGAATTAACTTTGACTATTTATTCTATAAATACTTTAAATGCAATGACAGCCGTTTCGCTATCGAAATAGCATCGTCAATATGTCAATCTGACATTGCATTTAAAGTATTTATAGAATAAATAGTGAAAGTTAATTCAACCTTTTAGTTGTTTATTTTTCTGAACTTATTTTTTTGTTAATATTTTTCTTAAATACCTCTTTATTAAATTTCTTCTTTTGTATTAACTTATGATGGAAAAATAAAAAAAATAAAAAAAAATTATTTCATCATTTTTACCAGGTAAAAGTTCTAAGGTATTAACGTCTACTACCGAAGGTAAATTACTATTCATTATACTTAAAATATAAACAGAAAAATGTCTACCTCTAAAGCTTCCAGTTATTTAACAAATTATACCTTAGACCGGTAAGTTTACAAAACAATTTGAGCTATTAAAAGAGGCAGGCAGCTGGCTGTTATGCAAATCAACCTAAGAGTTATTAAACATCACTTACATCGCAATAAAAACTTTTGCTGCATGTAACAAACAAAAATTACAAACTTAATTTTACAATTAAACACGAGCATTTTAATATACCACATTAAATCATTATTATTTTCAGAGAAATCGAAATTTTGACAACGAATGAAACCATCGGGCGAGCTCCAGAGCCCATTTTAGGTGTTGGGGTAAGACAAGCTGGTAAATTGGTTACTGGAGAACTAAATGTATCACCTGGAACGCCTCTACAAATGGAAATTTTCTTAGATAACGTATCGGCGCCAATTTATGGACTTTTAGTAACGCATATGCAAGTCACCGATACTAAATCTCAAGAAGAAACGATTATTTATAATGGGTAAATGTTAATTTGTTACTATTCTGTTTTTAAAAATATTATTGTACAAACTAAATTTTAGTTGACAATTAAAACGTACGAGATATTTATTAACTAAATATTTTTTAAATAATAATAATTTTTAATTAAAGCCTAATTGACTGACAGTTAATAGAAGTAAACATGAGTCCTGGGTGGTAGGTCCATGTCGCTGTAGAAATCTTAGTTGTATGTTCGGGTAGATCATAAGAGAGAAAATTTTGTCCGCAAAATTTTTGACTGGTATGAAAGTTTGTTGCTTGGCAATTTACGCAAATGAAATTGCCAAAAAACAACAAACTTGAATAAAACCAGAAGAAAATTTGGCCGAGAAAAAATTTATGTTATGTGTTATTTCACGAGAAAAACAAGACAATATCAACGAAACATAATCTTTGTTTATTTGTTAATAATATTAAATGTACAATTATTATTAGTTATAATAGTTTGCCCGTTCTTTTCTACTTAAGGTTTTATTTTGTGTATTATTGACATGTAACATTTGGGAAATCGAAGATCCAGCTTCATTTGTTGTCCTGAGCTTCTCGAAAGGGTGGAAATTCGAATATTAATACCGGGTATTTCCCCCACGAGCGCTTATAACCGCCTCAATACGTCGTGGCATACCCTCTATTAAATGTCGAATCTCCATCTGATCAATCTGATTCCATTCGTGGACCAAAGCATCTTTCAATTGAGTTAAATTAGTTGGAGTAGGAAATTGTCTACCCATAATATCCCAGACGTGTTCAATTATAAAAAATGTGTCTAGTTCCTTACTTCAGCAAGGATATAACGCGGGTGCTGCAGCAAGAGTAACCAGTAATTTGACGAAGGTGCATTTTACATCAGTTAGACGAATTGTTGAAAATTCCATGGAATCAAGAAAAAAGCGTAAATATTCCGGTGTCACAAAAAGTCTAGACGACTGGGAAAAAGATTTGATAAGGCGAAAAATCTACACTATGTATGATGAGCAGCGTGTCTCTACAATCAAAACTGTGCGAGCTCTGTCTGCAATGGGCTTTAAATGTCGCTAAATTGACAAGAGACAAGTAATAATGGAATCTACAGGATTAATAAACTGGCGTTCTGAATATATACCTAACGGCAATAAGAAAATACCGGTCTGAAAATCGGCCAATACTCTATCTCAACGAGACGTGGTTTAACACGTATGAAACCCCTTCCAAAGGATGGTCTGATTCCTCTGATAAGTGTAAAACAAAAGCACCATCAAATAAAGGGAAAAGAATGACAATTTTACACGCAGGATCAGAAAATGGTTGGATCCCAAACGCTATGTGGCTTTCTGCCAAAAATAATTAAAGACTCTTGTGTTGATTATCACGAAGATACGACAGCAGAGCTTTTTGAACATTCCGCCAACCAGCGTTATAGTAATGAACAACGCAAGCTGTCATAGTCGACAATTGCAAAAAGTTTCTGGCTCAAAGAATACGAAATTGGAGATTCAAAACTTCATGGCTGCAAATTACATATATTTTGAAGAAAATTATACAAAAAAAGAACTTTTACAAGTGCTGCTGTCATTTTCTTTATGTTTGTGATACAATTGCAGAAGAATTGGAACATACAGTGTTACGACTACCTCCCTACTACTTCAAAAATAATGCCATTTGCCATACCGATTTTGGGATTATTAGCAAGGATATTGAGGACATTTAAGGAAATTTAATTTGTGAGTGTTTAACGTAGATCTTTTTTTTTAATGTAACCTAACCTTTCTTTTAGCTCACATATTTTCCGGGTCTCATGTTTGCTTCTGTCGACTGGAACTATTAACATTTAATCTTTTCAATAAATAAATTGCATTTTATAGTGAGTTCTTTAAACAATAAAAAAGTACTAAATAAAATTTACTGGTAATCTGGTAACAACTTCGAGAAAAATGACTCATATGTTTAGAAGTATATTATTTTGAGATAAAAAAAGGTGCAATTAAATACAATTTATATCCATGATCAGGCTAATCATTCTTTTTTTTTAGATGTTCCATTGACCCGTACCTTTTTGAAAATTTTAATACTGTCGATGGGGATTTCTTATCAGCTAAATTCCGAGCTTTTAAATTTCCAGAATCAACGTATGTTCAGTTCAAAGGCACAGTAAATGTTTGCCTGGATAAATGCAAAGGGGTAAATACTTTAATTTAATCTAATCACCATCGAATTATTATTAGGTCTGTTCAAGCAGCAATCAAAATATTTTAAAAACAATATTTTTTACAGCTCATGTTTAAACCAATTTGATTACTGCTTGAGTAGGTCTACTATTTAAATACTAATAAATACTGCATAACTACATGTAAGAATTAAGAGGAAGGTTGCATACATGTATTTTAAGAGCCAGAAGACGTAGTTCACATCCACGATTGACTGCGGATTAGTGTGCATGCAGATATCGGTGGGCCAGAGAACACAGTCGTTGGAATTTTCAGAACTGGAGGTACCTACTGTCTAGATTTCGGTTGAATATGTGTGATGGTGGAATATTGGTGTGGAGAACAAGAGGACAGCGATACAATGAACGTTTGATGGAGCCAACCACTCTTTTTGGTGGTGGCTCAGTTTGCGTGTGGGGAGGCATCACGAACGTAAGAATAAGGGGACTCAAGATAGGTGCAATTCGCAATGTATTTGTGTTGACTAGGCCAGCGGTCGCCAACCGGTGGTCCGCGGACCAGTGGTGGTCCGCAGGAAAATTTTGGTAGTCCGCGGGCAAATCTAGACATATGGTTAGGTTAGCACTTTTTTTAAATTCAACAATAAAATTTTAAGAAATTTTTTATTCTAATTTTTTTTTTATTTTTAGTATTTTGTATTAGTAAAAACAAAAGCGTATGGTCATGAGTGGCATGAGTAAAATAAATAGCAACCAGTGCCAGACACGCACAAGCACAGCCGAATTTAATTTTCGGGAAGCGACAAAAGGTTTACCTGCTTATGCCGCAACAGAAAATCTGAACCAATTTGTGTGTCAGTGTTCACCACTTCTTCCTTGTTTTGTAAGGGTTGAGATACGCAAGGAACTACATTGTTCGCTCTACTTGCTGGGTAGAACAACTAGCGCTGAGATTTTTGAAGCACTAAATTCTTATTTCCTGGAATACGGTATTGAGTGGAAAAAATGTATTGGCATATGTACAGACGGTGCCGCAAAACATGACGGGACATCTTTCAGGAATGGTTGCGAAAGTGAAAAATGTTGGTTACTCAGATATTTTGTCTACACATTGCATTCTACATCGTGAGCAACTTGCGGCGAAAAAAATGTCACCAGAGCTACACGAAGTATTATCGGATGTCATTCAAATTGTAAATGAAATTCGACACAAAGCACTTAATTCTCGTATATTCGAGGCACTTTGTGACGAAATGGGTTCCAAGTATACACACCTTCTTCTTCACGCCGAGGTGAGATGGCTGTCGAGGGGAAAAATATTAACGCGACTATTCGCTTTGCGCGAGGAAGTCAAACTATTTTTGCAACAGCGAAATAAGCTGCTGAGATTTCAAAACCTTTTGTGCGACGATGAGTGGTTAACCAAGCTGCATACCTGTCAGATATTTTTTCATTGTTAAATGAACTAAATACATCCTTGCAAGGAGGAAAAATGGATGGTTTCCAAAAGAAAATAATATTATGGCAAACGCGGCTGGCTGAAGATAATCTGGAAATGTTTCCAAATTTTGATGCACAGATGAGAGAGAAAGATGTAAACCGGCAACTAATAACAATAGTGAAAGATCATTTACAATCGCTCACAGAAGCTTTTGAACGATATTATCCAAAAAAACGAAGATCCGAGACCAGGCAATATGTGGATAGTAGATCCATTTTCTGTGAGTATTGAATTTTGCAGCACTTTAAGTACAAAAGAAAAAGAAACCCTCATTGACTTATCTACCGACGATAGCATTAAAGCTAAATTTCTCTCAGTATCGCCACCTCAATTTTGGCTATAATTGAAAAGTAAAACTTTTTAATGTTCTTATTAAGATGGACTTCCAAAAAGTTAGGGGAGGTACAATAAATTTCTTTAAACGTACTTTTTTTATATATCCAATAAATTAATGTTAGTGGTCCGCGGGATTTTAAATTATGAACTAGGTGGTCCGTGAGGTGGACAAGGTTGGCGACCGCTGGACTAGGCTATCATCGCCGCCATGATTGGTCATATTTAGTTACATTTGTTTTACGATGTTTGGCACCCTTAAATCACGTTCTTTAATACTTATTTTATCTCTTTCCATCATATTGTGTGAACAACAGTGATATGTGTCGCTAAAAAAGCAAATAAGAAAATTACTTATTCACTGACACTTAACGTCATTCTCTAGATTTCGCTATTTTGTTCAGAGTTGGTTTCAGTCTTTCGAATTTGATAGTTTTTTCTTTATATATCTTTTTCTAGTTATTATCTCTTTTTTTTTTGTTTTTGCTTAATAGATATAGTTTATAGTTATTAGTTGTTTTGATTTATTGGATAATTTTAATTAGTTTAATAATAGTTCAGTGTTTGTATTGTAAGATGCCTCAATGCTTTGTTTCTGGTTGTTCCAATAGAACATTAAAAAATTAAAAAGTGGTAGTCATATTCCATCGGTAAGTTTTATATTTAATATCTGATATATTTTTTACGTAATTTTAACGTTGCAGATTTCCAGAATTGCTTAAAAAGGAATGGTTGACAAGCAGATTGCATTTTAAAATCCGTATTATATTCGATTTTTGTTACTTTTAAAAACTAATATTGTTTAAAAATAAAATGCTGGTAGTGAAAAAAATATGAGCCACGGTAGAAAAGTGTATTAATGTCTCGGATCCATTAAAACCCTCGAAGCTTCGCTTCTCGACAATAATAACTTATTTTTCTACATTGGCCCATAATTACTATTTTTTGTATTCAATTTTAAAAATGATTGTTAGAAAACTACTTTAACATTTTAAAAAATAAATTAGAATCATTATAAATATTGTTGACAAGTTCTCAATCTGTTATCATTCTGAAAAAGACTGGTATTTTATTGAATTTATTAGACTTACAATAAACTTTACAAATACATTTAAAAAACTAGTTAAATATTTCTAAAAAAAACTAAGGCCGGACCTATCATGGAGATGAACATCGATCGGTCAAAACAGAACCTGAGTCCCCCTATTCTTACGTTCGTGGGAGGCACATGTTATAATGACCGCACTGATTTAGTGGTGTTAATGAATATGACAATAACGGCTGTACGATATAGGGACATGGTTATTGAGCCAATAATTGTACCATTTTTGGTGCAATAGGTGAACAATTTGGCCTTATCGATGATAATGCGCGCCCGCACCGTGCGAGAATTGTAAATAATCTCATTGAATATCAAGGTTTTATAAGAATGAATTGGCCACCTTGTTCACCAGATATGAATTGCATTACACGATATTAATTTTCGTGAAAAGACTTTACGACCTGCGCACTAAATGATTTAACATTTTTCAATTTTTTTCTGTTTTATTGTAACTGTTTTTTTTCATGAAAAATTTATTTTTTTGGGTATATTGTAATGTGAAAAAATAAATATTAACTTTTTTTCATACTGTACGGAAAAGTGCAATTTCCCGGACTCATTTAAATCCGGGAAATGGCACTTTATAGTACGCTTGTACCATTGTATAAAAATACTGTTTGTGTGTTTGTGTGTTTATACTTTACAGTACTCCTCAATTCTCCCAATGTTGTTTGAAATAATAAGTGAATCGACATAAACTAAGCTTTTATCCTAGTTTTTGAAGATTTACATGAATTGTACAACTGTTGTTGCCAGCAATATGTATTAATGGAGTTGTTAATGGATTTACAGTGTTTTCTGTAATCGCGGAAGACGTGCGGCTGTGATCTAGTACTTCAACAAAAGTTTCGCCCCTTTGGATCATTCTTGCAATGTTGTTTTTGCCTTCAATCGATTCTTCTATAAACTTTTCCGCAACTGAAGAACTCTTCCATCCACCGTGCTGTTTCAGCTCCAGCATTGGCCAACAACGTTGAGGAAGTCCTCCTGAAGCAATGACCTGTATACTTTTCTGGTTGGTCTAGTTTTAAGAACTCAGCTATTTTCTTAGGTGCTCCGCCAACAGTATGTATACCAGCTCTTTGAGACAGACATTTTCCTTGTCTATAATCCACCAAAAGAGCTTTCAGGGAGACGTGTTGCCGTAAATTAATGTATTTTCTAAACACATCCAAATAGTGAACCTCATCACTGTTAATCACAGTGAAAGCTCGTCGAATATGCGTTTTTGTCTGGTTAATCTTAACTACTAGCTGAGTAATTTGTTCCTTTGTCAGTACCTTCGATTGGTTTGGCTGATGGTCTACATTTTGTTTTTTCAAAAAAGCTGTCAACTTTGGGAAACTTGATATGTTGACATTCTCATTAACCATAATCATTGATTTTACCATCGAGTGTTTGGACCATAATGAAGAAGGGTTGAATGTTTTTGACTGCAAATTTAAACTGTTGAAAAGAATATTCATTAAAAAAACTTGACCAAAAAGTAAGCCAACATCAGCACTAGTTTTCAAATTGTGTTGTTCACGCCAGTTGCAAAACAGCGCATATTCTTTTTCATATCTTTTCGCAGACTTAACTGGAATGATTTGCCCTATCGCTTCCGCTGTTTTCTCAGTAATTTCATCTAATTACAGATCCATTTTCTCTGCAGATATTTCGTGTGTGCGGAAAAATTCAATATGTCTGTCTTTATTTACATTGTTACTTAGTAACCACTGTTCATTTTTTATTTATAATGCAAATAATCAACCATGTTAAGAATAAATCAAGTAACATAATTTTTTCACAGCAGTCTTCATGACTTCCTAATAAAATGATCAAATATGTCATTTCAGTTTCATATTTTATTGCGATTAAAACCAAAGGCAATATGAAAAAAAATATAGTACGATACACGTCCGTGAAGTGATTATTACGGTACTCGATTAGATATTCTTGACTCGGCTCCTTCGTCGCCTCGTCCATAAACATCTATCTCGTACCGTAATAAGTCACTTCCCGGACTTGTAATGTAAATAACTATTATCGAATTTTTTTTATTATTAACCGATGACAAAAGAAATTTACAGATTTTTGTAAGTGCATTTGTATATTTACCAAACAAAAAATCATTTGTTTTCAGGTGGAATGTAGCGATGGCCAAATCGGTTATGGAAGAAGAAAAAGAGCAATTTCGGAAATACCCGCAGACCCAAATAAAATATTTGAAATAACGATTACATCTTTTATCAAAGTGGGATCGGAAAATCTTGTAAATGTAGCTAATGAAGAAAAAACCTACAGTAATAAAAAATTCATTGTAGGCAATCAAAAGGCAGAGAGAGATGTTATTAAAGGTTAGCAACTATTCGAATTAAAACCTTTAAATTCTGCGGATAATTATAGTGCAGTCATTCAAGCATTATTGTTCCGAATTTTTTTACTGTGAACCGAATTGCATACAATTTTGGAATTAGGCTCATATTACTCTCAACTTCAAAAGTGAAAAAATCACCTATAAGGTTTTTCGAAATATCCAATACTTTTTAAGGTATTGGCAATTGAAAATTCGCAATTTTTTCATGTTTTTCATCGGTTTTTTGCAAATATCTCCAAAAACATAGGTTTTATCGAAAATTTTATGGAGAACAAAATGTAGCAGGTAAAAAAATGAACAATTTGATTTTTTATAAAGTATTTTAAGTGCAATATTGAGCTAGATATTAAAGATCAAAGCCGTTTTTTATTTTGTCTAAAATTTAATCGATGTGGTTAATGCCATCTAGCGGCGAGCAGATGCATGTTATGCATTCTAATAAAAAAGGATTTTGTAGTGCTAGCAATAAGCTTTAAAATGAGCACCAAAGATAATAGGGAATTATTGGAAACGCTATAAGGTAAACGCCTTATTATGGTCGTTCCGAAAATGACAGTTACGCATGCACATTAGAAAGTATTTAATACGTGAACTATAATAAAACACTGCCTCCCTTTATTTACGACTGGATACTGCATTTAAGGATTCCTTATTTCCCTAATTTGCCAAACCTAACGTCATAAAAAAAAGTTTCTCAACTTAAGTAATATGTGTGTAACTATATTCGGTTTGGGTTTTGTTTTGTGTCGTTATAGTGCTGAAATTTTCTGTTTTCTTTTTGATTATAGGAGGTTTCATGCAAACTATGATTAATTTAAAAGTAAAACTAAGAATATAAATGAAAGTAATGTAATGTAGATGTTTATATCAGAAACTAAGATTTAAACTAAAACTAATAAATATGATATTTCTCATTTCCTTGCAAAATATCTACATTAAATTACATGGTTTTATGTTCTCTAGTTCTATTTTTAAATTAATCTTGGTTTTAATTTTTGCTTGCATGAATTCACCTGAAATCTTCAAAGTTTAAATTATAAAATATGTTCTACTGTTAACTTCTATAAGAATTACACCGAGATTTGAACGTTTTTTTTAGGAAACAATAAAAAGACACAAATACAATTAGATTTTTTTATTAGAAATCAGAGATTAGAAACAAAAAACATCGCTCTCCTAAAACTGTCAATTTAAAGATAGAGTTCCAATAACTTAATTTCTACTCTGACATTTAAGGTTTTACATTAAGGGATTACCTTATAGGACGGTGTTCAATAATTCCCTAATATATCATCTTTGTGAGCACTATTAAAAGTCTTTTGCACGTAAAATAAGTGAGCTGTATTGCAAATAAGAGGAGCATCTAAGGTTTTTTCTTTTAAATCAATGGGTTTCAGAAGTGCCATTTCCACCAAAATTAAAATTAATCGTATTCCGTCTAGAATTAACTTTATTACGATACGATGAGTTTGATAGATCGTATCAGTTTGGCTGTTTCAGGTCACATATTTTTCAAAAAAGTCACTATTAAAAAAACAAAAAATTCAAATTTTTAAAATAACCACCTTTTTTGATAATATCTCAAAAATGACGGCAGATACGTATAAAAGTGTGGGGATGAAAAATTTCGATATTTTTCCGACAAATAATTTGTTTATTTTTTTTTTTTTTTCTGTCAAACAAAAATTTACAGAGATATGATTGGTTAAAGAGCGCATGGCAGCGCAACCACAGCCTCTCTTAAGCCCTTTAACCCTTCACCGTTTTAGAAAAAGGATTTTACTATATATTGCAATGAAGGATGTTGTAGCTCTCTTAATAACCTTTACAATAGCTTTTTATAAATTGTGTTAGCATGAAAATTGAAGGAGTTATGGTCCAAAAACTTATCATATATATAAATATGTATATTTACTGTTTTAATTTAGGGGTAGTTTTAAGGGTAGAAAAGCTTAAGAATATTATAATCATTTTCGAGAGTATGGAATAATATTAAAATCCTTTTCATTTTTTTTTTTTAATGTTAACAATTTTTTATCAAGGGGTAGTTTTCAAGGATTGAAAGGGGGTTAAAAATTTGATAATTAAGGGGCCTAGAAGTAAAAGGGTTTAAGTGCCATTTTAGCATTTGAGAGATAAATGGCAGTAAAGTGTATTACTGAATATTTTGATAAGTTCTTCAACACTAACAGAGATGGCAGCATAGACCGTAAATGAAGTTAAATCATTTTACCACCAAGTAAAAGTATCCTTTAGGTATCATTTTCCGCATTTAAATCATATTTTTATTAAAAAAAACTGCACTTGAACCCTTTTACTTCTAGACCCCTCAATTATTATAGAGAATATAAAATATTACTTAAGTACTCTATACTTACATCTTTTTATGTCATGGCAAAGTATTTTTTGTGATTTTTTCAATTTAGGGGTTGTTTGCAAGGGTTGTAAAATTTTTGAGGTGTTGAAAATGATTTTAATATGAGGTAATTGTGTTAGAAAACACTTTATAATTTCACCACTTACTATTAGACATGTTTTCTAGCGATAAAATGACTCAATGTCAATTTTTACATTAAGGGGTTCTTTACACTCCTTAAAAATAAGAGGCGGAGTTCAGATCATTTTCACTTTTGAAGTTAAGGGTAAGATGAGCCCAATTCCGAAATTTCGTGCAAATTGATTCACAGTAAAAAAATTCGGAGGTAAAACCGTATTTTTCGTGCGATTTATTTACTCACAACTGGTATTTTTTACAGACAAAACATTATTTAAAATCGATCCAGCCCAAGAAGTGCTTGAATTAAAGGAAGAAGAAATTTACACTTCTATCTTGGCAGATAGCGGCTGTTCTTCACCATTATTTTCCCTTTCCGTTTTATTCATAACCATTCTTCAATTTCTTTTGTAAATACTAAACTATAATTCAATGCAGGCTCAAAATTATTCTTATAAAACATGTAAATATGTCTGTGATAATGTGACGAAGAATAAAGTAGGTGTGAATGTTGAGGTTGCAGGTAAAACATATTTATCAAAGTCCGAAAAAATATTGCAATAAACCCTTTTTGTGAGATTGGAGCAGCATTTTTAATTGTATGCATAAAATACGAGGCTATTAAATAACGAGACTGCGTATGAAAAAGAGTTTTATTTTAAAAGTCATTCTACAATAGAATGCTCCCCTTCCTTCGCCACATACCGTTCCATTCGTTTTTTCCATTGGTCAAAGCAATGCTGGAAGTCTTCTTTTGTAAGAGCACTTAGGAGCTCCGCCGATTTTCGCCTCACCTCTTCCAACGACTCAAACTTGGTTCCTTTTAAGGCAGATTTGATCTTCGGAAACAGGAAAAAGTCACAGAGTACTAAATCAGGCGAGTACGGCACGTGCTCGAGCACTGGAATGCCTCTAGCGGCTAAATAACGCTTTACAGACAGCGCGGTATGGGTAGGTGCAAGATCCACGATTTGTTTTCCACAACTCCGGCCGTTTCTTACGCACTCGCTCTCGCAGCGTTGCCAAAACTTTCAAATAGTAAGTTTGGTTCACAGTTTGACCCTCTGGAACCCATTCAGTCATCAGCTTTTGGTCAGGGGTCAAATGTTTTGGGACCAACTTCGCACAGACTTTCTTCATCTTCAATTCGTCATGTAAAATTTTTCTGACAGTTTCTTTATCGGCGTTTACAGTCCCAGCAATCATCCGATTGCTCATACGACGATCTCCACGTCACTGTTTGCAGAGTTGAAACAGAGACAGGTCGACCTGTACGTTGGTCATCTTCGGTGCTCTCTCGACATTCAGAAAACTTTTTATACCATTCGACAACACACGCACGAGATGGAGAATTCTCACCATAGGCCTCTTTCAACAAGTTAAAGCACTCAGTCGGAGTTTTTCTTAACACATTGTTATCGGCACGAGAAAAAAACACGTTCGTTTCTAGCCTCTACAGAAAAAATACTACTACAGCGACAAAAACGTGTTTTCGTACAATACTGGAATAGTAGACACTTCCAACTATCTAACGCTGCATTCGTTTCCCACCCTACCCCTCTAGAACGCCTTCTGCGCGCGCAGTCTCGTTATTTAATAGCCAGTAGTATTAAAACAGGTAAATGAAATATACCTAGTTGATTAAGTTATAAAGTTAGACCCACCAATCTCTAAAAAAGTTGTGAAATTTGAAATATGATGTCACATAAATAAAGTTATAATGAGTACTACAAGTTTTTCTATTATATAGAATAAACTGTTTAAAATTGACCAGAGCTCTGAATACATGGAAATGACTTAAAGTTTATGGAGTTTCTAGAAAGTTTAAATTGATGAGATCTAATCCGAATATCAGTCTAAAGTTTTTTTCCAATTTCACATTTATAGTAGGGGAGCCCAAGCAGGGATTTCTGGATTTACTGAAGCGCGGCAGATTAATATACAGGGGGATACCTTGTATCTTGTTAAGTACTTTATAACTCATTTATTTACGAGTTCATAAATTTATAATAATACAGATTTTAAATATAATTGAATTAGAAAAAATTATTTTTAAAATAGTTTAGATTGACTTGGTGCTGCGAACCTCGCTTCGCTCGGCACGCCATATATGAGATTAATAAAAAAAATCGATCACCTGAAATTCTCGAGCGCGTCAGATTAAGATAGGGTGAGTGTAAACGTGTATATTCCATTAATCTGACAATTCGTGAGTGACCTAAAGAAGGAGGAAGGCTACAAAGTTGTAAAAAACCGTTATCTTCACATTCTCGAGCGCAACTAAATCTTTTTATTTTTATTTTAAAGGGAATAATTCAAGAATTACAAAAAATATAATATAATTTGTCGATTTCCACAAGCCGAAATAATAAAAATTCATCGATAAAGTTTAATGCGTACAGCCAGGGCCTCTTTTGTAAATGGGCCCGATGGGCCCGCGCCCATGGCGCAAGATTGAGGGCGGTACAAACAAGAGAAAATATTTTAAAATCACGCGCCAATGGATTGCGCGCAAAGTTTTCAGCTCTAGAAAGGATTAAGTAAGTGACTAGGTCAACACTTGAACAAACTAAGCTGAACAATACCGAAACTGATGTAACCCTAAAAATGAACTTTGATGATGTCATTAACGAGTTTGCTGGGAAAACACTTAGGAAACGACCAATCATGTAAAGTTTTGAGTATTTATGTTTGTAGTTTTACCTTAAATAGCTAAATTTGGTTGAATTTGAAGTTTTTCATAAATAAACCCATTTTATAAATCCAGTTTATAGAAGGGGGAGGGGCGGAGATCGGGCTCAGGCCCATAGCGCGTTACTTGCAAACCGCGGGCATGTCTCTATCTGTTGCTCTCTCACTCCGTCCTGACTCTGGTTACAGTTGCCATGACGCCATGTCAGCTGATTACATAGACTCGTTCGTGGCATGATATTGTTTACAACGTATTTCCAACGTTTTTGCTAATTTATTGCTTATAATTATTTTCTTTTATAAATATAAATATTCAACTGAAAAAGAAACCATAAACTTTATTTCCCAAGCTTTTTAATTAATTAAGTTCAATGAAAAAAATTAAATTGTCAGATTAGGCGAATTCATAAAATATTATGAGAGGGATCAATTTGTTTGTCCCATTTTCTTATGCCAAAGTTTTAGCTGTAATGTATATTACTTATTTTTTTTATTTCTTGGGTATTAGGTTATATCGTTAAGTAATAAGAATCATAGTGTTTTAATGAATTTTTATTAAATGTAACCTTAACATTCAAGAAATTAAAAAAGCACAAATTATTTATGATGGTTAATTAAGAAAAAATTTTTTAGAACAGTAAATGATTCTTTAGTTAACATTACATTATGTATACTACTGGTATTTATTTTAAATTTTGTTACATTTAACAAAACCTCAAAAAATCTTACGAGATTGAAAAAAAAGTTTTTTTCCATTTTAAACCCTTACGTACGACCACCCCCCATGCAAATATGCAGGACATACGTGATATCAATATCTAACGCGCTCGAGTATGTTCGTGCAACAGTTTTTTTTACATTTTTGAAAATCTATGCCCGCCCCCTCCCCGATGAAAAGGTGTACATTATATAACATTTTTTCTTTCTATCACCTCAGATTCTCAACCCAATAGGTCTCTATGACGCTCGAGATTTAGCATCGTGGGCTCCCCTACTATTATAATTTACATTGCATATTTTTAGTCTCTGATAAATGCATAGTATTTTCCGCTACCTAATAGTCGTCTGCATGTTAGAAAATAATCTTTTATATTAATCGAAACTGCCAACTAGTTTTAACAAATATTTAATATTTCAGGCTTCTAAATAATATATCTTTTAATTGAACATAGAAATAACAATTATGTAGGTAGATATTGGAAATGCGGTTTTCAATGTTAATTACCATAACCTTAAAAAAAATAACTGTAATAATAGGTGCGTTCTTTTTGACTGACATCTCAGCTCACTTCAATTGAGACAAACTCAATTGAAACGCGCGACCTGCCGACGCATGCGTAATTATACAAATATACCTACGAAATAAGAGACATAATAATGCAGATATTATTATTTGTTATACCTTTCTTCGCCCTCTGTGCATCTTCAAGGGAAAGATTTAAAGTATACTCTACATTTGTATTAGCATCTAAGTTAGGTTATTATGTTGTTTTTAAAACCCAAACAAATCAAATATTTCTTGCTCCCCACCACTTTATTTCCGACTCAAGTCTAACTGATACCCCCGCATAACACATTCAGCATCGGTAAAGGGGGAGGAAAAATCTCAGCTCACTTCGAACTGAGTGAATCGAAAAGAACGCGCACATTACCGATGTGAGCTGAGATTTACTGAGATCTCAGTTAAAAAGAAAGCACCTAATGTAATGATGAAGTATAAAATCATATCGTTGGAAACAAATTTGGATAAATCGTACTAAATCTGAAATTTCTTTTATTTTACAATATATTTAGAAGGTTTGTGCATTATGCATTTTTAGTTTATTTATATCGACAACTTAGTATTGTAAAAAATTATTACAGGTTAAATAATTGTGCAATAAAAGTATAAAATTAATGAAGCAAATCATCCATATCTCCAATGTAACTCTTCTTAAATAAAGAAAAACCAATATCAATGTCACAAATTTTTATTATTATAAAGGTTGAAAATCTAAAGCGCTACTAGTTTCGGCCTACAATAAGGCCATCATCAGGCTATAAAAGTTGCAAAGTAAAAGATTAAATATATTCAAGAAGATTGTAAGATTGCAGTTGATGGTGTAACATTTAAATTATAACGAATAATGCATATGTATATATAAACTATAATGGTTAAAACCAACGTAAAAGGTAAAGTATTAAATTATACAAAGAGAGAAGAAATGGACATTGAAAAAGAAAAGAAAAAAACAGATAAGTAAAGAGGAGAGCATTAAGCTCAATGAATTTAATTATAAAATTACATGAAAATTAAATTAAAGGGGGTTGAAGCAACCTAAATGCCGAAACTAACCAATAAGATAAGTGTAATAAGTATAACCAACTGCAATCTTACAATCTTCTTGAATATATTTAATCTTTTACTTTGTAACTTTTATAGCCTGATGATGGCCTTATTGTAGGCCGAAACTAGTAGCTCTTTAGATTTTCATCTTTTATAATAATAAAAATTTGTAACATTGACATTGGTTTTTCCTTTCTTTATATAAAATTAATGGTTTGGTGCTAATAATGCCGATATATCAGTTAAATAAGTGTAACATTAACTAAGCAAATTTTACTTTTATCTTTTTGTAAATATTTTATTATGGCACATGCAAGTTGTTTTAAGATGTTTTAGTTCCAAATTTTCTGACGTTAGGTAATATAAATCATTAGTTCTTATTTCTTATAGGGTTTTGTTCTAATATAGCCGAAAACTGATCAGCCAATAGAGAGGTTTTAAGCCCCTAAGCCCCTTATTTATATGCCTAGTAGCCTAGTTATGGTTATCGTTATTTTTGCAGCATCTACGTTGCCACTTGTTGTATTATTTCGTCCAAACGTTAGAACATTTTAAATTTACATGTTTTATTACCTGTAGTAGAATAATTTAAAAGCATTAGAAGAGATTAATTTTACTGCAAATAGGTATTCGCGAATTAGTATTTTTTTAATAGCAATGTGGTTAAAAGGAGACCATACTTTAAATTTATAACATTTGGGATGAAGTTAGAAAATAAATTGAATCTGGCAACACCGAAAATATTATAAAGTTGTCTACGGTAAGACGACAGAATTAGCCTCAAAAAAGGTATCACTATTAGATTGGTTGTTTCACATTTTTCTTAATTTTGTTTTTTGTGATAAACAATGAATGAGATAAACACAAATTTAACAGGTGTTATTCTTAGGTTAGGTTAAGTAACATTCATTAAATTTTGACGTTATTTCTAGTGGCTTAAAATCTCACTTTTATTTTGTCGAAGTAATCGTTACCATTAATAAAAATAACCATAAAATAGTCTAAAACAGCCGCTAAATTAGTGGCTTAAAATCTCTCTAATCAGTTGTTGATAACAGCTCCGTTATGGTAGGTATGGCCAATTTGAGAAAGTTTGTGGGTTGAATTAGAACAGACCTATAGTAAATTTTAACATTTTATATGAAATATTGAAATGACATAAAAATAAAATGTAACTAGTCTTAATGAATTTTTTTTATTATAATAATAAAATGAAATTAACTAATAATATTTTTTTCATTTCCTTCCTTATACACAAAAAAAATTAGGTATTTTAAATGCTCAAGATCAGTAATAAATGAAGTGAAATATATTTTCAATATATTTTTTATAATATACCACTTTCATATTAGTAGTATTAAATTAGTATTAGGACTCTGAAAAAGATATCTTGGTTATCAGTACACACTATCTATGTATGAATGTATGAATGAGTTAGGGGTGATGATTACACTGCGACCCATAGAATCTATTGTGTCCCCCCTTACTTGCCATGTTCTGATGTTTTCCCAGATTTATAGCAGCTCTACGAGTCCTATTTTCCTGAGGAAGTTTAGGACATCGTCGGGCTTCAAATCAGGTAGATCCCCTTCCTCTATTTCATGTGCTCCTAGGTATCTAGCCCTAGACTTTTGCAAGGCAGGACATTCTGAGAGTATATGTATTGAGGTTTTATCCTCTTCCTCACAGAATCTACACTTTGCTTCATCTGCTAACCCTAGTTTTTTCATGTGGCTTCTTAACCGGCAATGCCCGGTTAATATTCCCGTTAGAATACGGAGCCTTTTTTTACTGAGGTTGAGGCAGCTAAGAGATCTCTTCTGGTCATAGTTCCCCAGTAGTATCTTAGATTGCCTCAGTCCTTCCAGCTGATTCCAGTACTTGGATTTTTCTTTCTCTATTTCCTCCCTTAGTTTTCCTAAGATTACTCTACTGCTGATCCCACAAGATGGTTCTGGTCCCAAATGTGGGGTTTCAGCTCCTTTTTTTTGCCAGCTTATCTGCTGTTTCATTCCCCTCTATTCCTATGTGTCCCGGGACCCATAGGAGGGTGACAGTGTTCTTCTGGCCTAGTTCATTTAGTTTGCCTAGGCATTCCCAAACCATCTTCGAACTGATTATATTTGAACTCAGCGCTTTGATGGCTGCTTGACTATCCGACATGATCACAATCTCTTGTCTGCGATAGTTTCTTCCAATATTGAATTCCACACATCTTTCGATGGCGAGGACTTCTGCTTGAAAGATGCTCGGGTATGTGCCCAAGCTTTCTGAGTATTTGGCTCTCGGTCCAAAAACTCCTATCCCAGTTCCCTCGTCTTTAATGACTTAAAAAAACAACGATCTAGTGGTTGCAGGTAATGAGTCGTATGGCTCGGAAGGCAAAGTAGAATTATTTCGTTATCTTGACAAAAATTCAGCACATCTACAGAGTTTGTATGGGAAGTGTGACCATCAACAATTAACAATACGGTTCCGGATGGCTTGCAAGGCAGAAAATGTGATTCTAGCCAATTTTTAAAAATAGTTGCATTAACATAAGCCGATTTCTCAGACATAGTAAACTGAGAACCAGGCGGCATTCCATCAGCAAACTCCTCTTTTTTGTTTTTTCCCTTGAATATCGAGTAAGGCGGAAGAAACATTCCCTCAGGGTTGCAGCACGCAATTACAGAAATTGTTTCGCCTTTCTCACCTGACGTTAATGAAGAAACGTTTTTAGAACCTTTAGCCGCTATGACTTGCATTGATTTACTATTTAATTGTAAACTGGTCTCGTCGATATTAAAAATATTAGCTGGTTTGTCAAAAAGATCATTTTCACGAAGTATTTTCTCCAAAATTTCAAAATAATGTCTTACTGTCTCGCGGTTCATACCGGTAGCACGATTGATAGAGATTCCCTCAGCCTTTCGGATTGAAAGGTCTGGATGACGCCGTAAAAACGAGTGCAGCCAATCGTATCCAGCTTTGCCAATATCTTTATTGAATTTGTGCTTTATTTTCATCTGTTCGGCAAGTTCAAATGCCCATGTTCTTACAGAATTTCTATCAGGGGCAAACCCAAATTTTTAAAGGGTTTTAATATGCCGCACCAGTTTTAATTCCACATCAACACCTAAGCATGATGACGGTACGAGACCATGTTTTTCTGTATCAGACTTTCTCAATCTGCCTTTTAAAGTTGATTTAGGGATTCCAAAATTTCGTGCGGCCTGATTAACTCCCATAGTTCCATTTTTGACAGACTCGATGGCATTTTTTAACGATTCCGCGCTCCAACTAGCTCTTGTTGCATTTTTTCTTCTAAATTCGGTCGGCATTTTTATTCAGCTATACTCCTGGTCACAGTTATTATGCAGTGTGGCCGGCATAGGCCAATGTAAATCTTATGGTCGAATATTCAACACTTGCCGCTTTGGTTAAATTTATTGGTAAAATTTATCTAAAAGCATAATTATAAATATTCTTAATTACTCACTAAACGGTTTTCAAAATGAATAATTTAGTCAACATTTAAATCATAATAGTAACACAATGGCAAGTTATATTCCCGCGCCAGTTGGAACCAAATTCGAAGAACATGCCGATATGGCAACGCCGTCGTCCATAAACGTAATGCTGCATAATAACTGTGAACCAGACTATAGAACAAAAACATTCCATTAGCATAAAATAACGAAATGACTAAGCTTGCCATAGTGGTCGCTCTCTCCCATTTGACGGTGGTCGGACTCTACCAAAATAATGGGGGAGACCATCCACATGTTTAACCAAAGACTGCAATAAATAACATGCTTAATTTTGGGGTTAAGTATCTTTTTGTCCTTATTTTACCATAATACATTGATAGTTTTGAATTAAACTTATCTAATTCAGCTTTATCACTTCACATAGATATATATTAGAAAACTTTTCGGTAGTTAGGATTTTTTTATAACGATTTACTGGCTATCAACAACAGAAAAACTCGTCATGATGTGATATATGAAATATGCACAAAGCAACTGCTAATCGGTGTGACCTACACATCTATCTGCAATTGAACTATTAGCTGTGGACGGTCTCTACCGGTGGTCGATCTCTCCCGGGTTTACCTATAATAATTCATTTATAAACATGTTTTAATCGCGCGGTCATAAATTTATAATAATAGAGATTTTAAAAATAATTCAATTAGAAAAAATTATTTTTAAATTAGATTAGATTGATTTGGTCACCGAACAATAGAATGTACTGGAGAGGATAAGTCCAAGCTTTGTCTAAATTGTGGGAAGGGTGGTCATAAGGCCAGAGAATGTAGTAACGAGGCATACTGCTTCAAATATCAGATAAGAGGTCACAGAATGGACTTAATGAAATGTCCCAATTTCAGGGATTGTGTCGCAAAAAAATCCAATAATGCTACGAATACTACAAGTTAATCTTGGTCGTGCCAAAGTGGCGCACGATCAAGCACTAGCAAAAGTACTAGAACTTCAGGTAGATATAATGGTGGTTCCAGAACCTAACAAAAATATATGTAAAGGACCTGGTTGGATATCTGATAACAGGTCGGATGTAGCATTCTATATTAAAAATAAAAACTGCGGCATAACAAGTACAAAAGTACAGGAAGGATTCGTTATAATGAATATCCGGGAAATATCCCTTATAGGTTGCTATTTGTCTCCCAATATACCCTTAGATCTATACAAACAAAAGGTGGATGAATTAATGGAATATGCGAGGACAGCAAAAAAAGTAATAATATCTGGAGATATCAATTCTAAAGCTCCTCAATGGGGTTCACCGCAAAGCGATCGCCGAGGCGAATACTGGTGCGAATACTTAGCTTAACTAGACATGGTCGTGCTTAACACCGGAGAACCTACTTTTGTAAGAAGAGAAAGCAAAACACATAATGACGTTACATGTAGTAATACGAGACTAGCTAATAAAATTAAAAACTGGAAAGTCCTTGATGGTGTTTTATTCACCTTCCATAATTACATATATTTTGAGATAGATACTCCAACAAAAAAAATAGATGGCAGAAAGGCCCAGGACCCCAATATGCAAAATTTGGAACAAATGGTTAAAAATATAGAAGAAAACACTTGTAACACAATAGAACAATTAAGTAAGGAACTGAAAAAAGCCATAAGACAATCTAGTGCATCGAGTAATAGAGGCATATATACTGTACCCTACCCAGTTAGACGTAGATTAACTCGGGATCACAGGCGGGGAATAATGGATATTTCCCTATGGGACGAGTTCAAAACAAAAAAGAAGGAATTAGGAAAGTTAATAAAAAAGCAAAAAATACATGCTGGAAAGAACTACGCAGCAACCTGGAGCTCGACATATGGGAGCAAGCATATAAGGTAATTATGAAGCAATTTAAAATGGAGGCACCCTATAACCCTACAGATGAAAAAAGACTAGAAATATCAAGATATTTGTTCCCAGAGAAACCAGTAGTGATATTTAATAAGAGAGATGCTGACGATGTAATACCGTTTACGGAAGAAAAGCTAAAACGTGCAGGTAACAATATAAAAAGTGGAAAAGCAACAGGGCCCCTCCAGAAGTAATAAAAATAGCAGTTAAAATTAACCCAGAGATTATACTTAAAATATTTAATAATCTGTTGTACCATCAAGCGTTCCCGAAGACATTAAAGGAAGCCAAGCTAATCTTGATATGGAAACCGGGCAGACCTGGAGATTTACCTTCATCATATCGACCAATATGTCTTCTGGACTGTATTGGGAAACTATATGAGGCACTCATAAAGGACAGGTTGGAAGAGGAACTATCACAGCGGGAGGCATTATCAGAGTTCCAATATGGTTTCCGCAAGGGAAGATCTATAATTCATGCTGTACATTGGATTAAGGAGAAGACGCAAAACACAAAAAAAAGGTGGGCTGCTCTTGTTGCGTTGGATGTGCGTAACGCGTTCAACTCGGCCAACTGGCAAATAATTATTCATAGGCTAAGGAACCTAGGAGTGTCGCAATATCTTATTAATATCATTATAGAGTACCTCACTGATAGAACACTTTTGGTCAACAGAGGTGTACAGATGAAACTGACAGCTGGAGTCCCGTAGGGATCGGTTTTGGGGCCTACTCTATGGAACCTACTATACGACAAAGCATTACAAATTAGGATGCCGGTGGGAGTCAGGACAATCGCTTTTGCAGATGACCTTGTAATATTAAAAAACTCTTCGTTTTAAGAAAACTTCCAATATTTATTTAAAAAATTGCTTTTTTAACTTTAATGACAGCCGTTTCGCTAGACTTAGCATCGTCAGATGGACTTCCAAAAAGTAAGGGTTAGTACAATCAATTTGACCTTGTAATATATATAGAAGAGCAAATGCCATGGCTATTAATGTATAAAGGAAATGCAGCGCTAAATAAAATCAGCACATGGATGAAGGAAAATGACTTGAAACTCGCAGACGAGAAAACAGAAGCTATTGTGCTGAAAGGTCCCAGGGACAGATCGGCGATTAAATTTAAGTTAGGAAACGTTCAGATTACCCCCGCACAAAATATTAAATATTTAGGAATCCATCTGGACGACCGAATGAGATTTACTACACATATCGAAAAAGCAGTAAAGAAATCGCGAGAAAGATCTGAAACATTAAGAAGGCTGATGCCTAACATAGGAGGCCCGGGGTTCATGAAGAGAAGAACTCTATTACAAGTAGTACATTCAATACTGCTGTTTGGTGCACCGATATGGTGCGATTCAAAAAATACAGAGAACTTATTACCAGAGCGCAGAGACTACCGCTTATACGCGTAGCAAGCGCGTACAGAACTGTATTTACAGTTGCATTACAGGTAATATCAGGTGCCATACCGGTGCATCTGTTAGCTAGAGAAAGAGTACGTTTATATGAAACTGGAAGGGGACATATCACAGAAGTGAGAAACGAAATCCGAGAAGAGATCCTATACGCTTGGCAACAGGAATGGCGAAGAGAAACTCTGAAAGGTCAATGAACCAAAAAACTAATTCCAAATGTTATTAACTGGCACGAGTGCAAACATGTTGTAACTAACTATTACATGACAGTTTCTTTCTGGACATGGATCTTACAGGGTCTATACAAGAATAGGTAAGAGTACTAATGAAGATTGCGTTTATTGCGGGGAATATGATTATGCAAATCATACTGTATTCCATTGCAATAGATTCAACACACTCCGCAATAATATGGAACTTCAGCTAGGCATTCAGTTAACACCAGAAAACTTCATGCAAGTAGTGACAACAAGCGAACAGGCATATAAGACTGTATACACGGCGGTTAATAGCATAATGAAGGTAAAGACAACAGAAGAACGTACCCATCAACAAAGAAATTGAAATGTCAGCCAGGGTACCTGATGTAACGCTGAAAAAGCAGTCCTAGGTACAACTGGTGGAAGAGGAGGTGTTTTTTAGCAGGTAGGTCACTGGAATTGAGGCCGGCGGTACTCGATCTCCCCCTCCCCGAAAGGGGGATAACGAGTGCCGCCGGTCTTACTCTGGTGGAATCCTGCACGCCTGGGATACGCTCCCAGATGTCTTACGAAAATTTTCACCTCAGGAAAAAAAAGATTTATTTTGTGCTGCGAACCTCGCTTCGCTCGGCACGCAGTGATTAATTTATAATAATACCAAACTTAAACATAATAGAGCTGGCCAAAATTGTTTTTAAATTAGTTAAAATTAATTTTGCACCAAATTAATAAATAATTCATTTATAATTTTAACTTTTTTTAATTTTAATTCGGAAAATGTTTTAATTCAGAACATGTTTTAATTCGGAAATTTGCCTGCAGAATATTTAAAATTACCCAACTCTAAATTGTACATGGGTCATTGTTTTCGCCGATCTTCTGCAACAATTTTAGCAAATTCAGGCGGAGACTTATTAACATATTTAAGAGACATGGTGAATGGCGCTCAAATACAGTGGATGAAGGAATTTTTGACGATTTGATCTCCAACAAAATTGAAACTGCCAATAAAATAAAAAAATCCATTATTTTAATTCTTATGATATTAAGAACAATAAAAAACTGAACGGTTAAACTAAACTTCCACTATTTATTCGAAAAATTCGCTTTAAAATTTAATATGTCAATCTGACGATGCTAGTTATAGCGAAACAGCTGTAATTGAAATTTAAAGCGAATTTTTCGAATAAATAGTGGAAGTTTAGTTTAACCGTTCAGTTTTTTATTGTTCTTAGTAAGATGAACTTTCACAAAGTAAAGGTTAACACAATCAATTTCTTATGATATTATTACTAATGAAGAACAGGCATCAACATCTTCGTTGACAAACGTCAATATTACCTTTAATGAAAACCTGCGATTAAAAAAAAATACACCAGGCATAACAATTCAAAATTGTCCAAATTTCACTATTAAATCGATGGCTAAGAGGACAAATATTGTATGTCCATTTTTGTTATAAATGGGATACGTCGGGGTCTATGCTGGTCGAGATGAAATCTTTATTGTGCTCAAATATTGTATGTCCTTTTAAAACGGTTTACTAGTTACTAAAGTAGCATTAAAGATATGTCCATTAAAAACACTATAAGCTTAGTGCACAAATGTTCTATGTCCAATGCAATTTTTGTGCCGTTCACAAAATTAAAAACGTAACAACTCTTTTATTGTATGTCCAAAGATACAATATTTGTCCACAATGTTGGAGGCTTATCAACGTGTTGCACGTGCCTGCCTTCTGAGGTAATTCCAGAAGACTAAGAAATTTTGTGGAGAGATTACCTACATCCGTAGAGGCTAACGATTTTGTTCCAAGTGATTCTGAATACGGAACACACTAAGGTTTACTTGTGTTTTACTTTAACCATGTTTTTTTAATAATAAAAAATTGTATGTCCTTATTCTACATCATATTTATTGTATCTCCATACAGAGGGTTACTTTTAGCTTTTTAAATGTGATTAATATTTAACCCTAATAGAAATAGAACTGAGTAATGTATAAAAGAAGGGTGTAACATGAACTTAATTGTAATTTAATTACTTTTAAAATAAGTACGGTTTGTCACGGTTAACGCAAACTTTTAAATTTATTTTACTGAAAACATCAATTTTGGACATACAATATTTGTCGTCTTAGCCATCGAAATATAAGTTTAACTAATTTTTTTATTCAACAATTCATTTTCTTAAATTCGTTATATTCAAAGAATAAAATACCTATATAAGTTACTCTGCAGAAAAAAAATGTATTTTGCCTAACAGGGTTTCGTAATATGATACAATATCACCGTGTTCTATTAAATATTAATTATTTTCCCTTTTGTATACAGGGTGGAGGATAACTAACCTTTCATTTTCTCTCTTCTTTCAAATGGAACCTGCATTTTATATCATAAATAGAATATTCGATTATGTTACTTTAATTTTTGTTGATCATTCCCTATACCCAAATTTTATGAAAACAGAGTTCTTTTGTAATATTTATTATAAACCATAATTATTAACCTATTATGTGAAAGGAATAAACGTTGAATGTAACAAACAATCCTTAAAAATAATAAATTTTAATAAACAATTTATTCTAAATAAAACAAGTCACGAAAAGTATAATTCTAAGCATAATATTAAACTAAATGTTCAAAGTGTTCATCGTTAACATCAATGCAATGCTGCAGTCTAAGTTCAAATACAGTATTCGCCAAAATAAACAGTACCGAAAATAAAAATAAAAATTAATTTTTAATTTCTGTAATGTAAGTGTTCAAAATGTTCACCATTTCGATGCAAACAAGCTTCATATCGATTTTGTAAGTCAATAAACATATTTATAAAAAGTGGTTCATGGAACTGCCGAAAAATAGTTTGTATTCTTTCCCGTAGTTCGGCAATATTCGCCGGTGGATTTTCCGAATGAAATATTTTTTCCTTCATTATGCCCCAAACGTGTGCGTCAGGCGGCGTCATATCAGGTGAATGAGAAGGATATTCGAAGTCTGTTCCCCGACAAATTATTCTATTATCGAAATGCTGACGGAGTAAGTCTAAGGTGCGCACAGCTGTATGGCTTGTTGCACTATCTTGTTGGAACCATTGTGTGCGAAAGTGTAGATTTCGTGCACGGCAAAAGTTATTTAGATCTCTCACAAAAGGTATAATAATTTTCTCTCTATAACGTTCTTGGTTGACAGTAAGTGGATTCTGATTATCATCTTCAACGAAATAAGGACCAATCATTCCATTACCAGATACCGCGCACCAAACGGTAACTCTAAGACTGTGGAGTGGTTTCTCTACAATGCCATCAGGACGTTCAAATCCAAGGACTGGTTGTTTGTCGAATAATATAGCGGCTAAGATAAACGTGACTCTCGTCTGAAAACCATATGTATTTCAAAAATTCGGGATCTTCGTAAATTAAACTCAACATGCGACCACAGTAAATTTCTCTTGCACGTTTGTCCGCAGCATTTAGTCGTTGTCCAACTTGAATACGGTATGGATAACCACCAATTGATTTGAACATACGACGTAAAGACGTTTCACTAATGTTGAGTTTACATGCAGTTCTTACAAGACTTCTTTGAGGTGATTGCACAACTTGGTTAAAAACATGTCCTTCATTTTCATTAGTGCATACTGTTTTTCGACGACCTGAAGAACCTTTACGTTGACACAATACACTACCAGTGCAACGAAATTTTTCAACAACAGCTAACATCACACTTTTACTAGGAGCTGCTTTATTAAATTTTTGTTGATATTTTATTGATACCTGTTCTAAGCTTGGACCATCATTACGACCTTTTCCGTATGAACGAAAATAATGCTCTACCAAAAACAATTTTTCTTCCGTTGTTAGAACCATTTTTAAATCAAATTTAACTGCAGCGTACTATTAATATATCAACTAATGACAATTAAGTCAAATATGACAAATCCATATTACATAAACAACTCCACAGCACTCTCTGTTTCGGTACTGTTTATTTTGGCGGATACCGTAATTGACTAACATTTTTCAGCATATCAATGTTAACAGTTTGAAATGCCGCTGTGATTCTCTCTTTCATGTCGTGTCTAGTAGTCGGGGGAGTTTTATAAACCTCATTTTTTATTAAATCCCAAAAAAAGAAATACAAATTAGTTAAATCGGGAGACCGGGCTGGCCATCATTTGGGCCCCCTCTCCCAATTCATCTGTTATGAAATTCGGTATTGAGATAATGTTAACGGTGAACACTTTGAACATTTAGTTTAATATTTTGATAAGAATTATACTTTTGGTGACTTGCTTAAGAATTGTTTGTTACATTCAATGTTTATTCCGTTCACATAATAGGTTAATAATGATGGTTTACAATAAATATTACAAAATAATTCTGTTTTCATAAACTTTGGGTATAGGGAATGCTTAATAAAAATTAAAGTTTCATAATTGGATACTTATTCTATTTATTTAAAAGAAGAGAGAAAATGTAAGTAGGAGTTATTGTCCACCCTGTACACAAAAGGGAAAATAATTGATATTCAATAGAATACGGTAATATTGTATATCATGTTACGAACCCCTGTTAGGCAAAATACATTTTTTTTTCTGCAGCGTACAATAAGTCACAGAGCGTTGATTTACCTACGATTTTCACATAAACGTGTCCATAACTTCTGAAGGACTCTGTATAACGTATCAAAACCTTATACCAAAAGCTTCAAAAAAATGTGCGCAGTCCGAATTCGGTATAATATACAGGAGTTCCCATTTAAACAATGATATGTTTGGTTTGTAACGTTATAAAACACTATATAGTTTAAGGTAATTTCAAAATATAGACCCTAAAAACATCTACTATTTTTGTTAATAACATTTTTTGATATCCTCTAAAACAACACATATACCGAACTTTGTCGTAAGGTTTATACACCCTGTATAATTATGTTGATATAATTGGATATTTACACATATTTTTTTGACATTTGATTGTAACTCTTCTTTAATGGTGTTGTACATTTGGATTTTTGTATCACTGATTGTAGCTGATTTAGAAATGTGTAAGGAATTTCAACGGACTCTATTTATTGTAACATTTTTTACATCCTGATGATGGTCCTATAGAACCGAAACTAGTTGCTACAATTTAATAAACAGTTTGTGGGATACACTTTGTGTTTCCGTTGAACCTTTTTGAATCATATAGCATGGACATATGGATAACTTACAAGACTTTATAAAATAAGTTCCATAAGCCATTAAATAATGACTTTATTATCAACAACTGTATAATAATTTCAATTATTAATCCTCAAAAATAAATTTCATGACCGAAGTTTTTTTAAACGTGTAGATAACTCCCGCGCACAATCCAGGATCGAACAGGATAACATTTCTCTACTTCAGCGCCACAAAATCGTCCAACAAAACGACAGTGAAAAAGATTCATTGAAAAAAGTCGGCCTAAAAAATTGGCTAATAATCACAAAAACATGTAACTCTACAACAGAAAATCTTTCAGAATCAACTGAAAATAAAAACCAAGTAAGACTGAAAATTTTTAAGTAAGTAAAATGAATTTTCATTAGAATTGTGTAGGTATTTAGTTTATATAGTTAGAAAGTATTTCGTAAAAAGTGGTGAATATGTATTTATATTCTTGAATAATATAAATATTGATTTATTTACGTGACAAAGTCAGAATAATATTATATTTAAGAGGAATGACGTAGTTTTCGGTAAAACAACACCCGTGGGGAAACAGGATCGATAATCAGTCAACAACACGTGAAAGGGATGCCGAATATTGAGATATTTACAATGTTTCGTCCAAAAGCACAAACCATTCATGGGTACTGTAAATTTAAGCACAGAGAAAAAATATGATCAAAAAATTCATCCATATTTGATCAATTACTTCACCCTCGTTCTAAAGGATGACTGACTATAAAGCAGAATTTTTCAAGCTGCTATATATGTATATATTTCTTACATAATGGATTATTTTAGGCTTAACAACTATTAATTTTCTATTATTTTAGAAATTTAAAACTATTAACAAATTTAAAAATGATATTAACTATTATTGCAAACTCAGCATTTAACTTTTGGGTAAAGTAGTAATACTAATATAAATAGTCGGTAATAAATTTATTTAATTTGATAAATAAATAATGTATAGTTCTAGTTAAGCTATTAGATGAAAGAAAAATCCATCTAGGTATAATTTCATTTATTATCTATTGAATGTATGTCAAAAATATTTTACTTTTGATGACAAAATATACTATATTCAAAACGGATAATTTAGAAAACAAAATCTTTAATAAGAACATTTAAAATAGAATTTTTTTAAACAAAACTTCCACTATTTATTCAAAAAATTGCTTTTTTTAACTCAATGACAGCTGTTTTGCTAAAAACTAGCATCATCAGATTGACATATTGAAATTACATTTTGTTTGTTTGTAGCTAGGTACCTGATGTTGTTTAGGTAGTAAAGGCTATACCAAGTATGTAAGTAATAAGACATAACAATATTAAAGCCTAGATGTTATTAGCCCTAAGGGATTATCCTGGATGTATTTCCCTCCAAGATTAGTATAACTGTGCAATGATATAGAAAAACCAGGAAAAAACTATATCATGTTGATCTTTACAATAACTTAATATCTTTTGTGTTACAATGATTACGTCTTATCTATGTATAAAATGAAGACTTAATTAAAGTAAACAGTTTAATAGTGTAGAACTTCCAAGATTTATTTGTTCATTAACTACTTTAAATTGTTGATCTGCTAGAGTTTTTCTTATTTCAAGTTCGAGGAAATCTCAATTTTTCTTTTTATCACAATATTTGAATGTCATTGGTGTGTATGAGTGTGGATGTTCAAAAACGTGTTTTGCATAGTTTGACTTATCTGGTTGTTGTAATCTATATGCTCTTAAGTGTTAATTAAATCTTACTTCAAAATTTCTTTGTGTTTGACCTATACAGTGTGGAAACCACTTATGAAATAAAATTATTTGTGGGGTTAGTTAAGATTATAAAAAAAGCTGGGACCCGTCAACTTTGAAATTCAAATGTGAGCTTTTTAAACCAAAAAATTTTTTATATGTACAATGAAACACCCTGTATGTTTTTATGGTTTTAAAAGATCATTAACAATACGATCTCAACAAACACGTTGGGTCTATTATGAATTGTACAGGGTGAAATTTTGAAATTATTTATAATTTTGTTCAAGATAGTAAATATATAAAATACTTGACGTAATTGATTTTTTACATTAAAACAAATGCTCAAAACGTTCTTGTTGTTGGCTTTATTGCATATACTTTGTTCTTGAGATAACCTCACAGAAAAAAATCCAAGAGAGTAAGGTCCGGCGATCTAGCTGGCCACTCGATAGTACGTCTTCGTCCAATCCATTTATTGGAGAAAATTTCACTTCTTACAATTAAAGCATAATGGGGTGTTGCTCCGTCCTGCTGGAACCAGATATTTTCATCCGGTAGGTTCGGATCTATTGCGTTGGAATATAAGTTGGCCAACTCAGGAACAACTTCTTCTCTAATCAGGCTTAAATATTTTTCGGCCGTCAAATTTCCATCTACAAAAATAGGACCAATAATATGATCACCCATGATACCTGACAAAACGTTCAACTTTTGAGGATACTGAGTATGTCTCACGCATCCAATGAGGATTCTCCTCTGACCAATATCTACAGTTTTGTCTGTTTACTTCCCCGTTCAATGTGAATGTTGATTCATCGGAAAAAGGACTTGTACCAACAGCTATTTCATTTTTGTTCATTTTATCCAATTCTTTCGCAGAAATCCATTCTACGATCTGCATCGTCTTCTATTAGTTCTTGCACTAAAGTCAATTTTTATGGATGAAGTTTTTTTATGGAAACACCTTAGGACAGTTGTGTTACTCACATTCTTTTGACGAGAATTTGACGTGAACTTGAAGTTGGATTCTCCACGACACTTAACATAATATCCACTTTCACATCATCTTCAATGAAGTGCGATTTTCTGTTTAATGGTTTGACATGTCCAAGTTCTCTGAATTGTGCATGAATTTTAGACACAGTACCTTGTGAAATATTAGACAACTGAGAATACCTCTGATTAGATAAGTTTGCCACTTCAACTTGACTTCTGCAATTATCGCCGTAACCAATCATCATTAAAATCTCAATCCGGTGAGTCTCAGTTAAATATTTCATTATTACTTCGCAAGATATTAGTTTTTGATTAAAAATTGACAACTACGATATTTAAATGTCAACACATTAACAACTGACAGACATTATTTACTGATTTAGTTTAATTATATTGGCATAGATATCTATACAGTTTTTACCTATTCGTGACAAAAAATGTTAACAAAACCCAATATATTGATACTTAGTGAGGAAATTTGAAGTCTGCATTCAGCTAATTAAAAATAAAACCATTACCTATTTATTTTTTTTTTTTTTTTTTTTTTATTTGTATAAAGCATCAACCACTTGGGTTATTAGCTAACAATACACATAGGTACAATATACTATACAATAACATTAATGATACATAATCGAATTGCTTAACTATATGGCGTGAAGTACATTTATGTCTTTTAGGTATTTAAATAGATTTTGAAAATTACAATTTGCTCCTAATATTGAGCGAATATTATCAGATATTAGATTGCTTTGTCTTTCAGGATTATATTTTCGACAGTCTATTAAGACATGCTTAACTGTTAGATCACATTTACATACATCACATTGCGGTCTATTGGTCTTAGATATTAGGAAACTGTGAGTTAATCTAGTATGACTTATTCGTAATCTGGTTAACTTAACAAAGAATTGGCGATTTAAGTCTATATCGCACCAAGACTTGATTTCTGGTTTGAGTTTACGAAGTGCAGATTGCGAGACTTGCCAAACGCGTTCCCATTCACTTAACACTTTTTGTTTAAAGAAAGATTTTAAGTCCGTTACTATCACTTTGTTCACTAGTACTGAAGTATCACTGTTGATAGCTTCACGGGCCTGTCGGTCCGCTTCTTCGTTACCTTGTATTCCAATATGAGAAGGTGACCTATTTATTATTTTCACAATTTTATATATTTACTATCTTGAACAAAATTATAAATATCAAAATTTCACGCTGGACATTTCATAATAAACCCTACATGATATAGTTCGTTGAGATAATATTGTTAAGGAGCTTTTAAAATCATAAAAACATACAGGGTGTTTCATTAAAAATATAGATCATAGACTTGCGTGTATCACCCTATACATTTAAATTTATGTTTAAAAAGCTCACATTTGAATTTCAAAGTTGACGGGACCCAGCGGTTTTTACAATCTTCTAAACTAACACAACAAATAATTTTATTCCATAAGCGGTTTTCACACTGTATAATAAAAAAATCTTGTAATTTGAAGTACTTATAAATAAAATTTACCTGCCTGACCATCTGACTTTATTAAATATTGGCAAAACAAAATTAATGAAATATAAATAAAGTTTTAAAAATTCATCATTGAAACACCAGATTTTTTTTAAATTGGGTAATTTTGTTTTTACATTTAACAATTTTGCACCAACATTATTTTGGATTTAAATGAAATTAATGCAGATGTTGCCGAAGATATTATTTTTGAAATTGTATCAGAAATCCACAATATGTAATACTTTCATAAGTTTTAATTTCTTTAGTTTGTTCTGAAAACATTAGTTATAAAAATATTACATATTGTGGAAATATTTCCAATACAATTTCGAAAATAACATCATCGGAAACATCTTCTTTAATTGTTTTTAAACCACAAAATAACATTGGCACAAAATTGTTGAACTTAAAAACAAAATTACCTAATTTAAAAAAAAACAGGTGTTTTAAAAATTAAATTACAAAATATTGATTTTGAGTTTCCCAAGAATACTATTTTATAACTATTGTATGTTTTAGCGTCAACGATGATTTTAAACCACATACTCTAATATATTTTTACCAATTAATCGTTAGGAAAAATATCAAAGTGGCTCCTTTTAAGTTTAAATTCAGCAGAATGTCGAAATCGAATTCTTCTACAAGAAGTAATTCGGTGGAGACTCCTGTTGATGGAGAAAACGAAATAGAAAATCCCAGAGGAAATGTTTCTTCTATAATGGAAGGCGTTGAAGGACAAGAAATTATTCCAGCTAGTCCTCCCCCGTCATATGAATACGTACTTGAGGAAGTGAGTACATATACGTATAATACCAATTCCATATTTATTTATTTATTCAATTAGGGATACGAACGAAAAGTATCCACTAACATGGTATAGTTAGATTATAAACATTAAATTAAAATACACGAAATATTCTTAAAAAGTGAGTTAAAAATGCGTCAAGTATAATCCTTTGATATGAATATCGTTTTGACAAATTTCTTGTAAATTTCGTGTAAAGATAAATTAGAAAGGTCCATTTCGTTACAATATTTGTTAAATTCGCAACATTTACTCTTAGATTAGTATTGAAATGTGACACATGAAATAAAAATCTACTACGTGTATTTATTGGTCGTACATACATAGATATTAGGTCCAATAACAGAGATGAGTCATATGTAGTATAATTAATTATTTTATAAAGGAAAATAAAATCACTCATTATTCGGCGTTGCCCCAGAGTTTTGATATTATATTGTTTTTTTCAGTTCAGTCATATTTGTGGATTTATAGATGTTTGTAACTTTAAAATGTAGAAATCTAACGAAAATGTTCCGCAGCCGTTGTAGTCTGATTTTGTATATATTATAACTTGGACTCCAAATAGTGCTAGCGAAATTAAGCCTGCTGTATATAAAAACATAATATATTGATTTTAAAGCTTGTTCGTTTCTAAACCTCCAAGATCTTTTAACAAAGCCCAGCATTCTTGAGCATTTGTTCACTATAAAGTCAATATGTAGACTAAAACTTAGTCTCGTGTCGAAAATTATATGTACTGTTACTGTTTTAGACTCGTTTGAAGGCCCAAAATAAGCTTCCTTCTCCAACTAACCCTACCAAAAGACCAGAAATTATGCACAAGTCAAGTAAAGAATTGTACAAAGCTGTAGCTAAGCAATTTGGAATAACATGTAAAATGTCCGACCAATGTAGGTAAGTTACACCACTAGCGGTATTTTTTTATATTAAGAGGACTTTAATTAATCAATAATTAATTAATTAACCAATCAATCAATTATTAATAAAATTCGTCACAAGTACAGGTATGAATTTAAATGTGTCTGGCCCACAGAAAAATTAGGGAAATTTTTATACGATATTATAAATAATTATCAGCTTTACCAAGTAACTTAGTTTTTCTCAAAAACCCACTATCATTTAAGAATAATAAAAAACTCTTCGCTTGAACGTAACTTCCAAGTTTATTTGAAAAAATTATGTTTTAAATTACAATGACTAAATTAGTATCGTTTGATGTAACTAATATGTTCTCTAAAATACCTCCTAAAGAATGTATAGTTCTAGTAAAAAAGCTATTAGAAGAAAGAAATATCCATCCATATATAATATCAGATATAATTGACCTATTTAATGTATGCATTAGTAAAAATTATTTTACTTTTGATAACAAATTATATATTCAAAATGAGGGTCTTCCAATGGGAAGTCCTATTTCTCCAATTTTAGCAAATATTTTTATGGATAGCTTAGAAAACATAATCTTCAATTCTAGTTATAAAAACAAATTTGTATTTTGGTATAGATATGTTGATGATGTGTTAGCAGGATTTGTAAGTAGCGAACGACAGTTAGATATATTTTTTAATTATATAAATACCTTGCATCCTAAAATTAATTTTACTTTAGAAGTTGAAGAAAATAATTCAATTAATTTTCTAGATTTAAAAATTGAAAAAGTTAATAATTTACTAAATTATTCAATATACAGAACGCATAAATTAGCAGCTTATAATTCTATGATACATAAGGCATTTTCAATTCCGATGGACAAAATTAACTTTGATAAAGAAATTAGTATAATAAAATACCTACGTCTAATGGCTAACCAATTCATTTAATAAATAAATTAATTAATAAGAAAGAACAGAAAGTAGTGTCACTACAACTAATATTTCCTAAACAAACTAAAGAAATTAAAAGTTATAAAAATATTACATATTGTGGAAATATTTCCAATACAATTTCAAAAATAATATCTTCGGCAACATCAGCATTAATATCATTTAAAACACAAAATAATGTTGGTACAAAATTGTTAAATGTAAAAACAAAATCACCAAAATTAAAAAAATCTGGTGTTTACAAAATTAATTGTCCAAAATGTAATGCAGTATATATAGGTCAAACACAAAGAAATTTTGAAATAAGATTCAATTAACACTTAAGAGCATATAGATTAAAACAACCGGATAAGTCAAATTATGCAAAACACCTATACTTGAACATCCAACCTCACACTTACACACCAATGACATCCAAATACTACACACTTGTCATAAAAGACAAAATTTAGATTTCCTTGAAGAACTTGAAATAAAAAGACATCTAGCAGATCCACAATTTAAAGTTGTTAATGAAAAAATAAATCTTGGAAGTTCTCCACTATTAAACTGTTTACTTTGATTGATTTTATATTTTATACATAGATAAGACGTAATTGTAAAACACAAATATATTAAGTTATTGTAAAGATCAGCATGATATAGTTTTTTCCTGGTTTTTCTATATTATTGCACAGTTATACTGATCTTAGAGGGAAGTACATCCAGGATAATCCCTTAGGGCTATTAACATCTAGGCTTTAATATTGTTATGTCATTACTTCCATACTTAGTCTAGCCTTAATACTACCTAAACAACATCAGGTACCTAGCTACAAACAAACAAACAAAAAGTAACTTAAATGTCAATCTGGCGATGCTTCTTAGCGAAACGGCCGTCATTGTAATTTAAAACATAATTTTTTCAAATAAACTAACAAAGTTACGTTCAAGCGAAGAGTTTTTCATTATTTTTAATAAGATGGACTTCCAAAAAGTAAGGGTTAGTACAATAAATTCCACCATCATTTCTTTAAAAAGTAATTATTATAACATTTTCCCGGTGGGGTATTAATAACTGTTGACAAACTCCTGCAGATTTTGTTTATTCATATCTTTTTATTGTTTTCTCGTTATCCATGTTTTATCCTTTATTTTTTTACTTGGTATCACGATGTGACATTTAAATTAACAATTGCCGTATAAACCCCAAATCCTCTTAGCTATTAGAGTTTTAGCAAAATCCAATTAAATTTGTCAAACAAGTGATATACGTTAAAAATACCAAAGCTTTTTGCGTCTCTGTGACTAAATAAATTTTCTCTTACCATTAAAACGAAATAGGTGATGTTCAATATCAACTTTCAAACACACACACAAGGTTTTATTAAAAATATACAGATTTCAATATAACGCTACCAGCTTATTTTTTTCTTTTAGAGTCTCTTTATATATAATATATTGTTAAGGGAAGAAAGTCCTTAGATTAAAAACAAATTAAAATCTAATAAGTTATTATGCATTAAAAATTACATTGTTTTCTCTAACCTTACACCCCTAAAACTAATTTAAATAATTATTTTATGCATTTAAAATGCATTGGCATTTGCGCCTACACTCTTGATAAAGAAATACCTAAGAAAAGCATAAGACAAAATTTGCAATTACAAAACAATCAAGTAAAATATTTATAAATTTCTGAAACTGTGGGATCTAATGTTTTAGAATAATACACCTACCGACTTAAAGTTCGATCCATCCAAAATATGGATTTATTTAAAAATGCTCTAGCTTCCGAACGCGGAAGCTGATTTCTTTGAATTTTTTTGCAACTGGTAGATAAAAAACTGTACTTTTAAGTTTATTATTCTGACGTCTCAAAATAATTTCAACTCCTCTCATATACAGTAGAGAAAAGAAAACAATGTTTTCCTCTACTTTTGACTCACCCTGTAGGTTAATTCTGCTAGTAGATATGCACATATTGAACTTTATCAAGATGTCTGATTTGTTTGTAAAATGTGACGGTTTAAAGAAAATGAAACATTTTTAATTTTTTATTCAATTTAAACAGAGTAATAAATAATTTTATGAACAAATCATTAACAAAAACTATAAATTTGAATATTAATACGAGGTATTTCCCCCACTAGCGCGAATAACCACCTCAATACGTCGTGGAATACCCTTTATTAAATGTCGAATCTCCATCTGGTCAATCTAATTCCATTCATGGACCAAAGCATCTTTCAGTTGAGTTAAATTAGTTGGAGTAGGAACGGCTACGAACTTGTCTACCCATCACATCCCAGACGTGTTCAATTGGATTGAGGTCTGGGCTACGTGATGGCCAGTTCATCCTTTGAATTTCTGTTTCGTCCAAATATGGAGATACAGTCCTTGCAATATGTGTACGACCGTTGTCATGCATAAACATGAATTCATTTCCTACAAATGGTGCAAATGGAATATCATGTGGTTATAGGACATACGAATATATCGGTCAGCTGTCATTGCTCCGCCGCCAACAATGACTAAATCAGTACGAGCGTCCATGCTTATGCCGCTCCATACCATTACCGATCCTCCTCCATAACTAAGTCTTTTAGAAAAATTTGCTTGTTCGAACCGTTCGCCTCTTCTTCGGTATTTTCTTTCACGGCCATCAGGTAAACGTAAACAAAACCTTGACTCGTCAAAAAATAAAATCTTACTCCAGTCATCTACATTCCAATATTGATGCTCCCTGGCAAATCCCTGTTCTGTAATTTCTAAGTAACTCCGGACCAGTTGCAGTTCTTCTGGATCCATTTTCTATTATTTCTATTAATCGCCTTTGGATAGTTATTTCGTTAACAGCTACTTGTCGTACTTCTTCTAAACGATTTCGAGCCATGATAACAGTAGTATATCTTTCTCGCAAAACATTCAATGCCAGATCCTCTTTGTCTCGAAAAACTACCAGTTTCATTGAAACGTTTTACAGCTCTCTGGACGCTACACCTTGTAACACCTAATATTCTAACAGCATAATATTGAGTACTAGATCAACTTCTCGTGCTGCATCAATAGCCTTTAAAACCATGATATGGTGATAGTTCAAAAAGAAATTATTGCCAAAAAATGAATATTTGTTATTGTAGACAATTAAACTGCAATTGACAAGTAATAAATATTGACAGTTGTCAAATTGTGAGTTGCCCACAGCACTCTACTAGCATTGTTGTGTGGGGTCGACTGTTTCCCCAGTGGACTGTATACTTTGATTGATTTGTGCTTGATTCGTTGTAGAATGAAATCACTTGATTAACTTTAAATTACTTTACTAAATAAAATATATAATTCACACATGTACTATATGGTACATATACAGGGTGGTCCTTAAGTAATTGTACAAAAAGAAACAGTAGATTCTACACTCTAAAATATTACGATTTAACCCAACTTACTTTAATAAAATGTTGATATTAAGAAAGATACAGGGTGGTAAAGTTGAAATTGAAAATTTAATTTTTCGCCATAACTTTCATGTTTATGGAGATTTATTTACAAAAATTTATAAGTAGAGGTTTTGAGTATGAGGAATTATAATTTGATGCATAATTTTGATGTATCTCATAGAGGACGCCACATATGCCACATATTTGACATAAATTTGCGCTTAACTTTTTTGCTCTTCGACTTAACAATATTTTTCTAATAAAATATGAAAGATACGATATTTCAACAAAAAAAAGGTGTACTTGTTAATAACTTCAAAACTGAACAGTTTTCGAGATAATCGCATTTTACAAATCAGCTGCATAACTCCGTGTAACGCAATTATTCCAGGCAACAAAAGAAAAATAGAAAAAAACATCAATAATTATAAATTTTGGTATGGAATATCTTCAACTAAAGTTGATAGTTTCCAAAACATTAAAGAAAAAATAGTATAGGCTATTATTTTTTTACATATATCATTAAGATAATTAATAATCTGTTATTGGAATCAGCTACATAATAATTCTTAGTTGTGATATTTGTTCGTTAACGCACTGAATACCTGATAAATGCTTCATTTAGAGCCTTTTGGATGTCATCATTAGCAACCCCAGACTTATTTAATTCATTACGGCAAATTTTAACATAGTAGGCTGATAGCACGAATGATTTTGACAACTTAAATAAGTATTGTTTCATTAACATAGTAGGCTGATGTTGACAACTTCAAATAAGTATTGTGTCAATAAATGAGTGGCTTTTGTAATATTTAGTTAATTTTGGTTTATTAAACAAAAGCAGAAAATGCCGAGGCATAATAATTTTTCAAATATCGATATGAGAGATATGATTGCTGTTTATTGTCAGCAAAATTTTAACGGGCGTTCAGCGAAAAGGGAATATTTAAGACGATACCCAGACAGGCTGCAACCTAATCACCAAAAACATCTATTTAGGAATTTAGGCGAAAGTGGTTCATTTCGTCCTAAACGTGACAATTTAGGCCGACCGAAAATGATTACGCCTGATCTAGAAGATGAAGTAATGGTTCGCGTTGACGATGATTCTCAAGTAAGTACACGACGTTTATCTTCAGGCTTAGGAATTAGCAAAACTTCAATTTTAAAAATCCTACACCGCGAGCATTTTCACCCTTACCACTTTACACCTGTACAAAATCTATTGCCAACAGATTTACCTTTAAGACGCAGATTTGCAAATGATATCCGAAACAGGCAAAATCTTGACCACTCCTTCGTCGATAAAATATTATTTACGGACGAAGCTACATTCACACGCCGTACGCCGTGGGGTTTTTAATTTAAGGAACAATCATTACTGGGATATTGAAAATCCTCATGTTAAAAGAGAAAGGCATTTTCAACATGAATAAACGTATGGTGTGGAATCATTGGAAATCATTTTTTAGGGCCATGCGAGTTACCTCGTAATTTAAATGGTGATAACTATTTACATTTTTTACAAAATGATTTTATTGATTTGCTGGAAGATTTGCCATTAAACTTAAGGCAAAATATGTGGTTCATGCAAGATGGTGCACCACCACATTATACGAGAGCAGTGAGAACATACCTAGATAACAACTTTCCTGAACGCTGGATTGGTCGTGGTAGTCATTTTCCTTGGCCACCACGTAGCCCAGAATTTAATCCGCTCGATTTTGGTGTATGGGGAGCAATGAAACAACATGTCTACAAAAATGTCATAAACACTCGCAACCAACTTTGGGAAGAAATAACTGTTTCTTTTCAACCAATGATGCTATTTAATATGAGACGATCTTTTATGGAACGCATTGATAAATGCATTGAAGAAAATGGTGGACATATCGAACACTTACTTTGATAAAAAGTTTTATGTTATTCAGTTAAACTATTTCTTAATTTCAATTGAAAATAAAATATGATATTATTATGACTTTAATTTAATATCAAATGTAAAATGTTTGATGTCAAATCCAATAACAGATTATTAATTATCTTAATGATGTATGTAAAAAAATAATAGCCTATACTATTTTTTCTTTAATGTTTTGGAAACTATCAACTTTAGTTGAAGATATTCCATACCAAAATTTATAATTATTGATGTTTTTTTCTATTTTTCTTTTGTTGCCTGGAATAATTGCGTTACACGGAGTTATGCAGCTGATTTGTAAAATGCGATTATCTCGAAAACTGTTCAGTTTTGAAGTTATTAACAAGTACACCTTTTTTTGTTGAAATATCGTATCTTTCATATTTTATCAGAAAAATATTGTTAAGTCGAAGAGCAAAAAAGTTAAGCGCAAATTTATGTCAAATATGTGGCATATGTGGCGTCCTCTATGAGATACATCAAAATTATGCATCAAATTATAATTCCTCATACTCAAAACCTCTACTTATAAATTTTTGTAAATAAATCTCCATAAACATGAAAGTTATGGCGAAAAATTAAATTTTAAATTTCAACTTTACCACCCTGTATCTTTCTTAATATCAACATTTTATTAAAGTAAGTTGGGTTAAATCGTAATATTTTAGAGTGTAGAATCTACTGTATCTTTTTGTACAATTACTTAAGGACCACCCTGTATATAACGCTATGCGTTCGAATGTTCGAATTAAAAAAAAAAAAATTACAACGGACTTCTTTTGCCGACGTCGGCAAAAGAACGTGTTCGTCGGTGCCTTTTTGACGAGTCCAGTCGACCAGTCACTGCAGTGGACTAGTGGATATGGCAATTCAACAAGCATTTTGTAGTTTATTCTCTAGTCTATAGTCATTTAAATAACGCGCATCGAAAATGTTTAATTTTCTTTAAACCATCACATTTCACAAACAAATCAAGATATCTAGGTGTTGGAAACCAATCAGACATCTTTGATTAAGTTCAATATGTGCATATCTACTAGTAGAATTAACCTACAGGGTGGGTCAAAAGTAGAGGAAAACATTGTTTTCTTTTCTCCCCTGTATATGAGGGGAGTATGAAATTATTTTGAGACGTCAGAATAATAATCTTAAAAGTACAGTTTTTTATCTACGAGTTGAAAAAAAATTCAAAGAAATCAGCCTTCGCGTACGGAAGTTAGAGCATTTTTAAATAAATCAATATTTTGAATGGATCGAATTTTAAGTCGGTGAGTGTAGTTTAATTTGATAAATATAAAATTATCTTTATAGATCCACCATAATAAATCAGCAAATGTAAAAGAAAAAAAACAGGCATCTAATGATTGATTTATAACGTATTTCTTTTCTTTTTAGCCTAATATTGGCCTCTAAATAGGCCGAAACCAATTGTGTTATTTTAACATATGTATATATTTAATAAAAACTTGTGACATCGACATTGGTTTTTCCTTTCTTCACAATAATATACTTAAAGTAACAATCATCTTTATCCCTCGAGTTAGCAGCCAATTTTAGCTGCAAAAATACCTATTGGGAGCTGCTGGATTTTAACTTTCAGTGGCGCACAAGTTAAATGTAATTTTTTAAAAATAGACGACTTTACAAATCTTTACAAATCAAAATATTATTTAAATGTATCTCAAGGTAAAAATGGAGCCTTGTAGATTATTTAATACACATTTGATGATCAAATATAAGTAATTATGATTTTAAAAAATCTGTGTTCAATCTATGAATCGATTAAAATATTTCTAAATACAGTGCGTCCATAAAGTAAAGCATAAATTCATTATTGGCTAAATGAACAATAAAATTAGAAATTCCCACATACAGGGTGAACCACTTTCCTGTAATGACGTCATCACCTTTTTTCAATTTCCAAATTGCCTTTGCTGAGCTGATTCCAAAAATGTATAATATGTTGCTTCAAATTGGTACAGGGTGGGCAAAAATGCAAAAATTTACTTATAAAGTCATGAAAATAACGAATAAACGTAATAAACACATTAAATGAAATTACGTATTGTTATACAACTATACTTTGATAAACTATCAAGGCATTATTTTTTCTTTTTATTTGACAATCATGTCAAAAACATTAAAGCACAGTTTCGTAGATATTGTTAACGCTTTAGGGAAGGTACGTTCGTGAACTTTTTTTACAAAATGCCTTTAACCGAAAGTGACAGGATTGAAATATTAATGATAATTGGTATAAGATATAGACTCAACAAGAGGTATGCCGATTTCCATGATATGCACCCAGATCGTGAACCTATTTCACAATCTACGGTAAGTAGAATATGCAGCAAAGCAAGGTGGACCAAAAATTGATGAAAATATTCAACAACACATAATTTTGTCGGCTGTAGAAAATCCACACTGTACAGTGCGAGGATTATCTAGGTATTTTGATATTGGAAAGTCTTCAGTATCAAATATTTTCAAAAAGAAAAAAATATCATCCTTATAAAGTACGTCTCATCCATGAATTGGATGAAGACGACTTTGACCGAAGAACTGAATTCTGCGAGTATATGATGAACCAAAATAACAATTTCATTGATAACGTTTTATTTTCGGACGAGGCAACGTTTTATTTGAACGGTCATGTTAACCGGCAAAACACCCGTTATTGGTCTGATGAAAATCACTGGATGCAAGAGTACCATACGCAAAGACCACAAAAAACTAACGTATGGGCTGTTATTGTGAGAAGTACAATTATTGGTCCATATGTTTTTGATGAAAACTTAACAGGAGCATTACATCTGGATTTCCTACAACATACATTAATTCCTGATCTGATCCAGCTTTTTCCTGATATTCAAATACCCACATTTCGCAGTAGCTGTGCGTGATTTTTGAAACACAACTTTTCCACAAAGGTGGATAGGAAGAAGGGGACCAGTGGAATAGCCTGCTAGATCCCCTGATCTGAGCCCATTAGACTTATTTTTATGGGGTTATTTAAAATCTAAAGTCTACTTAACCAGACCTGGAAATATCCCTCAACTACAAGATCGAATCAGACAAGAAATACAGAGCATAACACCCGCTATGCTACAGAATGTTACATACGAAAGTAATGCCCGCTTCAGTCTAATGGTCAATGGAGAACAATTTCAACAATTATTGTAAATTTTCGTTTGTTTGTTTGTTTTTGGAAGAGTATCACATTAACTGCATAAATACATAATTCCATTTAATTTGTTTATTACATTTAGTAACGTATTACTTTACATTAACAATTTTCATATTTTTTTACATTTTTGCCCACCCTGTACCAATTTGAAGCAACATATTATACATTTTTCGAAACAGCTCAGCAAAGGCAATTTGGAATTTGAAAAAAAAGGGGGGGTTCCATTTGAAAAAAATGATGACATCATTACACGAAAGTGGTTCACCCGGTATATTAGATTATGATTTGAAACAATATTAAATTGAAATAAAAAAACGACCTGTTTCTGGAATTTCAAATTTTATTGTTCATTCAGCCAATAATGAATGTATGCGTTACTTTATGGACGCACTGTATATTAAAAGAACAGTATTATTTGAAAAAATTGCTAACAGGAGGAAATAGGGGTTGACATACTACAATTAATTTTAAAAATCTGTAACTGCCAAAGAAAATGAAAAGCCAGGTTAAGATTTTGGAAAGTCATCTATTTTTTTAAAATTACATTTAACTTGTGCGTCACTGAAAGTTAAAATCCAGCAGCTCCCAACATTTTTGCAGCTAAAATTGGCTGCTAACTTTACACTGGTGTTCGAGTTAGTAGGTATCAAATACCTTTTGCAAAATGTTTTCTAACTAAATTAGTTTAAAATTCAAATTAGTCCATTGTATTCTTAATATTTTGTAGGTGCTTTGATTGTCAAAGTCATTATTTTGATTGCGAATATGAAAAAAATGAACAGGAAAAAACAGACGGAGGTCTAGGAGCTGGTACACCTATGTTTATATCCGAAGTAATGCATGGTACGGCATGCAGTATATTGTAATTTATATAAATAGGTATTACAATAATTATTATCCGGTCCCTATATATGGCCTAAAAAAATGTATTATTTTATATTTATTTATACTTGATATAATTATAAAAAGCAAATAGGGGTAAATAAACTTTATTTATATTTAAATATAAAGGGTGTCCCATGTCGACCTTCACCTAGAAGTTTATGGGGAACGGATAATACTAGATGGATGAAATTTGGTATACAGGGGTTTTCGATACTTCTGAATTCAACTAAAATATTTTCAAATTTACCTATAGCACTTTCGGTTATACCGGAAACTGACACCAACTTCACTATTTTAAATGGAATACTACATTTTTTTTCTTTCTTTGGTTAGGCGATTAAATTTAAGAGCTACTTTATGTAAGGTACCAGGTACCCAAAATTTACAGTTTTAGAGAAATTTAAGTTTTTTTGAAAAAAAATATGACAAAAAGACGATTAATAAAATGTTAATGATTTCAATTAACTAATTGATAAAACTTATAAATTATTGCATCGTTTTGCACATAAGGGCCTAAATTATAAGTTATGGTGTTATAAGAAATTAATTATACAGGATGATCACAACGTTGAGTTAAATTGTAACTTAAGAAAACGACGATTTGCATGATTGCAACCCCCCATTTTTTATATTTTTGTTTGATTCCTTATAGAACAATAAGGTAAATTAGTATTTAGTTTCCTATATCAATTTTCATGCGTTTGTAAGATATGGCGGAAATTAGGTTTTTTGGGTACTAAAATTGTAATTTGGATTTCCTTCCTTTATTATTAGTTGAATTCAGAAGTATCGAAAACCCAAATTTCATCCATCTAGTATATTATCCGTTTCCCATAAACTTTTAGGTGAAGGTCGATATGCAGGGTGTACCTATATCTATATTATATTTATATTTTTATTTATATATATATTTACGAGAGAGAGCTACTCACATACCTACATTAAAAAATTAGTATGAAGTATTCAAATTCCTTTCTTTTGGATGCAGACCATTCCTAACTTTAAACTAATAAGTACCAAAATAATTGAAATAAATTGTAAATTTTAATGCGTATTATTTTTGAACTAATTGGTTTGTTTTTGGATTAACCATCTTACTACACACTTGTGTCTATAAGATTCTGCTATGAGATTCTGTTGAGCTGTCACCCAATAGCCTAATATTTTCTTATATCAATTATATGCCAAGGAATACGCTTGTAGAATAAATAAGTTTCATATTTTATTAAACAATTGTTTAAAAAAACATTGTAACCCTTGGTTGTTTGTTTGATTTATAATTTTTATTTATATTTGAATTAATATGATATTAAAAATTTTTAAAAAATTTAATAATTTTATAAGAGAGAAAATTTTGCCGGCAAAATTTTTGACTAGTATAAAAATTGCAAAAAGCAACAAACTTGAACCTAACCCAGAAGAAAATTTGGCCGGGAAAAAATTTTCTCTCGAATGGTATTCGACAAGACTATTTCACGAGAAAAACAAGGCAATAAATATCAACAATATATAATCTTTGTTTATTTACAATTATTAGGTTATAGTAGTTTGCCAGTTCTTTTCTACTAAAGATTGATTTTGTGTATTATCGACATGTATCATTTGGGAACTCGAAGGTCCAGCTTCATTTGTTGCCCTGAGATTCTCGTGATGACTGGAATCCAGCTGCAGATAAGGTGTTTATTCCAAGTGGATTGTTTTTGAACTAAGATTTATTCTTCTAATTGGGGTGAATGATAAGAAAGAGTCTGTGTGATCAAATCTTTGGTCCTCTCTTTTTCCATTAATTTCAAGGATAGTCTAACTCGGCATAAATTTTCGTTTGATGAATTTCTTAACAACCATTTGCTGCTTGCCAAACTTTTTGACCCGCCTTGAGTTGTTTTCGAAAAAATGCTGTTGTATTCTATTCGACCCGTAAATTCTCCCATAATATCAATTTCCTTCTGGAAAAAGTTCAAATGAGCAAAGGTGAAAAAAACTTTTTTTTTGCTCCATCGGAGGTTTCTTCGTCGTAGCTTTTGATCATTTTTAATAGTTCTTCGGTGGATAATGCTTTTGAACTAAGTTTTTTTTTCTGGACAACTTTGAAGCTGCCATCGCTTGGTGCCTCTTGCACATTTGAAAGATATATCCGTGAAAGGGTCGATTTTTATGCCGTATTCCGTAAAATATTTTTTTTGTACCATTTTTGCTGTTGTATTCCATATTGACTTTATAGACGACTATTTATAGTCTTCGCCATTGCCTTTTTTCATATTAAAGGCGTAATCCTCGAGAATTTTTCGGAATTTTTGCTAGTTCCATTATGGTAGTACATTTTTCAAGTGTAAAATTTCGCACCCGTAGGAACTTCGAGAGTTGGTTCCAAATAGAGTATACTGCAAAAAATGAATGCTCCATATTATGAATTGTCAACTATTTTAGTACCAAATTAGTGAGTAAAAATTTCATGCCTATTTCATTTTTATTCTTCCAAAACATACCTACCTAGATTTGAAGAAAATCTCTTGATTAATTGTTGGTGCTATATAAAAAAAGTACCTATTTAATTAATTCGTAATACTACTGCATGTGAAAAAAGTAAATACTTTCTGTTTAGTTGCCGAATATTATATACCAAATATAATATATACATAATATTTTAAATAATGATATATTTACCCCTATCAATATTTTTTATTTTCGAATATATATAAAGGTGCTGATGATTTTGTTCGTAAGATGTGACCAAATAGAAGTATTTTAAAAATAATGCTGTTAAAAGATTAACAAGTTTTAATCAGCGCAAAGATATTGATTTCAATGAAAAAATTAAAAAAAAAACAGTCAACAATGTGTATTGTGTACAACATTTGATAAAACCTTTTCTTTTCACTAAAATGTTCACTATTTGAGGTACTATGTTATCATTATGGTACAAATTCAACAAATACAAATTTAAAAATTTACTTACTTTAAACCTAATTCCCAAAAAAATTATTTTTTTGAACCGTTTTATTAAAATAAAAGCACTGTATATTAAAGTATAGTATATTAAAGAATAAATAGTAGGGTGTCCGTTATTTACCGATTTGATTTTTGAGTTTGCAGCTCCCCTAAAATTTTTAGTGTATGACCCAAAAAAAAATATCGAACCTATATAAGCCCTTAATATTGACAATAAACCGTGCCACAAAGTCCATTGATTTCCTATTTAACATAACATGGAGTTTTTGTAATTTTTGCAATCAATTTTGTTGTTCCTCAGCCAGCTCATACAAAGCTGCGACAATCAATTATTTTTGTAGTAAATTTAATTCGCTACAAAAAAGTCTTCGTAATTTTTTCGATAAACTCACTTGCTTAAAAGTTATTCAAGCTCAAAGTTGAACTAAAAATAAATCCGCAGAAGTTTTGGAAAAGTTCAGAAACCATTTATGGTATTTAAGTCCTGAAACAGCAGCTTTATCATTTTTTGATGAATGAAAGTATTTCCTCTGAAATAAGGCAAAAAATGGTGGCGGCTTTGACATCAAGCGACGAGAATCAACTTGACTTTCCTAAACGCTTTATTTTCAATTCAGAAGATTTTGATTGGTTTCTTGACAAAAACGTTGATTATTTCATTAATTCTGATTTTGTCAAAATTTTTGAAAGATTTGGTAGTGATACAAATTTTCTTCTATTAGAAGATAGTACGTCGTCAAATCACCCAGATTATTTAAACGGTTTGGAAATTGTAAAACATCTATAAGTGGTCAATGATTCTGCAGAGCGAGCTGTCAAACTAACTCGAGAATATGTTAATACTTTGGCTAAGGACGAAGATCAAAAACAGTATGTTAATTAAGTTGTAAGTCAATATAAAAAAAAGTTTCCAAATGCCACCAAAGAATGATTGATAAAATAAATTTTGTTCATGAATGAATTAAAAATTTCATTAAATTTGTCACATTTTTACCAATAAATTGTAATATTTTAAGCTTAACTTATATCGTCTGGTAATTAATTGGTAATTAATTGGTTATCAAGATATTTAGCAGTAATTTTAGTTATTATTAGTTATTATTCAGCCAAAACGAGATATTTTTTGCAATAAAAAATAAATTGTAAAACAGACAAAGATAGTTTTTCGGTCAAAATACAAAGAAAATTAATAAGTTATTTTTAGTTCAACTTTGAGCTTGAACAACTTTTAAGCAAGTGAATTTATCGAAAAAAATTACCAACACTTTTTTGTAGAGCATTAAATTTACTACAAAAATAATTGATTGCCGCAGCTTTGTATGAGCTGGCTGAGGAACAACAAAATTGATGGCAAAAATTGCAAAAGCCCCATGTTATTTAAATGGGAAATCAATCGCCTTTGTGCACGGTTTATTATCAGCTTGGGTCATACACTAAAAATTTTAGGGGCGCTGCAAACTCAAAAATCAAATCGGTAAATAACAGACACCCTAATAAATAGTATTAAAATTGTATGTATATCGCCAAGGTAAAAATATTTAACAACTATTTTCGTATTACTGCCTTTTAAAAAACATATATTCAAATAGAGCTAGCTAAAAATATACCTGTTTTAATGTACTTATATAATACACATAATTAAACACAAGAGGAGTAACGGGTGGATGTAATTTTTTCATGGAGATACAAATGCACTGACTTTTTAGAATAGTAACTGTCAATCCAAAAAGTAATATTTATAAATAAGTAGTGTATATTACAGTACAAGTAAATTTATATTGATGTTAAACTTAGAATTCTAATAACAAAAATAGTCCAACTATTTATTCTCTATGGAGATTCTTTGATTTATACAGGGTGTCCCGAAAAGAATGGTCATAAATTATACCACAGATTCTGGGGTAAAAAATATGTTTATTGAACCTCACTTACTTATATACAATAGTGCACACAAAAAAAGTTACAGGGTGCTAAAGTTAAAAATTTAAATAATTTTTTTAACATTACTCTAAAACGGTTTAACGTGAATGTATGAAAATTTATAGGAAATACTAGTAGAGAATATCCAATAAATTGGAAACAGTTGCATTCTATTATTTTGATTTATTATGGACTTTCAGAGGGGATCAACACCCCTTTCACCCCCCAACGTCTATTCTTAAACTGTTGTATCTCTCTGTATTTCTTTGTAAATATTTTATTATGGAACATACAGCCACCCTTTAAAATGCCAATTTCAATATTGAATATTTAAACTACATTTTCACAAATATTAAAATCATCTTTATTATTAAATTACAATTTATAAACGGGTATTCTCTACTAGTATTTCCTATCAATTTTCATACATTAACGTTAAACCGTTTTAGAATACCTAATGTTAAAAAAATTATTTAAATTTTTAATTTTAGCACCCTGTAACTTTTTTTATGTGCACTATTGTATATAGGTAAGTGGGGTTTAATCAACATATTTTTGACCCCAGATCCGTGGTATAATTTATGACCATTCTTTTCGGGACACCTTGTATAAACAAATCAAAAACAAATCAAAAGTAAAGGAAGAAGTAACTTAGCAAAAAAATAACATTTTTTTCTAATTGCTGAAAATACTGAACTTTAAATTACGTTCGTAGATTTTAATTTTGCATTAATTCAAACAACTTCGTTGGTTTATATTCCATATCGATACTGCAATAACTCTGGGCTATACTAAATATTTGGTCCTTTTCCAAGAACTCTATTGGAAATGCGATTGTGGTCATCACTGAACATTTTCTTGGAGAATGCTATGTTGGAAGTGTTGGAACCTTACTTCTATAGAAGCTGACGAGGAGGAGGAGGAAGAGATGATAGCCCACTCTATCACTGCCCCGCTTTATCCAGAAAAATATTTTCTTCAGTCGGTTGGTATCAAGACTGTTCACCAATAGCAGTCACTGGTTACGAGGTTAAGTACCTACTGCTATCGTAGTATACAAGAGAAGTAGGTATAAACTTTCGGCCTTTGTGTAGAATATAAACCACCAGTTATAATTCATTTGTGTACAGAATTAATAATTTACGTTTGTAACTAAAATGCTGAATCTGGAACTGTTGGCGAAACTGATACCGAAAACCGTTTACACTAACACTACACCAACACACACTTTTATATGCCTGACGCGCGTTTCGATAACCAAGTTATCTTCTTCAGAGACCGAAGGTAAACTGTTTACCTTGGTTAACTGTTTAACTTGGTTAAGCTTGTTTGTAACTTGGTTGTAACTGTTTAACTTGGTTATCGAAACGCGCGTCAGGCATATAAAAGTGTGTGTTGGTGTAGTGGTAGTGTAAACGGTTTTCGGTATTTACGTTTGTAATTATTGTCTGAATTACTATTATATGTACTTTAAATTCAATATAAATCAGTATTAAAAAGAACCAATAAAATTTTTGAGAATATTAGTCTGGCTATTTTTGTTAAATATGTAAACAGTAATTGGTATTTTTAGGTGACACAGTAAACATTATGACAAAATCAGTCAGTTGATTTAGATTAAATAGATTTACCTAATATTAAGTTCTACCTAAGTGTAATAGTGGATCCACACGACACAGACTTTTGTTTGCACAAACTTAAAGTCTGAGTAAAGGTACTTCTAGACGATACCTACCACCTTTTACGAGGGTTGCCTTTTATATTTCGGGATTAGAGAACAAAAACAAATATTAATCATCGAAAATCACTTTATTGTTTTTTAAAATATTCCCCATGAAATTCTATAAATTTTTACATGCGTTTGAACCAATTGTCGAAACACTTTTGTCACTCTGATTGAGGTATCTCCAAAACATGCATTCTGAATGCAGCAACCGCTTCTTCAGGTGTCGAAAAACGTTGATCTTTCAGTTTATTTTTTATGTAAGGGAATAAAAAAAGTCATTTGGTGCCAAGTCACGACTACACGGCGGATGTATCGATGTTTTGGGTGCTCAAAAATGCAGTTGTTGGAGCCGAAGTGTGGGAGCTCGCATTGTCGTGGTGAAGAGTGATCCGTCTTCGACAGATGGTTTTCCTTATTTCTTGGAAGACAACTGGCAAACAAATTGTTGTGTACCACTCAGAATTGACTGTTCTGCGTTGTTCTAGTGGTACGGTTGCGACATTCCAGTTTTTCCGAAAAAAACAGGCGACCATTTGCTTGGAAGTGCTTCGTGCGCGAACAACTTTTGTTGGATTGGGCTCATCTTGAAACACCCATACAGTCGACTGCTGTTTACTTTCGGGCTCATACGCGTAAATCCACGATTCATCACCTGTCGCGATGTCATAGACGTGTTACGAAGCACCGCGATCGTATTTTTTGAGCATTTCCTTCGACCAATCGACAGATTGCAACACCAGGGTTGCCAAATCCCGAAACATAAAAGGCAACCCTCGTACACAGACTTCTATAGAATTTTAGTTGCCGTAAAGTCTGCACATACATTTCGTAATTATATATATTACAAATATATATTTCCATACAATTTTACTTAGACTTTAGGTTTGCATGTAAATATATATCTAACGAAATGTATGTGCAGACTTTTGTGCAGGCAAAATTCAATGTGTGAAAGTTCTTATCGTGTGGATTTGGATTTTGTTTCTCTTGGTTAATGAATTAGTTTTTATTCAGCAAGACAAGAGTTAAAATCTAATATTTTTTACTAAATAATAAAATTTATAAATTGTTAAACTTAGGTGTAGAGTATTAAAACTCTTTTTTATAATTCGCGTTTACAATAGACTTCATTGTAACACTCTCTAGGAAGTGTGGAAATGATTTTTTTTTCTAGTTTAGTTATTTTTTGTGTCACAGTTGGTAATTGTCTGCATTTTATCCTTAGAACAAAAAGATACAAGAAGAAGTATATGCAAAATGACCTTGAGGTTGCATATGGCGGCCAATTGTCAATTTTAATTTCCGTTTCCATTGACGTACCGAAAAAAAAATTAAAGATTATATCAAGGTTTTTATTTTTAATAAATTCATCAAGTGAGTGAATACAATTAGTGTTCTAAATAATTTAGTATTTATAAGAACCGAATGATACGCCTATGCGCTCATTTTTGACATTTATATGCAAATATTGCTTTGACAGTATGCTGTATACATAAACCTTAGAACAAAAAGAAACAGGAAGGAGTCTGTCATATATTAACTTTAAGAAAAATTTGCGACGGAAGTCGGCCATCTTGAAGCTCCTTGTATGACTCATTGTTTATGTTTACAGTATGCTGTCAAAGCAATATTTGCATATAAATGTCAAAAATTAGCGCATAGGCGTATCATTCGGTTTTTATAAACACAAAATGATTTACAACACTAAATGTATTCACATACTTGATTGGTTGGAATTTAATCAAAATAAAGACCCTAATATAAATTTGATTTTTTTTACGGTACGGCATTGGAAACGGAAATTAAAATTGACATTTGGCCGCCATATGCAAGCTCCTTTCTGGACTCAAGGTCATTTTGCATATACTCCTTCCTGTTTCTTTTTGTTCTAAGACATAAACAATGAGTCATACTAGGAGCTTCAAGATGGCCGACTTCCGTCGCAAATTTTCCTTAAAGTTATATATGACATACTCCTGTTTCTTTTTATTCTAAGATTTTATCAGACAATTTTGAAATTTGAATTGAAAGACGGTGACAGAACATAGAACCTCAGATCATAACATAACCTAAAAGAAATTATGCTTCTCTGTAAAATTATGGCTCTGCCAATTAGTAAATAAAAATGTTTTAAAAAAGTAAATTATACGTCAAAAGCCATGATAAAAAACCCTAACAATTATTTTTTTAAACAATACACATTATTTGGAAAATAAATGGATATTTTCTACTCAGTTAAACCGTGGACAAACTGGATATATCTGACATATGTCATTTAAGTAAGTACCAACATCATTTAAAGAACACAAAATGTACTAATTATTGAATTTTATTTAAAAAACATAAATAAATGCGAATTATAAAAAATACTGTTGTACAAATAGCTATTTTCTAAGTCTACTACAAAATTGTATGAGTTGAAAGAAAAAATGTTTGTGTCATTAAAAATATTGCCCTATTATCGTTATAACCTAAAAATGTATGTCAAATTTCTTTGTGTGGGGAAAAAAAACCAAATTATCGCGAATTCCTCTGAAAGTAAAATATAACCGACAATTATTACATTTAAGTATATTTTAAAATGACCAATCAATGCCGAAAGACTCTATTGGAAAATTTTCAGATTTTTATTCCGTTTGCACTCTCACTTAAAAAAAGTAAGACATAATTGTCTTGGTACTGATTAATGTTAAGATTGTACTAAAACTATAAAATATTTAACATTCCAAACACCTAAATATTGGTTACATGTTTAAGACATATATTTTGTTTGCTTCAAACGGCACATCTTAGAGAGTAGGAAAATTTTACTGATATTGTTTTGATTTTTATTAGTGTAGGTATACTTTACACAATTAACAAGATAAACCATTTTTAAGTGAATAAATGTACAACCGTAGTCCTGTCAACTTTGTTTCTCTTGACATATTTTCAATATAGACTGTAGTTAAAATACAAAAACGCACAATAATTCAGTCATTATATACATTCAGAAATGCAAATGAATCGAGAAACCATATTTTGGATATTACATGGGGGGAAGGGGAGCTAGAAAAGCTTAGGTTAAAATTGTCGACCAAAATAACCTTATAGATCATAATCCGGTGAAACTTTTAGAGCGTATTCAGACCTACAAATATATTTTTTTTTCTAGAAAAATTACGACCTCTAGGAGCGCTCCACCCATACGTCAAAATGAATGAATGGTTGTTCAGGGAATTATTGCAAAAAAAATTATAAATCAAACACATGAAATTTGCCGTCAAAAGGCAACAAAATATCTATGTATATACTTTACTGCACTACACCTTTTCGGTGAAAGGGCAGTTTAAATTTGTTGTCCACAACTTCTGAAGGACTCTGTATAACGTATCAAAACCTTATATCAAAAGCTTCAAAAAAACGTGAGCAGTCCGAGTTCGGTATAATATACAAGGGTTTCCATTTAAAAAATCATATGTTGGTACATCCTGTATAAATATTTCTTTATTCGAAAATCAATCCTGGACTCCAATACTAGCCAATTAGACTATTTTTTAGAAACGTTTGTTGGTTAATTTATATTATAAAACTTTAGACAGTAACCATACAAAATTTTAAGTCAAATGACTTTGAAATTACGAAGAAAATTAAATAATTAACTACAACGTCCAAAAAAAACCATCCATTTTTACTTGCGTATGGGACAATGGACAATGCGCAACTAGCAGTGAATGATGAAAACTTATTTATGTCAAAAAAAATTGTAGCACTTTTTTAGCATTCGTTTTCTCTCCTGTTTATAGGTCAGTTATCAAAATCTAAACGTAATGAACAAAATTGAAATCAATGTTGTGAATTATTTTATAAAGATTGTCAAAATTGAACCAAACAGTAGCGAAAACACCCGCTGACACTACCGCTAACGGTATTTTTCGCTACGTCAGCTGAATGGACTGCCTAAGCCTGACATCACTCGAGGCGGGGTCATAAAAATCTTTCCAAACAAACCGAGTGCGGGCACTCTATTAGCGTTTTCCATTCGTTGCACTCGGGCAGCACTGGGTTTTTAGAGGATTCAAGGCCAGTGCTGTCAAATGCATGCTCTAGGGCAAAACTAATGGAACACGAAACTTGATTTGACTCGGACCGGACTGTTTGTTTTTATTGACATTTGATAACCATAATAAAAGATTTGAATTTTTTGTTTTGTAGAATGTATATTTTATTTAACTAGGTGTGGTTTGTCATTTGGTTGTAAACATTAATTATTTTTCTAGGGTTGTAAACATATTTATAATAATGTATTTATTGAAAATGAAAATTAACAATGAAATTTTCTCCCTCGACTTTGCAAATGATTAAGAAACTCACTATCCGCCATTATTGTTTTGCACTACCGTAACCCTTGATCAAATAGCTAGTGCCAAATTATTGCCCTCGGTTCGCCCTTAGCTCGCTCGGAGTTTGTGTGACACATGAATGGAACACAAAAAAATGAAAAAAGTTCAACGAATGGAACACAAAACTGGCGCGAGTTCTGCCCCAGTGCGACGAATGGAAAACGCTATAAGTTAACAGTAAACCACGAATTAAAAATCTCATATGTGACATTTTACATTTACATTTATAGATTTGTTTGGAAAGATTTATGGGAGGAGCCTTCTGCTCTGACGTCAGAACTTAGGCAGTCTATACGACCATTTATTTTATAAATATTGTCATTTTGTTAATATAAAAAGCTATTTAAATAATTGTATTAACAACGTGTCTATGTTTATATTATTACAATATTGATAAAAAATGTATGAAACTTAATGCACTCTAAAATGTGTCATACTGTTTGTTTCTGCACTATGTTTGTTACAATTGCTATAATCACTTTATATTATGTATATGTAAGAATTATTTGTGAAAAAAATAAATTTCATAACATTTATTATTCTCTGTTGATATTTATTTAACTTAAAACAAGTATTTCCCTACCTTTTTTAAAATTAAGAACACAAAACAAAAAAATTACACAAAAAAAGGTAGAACGTGTCACCGGACACATGCGGTAAGAACTTTAGTTCTTAAGTAATAATAAAATGCAAAGCTTTTGTCATATACAACAACATCCCTAGTAAAGCAACAGTTGTTAGTTTCACCAGGAGGCGGAAACTGGATAAACTCCAAATACTCGCCCTCTATGGACAATCTATTAAGGAAGCGAATGAAGTCAAATATCTAGGGGTTACACTGGATAGAAGACTTTCATGAAACGCTCATGTAGAGAACATTTGCAGTAAAGCAAAGCTATCTCTTTGGACATGCCATAGAGTATGCGGTAAGTCACTCAGAAAACACAAATTATCAACTTCACAAAAAAGACAACATTGGCCGGTCTAAAACCACTAACATTGGGGGGAACAGTGATTCCAGTAGTCAAAGAAATAAAATACCTAGGAGTATTCCTAGATCAAAGACTCTCATGGAACACACACATACAAAAAACCACGCAGAAAGCTATATTCTCATTGGGCAGATGTAGACGAATGTGTGGAAAAATTGGGGGCTTAACCCCAAAATGACCATATGGTTATATACAAGGGTTATTAGACCCATAATAACCTACGGGTCAGTGGTATGGTGGACAAAGACACAGCAAACAGGAGCAGTAAGGCTATTCAGTAACATACAAAGGTTAGCTTGCCTGTGCGTTACGGGGGCCATAAAAACTACTCCTTTAGCTGCACTGGAAGTCTTGTTAAACATTCCACCACTACACATATATATATATACAGGGCGAAGAGAGAGCAGCCATGCACAGATTAATACATAATCAGCAGCACATAAGCCAATCGCATGGGGCTGATAATGGTAAGCTAATCAAGGAACTAAAAGCGGATAACATTTTGGGGCAACCCATTGACGCAACAGTCACGAGATATAGCTTTGCCAATAAATTTAAAATAGTTATACCAGGTAGGGAAGACTGGGAAAAAGTGTACCCGTAGAGGCGGAGGCTAGACAACTAGCGAAACGGCTGTCATTAAGTCTTTTAAAAAAGCAGTTTTTAAATAAATATTGGAAGTTTTGTTAAAACGAAGAGTTTTTTATTATCCTTAATAAGATGAACTTCCAAAAAGTAAGGGTTAGTACAATCAATTTAATTGAAACAAGGGATAACATTCCCAGTAAGTCTATCCCAAAATGCCACGATTTTTCAAGCAGAAATCACGGCAATTCACTACTGTGTACAAGAAATTAAAATGCTGGATAGGACGTACCGTTCAATAGCCATCTTCACAGACAGTCAGGCGGTGCTAAGGGCACTAGATTCTGTAGAGGTCAATTCTAGGCTAGTATGGGACTGTGTGCAAGCTCTGAATACTCTGGGGGATCGTAGCAAGGTTACGGTAGCTTGGGTACCAGGGCATAGGGGTCTAAAAGGCAATGAAAAGGCAGATGAAATGGCTAAACTAGGCTCATCAATGCCTTTTATTGGACCGGAACCTTTCTGCGGCATTGCAAAAAATATAATAAAAACGGCCATGAAAACATGGGTGGCACAAAAATCACGGGAATAGTGGTGGAATTCACCAGGACAAAGGCAAGCGAAACAGTTCATAATGGAACATTCGCAAAAGTTTACGTCAGACTTATTGAGTAAAGACAGGAAAACGGTCAAAACTGTAGTAAGTCTATTGACGGGGCACTGTAAGCTAAACAGGCATCTTAAGCTGATGGGGTTGACAGAGACGGATCTGTGCAGATTCTGTCACCTAGAAGAGGAAACACCAGAGCACATCTTATGTCAGTGCGACGGACTGGTAAATATGCGGTTCCTGACTTTAGGAGAAGAATATCCATTGGCAAGGGACTACATGAAGGTTACAGTCTCAAAGCTTATAGACTTCGTTAAGAGAGTCGGACTGGGGGATGTAATCTAGTTTTTCGAGGACCACAATAGATCTGAAAAGGTCGCAGTGGAATAGGCTTCTGGCCACCTCTTAAACATCTATCATCTATCTATGCGGTAAGTCATGGGGAATGAAACCCATACAAATGTATTGGCTATATCTGACAGTAATAAGGCCTATGATTACATATGGTGCTCCGGCCTGGTGGGCTAAATGTCAGCAAAAGACCACCAGGAAGAAGCTGAATAAGCTTCAAGTTCCAAGTTAGTTTGGAAGTGCCTTCAGGATCTAATACGTCTAGGGGAAAATAACAAAGTAACCTTACTTTGGGCACCTGGGCATACCAGCTTTGAAGGTAACAAAAAAGTGGACCTTTTAGCCAGGAAAGGTGCTGAAGGAATATTTATAGGCCCGGAGCCATTCCTAGGCATAGCGAATAGCGTAACCAGAGGAACAGTATCGAACTGGGTAGATCGGAGGAGACGTTCTTACTGAATCAAGCTAGAGGGTTTAAGGCACTCAAAGGCATTTGTAGGAGATCTCTCTACAAAGAGGTCTCAAGAGCTGCTGAATATGAACAGACAGGACCTACGAATAATAAGAGGACTACTGACTGGACACAGTCGTCTTAATAGGCATATGAAAATAATTGGACTGGCAGAGAGTGCGGACTGCAGATTCTGTCAGGCTGAAGATGAAACGGTGGAGCATATCTTGTGTAACTGCCGAGAGCAACATTGTATAGAACAGACCACATGTTAGCTTATAAACAACATTTAGTAAGAGACCCGCCGATTGTACGCATGGTGTAAAAAATTTGTGATTTTTCGGTTGTGAAACATATTTTACGGTAAGTTTTATGTTTGTTTTAGTTTATCAGGAAATTACTTGAGAGGGGATTGTGGTTTGCGGCTAGTTTTGATGCTTTCTTACAAACATTTTGATATATTTGGAAACCTGGTTTGAGAGGTTATGTTTTGGGTGTTACCAATCTTAAAATGAAATGCATTTCGGGGAGATCCCTGTTGTGAGAGTGAGACATGATCCCGGGATCAAGTTTCCCCTATGAATATTTTTTTGATTTATGTTAAGAGGCACGTTCTTATTTATTTATTTGTTGGTTATTACAGATGCCAAGAATTTATAAACCAAAGGAAGGAGCAACACCGAGACTACTACCTGATGCCGAAACCGTTGCAGCAGCTGTTGCAGAAGTTAAAAATGGGGCTTCCTATAAAGGCACTGCAAAAAAGTACTATATTAATGTTATGACCTTAAAACGAGTGATCCGTAGGGAGGATGTTCATCTACCTGGGTTTCAAAAATCACTCATTTTTACTAGCACAGAAGAAAAACAGCTTACAGATTACCTACTACATTCTTAGTTAAGACAATTGGCATATGAGTTTGCAGTTGCAAACAGTAAAAAAGTTTCGTCATTTTGGAATAAGAAAAAAATGGCTGGCCGGGATTGGGTTCGCAACTTCATGTGCAGAAACGCCTGAGCCAACTAGCTTAGCACGTAGCACTGCATTTAATCTAAGATTATTGGACAGAAAGGCATGAAACAAGTTTAGAAGGTGACATCGGGTGAAAGAGGGCAGCTTGTAACTGTTTGTTCTGGAGTGAATTCATGTGGAAACCATTTTTCTCCATTTCTTATTTTTCCTCGAACTAACTGGCAAGATCGCATGGTGTTAGGGGCACCACCGGGTTCGACAGGAGCATGTAATCCATCTGGGTGGATGACAAAAGAAAATTTTTCAAAGTATTTAGAACACTTCAAAAAATATTCCAATTGTTGCTCTGATAACAAGCATCTCGTTATCCTTGACAATCATGACAGTCACGTAAATCTTGAAGTGATCAATTTTGCAAGAGATAATGGTTTGGATATGTTAACGCTGCCGCCACACACGTCACATAAACTGCAGCCGTTAGACCGTACAGTGTTTGGTCCGCTAAAAACTTATTTTAATACCGCAGCATCTGATTGGACGACAAATAATGCAGGAAAAAGTCTGAGTATTTATGAAAAACCCGGCCTTCTTGCACAATCTTATCCCAAGGCATTTTCTGCAGCAAACATTTTAAGTGGCTTCCGCGTGTCAGGGATTTCACCATTGAATTCCAACATTTTTAGAAAGGATGAGTTTTACACTAGCTTGGTGACTGACAGACCAGATTCAGGAGAGAGTAAACGCTGTGAACAAACACCAATTTTACCACCTGCAGGCCCTTCGGGATCCTCACTCCAGCCGGAAGTGATAAACTTAGCTTCGACGGCAAAGACACCAGAGGAAGTTCGACCATTCCCAAAGGCACCTCCAAGGTCAGAAAATTCTTTATCAAAAGGACGTAAAAGAGGTCGTTGTAGGGTTATAACTGAAACGAGTGTAAAAAGAAGTTTTGCTGGTAGAGCAGAAAATATTGAAGTAAATATAAGCAAAAAAAAGAGAAAAGAGGACAAAATTGAAAGTGATAGTTCAGAATACGTGGAATCTTGGAAAGATAGCGGCGACAGTTTGGATGATATTGATCTCAGGGCTGAAGAAAGCGACTGCTCAAACATAAGTGAGGGCGGGTTTTTTGAAATATGCTGCCCAGAAATTAAAGACTTTGTGTTGGTAGAATTTCAAACGAAAAAAGGAAAATCATATTTTGTGGAAGACGTGACCGAAAATGATATTGTAAGCACCGAAATATTAGTGAACTTTTTAAGAATACGTAAAAAGCAATTCTATTGGCCCACAATTAAAGATGAGGGACTCGTGTCAAGAGAGAGTGTAAGAAAAGTGTTGCCAAAACCTGAAATAAGACATGGATATTTTATTAGATTTCCTAATAATATTACCATTGGTTAAATTAGTTTGATTTATATACCCACTGACTATAAGTCTTAAGGGTGCAGCGTGTCCGGTTGCCATTAAATATAGTTTCTTTGCTTTCTAATTCAGTTTAATTACAAGGTATATCTGTATTTTTCGCCTTAGTTTTGTGTAGTTTTAGTTGTTTAATCGTAAACGTATAAAAAGATAGTGGCGCCCTTAACCCTTATATACCACCAATCCTTTCTATAGCAAGCATTAACTTGGAGACGAACCACTCCTTAAGAGAGTCTCATAGCCGGGATCTCTTTTGGGAATTAATATTGTTACAGATTGGCGCCCTGCCTTTTTGAAGAGTATTATGGTTACAAACTTTATAAATATATCGAAAAATGTTTAAAAATATCTTTATCCACGACTAATACATAATGAAATACGTCTGTTTGCGCGACCTTAATAGTAGCCATTAGTTACGGCTTTCTTGATTTAGCTTTACATTTTTTTGCTACAAAAAATAATTTGTTTACCGTATAAGCCAGTAAATTCAGTCTTGATAATTTAAAAGCAATTAATAGAAAAATCCTGGTCATACATGCGATTCGGACCAGCGGTTGTGAGCTACGAGCATATACACAAGGCCAACAGCACCTGTATACAGTGCTTTTCAGATAAAAGTATCCACCTTTAATAACTTTTGTAACAATGGTATTTAGGAAAATCCAAAAACACGTCAGTTTATGTTGGAAGGGGCAAGCATTATGGCTTATTTAAACTTACTGGAAAAGCCACCTCCTCACCCTTAGTAGCATCCCTTTTTTAAATTACTTCTCATATTTTTTATGTAAAATTTGGATACTCCTCCTTGAGCTGATTTCAAAAATGTATAATACTTGTAGGATAAAGTTGCTAGTTTATGATAAACAATTTTTCTTTTAATAGCACAAATTTTACTTATTTTTTATTTTCACCTTATTTGCCTGTAATAAAATGGGTTGTACAACAGTTCAAACTCTTTAATCTTTTTAACTGTGCTATTTATTCGACTTCAAAAATCCAAACAACAAAAAACTCCACTTTTTATTAGAGTTTGACATTGTCAACTACAATTTTTAGTTACTATTGATAGTGTACTTTGATACATTATTTATTTTGTTTCGCTGAAATGGTTTACTCTTTGCAAGAAAGAATTGAAATTGTAGGTTTATACTACCAAAATAATAATTGTGCAAGAGCTGCTGCTAGAATATTTAACGAATTACATGACGGAAGACATGCAACTCATAAGTATGTAATTCAACTGATGGAGAAATTTACCACAACAGAGTCTGTTTGCAATAAAGTGCATAAGCGAGAGGGACTCATAAATAACGAAGCAATCCAAGTGGCAATTTTAGGGCAAGTCAGCTTAGAGGCTCAACAACCCCAATCGTTGTCAACAATAAGTAGAGCGATCGGTGTTTCATCTTTTACAGATTTCCGAGTTCTATATAAATTCAAGTACCACCCATATAAAGCTAAGTTGGTGCACGAGTTGGATGAAGATGATTTTGATCGTCGTCTAGAGTTTTGCGAATCAATGACGCAATTTATCAATAACAATCCACAATTGTTAAACAATATTTGCTTTTCTGATGAATGCTCATTTTCATTAAATGGCTTAGTAAATAGGCATAATTGTAGATATTGGGCTGAAAGTGATCCACATATTATGCGTGAATTCCTCAGAGTAATAAGTAAACATATAGTAGGCATATTCCCTACTACTTGTCGTCGAGGCAGATTTGTTTACCAGCAGAGCATTGCCAGACGTTGTGTTTTGTAAGTACAAAGTAGGAAACAAAAACGTAATAGTATAATTTACATCAATTTTATTTTACTTTTAAGAGGAGACTTTTAGTCAGAGAAAATATTCTTTAATACACTTTAATATTCACTTTCTTACCTTTCGATAATCTTGATAAAAAAGCTCTGCACCAATTGTATCAACCGAAAATTTGGCATCAGTGCCTTTGTTAGTTATTGTCTACAGGTGATTAGCGCTTTTTGGCGTAGAATTTGCAATTTCTATTAAAATTTATTAGAAATAAGAAAATCAAATTAGTAATGAAATGCATATTATATATAAACTAGGAGCTAAAAGTGGAAAGTTTCTTTTAAATAGTTTTCTTTTTGTTTTTCATTTAATTAAAAGAGTTATTAAGTGTAAATTATTTAACTAACATCCTATATAGTACGGTGATACTCTAACCAATTACACGCCACTGTACGGCTGTGTTTACCTACACCTCTAGATGTCAATTTTATTTTCCATCTCTCTCAATTATAGCTTCATTGCTATTGACTACAATTGTATTGTGTTGTTGTGGCACATCTATATTTACTTATTACTCTGAGGTGAATTCCATACACATCCCCAAAAGTTAAACGTTTGGTGTGGTATCCTAGGTGACCACATTGTCGAACCTTTCTCATCAACGGAAATTTAAATTATATTTTGAGTTACTCAGGAAAGGGGTCGGCCCACGTATTACAACAATAATAGAAAATGATGATAACCTTTCCGAAGATTTACTGGTATTTCAACAGGACGGAGCCTGTCCGACAATTTTTAAACAAAACATTCCCAATGTCAGAGAGGCATTTCAAAATAGATAATACCATTGTATGGAAGTGAATGGTACTTATTTTGAACACTTATTGTAACTTCATAATAAATAGCACAGTTAAAAAGATTATTAAAGAGTTTGAACTGTTGTAAAGTGGGGGAATACCGGCCGTGGAGGTAATTTCGGCCATCAAGTATATCCCACTTCAATGAAAAATTTGGCGCGATTCGTATCCACCTAACAAGCATGTAAACAAACTAAACGCTCAGTATCGTTTAGGCTGTATATTTTAAAATCGGTGAGTAGTAAATTCAATGTATTTGTATACAAATGAACAGAATTCTGTTGTCTTTCACTCAGTTTACTTGAAAACCTCGTGGCTTTAGGCATTTATTTTATTATGTCCTCGTATTCATATTATTGTTCAGGGAGTAATTCCGGCCATCTTTGCGTGTGTAATATCGGCATGGCCGGTATTACCCCAAATTTTATTTTGAATTTTTTCTTTTTCAGATGCCGCGGAACTATACGCGAAAAACTGATAGAGCTTCTTGGACGTCTGAGGCTCTTCAGGCAGCTCTTGCTGCTATAGAAAATGGGCGCGCTGTTAGGGAAGTTTCAAGAAGTTTCTCTATTCCAAGAGCAACTCTTCAAGATCGACGTAAAAACAGCAAAGTAGCTAAGAGTCAATTGGGACGACGTCCAGTCTTTTCTCGAGAACAGGAGAGTGAATTATCGGAGCAAATAATTAATCTTTCCAAACTATTTTTTGGAGTTACGGCAGCACAGATCAAGCAAAGCGCCTACACTTTTGCCAAATCAAATAATTTGAAAAATCGGTTCAAGGCTGAAAGAGGATCAGCAGGTCGTGACTGGTTAGAGGGATTTGTGCGACGCCACCCCCAAATCGTACTAAGGAAACCAGAATCGACAAGCATTAATCGTGTAACGGCTTTCAATAAAGATGAAATTGGAATTTTCTTTGGAAATCTCACCACTCTAATGGACAAATATAAATTTTCTCCAACAAGAATATTCAACGCAGATGAAACATGAAACCGGTATCACGACAGTCCAACGTCCAAGCAAAATCTACGCCCAAAAAAGAGTAGGGTATTTAACTAGTTGGGAGAAGGGAAAAACCACTACAGTAATGTGTGCATTCAGCGCCCGGGAATATACATTCCTCCAATGTTCATTTATGCCAGGAAAAGAATGGCCGATCACTTGAAGAACAACGGACCCCCAGGCGCCATTTATCGCTGCTCAAATAACGGATGGATAACCGAAGATTTATTTATTGAATGGCTGAAGCACTTCGACCATTGTGTTAAAGCTTCTAAAGAAGATCCAATTCTGTTATTACTTGATAATCACTCTAGTCATTGCTCGTTAAATGCTTACAACTTCTGCAAAGAAAGAGGAATCATTATGCTGACGATTCCTCCACATACATCGCACCGGGTTCAACCACTTGACGTTACTTTTTATGGACCCTTGAAGACGGCACATGTTCAGAATGCGATAAATTTATGAGAAATAACCTAGGTGAGAAAATCAGGCCCAATATCGTTGCTTATTTGTTCAACAACGCTTTTGGAAGAGTTACAACTGTCGAAAAAGCCACTAAAGGTTTTGAGGTAACAGGAATATTTCCTGTTAACCCTGATGTTTTCAAAGCAGAAGATTTTGCCCCAGCTGAAAACTTGAACCCTACAAACTCAAATGAGGCAATTCCTAAAAATGGACAGGTAGAAGAGAATAGAATAGAAGTAATGGAAGAAGAAATAAGACAACAAAGAATCGATGCAGACACGAACGAAATAGAAAAAAGACAGAATAAATGATTCAGATAAATAATACCAATTCCTGGATGTTCTGGAACTAATAATGAACAGGAAAAAGGAGGTGGAAAAAAGAAACACTCGCAAATATTCACGTCTACACCGATGAAGGAAATTCTGGAAGAAAAAAAGAATGCAAAAGAGAAAACGTTGCAGAAGGGCAATCGGGATCTAGAACAGCAGAAAGCAAAAAGAGTGAAAAAACAGGTTTTCGTGATGAGATCAGAGTATTAGGAAACAAACACACCAACATTGCCATGCAACAAAAACCAGAGCTGAGAAAGAAAATTAAGGTGAACTATCATGATTGTGAGGAGGAAGAAAACAATTCAGATACCTAAGTTACCGAGAACATTTGTATTATTTGCGGATAATTCGGAAAGAACCGATAACTCTGGCTAAGATGTGTGAGATGTTATGGATGGGCTCACAATGATTGCACTAATGGAGAAAAAAAGAAAACCTATTTGTGCGATTTCTGTCAGTGAACATAATTATGGGTAATAGCGGCCCCCGGCTGCTATTACCCCAAGCAGCGGGGTAATGCCGGCCACTTACATATTTTTTTAAATATATATGTTTTCTTAGATTAGTTTTTTTTCATTTCTAATTAATATGTTTCATCCCCGAACGTCTTATCTTTCATTCGAACCTCCTAGTTCCCTTTAAAATCTTCGAGATATTAGAGATTTTCCTTAGGGGGCCGATATTCCCCCCCTCTACCCTACAACCCATTTTGTTACAGGCAAATAAGGTGAAAGTAAAATTTGTGCTATTAAAAGAAAAATTGTTTATCTCATATACTAACCACTTTATCCTACAAGTATTATACATTTTTGAAATCAGCTCAAAGAAGAGTATCCAAATTTTACATAAAAAATATGAGAAGTAATTTAAAAAAAAAGGATGCTGTTAAGGGTGAGGGTTGGCTTTTCCAGTAAGTTTAAATAAGCCATAATGCTTGCCCCTTCCAACATAAATTGACGTGTTGTTGGATTTTCCTAAATACCATTGTTACAAAAGTTATTAAAGGTGGATACTTTTATCTGAAAAGCACTGTATAAATACTAATGTAATACATTGTAAGTATTAAAGTTGTTCTAGAAATTATGGATGGTTAATAATTATTTTCCTCCCAAGGGATTAAAATATGTGTTTCCTTTCTGATATAAGAGGGGGAAGTATGCACTTTCAGTGGCGGACAGGCCCACCGGGCAACCGCCTGATGGGCCGGTGTAAATAAAGCAAATGGGACCGGTCGAACTGTCGGAAACAAAATCCAAAAAATTTCGTTTCGAATTTTAGAAAATTTTATAAATAATCTAAAGTGATGTCCAGTAACTTCAGATTAAGGATCACATAGGTTCGCTGTTAGTTAAGAAAGTGTCACCAATAAATAATAAATATCATCATAATAACTGTCACAAGGCGCGCCTCGTTAATACGAAAAAACAGTTGTTTGGTGCAGTTTTTAAATAAGTGATTTACCTATTTAATAAAAATAAAAAGATGACGCGGGCCGCCAATAAATGAATAGCGGGCCGCATCTTTTGCATCCCTGATCAAGGAAATCAAGCGAACTGTTTGGTCCTTGTTTATAAATATGTTTTAACAATCTCAACAACACAAGTTGCATGTAAGAGAATGTTTTCAAAATTGAAAATAATTAAGGATAGATTAAGGACTACACTAGTCAAGACAATTTGGAATCCCTCATTATGAGTGTGGAGAAAGAAGTACTAGAAAAAATTGATAAAGAACACATTATTCAAGAAATATGCAATATTGCTCCAGGCATTCGAAAATATTTAGAAGGTTGAATCCAGCCATGTTGTAGAGTAAGCTTAAGTTTTATACATATTTGGATATCTATTATTAATTTACTCTTTTTTTAGTTCTAGTCAGCCAACATACAATATAGATTATAAAAAGTTCCTCAAGAAGTCGCTTTTATTCTTATGAGTTATGCAGTATTTATTATATTAAAATGTTTATATTTGTATGAGTAATAAAGTTTTGTTTATATTCACATATAACATACATTTATTGTTAAAACTTATTAAAATTTACTGAAACTATGGTAACCACAGGCCTTAGGTAAGAAGAATTTTTTATTATCTATAATATTGTAACGGGTGACAGATGTATGACGGATGATTGTGACAGATGCGAGAGGAATGCATGTATTTTGATGTAGCTGCTTGCCATAAAGGGTAGAGTCCGTGAATGAGGAAGAAGGTTTGACAGGAACTTGACATGATTTATAATTATTTTAGGTTGGTAGTTATTCGAGAACATTCCAGTAATATTTGGATTTTAGTAAATAGTTATTTCGAGAAAAATCGAGATGTCAAGTATTTTGATATATAAAGCGGGTCATTCGCGGTAGTAGAGTTAGTGTTCGTTCAGCTGTGTTCGGTACACGGGTTGTAGGTGGGTCTGACCATGGGTGTGTTCGGGGAGCACGCTATTTGCGCCATTTGGCGCTGTCTAGTACTATTCCTCGTTTGCGTTATATGGTTCTTGGCGCTACATAGCTCGAAAGCGTGCTCCCCGAACACACCCCATACCTCATCTCCAGGCGATGTTCTAGTAGCTCGAAGTTGTCAGCTTCGTCGGGCTTAAAGGAATGCAGGACATTCAAAGCATCGCCTCGCAACGCTATGGTTAGAGATATTGCCTTTTCTCTGGATGACCATCCGTTCGCCCTGGCCGCCGCGTCGAATTGCTTGACGTAGTTGGACCACGAAGTTGTTCCATCGAAGATAGGGGGTTTCATTGTTGATCGCATCTGTGTAGTGTCTCCGCTTCCCCGTCGTTCGACATCCACGCTGAAGGTTTCCATTCTTTCCGCATCTCCCTCGCCACGGTGGACGAAGCGATCTTGCCGAAGGACCTCTATTTCTTTCTGAAGTTGTTGAATCATCGCATTCATTTTGGTATCTTCATTGCGTAGTTCGGCTACTTGCTGGGATTGCTCACAACGTAGAGTCGATATTTGCTGGGATTGTTCATTTCTTAAGGTGGATATTTGTTGTGAAACATAGCTTGACAACTCTTCACGCATTTGATGGACCAGTTCTTCTTGTTTCTTCATCTGCTCCTCTTGCTGGCTCTTCATTTGATCTTTCAGCACTTCTTGTTGACTGGAAATTCTAGTGGCAAGCTCTTCTTGTTGACTGGAAATTCTAGTGGTGAGCTCGGCTAATTGTTGTGCTTGGTCTTCTTGCTGGTTTGTCATCCGGTTGGTAAGCTCTTCCTGCTGGCTCCTCATTTGATCTTTCAGCTCTTCTTGTTGACCCTTTATCTGACTGGACAGCTCGGACATTGCTTTGTGCATAGGATCTTCGAATTCCACCAAGTCAGGGTCAATATTTATACTTAAATAGTACTCACGTAATCTATTGATTAAAATAGTTTTTCCTCCGGTGGTATCCAAATCCAATTCTTCCAACTCTCTTCTGAGCTCAGCCACCAACAGTTCACGTAACTTCTTTCCAGGCATTCTTGCTTCTTCACCCCACACCTGACACCAATTTGAAACACTTGTGAGGACTTTTAACACAATTTATTCACAAATTGTAAGAATACAAGAATTCAGCTGGTTACAAATTACTGTCACTTTTGACTTTTAAACTTCACAAAAGCTGAACGAACACTAACTCTACTACCGCGAATGACCCGCTTTATATATCAAAATACTTGACATCTCGATTTTTCTCGAAATAACTATTTACTAAAATCCAAATATTACTGGAATGTTCGCGAATAACTACCAACCTAAAATAATTATAAATCATGTCAAGTTCCTGTCAAAACCTTCTTCCTCATTCACGGACTCTACCCTTTATGGCAAGCAGCTACATCAAAATACATGCATTCCTCTCGCATCTGTCACAATCATCCGTCACACATCTGTCACCCGTTACAATATTATCATATGGCTTTTAAAAATGTTACCCCTGGCTACGTCCTTTCGGCCATGTAGTTTTTCGAAAAATATATTCCATACAGACCGGGCCGCTGTCAGAGATTATCCAGGGCCGCTTAGTTGAGCCAGTCCGCCACTGTGCGCTTTCTATAGGGATGGGATTAAAATTGTCTATTTAATTCGATATTTAGTGAAACCAAATTATAATTTTTTGCAAAATGGAAATGGTAGTCAATATAAATGGATTGGGAAAAACAATGTTAAATCATAGCTACTATTTAAATAATAACTATTAAGTTATGCAATACTTTAATAACACAAACCATTCTTCTTTTACTTATGATATTACTTCTTAATTCTTTATTTGTCACATTTCCTTTTTTTACAAAATTCAATAAATCGTTAGTTTATATTCTGAAATCAAATTGTATTGTATTCCGCTACCAATAAATATTAATTAATTGTTTATACTTGTATATTTTTGTATAAAACAATTTTATGCACAACAAACAAAACTTTCACAAATTAATAGTAGTGAAATGGTTGATTATAGCATGCTTCTTCCATGGAAAAATATTAAAATTTTTGGACACTTTATACCATACTGAACATAATATCTACTTACTAATTTTCTTTTAGTGTCAGAAATATTTTGTAAAAAGTTTATGAGTTATTAATTAAAACATTATCCTTTTTCACATAACATAAAATTATTCACCAGGTACCAAATTACTCTGCGATTCATAATTGTCCAAATTAACATTATCACTACTCTGGGATTCTTCATGAAACTCTGACTTTAATGCAGTACTTTGGGAATTATTATTATTAGAATTGGATTCATATTCTACATTTGTCTCTGATACTCCATTATTTTCATTAATTACTGGTAGTTGAATACTATGTAAATCTGAATTTTCTAATTCTGACTCAACATGATTATCTGGGATATCCGTCTGCTCTACATTTCTACCTTCCTCATTGTCTTCAACTTGATTTTCATCTTCATTATCATGATCATGGGAACCATCTAGATCTGTCATATTTTCCTTATGTGTTCCAAATTTATCAAAGTTTTTCTTCATTTTAATTTCCATATGCTCTAGTTCTTCTGCTATTTGTTTCTTTTTTCTGTCAATCATATCTATAAATGGTAAAATTAATATTACAATTACTTTACCTACAAATGTGTTTAATATAAAATAGATAAATATCTAAATAATAAGTATAAGTAAACACAATAAAGAATGATATACTCAATTGCATATTTGTAAAATTGAGGAAAACCCACTAGTTTATTTTAAAAAATCCATAACTGGCAATTGCCCAATTATTATAGATAGAAATATATAATAAAGGTTTAATATTTATATCACTACAATAAAGGTCTGTAATTTAACTTTGTGTTTTATTAAATCTTCTCTAGTAAAGGTTTTGTTTAATCATATTATGGTTACCTTCAACATCTTTAGAACTATCCTTAAGCAGAATTCTAGTGTGGTCTGTCAATTTTCTGGGTAGGTAATGAATATGTGGTTTTGTTTTGGTTTGAATAAAATTTATCCTAGGTCTCTGACTTTGCTCCCAACTAGTATACTCTTTCATTCTTAACATTTTTAATTCAATTACTTTAATTTCAGCTTGCTTCTTTTTTCGGTTAAGAAATAATTCCTGCCTTTCCCTTCTCACATCTTCTTTCTCTTTAATTTCATGTTCTTCAATTTTTTTTTCCAGTTCTGCTCTTTTCTGTTCCTAAAAACAATTTAATGTATATAATTTAAAAATGTTATTTTAGTGATGTGGGTATATTCATAAACAAAAAACAAAATTATTTTTTATAAATATACCTTTTGTTTAAGTTTAGTTTCTTCCTGTTGAAACTTTTGCAATGTACCCAACAAAGCTCCAAACATCCGTTTATTTCTAGCTTTAAATTTTTCATCTTTATTTTGTGCCTCAAGAACTTGCTCTCTACTAGGTATTTCTTTTGGAGTCACTATCACTTTACTTATTAATCCCCTATGAGGAAGGGGTGGATCATCATCAACCACTTTTTCTGATAATCTTTTGAATACAGATCCAGCACCCCTTCGTTTAATTGGAGGCTCTTCATTTTCCGTAAAGAGTCGTGTTCGACCTACAGGTTTAGAAACAGTTCTGCTTTTATCATCTATAGTCCTTTTAACAACATTTCTCGGTGGTAATTCAGAGGGATCTCTACCGATTAACCTTTTTATACTTTCATCTACACCCTTTAAACTGTTTTTTGCCTCTTCCAACTGATTTTGGAGATTTCCAAATGACGTTAATATTTCTGTACCCATATCTTTATGTTACTATAATTTTCAATAAAATATTAATGTTAACATTCACCTAAATACAAGAACAAACATACTTAACAAATCATAACCGCATAAAATACATAATTAAAGTTTTATTATATAAGGTTGGTATTCCTGTATAAAGGTAGTTTTTCACGCAGTACATGGCGATGGCGTTCAACAATCTCAACAATTACTGATGACGTATTTGTAGTAGTTTATTCTTTTTACATAGTAATTGTTGTTATGTCCAAGAAAATAACGTGTTTTTAATAGGTAACAAAGCAATATTAATTCCTTCAGAACCGTTATACCTAGCAAAGAATTATGCCAAAATTGGTGTGTGACTAAACAATCGAACGAAAATTTCACACCTTACTTTTTAATAAAATGCCTTAATTTAATCTATTTACCATGGTAACCAAAAAAATTTCCAGAAACTTTTTCGTGGACATTTTTTGACTACTGAAACCATAGAGAACGATGAAACATCAACGTACAGACCATAGACAAAAAAATATATTATAATTAACAGAAGCAAACATTAGCCCTGAGTAGGCGTGTTCATTGCCGGTATTCATATAGTCAACTCTAAACTTGAACACTGGGGATACTGGGGTAAGGGTCACTCAGCACTCAAAACTCAAACTTTTACTTGTTTCAGAAACAACACTTAACAAGCCCTTGAGTTTTTTATATATTTGTGTTGGTTGTACTGGCTCTTAATAACAAAGAACTTTGTTCTGTGTTTGATACCGTCATTTTCTTCTTCTTTTTTGTGTTCGTGTTGTCACGTTGTATTTTGTTTAGAGTAAAACGTAATGTTTTGATATTATAAGCAAAAAGGGAGCAGCGAACACGAAGAGCTATTTTTTTGGTTTTACTAAATCTAAATCTTTGGAATTCTCGTTCCTCAAACATTTACAAATGATCCTTCATGTCCCTTACGCAAACGATTTACTTCTTCAAATTCCTCATCAACCTGGAAAATTTCTTCAAATTAAAATAAACAGTCATGTTATTGCGCACGCCCATACGCATGCTATTTACTCCTAAAATTTAAAATACCATAACTACCAACTATTAAAATTGCGGCGTTGTCACCGTTGTCACGCATTACTGAATAAAATAACGTTTATTTTATTAAACTCAAATAAAATCGACTTTTTCTATTAACTTTTGTTTCCGATTGTATCGCAAATCATCCTTAAATCATCAAAGTTTAAATTATAAAATATGTTCAACTCTAAAAAAATAAAAATAAAAAATCATCCAAATTTGAAAGCTAACGCAACCAATGACGTACTGTTGGTTTAACGTCAAAGTCATCAAAGTTGACATATATACGTCAATTTCAGGCATTTTGTACAATTTTGTAGAAACAAGAGAGGAAATCAACAAATTCCTATTTAAATAACTATTAAAATTTAGCAGATTACCAAACTAGCCCAAGTTAGTTACTAAATATTACTTAGGTTTTTGTTTTTTCAAAATCTATATGTGAATTATGAATAGTAGTTTTTCTATTGATTATGCAATAAGGTAATACTTCTTTTATAGTATGGGGGGTGGTGGACATGGACATGAACCTCCTTACACAGTTCCTGATTACCGAATATATAAAGTTGAAGATGTACCAAAACTAGTTGAAACGCAAAGAGCCTTAGCTGCCCAAGGACTAAAAGACCCATGGCTACGTAATGAAGTTTGGAGATATAATCCCAAAGAGTTTGGAACCGAAAAAACTCGACTTAATACTATATTTTTTAGAGGGTTTAAACTAGGTTTTGGCGCATTTGTAGCCACTATTATTGGTACTGCAATTTATGATAAATTGTATCCTAGCAAACATGATCATAAGCACCACTAAAAATCGTTTATAACCATAAATTTTGAAAATAGATTATTTGTAAATAGTATAATGTAGTTTTAATTTACTATTTTTATAGACTGTTTAACTAATATTAATAGAGTATTCATTTTCTACTCATGTAGAAAATTGTATTTTTGTATGTATGTGATCACTTATGCACATTTTATTTACTATTTAGATTATTTTTTGTATTATATTGCCCAGTATATTTAAATGGTTCACAATTTAAGTCTCAACTCTTGCTCACTTTTGCCTTCTTTGCAGAATGTAAAATTAATTATAGATGAAAATAAACTTGATATATGATTTATTTGTGAAACAAGGTTAACTCCAAATATAACAAATGATCTAATTAACGATGAAGGGTATACTTTATATAAAATTTATAACAATGGTTTAAGAGGAGGAGGTATATATAAATAATAAAATATTCAGCAAAATAAAAAATTAAACTCCTGCTCTTCTAAAATAAGCAGGCTTCTAAAGAATATAAAAATTTATAGAATATGTTGGTCTCAGACACATTATATAAACACTCCCACAATAATCACAGCTAATTTGGTATCGGAGAAGGGTGTTATCCATGTTACAGATTGATGTTAATTCATGAACCCCATCCATAGATACCATTATTCTCAATAACTATCTAGTTATGTTGTAAATTTGTCATACTTGACATTAGTTGATTTTTGCGAAATAAAGCCTATAAATCGGAAAGGTTTTTCGTTACAATTTATTTCGCAAAAGAAAAGAAAACATACAAAAACCATTGGCTGAGAATGTTCAAGAACTTGGAAATTACTTACTGATTCTGATCGCACTCTATACTCAGTCTTAGTACTCAACCTTTTAACCAATTTTGTATGCCATTCTTTTTATGACTATACTGTTAATATTATATCTTATGGTGGTTCAGGATCAGGTTGAAAAAATACACCTTTTATCAGGAAAAATATATTAATGACAACTTAACTTTTACATTAATTCAAAAACTCGCGTTACCTTATCAACTGAACATTAGTCAACAAAATGCAATACAAATGTAACTCTAAACATGCCCCTTACGTTTGCATTGTTTACAATAAATTTACTCCTTAAAAATTTAAATTTCTCTTTTTCTAGCGCCTTAGTAAAAATATCCGCTATATTCATATTACTATATCTACTTTAACAATATTTATTATTTTATCTTTAACACTTTCATATACATAATGATAATGAACATGTTTCGAATTTTTAGTTAAATTTTCGGTTATCTTCCAGTTTAACCATCCTCTTGAAAAATTCTCTGCGCATGTACGAAATTTGAATTTTCAAGAATAAATTTATTGGTCGATAAGGGGTGGCAAATTTTAAATCTAGAGCTACGTTGCCACATATGTATGAATAAATAAAGTGAGTGAAAAGACATTGGAAAAACGAACACTATAGACATTATTTAACAGATTGCATTTATTGGAGTAGTTAATATATTTTCCATTAATTTAAAACCATAATAAATTAAAATCACAGCGCATGTGCGCATGAAATATTATATTTGATCTGAATCAACTAAAAAATAACACCTGTTTTACTTCAATATTTTAAACCATTCTTATATAAGGTTTGTTCTTTATATAGTATGTACAAAAAGTACGAGGAGTAATAAACCCTAATTAAGTATGCAAAACCTTTACAGGGAGCACCATGAAATTTTTGATAAATCTCTTACTTTAAATTACATTTCTTCCGTAAATCTAAAAACCAAGTAGATCGACCTCGTATTTGTTTCAGTTGTAGCAAAATTTAGGGTTTCTTCATTGTTAAAGTATTAGCAGATAAGTAATAACGCAATGCAGTGGTCTGTATTTTGGGAAAAAAATACGTTTTAAATTATAATATAATAAAAAATGAAAAGAAATAATTATTGGAATATATTTATTACTTACATTTTATTCTTGTCCGTCTCGGAAGAGGAAGAATCGGTGTTAACATTAATAATAATAGGGTCGATTAAATCATTACAAATATTGTCAATTTTCACATATTTGCCTCTACTTTGATAACATGCGCGATATACAGTTTGTCCAATTTTCCTTATCACTTACAGCACTCTCAAACAATTTCACATCGTTTATTTTAAAAGTAGTATTTTTTTTTCAACTTCCCCCTTTACCTGAGCCCATATTAATTCTATGGGATTAAGGGGGGAAGTCGAAGAATTGATATACCACGAGAAGAAGCCATTTCTTCTACAATGTAAGTTTTGTATTTATTCTTGTTCATTTTTGCAATTCTGTAAAGTTCTTTCCTTAGTGGGTCTTTTGGAAACTTAATATTTTTCGAAATAAGCCACTCCAAAAGCTCTGCTTTACGCCAACGACTTGTGGGCAATGCTTCTCGTAACCGTGAATGGTAACTTGCGTTGTCCATAACAATAACAGCCCCTTTTGGAATCAGATCCAACATTTGAACAAACCATTCCTCGAAGACATCCCCATTCATATCTTCGTGATAGTCCCCCGTGCGTTTCGAAATAGTTAATAATCCACCATCAACAAAACCTTCAGAACTTCCAACATGGACAATGATAAGTCTTTTTCCTTTCCAAATGGTGGCTGCAAACCTAACGACAAACCTTCCACGAAGGCCTGCCTTCGGCTTTTAATGTTTTCATCTTGCCAAGATTTGGAAACTGTATATCCAGCATTTATCCATGTTTCGTCTAAGTAGAAGATTTTCAAATTGTTCTCTGGCATGTCGAATGCTTCTTAAATAGTCTCTTCTCCAAAAAACTATTTCCGGTTTATCTATCAAGAGAGATTTTCTATTATGCTTTGTATATCTGAAACCCACATCTTTCAAAAGTTTGCATAATGTCATTCTGGAGAATTTTGTATAGTCCGTATCTTCTTGTATAGATGTCATAATTTTGTCAAGTGTTGGAATTTCCTTTTGTAAGTAAAATCCATGGACTTTACGCCTTAGTCTTTGTTTTAATGACTCATCGATCTCAATCGGTTTTCGGCCTGAAGGAGTTTTAGGGGGTTGAAGAGTTCCATTCTTGCTTTCTTTTAGTAATCTATAAACTGTTGATTTAGCAACACACAACATAGCAGCCGTTAATTCCACAATATCATCAACACTTGCACTTGAATCCTTGTTTTTCAATGATATATAACAATTCAATATCAGAGTTTTTTCATTTAAAGATAATGGACCTGTTTTTGGTCGTTTAGATGGTCCTTGGCTTATCGACATTGTTTGGTACTTGCACAATTAACATTCAACAAATGTTTTAAATATATTCCAACTGTTTACAATATGAAAACCATACAACTTCATACAACTTTACTCAAAGAACTAATACTAAGTACTAATTTAATGTACCTACTTTCTTTTAAAATAATATTCCTGATAATGTTTCTAAGAAAACTGGGTTGTTTGGAAAATCCCTCTCAATAATCACTACATATATAGCAGTAATACAAATAAAAAATATTCATTTTGCTTCTTTGAATTTAATAAAAATTGTAACGATATCTTGCTATCTTGACTTTAATTAATTTTTTTAAAATATATTTCATTGTAATTTATTTGTGACAATATTCAAAGTTTGAATTAATCTTCTTACAAAAAGAACAAAAATATATAAAATAATTATTGTTACAGAGATTGGTTTGTTTTCTATTATGAATAAACTGTGTTGCCTTTCTTTATCAAACTTACTAAAATTTATGTACCTCTATCACTTTTTTTTATCAAAATTAGTACATCCCGTTACCTCTGACCTAAATCATATATTTATTAGCATAGCTGCAACTCATTCGTTCAATACAAAATGTACCTTACGGTATACCCTCTTAAAATATATTTTGGTACGTCTATGAAATCTACTTAAATGAATGATTTATTACTCCTTTGTCCTTTCTATATAGACTATAGCTAAACTCGTTAGTACCTACGCTATTATTAATATTTTCAATTGCTGTTCTTAGCTTCTTATTTATTACTCATGAATGTTAGCAGTATAACGCTCCTTATTAACGTGCGTCTTTTTTATAATCAAATTTACTAAATCAAACCTAAACTATTCGGTTTCAGGAAAAAATATTTGAACTGACAACACTGTGCGGCTGTCCCGCTGTCAATTTCAAATAATTTTGTACATGCGCAGCGCAGAGAATTTTTCAAGCGGACAGTTAAACTGGAAGATAACCTAAGATTTTACTAATTAAACATGTACATGTATACTGAAAAAAAACTTTATATAAAAAGAAATTGTTCCTCGAAAACCGCACCTCTCTATGGTTTTTAAGTTCCGGTTCTTCACCTAAAAATTCTTGATTTATAGGGTGTCTAGGTTTGAAAATATTTATATTTATTACTGTGTTTATAATTTTCTGTTTCGAGTTGAACATGTTCTTAGTTTCTAATAATAGCCGAATTTGTTTCTTCGCAAAATTCAAAATTTTGTACACCACATCTGAAGCACAAAGAAGATCACATCGATTGACAAAATTGGTGAAAGATTTGTGAGATTCAGGAGGGGCAGTATAAAAATTCCTTTTCAATTTCCAATGGCACCAATGACAAATATCGCCAACAGAATTAAACCACACATACATGAATGTCTTTACAAATAGTATACCTGAGTAACCCTTCAAACCGTTATATTCCCGGAAATATCTGAATTTATGCCTGAAAACCATTTAATACATCGATCCATAACTTATTTGTTTGAGTATGACAAAGAAAGGTTACCATAACCATAACTATCTCTTTTCCGGCAGAAGGGTTGATGGCGATGGCAGTTGATGGCATTTGTTGATGAATCTACCAGAAGAGATAAAAGTGTCCTTTTTCCCTTACGGGTAAGTTTAAAAATTCTGTTCTAAGTGAAATTATCTGTTATTACAATTACAAAATACGGCCGGTTCCGTTCCAGGTGAATACGTATAGTACATGCATAGTATAGAGTTCACTGCTAAAAGCATAAAGCATAGTTTAAAGAATCTAAAAGTGAGGTTATCCGATGCAATCCGATGTTTTTTTTTTGAAATCTATTGCATTATAAATTAAATCAATTTTTCGCATTGAATTAAAATATTATAAAAAGTAAGTTGCTTCAATTTTCAAGTGAATAAACTTCGAAATGAATGTGTACCTATACCTAGTAGGATGAAACCTTGATTTTTTTTTTCTTTTATTGATGATTAAAAGTTAAATTTGTATCATTTATAAATAATTTGGTAATTTAATATCAAAGGAAAAATATTTAAAACCTGTTTCTAGTAATGGATGTGCAACAAGAATCAGATATAGTTTTTGAGGTAGTAAAGCTTGAAACATCAGAGCATTTTCTTCCAACTGAAACAGTCAAGAAATATGTGAAACAAGAATCAGATTATGGTTTTGAGTTAGTCAAGCTGGAAACATCAGAGCATTTTATTCCAACTGAAGCAGTCAAAAAAGAAGTTATTTTTAATGAAAATGCCGATCAACTTACTGTTATAAAAAATGAAATATTTTCAATAAAACAGGAAAATTGTGCTGAAGAGTATACAGAGGGATTACAACAAACATTTATAAAGGCTGATAATGACTGTAATCAGGATATAAGTGATGCAAACATGAAGTGCAAGTTGATGCAACCAAATTTAAAAAAACAATCCACAAAAGGTAAGGTATGCACATTTATTTGTACTTTGGTGTTTTCAATCTTAAAAATTGACAACCAGGCTTTCACAAAGCAATGTTTTCATTGTTTTAATTGGAAGGTGTCTACAGCTGTAAATTAGTAGATAAATAACTCAAAAGTTTCTGTAGTTGTCTAGCAATTCAAGAAATCTACATTTTATTTTAATATCAACCTAGCTTTTTAAAGTTACAAATTGATTTTACAGCTTATAAAGACAGACTTATAAGGCATGTGCACTAAAACTTGGGTTAAGATAGATAGATGTTTATTAGGTGGTCATAAGCTTTTCCCTTGTATCCTCTGAACTGCAAAAGAGTGCTATTATCAGTTTGCACCCCTTCCCTGATGGTGGATTTAAACCAGTGGATTAATCATTTAAAAAGCCTGTCTTTTAACTTGTAAGGCTACATTTGTAATCAATTTGCTGGCCAAGTGGCACTTTGGCACCTAAGCTAAATAAATATATTTCAGTGTGAGTTTGTAACAATATCCTTCCAAAGAGGCAGGGCGCCAATTTGTAAAAGAGATCCCGGCTAAGAGACTCTCTCAAGGAGTGGTTCGACTCCAAGTTAATGCCTGCTATAGAAAGGATTGGTGGTATATAAGGGTTAAGGGCGCCACTATCTTTTAACGTTACGAATAAACAGAAACTACACAAAAACTAAGGTGAAAAAGATAGAAACACCTTGTAATTAGACTGAATTTGAAAGCAAAAAATAAACTACATTTAATGTCAACCAAACATGCTGCACCCTTAAGACTTATAGTCCATGGGTATATAAATCAAACTGTATTTAAAAATATTTGTTTATTGATAATAAATTATAATTGCCACAGGAAATCTATGAGGAAATGTTGTAAATGGATTTGACTTATCTTTTATACTTTGGTTGTCCAGTGGGCTCGGTTAATTCACTGATGTTTGTAGTTGGAGTATTGGATGATGGAACTTGCTTCTTCGTCAAAAAGGAACTGTTATGAACAGGTGTGTTTCTTCATCAAAGGAACTGCTATGAACGGTTATATATCTTTCCCAAAAAGGGACTGCTACTATGGACTATATTTTTCTGTCAAAAGGGACTACTACTACTGCTAGCAGTTAAATTGCTACCTACTAGCGTAGCGTAGCGTAGTGGGCTGTATATTCTGTGATACAACCAAATAAATGTATTGTCTAAGTCTCGCGCACAACTGGTCTCTAGGGGTTGTTTAGATGGAAAGAATGAAACGTGGCGTTTGCCCTTATTTATAGTGATACTGACAGGGGTTTCCAGTTACGTTTGTTGGTAAAGGTTTTGTTTTGGGTACTTTCTGTTGTAGGGCTGAGTTTGGTAATGATGATAAGGTTGTGTCTAATATACAGTGGGTCAGGGTTGATTTTAGGGTTCGGACAGTAAACTAGGGAAAGGTAGCATGGCGATAGACTTGTTACAAGTTGAAGTGGTCAAAATTCTTGCAAGCTGCTAACTTTCACTTTAAGACTTGTAATTCTTGCTGGCCATGGAACATGCGCATTAATTTTTGTTAATAGACTTTCTAGCATTTCCTTTAAATAAATAATAAACTTTATTGCAAAAACTTCAAATGCTGGATATTTCCTTCTAAACCATCACATTTCTCTTGTTTAATAAGTCTGTAAATTGTAGATTTTCCAAAATTAAGTGTACTGCTAACTTACTTCATTGTACTATTAACACTTTTAAGTAAATGTTGGTCTATAAATGTTTTAAAACAATTAAAAATTAATGTATTTTAATTAACATTAAAGGACCAATTTTTGTACCTCCCTACAAAATTGAAAAACCCACAAACACAATGAAATAAGTTTATAAGATATCTGTCTTCTTAATTTGGATTACAAAGAATAATTATAACAGAACAATAGAAAGTATTAAATTTTATTTTACAAATAAACACTTATTTATCATGATTTCTATGATTATTTCTATGATAGGCTATGTAATCTATAACTTAGTAGGAATTTGGTTTATACAAACCTTTTTCTGTTGTTTTGAGCAGCTATGTAAAAGACCCTAAGTAAATTTATGAAACTTTGAGAAATAATTAGAATATTTTGTAATAATATTTAAAATAAGAATAGTAAACAACTATTTGTTTAAACTTAACTTCCATGCTTTTTAATTATAACTCGAATTATAATGACAGCTGTTTTGTTGGAATTAGCATCATCAGATTGACATTTTGTTTGTTTGTAGCTAGGTGCTTGATATTGATTAGGTAGTATTAATGCTAGACAAAGTATGGAAGTAATAAGACCTAACAATATTAAAGCCCAGATGTTATTAGCCCTAAGGGATTATCCTGGATGTATTTCCCTCTAAGATCGGTACCTATAACTGTGCAATGATATAGGAAAACCAGGAAAAAACTATATCATGCTGATCTTTACAATAACTTAATATATTTGTATTACATTATTGTCTTATCTATGTATAAAATGAATACTCAATCAAAGTAAACAGTTTAATAGTGGAGAACTTCCAAGATTTATTTGTTCATTAACAACTTTAAATTGTGGATCTGCTAGATGCCTCTTTATTTCAAGTTCTTCAAGTAAATCTAAATTTTGTTTTTTATCACAAATATATAGTATTTGAATGTCATTGGTGTGTATGAGTGAGTGTGGATGTTCAAAAACGTGTTTTGCATAGTTTGAATTATCTGGTTGTTTTAATCTACAGGGTGTACCAACCTTACGACAAAGTTCGGTATATGGGTTGTTTTAGAAGATATCAAAAAATGTTATTAACAAAAATAGTAGATGTCTTTAGGGTCCATATTTTGAAATTACCTTAAACTATACAGAGTGTTGTATAACTCCGTTACAAACCAAACATATGATTTTTTAAATGAGAACCCCTGTATATTATACCGAATTCGGACTGCTCACATTTTTTTGAAGCTTTTGATATAAGGTTTTGATACGTTATACAGAGTCCTTCAGAAGTTATGGACACGTTTATGTGAAAATCGTAGGTAAATCAACGCTCTGTATCTTATTGTACGTTGAAGAAAAAAAAAGTATTTTGCCTAACAGAGTTTCGTAATATGATACAATATCACCGTATTCTATTAAATATTAATTATTTTCCCTTTTGTATACAGGGTGGACGATAACTCGAACCTTTCATTTTCTCTCTTCTTTCAAATGGAACACCCTGTATTTTATATCATAAATAGAATATCCGATTATGTAACTTTAATTTTTGTTAAGCATTCCCTATATACAAAATTTATGAAAACAGAGTTATTTTGTAATATTTATTGTAAACCATAATTATTAAACTATTATGTGAAAGGACTAAACGTTGAATGTAACAAATAATCCTTAAAAATAATAAACTTTAATAAACAAATTTATTCTAAATAAAACAAGTCTCCAAAAGTATAATTCTAACCTTTATATTAAACTAAATGATCAAAGTGCTCACCTTTAACATTATCTCAATACCGAATTCCATAACAGATGGATTGGAAGAGGGGCCCAAATGTTTGGCCAGCCTGTTCTCCCGATTTAACTAATTTGGATTTCTACTAGACACAACATGAAAGAGAGAATCACAGCGGCATTTCAATCTGTTAACGTTGATATGCTGAAAAATGTTCAATTATTTGAACTTAGACTGCAGCATTGCATTGGTGTTAACGGTGAATACTTTCAACATTTAGTTTAATATTATGGTTAGAATTATACTTTTGGTGACTTGTTTTATTTAGAATAAATTGTTTATTAAAATTTATTATTTTTAAGGATTGTTTGGTACAATCAACGTTTATTCCTTTCACATAATAGGTTAATAATTATGGTTTACAAGAAAAATATTACAAAATAACTCGGTTTTTATTAACTTTGGGAGGAATGCTTAACAAAAATTAAAGTTACATAATCGGATATTCTATTTATGATATAAAATACAGGGTGTTCCATTTGAAAGAAGAGAGACAATGAAAGGTACGAGTTATCGTCTACCCTGTATACAAAAGGAAAAATAATTAATATTTAATAAAATACGGTGATATTGTATCATATTACGAAACTCTGTTAGGCAAAATACTTTTTTTTTCTTTAACGTACAATAAGATACAGAGCGTTGATTTACCTACGATTATCACATAAACGTGTCCATAACTTCTGAAGGACTCTGTATAACATATCAAAAGCTTCAAAAAAATGTGAGCAATCCGAATTCGGTATAATATACCGGGGTTCCCATTTAAAAATCATATTTTTGGTTTATAACGGAGTTATACAACACTCTGTATAGTTTAAGGTAATATGGACCCTAAAGATATCTATTATTTTTGTTAATAGCATTTTTTGATATCTTCTGAAACAACCCATACACCGAACTTTGTCGTAAGGTTGGTACACCCTGTATATGCTCTTAAGTGTTCATTGAATCATACTTCAACATTTTTTTGTGTTTGACCTATATATACAGCATTACATTTTGGACAATTAATTTTGTAAACACAGGTTTTTTTTAATTTGGGTGATTTTGTTTTTACATTTAACCAACATTATTTTGTGTTTTAAATGATATTAATGCTGATGTTGCAGAAGATATTTTTGAAATTGTATCAGAAATATTTCCTCAATATGTAATACTTTTATCACTTTTAATTTCTTTAATTTGTTTAAACGAATAGTTGTTTATTAGTCTTAGTAAGATGGACTTCCACAGAGTAAGGGTTAGTATAATAAATTTAATATTTAAAATGACTACACTACGTTTTGCGTTAGAAATTGGGTTTCATTATTACACTTTCTGTCTTTCATAAAAATGGACTATATTTTTAAAACAATCGTTATTATTGTTTGCAGGAAATTTGGCAAGAAAGAAGCATATGAAGTATTGGGTTTCACAAAAAGGTATTTTAATATGTAAGTTTTGTGGAAATATGTTCAAAAATAAATTTGAAATGTTTTGTCATGCTGCACAGCATTTTGTACGAAAAGTAAGACATACTCGTATGGCAGGAATTAATGTTACTGTTAATGCAAACAATAAACATAAAGATGTTTTTACCAAATCGTCAAAAAACGTTTTAGAAAAAAACATAAGTATAGATCCCGGCGTAAAACCGTTCAAATGTAACGTTTGTCCTAAATCTTATGCCTCTAAAAGAAATTTAGTTTTTCACAATCATTGTCACACCGGTGAAAACCCATTCAAATGTAATGTTTGTTCTAAATCTTATACAGCAAAAAGCAGTTTAGATCGGCACATGCGCTCACACACTGGCGAAAAACCATTCCAATGTAATTTTTGTCCTAAATCTTATGCCACAGAAAGCATTTTACTTGGGCACATGCGCTCACACACCGGCGAAAAACCTTTCAAATGTGATATTTGTCCTAAATCGTATGCCGAAAAGAGCAATTTAGTTTCTCACATGCGCTCGCACACCGGCGAAAAACCATTCAAATGTGATCTTTGTCCTAAACAAGTTGTTTCAAAAAGCAATTTAGCTGTGCACATGCGCCTACACACCGGCGAAAAACCATTCAAATGTGATGTTTGTCCAAAATCTTATGCTGTAAAAAGCAACTTAGTTTTTCACATGCGAAAACACACCGGCGAAAAACCATTCAAATGTGATATTTGTCCTAAATCTTATGCCGCAAAGAGCATTTTAGTTACCCACTTGCGCTCGCACACCGGCGAAAAACCTTTCAAATGTGATTTTTGTTCTAAATCATTTCCAAAAAAACAAAATTTAAATCTACACGTTCGTTGTCATACTGGCGAAAAACCATTCCAATGTAATGTTTGTTTTAAATCTTATGCCGGAAAAAACATTTTAGATGGGCACATGCGGTTACACACCGGCGAAAAACCGTTCACGTGTGATGTTTGTTTCAAATCATTTTCAAAAAAATATAATTTAAATGAACATATTATTCGTTGTCACACTGGCGAAAAGACATCCAAATGTGATACATTTATACAGTATTCCGCTTATTGAATAAAATTAATTTTAGTTTTGTTCGCGGAACGCATTCTGAACGTTATCGTAATGAATTCGCATGCGTACTTAAAAATATGTCGTTTGCGGAACTTACAAAGTTTGTTCGGGATAACCTATCCTGAATTTGCGGTGGTAAAATAATTTATTCCGAGCGTATTCTGAACGCCCCAAATTTGCTCAAGGGTGGGATCTGATTCTAAGTGAAAATTTCGACCGTCATGGCGGAGTCGAAATGCGACTGTGCGCACCTAGCGAAGGTATTGCAAAGTGAGCATATGACTCGACCAAATCATTCCTGTCGAAATGAGAATTTCGACTCGAAATTTTGACATTTAGCAATAGACTGCCTAATGGGCTTATTCTGTACAAAAATGTTAGCGGTAACAGCGCTGTAAACTTTCAAGGTCGAGAGATGTTATGAAAATGCTATTCTGTAATTTACATCGATGTATTTTAACATTTTAGCTGTTAAAGTAACGCCGACCAAAACATTTGACGTTAGGAGTGTTGAAACTGTCAAACTATGTTTGTGGCAGAATTGTAAATTTTCAAGAAGTAAATCAAAATGAACAATATAATTCCATAATAATAATAATAATAATAAAAATATAAAACTATATTAAATATATAAACTGTTACGAATATTTGTACAGAATGACCCTATTAGTCTGACGACACTTAAGGCGTGGTCACAAAAAATTTTCCCAACAGACCAAGTGCGCTAGCGCGTAATTATCATAAGATTGTTAACACGTTGAAGGAAAGTACAGATACCTAAAAACTGGTTAAAAATGACACAACTATTTTTTAACAAATTTTTCATTGGAATGCGAAGTTAGGCCTAGAGAGTTCTAAGAAATTAAAAAAAAAATAGATTAAGGATAATAAAAAATAATAATAAAGGGTTAGTACAATCAATTTTTTTAAAAAAATAGATATTTTTGTAACTTTTAGAGTATTTTGAAATTGACGTCTATAGACGTCTTGTCAATTTTTAGGTAGGTAGATTTTTTGTTGTAAATTGGCACAACGCCGATAGACGCCTAAATAATATAAAAAGAAAAATTTATGATATATTTGTATTCAAATAAAATCAAAAACATACAAAAAAAAATGTTTTATTCTAAAACAAAAACTTTTCAAAGAAGTTATTGCAAAAAATAAAATCCCTACTTAGGTAATAACTAAAAATATTTTATTCCTGGCTCGTGTGCCATTCTTCAAAACAACTTGGGCACAGCGGTGGTTTTTCCCTACAACCCTTACATCTAGGGGAGACCGGGGACAAAAGTAACAATTTTCAGTTTTATTTTCATTACTCTAGAGCATATTTTTTTTAAAAAGTGAAACCCAAATAGTTCAAAAGACTTATATTTGGCCTATCAAATTCAGTAAAAAAACTTGAACATTTCTGAATAAAAGTATAAAAAGAAATTAAAAAATTAAGACTTCATACGTTACAATCATTGTAACATATACTGGGGACAAAAGTAACATATAATTTGAAAGTAATTATTCATTCTCGCAGTTGTGATAAACATAAAATCTATCGCCCTTGATACATTCTTCATGGCTCCACCCTTTACATTCTAAGCATTGAATCTATACATCTTTACTACTATACTACCTTAGTAAGGTTCTAGTCAAACTAGACAAAAGCAGTCCTCATCCTTAGCTGTAGATGAATCAAGTGTTTGATTAACTGGTTTACTTATTTTCTTTTTCTTGTCGTTCTGTTCGTTGGTAATTTTCCCTAATACTACCCTTTTGACGGATTTCTTTTTTTCATCCTTGATTGCTTTTTCTGCCTCTAATGCTTCTTTTACTGGTGTATCAGTCCACACAACACTGCTTCTTTTCTTTCTACCTCTATTTGTTTCTTTTCTTGGACCAGCTTTCGGATAAGGTCTTATTATTTCTGGTGAGAAAATAGAAAGATGTGGGGATTCAGGACTTGCTGTTTGGATGGATTGATGTTTTTTATACAAATCAGCTCTAAGTTTTGGGGGCGTCGCACTATCTGAAATTGTTAGAAGGTGGTTACAAAATGCACAGTTATTATTCTAGATTTATATACCTTGTTTTGAAGATCCTGCTATTGGCGGAGTGGTTGGTGCATTTTTGGTACATCCTGCTACTAGCGGAGTGGTTGGTGCTTTTTTGGTTTCATATGATACATTTACATCTATCAGTAGAGAAGGTTGTTCGTTTGCCGATGATGATGTTATATCTAAAATAATGCATTGGTAAGATGCAGAGATAAAAATTCATCTAATATAGTTACAAATACCTTTTTTTGTGCTTCCCGCTACAGGGAAAGTAGAAAGGCAGTGGGGTCACCATCTGGTAACAGGGGTTGGTCCGTGACTGATGGAGGGCCAAAATCGGTATCTACAAAAATATCCCTATTAAGTGGATATATGCCTGTGGTCCTAAATCCGCTTAAAATATTAGCTGGGGTAACAGCTTTTGGGAGGGCATCTCTTATGATGCTTGGTACATCATAAATTGACATTTTCTTGCCAGCATTGTTCCTCATCCATGAGTCACACTGAGTATTGACAGCCTTTTTTAATGGTCCATGGACAGATCTATCTAGGGGTTGTAACTTATGGGAACAAACATTAACCTACGGACTTAGAAAGAGAAGAGCAATATAATTGTCAGTTTATAAAAGAATAGTTCCTGGCCCAACCGCAGCAAGCGTGTTAGCGGGAAATTCAAATTTACTAACACTTATATTATAATTTCAAGATGTTTCTACAAGAATTTAAACTGTATTGGAACCAGCCAGATTCTCGAAGAACAGTTTGCAGTAATAAAAGCAAGTAGCTTAATTATTTTTAGGAATCTGGTTATTTCCAATTCAATTTAAATTCTTGTTAGGTAGTGAAGTGGAAGTATGAGATTTATACATATCTTAATTAAATAATAATTTTTGGGATTAAAAAATACAAAATTTATAATACTGTTTAATTTATTTATTGTATTTTCTTGTTTTATTACAAATATCATAGGCATGGAGTTTTACAGGATCAAATTGGGATGAAAGAGATTTTATTTTTATAAGGTATTCAAACTTTTCATCCTTTCCCTTAAACTATTTTATTGACTCTCTTGCACAACCAAAACAAACAACATTTGATAATAACTTTTATCAAAACTGTAACTTGCTGAGGATGCTTTGATCAATTTAATAGTTTGAATGATTCCATTTTGGTTTACAAAATGGAATCAAGAATTTTCATCAAATTCAATCTATTACTTAATCTAGGAATTAAATAAAATAATATGGACATTGCATCGCTTACAATAAAGTTGAATAATGTCCCTAGCTCAGTCAAGTTACAGTTTTTATATTGTCTTGCCTCTATAAATTCAATATCTGAATTATGCTCTCTAAAAGGAAAATTTTTTCTACATTCTTTACATTTTATTATCTTAATAACTTTTTTGGCTATAAAACCAGTGATATAGCTTCTAACATTCGATGCAATTTTAGATTTTTTATTCATTGCAACATCTTGCAGATGTGGTAAAGCAATAATTTCTGAAAATCCAATGTCTCAGAAGTGAGAAGTTATCTCACCAGTTAAAAGCTTCTTTAGGTTATCCAAAGCTCCCTCACTGTGATCCTCTTGACAGTTGGCTCCTGGTGAATGGTTAGAAATCAAATTATTAACAATTAATGCCTTAAAAGAAGTCACAAAATGGGATGCAGTGGGTGAAATTTCACGTACTCCGTGGTTACGAATGCTACCAAAAAAGTTTTCTAAGGAAAGGCCTTGTCATGATGTATCTATTATTTTTTCCTTGCAATAGCAAAGGACATAAATATATAAAGCCCTCTAGGGTGAAAATAAAATTTTTCACAGAAGGTAGGTACTGAAATAAAGACACTTTTTTTTTGGCAAAAGACCTTATGGTTTTTAAAGTTACTATGCATTGCTTCCAAAAGAGCATATGAGCAGAAGATAATTTTACTGCAGCTTTTAAGGGTTTTTCAGGTGGGGAAATTCTTTGACTGGAGTTTATACTGTCAAACAGCTCATCAAAAAATAAAACAGCTTCAGCAGTGTCAATGGCTTTCTCATCTAGTTTGATTTCAGGCTTTTCTAAAAAAAAAAATGGAAGTTATAAGATTATTCAATTTTTAGCAAATATCTAAGTGAATATACCAAGCAGTAATAGTCACTGCTGTACTTACTCCATTTCAAAATTCGCTTCATGAGATTTCCCACTCGTCGACTGAAAACTTGAGTGCAGCACTTTACCTTCATTTTATTGATTTTCCCCTGAAAATTAGATAAAATATATATTAAATTATCACTTAAAATATACCCATAAGGAAATAAAAGTGAAAAACTAACCGAATAATGTGGCTATCAGTCAAATTGCTGCAAATTTGGTCCTCATCCTCTGCATCCAGCATATAAAATTGCTCTAAATGCTCCCACTTGGCAATTCTTTGGACACCATCCTTAACAAAGTGCATTTCTTTGTTTAACAAATTGTTCCTTATTCCTTTTATGAGATGAGGACCATCAAAAAGTGGAACTATTTCCTTTCCATTAACAAAGAACCCAAAATTCTTATATTATTGATTCCTCCTTAAAAAGTCTGCCTTCGTGTCAGTAATGAGACTTCGAATGGCAGCTTGATTGGCACTTCCTTGGTCACAAACTATCGCTACTACATCAAGGCCTGCATTTTGACAGCTTTCAATAACCTATAAAACAATAATTCATGAAAAAATGATTATACTATTATGAACAAAACAATAGCAATTCTGACATTAATCATGTGAATTCAAAAAAAATTATTTACCTTTCTGATTTGACACTTCAAGTCCAATGTTTTAATAGGACCATTACTAAAAGTGTAGGAAAGAGGCTGTTTCCATTGCCTGTAGTCCTTTTGCCATAAAAACATTGACATGATTTTACAATAAAGACTTTCTGTCATTGTCACCTAGATCTTGGAAGCCATAGATGTAGTCTTCTCTTTGATCGTATGTCAGTCCCTTATCAATGGACATCTCATCAAATATAATAATGAATTTCCTATAAATTGTTTTAAGTTTATCAACTTGTATTTTCAACGATTTCATTAACGGATTATTTATCCCTGCTTGAAAATGGACTTTGTTTAAAAGGTTTGTCAATGTTTTTTTTTATTGTCAGGGTGAAAACCTTAGAAAGAAGTCTATAACCTTTACCACTTGCTTTTAAAATGCTTAGACATAAAACTTTCTCATCCAACGTAAATCTCCTTGCCTTTGGCTTTTGTTTTTGAGTCCTTATCTGGGACATTATGAAATTATAGGTGGGTTCGTTGACTTTTTCCATAATGCCTTGGAATTGAGAACAAGCATTTTTAGCAGAATTTAGACGCTCTTGAAAATCTTTTATTTTACTGCTCATCTGTGCTATTCTGTTTGAAGCCTTAACAACCTTTTTATAAAAATGTCTTGATGTTGGTGATAATTTAAGAATAAAATAAAATATTTGTGCAACATTCAAGTACTTATCAAAATGTATGGAAAAATCGCAAACTCAAAACTATCACTATCCAATAAAATATCAAAAATCAACAACACATGCAACGAACGAACTTAATCAAAGCACGATCAAACACAAAATGGTCATTAATAACGATTTCTTTTCGTCGCCGATTTGAAAATACAGCAACAGTGGCGCCCTCGTGCCTTTCTGGTTGGGCCGGAAACTATAATTTACATTTGACCTTGACCATAAAGCTTTCTTTTCTAAGTCCGTAGGTTAATGTTTTGTGACTTATGGGTGCAATGAGGGGGGAACGACAACATAACGATTCCGTTTGATTTACAATAGTCAATGCATTTTATGGACAAATGAGACTCATGGTTATCCAGTAACAAGAGCATCTTATTTTCTGGCGAGCAATTGGTATATTTTTTAAAATGTTGCAGTTGAAGAAAAAATTCATCTTCTTGCATCCATCCACTGCCGTTTGCAGCGCCTATACACCCAACAGGCCCATCTCGCACAAAATGATCGTGATATCTTTTTCTGGGAAATAAAAATAGGTGGAATGCTGTCCTACTGCGTTAATAAATATGGAGGCGGTTACTAATGTACCACGTTCTGCCGAAGTAATAGCACCGACCTATTTTATGCCCCTTTTAGCCACGATTCTATTCGGCTTTTGAACTGTAGTTAAACCAGTTTCATTCACGTTCCAAATGTCTTTTGCTTGAAATTTATCTCTATCCATTGCTCTGACAAGATTATCAAAAAATAAATTTACGTTAGTTTTATTAAAGCTAGTAGCTGTTGCTAGGCTTGTTGCTTGAGGAGCTCTAATGGAGAGCTGAGGATGTCTCATTATAAAACCTGAGAACCAATCAGGACCAACAAGGCCCTTCTTTTGCCAACTGGGAGGAACATTAAGGTTATGCTTAACAGCAAGTTGGAATGCCAGTTTCCTTACCTCTTTGGTACTTAACCATAGAAAATATTTGCAGCATCTAGGAGATAATTTGCAATTATTGATTCCTGCTCATCCGAAAACACACGCTTTGCACTTTTATAGCCAAACGAAATCGGATTGTTGTTTTCTCTGTAGCCTTGATTTTTCTTTTTAATGTAACGATAAAGAGAAACATAGCACAAATTGTAACATTCTGCTGCATTTCTTAGGCTAGCTTGGCCATTTATGTGCATTTCTGCTTCAAGCTCATAGTCTTCTATACTTGCTTTGCCCCTGTTAGTCGTTCTGATCCGTTTTCTAGGCATCCTATAAATTATAATTAAATTTTAATTAAAATAACTAATACGGGGACGGTTGTAACACTGTTACAATCGTCCCTGGTCACTTTGTTACAATCGTCCCCTTGGTACAATCTTATAAAAAATAAATTATTTATTCAAAACTAGAAGGATTTATTAACAAATATCCATATTAGTCAGAAGCAAACACTTTCTTTATTCGTTAGAAAAATTGAATTATATATAAAATAAAGTAGAGCCTATCTGATTATAAAAATAAGACGCACTTCCAAATTTAGTTTGTCCTATCCAAAAGTTAAAACGACACGTACGCATTCACTGTCGGTTCAATAAAAACTAAACTCTGTCCAAATGTCTGGAGGTGTTGTGTCTTAGGAATGACCAGTATTCGTTGTTGCCAAATTTCCTAAATTTTCAGTAACTTTGATTGTTACAATTGTACCCTGTTACTTTTGTCCCCGGTCTCCCCTATAGCTCGTTTCTTTTCGTACCTTACTCTTGGTGCACATTCTGCACTTTAAAGATATGAACTTTTTTTGAGACTGGCCGCCAGTAGTCCCTGGAATTTTTTCAGGCCAATGACATTGCAATTGGTTGGTTGGTTTAAAACGACGACTGTTATGCTTTTGATGGGCATGCAGTACCATATCTCGTCCCTCAATACCAGGGGGTAGATTGATAAGGGATTTAATTAGTTCATCTCTAAACTGCACAAAACGATATTTACGCGAATTCCTTTTGCAATATTTTCTATATAGAAAAAAGCGTTCCATGCACTCATGTCAACCAAGTACAATATAACCTTTTTGTACCATCTTATTGTTTTTCTTGTAGCGTTGTAAGTTGAAATCATCTGATCACATCGATCAATTCCCGACATGTGCTCGTTATATGTTGCTACTTCTTCGGGCTTATTTGTTTCTCTACCAAACTTATTTTTGACTGCTATCATTCGTGGATGGGTTTTTGTAGTAAGCACTAATACGTCCCTCTTATCTTTCCATTTCGACACATAGGTACACTTGATTTTTTCGCATCCAAAAATGTTCGCCACGCTTCAATTTTTTTGAAACGATTAATTTTGGATTGCCCCGTCGATTGGACCTGAGAGTACTATTGGTATGAGTCCTTAATTTTAAAAGTTTTTTGGACAAGGGTATGCTATTATAGTAATTGTCCATGTAAAGTTCGTGTCCCTTAAGTAAGTAAGGTTGCATCAGCCGGAGAACTACTTTTTCTGTCACAGTATGATTACCAGTTTCTCCATTATCACTATTAGTATTATTGACACTCCCTGAACCACTGTACATTTCTAGGTTTAGCACGTATCCATCAGATGTTGTCAGCTCATAAAATTTTATTCCATAACGATCTTTTTTGTTTTTTATGTATACTCTAAATCCCAGCCTCCCTCGAAAATGTAATAACGATTCGTCTAAAGATAATTCTTTGGTAGGTCCATACGAATTTTGGTACTGAGCCACAAGCATATCTAACAGCGTCTGAACTTTCTCCTTTCCCTTCGAATTTTGTGGCGAAGAGCACAGAACCCTTAGAATTTGTTCAAATCTTCTAAAAGACATAACAAATGGAAATATAGGGTGGTAAAAAAGTACATCTTTGTAGGAAAAAAAAACGATAAACATTGTTAAAACTTGACTTTGAAGTAAACAGAGTTCATCGATAGTTATAACAAGTGCATTTTAGTTTTTACGGCAAGGTAAGTGGATTTGTGTGTGTTTTTTTTATTTTTTTTTAGGTGTCTACTTATGTTTTTAGCACAAGAGTTTTTCAACATTGTTAGGTTTTGTGTTGTTACTATTTTATAGGTTAGGTTCAGATAATTTTTGTTTTAGTAAGTTTTTATTATAGGAGTTTTGTAACATGATTGCTTTAGCATGTAATGCTTTTATCTGACAGTAAAGAGTTTTATTTGTTTCAGATGAGTGGTGCCGGCCGCGGCGATCCGTATGAACGAGAGCAGGAAAACTTGCTAAAACTATGGGATGAGTTTTCCAGCAACGATGAGGAAGTTGATCCATATCACGATAATAATGATGGATCAGATCCTGATTATCAACCAAATGACTCATCAGACAGCGATGGGGAAAAAGCAGGTCCAAGCTCAAAACAAGCAATCTTACTAACCCAAACCTTATCGGATGAAGATGATTTTGATGCCCAAAGCGGTATGTCAGGACTGGATAGCCCCCAGTTATCAGATGCTGAAAAGGAGAATAATAACGATGAACCCGAATCATTATGGCAAACTACAACAGCACCTATTCCCAATTTTGATTTCGATGAAAGTAGTGTACGAGTTAAAATAAATATAAATAAATATAAATAGTTCCTGCTCTCGTTCATACGGATCGCCGCGGCCGGCACCACTCATCTGAAACAAATAAAACTCTTTACTGTCAGATAAAAGCATTACATGCTAAAGCAATCATGTTACAAAACTCCTATAATAAAAACTTACTAAAACAAAAATTTTCTGAACCTAACCTATAAAATAGTAACAACACAAAACCTAACAATGTTGAAAAACTCTTGTGCTAAAAACATAAGTAGACACCTAAAAAAAAATAAAAAAAACACACACAAATCCACTTAACTTGCCGTAAAAACTAAAATGCACTTGTTATAAAGTAAACAGAAACAAGTAACTTTTCCCGCGCAAAAACTACAATGTAACGAAAAACGATCATCTCTGTTTGGCAGTACAATATTTACTTATTCAGAGACAACCACTGAGACGGGTAACTCAATGGATTATTACTGTTTATTATTACTGCCTGGGCCATTTTAACTCAGACACGAGGAAGATGGCGCTAAAGTCTAGTTTCTACTTATTACAAAATTTTGGCCTTTTACTGTATAGACAACTAGTCATTTATTAAAGCGGATCTAGGATGGCGGGAAAATTCAAAAATGGATCGATTTATCATACAAATTAATTTTTTTTAAATTTACAAAAGCAGGAAAATTAGTCTAATAATCTACTATAATAATTATCTTACTATTAGACTTAAAAATTGCTGTTGTAAATCTTTTAATAATATAAAAACCTAGGTCTTAACAATTTAATAACAGTCATGTACAGGAGTTTTATTTATTTTAAATCATAGATAAAATATAAATACATAGATTTTTTAACATAAAAGGGTATTATCTCTTAGGTGCTTGCATACAATAAAATTATTATACAACATGGAAAATTATTTTAAAACAATGGAAAAGTTTTAATTAAAAAACAAATTGAAATAGAAATTAAATACTTTACAATGGTTCACTTTTAATTTATTAATTTATATTCCAAAATTTTTACAGATTATTATACAATAAATCATAATGTAAAATATATAATAATAAAATATATTTACAAAATACAAAACAAAGTGCTTTGAAATATAGACATAGTTAATATCTAATGATCAATTAATTTGAATGGAACAAATTAAATATGTTGAAATTTTTTAATTTTTTTTGTTTGTGCAAACCGCAAAATAGGTATACCACCACGGTATACCTATTTTGTAAATTCCTTTTACTATGGATTTTTGTATCATATCATTGTGAAGAGAACATATTATCCAGGAAAAATCTACTCTCGACAGTAATTCCTTTTCTATTTTTTTTAGAGATTTCTGTTGATACACTGTTTGTTTCAAGAAAATTCTCTAACAATGTAATTGCTGTTCCTACTGATATTACGGGGTTTTCTGATGGATATATCAATTTTTCTTGGTTTTGATCCCATTCCCGAAAACTAATCAATAAGTTGTGTGGTTCATCAGAACTGGAGATTAAAACATTTTGACATTGATTACAATGTACAACCTTTAAAATCTTTTTTATAATAAATCCTGCAACATAAGCAACTGACATAAGGTTTGTTTTAACATCAAATCACAAACTTGTTTCTTTTAAATAAATAAATAAATTTTAAATAAAAATATAATTTTAGAAAATATGAGAAAAGATAGAAAGGAATATTATGCTCAACGGTTAAACATTGAGAAAGAGAAGTTAATTCTATTGAAAGAAAGAAATGATATTTTGAAGGTAACATCTGTTTCTATAACAAAATAAAAGTGAAGATAGTGAGCTTAAGTTTTAAAACCATGTTGTGTTTTTTATTTAAGGCGCTCGCAATTCTATTGCTAGCTTTTTTTGTGAAACAACTGCGCATGCGTTTCAGACTTTTGACTGCAACAAAAAGGCGCACAAAAGTATAGAACCATTTCTATTTATTCAAGGTCAAATCCGCGCAATCTGTTTTTAGGGAATTTTGATCGAATAACCTAAAATCTATGTTGGCAGAAATGTCAGTTTACGTCAGCTGATTCTATCCTGTTGTCCTATAAGCATAATAAACATTGAAGTATTTTATGATAATATCTATATGTTTATTCCGAAGTTCGTGTGTACTTACAGTTTGTATTTGTATGAAAATCCATGTTTTAAATTAAAGGTTACGTAACCTCAAATATTCAGAAACTGACACATGTCAAATGACGAAAAAAAAATCTCAAAAGTTTCGACAATGTACGAAGGCATGGTAAAAATTTGCTAGCAATTCAAAATAGACTTGCAGGAAAAAGGCTGAAATGTACGAGTACCTTTATACTTATTTATATTACACAGAATTTAAGTTATGTAATGTTATTTTATTGTTTAATAAAGAAAAACATTTTATTTTAGTATGTAGGTATTTTATTAAAGGATAAAGTAATGATAAACATAAAGAACAAACATTGGCGGATAATAATAAAAGTAAAATACAAAAATGTTTAAAAATATGGCATAACTATGTAATTCAAAATTAACGTAAAATATTCACAATTGTGCTGCTACATCTTGATTCCTGTTTTCATTTACATTTTCAGGAAGATTCTCTCCATCATTATGATCATTTTCTGGATCATGCTCATCATGTAATTCAAATTTTTCATCTATTGCCAAATTATGTAACACACAAGTGGCTCTAATAAAATGAAGTACAACTCTTAAGTCAGTATAACTGTCTCCACTTTTGTTTTAAGAGACCATTGCACTGTTCAATATAAATTCTATTGGATGAGTGTTGAATATTGTATTTCACTTGAGCTCTACTTAACATTCCTCTATCAGGAAAAGGAGTTAATAGATTATTCATCAAGGGATATGCTTTATCCCCTAATATGTGGAAATTACCACATTTTTCTTCCAAAGTTCCACAAAGATCTGATGTCCTAAACACTCGAGCATCATGAACTGATCCTGGGTATCCAACAAATATATCTCTGATTTTTAATGTGTTGTCACATACAAGCTAAGCCTAAAAAAAATAATTAAGCAATAACTCAAAAAATAATATTAAACAAGAACAGTTTACCTAAATTGAATAATATCCTTTTCTATTTATATAAGATTCAGGGTCATCTAATGGTTTGTCTATTTTTATGTGCGTACCATCTACGATACCTATAATCTCAGGAAAACCATTTGTTTGTCGAAAAAACGTTTCAATTCTGAGTTTTTCATCATTGTTTGGCCAAGTTATTATCTCAGGTGCTAAATTACTCAAAAAATAACTTACCCTTTTAATTATCTTATGTAAAGTACTAATACAACTGCTAAATCTATCTGCCACATCGCGAAAACTGGCACTTTGATGACCAGCAACCATAGAAAAATATGAATAATTTTAATGGGATATAGCTTTTCATGCGGTCCCAATTGCCATTTATAATAGGTACTGGCTTCAAATCTAACTGCCAGCTCCTCAGTTCTTACTATGTATTCAATTTGATTAAAGTAAGGCACAATTTCTTCAAAAAATCCCTGGTTTTTGGGCCTTATTCTTTCTTCCAACATAATTTCGAAATCTGAATCGTCAGTGTCGGATGACATTAAATAATCAGATTCATCAGAATACATGTCTTTTTAGTTTAAATAGATTTATAATGATATTAAAAAAACAGGAGAAAATAACAACAAAAAATATAGAAACTATTTGACATAAGGTTTAATACGCGCATGTGCCAACAATCTGCTGGAAATTAATTTTCAAACTGCTTGGACTGTCACCAAACTGTCAGGAGACCATGTGAAAACATCCGACTAGTCATTGGAAATTAGTTTCAAACTAATGCGCGAACACAAAATATCGAATGCGCACTGTCAAAACGTTAGAAACAAGTTTGAAACCAATGTGAAAACAAACCTATAGTTGAAACACTACCAATTTTGACCTCATTGGCTATATCAGTTGCCACATTCTCAGGATTAATAATATTCGTACCCATAATTTCATTAGAACCACATACTTCAGAGGATTTTCTTGATTCGATGTTCTCTAAAAAACTGGTCAAAGTTGAAAGTAGATTTCCATTATCCTCTTCACAATTTCTTCCCGAACCCAAATTAATTAACCCATTTGTGTTTTTAAACTGCCAACAAATTGAATCGTGGTGGGATTATCATTGTTACCCAATCCAGATCTAATTGCGCCAAATAAATTTTCTAACGCATCCTGCTTTAGATTTATAGGTTTAAGGTTGGTGAAATTTTTCTGTGTACTTAAGAATTCCCACAATTTCTTAATTCCTGATACCATTTTTTGTGTATCTTAAAAACCTCCAGTCTCTTACCATTTTTTCTCCAATACTCAGCATGAGCTGATTTAGCCGTAATTATGCATTTTACATCTTTTCCAGGGGGAGGGAACTTAGAACTTCCATTGAAGCTATCAAAAAGCTCATCTACCTGTTGGACAAAGGTATTGACCGTTCCTCCAATTCACCTAAAACAAAAAAAAATAGACTAATTATTTTATGAATAGAAAAGAACAGGAATTTTAAAGATTGTATAAAAAAAATTAGTAACCTCTTGAAAGTAAAGTATATAAATATGACGATACTGTTCTGCTTAATAATTGCGAAGCCATATTCACCTTCATTGCATACTTTATTTTTGGCTCCAAATGTTCTTTTTTAATTTTATGTAAGGCTCTAAAAACCAATGGAGCCTTTGAATCAATGTCATATGCCTTTTTAATATCGCTAAATCTAGCTTGTAACAATGCATTATTAAAGGTGGGGACTTCCACCTCAACGTTAGGTTTTCTAAATAAAGACGCTGTGCATTTCAATAAATGTGGTGGATCATATAATGTAAAAATTTTTTGATCCCCCACACTTATAAATGGATCTGTATTTGAAGCTCCCATATGCTGCATGGCCTTAACATTTGTTGTTCCACAATCATTTATTATACAAATAACTGAAAGTTTAGCTATTGTTTGGCAAGCTTTTATTACCTCTATTATTTCTGATAATTTAATACCAGAAACTGCTTCATTTGAAAAATAGTATGTAATGGGTTGTTTCCAATTATGAAGTACACCTTTTATCATAAAGAACAAGGCTTTTTTTGCTAATTTTGATGTCTTATTAACTTCATCAAAGCCTTGAATTTTATCTGATGCAGCATCATACTGCAAATGTCCTTTGATGTCCATTTCATCCATTAGTATAGCACATACTAATAGCATATGCTCGTTAATACCACTGTCGAATGGAATTTGTTTTAATTTAACAGTGTCTTTTTTGATGGCATAGCTACAATTTTTCTTAATAGGTTGAAACATTTTGGACCTCTTTTTAATAAAGCCAAGGCAGTTATTTTCTCATCCAGTGTCCACCTTCTACCTTTTAATGATTTTTTTGAGCAACGAATTTGAGATATTAAAAAGTTTGCTGTGCGCCCTAGTTTTGGCAATTTTCTTTAAACGCCTGATGGATGACTCCTTGTTTTCCACCATTTTCATTAAGCGTTGCTTCCTTGGAGTTGAAGAAACTTTTGAAACATTTGGAATTCCTCTAAACACTGATCTCTTACTAGTAGGAGTTAAAGAGGATGTACTAGGTCCAACTTCTATTTGCATGGACTGGACTTCATCATCTTTTGTATCTAAAAACATAATACAATAGTAACATATTAAACATATTTCTAATTGGAATAACATTAAACAAATCAATTTAAAATTAAAACCTTCACGGTTTTTAGAAAAACAATATTTAAACTAATGACAGCTGTTTTGATAATAACTATAATTGATTTGTTTAATGTTATTCCAACCATTCACAAAGGGTTTCAACAATAAACAGCATATTTCTAATTTTCTATTTCCACATCGTCAGTTTGAAATTTTTATAAACTTTATGAACTTACTTTCATTTTCTGTCACTATATTTGTACAATATTATCCCCTTCTAAACTGGTGAATTTTTGAGGAACAGCATTTGATTTTAATCTTAAAGTGGATCCCAAATAATCAATAGGAGTAAAATGATTACTGCACATTACGTGGTTCCTCATATCTCTATTGGGATAGTTGAGACCAAGATTTTGAAACCATAATTTACACCTAAAAGAATTAAAAATCATCGATAAAATAATCTTTTTTTACAGTCTTTACATTAATAAAAATAGTAAATTAATTACTTACTTTTCAATATTCCTTGGGAAATAATGCATTTTTTTAACTTTACGTTCACTACAACCGCAAATTATACACAAAAACCATTGTTAATAAAAGTACAAAATAAAACCAAACACACAAAATCTCAAAAACCAAAATAGATGTTAACACCTAAACAAATCGCAAATAAATGAAATAAACAATATGGCTGCTTCTTTCTCCCGTTCAGTAAGAGTTAACGTTGTTGTCATATTTCTTATTATAGTGTCATATTTATTATATATGTTAATCGTGCCTTATGTTTTAATAGCAAAAAAGAAACTTCATAATTTAATTTTATACATAAATGTGCTAGATTTTTTTATTAATAACAATAACAATGTATTAGTAAATTATATTAGACTATAACAAAAAATTAAATTAAAATTGCTTGGCAACATTGTAAAGTACTTTAAAATTAGCATCAGCGACCTCTACGTTAAGCCTTACAGTCTGTAGAGAGAGGCAAATCTATGCCAGGAACAATGATCTTGTAAGAGACAGAGATGAGTTTTAATTATGTGGGCTACCGAACAATTTTTCGGTTATAATTGCACAAGTGCATAAAAATTACCGATAATTTTGCAAGAAAGCGTGTTATATAAAAATTGCACAAGATTTTTTACAAAATATGAAAAAAACGGAGTGCAATTTTTATAGATAACACGCTTGAATGTAAAATTATCTGGTCATTTTTATGCACGAGTGTAATTCAATGGAATATTTCACGAATAAAGAAATAAGTATTGATTTTTTTCTGAGAACTGTCGCCATATATACTGTCTGTTGGATTTGGTATTTTTTGGTTCACTTTCAACTACATTTTTCTCAATTGATTGTTCTGACCACTTACCAAAACGCGACATTTTTTCACTTTTTGAAGTATATCTGACATTTATCAGTATTGTCAGTCAGTGTTGTTGTTATTGGTGTCATGCCGACGGGATGTTTTCGCAGTGCAATCATCGCTCCGCAGTGCAATTACCGCTGTAATTTTTCGATAATTGCATTCCTCTTATGACATATATTATACATGAGGGAAATATTCCTATTAAGTTACCCGTCTCGTTGGTTGTTTCTGCCTAATTTGATTTCCACTCATGATACAAATATATTAAGGTATGATATCTAGCGGTTCAAAACTCGTCCGATCTGCGCATGTGACGTCACTGCTGATATTTTATAGCGCGTTTCAACGTTAATATATAGGAATTTGATATTTATTTAGTCAATTTATTGTATAAACTTTTATTTGTTGGTTATTCAACATTATTTATCAAAACAAATTTCAAATAACACATGTATGACTTAAAATTGAGAATAAATAAATTGAGAATTGTTAAATTGTATTTTTATTCGAGATTTAATTAAAGGGAACGATGATAGACGTAGACTAGGTATAATAATTAAGTAATTAGGAATGATATATTTATATATAAAAATGTAGGTCTTATTAACGTAATTTAACCTTCATACCCTATCATATAATATGAGCACTATGACGTTAAAACTTATTTTATATAAATTGTAAAATTAAAATAAACTATTTTATTATTTTTGATATTTTTCGTTTTCTAGAAATGACAGCATTATGTAGATCACGATTTAATACTCTCATTCTGAAAAACATTCGTGAACGAAAAAATAAAATCTTCGTTTTTTCTGAACATAACACATGAGAACTGATCTCTATTAAATTTTTTAAATAATTTTTAGAAATAAATAAATTGAATCGGTGAGTTGAAAAAGGTACACATTCCAAAATGGCTATTTTTCAGGAACTAAAAAAAACTGTTTATCTGCAAAACTAAATATGTTACAGAAAATGGTTCCATTATGAAGTTTCACAAGTAAATGGAAGACATTCAACTGTTATGGTTATTTTGGTTTTTTTAATACTATGTCTGAGTTATTAGCATTTTAGATAATGGAATGTGTCCCTTTTTACACTCAATATCTTGCAAATGAGATTTTAAGGCAACATGAAACAAAATAATTTGAAATATAGCAATGTAATATTAAAATACATACATGATTTATAAAAAAAGTTTACAGCACAATAATGGAAAGTTAATTTTCATCATTTTCATCAGGGGTCTCAGCTTCTGTCGTTGGCCAAGTACGACGTTCATCATAAAAGGGCAAGTATTCCTCTGGAATGTATTTGATGAGTTTCATGACGTCATTGATCTTGCTTGCCTTAATAGGTACCTTTCCATAATCGTAAGCCTTGCTTGAAGGAAGCGCTACATCTTTGGATTTTGTAAGTTTAAAGGTGTGTGAGAGAAAACCACCAATGAACGATGACGCTACCACGTATCCTTTCCGGTCACTTCTGTGAATCAGATAACTATATTTGCTTATGGCAAAAGATATTCTTTTATCTTCAAGGCTTTTTGGTAATTTAACAAAGTAAAGAGGCCACCACTTCTTACAGGCTAGTACATCTTCATTTTTTACTTCTTTTACTTTGTAAGTTGGTTGAATCTTTTTGGCGTTTTCTATGATGGCCTTGTATTGGTCTGGAGAATAAATGCTTTCATATTTTCGTACTGCTCTCTTAATAACTGCAAAGGTTCTATCGCATGGCAAAAAGCTATGCCCTCTTACCGGGTAATATTGATGGATTGATGTAAATCTACCGGTCATAGTTAGGGCTGAAAGTACCCTCACCATAGTGTGGTTGCGGTTTTGGCCGCCACATGCGTCACTGAAAATGTGGAGTTCCGTAATCTCTGCAGGGATTTCATTTTGAAGAAAATCTAATACAAAAGAGGTGACTTCATCTGGTCCTTTGTTTGCAACACCTTCGGGGTATGTGTAGAATACTGCCCTATCGTTTTTTAAATCATAAACATTAAATACATAGTACCATAACTTTCTCAGAAAAAACATTTCTTGTACGGGCAAACTGGGTAGCGGTAAGTTTTGCATGTAGTCAAAAACTATCCCCATTACATTAGGTCTAGTTTTACTCAACTCTTTCACTTCATTGAGCTTAGTGTAAAATTTTTTTGCACGTCTCTTATGCACTATTAGCTCTGCAGCAGCGGTACGTTTAGCGTTATCATTCAAGGTAGTGGATTTTAGTTTAGTTTGAAGGTCTTCGCAAGTTGAACATACGTCGACTTGTGGCTTCCCAAATCTATATCCAAAATTTTCTTTGAAGTATTTTTAGAAAAACTCGTACTTTACTTTTGTTCCAAGGTCAGGGTGTTTTTGAAGAAACATATCATACATTTTCAGTACATCTAACTTAGCATCCAAATAGGTTATAGGTTGCTTAGTGTAATGGGTTAAATATTTAGGATATGAATCGATATGTTCATGTATTTTGGTAGTTATAGTGGTTGGAATAGTATTAACACGATTTAAATGCTTGCCTCTCATGTCAAGAGGAGACATTCCCTTCGCCAAGAGATTTGTGAGTCTGATAACTATTTTGTGTGAAATTGCATACAAACTTATGAATGCTTTGCGACATACTTCTGAACGATTTCCAGACACGATCACATAATACTTAAATGAGGCATTGATTTGTTTTGAATGATCAACTGTTGATCTGTGCCGTTTGACATCGAATCTTTCAATACACCCCATTAAAAAGGTGTCTTGTTCATTTTTTGATTGGCCAGCATAAAGTTTTTCTAAAATACGTTTTTTGTCTTCATCTAATAGCTTAGACATACACTGTTTCTTACACTGACAGTCAGGGCCAGTTTGTTTAGCTTCAACTAGTTTACCTGATGACGTAACAAACTCTTCACCCTTGCGTCTAGCAATTTTTTCCATCTCTCTGACATGTAATTCTTTATTTAACTTTCCCTTCTTCCGGCGTGGCTCTACATTTTCACTGTCTGAACTCGACATCGCAAATAACACACTATAACTATTCACTGTTAACTGTTTACGTTATAACACAGCTCCACACTAACTAAACAACAACAGATAAATGACTGGCCGTTTATGTGTAGAAGCCGGATATGCGCAAACGATAACTGTGCGGACTCCCACTACACTTGCGCTGTGTGACACGCGTCGAGTTGAAGAAGGGACACATTCCAGGAATGTGTCCCTTCTTCAACTCAACGGAATATTTTGACCTCTGCATAAGTAATATTTTGTAATGTAATGTGTACCTTTTTCAACTCCATAGATGGAACTTGATCTTAGAAACAAAATGGCTATCTCAGTTTAAATTCGCATTTTTTGGAATGTGTACCTTTTTCATCTCACCGATTCAATTATTCCCATTTAATGAATTAAATATATGTTCTAGTTTTTCCAACTGGTGTATAAATTGCGGAGTAGGTTTTGATAAATCTCCCTCGCTTAGATGTGAAACCCATGTATAATTTGATGACAGAGCTGTAGAGGTAAAAGTATCATCTTGTTTGAGTTTATGACAAATATACCACGCAAAATTTTCCAATCCGTCATACTGAATATCACTTAGTTCGTTATCACTTGCACTAAGTGAAGTTGAGTCAGGAATCACCTCAGGTTTATTGATATTATCAACTGAAGAAAAGTATTTTCCACATAAATTTATTTCATCAATCGGTAAATCTGGAGTATTGTCCTCTTCAGCGTTGCCAAAACATGAAAGAGAGCCTTCATTCCTACCGAGAATGTAAGACCGTAATCTGCTTTTAAATTCAAGGACATCTGGATGGTCATGAAGTCCTCCTTTAGCCCTTATGGCTCCAAAAAAGTTTTCCAAAACATCTTGATTTAACCGATAAGTTAATAGATAATTTATGGAAAATCTTCCCTTCAGATGTTCAAATAACAATTTTAATGAGGTATTCGACATAATTACACCTAAAACAAAACAAAAAAATTGAATACCTAATGATTTTCATTGCAAAATAAAAATATAACGAACACTTTTTTATTGGTTCAATAAGACACTATATAACATAGGTATTTAAGAGTGTTAGGAAAAGGGATAATATGAAATTAAAGATAACCAAATTTTTTTTATTGCTTAATTATTATATTGAACTACCTATTTGAAATGGAAGTAAAGTTTGTTTGCCCTTCACTCTCATGTTTTCCATAGTCATTTTGTTGATTATATCTTCTTGGACTTCTAATGCTAGTCCAAAAGCTTTGGTTCTGTCTCTACTATCACTTTTAGGAAGTCTTACATTGAATACGTTAAACCAGTCACACGCGCATTTTTAAAATTGAAATTGTTAACCTGCTTACCTAAATATTTCCACCTATTTTGCACTTTCTTGTCTTTTGGAAACCTAAAGAACTTTATATCATTCGAATTATGTTTAGCTTTATTGTCAATACCACACCCGTATACAGCACAACGCATTTTAATTAATTTATTTTATATTTTCCCGGAGAAATTTAAAAATATAACCTGTAAACAATGGCCAGTGACGTCACTAACTACGCCCCATACATGCGCGATATCTTATTTTGTATATTTGTATCATGATTTCCACTAGTATCAAGACGTCTTACGGCGTCTTGCATGTGTTGGGTGGGGAAAAAAGCTTCCGTAAAGAGCGGGAGTTTTACAGCTATGCAATACCCTATAAATGTGGCAGTAACCAAATGCAACCCAGGCTAAATGCGGCAGTAACAACCCGTCTTTAACATTATTTATGGGCAGAGGATCGTCTATAAACGTTCTGCCTTTTACTAACAGTTTCTGCCTCGACGTCGTACGACGTTCTGCCGGATTTGACAACATTGAGGAGGACACCGATAGACGTTACGTCCTTCATCGTGTTAATGTTCCGTTTACAGATTTTTTTTATAAAAAAGTCTTTAACTGTTCGCTTTTTATTTATTTCTAATAACGGTCACTATATATTAAGAGTAAACCAAAAATTAAGAAATTTCATGTGACATTTAACACGCGTTAAAGATTTGTTTGGAAAGATTTATGAGAGGAACCTTCAGCGTTGACGTCAGAACTTAGGCAGTCTATTACATTATATCTGTTTTTGAGGTTACCCGTCAGTTTAGTTAGTATCATATCATGCAGTATGTTATATACATTTTTTAGTGGTGTTAATTTGTGAATAAATGAATTGAGGCGGTCAGAAGCAAAGGGGTGTAATTTCAGGTTTTGGCATTTTGAGAAAAACAGGTTCAAAGTTGAAGATCTGTAAAAAAATCTATTTTTTTTACTTTTCAGTATATTTTTAAAGATTATTTTTATAAATTAATGAATTTAAGTGATTAATTTCATAAATACAGGACTTAAAGAACAGGGTGGTAATACTTACACCCTTTTGCATCTAAATAAGTTATTTTTATTTAGCACTTAATTTATGAATAACCCTTACAGTATAAATCTTTTTTCTCTCCTATGAATGCTAACTTGGATGCAAGTAATTTTCTATAAAAAGGGTTTTCGTAAATTACTAAAATACCAGGCTGATGAAATCAAAAGTTTATTGACAAAAATATATCGCAATAGTTAACCAAACAGTTGTAATTGTTACACATAACAAATATTGGAGACTTTAATAATGAGTTAGCCCTAGGCTGGAAATTTCTAAAGGTAATAGTATTTCTTACGATATATGAAGGTACATTAAAATTTATTTGCCTAAGAATGTCGGGGCAGTCAATGAAATTATGCAATAGCTTAAACAATTCTAATGAAATAATATCCAAGCGAGCACACAATTTATCATTACTGACACCTCTTTCTGGATACGTACTTAAATGACAAATATTTTAAAAATTTGCGCTGTACATTCTCAATTAATTGACTATGTACATCATAAAAAGGTGACCAAATTATAGAGGCATATTCCAGTTTACTACGCCTTCCAAAGAAAAATACAATAATTTAATGGCTTTGATATTGGTCAGGTTTCTGCTATTCCTAACTATAAAACCATACAATTTAAGTGCTTCAGCAACTTTTATAGTTATATTATGTTCAATAAAAGAAATATGGCTGTCGAAGATTATGCCAATATCTTAATTGTATTTAATTGCTCTAGATCGTTACAGTCAATATTGTAAACATGATTAATAATATTGTGCTTTCTGGAATAACTAACAATCTTACATTTATTACAATTAGTTAATCGGTTATTGTCGCAACAATTATGCAAAAGATTCAATGCATTTTGTAAAATGTGACAATCATCAACATGGTTAATTCTAGAATAAATTTTCAAGCATGACACAGAAATGGTTTCACATAAATCGTTAATAAATAACAAAAAGAGTAGTGTTGGGAATTCTCTCAGTATTTTAATAAAATTATTTACCAACTTTTAAATTAAACATCAAATAAACAAATTTTTATTCTTCGTATAAACATACAAATATTAACGTAACTTAAACATGACTAAACTCATCGACATTATAACAAAGTCTGGCACCTGCTCGGCTGTTAATGCTGGCGACGCATCGTTACTACCCTTTTTATACGGGGTAAAGCGCATATGTTCATAAACATTCCCCCACCATTGAAAGACACTTCAATTAATGTCTAATTTGATAGTAAAGAGAGTTTTGAAATACCGCGTTTGTATTCACCATTAACTGTGGCTACTCGAACTTTCCCATCGGGACCACTAAAAATATTTGTTACTCTTCCCAAAGCCCATTGTAATGGAGGTAAATTGTCTTCTTTCACGATCACCAATTGTCCAATACTAAAGTTTTCACAATTACGGTTCCACTTTGTCTTCTTAAGTTCTGTGAGATATTCTGCCGACCATCTGCCCAGAAGTGTTGATAAAGCATCTGTAAATGCTGCCATCTGGACAAACGATTAAGTGGGATATCTTGAAGTGAAGGGTCTGGCAGTGCAGTGAATAAAATTTGAGCCATCGTCTGACAAGACTTTTGAAGGTTTCCCGCGACGAGCAACAAAACGTCTAAAACTGGCGATAAAAGCTTCAGTAGTCAGTGACGATACAGCCTCCAAATGTACGGCCTTAACTGCACAACATATAAAAATACAAACATAGCATTTTGAAGTTTTTGATCCACGACCATACTTGTTCTTAATAAGAAGCGGACCAGCATAATCTACCCCAGTTACCGAGAAAGGTGGGGCAGGTTTGACGCGTTCTTCAGGTAGTACGCCCATTAATTGTTCCATAGATTTTGGTTTTGCTCTAAAACATCTTATACAGTCACATACCACTTTTTTAGCTAAGTTCTTTCCCCCCAAAACCCAACAGTTTTCTATAATAGAGCACAGCAACAGTTGAGGCCCAGGATGTAGCAATCTTTTATGTTCTAATTCGAATAGTAAACGGGTGAATTTATGATTAGCTTTTAGCAATAAAGGATGATTTTGAGCATATTTTAAGTTTGATAGATGGAGCCTTCCCCCTACCCTCAAAAACCCTGAGTCATCTAAAAAGGGACTAAGACTTAATAAATTTTTGTTTGCTAAAGGTTTATTATTTTCCAAATCATCTATTTCGTGTTTAAAACACTCACGTTGTGCCAATTTTACTAAAACCTTGTTCATGATCCAATTCCATATACGATATTGTCTTATCGAATCCTATACTATTTTTACCTTTGAATTTATCCAAAAATCTAAAAATGCGTACCAAAGCTCTCCTTAATCTATTAAGATTGCTGAATGAGTTAAAACTAAAATTGAAACTATTTGACTGCAACAGATTTACCTTTTGTGACTTAATTTCCGGTAAATTTTTAATATTTAAGTGTGATTCACACAGTTCCAGCCATGGAGGCCCTTCCACCATTTCGAGCACTCCATTAGTGATTGAGGATACATTCCCCTAGATAATATATCAGCTGGGTTATGTTCCGTCCTAACATGATTCCAATTAGATATTTTTGTTAATGACTGAATCATAGAAACCCTATTACCTACAAAGGTTTGCAGCAAAGAAGAAGACACCAATCCAAACTAAAGCCAGTGTAGAGTCTGTCCACAAATATGTTTTATTAAAGTCATGGATTTCTTTACCTTAGCTACTAATTGCGCAAGTAGTACCGCACCATAAAGTCAAGCCTCGGAATGGTTTGTCTTTTTAGCGGACTTACCCTAACTTTGGAAAATAATAACGCCACTGTAACCTCACCATTAACACTTACACTTCTAACATATAAGCAAGCTCCATAAGCTTATTGTGAAGCATCACAGAATTCGTGAAGATTCTGTTTTCACTTCCGACAAGAACCCTCCTATTTATTTTGATATTATCTAATTTCGACATTCCTTGCTTCAGTCTTATCCATTCCGTTTCTAAAAACATAGGAATAGACTCATCCCAATCAACTTTCTCTAACTAAAGCTTTTGAATTAATATTTTAGCTATTACTACACATGGTCCAACAGGTCCTAACGGGTCAAAGATTTTGGATATTTCAGACAGAATTACCCTCTTTGTTGTCCGTTGAGAACCTTTTAAAAAATCCATAGGTCATCTTTAAGATGATTGCGAATCAGAATCCACACAATCCAACCCTAACTGTTTCAAACATCTAATTGCCAAATAAGGTGCTGATTTGGTTCCATAAGTAATCGTATTCAAAGAGTATACCTTCAGTTCCTCATCAGGATGTGACCTCCAAAATATTTGCTGAAACGGCCTTTGGGATTAACCCATATCATGATTTGGGATTAACCCATATCATTCTATACATTTTTGCATTGTCCCCACAAACTACAAATTGATGCTGTCTAAATCTTAAAAGAATTGCCATCAAATCCTCCTGTAATTTTGGTCCAATGAACTGAATATCATTCAATGAAATTCCAGTATCAGTAGGTTCTGAACCATTGAATACCACTCTCAATTTTGTCGTGCTGCTATTTACTTTAAGGACTCCATGATGAGGCAAGAAATACGACCCTATTTCACTTGGGTTCAAAACCAACGACATATGACCCATATCAATATATTCTTTCATAAAATCTTTATATAAATGTGCCAGATTAGTATTTTTCTTAAACCCCCTCTCCAGGGCAAGAAATTTATTTTTTGCAGATTCCTGAGAATCACCCAGCCTTTCTACAGGCTCCTTAAATGGTATATCCACTATAAACTTACCATCAGTTGCTCGTGATGTGGATTCTAAAAATATTTTTTCACATTCCATCTCCTCTACAGAAAACTGTTCTTTTTCACTTATTTCTTCCAGCTCCCAAAATTTCTCCAATTGACTTTGAAGATCCACCAAACCAACATGTACTAACCAACCTAATCTAGTTTTTGTAGAATAGGTTTACCCAAATGAATTTGCCCAACACACATCAGCCCAAAAAATACATCAGCACCTAATAACAAACCTACTTTTTGGGGGTCTCCAAAACCAAGATCTGCCAATTGCAAATTATTTGGAATATTTAAGGATGAAGTATTAATTTTATTGCTAGGAGTTAACTCACTAATCCTAGGTACAACTAAACATGATATCGTCCTTTGAAAACTATTATGCATTGAATGCATATTGATTAAACACCTTTCACCAACATTGGAACCACTATTCCCTATAGGTACCTACAATAGATACATCTATCTTCTGAACCTGTAGACCCAATTTCTGTACCAAATCTTCTGTGATAAGGTTCGGCTGAGAGCCATTATCCAAAAGAGCTCTGCATGGTTGAGTACGTCCATGTTTATTTAGCACTTGAACCAATGCTGTTGACAAAAGAACTTCTTCTTCCATTTCCTTTCCATTATCCAAAAACACCGATTTAACCTCCATAAGATTATTAGACAGATTCTCTCCTTGCGACTCATGCAACAAGAATTCATTTTGATTACCTTGAACTTCTGATGATCTACCACCTTTATTCTCTATACGCTGAGAATCTCTTTCTACTTTTCATAATGAAGAAGGGCATGATGACGTCTTCCACACTTTGTACATCCATCTTTGTCACAATTTTTACCTTAATGATTGGCTTTTTTCAAACAATTTAAACAAAGACCCAACTTTTTTTCTTGTTCATACCTTGAATATGTTTTTAATTTCAAAATTTTTGAAAAATTACCAATGTTATGATTATTACCACATATTACACAAGAAATACATGATTGCATAGATACAAAACTCTTATGTGTTCGACTAACGTTTTCCTTTTCTTTATCATTTTTCTTTTTTCTCTCAATATTCTTTAACCCTTCGGCGGTCGCGTCATCCAAAATTACATGAACGGTCGCATCGCGGCACTGAGTGCCGCATGTAGGAAAAGACTTATTTTTAATTATTATTAAAAACATTGACTAATAAACGAGTAATAAAACAGAAAACACATGTTACAAAATCAGTTTACTTACAATAACACTCGAATATACTATAACAAAATTCTAGCGAACATAAAAGACAAACATTTAATTTTTAATGTAAAAAAGGTAACAAAAAAAGACGTAATTCTAAAGTGGTTCTCTGGGTTCACTGGGATCTTGATAAGGTTTTTGATTGGGCTAGTTCATAGTGACGAACTTTAACCCTTTATTGTTAGTGGACCTAGGTGGTCAAACGATGAATTTAGAATTTGTAAGACAAGTCTCGTCAGTCTATGTTTGGGTCCAGAAGGACCTGTTTTGGCCGTTTGGCCTTGGGATTGTCGTCCGGGTCGTAGTCGAGTGCCCTCTTCAGAAGAGGGTTGGCGTGGTTATGAAATGAGGTGATCAAGTCTTTGTTACGTAGTCGGATTTGTTGTCGTATGGTGTCCACCATTAAGTCACGTCGTAAATACCAGGGGGCCCCGGTAATTAATCGTAGCGTTTTGTTTTGTATTGTCTCTAGTCGGTGAAGATGAGAATTAGCTGTTTGTCCCCATATTGTCGATGCATATGTAATTTGTGGGAGGATGCAAGTCTTGCATAGAGTGAGTTTGTGTCGGAGACTTAGTTTACTGTCCTTGGATATGAAGGGCCAGAGGGCTGCTTTAGTAGCGTTAGTTTTTGAAATGATTTGACGGATATGTGGGTGCCATGTCAACTTACTGTCAAACATGACTCCCAAATATTTAATTTCGCGTTTCCAATCGATAACCAAATCTTTCAACATCAAGTCGACATTTGGTCGATCGCGATTTTTACTAAATTTGATTAATTGCGATTTTTCCGCATTAATTTTAATCTTCCATTTTTCCGCCCATTCTATATAGGCATCAGTCGTGTTTTGAAGATATTCAACAGCTTTGGAGAATTTCCAAGAGCCTGACAAAATCGCGGTATCATCCGCAAATGTAAAGACTTTGGTAAGTCCAATACACTCAGGGAGGTCTGCCGTATATAAATTGTATAAAATAGGAGAGAGAACCGAACCTTGAGGAACTCCAGCTTCGATTCTCTTGATCGTTGAAATGGAAGATTTCACTTTAACCTGAAACGTTCGTGATTGGAGGAAAGATTTGATTAACTTTAATAGGCCTGAATGAAAGTGAACTGAATTTAATTTATAAATCAGCCCTTCATGCCAAGTCTTGTCGAAAGCTTTCTCAATGTCTAAAAAGATAGCGGAACACGTCCGTTTAGCTGTCCAGTGGTCAAATATGCTTTCTGTCAGTCTTAGAGCCTGCTGCTCGCAAGAGTGTTCAGCTCTAAAACCAAATTGGTAGTCTGGGATGAGTCGTTTTTCGTCAGTCTCATCTTTGATACGCTCAAGAGTAACTCTTTCAATCACCTTTGATATCGAACTTAATAGACTTATCGGTCTGTGATTTTGGGGATAGAGCGGATTTTTCCCGGGTTTTTCTATTAAAATAACGATGGCATTTTTCCATCTGGCGGGAAATTTCTGTAATTTTAAAATCGTGTTGGTGATGTTGGCCAAAAATTTGAAGTAGCTGTGAGGCAGCTGCTTAAGCTGGAGATTAGTAATATTGTCGTCTCCTGGAGCTTTTTCGATTTCAGTGTAAAATAATGTTTTCAATTTCAGTGTTTGTGGTCGGGCGTATTGCCTTGAAAGGCAGTGTTTTGATGTCGCGATCTACCGCATTTTCGACCTCAGTTTCCCATTCGACATCGTCGTCTGGGTCCCTGTTTGGCGAGAATTGAAGTTCTAGTGAATCCGCAAAGGTGGAAGCTTTGTCTTGATCGGTGTAGACCAGACCTGAAGTTCCCTGAAGGGGGTTGTTTGATTTTGTCTTCATTTTAAGCCGTTTTCTGAGAGCCCACAAAGGATTAGGATCATTACAATCGCTAATCATTTCCAGAGTCTCAGTCCACCGGTCATTTCGAAGTTTTTCAAGTTCTCGCTTGACTTCGTTCGATAGCTGGTTGGCTCTGTTTTTGTCCAGCCGGTTCATCGTTCGTTGGGCCATTTTCCGGGCTCTATTTTTCACCTGGATAAGGTGTTTTATCCTGGGAGGGATAGAGCAGGGGTTCGATGCAGGAGTTGACTTGGAAGACGTACTCCGAAATAACGCTGATTTCATTTCATTAGTAATTTGAAGGATTTCTTTGTCTAAATCATGCATGTTGTTGAGCAAGGGGGGGGTCGGTTAATGTTACTGAGTATTTCGGAGTATTTGGTCCAATTCACTCGTGATCGCCTTGCGTTCATCAGATTCGGTTGCCAGTTCTCCAATTCCAAAAGAATAGGATTGTGGTCCGAGCTGAGTTCCGCTTTCGCCTCTATTTGGAAGTTCATACTGACATTTCTTAATATAAAAATATCAAGAACATCAGCAATCCCTGTACCAAAATGAGTCGGTTCATCTGGCCCAACTACTAGATAGCCATGTCGGGTCGAATGTGCATCTAGAATTTTTCCTTTATCATTTGTTCGCCTTGAATTCCAATTCGGATGTTTGGAGTTCAAGTCGCCTCCGATTATGGTGTTTTGGTCGCGGGGTAAAATTTTGTCTAAGTCTTCTTGTAGAAGTTTTTTAGAAGGTGATAAATAGGCCGAAACTAGGGTGTAAGTGATTCCCGATGCCATCGTTATTTTAACCACTGTGTTTTCAATGTTTTCGGTGTTATAACTGTTTATGAATAAATGATTAATGTCTTTTTGAATCAAAATCGCGGTTCCGCCGTTTCTACCCGTTAATCTATCAGTTCTGTAGCAAAAGTAATTCGGAATTGTAAAATTGAGTGCGGGTTTGAGCCACGACTCAGAGATGAGGATTACGTCAATGGAATGAGAGTGTAAAAATTCAGTCAGTTCGTCTTTTTTACTTGAAATGCCACAGGCATTCCAAGCCGCTATCTTTAGTGAGTCAGGTTGTCGTTTATTTGTCATTTTGTTTTAAAAGAGATTTCTTAATTTCAGATACCATCTGCCGAAGTTCAGCAGATAGTATGGATCTGATTTCGGAAATTGCCTCCTTTAGGTCGTTAGTCTGAGTCGGTGGTGTCTTTTTTGCCGTCTGGGCGTAAGTTTTATTTTGAGTCACTGTCGGTGTCAGTTTAGAGGTTGTCTTGTTCGATGTTCGTTTGTCAGTGGTTGTCTTGGGAGCTTGACAACCTCTGTAGTTTGCTGGATGGCCCCCCCCCCGCAGTTTGCACAACAAGCCGGGGTATCCGGAGTCTTTTTGCAGTCAGAACTTAAGTGGTCCAACCCACATTTGACACATCGTGCTTCCAGGTGGCAGTTTCTTTGGGTATGGCCAAAACCCTGACACCTGTGACACTGTGCCGACTGCGTGTTGGACCGCTGTGTCTCAACTTTAATTTTGATAAAAAATAAATTTGTGATATTGTAAATGTTCTTGCTGAACTCACTGCGAGGAAGCTCAACCAGAACCAGCGGCATATGTATTTTGTCAGTCGTGATAGTAACTTTCTTAGTATTATTGTCCGTTTGTTTTGTCGTCACTCGTCTGTACATTCGAATGACCTTAATTGGTTCGAACTTAAGAGATTTAAGTTCGTTCTCAACCATCTCGTCAGTGATATGGTTGGGAACACCTCTCAAGACCACTCGAAGAGTCTTGTCAGTCGGTAGTTGGTACGTGTAATATAACTGTCCCTGTCTGTCAAGTTCTTTGGTTATGGCTCTATGATCGTCAATGGTATCAGGTGTAAATTGAATCCCGTCTTTTTTATTTGCGGCATTCGAGATTGAAATTTTTTTGATTTTAAAAATTTTTAAAAGGTCTAACCAGGTCTCTTTATTTTTTATAGTAATGGGGGGGATTTTGTTTTTAGGTTTTGTTGTTGTGGTCTGTGAGTTTGTGGGTAATTTAGTTGGGGGTGGAGGTAGTCGTGGGAAATCGTCATTGTTACGTCTTTTGGAAGATGATGATGATAGATGTGATGGTTCTTCATCAGAGGACACAGAGTTCTTGTGGCTGCGTTGAGTTTTTTTGGTAGTTGTGGTGCTGTCTGAATCATAGTCTGATTCATTCAGTAAGTTTTTGACTTTTGTCGGGATGTCACTGTCAAGGTCGCCGTAAACGTCAACGTCACTGTCAACGTTCATGTCGGTATTGTCAGTATTTTTTAAAGTGTCGAATCTATTTTTTGTTGGAAGTGGTTGGGTTGTTGGGGAAGGGGGGGGGATTGTCTACTTTTTCGTCGTTTTTTGTTAGTTGGGGGGGTGTCGGGGGTTTTTTTTGGGGTCAAGTCATAGCCTAAACGTTCCGCGAGTAGTAAAAACAACTCACCTAGGTCCTTGTCCGAAAGATTGTTGATCATAGTTTTAAAATCCATCTTTGATGAAGTTGGTTGTGTCGGATTGTCTTTAGTTTCCGTCCCTGATCGGGCTTCTGCTTCTGCACGGAGTTTTCCCGTGTCCGTAGACACGTCTTTTTTAGGATTTACTCTTTCTATCCTTATCTTGTTATAAGCCGGGCTATCGAAGGATTCTTTGTGTAGAAGAAGTTCTTCTACACCACCAAATACACTATTTATCACTAATCTGCTCTTTTTTAAAATTAACTTTTTCATGGAGCGAATTTATTTGACGTTAATTGTCAAAATTAATTTTGACACTACTCACTACTAATCGGTTCTCTGGGTTGTATACGAAGCACATTTTTGGTCGACAGTATCGACACCACTCTTTATCTAGTTATAATCCAAAATTATGGTTGGCTTATTTGATGATTCGTCAATCTGCCCTTTGTCATCTACAGAAGAAAGACTTATCACAGCCTTGTTCTTTTTGGGTACGTAGAATACCAGATTAATTTCCTCCTGAAATCCGAATAATGAAGAACCAACTATTCGTGCTTTATTCGGGAGGAATTCCGGGGGTATTTCCCTTTTATTTTTCTTCATTGTACCGATTAACGTAAGGGCATTTTGCAAAAGATACTCTGCTAGACGATAGCTCGTGTAATAATTATCTGTTGTCAGATTTCTATTTGAATTTTTTAAAGGGTCTACCAACCTTCCAACTATATCGAAGGGCCCATCTCGTTGTTGCCCACAATAAATTCCAAGTATAATATGTGCGACTATCACACAAAGCATAATATTTTTAAGCCGTATTTAGCTGGTTTTTGGGGCATATATTGCACGAACCCGCATCGCCCACGAAATGGATGAAGCATTTCATCAATGGTAATGAATTTCCCAGGGATGTAATTATTCATGCAATTTTTAACAAAATCAGAGTAAACATCTCGTATTGCAGCTAATTTATCAGTCTTTTCGCGTTCTGGAGTTATTAAAGCATTTAGGTTTTGCCTTAATCATAAAGCAGTCAGGATTGTTGCAGGACAACAAATCTGCTTTACAATTACGACATTTTAAAAATTTTAACATTTTTTTAAAACAAATCCCCCTACATATTGTATTACACAATTACTTCTCTGATACAGATTGGGATCTACACTAGAAATGGGCAAGGTATTGCATATTTCCAATGAATGCTCAGTTACAAGTGATTTTTTCTGAAGCAAATCATGTAATTTACTTAATGCAGTATTTAGATCATATTTACAGTTGGCACCAGGAGAATGCACAGTTGAAAAATCATTTAATATTAATGTTTTGTACGAACCTATAAATGAGTAACATGATGGATTATTATATCGCACCCCATGGCTGCGAATTTGTCCAAAAAAATTTTCCAAGGGGTCTTGGTTAATACTCCTTGGTTTTAGGTATGTATGGCCCATTTTATTTAATTTATGCCACAGTGTAGTAAGTTTTTTAATATTTTTCGTCCAATTTGTTAATGAAGGCGGAACTGTGGAAGAAGTGTCATCTTTTATAAATTTAATTGATTTCAAAACACCTATTGCTTCCTTCCAAAAAATCTCATGCTGCGATTTTGATGAAATTGCTGTTCTTAGGGTTTTTCCACGTAAAGCTTCAAAGGATGACCCATTGAAACTGTCAAATAATTTATCAAATAACAGCAAAAAATCTGCTGTTCCAACTGCTTCTTTAGATATTCCTCCTATTCCTAAAACGAATTTGATTTTTATACATCTTTAAACTGTGTTGAAACTTGAATTTTGCTAACTTATAAATGTTGTACATTACAGTACATTATTTTGTAAGCACAGTACTATTCTTAGTTACACTAAGTGCTGCACATTTAACTTATATTTGACTTAAATATAAAAAAATATAAAATGACTCACCAACTTCTGCAAACTTTCTCATTATGGCTGAAACACTGTGGCTAAATACTGGAGCAGCTAGATTTACTTTCATCTTTTTCATCTTATTTGAATATATATGAAGATCTGTTAATTTATAACACATTTTTAAATCAACTTCTGCTTGGTCAAGTAGATAAAAAACTCTCAATGTGCTTCCAGGATGCTACTTCAGTATCTCTCTTCCATTTGAAACATGCATTTTTTGTGAGTAAATTATTCCTAATTCCCTTGATTAAATGAGGAGCATCAAATAAGGGAATTACCTCTTTATCATTTACAAAAAATCCACAGTAAATATTTTCTCTTTCTTGCTGTTTTAAGTGGATATTTGTATCTTTAAATAAATAATTTAAAGCTGCACAATTTGTAGCAGCTTGATCACATACTGTAGCCAAAATTTGAATCCCTATATCTTGCAGAGCACTAATTATTTCTTTAATTTTAACCGCCAATCCAACACCTTTCAAGCTATCATCAACAAAATAGTAAGTGATTGGCTGCTTCCAGTTTTTATAGATACCTTTAATCATAAACACTAGTGCTTTGTCAGCTATTTTTTGAGATTTCTTTCCACATCCCAAATCTTCAAAGCCGACAATTTGGTCTAAGCTATTACTATAAGCTAAGGCAGGTTCTAAAGATATTTCATCAAACATGATCACAGCAATTTTATCTGCTTCTTTCATTTGTGAAATACTCATTTTTAAAATATTTAGCATATTTTCATTTACCCCACATTGAAAATGGATTGCTGAAAGTATTTTATTTAAGGTCGATTCAGCAGGAAGAGCAAATTTCTTCCTAAGAAGTCTATATCCTTTTGGACTTTGCTTGTATAATGTTAGGGCTAACAATTTATCATCAAAAGAAAATCTTCGCCCCTTAACTTTTTTTTGTTGTTGTGTCATTTGGCTTATTATAAAATTGGCTGTGGCTTTATTCACTACTGTTTGTAAATACTCTTTTACAAAAGTTGCAGTATGATATGCTGACTTCTTTCAGCAACCTGTTTTCTTGTTCTAAGGCAATACTGAATCTGAAGATTTTTAGCTACACGATATAGTTTATTTGCCTTAGGTGAAAGTTGAGTAGCTCTGGTGGAGTTTGTCAATTTAAAAAAATTGATCCTTTTTTGAAAAGCTGCAACAAATAAATATATTTATACATATAAATTGGTAAGGATAACCTGTTATATTGTTACCAGAACTTATATCAATGGTGTACAAGAGATTTTTTATATCTTAACTATAAATAACTTATTTTTTCTCTTTTTTGGAGTGCATACATTTGTCTCCATACGTTATTTCTGCAGAAGCCATTTCAGGTGAAGCAGAATCATCTGTAACAATATTGAACTGTTGATATGATTGATAAAGTTTTTTTTTTTTAAATTCATGTTTGTCTCTTAAATCAATGATTCAAATTGCATACAAAACCTATAATCATGCCTCATATACATATAAATTAGTACAGTAGAACTTCGATAATTCGTAGTTCACAGGACTATGGGTTTACTACGAATTACTGGAGGTAACGAATTATCGAAGCTTCGAATAATGGAAGGTGGCGAAGAAAAAAATACGAATTAGACGGTTATACTTAAATTTATTTTTTATTTACTGTATTTATTGCAAAATTTATTACATGAGATCACGCAGGTCAAACTTTCTTCCAGCAAGAATGTTCATTACAGATCATCAAGATTTACAATAAAAATCAGTTATTTTTGACTGCTTCGACTGGTCCACACGAGCACGATCAATCGCATTTTCAATGCAAACCAAGGCGGAAAACACGGAATCGTCGACTTCTCTCGTTGCTAAAAACTGACCTAATTCCGCGATATGAGATCGAGCTTTTTTGAAGGAAATCGGATGAAAAGGTTGGTCATCATCATCGTCTCCATCGTCATCCTGATTTTCCGAATCTTCTTGAATATGCTGAGCCAAAATTTCTTCATCAGTCATGGCACTTGAAATGGCCACTTCGTCATCAACATGAACAAAATCCATGAATGTTAGACTTTCCGCTTCCTGTTGACCCACAGCACGAGACCAGTCAGCGGCAGGTACAACGAGGGAACCTTCAGGAATTAAACCTGTTTCAGCTTGTTGTTCATCATAAAAACCGCAGTGCGCGAAACAGTTTCGGATAGTTTGTTGAGAGACATTTTTCCATGATTTATGAGCAATGTTCATTGCATCCAAAATTGAAACTTTGTGCTCTCTGTTTTCGTCGATGCAATCTAATAGTCGTGTCACGATTTCTTTACGGTACATAACCTTGAAGTTTTTTATGATCCCCTGATCCAATGGTTGCAGACGGGAAGTGGTATTCGGCGGCAAAAACTCCACTCTTACATTTGCAAGTTCTGGCAAATTATTATGAGCTGTACAGTTATCGATCAGCAATAATATTTTCCGTTTTTGTTTCATCATGTCGTTATTCAGATCCAAGAGCCACTCTTTAAACAATTCGGCAGTCATCCACGCGTTTTTATTTGCTCGATACATCATTGGGAACGACCGAACGTTTTTAAAACAGCGTGGTTTGGATGATTTTCCGATGATGAAAGGTTTGGGTTTCTCGGATCCGTCCATGTTTGTGCACAAAAGTAAAGTTATTCGTTCCTTACTGTTTTTACCGCCGTGGCACTTATCGGATTTGAAACTGAGAGTACGATCAGGAACGCATCTATAGAATAATCCAGTTTCGTCTGCATTAAAGACATTTTTTGGATCAAATATGGAAATCATCTCTGCCAATTTTTCTTTCCACTCATTGCAAATGCTTTCTCCAACATCCGCACTCTCACCGCAAATTTTGTGGAACTTAATGGAATTTCTTTTTTTGAATTTGTCCAACCATCCGCCACTTGCCTTGAAGCGGGTGATTCCCAATTTTTCCGCAAAAAATTTCGCCTTTTCCCTCAACAGAGGGCCTCCGACAGGAACATGTTTTAAACGGCATTGTGTAAACCACTCAAGTAGACAATGTTCAAGTTGAGGGAACTCAGCAGATTTTTGTCGTTTCCATTTGGCGGTTGATGGACTGGCTGCTATCACATCTTTTTTTTTGAGGATGGATGTCAATGTAGATTGAGGAATGAGGAATCGATCCGCTACATCTTTCTTTTTCTCTCCACACGCGACAGCTTCTATAATTTGTTTTTTCTCGACGACTGAGAGGCACTTGTATTGTTGTCGCTTTGAACTCATCTTTGCTACTGAAGAAAACAATAAAAAACAACAAAAATTTGTCGCGCCACTCCTTCCTCTAAAAACTTTACCTAAAAGGTACAATACACGTGGCGATAATCTAACGAAGAAACAGACAAGAACAATCATGTCCAGCTTGTACGAATTATAGCAAGCTCTCGCCGACTAAACAACGAATTATAGAAAGTGATGACGAATATACGCCCATCTGGGCTGCAAAATTAATACGATTTATAGAGGGGACTGAAATGCATTGATTTTCTACGAATTATAGAGGCTAAGCCAAGGGACCAAGCTTTTACTACGAATAATAGGGAATTACGAATTATAGAGGTCCGAATTATCGAAGTTCTACTGTATAAGAATATCTTACCTATATTTATCTCACAAGGGGGTCTCCTTTCTAAATTAGAGCATGTAGCAGATGTACTTTGCCCAAATTCACCATCTACCATAGTTCCACTTGTAGAACTTTTCAACTCTGCTAGTTTTTTATAAGTATAAATAGGAGAGACACATTTTTAGTTTTAAATATTACTTAGAGAGACAAATATATTGCTTTTGAGGTATTGCAGGAGTATCCTATTATAAACTACAGACCTATCTACATACCTGGTAAGTTATGTATGGGCATTGAACCCAATTTCAACCGTCTCTTGCTGTTGGACATAATGCATTATTTATGAAAATGCTCCTCAAAAACCAAATAGTTTTTATATAATTGGGTTTTATCCAAACCAATTAACATTTTATTTTCAACTCGATTTAACCAGTGACTGAAAACCTGAACAAAACAAATTAATCAGCATTTCACAGAAATCTAAATATATAATAGATCTGCTCATAATCAATTTTGCATTTAAATGATAAATTGATACTATACTATACACTACTTACCAAAGGATCTTTAATAGGAAAACGATGCATATGTTCTTGATTGTTAGTGTTTTTACAACTAGGTACACAGCAATAGAACACCATGTTTACAGTAGGTATTAGGATTATCGTTGGCAAATTTCTTGACATCATTTTTAGCTGATCTAGCCTTTTCAGATCTTCGTAAATGAATATCTTTCTGGACTTTACTAGCATTCACTACCTCAGGATTATTGTCGTTATTGATTTTATTTTCAAGTGCATCGCATATTGTACATGTAACAGTGTGGGGCCGTTTGAAACGAAGATTGAATTGCGTTCTAAAGATATATCTATAAAAGCTCTCTTTAACAGGATTTTGAATGCTATTTTCGTGACAATACTTCAAATAAAGGCTATACATTTTGTGCATGTTTAGTTCGCCTCACAAATATTTTGTATGTGGATTTTTTACACGTGAATAATGGCTCGAGTACTTTGGAAATGATTCAATATGGCCCCTTATTATAGCAATATCGTTGTCTGAAATCTTATTTGCTGGGGTATGTCTACCACGTTGGTCAGTTGGCGCCACACCTGTGGGCTTTCTTTTTTTTAAACGTTGTCGTATCGTTTCTGACTTATGTTTAGAGTTTTCAACATAAAGAGTTTACACACCCTTTTTCCCAGTAATTTTCACAGACATATAAGTTAGACGCCCAATATCGAACAAATAGAAACACCACGGAGGTGCACAGGTAGTCGTGGACTTGTGCAGATCATTCGATCTTATGAACAGGACCGGTTTCGAAATGTTTCTTTCGTCTCGCCCTTTAACAATTTGATCAGAAACAATGTAACTTGTTTTTATTTATTAATAACTAAAAAATTATCGATAAAAATTTTAATACACCAACGATTGAAGAACGAGTTGGCCTTATTAGTTTTGAAGGAAAGGTGGTTTACTTAAATAAAACATGTTTACAAATTAATATATAATTTTTATTAAAAACAATTAAACATATCGAGACTGATATTGCAAAAAGTCGTATGTCAAAATAGACACTTTTCAGGAGAATGGAAAAACCTAATATTTTGTTAGTGGAAAATTATTATTATTCCAAATACGAGTTTATAGCTTATTTTTATGACTTAACATGTGTTTACAGATTCAGGTTAATAATTGCGGGTTTTTAACAAACATACGACGTTTTGCAATTAAAAGTACAATTTTATATCAACATACGACATTTTTACGCAGACATAAGACTTTTTGTACACAAATTATTGGGGTTTCTTTAACATACGACCTTTTTTTAAACACACTTTATTAAAGATATTACATTAAGTTTGAACAAAGACATGTCAGATAGTATAGGTCATGACCTATACTAGTTGTTAATCAATTTTCATGACACAAGTTGTCATAAAACAAACGATAATCTTCTAGGAGGTTTTTCAGCCTTTGAAGGTCCTTGAATTTTCTAGCTGTGATGGGCACTGGCTTTTCCTACAGTGGTTTGAGCCGAGAGTAACATCTATAATTGATCTGGGACGTCTAGGCAGAATCAACCAGTTACAAGAGAACTGTAGTTTATACCAAATTTGACCATCAAGTCAGTTACATAAGGATCACCTTTTTTATTTCCGGGTCTTATACTTTTGTAGTAGCCATCAGCATAGCTAGAGAAGTCTTTGTAAGTTAGAGTTTCTACAGAGTATGGGCCTGTCTTCGAGCTTCTTTAATGTCTCTAACAAAGTCTGCAGGAACAAAGTGTTCATGTTTTTTATTTTCCTTTAAATCGTGCTGAGCACACTATCTACTTCCACCTGGGTGTGGCCCACCTCGAGGTATTTTTGATACACTGTTACCTTTTTATTTATGGCAACGTATAAAAGAGCGTTAGACACTGTTTCGCATCTGTTCTGGTTAGTGCAGCCTTTACTCCAAATAACAACTTCAGCAATCTCTGGATGTTGTTCGATTTGTTTTGTAAGAAACCTCATAAGCATGGAGGCAAAGATATCACCATCTAATTGGCCATTTCCCTCATGCCAGATGTAGCATGTTACATCATGGTTTGCTAGATTGTAAATAGAATAGTTGTGTACTTTTAATTTAGTTTTATAGTAAGATGAAGATGCCTTTATATTAGGACATGTCAGGACTTTTTGTACACCAACTACCAATGTGTTATTTGACTCTTCTGCTTTCTTCTTATCGCTTTCCTTCTCATTCCTAGCTCCTTCCTTTCTACTTTGATGCTGCATATACTTCTCTTCTGTGAGCTGTGGTACTTCGTCGATAGTCCGTGATTTTTCTACCAGTGATACAATTACGGCTCGCTTTGCTTCCCAACTATCTACATTCTTCCAAAAATTAGTGAAAAGTTTGTTTCTGTCTAGATCTGTTACTTTGTCACAGTCAAAGTTCCTACCAGTTTTGCAACTGCATCGATCTTTCACCTCTTTCCCTTTTCTTTCATTATTGAACTTGTATTTTCTGCCATCTTCACTCTGTTGTTTCTTCAACCCTAAATAGGACTCTCCTCTTTTTCTTTTAGCTGACTGAACATTTCTTTCCCAGTCCCTTGGATCTATATTTTCTCCTTTCCTTCGCTTCCTTTTCTCTTGTCTACCCCCTATAGGCTGTACCTCCTGGCCAGGGTTATCTACTATACAGGGTGTTTCATTAAGAATTATCCATATAGTAACTGGAGAAACCTTAGCACTAAATATGAAGATTTAGGCCAAAACACTTAAATAAAATATTCCTCCTAACCGAGATATAGGGTGTTTTATTTTAACTATTCTAAATGATAGTATCCCATATTTTTGACACCTTTCAATATTTTTTGTTTATACTTGGCAAAAAGTTTACACATATTAGGTTACTTTAAACAGTGGTAAATGATATTTTTTCTCGATTACCAGAGACGTGCGGTAGGGATGGATACTTTCTTTTATCCCCCTACAATTTACACCACTGTCGTAATAATTGTTTCTGCATGTCACTTTCTACATAAATATCATCCTCTTGTCTCAATACGATAGAGTGAGTAGTTTTCGAGTTATTTGCATTTAAAGGTAATGTTTAAAATATCAATTTTTGTTTTATTGCTTATTTAACATGAGTTTCCTTAAATAATCTAACCACCTTGGCAACAAAATTTGTTAATTCTAATCGTAAATTCACATGAGTCAATAACTATTTCACTGAATAAATAAAATTTATTAGTTTTAAATGATTTTTTCATATTATTATTTATCAAAATTTCAGTTTTAAATTTATAACAAAATATAACTATGATTTTCATTACGAAGTAACATGATGAATACATAAAAGAAACGTACTGAAACAATTATTTATGTAGACTACTGTAAAAAAAATTCTAGTTAGTTAACATTATAGTAAATTTTCGAAGTGGCCTCCATTGACTTCAATACATTTATTAATCCTTTTGGAAAAATTTCTCCTAACCTTTAGAAATATGTTGGGTTGATTAAATTATTAAGGAATTATTGCAATAAAATGGATATTTTAAACATTACCTTTAAATGCAAATAACTCTAAAACTACTGACTCTATCGTATTGAGACAAGAGGATGATACTTACGTAGAAAGTGACGGAGAGTCAAAAAAACATGCAGAAACAATTATTACGACAGTGGCGTAAATTGTAGGGGGATAAAAGAATGTATCCATCCCTACCGCACGCCTCTGGTAATCGAGAAAAAATATCTTTTGCCACTGTTTAAAGTAACCTAATATGTATAAACTTTTTGTCAAGTATGAACAGAAAATATTTGAAGGTGTCAAAAATATGGGATCCAATCATTTAGAATAGTTAAAATAGAACACCCTATATCTCAGATAGGAGAAATATTTTACTTAAGTGTTTTGGCTTAAATCTTCATATTTAGTGCTAAGGTTTCTCCAGTTACTATATGGATAATTCTTAATGAAACACCCTGTATAGTCTTGTTCCTCTTCAACTATTGGAGCAGGAATATTCTGATGAAACACACCAACTGTTGCAATACTTCGGTGATTGTTATTAGTGTTACCTGACCTGTTAACCAAACTTGGGGAGTTTTCCGTAACGATACGACGAGAAGCCTTTTGTTTTTCACATACTTTTTTCAACACGTTGATTTTTTTTGAAAAACTAGAGCTTGAACTAGGCTCATAAACATCTGAGTCAGAAGAAAATAAAGGATCATTTATACTATCATCAGTTTGTTGTAAAATGTTCTGAATTCTTTCTCTCCCCCTTGATTTTTTTTTCTCTACTAGGTCTAGCAGATTCTTGGTTGGTTTCTCTTTCTTTAACGAGAGAGGTATTTCAACCGCTTGTTCGTTGGCTTCCTCTAAAAAAACAAAAGGACTGGCATCTTCATCTGGCACTGGTGTCCCCTCTGTAACAGCAGGCAGGTCTGACTCATCTGCAACATTAACATCAATTATAATTAAAATTCTATAAGCTTGCAAGAAAAAAGTTATACCTAATTATGAAATATATTCCACCAAGTGTTAGTAAATAATAATAATTACCTTCTTCTAAGTTGGCAGCGACATTTGAGTTCACTTCGTTTCCAACTTGTAAGCTCACATTTGTAAGAGATAATCTTTTTTCAACTAGTTCGACCATCAATTTTCTCCTTTGCATCATTTTCTAAAACAATACAAGATGCATTTAACATAAGTTCTAAAAAGTTGTATGTTAAAAAATGCATTTTAGGCTAAATATAAAACGCAATACTCAGACATAAGACATTTTAATACTGAAATAAAAATTAAGATTGTGAAGGCCGAAAAATTGGGCCGTGGAGACTGAAAAAAATCGAGCCGTGAGGCCGAAATAAAATAAATAAATGCAAGCTGTGAAGGCCTGGCACTATAATTACATAATTTTGAGCTGAATGGCTGCAAAATCGTAACCTCTCATAAAGGTAATCTGCCCTTAATATTCTAACACACCTAGTTATTAGGTATCTGCTGAAAAAAAAATTATTTAACCTACCATAATTTTATCCATTAGAAACACAAATTCACACGAAACGTTTTCTTTTACTCGTATACACTTTGCTGGGCACACTCCGCTTAGGAAAATAAAAGCGTGCCATAGACAAGGTGAGACGAGTAACTCAATGTATATAATCTGTTCGGCAATACTTGATTTGGTCGATTTGAATATAAGATGTAAATAGATGGCGCTGTAGTCTTCTTTTAGAAAAATTCAAATGTAGTTTATTAATCAAGTATAGGAGGCCGATTTTTAAACAATGAAAAAAGACTTGGCGGCAAATACAAATTAATATATATCTCGCATCTGGTTGAATCTTGAATCTACGATTTCGTACCAAAAATATACTGAATAAATGGTCAAGAACACTTATAAAATTGTTTTTAGCAAATGAAAACGTAAATGAAATGCTTTATCTATATCTGTAAAAACAGTTTGGTGAAATGCATCAATTTTACTTTACATTTAAAGGAAATTAATGTTTTAGTCAAAAAATTTTTTATCACTAAATACAATTTCCAAATGTGCTTAACTTTTCAACCAGTGTAGTTTTTATTGTGCTATAAACATGTAAAATTGTGAGAATTAATGAAACACACATATTTTATTTATATTTTAATTTGTTTTCTATACATTAATGTTGTAATATTTTTATTTTTTTTATAGTTGATGCTCTTTTGGTATCTCTTACTTCTCTCATGTATCTTGTACACCACCAGGGGACACCTATTTTATAAACTGCCTGATAGTTTTTATAATTAATTCTTTACGTTTATGACATGTTATCCGCTGAAAATCTAAATTTTCTATGAATAAGCTCTCCAGGTGTTTGTTCAGGTTTGGGATGGCAGAGTTAGTTTTTAGAAAATCTTCTAATAAATTTATAGCAATTCCAACAGTAACAATGGGCTGTTCGGAAGGATATATTAATTTTGTTAGGTTCTGAGACCATTCCTTAAAACTAATGAATATATTGTGAGGTGATGACGGGTCTGGCAATAAAATACTGCTACAATCAATACAATTATTAACACAATGTAAATTTTTTTTAATAATAAAGCCTCCAACATATGCAACTGAAAACTGAAACACATGATATGGAACCAATATCAACTGCATTAGCAATATCAGATGCCAAATTTTCAATTTGTATATTACTGCCTAGCTTTTTAAGTGCGCCACCCTCCAATGTTTCTGTTGCCTTTGGTTTTGAAAAAATTATTTAAGTTTGAAAGTAGGATGCCATCATCATCTTCACAATTTCTCCCAGTACCTAAATTAACTAACCCATTTTAAATTTGTGTTTTTAAACTATCCACAAACTGAATTGTTGTGGGATTATCATTGCATCCCAAACCTGATCTAATTGCTCCAAACAAATTTTCAAGAGAATATAGATTTAATGTTTGCATCTTGAAAGAGTGAACATTTTTTTGTTTTGAGATGTACATCCACAAGTCTCTTATTGCATTTAGAGTTGTAAGCCATGCAATTTATGATGGTAGCTTACTTGTTCTTAAACCACCTTTTTTAAAGTGCCTTAAAAACTTTTAACTGTTTTGTCATTTCATATGCTTTTCCCCAATATTTCATATGACTAGGATCTTCACTTAACATACACTTTAATTCTTTTCCATCAGGTGGAGTCCTTGCACTGCCATTAAAACTATCGAACAATTCATCAATTTGATGGACAAATGTTGCAGTGGCTATTGATCTCTGTTCCAATTCACCTACAAAAGAAAAGAGAATAAATTAAGTAGAAATTAACTTTTTAATGCAATTTTGATAAAAAAGTTAAGTTAATGTAATAATTACTAACCTCTCGAAAGTAATGTGTAGAGAAATGAAGATACAGTTCGACTCATAAGTTGTCCAGCAATGCTGACTTTCATTGCATATTGCATTTTGGGCTCCAAATGATTGGACTTAATTTTATGCATAGCCCTGAAGATATATGGCGAGGTTGAGTCTATTTCATGGGCTCTTTTTATGTCAGCAAAACGGGCTTCCATAATGGAATTATTTAAACATGGTACCTACTGGCAGTTCTACATTATGTTTTCGGGAATAAAGAAACGGTACATTTTAACAAATGTGGAGGATCATATATGGTAAAGATTTTTTTTCCCACATTGTATGTATGGAGTGTGTACTGAAGAACCTTACTGCTTCAGTGCTTTCACATTGTTTGTCCCACAATCATTTATTGTAGCAACAATATCTAAATGTGCAACAGTCTGGCATGCCTCAATAACCTCAAGTATTAATTTACTGAGTACACTTCCAGACATTGAATTATTGGTAAAATAATATGCCACTGTTTGTTTCCAATTACTTTGTAGGCCTTTTACCATAAAAACAAGTGCTTTATTGGCCAACGCAGATGATTGGGTACCTGCTTGTTCATACCCTCTTATCCTGTCTGCTTGAAAATCATACTGAATGTGTTCTTTAATGTCCATTTCAAGTAATAATGCACAAACCCTATCTTCATCACTTTTTATAGATTCATTGATGTGCTGCAGGATATGAATGTTTATGCCACTTTCAAAAGGAACCTAAAATGAAATCAAATATTTACCAACTTACCAAATAAAAAGATATATAAAGATACAGATTGTCTGGTCTAATGAAAAGTATAAAAGTACAACCAACCATACCTGTCTTAACAGATCCATTAAAGTTTTTTTGGAGGGCATTGTTACAATTTTTCTAAGTAAATTATAACATTTTGGACCTCTCTTGAACAAAGCTAAAGCCAAAACTTTTTCATTAATTGTCCACCTTCTTCCTTTTGGAGATTTCTTTGTGCATTTTAACTGTGTTATTAAAAAATCAGCTGTTACTGAAGGCATATCTTTAAACAGCTCTTTAACAACAGAAGATTCACCAAGATTACAAAATTGTTTTATATTATGTGCTCTCGATTTAGCCAGTTTCTTCAATGTTCTGATATGAGTCTCTTTACTTTCAATAAGTTTCATCATTTTCTGTTTTCTAGTAGTTGACAGGTTTTTTGAAACTCCTGGAATTCCTCTAAAAACTGATTTTTTGCACTTTTTGGTAATGTCAGATGACTTCTCAATTTCAGTGGGAAAATGAATGTTAATGCTCCTTCTTAGACCTGCCACATTTTGAAATTGACAGTTTTCTATGTGTCTCTCTGTCTCTAAAATAATTTTAAAAAGAAATAATATATGTTTGTACTAAGACATCAAAAGTATCAAGTGCCATAACACATTCTCCCGTTATAAGTAATAAATTAAAATGGTTATCTTTACTATTGCATTAAAAAGAAAATACAAAAAAAATTGTAATTTTCAATCAAAATCAAAAATTACAAAATAAACCTTCATCATCAAAAGGACAAATTTCTGGAGATTGAATTTTGTTTGGATCGTACAGTTTACCTGCTAATTTTAAAAAGGCTTCTGTACAATTCAAAGAAAATTCTTGGCAATGTTTATAGAACATATACCTAGCTAAATTACCCGGTATATGTGCTTTTTTTCGGCCATTGGATGTTATTATGGCTTTTGCATGGCTCCATGAACTTTCAATACTATTAGTATTGCAGCCAGTTTCAGATCTTTAAAAGTTAATGAATGATTAACAGTCAAATGTTTATAGCCATTTTCCGTTAAACAATCATATGCCTTCCAGCAATCAGAGTAGATAGTGGTACACTTTTCTATCCATATTTTCTTTTTCCAAAATTTACTTTCATCAATTTCTACAATTTTACCAGGGCCACCAATTTTCATCGGATTATCCATAAAGGCATACAAAAGTACCTCTCTACAAAAACTTGCCCAATCGACGGCAGTTTTATTTGAAATTTCCATTTCCTGACAAATAAATTGTAATGAACAATCAGATACCCATAAATGCACGAAACCTAATATTGTATATAGAGTTAAATTACTTCTCGCAAAAAATGTTCCAGTCCTAAATTCGACAACGTCTCTACAAAGTTTGGCCTTTTGCTTCCTTACAGAGACTTTATTATGGCAAAGCCATCGCCAACCATTAGGTCTAAAAATTAATCATCATTTTTTGTTGAAATTAAATAATAAATAAATACCTACCTAGAACAATCTTTTGTTAGAGTATAATTCCCTCCACATTTCTTACATTTATAATTATCCCTATGCGGAATTAAGTTCCACTCAATTAATTTTTCGATTAATTTATCGTCATCTTTAACCAATTCATAAATTTTAATTAAATTCATGTTAAACGCAAGTTCAAAGTTGAATAAAATCAAATAATAGTTATTTATGTACCAAGGACGAAAAACTGTCTATTATAGTCGAGCATGCAAATTGCTAGCTGAGGCGCAGCCGAGGCTAGCAAGCAGGCGAGACAATAGACAGTTTTCGCCGAGGTGCATATTACATTTTTTCGTCGTCCCCTACGCTTTTATGAAAGTAAGAACTCACCTATTTGCTACTCCCGGCTACGTCCCACTCTCCCAACTGCAGACTCGATCATAATTCAAATAAAATTATAAAAAATGTATTCTGATTTGAAGTGTAACAACTCTCTATTTAAATCATATTACTACAAAATTATCAATCTCGAAGATGGATATTGAAAGAACAGTTTGTGCAATTATTAATATTAATTCCTGCTGTCGAAGAAGATGCCAGAGACAAGTTTTGATTTTGGGTACTTGTTGATGCAACTTCAGATGCAGATGCTCCGGCATCACTATTTCTAAAACTTCCCTCTCGGAGTGCTTGACCAGTTAAAATACTTTTTGATACATTTATTGTATTGGGAATGGAATCCTCAATGTAACCCTCGGCGACTGTTGAGGATTTCCATCCTCCATGCTGTTTTAGTGACAGCATATCTGCACCGGCATTGACTAAAAGTGTTGCAGATGTGCGCCGATAACAATGCCCGGTGTACTCTAGTTCGTTCGGCAATTTTAAGTATTTTGCGATTAAGCTAGGTATCTTTGCAAATGTATGCACACCAACCACTTGCACTGTACACTTTCCTGATTTATAATTGACAAAAAATATATTATGATTACAATGCTTCGGTCTTAAGTTGGCGTATTGTCGAAATATTTCTAAAGGATTCACTCCGTCGCAAAGTTTGTCTGTAACTGTAAAAACACGCCTTTTACCATTTTTTGAGTCTGGAATGGTTATTACAAGCATGTTGCTTTGATAAACAATATCCTTGGTCGTTATTTTACGTAGTTCGTCTCTTCGACAAGCCCCAGCAATTCCAATAATCAAACAGAGCTGAAATATAATATAACAATAAATGCATCAGCAAAATAACTAAAAACATTTTACCTTGTGCAAAAGATAAGTGTCATCAGGGGCATCACCAAGAAATCTGTTTATTTCATCTCGACTGAATACTCTAGATTTTTTCGCTTTGTACCCAACGCTTTGTTTTTTTCAAAAATGCAATAAGTTTCGGAAATTTGGATATGTTAACGTTTTCCTTGATGGCTAGTGTAGTCTTTAGCATAGAGTATATTGACCATAGCGTCGAGGACTTATAATTATTCTCATCAGCTTTACTAGAAAAATAGGCCAGAAGAACATTTTCTGAGAGATTCTCGACCTTATGTTCCTGACGCCAGTTCTTGAATTTGTTGTATTGTTTTTCGTATAAAATTCGTGATTTCTGTGGGAGTAAATCCAACGTGGCCGTATTTGCCAATTCCCGTAGCTCCGGAGGAGTATTACTTACATCCACATCGCTATCACTATTCATTTTTGATTACTTTGAACACACACCGCGGTCTTATTCACACGTAAAATCTAGCGAATTTCGTAATTACTTCATTTGACAACAGCAAATGACAGTAATTGTCACAGGCGCCTACGTTTTTATTAAACGAAAATTATTCAATCGCCGCTCTCGAACAGTGCCGTACCATAGCAACCGCAGCGGACGAAAAGTGTTTGCGGACGAAAAGTACTTGCCTCCAATAATAGTCGATTTTTCGTCCGGAAATCAGTACGTAAAATGTAACTTTTCGTAGAGGCCGACGAAAAACGTTATATATCACTCAACGGTAAAACCAAACTAACATGAAAACGACTGAAATTCGACAGTAAAACAATACGAAAAACTAGCTATTCAAAACTACAAAAACAAAACTTAAATTTTGAAAAAATTAAAATCGACCAAAAGTATATCTGTTTTCTTATCAAATACTCGATATATGTATAGTAAATCTTGGCAACATTGTCAAATCATTTGAGGTTTAACCAAATTGGCCAATAAGAGGTTTTGACAAAATTGACAGTTTGTTAAAATAAACAATAAGATTATGTGCAACAGAATTAATAAGAAAATAAGTTTCCAAATAGTAATTTTATGTTTTTTGTGTTTTAAATTGTCTTAAAAATGTTTATTTAACACGAAAATGGTCTCAAGCTTAATATAAATGCCACATTTACAACTGGTAAGTGATAGGTTATGTTTACTTTGAACCTACATTTTTAACAATTTTTACTATTTCTTAGTGTTTCCGCGGAAAAAAAACTTTATTTTCGTATTCATTACAATGTCCTAGACCCCTCATAAAATTTTTATGAAAATTGGAGAGTTCACCGAATTCTACATATTTACCCAAATAACAATCTAACTAAAAAACTAAATTAAAATATAATTATGAAATAAACTAGCTATCTAATTAAAATTGTAAAACTTTCAAAAAACTTATGATTTATAGGATTATCGTATTGCATCCACCTAAACAATCGAGAAGTAGGCAACTAAAATGGCGTCGTGTATAACATCTGTTATAAATACTGCGTTGCCAAGCTTCTATTAACCTTTTTAGGGATCTGAAAATTAATTTAATTTAGTTTTTTTTTGTAACTGTTAGTCATCATGGTACTTTTAGTAAACATTTCAATTATCTATATGTACATATATAATATTTCATTAAAAAAAACTATAATAATGAAAAATAAAAGCCTAAATTCTCGAAATTTAAGATAACACTGCATACCGGCAACGTTGAAAAATTTTATTTCAAACAACATTAGCGACATCTACGACCATTTTTCAGGGTGCGAAAATGAGACAATCTTATTTATTGACAATGTATTAAGCAAGGAAGAGATAAAAGTCTCAAAACGAACTATTTCTCCTATTAAGATAACTGTCTCACCTTGTCTCTGAGCGTACTAACAAGCTTCGCATAAATAAGCTCAGCTCAGCGCTAGCATGGCACGATCAACGCGAGAGGAATGCGCGAAGAGGGTTGGGAGAAAGGGGAGGGTAGCAGGTTAGAAGGAGTTTAATGAAAAGCACACTCTCCACGACAGGAAAATGAAAGGTAATCTCAAATGGGTCAAGCGGAAGCACAGATTAAAAATATGGAATTTTTGACATACGACTTTTTGCAATATCAGTCTCGATATAACACTTATGATAATACAAAAAAAAGTATCTAACATTCAAGCAGCTATATAATGAACTTCTTAGAACAAAAATTGTTACTGTTGTTTTTTAAATATATAGAGAGCAGATAATACTGTCAATAATAGTAATTTATGCAACAAGTGCATAAAGTGGTACTTTTTTCCACGAATGAAAATTCCAGAAGTGAAAAAAAACCACTTCAGGCATTATGTTGCAAACATTTTTTCTACAGCCCTACACACAATTAAAATAGTATTTTGGAATATTTTTCGGATTTTCGTTTAAAAAGTGCTGTTAGTTTTTGAATTTGTCGGCTAGCTGTAAGATCCTTTTAAACTTTAACGTGGAATGCCATCCATGAATATCACATTTGACAGATGACGAGAGTCAGGAATTAAAATTAAAAAAAACATGAAACAGCGTGATTTTACTTTATTATCAAAGAGTATAAAAGAAAGTTGTGATATAAAGGTACGTAAAAAAACCATATTAATGCAATTTATCCATTATGACAAGTTAATCTCAATTATATAAGTATCTGAAGCACACAATTGGTGCCCAATATCAGCTATAAATACAAATCAATAAAATAAATTCATTGATAAAACATATCTAACAAAACAAATCAAAACAAAAATAATATATGTCTACTGATGGGAAAAAAGAATTAATTTAGAAAGAACCTTCCTGTCTAAGTCTCCTCTTATGTCTTCTGTTTGTTTTTTTGTAACGCTGTAAAATCTAATCTTGGAATAAACATTAACAATGTTCTTAATGGTCTGTTTCAAAAACGGAAATGTTGAATATGTGATTTAATAATTGTGGAAACTCCTTATTTTAAAATAATATATTAGTTATCTTAGAAGTGAAAGTATCAAAAAAAGTGGGTTCAGGCGGCATACAATTATTTGTTATAGCCAAAATTTGTCTAATTTTTCTTTCAACAAAAAAACAAATTTTGACTACTTCTTTTGAAGGTTTAATTAATCCAATAACTTGATCCCACTCTTTTAACAAATTTAAATAATTCGCATCGGTAGTTTGTGTCTCTTGTTCCAACACTCTTAGGCATGTCTCACAATGAACCATTTTTTTCATTGATTTGATGACAAAGCCTCAATGTAAGCGACGACGTTTTCAGGGAACTCCGACATTGACGGAATAAATTTAAGCACCCCTTGGAACTCTTCGCAATTCATTTAAATCATTTATATCCATGTTATATTTTTTATCAGGGATATATCATCCAGTGATATATCTGGCAAAAGAGTGTTATTGTAATCGGCCTTGCTGGTTATTAAGGTAGTGTTATCCAATTGGAAGCAGTTTCCCTTTAAATTTTTAATATCATGTTTCAGCATTAAGCGCTTAAATGTATAATAAAACTGAAACGCTGTCGGATTATTATTCCAGTCATTCTTCAACCTAAAACAAAAAGTAAATGATAATCACCGGGCTTGTGTTGCAATTTTTTGACAATAAGATAGAACTACTATGTACAGAGGCGCACTCAGGCAAATTATTTGCCCTCACTTGACATAAAGTTATCAAATTTTTGGTACCAGTACAGAGGTGCCTTTTTAAGTCCATAAATGGCCTTGTTTAACTTACATACTTTGCCATTTGTGTTACAACCTTGTGGCAGATACATAAAAACATTTTCTTTCATTTCGCTATGCAAGAATGCATTACAAACATCCATTTGATATATAGGCCAGCTCCTCTGAACACACACAGCCAGAACTGTCCTAATAGTAGTTAGTCTCACTACAGGACTGTACACATCTTCAAAAATACTTTGCTTAAATCCCCTTGCTACTAATCTACATTTAAACTTATTTATCTTACCATCCTTATCTCTTTTTATTTTAAAAACCCATTTGCTGTCTATTATTTCACAGTCGCCTGGCTTTTCAACCAAGTTCCAGGTTTTGTTCTCTAATAGGGCATTCATTTCTTCTTCAATTGCTTCCTTCCAACTGCTCGAGTATTTACTTTCCATTGCCTCCTCATAAGTCTTGGGTTCATCAATGTCTAGACTGAAATAGCTTAAGTCATAATCGTGATGCAGATGTTGTGGCATTTTTAATGCTTCAAGTGGCCGTAGTCTTTCATTTCTTCTTGTAGGTACTTGTTCTTGCACAGTTTCCATATTTTCTTCATTTTCTGAATTTTGTTCCTCTAAATATGGTTCATCAGGTAATTCCTTGGTTGAATTCATTACATTATATTCTTCATTGCTCTCCAGGTCTAAACAAATAAGCTTTTCTTCTACATTTTCTTCCATCATAAAACTAATCTCCCTTTCTATGGTTACTTTATCTTCTTTCTCATAATACACTCTGTATCCTTTCACATTCTCAGAATATCCAATGAAAATACCCTGTTTACTTTTCATGTCCAGCTTCTTTCTTTTTTCTTTAGGTATATATGCCCAGACTTTGCTTCCAAATATTCCTTTCACCATTTTCATGTCAAATGTTTTATTATATAATTGCTCATAAGGAGTTCTGCCTTCAACTGGACTTGTACCAGTTCTATTTAGTATGAACACAGCTGTATTTGCTGCTTCCGCCCAAAATGTTTTTGACAATTTCTTTTCTGCAATCATAGCTCTTACTGCTTCTATTATTGTGCGAAATTCCCTTTCGGCTCTCCCATTTTGTTGCGAAGTGTACGGCACTGTACACTCATGTTTTATGCCATTATTTTTTAGTAGTTTCTTAACAGAAGAATTTTCAAATTCTGTGCCATTATCACTCCTTATGACTTTAACCCGTTTTCCCGTTTGATTCTCAAAATAAGTTAAAAACTCTTTTAATTTTTCATATACATCAGATTTGTTTTTAATGAAATAAACAAACTTATAATTACTGAAGTCATCTTTTAACAAAAAAATATAAAGAGAGTTATTTAAAGATGGTTCCTCCATAGGACCACATAAATCTACATGTATTATTCCCCCGGGTTCATTTGCCCTATTTTCATTTACTTTAAAAGGTTCCCTACACTGTTTGGCTTGTACACACGAATTACACATTTGATTTGTTTGTTTTACTTCAATGTTATTACGTTTTAAAATATTACTTACATATCTGAAATTTTGATGACATAAGGCTTTATGCCACCATTTAATATCCTGAGTACCTGTCGCAAAATAACAGTTTTCATTTTCAGAATTACTACATTTAAGATGCTGACATGTGTGTTCAGAAAAACTAGCCTCCTTAAACATCATTTTGAAAAGTTTATCTGTACGAGTTGCCACTGCTACAGTGATGTTGTCTTTGTTTACAAATTGTGCCTTTGTAGCATCCGAAACCAATGATAGACCCTTATCTAAAGCCTTCCCCTGTGAAAATAGAATCCATGACTGGATTCAGCTGATCGAAATGCCATTAATGCCACAGTTTCATCTTCTTCTTTTTTTAATCTTTCTTCCTCAATCAAAAGTCGGGCTGTTAAGTTATTAAGAGTTTGGTTATCTGAACTGACACTATCCCATGCTGAACGAAAATGTCTGAATTTATCAGGAAGTGCCATTATGATTTTAGTTAAAACCATTTTTTCTGGTATATCTTCTCCTAACTGCTTGAGTTTTGCTTGTAAATTTACAACTTTTGATATGAAACTATTTACTGTTTCATTTTGATACTTCAGATTATAAATTTGTTCATTTAAAAGATGCGTACTAACCTCAGATTTACGTTCAAAAACGCTTTCCAATTTTTCCCACATTTGCTTTGCGGTATCACACTGCATTACATGTGAAATAATTTCATCTTCCATTCTTAAAACTAGTACTTCTTGTGCACGAGCATCTTTTATTTTCCATTTCATTATTTTGTCTTCATCGTCCACAGGAATATATTCATTTCCGCAGGTGATTTCAAATAGCCCCTTCGCTAACAATACAACTTTGACTTGGAATCTCCAAATATTCCAATTTGAATTATTCAGTTTGTTAACGATCGTCTCCATTTTCTTTTCACTTTGACGCCAAACCAAAACGGTAAAAAAACTTCAGATTACTACCACAATACAAGACACTGGGCCCATAACCTGTGGTGGAAGCTGGTTGTGGTAGTAATAAAATACTCCGTTTGTGAAAAGAAAAGCTTTACTTCTAAGAAATTATAAATTAAACTACATCGGATTAAGATTAAAAACATGTGTCAACTTATACCGCCATTACAGAACAGGGGAGAATACACTGAATCACTGTTCTGTGTCATATGTCACAAAATACAATTTTGAGTGTTACCACTACACGAACGGATTAAGATATTTTTGCATCGTAAAATTCTACTTCGATGCGTTTTCGTTTTAAAAGGTATTAGGTACATTTACAAAAACCCTTTGACCTTGCGTTGAATAAAATATAAAATTAAGTTTTAGATTGTTTTAAAAAATTGTTTTTTTTACTTTGGCACTGTGAAAGTTGTCGTTAATATTTATTAAAGGGTGTCGCATCACAAATTTCGATTTCCCATTTAATCAACATGGGAAAAAGTTGTATTTGGATTTTGGAATTTTATAATCTAGTAACTAAATAAATGATCAGTAAGAGAATAATATATATGTTTGTAGAAAATTTAATGCTCAACAAAATTTATATCCTACAATTTTTTCGTAAATCTACACCTTCAAAAGTTATCGTAATTTGAAGTTGAACTTTCGATAAATTTCATATTTTTTTAAAATTTCCAATGAAACTCAACTTAATCGGAAAATACACTTTTTTTGAACATAATTTAATTCTCTATAAATTATTTTTGAAGAATTTTTATGGTTGTGAGCTATATTCAAATTAAATAATTTTAATTTCTAATAATGTACGACTATTCAGAAAATTTTACTTTTAAATATGTAGCTCACGAACCGTAAAAAATTTCAAAAAATTAGTTATAGATAATTTATAGGAAATTGAAAATAGTCGATTTTTTTGAAACAGTCTAAAGTATATACGTCAGTTAGTCTTATGAGTATAATTTAAATTTGTCTACTAAAAGACACAACTTATTTAAAAAAACGATAATAATAATAATAATGTAAGCTTTATTAAAAAATAATTTTAATTTGTTTATATACCGCTGTATAAAATAAAAATTAAATTAAAAAATATAGCATATATAAAAAGTAATAATACACAAGTTAACAATAACAAATATACAACATTGCGAAATAATAACTCAAAATAATATACAATAGCTGTGTTCTATGCTAAGAATTCTTTGGTAGGAGGTAATCAGGATCTCTAATTTTCATACCACGAATATGTCTAGGATCTATAAGTTCCGGCAATAAACAATTAAAATAAAAATTTTCCAACTTTGGCAACATTTTATTTTGGAAAAAAATATTCTCCCTTTCTATTTCAATTGTTACACAGTCTTTCAGTGTCCACACGGTAAAGTAGCATTTGTCTTTTTGCCAAATTTGCAGTTGCCCTTGAATCTGATAATAATATCTATTGGTTTTTTTTTAATTCGTACCTATCATTTTGGAATAACAGATATTTTACAGTTTTTTTTTCTACCGCTTCCGCAACTGTATAATTTCTAGCTGAAAAGGGACACTTTACTTCAACTAAACAGTTATTATTAGTTATTCCATCTGGAGAAGATCCTAGATAAGGCCATTTTTTATTGATTAGATTAGAAGTCCACAAGGAAATATTTCCAAATTGTACTTATTTTTAAATGATTCAATTGCACGATCCTCATTATTTCGTCCCCAAGCAATAGCTTTTGAAAACTGTACATGATATAACAAATTTTGCACTGTTGAAGAACAACTAGTTGAAGGCAGCATTCTACAATTTATGGTACTAACCCTTACTGTGTGAAAGTTCATCTTATTCAGAGCATTCTACAAATTTGTCCAAAATTTGAAGAGGTTAATAATTTCTTCCTACGATGTTGCCACTCTGCTGAATCAGACTGCATTCGAGTTCATTCCTCAATTTTTTTGTAGTCTTCGTCTGATTTTCCATAAAGGTCTTCTAAACATGTTTTCTTTAATTCATTGTAAGTAATTTCATCTAAGTCGGGTTTTTGACATTGTTCTCCATAATTTTTATCAGTTTCACATTTTTTTGTAATATCGAATAACTTTTTTTTACATTTTCGCCTAGTAGATTCGCCTAACCTTTCTTATAAGATGGGATTATCAGACAAATAGCAGTTTTTATCTTAAATACTGTTCAATAAAATTATTAATAGTTGTAGCTGGAAAAACAGTTTATTTAAATTTATAACATTAGAGTGCGAAGATATAAAACAGTCATAATAAACAATACAACATCTATAAGAATGTAAATTACAATATATTTTTTTATTTTATATTTTACTCCACACTGACGCTGAGTACAACTCTGGCCCAATATTAGTTCTTAGTAGTAGCGACAAGCGAACAAGAAATGTGTAGATCGCAGCACTGTACGATGAAATACAAAGTGAATAAATTCCAATGCAGACGTGTGGCTTTTTACATGATTTAGAGACTATTTTTTTACTAATCGATTAAAAACTGAAACTAAATGATATATAAAAGTCTAAGGAAGGTCTGTGCTGTAATATTTTTTTTTCTAAATAATGCTATTTCTGTACAAACCTTGATTAAAAAATAGCTAATATCGCAAACTTCAGTAGTAAATTAAAATAAAAATAAAAAGTAATATTCAAAAATATTACAGCAGAGGCATAGAATAAACTTTCCTCTTTAATTTGCTTCTAATTTCAGTATTGTAAGTGTCTGGGTTATGAAGAAATAGCGAAAATACGGAGACAGTTTTAGAGATTAATTTTTGCGTTGAGCATGGACTCTTAATGCATATTTTGGCCACTTATCTCTTTCCACCCTAAACCAAAACTTAAGTTCTATTATTAGTTCTTCAGAAGTGCCATTTAGATCATCTTTGTAGAACAATACCAAAGACCGGAATTCCTCTAAAGTCTCATTAGTCAATTTGGTGGGATCTATAGGTAATAAACTTTGGAAACCAACTAAAACTGCTTTGTGGTTTGTGAATCTTTGTTCCAAATTATTTATAAAACCATCTAAAAATGGTATATATATATGGAGATACGGTAATAATCTTCTGAAGTATGAGCATCTACGTTACATCTCTGGGTTTGTTTTACAGATCTAGGTGTACACATAGCAAAGTCATACTTTTCTGATTGTTTTTTAGCATTATCAAATAATTTTTTGAATTTCTTTTATCCAAAGCCAATATAATATAACTCAATAAAAACTGCAACAGAATTATACCTTTCTACCCACCTAGTCGCGCAAAGTGGTTTTAATTTTTCATTGCTACTCTGAACCTCTGTTTCTTGTAAACATTGTTGCAAAACAGACTGTCGTTTTGGGGTGTGGAAAAAATTATACAATTTTCCAATAGTACCCAGACAATTTCTAATTGCTGCTACTTCACAACTATCTGATACAGCTGGATTTAAAGAATGTGCCACACAGTGGACTTACACGGCCTGCGGGTAAGATTCTTTAAAATATGCCTGCACTCCTTTAAGTTTACCGCTCATAGCAGCAGCTCCGTCGTATCCCTGACCACGTAACTTTCCCATATCAATACCAAAACATTTCAGCTTCGTAACAATTGTGTTAAACAATCCCCTTCCGGTTAAATCTGCAACCGGAACAAACTGCAGAAAAAGTTCTTCTATTTTATTAAACGTAGAGTTTGTGCAACGAATGCAAATCGACATTTGCTCGATAGTAGAAATATCGGTTGTCTCGTCAACAAGAAGTGAAAAATATGCAGATGCATTTATTTTTTGTATTAACTTTTCCAAAATTAGGTCGTTGCACATTTCAATAATTTCGTTCTGAATTTTCCAGCTAGTATACATTGCGTTACATTTACTACTGGATAATGTTTGCTCGAGGACCGGATCATATTTTGTTCTATATCTTAGCAGTTCTCTAAAATTGCCTTCATTTTCATCAGCTTCATAGGTAACTCTCCCACCATCTCGATGCTCTCTTTATTAGATTTTCCAAAACTTGTTTCTTTGCTTCTTGATTTATTTGAAGATGTATTGGATCCTGAATCCCAGTCTTAATTTTTAAAATGATACTAGCTTTTTCAACATTATGTCGATGATATAAAAGCTGTTCGTGATCATTAAAACGTTCCTTAGCTTTTTTCCAATTATTAAATTTTTCAGAGCACAGTTGTCCCATTTTTTGATGCTGTCCCAATCCTACACCTGCATGTGCATTAAACAAGACACAATATTTACAATAAGCGCCATCAACTTTTTTTGAGTAGCTTAACCATTTCCACAAGGAGAGCCATTTATGTTGAAATTTTAATTTTCTTTTGCCTGATGCAGGGAAAAGATAGGTTGCTGATGGAGACTGTATTTTATCTAAAACTTAGTTTTTCTTAGCATTTGAAAGCTCCATATTAACAAAGTTGTCTATATCGTATGGGTCCCAGTGATCATTAATATTCTCTTTTTCAATATATTGAGTTTGAGTAGATGTCGATGACTGCTCTATAGTTATAATATCAAGTACCCGTTCTTGAACATCTGGAATAATTTAATTCATTAATTATTTACTAAATTTGACTTTCCTCACAAACTTACCATTCTCTTCATAGAATTTTCCCTCAGATCTTTCGTCAATTTTTGCTTTCTTCTGAAAAAAGTCTTTTATGACAAATTGACGCTTCGACATTATTAACAGTTATTATAGCACCGCACACACTTATAATACTATTATTACCGACAAAATGGTGACAGACAAACCTAAAATGGGTGTTTTATTATTTGACATGTGTAAATACTGTCCATAATAATGAGATAATTCCCGCAAATATATCAGATTATCCTCTAACATTTTTCTCCACGAATTCTCATTGGTGATAGATAATGCTGCTTTGAACTTGCTCCCAAAACGGTTCCTTGAATTTAGGGCGTCAAAAATTTCGTCAATACTCCTACTTAAAGTCTGGACAGCGAGATTCACCTAGAAAAATGTTTTTACGTATCATTTGTTGTTTCTAATATAAGTATAAGATAAATGATGGATGAATGATTTATAGGTGAATGATTATTTATACCGTCCATAGAGATAGAAAATAGAGGAGACGACATCCAGTATTAAATTCCATATATACACGTGGGTTCAGTAGGCGTGGCTAAGTGTGGTACATAACGTATTTTCGTACAGAACCGGATTTGATAGATTTTGATATATATGAATTTATTTATTATCCTTTTAAATATTGATTGGTTTAGTTATAGTGTAATTTTTCAAGCTTTAAAGCGACGTGATTTTGTCATATACCTACAAAAGGCAACGTTTTAATTAACACCAAAATATCCATTTATGCCTACTTTCTTTTTTTGTGATGACTACAGGTATGAGAAAACAATTAATCTATTAAAAAACATATATTTTCAACTTTAGCCGCAAATAAATAATATACAAAACACGAAATATTTACTGTCGCCTAAATAACACAATTTTGTTTTGTTAATGTCTTATACTTTCTTTTTCACTTTTTTTACTGAAATAAAACATTCTAACATCGATATATTTTTTGGCCATATATTTTATCAGTAAAGTTCTATGGTTATCTAAAACTGACTGATCATAACTGTGGTCAATTAATTTATCAAAAACATTTTTATTTGTAAAACGTTTTAAGGTTGAAATTATACAAGGTTCTATTGAACATAATTTATAATTATTTGTAATCAATCTATCTTTCAAGATTTTTTCACAAATAAAACAAATATCTAAAACATCAGTTGATGGATAACTCAGTCCTCCTTTATTTTTTTTTATTTATAAATGAATACAAACAATTATTTTTTTAAGAACAATTAATAACTGCACAGTTAAACTAAACTTCCACTATTTATTTGAAAAATTCGCTTTAAAATCAATTACAGCTGTTTCGCTATCACTAGCATCGTCAGATTGACATATTGAAATTACATGTTGTTTGTTTGTAACTAGGTGCTTGATGTTGATAAGGAGTTAAGGCTAGACCAAGTAAGGAAGTAATAAGACATAACAATATTAAAGCCTAGATGTTATTAGCCCTAAGGGATTATCCTGGATGTATTTCCCTCTAAGATCAGTATAACTGTGCAATGATATAGAAAACCAGGAAAAAACTATATCATGCTGATCTTTACAATAACTTAATATATTTATGTTATAATAATGTCTTATCTATGTATAAAATGAAGACTCAATCAAAGTAAACAGTTTAATAGTGGAGAACTTCCAAGATTTATTTGTTCATTAACTACTTTAAACTGTTGATCTGCTAGATGTCTTTTAATTTCAAGTTCTTCTAGAAAATCTAAATTTTGTTTTTTATTACAAATGTGTAGTATATGAATGTCATTGGTGTGTATAAGTGAGTTTGGATGTTCCAGTAGGTGTTTTGCATAGTTCGACTTATCTGGTTGTTGTAATCTATATGCTCTTAAGTGTTCATTAAATCTTACTTCAAAATTTCTTTGTGTTTGACCTATATATACTGCATTACATTTTGGACAATTAATTTTGTAAACACCAGATTTTTTTAATTTTGGTAGTTTTGTTTTTTACATTTAACAATTTTGTTCCAATACTATTTTGTGTTTTAAATGATATTAATGTTGATGTTGCCGAAGATATTATTTTTGAAATTGCATTGGAAATATTTCCACAATATGTAATACTTTTATAGCTTTTAATTTCTTTAGTTTGTTTTGGATATATTAGTTCTAGTGACATTTTTTGTTCTTTCTTATTAATTAATTTATTTATCAAATGTATTGGATAGCCATTAGATGTAGCTATTTGTTTTATGATCTCAATTTCTTTATTAAAATTACTTTTGTTCATTGGAATCGAAAATGCTCTATGTATCATGGAATTATAAGCTGCTAATTTATGTGATAGTGGATGATTTGAATTATATGGTATGGTTACATCTGTTTGTGTAGGTTTTCTGTATATTGAATAATTTAATGAATTATTAACTTTTTCAATTCTTAAATCTAGGAAATTAATTGAATTATTTTCTTCAACTTCTAAAGTAAAATTAATTTTAGGATGCAAGGTATTAATATAATTAAAAAATATATCTAACTGCCGTTCGCTACCTACAAAACCTGCTAACACATCATCAACATATCTATACCAAAATACAATATTGTTTTTATAACTAGAATTAAAGATTTTGTTTTCTAAATTATCCATAAATATATTTGCCAAAATTGGAGAAATAGGACTTCCCATGGGAAGACCCTCATTTTGAATATAAATGCAGTATATATAGGTCAAACACAAAGAAATTTTGAAGTAAGATTTAATGAACACTTAAGAGCATATAGATTACAACAACCAGATAAGTCGAACTATGCAAAACACCTACTGGAACATCCAAACTCACTTATACACACCAATGACATTCATATACTACACATTTGTAATAAAAAACAAAATTTAGATTTTCTAGAAGAACTTGAAATTAAAAGACATCTAGCAGATCAACAGTTTAAAGTAGTTAATGAACAAATAAATCTTGGAAGTTCTCCACTATTAAACTGTTTACTTTGATTGAGTCTTCATTTTATACATAGATAAGACATTATTATAACATAAATATATTAAGTTATTGTAAAGATCAGCATGATATAGTTTTTCCTGGTTTTTCTATATCATTGCACAGTTATACTGATCTTAGAGGGAAATACATCCAGGATAATCCCTTAGGGCTAATAACATCTAGGCTTTAATATTGTTATGTCTTATTACTTCCTTACTTGGTCTAGCCTTAACTCCTTATCAACATCAAGCACCTAGTTACAAACAAACAACATGTAATTTCAATATGTCAATCTGACGATGCTAGTGATAGCGAAACAGCTGTAATTGATTTTAAAGCGGATTTTTTCAAATAAATAGTGGAAGTTTAGTTTAACTGTGCAGTTATTAATTGTTCTTAGTAAGATGAACTTCCAAAAAGTAGAGGTTAACACAATCAATTTCATTAAATCATCTTCGAGAGAAGAATTAACCCGATTATACAAGAAGTTACATGAGAAAAGGTGTAAGGCATCCCAAAACATCTGGTTTAACCAAGAATGTCTTAAGAAGAATTTAATACCCAGTTATGTAAATATAAAATGTAATACTCAATCAAAAGAAGCACAAAAAGTAGTTAAAAAGGCACAAAGAATGTGGATTAAAGAGGAAAGTAGAAAATGGTTTAAAATTAGAGATTCTCTAGACATTTACATCAAAACTGTTCATTCAGAGTTAACTTATTCCATGCATTCAGTAGAATTTGACTGCTTAGATGATAAAATTAGAGAACAGGTTAGCATTTTGAAACATAATAAATATCAAAAACAATTAAGTAAATTAGAAAAATTAATAAATATACAACACAACACAACACATTATACACAACACAATAACACATTAAATACTCACATACCAGTACATTTTGCTCCTCGGTTCGCAAATCTATCAGACACTATTTTTTCAAATAATGAAAATACATTTTTAAGTAAAGGTTTAAAATATTGCATACCTCCTAAATTCACTAATAATATAAAAGAAATTTTAGCCACAGATTCTGAAATAGCTTTGAAAACTAAATTAAATAATTTTATTTATGAAAAAATGCAAATAGCAAATCTTATTAAAGATATAAAACCAAACAAATTTAAAAGTCAAAGTCAAAGTATTAAAAATGACATTTTAGCTTTAAAATCAATCAAAAATAAAGTAGATGAAAATAACCTAATTATAACAAAATCAGATAAGGGTAACTCAACAGTAATTTTAAAAAGAGAAGATTATAAATCTAAAGTGAATGATTTCATAATGTCAAGTAATGTCAAAATTCTAAAAAACGATCCTACACAGAAATTTTCTAACCAAATAAGAGAACATGTAAATCATTCAAATTACCTATTTAATGACTTCGATAAAAAATACCTAGTAAATAAAAATCCTCAATGTCCAGAATTATATGGAACAATTAAATTACATAAAGATTCAAAACCAATTAGACCGGTAGTTTCGTATGTTAACACTCCTAATACTAAAGTAGCTAAAAAATTAAATAGTATCCTAAACAATTATGGTTACACATCTAAATATTCAGTACAAAAATTCATTAGATTTGATCAAAAAATTGAATAAATGTAATTTACAAAATAATACTAAATTAGTATCGTTTGACGTAACTAATATGTTCTCAAAAATACCTCCTAAAGAATGTATAGTTCTAGTTAAAAAGCTATTAGATGAAAGAAATATCCATCCAGGTATAATATCAGACATAATTGATCTATTTGATGTATGCATTAGTCAAAATTATTTTACTTTTGATAACAAAGTTTATATTCAAAATGAGGGTCTTCCCATGGGAAGTCCTATTTCTCCAATTTTGGCAAATATATTTATGGATAATTTAGAAAACAAAATCTTTAATTCTAGTTATAAAAACAATATTGTATTTTGGTATAGATATGTTGATGATGTGTTAGCAGGTTTTGTAGGTAGCGAACGGCAGTTAGATATATTTTTTAATTATATTAATACCTTGCATCCTAAAATTAATTTTACTTTAGAAGTTGAAGAAAATAATTCAATTAATTTCCTAGATTTAAGAATTGAAAAAGTTAATAATTCATTAAATTATTCAATATACAGAAAACCTACACAAACAGATGTAACCATACCATATAATTCAAATCATCCACTATCACATAAATTAGCAGCTTATAATTCCATGATACATAGAGCATTTTCGATTCCAATGAACAAAAGTAATTTTAATAAAGAAATTGAGATCATAAAACAAATAGCTACATCTAATGGCTATCCAATACATTTGATAAATAAATTAATTAATAAGAAAGAACAAAAATGTCACTAGAACTAATATATCCAAAACAAACTAAAGAAATTAAAAGCTATAAAAGTATTACATATTGTGGAAATATTTCCAATGCAATTTCAAAAATAATATCTTCGGCAACATCAACATTAATATCATTTAAAACACAAAATAGTATTGGAACAAAATTGTTAAATGTAAAAACAAAACTACCAAAATTAAAAAAATCTGGTGTTTACAAAATTAATTGTCCAAAATGTAATGCAGTATATATAGGTCAAACACAAAGAAATTTTGAAGTAAGATTTAATGAACACTTAAGAGCATATAGATTACAACAACCAGATAAGTCGAACTATGCAAAACACCTACTGGAACATCCAAACTCACTTATACACACCAATGACATTCATATACTACACATTTGTAATAAAATCAAAATTTAGATTTTCTAGAAGAACTTGAAATTAAAAGACATCTAGCAGATCAACAGTTTAAAGTAGTTAATGAACAAATAAATCTTGGAAGTTCTCCACTATTAAACTGTTTACTTTGATTGAGTCTTCATTTTATACATAGATAAGACATTATTATAACATAAATATATTAAGTTATTGTAAAGATCAGCATGATATAGTTTTTTCCTGGTTTTTCTATATCATTGCACAGTTATACTGATCTTAGAGGGAAATACATCCAGGATAATCCCTTAGGGCTAATAACATCTAGGCTTTAATATTGTTATGTCTTATTACTTCCTTACTTGGTCTAGCCTTAACTCCTTATCAACATCAAGCACCTAGTTACAAACAAACAACATGTAATTTCAATATGTCAATCTGACGATGCTAGTGATAGCGAAACAGCTGTAATTGATTTTAAAGCGAATTTTTCAAATAAATAGTGGAAGTTTAGTTTAACTGTGCAGTTATTAATTGTTCTTAGTAAGATGAACTTCCAAAAAGTAGAGGTTAACACAATCAATTTAATTATTTTTTTGTCATTGTAAAGAACGTCAACACAATTTTGGCAATTAATTGCTTTCCTTAAAGCTTGTATTACATACCCAGCAATGTATGTTATGATATGTTTAGAAAACTCGGAGGGACTATTAAGAACAATTGCATAATCATGATCCGATTTGTTATCAGAAATAATACACTCGGTCTGTTTGTCATCACCAAATGATCTATAAAATCTAGATGATTTATTAATTTGGTTAATAATAGCATCTGATTTTAAAATATTTAATTCTTCAAGTGGTATGCAATTACCTCGAAAACTGGCCTGTAACTCTACATGAATATGCAGATTGAAACTGGCGAGCATTGGGGTTATTATTAAAGCCTCCTTGAGATCGAATCGATCCAAAGAAAAGTTCAATATGATCTTGACTAAGTTTGTGAAACGGTAGAAACTTTAAGATTTCTGTATGAATATAAGTTTTATATAAAACTTTAAAACTGCATATACAAACTTTCACTCCTAAAAACTGTATGTCTGGAAGTGTCTAAAACTAATGAATTGTTTAATTTTAATGTATCTATATACTTATCAGCTTCATTTAAAAACGCCTCTATCATGCTGAAATTCTTTAGTGATACTGGTTTTTTAAAACTATGTTGACATAAATTCCTTGAGTTAAGAATGTCAAAAAGATTGTTCATAATAAAAATGAATTCTATGGTAGCATGAGCTTTAGCAAACTCTTTGAGTTTTAAATCATTTTCACAAAAATCAGTTGCATTTGCAACACTTTCGCTAAATAACTGGGTTGCCAATTTTACATTCATTTTGTTTTTGTGAAAAGCTATGGGTCGATTTCGCAATTTATTGGCCAAGTGAAAACATTCAATTTGCTGAATGTTATTAAGTTCTTTAAAGTAACGCCATGAAATTATCTCGTTTTTGTTGTTCATTAGATCACCCATATCAGCTAATGTATTGCGCACTACTTTAATCATATGTGGTGGGTATAAAAACACTACTATATCTGTAATTGTTTATGGATGTTTGAAGGTTGTCTTTAATTTTTTGTGATCTAATGAACAACCCAAATGATTTGCCATTGCTAAATTGCTTGGTGGACCATCAAATGTCACACTGATCACATCAATACCTACTTCATGGCACTTTTGAAGGCACTGTAATATTAAACCTTTTTTTTGTTCACCTGTCAAGCTATCGATTAAAAAATAGGCTACTGGAATCTTCCAGTGTCCATTAACACAATTGAGTAAAAATACTAAAGCATTTTTTGCCACAGTATTGTCAACAGTTCCTATTCCCATATCAACATAGCCATAACACTTATCTTTGGAAGCAACCCATTCTTCTTGCTGACGAATTGACATTTCATCAATAATGAGGGTACATATTACTTTTTATTTTTCCCCTGCAGCCTTTAAACGTAAAACATTAAATGCTTCAGTAGTGAAACCTGGCTCCCCATCTGGATTTCCATACCAACGACACAAAGTTCTTGCATGTGGCAGACATGTATTAAATGTTTTTCTTACATAATGATATGCAGACGGAGAGTAGTAATGAAGAGTCAATGCAAATTTTTTCAATTGACTGGAGTATTCTTTTGGCAGTGCTTCATTATTATATTTTTTTATTTGACGAATAAATAACTCTTTAGGTCCTTTTAATTTATCAATGAGTTGTAATGCTTCTTCATTCATTAAACGTTTTGTACGTAAATCAATTATATCTTCCATCTTAGCAATCCTTTTCTCTCTGGGCTGCGTTCAGATTTACAGAGTAGACGCGTCCAAGCGTTAATATTTTACCCAAAAGTCGTTCATAAATGTAGAAAGTTTATACTAGCTGTAATTCTTTTCCGTTCACAAATTGTTGGGTAGAGCGCGTTCTAGGATGAAATTTTTACCCTACTCGACAAATATGTTGAAATTCATCCCAACTGAGATGCGCGCCAAAATAAAGACTTTTGAAGGTTAAAAGTTGGGTTATCTTATCTCTGGTTAAAAGACATTTGAAAATGTGTGATACTATAAATGAAACAAATTATAATCTCGTTACGGACCAGGAGGGAGATTTAATTATAAATAATAACAAGATTTTAATTCAAAAAATTAGTTTATTAAATTATTGAAAAACAGATCATTTTAATACCTATATACCCATTTTTTATTGTAGATGAAAGTTTATTAGAAGTTGATGTAAGTTTGGTAGAAAAACAATTTAATATTAGACTTGAACATAAAAATACAGAAGACAATGTTCAAAGCCAAAGAATGACTTGGAGCCGAAAAGAAAGTTTAACTTTAATAGATCTGTATAAACATTTTGTAGGAGACTTTAAATCAACAACAATTAAAAATGATGCTGTTTGGAGTAAAATAAGTACTGATATGAAAATCCGATCCTGTGTAAAAACAAATTTAAATATTTAAAAAGTAAATACATGGAAAAAAGACAATGTGGGCGCTAGGGCGACTGGCGCAAAAGCAGTAAACTTCAATTATTTTGAAGAATTTGATGAAATCTTTAAAAGTCAACCAAACGTTACACCTGTTTCTGTGGCATCATCCTCAAGAGGTATAAGAAATACACTATGTGATGGCACTAATCAAAGTATTAATATTCGAACACTTAATGAAGATTTAGAGGGAAAAAATAGCAAGAAAAGGAGAATATATGAAAGTGTGTATAAAGAAGTACAAGAAATGAAAGAAGGGCGTAACATTCGCCACAAAGAAAAAATGGAACAACAAAAAGAACTGATTAATGTTTTTAAAAACATGATTGAAATGCTTAGTCCAAGATAGATTCATTGAAAGAATTTGTATAATCATTTGTTTATAGCTGTGAGGGGACCAAAGCATTGAAATACATTTTAATTAATTATTTAAACCTTTTCTTGGAATAATATTTATTTTTATTATATAAATTGTTTATTAAAAAATGTTTTATAGTGATTTTTTTATTACAAAATAAAGTAAAGATAAAGTGTGTATTTAAAAATGAAACCATATGTATTTCTTCAAGGCAGAGTTGCTGCTACATCATTTCTTCTTAAATTATTATCAACAAAAAATTCTTCATCATCATGATTTTGTAATAATTGTCCCTCATTCAAGTAAAAATCTAAATCTTCATCATTTTCTAATAAACACAAATTGTGCAATGTGCATGTTGCTATTATAGTACTTGGAATTAGATCTACTCTATTTATATCCAAATATCTTAAACGCCGAAATCTTCCAAAAAGTAGAGCAAAAGCTCTTTCGAGAACCTGTCTTGTTTTGGCATGACCTCTATTTATAAATGGTGGCACACACCAATTCATAACTGGATACGCTTTATCACCAATAATATGCTCATCTGCTTGAATATAATTTTGTGTGTTGAGCACAATGTCATTATAAATATCCGAATTTTTAAATATCCTTATCTCTGAAACAGAACTTGGATATCCCGTGAAGCAATCTATAAATTTCAAATCCGGTGTAGCAATGGCCTGCAAAGTAACTGAATGGAAACACTTCCCATTGATGTAAACTTCTGGATTTTCATGAGGTGCTTTGATAGCAACATATGTACCATCTATGGCACCAATTACACCTCTTAAGCCAGCAATCCTTTGAAATTTTTCTTTTAAATTTTGTCGTTCTGCATAATCTGGCCATTTGATAACTTCAGGTGCTATTTCATTTATAGCTTGTATTATTCGTTGGAAACAAATAAACAATGATGATTTTCCCATATCAAAACGGCAGCCAACAGACCTAAATTTAAATGAAAATTAGGTTTCAAAAACCAAATCACTTCAATAATAAATGCTTATCGATAACTGTCTGGTGTAGCCATTAGCCACAGTATCGGTAATAATTGTTTTTCAACCGGTATTCTGAGCCTTCCAACGGATCCTTCCAGGCGCTTTAATAAAGGCGCAAGTCTTTCCAATAAACGTTGAAACTGCAACCTATTAATGCGAAAATTTTGTTGAAATTCTTTGTTGGTGCAATTATTAAGAGTTTCTATAAAATTGTTCACCCTAGATACTTTTCTTCGTGTATATTCTTAGTTTTCTAATACATACTCTTCTTGGTCACTATCAGATTCGCTCTCACTACTATTTAATAAAATCAAGTCCATTTTACATCTTACATTGACATATTTATATGTGAGGTTCTGTTCCAGTCAGAGTATCGTTCACGTTTGCAGGGTAATGAGCGAACGCTCCAGTAAAACGCGCCCGATGACGTTACACCTTAACGTCAAACAAATCTGAACGCAGCCCTGCGGTTAAGTCTTTTACGTGCAGCCAACAATTTGCGTTTTCTGTTAGAACTAACACGTACAGCATTTTGAAGCTGTGTGAATAATTTCCGTTTCCTTGGAGTTGCAATACTTTCCTGTAAACTAGCTGGTTTAACAGCTGTAGAAGTACTAGGTGGGGACATTTCTGTTTCCTTCTGTGCCAATTTTGTTGGAGTGATGACAATATGTGATAATACTCGGATTTTTGACGGTGGTTCTATATTTATACAATATGATGTATATATTAATTATACATTCTTTGTAAAATTTAAGAATCTGCACCTTATAAATCTTTTGTAAGTGCATACAAATATCGGTTTGCAGCATAAAGTCAATAGAGAGATATTGCTGTGACAAATCCTGTGCGGCGTTATTACCTCAGGCGTTATATTGACAGTTGAGCATGCGCAGAATAAGTTCGAGAGACACGTTGCGGTAATACTGTTAGCAACACCTCACGTAAAACGTTGCGCTATCCTACGTCGGACTGAATCGGATAGATCCGGTAGCTGATCGGAAGCGGCAGATATGTGTTTGTTTTTATTTTCGAGGTTAAGTTGTAGGTAGTTTGCTTGAGATGATTTGTGGTAGTAATAAAATACAAAGTCCCATGACACCTAAAGAGGACTTTGATTTGTATTTCAGTATTTCAATTCACTGCATATATGTTAACATACCTGGAACACAATTGCGTGTTTGGGTTCTGATTACTTCTGGTATACGCAAGGCAACAGCTAGTCTAAAGATATCGTCCGTTTCGAACCTGAAATTAATTTTTATATCTTCCTCCTGCATATTGTTTTAATTGAATCTATCTTCAGCAGCCCCAACAGGAAAATTTTCAACCACGCCGAAAATATTATGCAAAATCACTTGCTCCAGTTCATCGTCATCAGCATCAGCTAAAATGACTGCTTCTAATGCCTCATCCATGTTCAGAAAATCCTCAATCAAAACAGAGCACAATGGTTTTAGAGGTTAGTTCCAAATAAAACAGCGCGTAAATAAAACTCAAAACATAATGGCAATACGTGTACCGCTCCAAACAATGTTAAGACGTAAACGTAATATTTACCGCGGAGTAAATAACACCGCATGCGCTAACGGAATTTGCAATATCTCTCTACTAACTGACACTTTTTTAGAATTGTGTTTTATGAGAGGTAGTAGTTTTTAATAGTTCTATGTATGCATAAAGTCATTAAGTGTGAATAAAGTCAGTGTTATAATAAATTTGAATCACTAACTATAAGGTGAAACAATATTTCAAAACATTAAGTCATTAAGTTACTTTAACTCGATGTATTGCAAAATTATATTGTCACTTAATGAGTTTATGCTGCAAACCGACGATATTTTGTAAATTAGTTTCCATTATCTACCTTTCTAACTCTGAGACGCTGTCTGTTACTAGCCTAAATACACATGCTCATCTAAACTACTGTTTAATTAGTGATTTAAAAAGCAAACATTCACAAATTATATAATAAACACAGCTTCCATAAAGTAACGCAGAAATACGTTTTTGGAATCAAGGAAAATTCGTAAATTGAAAAAACCGCGGATTTCATATAAATAAAAACTAGTAAATTGTAATGAAGAATCGATTTTTCTATTTTTTTCTTATATAATTAAGAATTTATGCGTCACTTTATGGAAACACTGAATATTGTAAATTAAACCACAATAGTCTTTAACTATGACTATCAGACTATATATATTTGAATTTGAAATATGTTGTAATACATCCCTGCATATTATTTATCTTACCTGTGGTACGTTATTCCTGAAGATTTCTTAGTATCCAAGCCGTCTCGACTGGTACAACTTCTAACAGCACAAGAACCCATTCTAGACAATTGATTAAAACAAAAATATCTTTAAAAATATAATTTACAACACCAATAACACTTAAAAACCTTCACCTCACACAATACAAACAACTTTGACATTAACGTGGCACTAAAATGGCTAACCGGGGACGCTTTAGATCACGTGACTTCGTCTCCTCTTTATTCTATCTCTATGATACCGTCACATAATTTTAAAAACTCTCCTTCTTTGCCTGCCTCTTCCATTCCATATGGGCTTTCCTAAGTTTGTTTCCAAATCAAAACATTTCCTTTTCTAGGATTTCGTTCAGTTTTTCTAAATAGTCAAACCGAACTTCATCCCCTCCAGCAGTATGAAAAATTCTACATATTACCCACTTGTTCCTGATACTGGATGCAAAAAATATGGTTGTAAATAATAAATATCTAGAACTTATGCACCCACCTCTTCAGCCATAGAAAAGTGAGCTGCGGGACCATCACAAGTTACTGATATTACAGTAACACCACACTCATACAGTTTCTTTATTGTTTCCTTCAAAATATTTGCCTTTTCAGCTTCAGTAGTGGAGCTAATTAAAAAGTGAGCAAGTGGAATCTTCCAGTTGGTCAATGGAAACAGCCATAAGAACCAGAGCTTTACTCGCACACTTCAAACTGTCATCTTTTATACCTGAACTACAGTCTTCATAACCCCAAGTTCTGTTCCCTTTAAATTCAATTTGCTTTTTTATGGCCATTTCATCCAACATCAATGAACATAAAGTTTTTTGTTCTTCTGGTGGTTCTCATCAGCAATTTTTTTGATAGATTGGAAGGAGTTTTAACAAAACCCTGGCCCACAATGAATATTACCCATCCAGTTTCTTAGTGTACTAAGAGAAGACAATGCTAGATTGAATGCTTTTCTTACATCTAAATATGCTTTGCGATAGTCCGACAATACGGGACCGCGGGGGTGTCGGATTACCAAAGGTTCGCTCTATTTAATTGAATTTGCACTGTATAAGTTTGGAAATCTAGTTAACGATGTATTTTTATGTAATATTTGACTAGAAATATGATTCAAAACATGTAATGAAGTCAGGCTTTAGTTTTTACAAAAGAAGAGAAATTTATTTAATATGTATTCAAATCATAACACAACATGAATCAGTTTTACAGGTTAAGGTAAATAAACAACGTAAGCCTAACTATCTTCTTGACACTGTACAAAAAATAACTAGCCTTTTCTTGAATGCCTTTTAAAATCAACACATTGTTCACTTCAAGCTCACATTCCTCGCACTAGCGTATTAAAGTGTTAGCAGCCGATATAGCTTCATCACAAGTGACTGTATGTTTCGTCTCTACGGCCTCCACGATTATGTCGTCTTGTGTATCAGATGTTACTTCTTGCACTATCTCTTCTTCCGTTAAGCCAGCGCTCAGGTTGTCGTCTAAGACCCATCTTCTTAATTCTTCCGATGATTCTTGTGGAATATTTATAGCATCGCAAAGAGTCAAACAACATTGTTAGTGACTTGATATGTTTCGTCTTCCTCTTGATTCCCGTCGTCTTTTTTTGGGAGGAGAGGATTCTTTGGCCAAACATTTTTCCAAGATCTTATTAAATTTGAGGGCTGAACTTGTTGCCATGCAAACGCTGCGTTGAGAATTGCACCCTTGATGTTAAATCGTTTCAATAGCACAGTGATGTCTGCTTCAGGTTCGCTAATGATGTCCATGAGAAGGCGTTTCTTGTAATGTGCCTTTAGTGTTTTGATAATATTTTGATCCATCGGCTGAATCAAAGCTGTTGTATTTTGTTAGCAAATATTTAACCTCTATGTAACCATCAGTTGTTTTAACTTTTAAGTTATTGGAGTCTGGATGTCCGGGAGCATTGTCTAGCAGTAAAAGAGCCTTTAACGGCAGTTTCTTAGGCTTCAAATAATGTTGTTTTACCTCCTTTATAAAGTTGTTTTTAAACCAGTCAAGGCAAATTTCTTGGGTCACCCATGCTTGGCTCTGATTTATGTAAACAACTGGAAGATTTTAAATGTTCGTGTTTTTAAAAGCTCGGGGATTGTTACATACACAAGATTTTTTGACTTCATATACAATGAACTATTTTAATTTCCAACATTCTCATTGTTATTTTTTAAAACTATGACTATGTTTAATAGCTAATTCGTAAATATAATCTATGGTGGAATCACTCTGTCCTGATAAATTATCATTGATTCCATTTACCCAATTATAACAGATTATATTTACGAATTTTTTAACAATTTCTTGTTTTATTTCATCTGTGTGTTCGCACGTATCATAACTAAAACTTTGTTTTTTTTATAGCTGATGCTATAATTTTTTTAATGATAGCTTTTTCATGACACTTTTTTGGCAATACCGTCATTGCCCATTGATAGATATCAGCCAAACCATAAATAAGTTTTTTTGATGCATATTTAAGTTTTTTTACATTTTCATCATATTCCTAGCTTGGCTGATATCATACCATTCTTCAACAATATCTTTCTCATTTGCAATAAAATTATGTTTGCATATAGGACAATTATCCACATTTTTAAATTTTTTTAAAACAAATCCACTAACATGGCCGATCGCCGCCTTATCTATATTTGTAAAGGGGTGTGAATTGGCGAGAATGTTGTCAATATCAGCTGTTGAAATATTTTCATCAATTTCATCATCTTCCACCCCCTGGGAAACAAAGTATTTTACACTATTTAATAGTGTCTGTGCATCTGCTTCTTCACAATTAGCAGCTACAGAATGACGATCGACCATATTATTAATTAGCAAGGTTTTAAAAAAATTTTTAAATGTATTTGGGCTTGGATAATTCTAATTTTGCGGTAGACCAATACTGAAGATGACCACTTTCTGTTGAAACAGCACACTTCAAGGGTTTTCCTGAAGTACTACAATAACGAGTATGGCCATTGACACTGTCAAATAATTTGTCAAAAAAGTTTAAAATTTTGACAGTACACTTGGCTGAATTTGTTAAAGAGTATACTCCATCCCTTGATTTTATCCCTAAAAATAAAAAAAATCTAAGTATCAAATTCAATGTATGTAAAAGATTGTTAATTAATATGTACAACCAGTTTATAAATGTATTCACCATTAAAATAATTAGCTTTTCTTTGCATTAGATGCATTACTGTTGCAAATCTATGGCTTTAAGCCATTATGTGGCTATAACATCTTTCCACTCTCCAAAAATTTGGTTGCCATTAAGTTTCCACCACAATTGCTTGTTTAAAAAATTATTTCTAATCCCTTTTAACAAAGGAGGAGGGTCATAAATATGTGTTATTATTTTATTATTAATTTGAAAAATTTTAAGTTTTTTATTTAGGTTATTGGCAACTCCACTATGTTTAACCAAATAATTCACAGCTCCAGTATTTTAGGCCCGTGGTCCGATACTGTAGCTACTATAGTTAGACCAGCTTCTTGACATTTATTGATTATTAGTTTTATTTCTCTAACAATGTCAATTGCATTACATTTTCCACTAACAAATGAATAGGCAATGGGCTGCTTCCAGCCTGTTCGAATACCTAAAAAACAAAATTAGTTAGCATACCACCTCAGATTTACAAATGGTAATTCTATTCTAAAGGCAAGGCAAAACCTATATAAATTACCTCTAATCATGTATACTTGGGCATGATCCGCAAATTCAGCTTTTCGAATGTTGCCACAGTCAACAAAACCATCAAAATCTAATTTTCCTTTATTAATATCTTTGTGAGCCTGCAATGATATTTCATCAAAAAGTAGGACACATACTTTATCTTCCTCTTTTAAGTTCCTCACATTTATTTTCAGATTCCTAAATAGACTTTCATTAATTCCAGTTTCTATTGGAATGCAACTTAATAACTTGTGTAAGGCTTTTTTGTCTGGCATTTTAAAAAATCTTGAGAATAGCTTGTAGCTCTTGCCACTTTGTTTGTGTAAGACTAAACCCAAGATTTTCTCATACAAAGTATACCTACATCCTTTAGGTGATTTAACTTTGGATGCCCTTACTTGCAATTTAACCAGAGTAGCAACGTTTATCTAAACCCTGTGTTATTTTGTCCAACATCTCTTCTTCATGCACTTGTTTTGATTTCTTATTTGATGATTTTGACCTTTTTTTGTTGTTAATAATTTTTTTAAGCTTCAGAGCATTCTGATATAATACCTTTTCTCTTGAACTGAGATCGGCAACTCTATGGACTCCCGTGTTTTCCAGAATATTGAATGAATCTGAAATTTAAAAGTACATGTAAGTTATGATTGGAAGATAATTAATTAAGATATATTTACATTTTCTACTTCTAGAAGTTTTTCTTTTGGGTGTCTCCAAAATTAGAAAATTTTCTGACACAGAAACATCTGTAGGAGGTTCCTGTTGGACATCAAATTCTCTTGATAAATAATCATGGTCACATACATCTGCAAGAAAAGTAACTATTTGAAAACACCAATTTCTAAAGAATCGTAAAATACATTGACAATTATTTTATAACTTACATATTGTCTCTTGTAAAGTAGTACTAGAAGTGGATGGTATATCCTTTGATATTCCTTGAAAAACCTTTACATTTTCGATTGGAGTTATTTTCTTAGCTACAAAAAACATTTTTTTTATAAAAAAATCATAATGGATTGAACTGCGAAACAATGTATATTTTATAAACTTTAATTAATATATAATTACCTGTATTTGTACTGGCCACAAAATAATGATGGATAAACATGTGGTTTTAAGCGTTGTTCATTTTACCGCAATTTCTGTTCAAAGACAAGAATGACAGTGACAATTTACTAGCACATCAGCGCCAAGTAAGCCTGGTCCCGAACTAAAAACAGGCAAGGAAAAATATATCTCCTCTCCTTCCTCCTTGAGAGTATCAGCGAGGGTCATTTAAGATTCCATACCATGGAGAAACTGACGGCGATACGTGAGATACAACGATCCTGTGAGTCACAATATGTACTAAAGAACTTTCTCGAACCAACGATATTATATTCTACGTGCTATTAGCGCGCTATCTGTTACTCCTACTACCTATTTCCGTTTGTGTCCACCAGATGTCATATACAGCGCGGCGTCGGACTACCGAGCGTGTCGGACTATCGCGATTCAACTGTAATAATATCTAATTCGTAATATGCATTATGTATATAAAATGGACCTAATAAATCTAAAACATTGTTGTACGGCATCCTTAAAGTATATTTCAATCACAATTGAAAATAATAAAAAGGAGAATACTTGCAAAAGTAATTTGCCTCATTTATTGATTTAAGAAAATTAACTTTAACTTACTTAAAATATATGATTCCACGAATACCTCCTTTGTTTGGACAAGACAACGCAAGACACAATCTCACCATTTTCACAAAAACTAGCAATTAGCAAAAATAGTATAATAACGTAAAACAAAACGAAACACAGCATAAACTCAAACAATAATAGTAAATAAAAACAAATTATGCCAAGCCAAGCCGTAAAAGACGGTTCTGCAATATTCTGCGTTATGTCTTGACGGTACTGACATCAGCGCAATGTTGCCGTTTTGATAAAATTAGAAATTTCAGATACTTTTCGTATATGACATAAAGTTTTTCTTATCAAATTAAAGTTAATAAGTAAAAACCGTAAAAATAATTTTATTTATTTCCTTAATATTTATTTCCAAATTACTTTTTGGCTATTATTTAACTGGATGACGTATTATATTTGGCAGTAAATTCTTTTAGATAAAACGACTGGCAACAACAATAATTGTAGAGGCCGTGGATTCTGAGTAGACCTGTGACGTCAACCGGCGCAGTACACAAATTTGTGTTTGAAAATTGTCCTATTAACCATACTAATAATTGCAGTCCTTACTGATTCATTCTGGTCAGTCCGCCGTTTACGTCGTATTGTCTCTCTCTAATGCACCGCTGCCATTCAGTTGTGCGCAACTATTTACGACGTCATGGGTCTACTCAGAATCCACGGCCTCTAAAAGCTTATCTGCGCAAAAGCTACATGCGTAGAAACCGACTTTTTACCACTGGGTGTTTCATTTTCCTGTAGAATCTCTCGTAAGTATTGGGGGTCTACCTTATATGTCTGTGGCAATTTTATTTTAATGCTCATCATTCATTTTAATGAATCGATAAGAGGATCAATCTTATTCAACCTATTTGAAGCATCGGCTGTTTCATTATTCGCAAAATGCCAGTTTGCTAAAAGCATCAGCGCAAATCTGTTTCGCGACATTATGTTTAAAACTTTGTTCGCATATAAATGGTTTTTCGACCAGTAGTTATAAAGTTTGGGTAAACGAACTAATCCCATCCAAATTTGTAACCCTATGAAATTAGCCATTTCTTGCGCATTTGTGTCTTTCCATTTGTTAATTCTGGCTTTGGATAAATAGGGTAACGTTCTTTTTCTGAGCTGCATACCGATTTGTTTCAGTTACCATTACATCTAATAGATTGTCAGTCAAAAACAACTTAAAAAAATAAACGGGAGGTTTGTCTATGTCAGCAAACAAATTAGTAATCACACCTGGATCCTTAACATTATATTCAAAAGTTTTTAGATGTTCTCCTGTGACCTCCTGCCAATTTAATGATGGGATTAAGCATTCTTCTTCTCCTTCGGAACTGTCAATCCGGAAATTAGTAACATCTTCTATTGTCTGTGAAATGGGGTCATCAAACATGAAAACAGGAGTAGCCGTGTGGCATAATCCTTTTCTTTTTTGATAGAGATTCATGTTCACTGTATACTATGGACACCAGCTGACGTGGAAGGTTGATTATAAGAAACAGCACGAATTCGACGCCGAGGGGGTACTTTGTTTTTCTTTTTGAGTAGAGGCTTATCACTATCAGATGATGAATACTCACTAAGCTCATAATCATCTGAAGAGTAAGCGAAAGGTTCATCTTCAGACTCCGAAAATACCTCTTCCATAAGTTTTTGCAATACCCGTTGATCGTTCTCGTATGAACTCATTACGCTGTAAATATTAGTATATTTTATAACTGAAATATATTATATAAGTTTTTCCTACTTACCATTACAGAAAACTACACATTTACACATGCCAAAACAGCGTAAACACGAATTAGGATAGCGAAATTCACCAGAAATATGACAGGTGTTACAAAAATTCGTTAAAGATTTATAGGTTATATTTGAATCGCGCATGACTCATGTGGCCTACTAACAAATTTTTTGTCTACGACGCCGCATGAGTCAATGTTGCTTCCTAATCAAAACCATTTTTTTTTAGATATTACATAGATTCTCAAATTAGTTTAGATATTTATATATTTGTATAACTTTTCAAATGTGGCCCACAAACAAAAAAATATATGCATTGCGGTGGTTAACGTGTTAAGATTCCATGATCCCAAATTCGAATAGTCTTCAAACATTTGTTGGCGATCTTCATTTAAAAAGCTTTTACACTCGTATCAACATTGATGATCTGCCAGATTCTGAACGGCTCTTGGTAGTTTTAGCAATTTCCTATGACCGATAAACTCACCACCGCTATTCCTGGACTTCTTGGCTTTATTCCGTGCCCAAGATGACTCGTTTCTGAGTTTCTGCTTTGCTTTGTCTGGTGGTTGTCTTTATCAGCGTCATACGACTCTGCTTCAGATGTAGATGTAGGTGCATCTTCTGGGTGGTAATCGCGATCTAGATTACTATCATCGACAGGTTCTGCAAAAAAAGATAAACAATATTGATCTCAAAGCACTGGTATAGAAGTATATATAAGTATAGTATAGAAGAATATGACCAAAAAAAGTAAATACAAGAATTGAAAGCGACTTAGAACATCATAAACCAGTGACATGATCACCATCATGAAATTCTAACCTAAACAAAAAAAACCCTTATTTTTGTCTTGATTTTATCGTACCTACCATCTAACTCAAAGTCTATCATATTTAATTTAAACAAATAATATTTACTGATATAAGTGATTAATTATTATACAAAGAACAACAATAATATTGCTTAAAACACTGTCACAAATACGCAGTACACACCAACGCATGAAAACAATAACATTATTTGTTCTGTGATATGGAGGCAAAGAGATATGAGTGCACATACATCCCATTGCCTCAAAGTACGTTGAAGAAATTGCTTAGTACTTTTTCTTTTAGCGGATAGATGTCGCTACTAGCAAAGAATCCATGTATATCCCTTTGCCACCAAATAAAATTGTGCTTTAATAATTTGACTGTGCACTTAACTCAGTTTTTGTGGAACAGTCACTTACATCCCTTTGCTTCTGATTGCTTCAATTATTCTCTCGAGTATGTTGTTGTAAGCTGCCCAATATTTTCTTAATTCAACTTAGTTTTAATTTAGTAACAATGTAGTATAAATCTTTGTTAAACGTATCTTTTTCAATTATTGGTATCAACAACAACAATATAATATTTTCTTTTATATTTAAACTTAATATTACTTGTAATAAAATATACTTAGTTTAATTTGTTCACATACAGTTAATTTCAGTTTCAGTATAAATTTAGTGGAAGAAAGCTTTGATTTCAGTTTTAAAAGTGCATTTACTGTTTATTGCAAAACTCACGTTTTTATACATCTTTATTATCTCAACTTATTTATTTTGTTATAATTGCAACTTTCGTGATGCCAACAAAAATTGAAAAGGATAGGGACTTGCCAACAAGATCTGTAAGAGGTAACATTGCAAAACTTGTTACATTTGTGAATTTTTCAGTTTCTAAAGTATTAATAAATTGTTTAATTACAGAACTACCGATTTTATTTCTAACACCTATTACAAGTGTGAGTTTATAACAATGTTTTAATTAATCCGATTGTATAAAAAATCAATACCGCTCTTTCTTTTAACTTAACTTTAAGAACGAAATTAACCAGAGCCTGTGATGATTAATTACACCCCGTATAAGATTTGACATTTTAGAATTAAAATAATACGAAACGTCGACGTAACACAATTTCACGAATATTAAAAATAAATGATAAATACACTCGTCACAAAAAGTATCAATAAAATATCACATTTTTCAGAATATTTTAATATGAGTGTATAGTATTCTTTAGATGTATAAAAGCCCAAAATATTCACAGTTTAAATCGCCTTTAAAAAAAATGAATAAATTTTGATAAATCCTATTTGTATTATTTACATTTTAAAATTTCTTGTGTGCAGTACGTTTGTTTAATTTTTCATTTGGAAGTTTCTAAAAACATTTTGAGTAAAAATGAGTAATTTAACCCCAGTACAAGCAGCTCAAATCGTGGCTTTAGTTGAAGATGGACGATCTCAACAATATATTGCTGAAGTTTATTCCATAAGTGGTTTCCTTCCTCTATATATAAAATTGATAAAATGATTAAAAAATATTAAAAATATTTTTGATCTGATAGAAACCCAGAAAGAAACAGGTACCAGATATGGGGATGTAGTCAGGATACCGGCCAAAGGTAAGTAAAACTATTGGTCAATTATCGATCATCTTTCGAATTTATTTTAAATTCTTCTTCATGATACTAAGAATCAAAAGTGAACTTTAGTAGATTCAAAAATATTTTATATATATAACCCGAGATATAATCATACTCTCCACTGCCTTACTCACCTCCATCCATTCACCCTCCCTCCTCATCATTATGTCCACCTATTATTGTTCTCCATGAGTTTTTCCACCAAAAATAATATAATTTAGATTTTAACCAAAATTTGAAGACACCAAATTCAAAGGTATAAGCCTTGCCATTTTCTTACGTAAAATTTTTTTTCCTTTAAAATTCTTGAAAATATGGAAAATTGAGTGTTTTAAGTCGCTGAATCGACTGGTGCATTCAGTTGTTTGATAGGAAGTATAGAACCATGTTAAATCTGCATTCAAGGGAAAGTGGTGCCGTAAAACCTTATGGATGTCATTTTTACTGAAATTTATCGGTAATTCAGCAATTTTAAAGCCATTTTCGTATTCTACGTAGTCAAATTAGTGTTTCTAGACCATTTTTACTGAAAAAAACAATTTAGATTTTGACCAAAATTTGAAGACGCCAAATTCAAGGGTATTAGCCTTGCCATTTTCTTAAATGAAAATATTTTTTTCTTTAAAATTCTTGAAAATATAGAAAAATGGGTTTTTTAAGTCGCTAAATCGACTGGTGCAGTCAGTTGTTCGATAGGAAGTCTAGAACCATGTTAAATCTGCATTCGGGGGGAAGTGGTGCCGTAAAACTTTAGGGATGTCATTTTTACTGGAATTTATCGGTAATTCAGCAATTTTAACGCCATTTTCGTATTCTACGTAATCAAATTAGTGTTTCTAGACCATTTTTACTAAAAATAACATAATTTAGATTTTGACCAAAATTTGAAGACACCAAATTCAAGGGTATTAATTAGCCTTGCCATTTTCTTAAATGAAAATATTTTTTTCTTTAAAATTCTTGAAAATATGTAAAATAGGGTTTTTAAGTCGCTAAATCGACTGGTGCAGTCAGTTGTTCTATAGGAAGTCTAGAACCATGTGAAATCTGCATTCGGGGGGAAGTGGTGCCGTAAAACCTTATGGATGTCATTTTTACTGGAATTTATCGGTAATTCAGCAATTTTAAAGTAATTTTCGTATTCTTCGTAGTCAAATTAGTGGTTCTAGACCATTTTCACTAAAAATAACAATTTAGATTTTGACCAAAATTTGAAGACGCCAAATTCAAGGGTATTTGGGTGCCATTTTCTTAAGTGAAAATAGTTTTTTCTTTAAAATTCTTGAAAATATGGAAAATAGGGTTTTTTAAGTCGCTAAATCGACTGGTGCAGTCAGTTGTTCGATAGGAAGTCTAGAACCATGTTAAATCTGCATTCGGGGGGAAGTGGTGCCGTAAAACCTTATGGATGTAATTTTTCTGGAATTTATCGGTAATTCAGCAATTTTAACGCTATTTTCGTATTTTACGTAGTCAAATTAGTGGTTCTAGACCTTTTTTACTAAAAATATAATAATTTAGATTTTGACCAAAATTTGAAGAAGACAAATTCAAGGGTATTTGGGTGCCATTTTCTTAAGTGAAAATAGTTTTTTCTTTAAAATTCTTGAAAATATGGAAAATAGGGTTTTTTAAGTCGCTAAATCGACTGGTGCAGTCAGTTGTTCGATAGGAAGTCTAGAACCATGTTAAATCTGCATTCGGGGGGAAGTGGTGCCGTAAAACCTTATGGATGTAATTTTTCTGGAATTTATCGGTAATTCAGCAATTTTAACGCTATTTTCGTATTTTACGTAGTCAAATTAGTGGTTCTAGACCATTTTTACTAAAAATAACATAATTTAGATTTTGACCAAAATTTGAAGAAGACAAATTCAAGGGTATTTGGGTGCCATTTTCTTAAGTGAAAATAGTTTTTTCTTTAAAATTCTTGAAAATATGGAAAATAGGGTTTTTTAAGTCGCTAAATCGACTGGTGCAGTCAGTTGTTCGATAGGAAGTCTAGAACCATGTTAAATCTACATTCGGGGGGAAGTGGTGCCGTAAAACCTTATGGATGTAATTTTTCTGGAATTTATCGGTAATTCAGCAATTTTAACGCTATTTTCGTATTTTACGTAGTCAAATTAGTGGTTCTAGACCATTTTTACTAAAAATAACATAATTTAGATTTTAACCAAAATTTGAAGACGACAAATTCAAGGGTATTTGGGTGCCATTTTCTTAAATGAAAATTTTTTTTCTTTAAAATTCTTGAAAATATGGAAAATAGGGTTTTTTAAGTCGCTGACTCGACTGGTGCAGTCAGTTGTTCTATAGGAAGTCTAGAACCATGTTAAATCTGCATTCGGGGGGAAGTGGTGCCGTAAAACCTTATGGATGTAATTTTTCTGGAATTTATCGGTAATTCAGCAATTTTAACGCTATTTTCGTATTTTACGTAGTCAAATTAGTGGTTCTAGACCATTTTTACTAAAAATAACATAATTTAGATTTTGACCAAAATTTGAAGACGACAAATTCAAGGGTATTTGGGTGCCATTTTCTTAAGTGAAAATAGTTTTTTCTTTAAAATTCTTGAAAATATGGAAAATAGGGTTTTTTAAGTCGCTAAATCGACTGGTGCAGTCAGTTGTTCGATAGGAAGTCTAGAACCATGTTAAATCTACATTCGGGGGGAAGTGGTGCCGTAAAACCTTATGGATGTAATTTTTCTGGAATTTATCGGTAATTCAGCAATTTTAACGCTATTTTCGTATTTTACGTAGTCAAATTAGTGGTTCTAGACCATTTTTACTAAAAATAACATAATTTAGATTTTGACCAAAATTTGAAGACGACAAATTCAAGGGTATTTGGGTGCCATTTTCTTAAGTGAAAATAGTTTTTTCTTTAAAATTCTTGAAAATATGGAAAATAGGGTTTTTTAAGTCGCTAAATCGACTGGTGCAGTCAGTTGTTCGATAGGAAGTCTAGAACCATGTTAAATCTGCATTCGGGGGGAAGTGGTGCCGTAAAACCTTATGGATGTCATTTTTACTGGAATTTATCGGTAATTCAGCAATTTTAACGCCATTTTCGTATTCTACGTAGTCAAATTAGTGGTTCTAGACCATTTTTACTAAAAATAACATAATTTAGATTTTGACCAACATTTGAAGACGACAAATTCAAGGGTATTTGGGTGCCATTTTCTTAAATGAAAATTTTTTTTCTTTAAAATTCTTAAAAAAATGGAAAATAGGGTTTTTTAAATCGCTGAATCGACTGGAGCAGTCAGTTGTTCGATAGGAAGTCTAGAACCATGTGAAATCTGCATTCGGGGGGAAGTGGTGCCGTAAAACCTTATGGATGTCATTTTTACTGGAATTTATCGGTAATTCAGCAATTTTAAAGTAATTTTCGTATTCTTCGTAGTCAAATTAGTGGTTCTAGACCATTTTCACTAAAAATAACAATTTAGATTTTGACCAAAATTTGAAGACGCCAAATTCAAGGGTATTTGGGTGCCATTTTCTTAAGTGAAAATAGTTTTTTCTTTAAAATTCTTGAAAATATGGAAAATAGGGTTTTTTAAGTCGCTAAATCGACTGGTGCAGTCAGTTGTTCGATAGGAAGTCTAGAACCATGTTAAATCTGCATTCGGGGGGAAGTGGTGCCGTAAAACCTTATGGATGTAATTTTTCTGGAATTTATCGGTAATTCAGCAATTTTAACGCCATTTTCGTATTCTACGTAGTCAAATTAGTGGTTCTAGACCATTTTTACTAAAAATAACATAATTTAGATTTTGACCAAAATTTGAAGACGACAAATTCAAGGGTATTTGGGTGCCATTTTCTTAAGTGAAAATAGTTTTTTCTTTAAAATTCTTGAAAATATGGAAAATAGGGTTTTTTAAGTCGCTGACTCGACTGGTGCAGTCAGTTGTTCTATAGGAAGTCTAGAACCATGTTAAATCTGCATTCGGGGGGAAGTGGTGCCGTAAAACCTTATGGATGTAATTTTTCTGGAATTTATCGGTAATTCAGCAATTTTAACGCCATTTTTGTATTCTACGTAATCAAATTAGTGTTTCTAGACCATTTTTAATAAAAATAACATAATTTAGATTTTGACCAAAATTTGAAGACACCAAATTCAAGGGTATTAGCCTTGCCATTTTCTTAAATGAAAATTTTTTTTCTTTAAAATTCTTGAAAATATGGAAAATAGGGTTTTTTAAGTCGCTGACTCGACTGGTGCAGTCAGTTGTTCTATAGAAAGTCTAGAACCATGTTAAATCTGCATTCGGGGGGAAGTGGTGCCGTAAAACCTTATGGATGTCATTTTTACTGGAATTTATCGGTAATTCAGCAATTTTAACGCCATTTTCGTATTCTACGTAATCAAATTAGTGTTTCTAGACCATTTTTACTAAAAATAACATAATTTAGATTTTGACCAAAATTTGAAGACACCAAATTCAAGGGTATTTGGGTGCCATTTTCTTAAGTGAAAATAGTTTTTTCTTTAAAATTCTTGAAAATATGGAAAATAGGGTTTTTTAAGTCGCTAAATCGACTGGTGCAGTCAGTTGTTCGATAGGAAGTCTAGAACCATGTTAAATCTGCATTCGGGGGGAAGTGGTGCCGTAAAACCTTATGGATGTCATTTTTACTGGAATTTATCGGTAATTCAGCAATTTTAACGCCATTTTCGTATTCTACGTAGTCAAATTAGTGGTTCTAGACCATTTTTACTAAAAATAACATAATTTAGATTTTGACCAAAATTTGAAGACGACAAATTCAAGGGTATTTGGGTGCCATTTTCTTAAGTGAAAATAGTTTTTTCTTTAAAATTCTTGAAAATATGGAAAATAGGGTTTTTTAAGTCGCTAAATCGACTGGTGCAGTCAGTTGTTCGATAGGAAGTCTAGAACCATGTTAAATCTGCATTCGGGGGGAAGTGGTGCCGTAAAACCTTATGGATGTCATTTTTACTGGAATTTATCGGTAATTCAGCAATTTTAACGCCATTTTCGTATTCTACGTAGTCAAATTAGTGGTTCTAGACCATTTTTACTAAAAATAACATAATTTAGATTTTGACCAAAATTTGAAGACGACAAATTCAAGGGTATTTGGGTGCCATTTTCTTAAGTGAAAATAGTTTTTTCTTTAAAATTCTTGAAAATATGGAAAATAGGGTTTTTTAAGTCGCTGACTCGACTGGTGCAGTCAGTTGTTCTATAGGAAGTCTAGAACCATGTTAAATCTGCATTCGGGGGGAAGTGGTGCCGTAAAACCTTATGGATGTAATTTTTCTGGAATTTATCGGTAATTCAGCAATTTTAACGCCATTTTCGTATTCTACGTAGTCAAATTAGTGGTTCTAGACCATTTTTACTAAAAATAACATAATTTAGATTTTGACCAAAATTTGAAGACGACAAATTCAAGGGTATTTGGGTGCCATTTTCTTAAGTAAAAATAGTTTTTTCTTTAAAATTCTTGAAAATATGGAAAATAGGGTTTTTTAAGTCGCTAAATCGACTGGTGCAGTCAGTTGTTCGATAGGAAGTCTAGAACCATGTTAAATCTGCATTCGGGGGGAAGTGGTGCCGTAAAACCTTATGGATGTAATTTTTCTGGAATTTATCGGTAATTCAGCAATTTTAACGCCATTTTTGTATTCTACGTAGTTAAATTAGTGGTTCTAGACCATTTTTAATAAAAATAACATAATTTAGATTTTGAACAAAATTTGAAGACACCAAATTCAAGGGTATTAGCCTTGCCATTTTCTTAAATGAAAATTTTTTTTCTTTAAAATTCTTGAAAATATGGAAAATAGGGTTTTTTAAGTCGCTGCCTCGACTGGTGCAGTCAGTTGTTCTATAGGAAGTCTAGAACCATGTTAAATCTGCATTCGGGGGGAAGTGGTGCCGTAAAACCTTATGGATGTCATTTTTACTGGAATTTATCGGTAATTCAGCAATTTTAACGCCATTTTCGTATTCTACGTAGTTAAATTAGTGGTTCTAGACCATTTTTAATAAAAATAACATAATTTAGATTTTGACCAAAATTTGAAGACACCAAATTCAAGGGTATTAGCCTTGCCATTTTCTTAAATGAAAATTTTTTTTTTTTAAATTCTTGAAAATATGGAAAATAGGGTTTTTTTAAGTCGCTAAATCGACTGGTGCAGTCAGTTGTTCGATAGGAAGTCTAGAACCATGTTAAATCTGCATTCGGGGGGAAGTGGTGCCATAAAACCTTATGGATGTCATTTTTACTGGAATTTATCGGTAATTCAGCAATTTTAACGCCATTTTCGTATTCTACGTAGTCAAATTAGTGGTTCTAGACCATTTTTACTAAAAATAACATAATTTAGATTTTGACCAACATTTGAAGACGACGAATTCAAGGGTATTTGGGTGCCATTTTCTTAAGTGAAAATAGTTTTTTCTTTAAAATTCTTGAAAATATGGAAAATAGGGTTTTTTAAGTCGCTAAATCGACTGGTGCAGTCAGTTGTTCGATAGGAAGTCTAGAACCATGTTAAATCTGCATTCGGGGGGAAGTGGTGCCGTAAAACCTTATGGATGTAATTTTTCTGGAATTTATCGGTAATTCAGCAATTTTAACGCCATTTTCGTATTCTACGTAGTCAAATTAGTGGTTCTAGACCATTTTTACTAAAAATAACATAATTTAGATTTTGACCAAAATTTGAAGACGACAAATTCAAGGGTATTAGCCTTGCCATTTTCTTAAATGAAAATATTTTTTTCTTTAAAATTCTTGAAAATATGGAAAATAGGGTTTTTAAGTCGCTAAATCGACTGGTGCAGTCAGTTGTTCGATAGGAAGTCTAGAATCATGTGAAATCTGCATTCGGGGGGAAGTGGTGCCGTAAAACCTTATGGATGTCATTTTTACTGGAATTTATCGGTAATTCAGCAATTTTAAAGTAATTTTCGTATTCTTCGTAGTCAAATTAGTGGTTCTAGACCATTTTCACTAAAAATAACAATTTAGATTTTGACCAAAATTTGAAGACGACAAATTCAAGGGTATTTGGGTGCCATTTTCTTAAGTGAAAATAGTTTTTTCTTTAAAATTCTTGAAAATCTGGAAAATAGGGTTTTTTAAGTCGCTAAATCGACTGGTGCAGTCAGTTGTTCTATAGGAAGTCTAGAACCATGTTAAATCTGCATTCGGGGGGAAGTGGTGCCGTAAAACCTTATGGATGTCATTTTTACTGGAATTTATCGGTAATTCAGCAATTTTAAAGTAATTTTCGTATTCTTCGTAGTCAAATTAGTGGTTCTAGACCATTTTCACTAAAAATAACAATTTAGATTTTGACCAAAATTTGAAGACGACAAATTCAAGGGTATTTGGGTGCCATTTTCTTAAGTGAAAATAGTTTTTTCTTTAAAATTCTTGAAAATATGGAAAATAGGGTTTTTTAAGTCGCTAAATCGACTGGTGCAGTCAGTTGTTCGATAGGAAGTCTAGAACCATGTTAAATCTGCATTCGGGGGGAAGTGGTGCCGTAAAACCTTATGGATGTAATTTTTCTGGAATTTATCGGTAATTCAGCAATTTTAACGCCATTTTTGTATTCTACGTAGTTAAATTAGTGGTTCTAGACCATTTTTAATAAAAATAACATAATTTAGATTTTGACCAAAATTGGAAGACACCAAATTCAAGGGTATTAGCCTTGCCATTTTCTTAAATGAAAATTTTTTTTCTTTAAAATTCTTGAAAATATGGAAAATAGGGTTTTTTAAGTCGCTGACTCGACTGGTGCAGTCAGTTGTTCTATAGGAAGTCTAGAACCATGTTAAATCTGCATTCGAGGGGAAGTGGTGCCGTAAAACCTTATGGATGTAATTTTTACTGGAATTTATCGGTAATTCAGCAATTTTAACGCCATTTTCGTATTCTACGTAATCAAATTAGTGTTTCTAGACCATTTTTACTAAAAATAACATAATTTAGATTTTGACCAAAATTTGAAGACACCAAATTCAAGGGTATTTGGGTGCCATTTTCTTAAGTGAAAATAGTTTTTTCTTTAAAATTCTTGAAAATATGGAAAATAGGGTTTTTTAAGTCGCTAAATCGACTGGTGCAGTCAGTTGTTCGATAGGAAGTCTAGAACCATGTTAAATCTGCATTCAGGGGAAGTGGTGCCGTAAAACCTTATGGATGTCATTTTTACTGGAATTTATCGGTAATTCAGCAATTTTAACGCCATTTTCGTATTCTACGTAGTCAAATTAGTGGTTCTAGACCATTTTTACTAAAAATAACATAATTTAGATTTTGACCAAAATTTGAAGACGACAAATTCAAGGGTATTAGCCATGCCATTTTCTTAAATGAAAATATTTTATTATTTAAAATTCTTGAAAATATGGAAAATAGGGTTTTTAAGTCGCTAAATCGACTGGTGCAGTCAGTTGTTCGATAGGAAGTCTAGAATCATGTGAAATCTGCATTCGGGGGGAAGTGGTGCCGTAAAACCTTATGGATGTCATTTTTACTGGAATTTATCGGTAATTCAGCAATTTTAAAGTAATTTTCGTATTCTTCGTAGTCAAATTAGTGGTTCTAGACCATTTTCACTAAAAATAACAATTTAGATTTTGACCAAAATTTGAAGACGACAAATTCAAGGGTATTTGGGTGCCATTTTCTTAAGTGAAAATAGTTTTTTCTTTAAAATTCTTGAAAATCTGGAAAATAGGGTTTTTAAGTCGCTAAATCGACTGGTGCAGTCAGTTGTTCTATAGGAAGTCTAGAACCATGTTAAATCTGCATTCGGGGGGAAGTGGTGCCGTAAAACCTTATGGATGTCATTTTTACTGGAATTTATCGGTAATTCAGCAATTTTAAAGTAATTTTCGTATTCTTCGTAGTCAAATTAGTGGTTCTAGACCATTTTCACTAAAAATAACAATTTAGATTTTGACCAAAATTTGAAGACGACAAATTCAAGGGTATTTGGGTGCCATTTTCTTAAGTGAAAATAGTTTTTTCTTTAAAATTCTTGAAAATATGGAAAATAGGGTTTTTAAGTCGCTAAATCGACTGGTGCAGTCAGTTGTTCGATAGGAAGTCTAGAACCATGTTAAATCTGCATTCGGGGGGAAGTGGTGCCGTAAAACCTTATGGATGTAATTTTTCTGGAATTTATCGGTAATTCAGCAATTTTAACGCCATTTTTGTATTCTACGTAGTTAAATTAGTGGTTCTAGACCATTTTTAATAAAAATAACATAATTTAGATTTTGACCAAAATTGGAAGACACCAAATTCAAGGGTATTAGCCTTGCCATTTTCTTAAATGAAAATTTTTTTTCTTTAAAATTCTTGAAAATATGTAAAATAGGGTTTTTAAGTCGCTGACTCGACTGGTGCAGTCAGTTGTTCTATAGGAAGTCTAGAACCATGTTAAATCTGCATTCGAGGGGAAGTGGTGCCGTAAAACCTTATGGATGTAATTTTTACTGGAATTTATCGGTAATTCAGCAATTTTAACGCCATTTTCGTATTCTACGTAATCAAATTAGTGTTTCTAGACCATTTTTACTAAAAATAACATAATTTAGATTTTGACCAAAATTTGAAGACACCAAATTCAAGGGTATTTGGGTGCCATTTTCTTAAGTGAAAATAGTTTTTTCTTTAAAATTCTTGAAAATATGGAAAATAGGGTTTTTTAAGTCGCTAAATCGACTGGTGCAGTCAGTTGTTCGATAGGAAGTCTAGAACCATGTTAAATCTGCATTCGGGGGGAAGTGGTGCCGTAAAACCTTATGGATGTCATTTTTACTGGAATTTATCGGTAATTCAGCAATTTTAACGCCATTTTCGTATTCTACGTAGTCAAATTAGTGGTTCTAGACCATTTTTACTAAAAATAACATAATTTAGATTTTGACCAAAATTTGAAGACGACAAATTCAAGGGTATTTGGGTGCCATTTTCTTAAGTGAAAATAGTTTTTTCTTTAAAATTCTTGAAAATATGGAAAATAGGGTTTTTTAAGTCGCTAAATCGACTGGTGCAGTCAGTTGTTCGATAGGAAGTCTAGAACCATGTTAAATCTGCATTCGGGGGGAAGTGGTGCCGTAAAACCTTATGGATGTCATTTTTACTGGAATTTATCGGTAATTCAGCAATTTTAACGCCATTTTCGTATTCTACGTAGTCAAATTAGTGGTTCTAGACCATTTTTACTAAAAAATAACATAATTTAGATTTTGACCAAAATTTGAAGACGACAAATTCAAGGGTATTTGGGTGCCATTTTCTTAAGTGAAAATAGTTTTTTCTTTAAAATTCTTGAAAATATGGAAAATAGGGTTTTTTAAGTCGCTGACTCGACTGGTGCAGTCAGTTGTTCTATAGGAAGTCTAGAACCATGTTAAATCTGCATTCGGGGGGAAGTGGTGCCGTAAAACCTTATGGATGTAATTTTTCTGGAATTTATCGGTAATTCAGCAATTTTAACGCCATTTTCGTATTCTACGTAGTCAAATTAGTGGTTCTAGACCATTTTTACTAAAAATAACATAATTTAGATTTTGACCAAAATTTGAAGACGACAAATTCAAGGGTATTTGGGTGCCATTTTCTTAAGTAAAAATAGTTTTTTCTTTAAAATTCTTGAAAATATGGAAAATAGGGTTTTTTAAGTCGCTAAATCGACTGGTGCAGTCAGTTGTTCGATAGGAAGTCTAGAACCATGTTAAATCTGCATTCGGGGGGAAGTGGTGCCGTAAAACCTTATGGATGTAATTTTTCTGGAATTTATCGGTAATTCAGCAATTTTAACGCCATTTTTGTATTCTACGTAGTTAAATTAGTGGTTCTAGACCATTTTTAATAAAAATAACATAATTTAGATTTTGAACAAAATTTGAAGACACCAAATTCAAGGGTATTAGCCTTGCCATTTTCTTAAATGAAAATTTTTTTTCTTTAAAATTCTTGAAAATATGGAAAATAGGGTTTTTTAAGTCGCTGCCTCGACTGGTGCAGTCAGTTGTTCTATAGGAAGTCTAGAACCATGTTAAATCTGCATTCGGGGGGAAGTGGTGCCGTAAAACCTTATGGATGTCATTTTTACTGGAATTTATCGGTAATTCAGCAATTTTAACGCCATTTTCGTATTCTACGTAGTTAAATTAGTGGTTCTAGACCATTTTTAATAAAAATAACATAATTTAGATTTTGACCAAAATTTGAAGACACCAAATTCAAGGGTATTAGCCTTGCCATTTTCTTAAATGAAAATTTTTTTTTTTAAATTCTTGAAAATATGGAAAATAGGGTTTTTTTAAGTCGCTAAATCGACTGGTGCAGTCAGTTGTTCGATAGGAAGTCTAGAACCATGTTAAATCTGCATTCGGGGGGAAGTGGTGCCATAAAACCTTATGGATGTCATTTTTACTGGAATTTATCGGTAATTCAGCAATTTTAACGCCATTTTCGTATTCTACGTAGTCAAATTAGTGGTTCTAGACCATTTTTACTAAAAATAACATAATTTAGATTTTGACCAACATTTGAAGACGACGAATTCAAGGGTATTTGGGTGCCATTTTCTTAAGTGAAAATAGTTTTTTCTTTAAAATTCTTGAAAATATGGAAAATAGGGTTTTTAAGTCTCTAAATCGACTGGTGCAGTCAGTTGTTCGATAGGAAGTCTAGAACCATGTTAAATCTGCATTCGGGGGGAAGTGGTGCCGTAAAACCTTATGGATGTAATTTTTCTGGAATTTATCGGTAATTCAGCAATTTTAACGCCATTTTCGTATTCTACGTAGTCAAATTAGTGGTTCTAGACCATTTTTACTAAAAATAACATAATTTAGATTTTGACCAAAATTTGAAGACGACAAATTCAAGGGTATTAGCTTTGCCATTTTCTTAAGTGAAATTTGTTTTTATCTTCAAAATGGATGAAAATATGGAAAATAGGGTTTTTAAGTCGCTAAATCGACTGGTGCAGTCAGTTGTTCGATAGGAAGTCTAGAATCATGTGAAATCTGCATTCGGGGGGAAGTGGTGCCGTAAAACCTTATGGATGTCATTTTTACTGGAATTTATCGGTAATTCAGCAATTTTAAAGTAATTTTCGTATTCTTCGTAGTCAAATTAGTGGTTCTAGACCATTTTCACTAAAAATAACAATTTAGATTTTGACCAAAATTTGAAGACGACAAATTCAAGGGTATTTGGGTGCCATTTTCTTAAGTGAAAATAGTTTTTTCTTTAAAATTCTTGAAAATCTGGAAAATAGGGTTTTTTAAGTCGCTAAATCGACTGGTGCAGTCAGTTGTTCTATAGGAAGTCTAGAACCATGTTAAATCTGCATTCGGGGGGAAGTGGTGCCGTAAAACCTTATGGATGTCATTTTTACTGGAATTTATCGGTAATTCAGCAATTTTAAAGTAATTTTCGTATTCTTCGTAGTCAAATTAGTGGTTCTAGACCATTTTCACTAAAAATAACAATTTAGATTTTGACCAAAATTTGAAGACGACAAATTCAAGGGTATTTGGGTGCCATTTTCTTAAGTGAAAATAGTTTTTTCTTTAAAATTCTTGAAAATATGGAAAATAGGGTTTTTTAAGTCGCTAAATCGACTGGTGCAGTCAGTTGTTCGATAGGAAGTCTAGAACCATGTTAAATCTGCATTCGGGGGGAAGTGGTGCCGTAAAACCTTATGGATGTAATTTTTCTGGAATTTATCGGTAATTCAGCAATTTTAACGCCATTTTTGTATTCTACGTAGTTAAATTAGTGGTTCTAGACCATTTTTAATAAAAATAACATAATTTAGATTTTGACCAAAATTGGAAGACACCAAATTCAAGGGTATTAGCCTTGCCATTTTCTTAAATGAAAATTTTTTTTCTTTAAAATTCTTGAAAATATGGAAAATAGGGTTTTTTAAGTCGCTGACTCGACTGGTGCAGTCAGTTGTTCTATAGGAAGTCTAGAACCATGTTAAATCTGCATTCGAGGGGAAGTGGTGCCGTAAAACCTTATGGATGTAATTTTTCTGGAATTTATCGGTAATTCAGCAATTTTAACGCCATTTTCGTATTCTACGTAGTCAAATTAGTGGTTCTAGACCATTTTTACTAAAAATAACATAATTTAGATTTTGACCAAAATTTGAAGACGACAAATTCAAGGGTATTTGGGTGCCATTTTCTTAAGTAAAAATAGTTTTTTCTTTAAAATTCTTGAAAATATGGAAAATAGGGTTTTTTAAGTCGCTAAATCGACTGGTGCAGTCAGTTGTTCGATAGGAAGTCTAGAACCATGTTAAATCTGCATTCGGGGGGAAGTGGTGCCGTAAAACCTTATGGATGTAATTTTTCTGGAATTTATCGGTAATTCAGCAATTTTAACGCCATTTTTGTATTCTACGTAGTTAAATTAGTGGTTCTAGACCATTTTTAATAAAAATAACATAATTTAGATTTTGAACAAAATTTGAAGACACCAAATTCAAGGGTATTTGCGTTGCAATTTTCTAAAATTAAATTTTTTTTTCTTTAAAATTCTTGAAAATATGGAAAATAGGGTTTTTTAAGTCGCTGCCTCGACTGGTGCAGTCAGTTGTTCTATAGGAAGTCTAGAACCATGTTAAATCTGCATTCGGGGGGAAGTGGTGCCGTAAAACCTTATGGATGTCATTTTTACTGGAATTTATCGGTAATTCAGCAATTTTAACGCCATTTTCGTATTCTACGTAGTTAAATTAGTGGTTCTAGACCATTTTTAATAAAAATAACATAATTTAGATTTTGACCAAAATTTGAAGACACCAAATTCAAGGGTATTAGCCTTGCCATTTTCTTAAATGAAAATTTTTTTTTTTAAATTCTTGAAAATATGGAAAATAGGGTTTTTTTAAGTCGCTAAATCGACTGGTGCAGTCAGTTGTTCGATAGGAAGTCTAGAACCATGTTAAATCTGCATTCGGGGGGAAGTGGTGCCATAAAACCTTATGGATGTCATTTTTACTGGAATTTATCGGTAATTCAGCAATTTTAACGCCATTTTCGTATTCTACGTAGTCAAATTAGTGGTTCTAGACCATTTTTACTAAAAATAACATAATTTAGATTTTGACCAACATTTGAAGACGACGAATTCAAGGGTATTTGGGTGCCATTTTCTTAAGTGAAAATAGTTTTTTCTTTAAAATTCTTGAAAATATGGAAAATAGGGTTTTTTAAGTCGCTAAATCGACTGGTGCAGTCAGTTGTTCGATAGGAAGTCTAGAACCATGTTAAATCTGCATTCGGGGGGAAGTGGTGCCGTAAAACCTTATGGATGTAATTTTTCTGGAATTTATCGGTAATTCAGCAATTTTAACGCCATTTTCGTATTCTACGTAGTCAAATTAGTGGTTCTAGACCATTTTTACTAAAAATAACATAATTTAGATTTTGACCAAAATTTGAAGACGACAAATTCAAGGGTATTTGGGTGCCATTTTCTTAAGTGAAAATAGTTTTTTCTTTAAAATTCTTGAAAATATGGAAAATAGGGTTTTTTAAGTCGCTAAATCGACTGGTGCAGTCAGTTGTTCGATAGGAAGTCTAGAACCATGTTAAATCTGCATTCGGGGGGAAGTGGTGCCGTAAAACCTTATGGATGTAATTTTTCTGGAATTTATCGGTAATTCAGCAATTTTAACGCCATTTTCGTATTCTACGTAGTCAAATTAGTGGTTCTAGACCATTTTTACTAAAAATAACATAATTTAGATTTTGACCAAAATTTGAAGACACCAAATTCAAGGGTATTAGCCTTGCCATTTTCTTAAATGAAAATATTTTTTTCTTTAAAATTCTTGAAAATATGGAAAATAGGGTTTTTAAGTCGCTAAATCGACTGGTGCAGTCAGTTGTTCGATAGGAAGTCTAGAACCATGTTAAATCTGCATTCGGGGGGAAGTGGTGCCGTAAAACCTTATGATTGTCATTTTTACTGGAATTTATCGGTAATTCAGCAATTTTAACGCCATTTTCGTATTCTACGTAGTCAAATTAGTGTTTCTAGACCATTTTTACTAAAAATAACAATTTAGATTTTGACCAAAATTTGAAGACGTCAAATTCAAGGATATTAGCCTTTCCATTTTCTTAAGTGAAAATATTTTTTTCTTTAAAATTCTTAAAAAAATGGAAAATAGGGTTTTTTAAATCGCTGAATCGACTGGAGCAGTCAGTTGTTCGATAGGAAGTCTAGAATCATGTGAAATCTGCATTCGGGGGGAAGTGGTGCCGTAAAACCTTATGGATGTCATTTTTACTGGAATTTATCGGTAATTCAGCAATTTTAAAGTAATTTTCGTATTCTTCGTAGTCAAATTAGTGGTTCTAGACCATTTTCACTAAAAATAACAATTTAGATTTTGACCAAAATTTGAAGACGACAAATTCAAGGGTATTTGGGTGCCATTTTCTTAAGTGAAAATAGTTTTTTCTTTAAAATTCTTGAAAATCTGGAAAATAGGGTTTTTTAAGTCGCTAAATCGACTGGTGCAGTCAGTTGTTCTATAGGAAGTCTAGAACCATGTTAAATCTGCATTCGGGGGGAAGTGGTGCCGTAAAACCTTATGATTGTCATTTTTACTGGAATTTATCGGTAATTCAGCAATTTTAACGCCATTTTCGTATTCTACGTAGTCAAATTAGTGTTTCTAGACCATTTTTACTAAAAATAACAATTTAGATTTTGACCAAAATTTGAAGACGTCAAATTCAAGGATATTAGCCTTTCCATTTTCTTAAGTGAAAATATTTTTTTCTTTAAAATTCTTAAAAAAATGGAAAATAGGGTTTTTTAAATCGCTGAATCGACTGGAGCAGTCAGTTGTTCGATAGGAAGTCTAGAATCATGTGAAATCTGCATTCGGGGGGAAGTGGTGCCGTAAAACCTTATGGATGTCATTTTTACTGGAATTTATCGGTAATTCAGCAATTTTAAAGTAATTTTCGTATTCTTCGTAGTCAAATTAGTGGTTCTAGACCATTTTCACTAAAAATAACAATTTAGATTTTGACCAAAATTTGAAGACGACAAATTCAAGGGTATTTGGGTGCCATTTTCTTAAGTGAAAATAGTTTTTTCTTTAAAATTCTTGAAAATATGGAAAATAGGGTTTTTTAAATCGCTGAATCCACTGGTGCAGTCAGTTGTTTGATAGGAAGTCTAGAAGCATGTTAAATCTGCATTCGGGGGGAAGTGGTGCCGTAAAACCTTATGGATGTAATTTTTCTGGAATTTATCGGTAATTCAGCAATTTTAACGCCATTTTTGTATTCTACTTAGTTAAATTAGTGGTTCTAGACCATTTTTACTAAAAATAACATAATTTAGATTTTGACCAAAATTTGAAGACGACAAATTCAAGGGTATTTGGGTGCCATTTTCTTAAGTGAAAATAGTTTTTTCTTTAAAATTCTTGAAAATATGGAAAATAGGGTTTTTTAAGTCGCTAAATCGACTGGTGCAGTCAGTTGTTCGATAGGATGTCTAGAACCATGTTAAATCTGCATTCGGGGGGAAGTGGTGCCGTAAAACCTTATGAATGTAATTTTTCTGGAATTTATCGGTAATTCAGCAATTTTAACGCCATTTTTGTATTCTACGTAGTTAAATTAGTGGTTCTAGACCATTTTTACTAAAAATAACATAATTTAGATTTTGACCAAAATTTGAAGACGACAAATTCAAGGGTATTTGGGTGCCATTTTCTTAAGTGAAAATAGTTTTTTCTTTAAAATTCTTGAAAATATGGAAAATAGGGTTTTTTAAGTCGCTAAATCGACTGGTGCAATCAGTTGTTCGATAGGAAGTCTAGAACCATGTTAAATCTGCATTCGGGGGAATGTGGTGCCGTAAAACTTTAGGGATGTCATTTTTACTGGAATTTATCGGTAATTCAGCAATTTTAACGCCATTTTCGTATTCTACGTAGTTAAATTAGTGTTTCTAGACCATTTTTACTAAAAATAACAATTTAGATTTTGACCAAAATTTGAAGACGTCAAATTCAAGGATATTAGCCTTGCCATTTTCTTTAGTGAAAATGTTTTTTTCTTTAAAATTCTTGAAAATATGGAAAATGGGGTTTTTTAAGTAGCTGAATCGACTGGTGCAGTCAGTTGTTCGATAGGAAGTCTAGAACCATGTTAAATCTGCATTCGGGGGAAGTGGTGCCATAAAACCTTATGGATGTCATTTTTACTGGAATTTATCGGTAATTTAGCAATTTTAACGCCATTTTTGTATTCTACTTAGTCAAATTAGTGGTTCTAGACCATTTTTACCAAAAATAACATAATTTAGATTTTGACCAAAATTTGAAGACGCCAAATTCAAGGGTATTAGCCTTTCCATTTTCTTAAGTGAAAATATTTTTTTCTTTAAAATTCTTAAAAAAATGGAAAATAGGGTTTTTTAAATCGCTGAATCGACTGGAGCAGTCAGTTGTTCGATAGGAAGTCTAGAACCATGTGAAATCTGCATTCGGGGGGAAGTGGTGCCGTAAAACCTTATGGATGTCATTTTTACTGGAATTTATCGGTAATTCAGCAATTTTAAAGTAATTTTCGTATTCTTCGTAGTCAAATTAGTGGTTCTAGACCATTTTCACTAAAAATAACAATTTAGATTTTGACCAAAATTTGAAGACGACAAATTCAAGGGTATTTGGGTGCCATTTTCTTAAGTGAAAATAGTTTTTTCTTTAAAATTCTTGAAAATCTGGAAAATAGGGTTTTTTAAGTCGCTAAATCGACTGGTGTAGTCAGTTGTTCGATAGGAAGTCTAGAACCATGTTAAATCTGCATTCGGGGGGAAGTGGTGCCGTAAAACCTTATGGATGTAATTTTTCTGGAATTTATCGGTAATTCAGCAATTTTAACGCCATTTTCGTATTCTACTTAGTCAAATTAGTGGTTCTAGACCATTTTTACTAAAAATAACAATTTAGATTTTGACCAAAATTTGAAGACGCCAAATTCAAGGGTATTAGCCTTGCCATTTTCTTAAGTGGAAATATTTTTTTCTTTAAAATGCTTGAAAATATGGAAAATAGGGTTTATTAAGTCGCTGAATCGACTGGTGCAGTCAGTTGTTTGATAGGAAGTCTAGAACCATGTTAAATCTGCATTCGGGGGGAAGTGGTGCCGTAAAACCTTATGGATGTCATTTTTACTGGAATTTATCGGTAATTCAGCAATTTTAACGCCATTTTCGTATTCTACGTAGTTAAATTAGTGGTTCTAGACCATTTTTAATAAAAATAACATAATTTAGATTTTGACCAAAATTTGAAGACGACAAATTCAAGGGTATTTGGGTGCCATTTTCTTAAGTGAAAATAGTTTTTTCTTTAAAATTCTTGAAAATATGGAAAATGGGGTTTTTTAAGTCGCTAAATCGACTGGTGCAGTCAGTTGTTCGATAGGATGTCTAGAACCATGTTAAATCTGCATTCGGGGGGAAGTGGTGCCGTAAAACCTTATGGATGTAATTTTTCTGGAATTTATCGGTAATTCAGCAATTTTAACGCCATTTTTGTATTCTACGTAGTTAAATTAGTGGTTCTAGACCATTTTTACTAAAAATAACATAATTTAGATTTTGACCAAAATTTGAAGACGACAAATTCAAGGGTATTTGGGTGCCATTTTCTTAAGTGAAAATAGTTTTTTCTTTAAAATTCTTGAAAATATGGAAAATAGGGTTTTTTAAGTCGCTTAATCGACTGGTGCAATCAGTTGTTCGATAGGAAGTCTAGAACCATGTTAAATCTGCATTCGGGGGAATGTGGTGCCGTAAAACTTTAGGGATGTCATTTTTACTGGAATTTATCGGTAATTCAGCAATTTTAACGCCATTTTCGTATTCTACGTAGTCAAATTAGTGTTTCTAGACCATTTTTACTAAAAATAACAATTTAGATTTTGACCAAAATTTGAAGACGTCAAATTCAAGGATATTAGCCTTGCCATTTTCTTTAGTGAAAATGTTTTTTTCTTTAAAATTCTTGAAAATATGGAAAATGGGGTTTTTTAAGTAGCTGAATCGACTGGTGCAGTCAGTTGTTCGATAGGAAGTCTAGAACCATGTTAAATCTCCATTCGAGGGGGAAGTGGTGCCATAAAACCTTATGGATGTCATTTTTACTGGAATTTATCGGTAATTTAGCAATTTTAACGCCATTTTTGTATTCTACTTAGTCAAATTAGTGGTTCTAGACCATTTTTACCAAAAATAACATAATTTAGATTTTGACCAAAATTTGAAGACGCCAAATTCAAGGGTATTAGCCTTTCCATTTTCTTAAGTGAAAATATTTTTTTCTTTAAAATTCTTAAAAAAATGGAAAATAGGGTTTTTTAAATCGCTGAATCGACTGGAGCAGTCAGTTGTTCGATAGGAAGTCTAGAACCATGTGAAATCTGCATTCGGGGGGAAGTGGTGCCGTAAAACCTTATGGATGTCATTTTTACTGGAATTTATCGGTAATTCAGCAATTTTAAAGTAATTTTCGTATTCTTCGTAGTCAAATTAGTGGTTCTAGACCATTTTTACTAAAAATAACATAATTTAGATTTTGACCAAAATTTGAAGACACCAAATTCAAGGGTATTAGCCTTGCCATTTTCTTAAGTGAAAATAGTTTTTTCTTTAAAATTCTTGAAAATCTGGAAAATAGGGTTTTTTAAGTCGCTAAATCGACTGGTGTAGTCAGTTGTTCGATAGGAAGTCTAGAACCATGTTAAATCTGCATTCGGGGGGAAGTGGTGCCGTAAAACCTTATGGATGTAATTTTTCTGGAATTTATCGGTAATTCAGCAATTTTAACGCCATTTTCGTATTCTACTTAGTCAAATTAGTGGTTCTAGACCATTTTTACTAAAAATAACAATTTAGATTTTGACCAAAATTTGAAGACGCCAAATTCAAGGGTATTAGCCTTGCCATTTTCTTAAGTGGAAATATTTTTTTCTTTAAAATGCTTGAAAATATGGAAAATAGGGTTTATTAAGTCGCTGAATCGACTGGTGCAGTCAGTTGTTTGATAGGAAGTCTAGAACCATGTTAAATCTGCATTCGGGGGGAAGTGGTGCCGTAAAACCTTATGGATGTCATTTTTACTGGAATTTATCGGTAATTCAGCAATTTTAACGCCATTTTCGTATTCTACGTAGTTAAATTAGTGGTTCTAGACCATTTTTAATAAAAATAACATAATTTAGATTTTGACCAAAATTTGAAGACACCAAATTCAAGGGTATTAGCCTTGCCATTTTCTTAAATGAAAATTTTTTTTCTTTAAAATTCTTGAAAATATGGAAAATAGGGTTTTTTAAGTCGCTGACTCGACTGGTGCAGTCAGTTGTTCGATAGGAAGTCTAGAACCATGTTAAATCTGCATTCGGGGGGAAGTGGTGCCGTAAAACCTTATGGATGTAATTTTTCTGGAATTTATCGGTAATTCAGCAATTTTAACGCCATTTTCGTATTCTACGTAGTCAAATTAGTGGTTCTAGACCATTTTTACTAAAAATAACATAATTTAGATTTTGACCAAAATTTGAAGACACCAAATTCAAGGGTATTAGCCTTGCCATTTTCTTAAATGAAAATTTTTTTTCTTTAAAATTCTTAAAAATATGGAAAATAGGGTTTTTTAAGTCGCTGACTCGACTGGTGCAGTCAGTTGTTCTATAGGAAGTCTAGAACCATGTTAAATCTGCATTCGGGGGGAAGTGGTGCCGTAAAACCTTATGGATGTCATTTTTACTGGAATTTATCGGTAATTCAGCAATTTTAACGCCATTTTCGTATTTTACGTAGTTAAATTAGTGGTTCTAGACCATTTTTACTAAAAATAACATAATTTAGATTTTGACCAAAATTTGAAGACACCAAATTCAAAGGTATTAGCTTTGCCATTTTCTTAAGTGAAATTTTTTTTCTTGAAAATGATTGAAAATATGGAAAATTGGGTTTTTTAAGACGCTAAATCGACTGGTGCAGTCAGTTGTTCTATAGGAAGTCTACAACCATGTTAAATCTGCATTCGAAGGAAAGTGGTGCCGTAAAACCTTATGGATGTAATTTTTCTGGAATTTATCGGTAATTCAGCAATTTTAACGCCATTTTCGTATTCTACGTAGTCAAATTAGTGGTTCTAGACCATTTTTACTAAAAATAACATAATTAAGATTTTGACCAAAATTTGAAGACACCAAATTCAAGGGTATTAGCCTTGCCATTTTCTTAAATGAAAATATTTTTCCTTTAAAATTCTTGAAAATATGGAAAATAGGATTTTTTAAGTCGCTAAATCGACTGGTGCAGTCAGTTGTTCGATAGGAAGTCTAGAACCATGTTAAATCTGCATTCGGGGGGAAGTGGTGCCGTAAAACCTTATGGATGTAATTTTTCTGGAATTTATCGGTAATTCAGCAATTTTAACGCCATTTTTGTATTCTACGTAGTTAAATTAGTGGTTCTAGACCATTTTTAATAAAAATAACATAATTTAGATTTTGACCAAAATTTGAAGACAACAAATTCAAGGGTATTAGCCTTGCCATTTTCTTAAATGAAAATTTTTTTTCTTTAAAATTCTTGAAAATATGGAAAATAGGGTTTTTTAAGTCGCTGACTCGACTGGTGCAGTCAGTTGTTCTATAGGAAGTCTAGAACCATGTTAAATCTGCATTCGGGGGGAAGTGGTGCCGTAAAACCTTATGGATGTCATTTTTACTGGAATTTATCGGTAATTCAGCAATTTTAACGCCATTTTCGTATTCTACGTAATCAAATTAGTGTTTCTAGACCATTTTTACTAAAAATAACATAATTTAGATTTTGACCAAAATTTGAAGACACCAAATTCAAGGGTATTAGCCTTGCCATTTTCTTAAATGAAAATATTTTTTTCTTTAAAATTCTTGAAAATATGGAAAATAGGGTTTTTAAGTCGCTAAATCGACTGGTGCAGTCAGTTGTTCGATAGGAAGTCTAGAACCATGTTAAATCTGCATTCGGGGGGAAGTGGTGCCGTAAAACCTTATGATTGTCATTTTTACTGGAATTTATCGGTAATTTAGCAATTTTAACGCCATTTTCGTATTCTACGTAGTCAAATTAGTGTTTCTAGACCATTTTTACTAAAAATAACATAATTTAGATTTTGACCAAAATTTGAAGACGCCAAATTCAAGGGTATTAGCCTTGCCATTTTCTTAAGTGAAAATATTTTTTTCTTTAAAATTCTTGAAAATATGGAAAATAGGGTTTTTTAAATCGCTGAATCGACTGGTGCAGTCAGTTGTTCTATAGGAAGTCTAGAACCATGTTAAATCTGCATTCGGGGGGAAGTGGTGCCGTAAAACCTTATGGATGTCATTTTTACTGGAATTTATCGGTAATTCAGCAATTTTAACGCCATTTTCGTATTTTACGTAGTTAAATTAGTGGTTCTAGACCATTTTTACTAAAAATAACATAATTTAGATTTTGACCAAAATTTGAAGACACCAAATTCAAGGGTATTAGCCTTGCCATTTTCTTAAATGAAAATTTTTTTTCTTTAAAATTCTTGAAAATATGGAAAATAGGGTTTTTTTAAGTCGCTAAATCGACTGGTGCAGTCAGTTGTTCGATAGGAAGTCTAGAACCATGTTAAATCTGCATTCGGGGGGAAGTGGTGCCGTAAAACCTTATGGATGTAATTTTTCTGGAATTTATCGGTAATTCAGCAATTTTAACGCCATTTTCGTATTCTACGTAGTCAAATTAGTGGTTCTAGACCATTTTTACTAAAAATAACATAATTAAGATTTTGACCAAAATTTGAAGACACCAAATTCAAGGGTATTAGCCTTGCCATTTTCTTAAATGAAAATATTTTTCCTTTAAAATTCTTGAAAATATGGAAAATAGGATTTTTTAAGTCGCTAAATCGACTGGTGCAGTCAGTTGTTCGATAGGAAGTCTAGAACCATGTTAAATCTGCATTCGGGGGGAAGTGGTGCCGTAAAACCTTATGGATGTAATTTTTCTGGAATTTATCGGTAATTCAGCAATTTTAACGCCATTTTTGTATTCTACGTAGTTAAATTAGTGGTTCTAGACCATTTTTAATAAAAATAACATAATTTAGATTTTGACCAAAATTTGAAGACACCAAATTCAAGGGTATTAGCCTTGCCATTTTCTTAAATGAAAATTTTTTTTCTTTAAAATTCTTGAAAATATGGAAAATAGGGTTTTTTAAGTCGCTGACTCGACTGGTGCAGTCAGTTGTTCTATAGGAAGTCTAGAACCATGTTAAATCTGCATTCGGGGGGAAGTGGTGCCGTAAAACCTTATGGATGTCATTTTTACTGGAATTTATCGGTAATTCAGCAATTTTAACGCCATTTTCGTATTCTACGTAATCAAATTAGTGTTTCTAGACCATTTTTACTAAAAATAACATAATTTAGATTTTGACCAAAATTTGAAGACACCAAATTCAAGGGTATTAGCCTTGCCATTTTCTTAAATGAAAATATTTTTTTCTTTAAAATTCTTGAAAATATGGAAAATAGGGTTTTTAAGTCGCTAAATCGACTGGTGCAGTCAGTTGTTCGATAGGAAGTCTAGAACCATGTTAAATCTGCATTCGGGGGGAAGTGGTGCCGTAAAACCTTATGATTGTCATTTTTACTGGAATTTATCGGTAATTTAGCAATTTTAACGCCATTTTCGTATTCTACGTAGTCAAATTAGTGTTTCTAGACCATTTTTACTAAAAAATAACATAATTTAGATTTTGACCAAAATTTGAAGACGCCAAATTCAAGGGTATTAGCCTTGCCATTTTCTTAAGTGAAAATATTTTTTTCTTTAAAATTCTTGAAAATATGGAAAATAGGGTTTTTTAAATCGCTGAATCGACTGGTGCAGTCAGTTGTTTGATAGGAAGTCTAGAAGCATGTTAAATCTGCATTCGGGGGGAAGTGGTGCCGTAAAACCTTATGGATGTCAGTTTTACTGGAATTTATCGGTAATTCAGCAATTTTAAAGTCATTTTCGTATTCTTCGTAGTCAAATTGGTGGTTCTAGACCATTTTTACTAAAACTAACAATTTAGATTTTGACCAAAATTTGAAGACGCCAAATTCAAGCGTATTAGCCTTGCCATTTTCTTAAATGAAAATATTTTTTTCTTTAAAATTCTTGAAAATATGGAAAATAGGGTTTTTAAGTCGCTAAATCGACTGGTGCAGTCAGTTGTTCGATAGGAAGTCTAGAACCATGTTAAATCTGCATTCGGTGGGAAGTGGTGTCGTAAAACCTTATGGATGTCATTTTTACTGGAATTTATGGGTAATTCAGCAATTTTAACGCCATTTTCGTATTCTACTTAGTCAAATTAGTGGTTCTAGACCATTTTTACTAAAAATAACATAATTAAGATTTTGACCAAAATTTGAAGACACCAAATTCAAGGGTATTAGCCTTGCCATTTTCTTAAATGAAAATATTTTTCCTTTAAAATTCTTGAAAATATGGAAAATAGGATTTTTTAAGTCGCTAAATCGACTGGTGCAGTCAGTTGTTCGATAGGAAGTCTAGAACCATGTTAAATCTGCATTCGGGGGGAAGTGGTGCCGTAAAACCTTATGGATGTAATTTTTCTGGAATTTATCGGTAATTCAGCAATTTTAACGCCATTTTTGTATTCTACGTAGTTAAATTAGTGGTTCTAGACCATTTTTAATAAAAATAACATAATTTAGATTTTGACCAAAATTTGAAGACACCAAATTCAAGGGTATTAGCCTTGCCATTTTCTTAAATGAAAATTTTTTTTCTTTAAAATTCTTGAAAATATGGAAAATAGGGTTTTTTAAGTCGCTGACTCGACTGGTGCAGTCAGTTGTTCTATAGGAAGTCTAGAACCATGTTAAATCTGCATTCGGGGGGAAGTGGTGCCGTAAAACCTTATGGATGTCATTTTTACTGGAATTTATCGGTAATTCAGCAATTTTAACGCCATTTTCGTATTCTACGTAATCAAATTAGTGTTTCTAGACCATTTTTACTAAAAATAACATAATTTAGATTTTGACCAAAATTTGAAGACACCAAATTCAAGGGTATTAGCCTTGCCATTTTCTTAAATGAAAATATTTTTTTCTTTAAAATTCTTGAAAATATGGAAAATAGGGTTTTTAAGTCGCTAAATCGACTGGTGCAGTCAGTTGTTCGATAGGAAGTCTAGAACCATGTTAAATCTGCATTCGGGGGGAAGTGGTGCCGTAAAACCTTATGATTGTCATTTTTACTGGAATTTATCGGTAATTTAGCAATTTTAACGCCATTTTCGTATTCTACGTAGTCAAATTAGTGTTTCTAGACCATTTTTACTAAAAATAACATAATTTAGATTTTGACCAAAATTTGAAGACGCCAAATTCAAGGGTATTAGCCTTGCCATTTTCTTAAGTGAAAATATTTTTTTCTTTAAAATTCTTGAAAATATGGAAAATAGGGTTTTTTAAATCGCTGAATCGACTGGTGCAGTCAGTTGTTTGATAGGAAGTCTAGAAGCATGTTAAATCTGCATTCGGGGGGAAGTGGTGCCGTAAAACCTTATGGATGTCAGTTTTACTGGAATTTATCGGTAATTCAGCAATTTTAAAGTCATTTTCGTATTCTTCGTAGTCAAATTGGTGGTTCTAGACCATTTTTACTAAAACTAACAATTTAGATTTTGACCAAAATTTGAAGACGCCAAATTCAAGCGTATTAGCCTTGCCATTTTCTTAAATGAAAATATTTTTTTCTTTAAAATTCTTGAAAATATGGAAAATAGGGTTTTTAAGTCGCTAAATCGACTGGTGCAGTCAGTTGTTCGATAGGAAGTCTAGAACCATGTTAAATCTGCATTCGGTGGGAAGTGGTGTCGTAAAACCTTATGGATGTCATTTTTACTGGAATTTATGGGTAATTCAGCAATTTTAACGCCATTTTCGTATTCTACTTAGTCAAATTAGTGGTTCTAGACCATTTTTACTAAAAATAACAATTTAGATTTTGACCAAAATTTGAAGACGCCAAATTCAAGGGTATTAGCCTTGCCATTTTCTTAAGTGGAAATATTTTTTTCTTTAAAATGCTTGAAAATATGGAAAATAGGGTTTATTAAGTCGCTGAATCGACTGGTGCAGTCAGTTGTTTGATAGGAAGTCTAGAACCATGTTAAATCTGCATACGAGGGGAAAGTGGTGCCGTAAAACTCTAAAGATGCCATTTGAGCTGGAAATTATCGGTAATTCGGCAATTTTAAAAGGGGCGTTTCTAATTTGGTAAGACTGCCTGAATTTAGTGAAAAATCTGGTTATTTTTAAATTACAAGAATGTTGAGTAGATGGCGATAGTGGTTTCAAATTAGTATTTTTATTATAAATTAGAATATTTTTAGAGCTTGTTGACTTTCTTTATCTAAGACAGAGATGAAAATATGAATTTTGCTTCGTAAATCTTTGAATATTTTCACGTCATACACATACATTTGACCTTGAGACCATAAACACATGAAAATTCTCGTGTATATTTTATTAAATATCCTATTTGGATACATTTTGGAAGTTTGTTGTGATATTGTTGTGTCATAGGCGTAACAAATTAATTGTTTTTAGGATTTAAAATATTTATATATATAAAAAAAATAAAATAATATTTCGGCATTCCTAACAAATAATTAATTAATGAAATTTATTGTACCGACTAGAGTTGGGTCGGATATTGAAAAAAAGCATCCGGATACTCAAAATGTATCCAGATACTTTTTTTAAAAAGGACATAAATTATTAGTATTAAAACTATGTGATGTGCATGTACTTTTAATGTAATATATAATAATAAAAATACATTTAATGATGAGCTAACGAAAAACTTTTTCGTGTCACTGCCTGAGCTTTTGATATTGAATTTGGCCAGCGTCGGACCAGCCGAGTTTTCAAACTTTTTAGGGGGTGTACATTTGTACTTGTAGGTACACTAAAATAAAAATATAAATATTAGGATGTCCTTTATTATAATCCGAAAAATAATTTCTTCTAATAATTATAAATAAATACAGGGTACAAAGGGGTTCTTGAAAACAGAGATATAGAAAATATAAAAAATAAATAACGTACTTATGAAACATTATAACTGATTTATAGGTAAAAACAAAGCTCCATTAAGAATATAATACCTAATATATTATAACGGTGACCAGTACGAAAAATGGGATTTAACATGTTAGACACATCTGAATTAAAGGAAGGGCAGTGCTGTGCCTACGTTAGGTGCATTATCGGAGGGCGATAAATAATATTTAAAAGTACTCGATAATTAAAAATAGTATCCGGATACCGGATACTTTAAAATTTGGTCACGGATACGGATGCCGGGTACAAAATTTAAAAAGTACTGGATACAGCAAAAAAAGTATCCGGATATTGTATCCGTATCTGGTACTAACCCTTACTAATTAAAGTATTTATTAGAATAAATATATTAATTATAATAAAAACATATTACGGTTTCTGAATATACACACTTCAACATGGTCTAAAGAAAAATTGAAATAAAGTGGAAAGTATGTAATAATACCTTTTTTAAAATTGAGATTGAAATGTATTGGCAACAATGCAAAATTAAACGAGGTTAGTTTGATCAGAGATTATTTTATTTACTTTTTGATGGATGTATTATTTGAAGGCGTTGAAGTAGATGTAAATTTTTAGAATATATTTTGTGGGGAAAAATTTAAATACTTGTCCAAAACGTTTGATGATTATTGCAAAAGTGTTACTATAATGTTTGTAAACATTAACAGGTTAGTCTGTCTTCAATATGACTTCAAGTAAGTACCTTGCTAATTATTTACTGCCTAAATAAATAAATATCATTTATTTTTTAGAGAGTATTGGACATTCCAGTTACCACCCAGATCCATGATTTAATGAAAAATGGAGTACTACAAAGTAAAGCACACCCTACAGTAAAGCTTACCTATAATTTATTTTTATTTTAAGAACGTGGCGCAAGAAAAAAATATTTCCATGTTTTCAATAACCTACGATAATAACTAACCAATCTAGTATCACTTTGTGCACCTGTTTTCAAGATACCTAAAGAAGTGGGATAAGCTGACTATCAGCGATTGGTCAACAATACTCCTGCAAGTACTAAACATAATTTGTTAATGTTATGGGTATATCTTAATAAAACTAATTGTATCATTAAATTATGGCTATTAATTATATTCCAAAAATGTCAACCCCATACTTTGTGGAATCAATTGAAATTAAAATGTATCCAATAGGATTGTAACTTTAATTTTTTAACTGGTAAACATATATGTTATTTCATCTATGTTTAGATAATTAAATTGTTGGAGAAATAAATCAATGTTTTTCAAAATATGCTACAGTTTCCTCAAAAACTTTGGACCTCAAGTAACTGCCTACACTGGTTGTATTCTGTTGATAGTAAGAAGACTGACAAAATTTGTAACTGAGTTAGTAATGTTATGAATTATTTTATATTTTATTTCTAATCTTTAATTTTTTAGAACTGTTTCCTCAAAAACTTTGGACCTGAAGTAACTGCCTACACAGGTTTTATTTTATTTATAGTAAATAATTAAAAATTTTTACGGTTAATTCTAATCTTTTATTTTTTAGAACTCTTTCTTCAAAAACATCTGGACCCTTATAGAACCCATGGCTACATCAACCTATTGTGGGCTACTATGTGTTTTAAAATACAAATGTTTATTTTAGGGTTAAATTACATTTTAAACATTACCAAATAACATCTGCATATTATTAGTAAATAACAAGTAAATGTTTTATGTTGTTCTTTTTTAGGACTCATTTTCTCAATTATATGTACCCAGTTCACCATATTATGGAAATATATGAACTTCATTCTGACATGAATATGGAACCCTTTGGTCTGTTTTATCATTTACCAACAAACATGGTGAAGGGGATATATATTGTAATGTTTTAAAATAATAATAAATATAACTTACCCAATATATAACTTGAATTGAAATAAATTATTAAAAATGGATGTAATTTTCGAATCTTTTCATTAAATGATCAATACACCAAAAATTTCTTTATTAGAGGCAATCCAATAAATCTTAATTCACACAAGAACACAAAACTATCTTGATAAAATGAGTTCATAAGAATGAGCACTAACACCAGTAGTCGATCCAAGAATCAAAGTCCAAGATCCTATTTTGTTTAAGCTAAAAATAAAAAGTAAATAAGTATTAGAATATGTTAATAATGAATCATAGGAATCCAATATTAGTAAGAAACCAACTATATTAGTTATATTAAGTTAGTTAGATCAAAATCCAAATAAGTTATAATTAATGTTAAAAATAATAATAAGTTCAATAATATTTTTTTTAATAGGTAGTTATAAAATAAGAACAAGTAGGTGTAGGTTATTTAAAATTATTATATAAGGTAGAGAATATTCAACTGTATTCAGTTAGTAATATAAGATACAAAAATTTAAACCTCAACAAACTAATTTTAGCTATTAGAGCAAAATAAATAAATCATAGACAATGATTATAATTTGATAAATAAATTTTACTTACCCAAACAATATTTTCAAATTCAATTAAGCATCAAGTGATGAGTCCTGTATTATAATGTATCGGATGATAGTACAAGCCTAGTACTTCCTATGTTCTGGTACATCTCATATTTTGATAGAAATACAATACTTAAGACAGAATCTAAAAAGAAAGATATTGAAATTTATTACATGATAGAATAAAATTGTAAGAAAGTGATGTTTTTGTTTACAAGCTAAGACTGTTTAATTAAAGCTTAGTCAAGGACATTATGATTGATAAATCAAGTGGAAAAACACTGTAAATAAAGAAGTGGTGATCAAAAACTGTTGATTATAAACTGGAAAGATGTGGTTGTAGTGGAAAGACATAAACTTAATATTAGATGATTGATTTATGTTATTATTGGTTATAATTGTATGTTGTTGCAAGATAATTAATTTTAAGGGGTTTGTTGATGATTTTATGTATTATTAATCCGTTTATTTGATAAATTTTGTAGTTGAATCGGTATGACGCATTAGATTTAAAATGTTAATAAAAACTAAAATAAGCGGTGTCATTAGAAAAAAAGGTTATCTGATCATATTAGAATATGTAAATTTTCAATTTTTGTTAAAATTAATGGCCAAACAGAGATATTTGCTCATAATTGTTAAATTTAATATTGATAATTGTCAAAATGGCCGACATTGTTTACTCCGTAAAGTCAGCTGTTTCAATAAGGAAAGATTGATTTTAGAATTCTAAAAATGTTAACTTATAATGAAATAAGCTATGCAGATTTGATTTATAACAATTATAAGGTCAGAAAATGCTAAATTAAAAATTCAATTTTCTAAAAATTTGAGGTAAATGGGTTAGGAAAAACAAAACACGCTCAAAAAGGTAGCCATTTTTCGATTTTTGGGGCGAGGGTATAAAAGCCCATGGAAAATGAAAATCGAGGTCACTCTAAATTCATCAAAAGGCCAATCCACGTCAGTCTATTTTAAAATTATCATAAAAAACAATGGCCGACTACTGTTAAAAATTAAAGATGGCTGGAATTTAATTTGATCAACTATATTATTTATTTTAAAACAAAACTTATTGGAAAATTGTATATGGAAATTGTGTACTGATTAATAAAATATCATATCCTAAGAAGAAAAAATTAAATATTTTTGACTAACCTGTAATAATAATTAAAAAAAAAAACCTGAAGAAACCAAGGAGACATAATATCCAGTGGTTATAATCCTTTTTGGTATCCGTCCAAGGAAGTATTCACTCGTCTTGTGAATTATCTACTAGTAAGAATCCGAGTGTGTGAAACCGCTACGAAGAATTTCCATCCTTGACCTTCAGCAACAAGTGAATATACGGTATGTGTATAACTTTATTCACTAATATCACTTTCATAACTTCTATAAAATATTGTGAGTAATATATTTCAATATCTTTAAATAATTTTTTAAAATAATCTTGATCTGAAAACATTGCATTATTGAGAATTTTATGTCGACTAATAAACATACGCTATTCAACATCCTCACCCTAGCAAACAACCGTTAAGTATCACGTGTTCTTTTATATGGGGGTTGATGCGCACGAAAATACCATAGCCGTATCATTGAATAGGTTAAGGGTATATTGATTCCTTTAGGTAAAGGAAAGGAAATAAATAATAATACTGTTGAATGTTATATTATGAACTGACTACTGGGGTTAAGAGTAACTAATGCTCAGCAATTAATTTAGATATACTAAATTTAAAAATAAATAATAAATAAAATTACATATTTTAAGTTTAATGATATATTTTTTTTACAAACAGAAAAGGACCAATAAAATAAAGAAACTTTAAAGGTGTTTTAAATTGAATAAAGAATAAATAAATATTGAGACAAATTTAACATAAATTATAGCCCCACAAAACTTTAAAAATAAAAATTTAAAATTATAAAAACAACAAATTTAATAGCTATATCAATTTAAACTATATTTATACAATCATCACATTTTTATTTAATTGTAATTTATTACAATATATAAAGATAACAGACGTATTCAGTATCCAACCCAAATTTGTAAAACTGTTTTAATAAAAATATTAAATATTTGACTGTAAATTTTAATTCTTCACATTATCTAAAGAGAAAGCTATTATATTTATGCATACTGAACATGTAAATAAATATTGTAGAAACCCTTACTTTGTGGACATTATTATCATGCCTATTTAGACTTAGCTGTTAATATTTACATATGTGGTTTAAATTTATAAGTGTAAATCCCTTAGGTTGGGTTTAGTTATTTAACAAATAAAGATATAAGATAATGATTAGGTAACTTAAAAGATTAAAAAAAAGTATAAACAAAAATCGGGTCTCTCAAAACTCACATTTTTACCAATTCGACTAAAATAAGACAACTGTGTTCAAGTAAAAAGTAGGTAATTTAGGAAATAACAACTGTTCATAACACTAAATTCCTTGCACATATTACAGTTGGATAATGCTATAAACGATGTAAAAACCAACGCAAATTGTGAAAATATACTTTAAAATTAATTTTTTTTAACTTCTGGTAAATTATAAACGAATATTAATATAGACAATTATATATTTAAAAGCAAAACACTAAAATTAATATATTTTGGCCTTAGATTAGGAAAGCATATGGATACTGTTGCGTTAGTGTTATTTTAATGTATATGTTGGACAGCCTGATATGTCATGTCATGGGGTGAGCGCGCAAAAAGAGGGAATTCGGGGTTATGTTGTTTTTTATAATGAACATGGTTTATAGGAGGTAATAAAACAAGTTTAGTTATCTTTCCTAGTTTCATTCCAACCTGAAAGTATAGCAATAACAAAACATGGTGGCAGCGGTAAAAACAGCGTAATGGAAAACACTGAGGGAAAAATACAGGGGTTAAATGTACAACCCCCTTAATGTTTCAACTTCCAAGAGCCGGCGGGTTGGTCGCAGTGGAAAAAACGATTTGACCGGTATTTAGCGGTTTCAGCTTTAAAGTCAAAAAGTGACCAGGAGAAAATTGACATGCTTCTGTATATAATGGGCGATGAAAGTGAGCAGATAATAGTTCAATGGCATACAAAACCAGACACTTACGAAGCAACCATTGCCGAATTTGATAAACATTTCTTTCCTAAAAGAAATGTAATATTTGAAAGGTATAAGTTTAACACCAGAGTGCAAATTCCAGGTGAGCAAGTAGATAGTTTTATTACAGACTTGCATGTTCTGTCTGAAAATTGCGAATTTGGGCCCTTAAGGGATGAACTAATCAGAGACCGTATAGTAGTTGGCATGCTTGATACAAAAACAAGTGAAAGATTGCAATTGAAATCAGAGCTGACTTTGGAGAATGCTGTTTTTGCAGCAAGACAGTCAGAAATGATGACAAAGCAGGGTGCTATGCTACGGGGTAGAACTTCAGGGACAGAAGTTTGTGCCATGGGCAGGGACAAGGTCAAAGTAAGTCAAAGACCAAATCAAAAAGCATCAGAGGCTCAAGGAGTGATGACAAAAAAGAAAAATACAAGTTGCTATCACTGTGGGAAAGAGTACCATCCAAGAGACAAGTGTCCGGCTCGAGATATGAATTGCTCTCACTGTGGTAAGAAGGGACATTGGCGTAAAGTTTGCAAAAGCAAGGTTATACGATCCATTGAGCAAGAACCAGACAATACAAGTGATGAAGAAACAACTGAACATTTTCTAGGCTTAATGGTGGGTTCAAACAAAAATAGAGAAACAGATATTTCGCAGTGGTTCTGCATGTTAAATGTAGAGGGGTATGATAATAAAATAAAATTTTTAATTGATTCTGGGGCTGATGTGACTTGCATGCCTGAGAAATTAATGAACAAAACTCATTTAGACAAGTTACAACCATCTCATGATGTCATATCAGGCCCAGATGGCAGAAGTTTAAATGTATTAGGTACCATAAATCTAAGAATATCATATCGAGACAATCAATCAGATATAGTTGTTTATGTTTTAAAAAATTTGCAAACTCCTATTTTGGGAAGGCCAGGGATTGTTCATTTAAAAATATTAAATTTTGTCTGCAATTTAAGCCAGGTTTCAGTTTTTACTGAATTTACAGAATTATTCAACAAAATAGGGGAGTTTCGAGAAGAAATAGAAATAAAAATAAAGAAGCTGTTCCCTTCATCCAGGCAGCTCCAAGGGTTGTACCATTACCATTATTAGGAAAGCTGGAAGCTGAATTAAAAAGGTTAGAGGGCTTGGGAATTATTGTCCCAGTAGACGAACCAACAGAATGGGTTGCACCCATAGTAGTTGTTCCCAAGGGGGAGGGAATAAGGTTATGCTGTGACTATACAAAACTCAATAAAAGTGTTTTACGATCACACTATCCTATACCAAAGGTCGAAACCTCTTTAGCTAAATTAACAGGATCAATTTATTTTTCTAAGCTTGATGCAAACAATGGGTTTTATCAAATTAAAATTAGAAAAGAATGTCAAAATCTAACAACTTTTATCACTCCTTTTGGTAAATTTAAGTTTACACGATTACCATTTGGTATATCTTGTGCACCAGAGTATTTTAGTAGTATATTCAATAAAATTCTATCAAATATTAAGGGCGTTATAATTCATATCGACGATATTTTAATACACGCTTCAACACTAGAAGAACATGATAAAATCCTGCGGAAGGTTTTACACAGACTAAATAGTGAAGGGGTGACTTTGAACAAGAGCAAATGTCAGTTCGGTGTCACAGAAATAAATTTTTTGGGGCATGTTATTTCTAGGAAGGGGGTTGAAATTGAAAAGTCCAGAGTTGAAGCTATTTCAAAATTCCCAGAACCTTCAAATAAAAAAGAACTGCAGCAGTGGTTAGGTATGGTGAATTTTGTGGGCAGATTTATTAAAAACAAATCTGAAATCCTTTACCCTCTTAATGAATTGTTAAAAAATACTGTTGTCTTTACATGGGGTGCACAGCGAAAGCAAGCTTTTAAAGATATTGTTTCCTTACTGGGAAAGGCACCTTGTTTAGCCTACTATGATCAGAACAAAAAAATAATAGTGAGCTCTGATGCTTCTTCATATGGTCTAGGAGCAACTCTAATCCAAGAGGATGATCAAGGGACTCGGGAAATTGTTGCATATGCTTCAAGGACTTTAACACCTTGTGAGGTTAGATATGCGCAAATAGAAAAAGAGTGTTTAGGCTTGACCTGGGCTTGCGAAAAGTTCAGAGAATACATTCTAGGGCTTCCAAAATTGATTTTGGAAACAGATCACAAACCCCTCATTCAAATTTTGACAACAAAGAATCTAGATGAATTAACACCACGCTTACAGCGCTTTAGAATAAGGCTTATGAGGTATGTGTATGATGTGATGTACATTCCAGGAAAACAGTTAGTTGTGGCGGATGCACTTAGTCGTAATCCTTTAAAGACTATAGGTCCCGAGGAACTGTCAGGGGAGGTTGATGCACATGTTGCTTTAGTTATAAAAAATTTACCAATCAAGGATAATTTCTTAAAGTTAATTGCAGTTGAACAACGTAAAGATCCTGTTTGCAATAAATTAATTGAATATTCTTCATCAAACTGGCCACTAAAGCATCAATTAACCCCAGAGCTCAGTACTTATTATCAGTTTAGGCACGATATTTCATTAAATGAGCAATTTTTACTTAAGGGTTCACGTATAATAATTCCACCTACATTACAAAAACAAGTACTTGAGTTTTTACATGCAGGTCATCAGGGGATCGTAAAATGTAGGGAAAGGGCAAAGATGTCCGTTTGGTGGATAGGGTTATCCAGTCAATTAGAAATATTAGTTAGAAACTGTCCCAATTGTATTGAAGATAGAGTAAATATAAGACAACCATTTTGTAAAGAGGACGTAGCTACAAGGCCTTGGCAAAAAGTAGCTATGGATTTGTTCAAAGGTCAGGGGTCTTGGTACATAATAATCACTGATTATTACTTACGTTTTTTTGAAATAGTGAAACTTTTTCAACAAATGACTCAATCAGTCATTATTAACCACCTAAAAGAAATATTTGCTCGATATGGTATTCCCGATTATGTACGGACAGATAATGGTCCACAGTTTAAGGCAGAGTTCACTAAATTTTCAACTTCTTATAATTTTAAACATGTAACTACCAGCCCATACTTTTCTCAATCTAACGGCGAAGTAGAAGCGGCAGTTAAAGTAGTTAAAAATTTAATAAAGAAAAATACAGATGATTTATCAATGGCTTTACTTGCATATCGCTCAACACCTTTATCTAATGGCTTCTCACCTGCTGAATTATTAATGGCAAGAAAATTGCGCACTACATTACCTATGTTACCTAGTAATTACGATGAGGTCGTAGATACTAAATCGTCTGTTGAGATTGAGGAAAGGAAAAAAATTAAACAAAAGGAATGGTATAATAAAAGACATAATGTAACAGAATTATCTGAGCTTTTACCGGGTCAGGGAGTTTGGATTACCGACTTAAGATGTTATGGTAAAGTTTTAAGGAAATCCGAAGAACCGCGATCTTACTTAATTCAGACCGAGAATGGTGATTTTAGACGCAATCGATGGCATTTAATATTAGCCCCGTATGCACAATTTAATTCATATGAAAAACATATCCAACCTCCACTACCCGAAAGTAAGAGTTCAAGTTCTGAGTGTCTGGATAAAATTGTTGATACAGACACAGGCGCTTTGGTTGATGTAGGTAAGGGTCATAGGGACGGAGAAAGTGACAAAAACGGAAATCAATCAATAGAAACAAAAGTCGATAAAAGTGACAGTGTTGTGTCTTCTAGTGCTACACCGAAAACACCGGTTATGGACAGACCTAGAAGGAATAGTAACAAACCTAAATGGTTATCTGATTTTATTACTAATTAATAAGGTTCTCTGTAATTAGGTTAAGTGTTTAGGACATTAATGTAAGTTTAGGTTTATCTATTTTTCACATTTTTAAAAAAGGGAAAGATGTTGCGTTAGTGTTATTTTAATGTATATGTTGGACAGCCTGATATGTCATGTCATGGGGTGAGCGCGCAAAAAGAGGGAATTCGGGGTTATGTTGTTTTTTATAATGAACATGGTTTATAGGAGGTAATAAAACAAGTTTAGTTATCTTTCCTAGTTTCATTCCAACCTGAAAGTATAGCAATAACAAAACAGATACCGCACTTCGCTTTATTTTGAACTTGCGTTCTGTGACACATTTTTAGCAGACGCCATTATTTATGTGGCAAACAAAGCAAATACAACGTGTCCTTCATTTGTGAATTGTTAAGTGAAAATTATTGAGATTGTGAATTATTTTTGAACTGAATAATGGTGAATTGTTGTGCTTAAGGATGCCGAAGTCGCAGCGAGAAAAGGAGATAGGAATTTCATTTTACAGGTAAGCAAACGATTGTATATACAATGACCTTTGTAGATTTTTCTATTTTAAAAGATAAAATAGAGTTATCTCTGAGTAATTATATTTAAGTATGTAATTATTCAGTCTTTAATTCATCTAATTATAGTGTTTGGATAACGCGGTTTAATAATATTCATTCTAAATCTGCATAAATAATATATTTTCTTGCTTCAAAACAGCCATTTTACCAATGGCGTAGGTAAGCAATTTTTAAGTTTCTCCAAATAAATCTAGCTATTCATTTCAATAGGAGATTAATGCAAAAAGGACTAACTCAAAACGACAAAAGAATTATTCACTGTAAAATAGGAGAATTTTCACTAGAAAAACATGTAGGTATTTTATGAACTTTTTATTTTTTGTTACAGCCTTCCTACAGATGTAGAAAAACGCAAATTATGGATAGGTAACACCAAAATTAAGGATTTGGGAACCAACTAAAAATGATAGTCTTTGGTCAAAACACATTGAGGAATGTTGGTTATATAAAACTGATGTAAATTCAAGACTACATTTGCTCCATGAAGCTGTTCCAATAATTTTTCATCAGTTGCCCACATACCTGCAACCCAGGAAGGTATGTACCTACATAACTAATAACAATAAAATACCTTGGCAGTTCTAAGTAAAACATAATTTAAATTTTTTGTGAATTGGAAATATTTATATAAAAATATTGTTTTTTCTAGGTCAAATAGAGAGCACCATTCGAATATATTCAGAGTACAGAACCTGGTTCTTCTACTTCCTCAACACAGTCATTAAACCCAACAGCTGACTGTCCTGATTAAAAATACTGAAATAGAAGTTACTTCTAGAAACTATTAGAAGTTAAGAGAAGACTAGAAAAATTAGGGTATTAAAACAATCTATAAACAGGCTAAAAAGAAAAGTTGTTTCCCTTAAACAATTAATAACCAGTTTGAAAAATAAGAACTAGATTGATAATGAAAAAGCCATTTTATTAGAAAATGTGAGTAGTGTAAATAAGCAATTGTTACAAAGAATGCAATGTCTAAAAATAAAAAATACCCACCTGAATTACGAAAATTTGCATTGACTTTAAATTTTTTCTCTCCTATAAAGCTTACAAGTATATCAGGACAGTATTTGGTTTCACAATTGAATAATTCAATACTCTGAGTAAACTTATAGAAAATTGAAATAAACCATTACTTTGTTCTCTTATCATTGATGATATGTCAATTCGGCAGCACTTGGTATGGAATGGTAAAAGTTTCCACGGTTAGTCAATTTTGGGGTTGATTTGGATGATGATTCAAATGAATTAGCCAAAGAAGCTGTTGTTTTAATGATAGTTGCAATTAATGACACATGGAAGCTTCCACTTGGCTATTTTTTGTCTAATGGGGTAAATGGAGAACAAAAATGTTCTATAGTCAAACACTATTAATATCAGCAAATAAACAGTTTTAATTTAAGTATTTATTTAATATTAAGGTAGTTATAAATTAATTATGTTAATATTTTCATAACAAATAAAGATTTTTTATAATTACTAGTAAATTTAATTGTTATTTATATACTCCTTGATTAATATATAGTTAGTATTTTATAATATAAATATGATTTTTTTGTTTTATCATACCTATTAAATGTACCTATATGTACCTTTGCTGAATTTTATTCACTTCCTTCCTTTGATACCAACCTATTATTTGTATCTAAGAAACATACAATTATTACCTATTATGTCGGAAAAATGTATTGTAAACATTATGTTACGCCACTGACCACATCGATTATGTGGCAAGTGGTAACAGTTTCACGACTCGGATTACGCGTCCACTCTCTTTCCTTGTCTAAGATTTTGACGTTATAAACGAGAAATAAGGTTAGGTTGGTTATGTTAAGTGAAGTTTGGGTTTGGATAATTAGAATCGACATACGTCTTTGAAAAAAGCGCCACCAAAACTGTTGAACTAAATTGACAGATTAGTGCAATATTCAAATTTTGCGTGCAACAAATCTCAAAAAATATACCTTTCTTTAACTTCATATTTTGCTAGTCGCATTCTCTATGCTTTCTTTAGGAGTTAAGCTTCTGGCGTTAAAATTCGTGTCCACAAAATGTCAAACTTTTTAAAAACATACCATCACTTAAACACCAATATCTCTTTTATTACAATATAAAACTTAACTAAAAAACCGATCTCCTAGAGTAAGGTCTAAGCTATATCCTGTTAAAATTTGAATACGTAATTTAAAGGCGTTCTTTAGATTTGTTGTTTACAAAATGATTAAAATTTTGGGTACAATTCAGGCTTGCCACCCGTTTTCAGCTGTCAAATTTTTGACGCCCCTCTTAAAGTTGGGTTCTTTATTTTCTTTGCAGATTACAGCGAAAAATATTGCAATTTTTACTTGTTGTTAGGTTTCTGCATAATTAGATAATATAAAAAACTAAACTAATTTTTTTGTAATTAAATTCATTTTTAATCAAATTAAAATATATTAAAAATAATAAAGCAAATTTTATAACAGGAAAAAATGTCTTCTTAGCTGCTAGTTTCGACCTAACATAGAGAGGCCATCACCAGGCTATAAAAAAAAGTTATGTCGTATAAATTAATAATGAAAGAAAGAAGAGACCCCTGCTTAAAAATTAAAAATGTAAAGTTGATACTATTGACTTAAATCCTCGAAAAATAATTTGCTGAAGTCTACAGTATAAATATATAAATGAAAACAAGTTAAACAAACAATCAACGAGTATAAAATAACAGAACCAACATATACAAATTAAATACTTAAAAACCAACATTTAAGATTAGTAAAAATAAATTGACAACATGGGACATCAAGAGCATCTGTGATGATTTGTGTCTGTGACATAGGTCTGTGATCACGAGTCTAGGGGTTTGCTACGAATAAAGAATAGAAAGGAAGGAACGTTGTCATATTTTAATCTAGCAAATAATCACGACGGAAGTCGGCCATATTAAAGAACCAAATATGACTCATTCGAATCGTGACATTTAACATGTATAGTTTTTTCATGCTGTTTTATATATTATTTTCTGATTTAAGTAGTTAACCGAACTCTTGAACGGGAATTACTTTTCATCTGTAGGGTCCTATTTATCTGAATTATTAAAAATTAACAAAATATTTTAATGACAACCACATTGTTATCATAGACGTTCCTTTATTTTTTATATAGACCAACTATTTATAATTACCTACTTAGAAGTTTTTTATCTAAATTTATATTCCTACAACTTTATGACAATGTATATCACTGTACAGATAATTACAAGCGGAAAACAGTTATTTTTTTTAATAATTAATACGAGACATAAGTTTATAATACCCTGTGTGTGACACCACTGGTAACCGGAAACTTCAAGTCAGCCATATGCAAGAACCATTGCGGACATCGTCAAGCTATTATACTCCTTCCTTTTTATTATTTATTCGTAGGGGGTTTGGGCTTGTTTAAAAAAATCGGTATTAGTAGTATTCTTTCGTACCAATCCAAAAATCCAAACCAATCTAGGATTACTTCAACTCAACCAATCTAGAGGATGAATTGGATTAGTTTAAGTTTTTAACGAAAGAACAGAATTACAAAGTCAGCTGTCACTGCTGTCAGAAATATCAAATTGCGAGTGTAAAAATACATGGTGTAAACAACCCCATTTTCTGATCCATCTGAAAATATAAATTTACCTCATCCCATTTCTAAGGAAACACCAGTTGATATTCCTGAGACAATAATTGAAGAGCAATCGGAAGTTCTTCGTCCAATACGAACTCGTCGACCTCCAAAATATTTAGCTGATTACAACATAAATTAGCCGGGGGAGAATGTACTATATATTAACACTATTTGATTGACCATGTTTTGTTCTAGTTAGTAGTTGTTAAGTTGTCATGTAAATTGTCAAACATTACGTACACGTTTTGCTGATTGGAGCCTAAAGTTAGAGGTCTATTTATTACATGCAACATTAAGTATTCGTATAGTGCTTCATTTAGGTCTTTGTTCTCTGTCTTGCTGATTTTTAGACGTTTTACTATGTCTCGATTTTGACGCTCGACTTCTCCATTCATCTGTGGCCAATATGGTACAGTATTGAAGAGTTTGATGTTACATTCACTACAAAAATCTTTAAACTGCTCACTTACGAACTGCCGGCCATTATCCGCAGTAATCGATACTGGAAAACCCAATCGACTAAATATTTCTTTAAGAAGCTTGATGATATGTGAGCTTGTAATGGCCTTAGTCACTTTAATTTCTTTATAACGACTGTAGTAATCTATGATAACCAATAGGTAATCAGCAGACGGTAATGGCCCCAAAAGGTCCATAGCAACATCAATCCATGGTTCTGCTGGAAGCTCCCGGCGTTTCATAGGTGCAGTACATCCTTTACAACATTTCACAAATCTTTCGACATCTTTATCCAGTTTTGGCCACCACACTTTGTAATATTATTTGCGCGTTGGGCGACAATTTGTAATATTAGTTACCTGTTGATAGTGAATTTATAAAAATATTTAGTTAACTTTTTTGAAAAAAATAACAATATACCAAAAGAAAAAATGTAATTACAATAAAACAACCATTAATCTTAATTTCATCTTTAATTAATTGTAAAAGATACTTCAATAATTAACAGAATTTATAAATGTTTATCACACAAAAATTATGATAGTTAAATACCTCGGCTAGGGGTGAGTAAGTTCATTAGCTCTGACTATTGTACAATATTTGTTTCTTTAAGAAATTATAAGGGCGCCACTGAAATCTTTTTATTTTTTATGATACTACTGAAGAAAGTTGTTTTAAGCTGAGTTATTTAAATAAGTATCATAAGATGACAGAAAGATGTCAGAAAAAACTGTCTATGAAGATAAAAAAATGATTTGAAAATGTACAAACATATAAAAGATAATAAGATTTCCTTGGTGCTGAAATTAATGAGGTAGAGAATACGTTACAACAAAATAATCCGCAAACAGTTCTTTAAAAATACTTATTCTAATACAGTTGACGATATAGATAGATATACACGGAAATAAAAGAGAAAAAAATATGGGAACAGTAAACTTGATAGATCACAATAAACTTATCTGTTACAATAATGGACGATCCTTCGCCGCACCTTGGGGTCGCTACGGCACTGTCTAGGTGGTTCCAAATGATTATGGAAGATCACTAGTGGAGGGATGATCTGCCCCAGTTGTAGAGATAATCCAGTTAAGAATGTGCATACGAGAGCTTACAGTTTACAATTTATTCAAGTTTATGGAATCTCCAAATTCAAGAGATGCTTTTGGTTTACAGAATCTTCAATTAAAGAGTTGCCTCTAGTTTACTGTATTATATTCCAACTTTCTGAAAATTACCAGTGTCAAACACGTGTTACATTTACTTTTCTGGCACAAAAAGTACAAATCAGCATAGTCCGAAATCTACAGTTAGATGCTTACGTATTTTAATAGATTACAAAAGATACATTTTTACATTAAATTTACTTTTTAATAATCTTACACACTAATCAAAATTCCAGAAATGTACTTTTACAAGCCTTTTACAAAAAATTATCATTAATACTTTTAATTACCATAAAAAGATTCTTTGAATAATAATAAAATATGTTGAAATTCTCATCTGATATAATAAAATATAATATAACTTTCGATATTTTATAAATATCTTAACAAAAAGGAATTATAAAATTGGAAAAAAAACATACCTGTATATGACAGTAAATCAATAGAAGAAATGAGACTGGAAATAATTATTCAAACTTCTTGAACTAGATAATGCCAACTCATTAGTACACCTCGTAGCGTAGCTATTTTGAACTTCCAATTATAATTATAAAGACTGTATTCATTATTTTATTATTAAAAATGTTTTAGGATAGATGGAGCAGCTAGCGGTACTAATTGAATTTAATATTTAGGATACCAGGTGCTTAAAATGTTAACAGGTACTGTTACAACTTTACAGCGCAATCTTCCTTTCATAGCTACAATTCCGGGATGACCTTCGTGAGCTGCCATTAATACTTGTTCCCGAAGCTTCCCAGGTATGACAATTCTGTTTCCTCACAAAAGAATATTGTCATAAAAGAATAGCTCTTCTTCAAACATTTTGTAGTTTTTTATTGAGTCATCCCACTGATTACTATAGATGCCTTTCCTTACCTTAGAAATTTCAATGTCAGTTTCAGAATTCGAAATTATTTATATCTCTTAATGGAATGGCACGGAGTCTTGCTGATTCTACTATGTGTTGAGTATAATCAACATCTTGCTTGTTGGTCAATATGTTACTGTGGTAGCACAACCTTGACAATGGGTCTGCAATATTAGTCTTTCCTGGCTTGTATTTTATATTGTAATGATAAGCCTGTAACCTCAAAACCCATCGTTCAACATGTGCACAAGGTTTTGATTTCGGACTAAACAAAAACTCTAGGGGCTTGTGATCAGTTATTAAGTCAAACTCTTTACCGAAAAGGAATGTGTTAAAGTGTTCTATAGCCCAGACAAGAGCCAGCGCCTCTTTTTCAGTTTGACTATATTTCCTTTCACATGTGGTTAGAGTTCTGTTCCCGTACGCGACGATTCTGGGACCTTTTTCATCAATTTGTACTAAAACTGCCCTAAGACCTACCGGGCTAGCATCCGCTATAACTTGTGTTTTGTCTTTAACATCATAATATCCTAAGGTCTCAATTCTAGTCAAAATATTCTTTAAGTTTCTAAAAGCTTCATTTTGTGCATCTGTCCAGTAGTTTTTAATGTTTGACTTTTTTCCCAACTTCATTCTTAGCAACTCCTTTAAAGGTTCTGTGATGGTTGACAAATTGGGAATCCACTTATTTATGTAATTCACCAGTCCAAGAAAACTCTGTAATTCTTTCACAGTTTCTGGTTCTCTAAATTCTGATATACTTTTAATATATTTGGGCAGCGGTTTAATTCCTTCTGGTGTTAATTCATGACCTAAGAATGTCACTTTACTAACTTTACGTGTGCATTTATCTTCATTCAGCAAAACATTATTCTCCTTCAAAACGTTTAGTACTTTCGACACTCTTAAGTCATGTTCTTCTTCAGTACTCCCAAAAATTAAAATGTCATCAATGAAATTGATGACTCCTTCACACTTGATGAGCATTTTCTCCAAAATCTTTTGAAATAATTCTGGAGCACATGTGACTCCAAACATTAGTCGTTTGTACCTATAAAGGCCTCTTGAAGTTATAAAAGTTGTTAAATGCCTTGAATTTGGGTGGAGTTCTACTTTTTTTTTTTGTTTTGTTTTGGCCTAAGCATTTAGCTATTTAGCCAGACTCTACACGTTTATTAAGAACCAACAACAGAGGGAAAAAACGGGGACACTCGCTTCTCGTCCAGGGACCCATCAGGACATTTTTCTTTACTTATTTACAAGACTAGGCCACGGAAAGGAGGTATATTACAAATGGGTTAGACAAAGGTTACGATCTAAACAAACTACAAACACACATCTAAATCGTGAATATATTTTATTAAAAAATCATATACTTTTTTCTCACCAGTCGCTAATAAATTTACTATATGGAATGGAGGAAATATCTGAACAGATTTTAAGTTTTCTAATAAATTTTTAAATTGCTGCGAGTATTTCGAGCATTTGAAAAATATATGATTTAGGTCACCTTGTTCATTACAAAATTCACATAGATCTGAGTTATAGATGTTGATCTTCGCAAGATGGGTAGGATAACAAGCATGTCCGAATCTTAATCTTATCAAAGTGGTTATGTATTTTCTTGGTACATTGAAACCCTTAAACCAGTAAGATTTTGGAATAAAGGGTTGTATTAAGGTATACTGGGTTGTTGATTGCTTACAAAATGTATTCCAATAAGCTTTCCATCGCTCCATTTGATTTTTCTTAGAGATAATGAATGCATCAGAAATACAGATTCTATCATCTGTAGGATTTTCATTAAAAGAAGTAGTTGCAATCTTAGCAATATCGTCCACATGCTCATTCCCTCTTATACCAATATGAGCTTTTACCCAAATAAATTTAATAATTCTATTCTTATTTTCAAGATTCGTCAGGAGTATTTTAATTTGGCTAATGAAATGATTAGATTTATAATTGGGTATTTTTGAATTTTTTAGAGAGGATAAAACAGATAGTGAATCTGATACTATTAAGGCCGACGTATGGTTTAGACTGTCAAAGTATTGTAATGCTTTGAAAATTGCAAATGCTTCAGCACTAAAAATTGAGAAGTTCGTTGGAAGTTTAACAATTTTTTCAATAGCCATAGATGGGATGTAAAAAGCACATCCGGTACCTTTAATTGTTTTAGATGCATCTGTATAAAACACAACGGATTCTGGCCATTTTTGCAATAGTGAATTAAAAGTACATGTATCCATTATAGAGTTATTATAATAAGTTGGTGTGTATACATCAGCTTCATAAAAGAAAGAGAAAAAATCATATAGTTTAAAATTGTTTATACTGCTGATACACTTTACGTTGTGCATATCTCTAAAGGCTCTGCATAGGGTAGGTGAATTTTTATGAGTCCAATAGCTATTTGTTAGATCATCTATATTTAGAAAGCTTATTACAGAATATAATGAACTGTTAAGACATGAAATTTTTATCAAATATTTTTCGCTCAAATGATCGCGTCTATAATTCAGTGGCGGTTCTAAGGCTTCAACATGAAGTGGGGCTATAGGGCTAGACTTCATTGCACCCATGCAAATACGAAGAGCAGTGCGTTGGAATATATCAATTTTTTTTAGGATATGATTACTTGCTGACTGATAAAGTATAGATCCATAATCCAGAATTGATCTGATATACGATTTATAAAACAGTAATGCTGTTTCCACATCGGCTCCCCACCAGGTTTTAGAAATAGATTTTAAGAAATTGAGACCTTTATTACTTCTGTCAATTATGTATTCAATGTGTAGTTTCCATGTTAATTTTTGATCTAGGGTCATACCTAGATATTTTATATATTTACAAAAATTAAAAATTTGATTATTTAAAGAGATTGTATTTAGATTAGGAATATTATGTCGTGAGAAAATACACACACTTGATTTATGACTGGATAGATCAAAACCATTTTCATTAAACCAATTGGAGAAGCTTTCATGTAATTTGCTAAGGATTTTAAGGCACTGTTCATACTTTGTTCTTTCGGTATAAACGAGAAAATCGTCAGCATATTGAATTGTTTTAAAAGTTATATTGGGTATGTTAATATTGTGAAAATCGGCTGTGTAAAGATTAAAAAGAAGAGGACTCAAAACCGATCCCTGTGGAAGTCCCCAACTATTATGACGTGGTCCTAGTAGTTTATTTTTTTCAGTTCTAACGTGTATACGTCTATTGGTGTAAAAATTAATGATAGTTTCTGCAAGTTTTAAGGGGATTTGAAAAATATTAACCATTTTGTCTTTTAACCGATGTAAACATACGCTGTCATAAGCACCTTCTATATCTAAGGATAAAGTAGGTAGATAATTATTTCTCGAAAAATTACCTTGTATGTCTGCAACAAGCGTAGTTAGAGCGTCTAATGTACCATATCCTCGTTTGTATCCAAATTGGTTGTTAGGCAGTAATTTTTGTGTGTGTATCCACCATTCTAGTCTCTGTTTTAGCATTCGTTCTAATGTTTTAAAAATACAAGAAAAAAGGGAAATAGGTCTATATGATTGAGCATAATTTGGATCTTTTGTCGGTTTTAATATAGGAATAACAATCACATCTTTGAAGAAATCTATGTCAGAATTTCCTTGAATTATGGTATTGAAAATATGCAACAAAAAATATTTTGATACTGCTGGAAGGTTAAAAAGCATGGAGTATTTGATATAGTCGTATCCCGGACTATTATCTTGCCGATTTTTTGTAGCAAAAATAAGTTTTTTGTAAGTAAAAGGCTTTAGTAGAAAGTGATTAAGGTCAGGAGCCGTAGATTGTGCGGAGTTGGTGATTATGGGAAGATTTGCAGTTGGCGGTGCAACTTTGACTAAAAATTCTTCCATCCATTCATCTTCCAAGGATCTTGGGTTAGATAGTGGTTTTCTGTAGATTTTTTTAGCTTGATTCCAAAGAGTTGTGGTTGGTGTATTTTTGTTGAGAGAGGAAACCCATTCGATCCAATGTTTTTTTGCTATATGTTTTAATGTTTTTTTTGTCCTGGCCATAGCTTCCTGATATTTTATGTAATTTTCAAAGTTGGTTTTTCTTTTGTAGTTTATCAGAGCTTCTTTCCTGTTTCTTATAGAAAGGTCACAATCAGTATTCCACCAAGGAGGTGGATGCCGTTTACTTTCATAAGATTTATATTGAGGTATGGCTATTCCTGCAGCAGTATTAATATTATTGATAAAAGTAGTGTACTGATCACTTAAATTATCTGAATGGTTGTTAGTGTTGTGTAAATTTTCCAAGGTCGCTGTGTATAAGTTCCAGTTAGCTTTTTTAACATTCCATTTATTTTTAGGAGAAACTTGATTTTTATTGTTTTCAGATATTAATTCTATATATATAACATAGTGATTTGATCCTAAGGTATCAGGGATAATTTCCCAATTTATATTTTTTACTAAACTAGGCGAACAAAAGGTTATGTCTATTGCAGAGTCTTTTTGATTTGGACGTCCTAAAACTGTTGGTTTGCCATTATTTAAAACAGTAAGATTTACATCATCCGCAACGTTTATTAGCTGTGAGCCTATTTTATCATTATAATATGAGCCCCATATAGAATGGTGCGCATTAAAGTCACCACCTATAATTAACGGATCTTCAAATTGTTCGAAAATGTTTACCCAGTCATCATATGTGGTTTGTACTTTTGGAGGCTTATAAATAGATACAAAATTTAACATCAGTTTTTCGTATTTAACTTTAATACCGCACACTAAAATATTATTGTTATAGTTTATATTAATTTTGTGTTCAATATATCGAAGAGATTTATGAATCAATATTGCTACACCGGCGTAGCCATCCTGTCTATCTTTACGGACTATATTGTAACCACTAAAATTATATTTTTGATTAATTTTGAACCATGTTTCACTTAAAAGAGCTATATGTATATTTTTATTAAAAAGATAATGTTCCAGACTATTTTTATTAGATACAGCAGAACGTGCATTCCACTGTATTATGTTTAAAATTTGTTTTTTGGAATTGAATTTTTAGATTTTTTTTAAGGTATCTTCTAATACCTTTTCTATACTACTAGAAATTACATTGATATCGATAGGGTCAGTGCTTTTACTTGATATAATTTTGTTTAAAAAGTCTAGAATAAAGATAGATAAGTTACTGGTTATATAACTTTTTTTGCTTTCCAAATCGGAATAATTTGGTTTATTTTCGTTATTCAATGAGAGAGGTTGTGACGGTCCAAAGGAAAAAGGAAACATTGGTTTGTGAATGGGTGATTGAGTACCAGGGGAATTTGATTTTCTTTTCTTTTTTGTCGGGTGTATAGAACTTGGCTGAGAAAGATGAGAATTATATTTATTTTTATTATCATAATAATTTGTAGAGCTAGTACTTGGTTGAGATAAGGAGTTATTTTGGCTTCTATGAAGCTCAGGAAAATTTTTGTTGTAATTTGTCAATGGTGCAAAAGAATTACGGCCAACATGACTAGATAAAGTGTTTTCAGATATTTCTTTAGCTTCTTTAAAGGAAGTTTTCTGCTCTATCATAATATTTTTTATTTTTTTTTGATTCTCATAAAATGGACATTTTTTTGAAATAGATACGTGGTCTGCAGTTTTACAGTGCATGCAGAAAACCGTATTTTTATCACATTCGTGTTTATCATCTTTAATTTCACTACAATTAATACACCTCTCTTGATTACTTTTGCATTGCTTGGATACATGTCCGTATCTTAAACACTTGTAGCATTGTGTTACTTTTCCGACAAACTGTTCAACTGAAAAGTATACTCGATTAAAAGCAATACGATTGGGTAGAATATTACCTTCAAAAGTAACTATTATGGTTTTTTTGGTATGAATTCAAATGTTTTGTCATCTTTCTGTACTTTCCTATTTAACCTGTATATATTAATAACGCGAGATGGGGATTCAATATTTTCCATTAAATATTTAATGTCATAGCGGGTATCTACATCTCTTATTATACCTTTAGTTTCTAATAAATGATTTGGTATAAATGCCCTTAAATTTTCTGATTTTAATAATGGGTTTTGTACCAGGTTGTTGGCTTCTAGAGGTGATGTTAATAACACCTTAATACGATTTCTACCTATGCTTTTAATTTCTATAATACTTAAAAGTTTCATTTTTTTAAAAAGAATGTGTCCGATAGTCATTGGATGTAATCTACCTAAATTACTATTGTTAGTATTTTCAATATAAACCCATATGTTTTGTACATTGTACTTATCTGATAGTAGATTAAATATTTTCGGTGCGACTTCTTTAGTAGTTGTTTGAAGGTCACTTTCACTTGATTTGTTGCAATTTGTCATGAAATCATTGTTCATATCAATGTCTGTAGTCACTAAAGACAACTTTGTTTTGTTTTTGTCCCCCATGGGGGACAAAAGAATTTTTTAATCAATATATATATACAAAATACTTGTATTTTCACTAAACTTTTGAACGTTATCTATCAAATACGAGTAAAACCTGTTAAATTAAAGCGCTATCGTTTGTCCTATTCGTATAAAGGTTCGAACGATACTGAGTTCTACTTGATGGAATGCATTTTTTATGTCAAGTTTAGTGAAGTATTTACCTTTTTTTATTTTTGGCAGTGATTGCTCCATGCAAGGTAATGGATGGTTTTCTCTTAGTATTGCTGCATTAGCACGCCTCATATCTACACATAACCGTACTTCACCATTGTCTTTTAATATAGGTACAATAGGAGATATCCACGCAGATGGTTCATGCACTTCTTCAATTATATCGGAGTCTAATAATTCTTGAATTTTCATATTAATTTTATTATCAATCGGAATTGGTATGCGTCTGTATGGTTGCATTACAGGTTTGACTTTTTCATCGGTTGGAATTTCCACCAAAATATCTTTAAATTTATTTTAAATTTAGTGTTTTACTTTCTTGCTCCATCTGATTCACATCTATACCTACTTTCAAAACTCCAAGACGAATTGCTGTATCTTTGCCTAGTAAATTTCTTGTTCCATTTTTTACAACAAATATAGTGCAATGATCTAACCTATCATTAATCTTAATCATCGCATCAAAAGAACCCATAACCTCCAGGGTGCCGATTCTCCGGCTTCGTAGAAGCGATCAAAGTGTCGGCGATTCTCCCTCCCTGATTTTCTGGGGAAGGTCCCTGGAGCTATTCTTGAATGGTGCGAATCAACCTCAATCGAGACTCCCCGTAGAATAAATGTTGACGATGTTGCCAGTGTTATTTGGAGATTCAAAATAAGAAAAGAAGAATAAAAATGTTTACAACCACTAATTAGTTGCGCAGTAACCGCAGTGCGTCGTTATTTGTTTTGCTTATGATTTCTTTTCTTTTGATAATTGGGTTATGGATTAATAATTTGTTGTGGATACCTAGTTTAATGCCTAGTTTAAGATATAAAACTCAGGCAAGTATAGATATATAATGTTGTTCTTTGCGAATAATTAAGCTTTTTGAAATATTTATCTTTTACTACTTTTAAATTGAAATTACCCTGTGCATTTTTGAATACTCTTGCCCTTTAACCTAAATTATATGTATCAAAATCATAGATATTATAACCTAAAGGTTATAATATCTATGATCAAAATATTTACCTTCTTTACTCTTTTAGCATGGAGAAACATTAGTTTTGTTTGGGTAAACATCAAATTTGGTTCAACTATTTCCAAAATATAGAGTTGAAAATAGTATTTTGTTACTTTCAAATCCATTTTTTAAAGTCAAATGCAAATATTAATGAGAATATTTTTTAGTTCCTTTTTTTTGTAAATTTAATATACTTACCTAGTCACCATTATTAATTTTTAAAATATTTTGTTTTTTTTTGTTTGTAGAGTTTATATTTCTTAGTTATTTAATAAATTTGTATACATTTGTGTTGTTTATTTTATTTTTGTGTGCCTAACCCAAAGTGCTTTGTTAAATTAGTTAGAAATAAAAAAATTGTTTTGGTCCATAAAACATTTATTGTTTATATAAAATGGGTTTGAATAATATTTTGTTGTATCATTCGTGCTCTTTGTAAATCTTCATTGGCTGCATTTTCTTGAATATCTGGTCTGTTTATCATTCCATCAATTCCATAACATACTTAACACACATTTACATTAAATTAATGCTTACCGAAACATTTTAATAAACTGTGTATCTCTTAGTTCTTGAAAAGCTTGCTCCCTTACATGGTATTGCTTTCTTGGTTGATTATTTAAATCTTCAAGAACCTCCAAATCTCTTATTAATTAATGAGCTAGTAAATATTCATCTATATTGTCCATTTTATAAATTAATCCAATCCACGAACTAAAGTTCGTGATCCAATCTCTAATTGAATTTAAAAAAAAAGTAACTTTAAAACTTAAAAAAGGCAAAATCTTCCAAACAAACGAAAATACTTGTATAAAACAAAAAATTATACCAACCACTGACTGACAACTGACTCCAAAATCAACAATTTTCAAAGACGAAAGACAGTAAACAGCTGACTGTTCTCTTAACTTTCGTTCGTTCTACTGCTTCAAAGGGAGAGAACGATGTTCTATTAAAAATACAGGGAGGGAGCTCATCCTTTTTGTCGAGAATAAGGCACCATCAAGTTTTAATAGAACCACGCCCATCTTTCTCTCGGGGAGCGCTGTTCCCTGGCCCGAGAATTCGCACCCAGAGGTACTTGGCTGCCATAAGCCATAAGTGTTTTGTTTGGTTCTTTGATTTGATTTTTGCATAATACATTTGTGCTCTTTAAATATTTCCAGGCCTCATCTGATATTAAATTTACCTTGCATCCAGAATCAATTAGCATATCTAGTTTAACTCCTCCTACATCACATTGTATTGTAGCTTCATCATTGACGTTGAATATATATTTAACATTTCCATCATCTAAAAAGTTTGTTGATGCACCTTTTCTAGGTTTTTTATAACTGTTTCTGGAATCATCAGGTCTTGTTTCAAATTTTCTTTTATTTTGTAACATTTTTGTTCTACAACATCTCTGGTAGTGTCCTATTTTCCCGCAGTTATTACATTTCCTTGTTTTTGCAGGACAAATTGAATGTATAGATCCGCCACATCTGCCACATCTCTTCTTAGGTATTTCATCTGTCATTTTGCCTTCCGATCTTGCAAGATGTTTACTGTGATTTGTAATGGTGTTAATATCATTGCTATCCTTTTCCTTCCGTTCATAGCTTTGCATTTGATGATTCACCATTTCCATTGTGTTTGCTTCCGTTATAACCTTATTCAGTGTAACATTATCCTCCAATGTTAAGATCTTCTTTCGCAACTCTGAAGAAATGCACTTTTCAATTATTTGACTAATAATATGTTCGTCCGGTTTATCAAATCTGCATTTTTTAGCCTGAACTCTAAGTTTGACCAAAAAGTGCTCAAAACTTTCTCCTTTATTTTGCTTGATGAGCCGAAAAATATGCCTCTCATATGTCTTGTTTTGCTGTGGACTAAAGTAGGTATCAAGTTTCTCTATGGCTACTTTAAAAGCGTCAACACCATCTGCTTCTTCTACACTGGCTCCAGGCAAATTAAAAAATATTGTTTGTAGTCCACTACCCCCAAACAATAACAATACTGCTCTCTTCTTTATAGAGTCCTTGATTTCAGCGGCTTCAAGATAAATTTGCAAGGAACGTTTCCACTTCTCCCATCTCAAATCCACAGAAGAGCTGTCTCCTTCAAGATCTAACTTCTCGAGTGGCGGTAATAAGTTTGCCATTATGTTCTGGAATAACCTGAAATAAAACATTTCCAATTTAATGGAAATCATTGCTTTCAATTGAATGAAAACCCGAAGTCCTTCAATAATTTACAAGGGTGCAATATACTACTTCCAATTTAATGGGAATCCTTGCTTTCAATTGAATGAAAACCTGAAGCCCTTAAATAATTTACAAGGGTGCAATATATTACTTCCAATTTAATGGAAAACCTTGCTTTCAATTGAATGAAAACCCGAAGCTCTTAAATAATTTACAAGAGTGCAATATATTACTTCCAATTTAATGGAAATCCTTGCTTTCAATTGGATAAAAACCATAAGAATCCAACTTAATGGAGTGTAATATTTTACTTCCAATTCAATAATACTACCTAAAATTTAAAATACCTCCCTGCATATCATTTTAAAGAACCAACCCTAACATAGTTTGCATTGCCTGGCTAAACGAGCATCTAGGTCAAACCCATATAGGTACTTATTCTCTTAAATTTTTTTTTTTTAGCTAGCCTAACCTAAGACTGTGATTCCGACACTGCTTTTAACCTAATTATGCTTCAAATTGTATCCTACTTAGATATGTTTAATTATATATATTGTAATAAATTACAATATTAATTGTTGTTGTGATTGGATAGATATTATTTATAATTAATATAATTGTTAAATTGTTATTTTTATTATTTTAAAATTTTTATTTTTAAAAGTTTTTTGGGGCTATTATTTATGATTATGTATGCTTTAATTCTAATTGAATCTTTATTTATCCCAAAACACCTTAAAACTTCTTTATCTTTATTTATTCTTTACTGTTTGCAAATTATATGTCATCAAAATCAAAATATGTAATTTTTATCTATTATTATTTTTAGATTTAGGTTATTTAAATTAATTATTAAGCATGAGTAACTCTTAACTACAGTAGTCGGTTCAAAAATATAAAATTTAACGATAAAATTATTTATTTTACTTATTATACACAAAATCAATGTTCCCTATACCTACACTACGGTACGACCATGGATACCTTGCAGTGCGCTGACACTTATACCCACGTGATCTTTTTCAGTTACCTCCGCCCTTATATCGGCGTTCGACGTTATTGTGTTATGTCGTTTGTTTTTTTTTTTTTTTCCGTTTCGGCCAGCTAGGGCCACGATGTTTCAACTCTCATAGATTTTTTTTTTTTTTTTTTTTGGATCCAGTATGCCTTCATTTTCTCTGAATGGGCTGCTTTCCGTTCCTCAGTCCATTTCGCAGCGGGTCGAGCTGCGCATTTGGAGTAGGAAGACTTGTGAGCGATGGAGGAATGGATTCTGTGAGACAGTCGTTGATGATCCATTCGTTCCAAATGAGCGAAGAATGTCATTCTTCTCTTCCTCATACACGTGATGATATCTTCATTGTTTAAATATAGTTCGTTGTTATGTCGTCTTCTATATTCTTCATTTTCCTTTACTGGACCTAGGATTCTTCTCAAAATTTTTCTCTCTTTGATTTCTAGTTTTCGTAACGGTCCCTTCATTGTTAGATGTAAGCACTCTGAAGCATATAAGGCAGCTGGTTTAACAACAGTATTGTAATGGCACAGTTTTAGGTTACGAGATAGGCTTCTACTTTTATATAGGTCTTTACCAATGTGATAGGCACCCTCAAGTTTGGCACAGCGACTTTCAATTGCTAGCTTTTCAGAGTTGTTGGGAGTAATCCATTTACCAAGGTATTTAAATTTACTGGTTCTTTTAACCTTTTCCGAGCCAATTTTAATATGGTTTGGGGCATTTTTCATATTGGTGATGAATTCAGTTTTGTTGTAGGCAATTTGAAGGCCCGTTTTAGCTGCAATGGTCTGAAGTATAGAAAGTTGTAATGTTGCTTCTTCAATGTTATTTGATAAGAGGGCAATATCATCTGCAAAGGCTAAACACTTTATGTCAAGGTTCTCCTTTTTATAACCAATCTGAATCCCACATGTGGAGGGTAATGAAGCAGACCATTCCCTGACTATCTTTTCCAGAACACAATTGAATAGTAAGGGAGAAATAAGGTCTCCTTGCCTTACACCAGTTTTTATATTGAAAGAGTCAGACATTTCCCCTCTGAATTTTACTTTGGAACTTGTGTTGTTTAGGGTTGCGTTAATCAAGGCAGTTGTTTTATGGTCCAAGCCAAATTCGTGGAGAGTTTTAATCAAGGTATTCCGGTCAATACTGTCGTACGCTTTTTTGAAGTCAACAAATGTTATGACAAATTTCTTTGATCTATTTTTGACGTACATAATAACAGTTTTCAGGTTGTGAATTTGTTCCGGGCATGATCTCGATTTCCGGAAACCTGCTTGATACTCGCCTAGTTGATGATCTAGTTGTACTTGTGCTCTATTCAATAATGCTCTGGAAAATATTTTGTAAGTCACTGACAAGAGAGATATACCTCTATAATTATTGAGATTACTTCTATCTCCTTTCTTATGCAATGGATGGATAATAGCTGACGTCCAATCCTCGGGCAAGATTTCGGTCACCCATATATTCTTAATGATTTGGTGTAGTTTATTTAGTGTGTCTAGGTCAGCAAATTTCCAGAGTTCTGCAACGATTCCATCCTCTCCAGCTGCTTTATTATTTTTGAGGTCATGAATAATCTCTGCTATCTCTTCTACAGTTGGAGGGAGACTGTCTTCAGGCGCTACATTAGGGTGGGCTTCCAGAACTTCATTTGGTTTATCAGCATTAAGTAGTTTGTTAAAGTAGTCAGCTAGAGCAGAAATGCAACTTGTATTATTGAGATTCAATTTTCCATCTAGACCTCTGATATGTAGTGTAGGAGGGTTGTACTTTGATATCTGTGTTTTAAAGGTCTGATAAAAATCTCTGGAATGATGTTGCTGGAAACTTTCTTCTATGTGTCTTATCTGAGCTTTATTAAAATTTCTTTTCTGTGCTCTTAATATTTTAGTAGTTGCTTTTCTACTGTTAAGAAATTCTTCATGATTGTCATTGTTTTTCTTGTTATTCCACTTTAGCCATGCCTTTCGTCTCTATTCAATTGCTTTTCACATTCTGCATTCCACCAAGGATGTTTTTGTTTCTTTCTCAAAGGGATCGTCTCGTTTGCAGAAATCACAATTACTTTCTTCAGATCTTCCCAGGTTGATTTCTTTTCCTTGTTTTTTAGAACTTCTGTGTATCCATTGTCATTTTTTAACTTTGTTGTGTCAAACTTTGGGACCTTTTTTGTGTTCTTAGACCTTCGAGTTCTATTGAGGGGAATGAAATGCATTTTTACTAGCGACATATAGTCAATATTTGCGTTTCTAAGTACTTTGACGTTTAAAATCTCTCTTTCTGACTTTTTTGATATAGCTACATGGTCAAGCTGAAATTCACCCATCATGATATTCGGGTGTTTCCACGTTTTAGCTTTTCTAGAAAGATGTTTGAAAGCCGTGGATTTGAGAACGAGATCACAGTTTTTACACAACTCTATGAGTCGCTCGCCATTTTTATTTGTCCTCTTATGTGCTGGGTACTCACCAACGATTTTGATATACTTTCTTTCCTTACCAATTTGAGCATTAAAATCCCCCATAAGGATAATGGTATGATGTTTTGGGATCTTGTCAATCACATCTTCTAGTTCTTCCCAAATCTGTTCAGTACTTTCAGCTTCTTTCCGGTTTGCTTCATTTGTGGGTGCGTGAAAGTTGACAATAGTATAAGCTTTGTTGAGTGATTTGAATGATAGAAAAGATAACCTTCCATTAACTGATGTAAACTCAAATATAGAATTAACCATCTTGTTGCTGACAATAAAACCTGTACCTAGGTGAGGTATATTTTTTGCCACCCTCTTGCCTGGTTTGCCTTTGTATATTCGGAAACCTTGAGACTCAAAACTACATTCATCAATATATCTTGTTTCTTGAAGAGCTGTTATTAGTATATTCCGTTTGCTCAGTTCATCCAGTGTTTGCTTCAATTTTCCGACTTGAAGAAGAGAATTGATGTTGATTGTTGCAAAATACGTTGGGTTTTTTTTCTTTTGACTTTTACACGAAGGCGTAGGCTCCCCAGACTCCGAAGACCTACTTGCTCCACGATATGTGGAGGTGGATTGATTACCACCTGGGGTACAATTATATCCGTTAGGTGTTTTCTTCATGGTTATAGTTAATGTGGTATAATTATTATGTTTGAATCAAATTGTGTTAGAATAATGTTTAAAAGATATTAAAATTCATCATTTACAAAATTTTATAGGTATTATGAAAGTGATTGTAATAAAAACTAGCAAAAAACATACCGTAAATTCACTTGTTGATTGTATCTGGCTTTGTGGAACCGGCAACGATTTGATGTTTGGATATGGAGTCGTCCCAGGAACAGCTATCTCGTTCTCATCTTATTTAAAATTGGCATGGAAAACTTGGCTGTTACTTCTCCAGATGTCCAGGTTTATTATTTCAGGTTAGTGTAATGAAATTTTTATTTTAATTCTTGTAGATAGGGTTTATTGATAAATGTACAATTTTCAGTTATTTTTGGTTATACATTCATTTTAACTTATACACAGGTTATTATGCGGCCATCTTTCTTTTATAATTTCATTTGACAGGAAGTCGCCATTAAAATATAACAATTTTTAAAAACAATCAGACGTGAATTGGCCTTCGGATGAAATTAGACTGACCTATTTTCCCATTTTTCACGGGTTTTTATATGATAACGCCGGAAGTTCCAAACATGGCCGATTTTTCGAAGTCTTTTGTTTTTTCTAACCTTTTTGCAATGAATTTTTAAAAAATTAAATTTTTAATTTGGCATTTTCTGACTTTCTAATTGTTATTAATTGAATCTATATAACTTATGATATCACAAAAATAAACTTTTCAAATTTTAAAACCCATTTTTCCTATTAAAATTAAAGACTTTCTGGAGCTACATAATGGCGGACACCTTAACAATTAATAATGATTATTTTTAACAATTGTGAGCAAATATTTCTTTTTTACACTTGATTTTAACAAAAATGAAAATTTACATAGCCAAATATAATCAGAAAACCCTTTTTTGTGATAACAATTCTTATTTTAGTTTATATTTGCTTTTAAAATCTACTGCGTCATAACAATTTAAATATAAATTTTGTCAAATAAACAATCCACAGTTTTAATAAATAATAACACTAATTAAACACTTAATATTAGGTTCATGTCTTTTCATTGCAATCACTTTTTCTTAAGTTTATATTATCAGTTTGTGATCACTATATCACTATTTAAAGTGTCTTTTCACTGGATTTATCAGTCACAATGTCCTTGGTAAATCTTTAATTAGTTAGTCTTTGTTTATAAACAACCAAATCACTTTCTAACAATTTTACATATGATAAATTTCAATCTTTTTTTTAGACTCTCTCAAGTTATTATCCTGTATCAAAACATGGAATGTACCAAGCTTGTACTATCATCCGATACATTGTAATATGGAATCATCACTTTGATGCTTAAATGAATTCATAAACATTGGTTGGGTAAGTCACATTTGTTTATTTAGTTATATTTCTAATCTATGATACTATTTATTTTATTCTGATAGCTAATATTTGTTTGTTGAATTTAGATTTTGCTAATCATAAAATTAATTGAATATAGTTGGATATTATTTTCTACCCTAAATAATAATTTGTAATTATCTATACCTATTTAATTCTTATCTTATAACTACCTATAAAAAACATTATCAAACTTATTATTAATATAAACTTTAGTTACTTATATCTTATTTATATTTTGATTAAACTAACTTTATATAACTATTAGAATTGTTTTCCTATAGCTAACATTAGATTCATATTATTCAATATTGCCACATTTTAATGTTTATTTTCTTTTTATTTTTAGCCTAATTATCATAGGATAATGGACTTAATTATTGAATCGACTCCTGATGTTAATGCTTCTTCTTAAAGACTCATCTTTTATCAAGTTATTTTTGTGTTTGTGTGTCAATTGAGACTTATTAAATAGTTTCAATAAAGAAGTTTTATGGTATATTCACCATTTATAAGAAAGACTTCAAACTTATATCCATTTTTTATAATTTATCACAATCTCATATTATATTTTGGGTAAGTTATTCTTTTTATTATTTTAAACTATTAAAATATATAGGTACTAGTTATTACCAAATATGTAAACATAATTTGGTTAATTGTAAATGTCAAACAAGTAACTATTATTCGTTGGAAGTTACGTTGAAACGAAGAGTTTTTTATTATTCTTAATAAAATAAATATGATTTTGTAGTTAATTACTGGCAAATGTAATAATTGTACAACAACAAGATCACAATCTTATGCCGGTTGTCATTGTTCAAATTTTCTTGAAACTAACCTTACTAAAGTTTGCTTATGATATTTAACGAAGTATTCGCCCCTTTTTTAAGGTTCTAAACCACTAGAACATGACTGGACTGTCTTAATTGTATAATTAAACTGAACGCAAATGCAAACTTAACCTGCCAAAGTTTGACAACTAAGTAGTTATTACCCATTGTTCCGGTTGTTAAAATAATAATGTCGTACCTTAATCCTCGTCGCCACTTGTAGGGGGACATAAACAACAGATGAAATAGTTATATTTGAATGTCAGATTGTATGACTGTCAGTTTCTATTGACATTGTTTTTTGTGTGTCAAAAATATGATTCTACGAAATAATATTGTTATAAAATGTTTTTCGTACTTCCGGGCCTAAAGTGACAACTTCACTCCCTTGTGACAGGTACTAAAGTGTCACATTTAATCCCTCCGGGATTAAATATTGAGGAAACTCCCGGAACGATTAAATCAGAAACAAACGAATTTAAGGGATATTTTTCTAGATTTCGGTGGTAACAATTCTTCACCTACTTCGCCTGCTCTTTTATCAATATCAGATACACCTTCTTCACTCATGATACCAATAATTATCATAATGTTTCTTTACAATGACACTAGTAATGACAATGTTTCTAAATTATAACTGTCACAACGCAATGTTACTATGGGAACTTATTTTAAAGACAGTTTATTAAATGAGTTGAAGAGAGAAAAAACTGCTTGAAATTATTGATATAATTAATAAAATCATACCGGAAGTACGAAAAGTATCGTATATACCTTGCGACTGAAGTACATTTAATCCTTCAGGTAAACTTTACCTTCAGGATTAAATGTACTACTTCAGTCCCGCGGTATATAATGTACTATTATTAAAACTGTATCAAATGTAAACAAGTTATTGTTTAATTAGCAGCTAATTTGTGAGTACTAACAGGTTATGGGCCATTAGTACAGAAGAAACTAATTCCTGAAGAAGAAAAATAAATAAAATGTCGACACCGGAGGTAATGCTTACTTATACTAAGCTAGAGAAAGATAACTTTAGCCACTGGAAATTTAGAGTCAAACTGATTTTAGAGGAAAGGAAGTTAAGTGATGTGCTTTTTAAAACCAGAAATGAAATAATAAATGCATAACTTGAAAGTAAAGATACAGAGGCACGTAACGTAATCTTCCACTCGTTACCTGACAAATTTATTGATATCATTAAAAATGCTAACACTGCCGCCGAAATGATTACACTTCTTGAAGATACATTTGAAAGAAAGAGTGTGGTGAATAAGCTACATTTACGAAGAAAGTTAATTAATCTTAAATGCGATACCAGTCTTCAAGAACATTTCCTAAAATTTGATAAACTAGTTACCGAACTCGAAGTTACAGGTACAAAGTTAGAAGTTATTGACAAAATATGTTATTTACTATGATCACTGCCAGAAGTTTATTAACAAGTTGTAACATCTATAGAAACAATGAGTACTACTACTTCTGATTTAAAATTAGACTTCGTCAAGGCACGACTTTTAGATGCTGAAATAAAGTTACAAGATAAAAGCAAGGAGTTTCATGGAAGTTCACAAGAGAATGCATTCTCATCTAACTGCTACACATGTAATAAACCCGGACATATTTCACGAGACTGCCAATACAAGGGCGAAACAAGTGGCTTTCATAATAACAACAGAGGAAGAGGGGATTTCCACAACTCTAATAGACAGAGAGGTCACCAAAGAAATTATACAACTAACCAACAAAATGCTCATTTGACTAATGAAAGTACTGAACATTATACGTTCTATGACTCCGCATTTATAACTACAAATGTGGCACTCAATATCAATACTGAAGAGGGGTGTATCAAACTAGTAATTGACTCGGGGTGCACGCAACATATCATCCAAGACAAATACGAAAAGTACATGTCAAATATTTGTTATAGGAAACACCAGCCAAAATTAATGTTGCCAATGGAGAATATGTAATAGCCGAAAAGACTGGCAATTTGATAACTTATTTTAAGGGCAATAAAATAACACTATTAAATGCTCTAATAGTTAAAGGCATATCTTTGAACTTAGTTTCTGTAAAATCAATTGTTGAAAAGGGATTCGCAGTGCATTTCGAAAAAGATAAAGTACAAATATATAAAAATGGCACAAATATACTACATGAAGCTGGAATAGAAGGCAAATTATATGTTATGAATGCAGAAATAAGATACCAAGAAGAAAATTGTAACGTAACGAAAAGTATTTACGATATTTGGCATAGACGTCTAGGACACCTAAATAGAAAATCACTACGAATGCTTGATTTACCGTACTCACTAAAATGCTGCGGTGAATGTCAACAAGGAAAAGCTACAAGAGCTCCATTTTTTCCAACTATTAGACCAAGATCAAGGGCACTGGCTGAATTACTTCACACGGATATCGCAGGTCCAATGAGAACGGAGGCATACAATGGTGAAAGGTATTACCAAACTGTCATTGATGATTACTCACATTTTTGTGTTGTATACTTACTGACAAATAAAAGTGAAGCTACTGAAAACTTGATAAAATTCATAAACACTATTGAAACACAAACTAACAACAGGGTCAAACGAATAAGAAGTGACAATGGCAAAGAATTTACAGCTAACCGAATTAAGAACTTTTGTGAAGAAAAAGGAATCATTCAAGAATTAACATTACCATACTCTCCTCAAAGCAATGGTGTAAGCGAGAGAATGAACAGAACATTAGTGGACAAGGCACGAACAATATTGCTCGAAAGTCGAAATACTTGTGGGGTGAAGCAATCAAATGTGCAGCATATCAGCTAAACAGATGTCCTAGTAGCGCCATCAATTACTGGACCCCAGCATAAGTGAAGTATGGACACAGAGATTTAGACAAGCTAAGAGTTTTTGGATCTAAAGCATGGGTATATACTTTGCCAAAAGGAAGCAAACTAGAACCAAGAGCAAATACACCAATGGAAAACAATTTCACTGTTGATAAATCCTACCCAGTAGTAAATAACAGACCTTACAGTGAGCTAATAGGTTGTCTTTTATACCTTGCATCTACGAGTCGACCAGACATTTCATTTGCGACTTCGTTCTTAAGCCGACATTTAGAGAAACCTCAATACACATACTCTCAGAATGCACTGCCTTGCAAAATTCCAGGGCTAGATACCTAGGAGCACATGAAATAGAGGAAGGGGATCTACCTGATTTGAAGACCGACGATGTCCTAAACTTCCTCCGGAAAATAGGACTCGAAGAGCTGCTATAGGTCTGAGAAAATATCAGAACATGGCAAGTAAGGGGGGACACGATAGATCCTATAGGTCGCAGTGTAATTATCACCCCTAACTCATACATACATACATACATACAAGCCCATCAATCCGTATATTATTATACATAAGACCATGAGGTTAGTTCATTGTTTATTTTAAGTGGATCTATATTTTGTTTTTTTTGGACCTTCGCAGTATTTTTATTGTTATACGTACTAATAAAAATAAACGAAATAAAAATTGGAACTTCTTCGTTGTGGTGTATGGCCTTAGCTGCCGGGTCTATCCGGCAAATAGAAACTAGCTTTTGACAGCTACAAGTTTTTCATTTAAGTAGTGGTATTCCTGGGTAGCAATACATTGTGTTCCATGGAAACAAGTAGTGGAAGGGGAAAATTAAAAAATAATTGCGCATGGGTATTAAATAAAGAGATAGGTCTAAAGATAAAATTAGATACAAATATTTAAAATTGTTTCTATTTAAACATCATTAATACACTTTTTTACATATATATTGTTGTTTTATTCACCTTCTTTATTTATATTTATTTATATTTATTCGTAAATTTTCATTACAAATTTTCTGTTACATATTTGCTTAAATATGTAAATGTAGTTAATTAAATTAATTGAATACAAAAATTACAGGTTACTCAATATTGTATTAACATTTTAATATGGCAGTAAGAATAGCATACACTTCCAATTTGTGTATTATTTTATAAATTTTCAAATATAATTCTTGAAAGAACAAACTTTTAATTCTAACTGGCATTGGTTATTATAAGCTATTAATCACATTACAATAAACAGCAATGTGGTTCTAATGCCGGGTCCAGACCAAGCAGACAAAACGAAAACACAATTCTGAAACAAAAACATGATAATTGTCATCAAAAGACAAAACAAAATTGAGTCCACACCAGAACAACAAAATATAAAAACAAAATTCAGTTGGTGACGTTGTTGTTGTGATTAGTGTTGGTTAACCATGTGGGGTTTTAATCAAGAGAAAAATGAAACTGAAGATTTATTGCTAGCCGCAAGTTGTTTTTTTTTGCTCTCATCATCATCCCATGTTGCTAAAAGAAAACCCAAACGTTTTTGGATTAGACCAAGCCTAAAAAAGCGAGAAAGTTGTTCGATAGACAAATTGTTAGTTCAGCTGCGCGCAGATGATATTGGACTGTGGTGAAATTCGATCAAGCTTCAAAAATTTTTTAAGAATGTCCACCGAAGATTTTGAGAATCTGATATGCCTTGTTGGTCCTGCAGTTGCAAAAAGACATACTTACTTTAGAAATGCTATAAGTGTAACAGTTAGCAATCACTTTAAGATTTTTAGCAACAGGTGATTCCTACCACAGCCTAATGTATCTTTCAAAAGTATCAAAGCAATCAATATCTGTAATAATACCTGATGTTACAGTTGACAGAAGCAAACATGAACCCTGGGTGGGCGTGTCCTTGTCGCTGTAGTTGTATTTTCATCTCACTTATGCAGCCACTAAAATTGATATTATCGTTAACATTGGCTCGTGATTGGCTGATTGTGATAACCTTGAAATTAGTTGGCATATTTTCCGCGGACCATGTTTGCTTCTGTCGACTGTATGTCGTTCTCTTTATTTCTGACAAATACTGACATTTCACATATAAAAAATACCTAGCAATACATAACTAATACATGTGTCTCTATCTATTAATGGATATATAACATTTTCCCGCGTCGTATATAAAACAGAAATATAAAATTCGAAAAGAAAAATAAATAACAAATTATATAACTTCACAAAGTAACTGAAACTATCTAATATAATCGTTAAAACGCACAGGTGGACGCACTGTTCTCGCAGATCGACGTGAATAACTATTCTGTACTGAAACGTCTTGACGTTGATTCTCTCTGTTAATAATATACCAATTCGATGATGTTGGTGATTTTTCTTCAATCGTTGGTTCAAATGAAACTTTTCGTTGAATAACAGGTTCTTCTGTTAATTTCTGTTGTATTGCCGATTTTAACAATTGATTAATATGACGTTTAAATTCAAATCCATCATCTAATCTTACTTTGTAATGTAGAGATCCATATTTTTCTATAATTTCCCCAAATTTCCATGTAGGTTTAGCATTTGACGGATAGTATCTCGCTTGAACACGATCTCCTACTTCTAATTGTCTGCTCTTTGTCAACGTTATTTTATTATCATTTCGTTTTTCTTCTTTTGGAGGTCGTATTGCATCTAGTCTGGTTCGAATCTTTCTATTAAGATACAACTCAGCTGGTGTCTTCCCAGAAGCGAGTGGTGTTGCATAATATCGCAGTAATATTTCTTTTAATTGAAGATGCATTGATCCCTTTTCAGGTAAAACTTTAAGTTTTTTCTTAATTAACTGTACTGTTCTTTCAGCTAAGCCGTTTGAGGTGGGGTGTCCTGGTGCAATAAATTTCTGTTGGATTCCTCTTGTTTCACAATATAAACTAAATTCATTTCCAGTAAAAATGGTTGCATTGTCACTGACTGTTTGACTAACGACTAAACTGAATTTAAAGGTTCTGGTTCGAAGTAAAAACACTGACGATAGTCTGTGGATAACCATGAGTACTGAAGATGTCTTCTAAAAGTGTGATTGTTATTTGTGATGTTGGAGCTTTCTCTGTTATACGTGTTTCGATCCATTTACTTCTAGCGTCGATTAGAATTAGTATAAATTTGTTGGGAAAGGGACCCGCATAATCGATATGTACTCTTTGAAAATTTTCTTCTGGTGGTTTCCATGGATGTGTTGGTACTTTCGTTGGACTTTTCTGTAATAATGCACATGGCTCACACAATTTTACTAGATTTTCTATATCTGTCCATCTTTTCCCATGTACAATACATACGTGCTAAGCGTTCCATTTTGACTATATACCAATATGTGTGTGATGTAATTCACATAGCATTGCTGGTTGTAAAGATTTTGGAATTATAATTCTATTACCTTTGAAAATCATATCTTGTTATATTTAGGATTCTGGATCTTTCTTTGTACCATTCATTAGGTCATTTTTCAACTTTCTTAAATTCTCGTCTTTATTGGTTTCCTGTTGAATCATCTTATATGTAATTTCATCACTGCAAATCTCGTTTATCATATAATCGTATAACTCTGTTGTCTCGTCATTCGTTAAATTCTCTTCTATCATTTCTATTCTTGATAAATAATCGACATTTGTATGGTCTTCAGCTCTTCGGTGTACTACTGTATAATCGAACCCGGATAAGAATGTTGCGTACCTCAGCAAAGGTGCTGATGTCATTGCAGGCAGCTTTGCATTTTCGTTGAATATTCTAGTAAGAGGTTTTTTGTCTGTAATTAAAGTAAAATGTCTTCCATAAACGTAAGTAAAAAACTTTATTAATCCAAAATGTATTGCAACTGCTTCCCGGTCAAGCTGACTGTAGGTTTTTTCACTCTTTGATAAAGAACGTGATGCAAATGCAATAGGTCGCTCTACCCCATCGAAAATGTGAGATAGTACTGCAGCTACGCCTGTAGCTAATGTCAAAGGTAATTCTGGATCAAATAGTACTAACACTGCTTCACTTGCGATTTCCCTCTTTAAATTGTCGAATGCTGATTGTTCGTTTCTTCCCCAATACCATTGTTGTCTTTTCTGCAATAATTTACGTAGGGCTGCTGTCTTTGTCGATAAGTCTGGAATGAAACGACTGTAATATGTTACCATACCTAGGAATGCGTGAATGTCATCGCTATTTCTGGGTGCTGGAATCTTTTGAATTGCTTCCACTTTCTTTAGATCTTTGCATATTTTATTGTGTTCTACTACGTACCCCAAATAGGAAATTTTCTCTGCAAAAAAGATGCATTTCTCTTGATTAACATGTAAATCGTTCTTCTGCAGACAAGAAAGTAATGCAAGTACTCTTTCAAGGCATTCATCTTTTTATACTCCATGTACTATAATATCGTCGAAATAAGAAATGGTACCTTTCAATCCTCTTAGTATATTGTCTATAATTCGATTAAATTCGTCTGGTGCTGTTTTGATGCCAAAATTTAGACGTTTTACTCTATATGTACCTTTATGTGTTGTAATTGTTTGTATTTTTTCACTTTCTTCATTAACCATTACATGTAAATATGCTTTGTAAAGATCTAACTTACAGAAACATCGTGAACCTTTGAGTGTATGTAAAATTTCTTCTATTTTCTTAATTGAATATTGTGCAGTTTCCAGTTGTGGGTTGACGGTTATTTTGTAGTTTGCACATAAACGTACTTCCCCATTTGCCTTAGGAACTGGCACCAATGGAGAACCCCAATCACTTGTATCGATTCGTGTAATTATGTCGTTTTTCTCTAGAGTTTCTAGTTCTTTTTCTACTGCACTGCGTAAAGCATAAGGTACGTCTCTTGGTTTTGCATTTCTTCGTAATTTCAAGGAGCATTTTATCCCAGGTATACAGCCAATTTTTTCTTCAAATACTGTTAGATATTTTTGAATTAATTCTTTAATGGGCGTAATTGAATAGCATTGTCGTGCACATTGGGATTGTTGTGATGGTTGTTCGAGATCTTGTAAATTATATATATCTAAGCTTCTGATCCAAGATATGCCTAGTAATGGAGTTTGATAAGTAGATGAAACAATAAACAATAATTCTTTCGCAGATCTACCTTTATACTGTACGTTAACTGTTGTTACCCCAATAGGGTGAAAAATTCCTGCCGTATATGATCGGAATCGAATCGTAGTTGGTTTAATTTCAACTGGAATATTCAGATTGTTAAAAAGGTTTTCTGGTTTTAATGTATAACCTGCTTGATACGTATAAAGAACCAATATTAAAAAAAAAATTTGGGTTTATTCAGCTAAAATGACACATTAATAAATCAATTAAATAGACAGAACAATCAGTCTATAACTGTTTCCATAGAGATACACATCATTCTCCCCTCCTAAGATGTCTGGTACTCCTCCATGTATACCGGTGGGCGCCTAACTCGGATAGATCGCCGAACAGTGCATTGCTGTGTACCTGATAGTCCTGGCTCTTCGGCTACAGCTGTTTCGGTGCTATTCGCAGGCGCAGATGGTTCATCGTTTTCGTTGTTGTCATCGGAGGATATAGAAAAATATTCGTCTGGTTCATCTGAGGGGATTGGTGCCAGCTTCCTATTGGAAATCGTACCTTCTCTTCCATCAGAGTACCTAACTTAAGAATAATGCGGGTTACTTTGAATCAGGTACCCTTCATCCACGATGGAATCGAATTTAGAACGGCGCACGTTTCTTTTTATTAGGATGGGTCCAGGGGTAGTAAGCCAAGAAGGCAATGATACTCCGTTTGGACTTCTGCGAGGGTGACTGAACATTCTTTCATGGGGCGTAGCGTTTGTAGCTGTGCACAACAGCGACCGTATTGAATGTAAACTTGAAGACAGAACCAGTTCCCAGTCGGCTATATCCAGACCCTTGGACTTCAGACTCAACTGAATGGTTCTCCACAAGGTAAAATTTAGGTGTTCAACTTGTCCATTGCCTTGTGGATTGTACGGTGTGGTGCGGCTGCAAGCTATTCCAAGTGAGACGAGATATTGAATTATTTCTTGAGACATAAACGATGTTCCTCTATCTGAGTGTTTGTACATTGGTGTGCCAAAAGTATAAAATATTTCATTCAAGCAGTTGATCACAGTAGATGAGTTCATGTCTTTACATGCAAAAGCAAAAGGGAAGCGACTATACTCGTCTATAACAGTTAGAATATACTTATTCTTTGACTTTGATGGAAGTAGCCCTTTACAATCTATATTAAGTCGTTCTAAGGAAGCTGGGAAGCTGTCGCTTTTATAAGTTGTCCGTGTGTATTTGCGTAGCGGGGCTTAATTTCAGCGCATATTTTACAGTTTGCAGTCATTTGTCGGATATCATTGACCGAATACGGAAGATTTTTTGATCGCACCCAGTGATTCATACGAACAATTCCTGAATGAGAGAGGTTATCATGTAAAGTTTTTAAGTTGTTAATATCCATATTTGCACATACTCTAGTCAAAGCATCGGCGACTATATTTTCTTTACCAGGACGATATACTATGTCGTATTTAAAACAAGACAACTCTAATCTCCTACATTCAATTTTCTCATTCTTTATTTTGCTCGAATGAATTTGGTTAAACATGAACGCTACCGATTGTTGGTCTGTTATTAAGAGGAAGTGCCTGCCGATCAAGTAGTGACGCCATTTACGTAGTGCTTTGACTATCACGGCAGCTTCTTTTTCAATAGATGAGTGTCGCTTTTCTGCATCAGTCAAAGATCGTGAAAAATACGCTATCCGTTTTGAGAGAGAGACGCAGCCAGTGCGTTTTCCGAAGCATCAGTTTCCACTGTGAACATAGCGTTTTCATTAATAGCGGACAACGAAGCCTTTGCAATATCTCTCTTTAATTCGGTAAAACAAGTGATTGCTCTTTCAGATAATGGAAATGTAGATATTGACAGAAGCGGCTTTATTCTTTCTGAAAAATTATGTATCCATCTAGAATAATGAGCGAAAAATCCTAGAATCCTTTTCAATGCGGTCGTATTTTCAGGCGCTGGTAGGTCGAGCAGTGGTTTAAGGCGATTCTCATCAGGTCGAATTTTTATAGAGTAACCAAGAAGGTTAATCGTTTCTTGACTGAATACACATTTACTCTCATTTAGTGTTAGATTGTATTTGGATGCAGCCACCTTAAATTTTGACAGATTAGCATCGTGTTCTTCCTTCGTCTTTCCACATACGGTGACATCATCTAAATATGCAAACGTACCACTCAAGTGTTCTTCGTCTATTATATAGTTCAAAGTGCGTTGGAAGGCCGCCACACCATTAGTGACCCCAAAAGGGATTCTTGTGAATTGATAAAGTTTTCCGTTTGCTTCAAATGCAGTGAAAATTCGTTCTTTTTGAAGGATGGGTACTTGGTGATACGCGCTTTTTAAGTCGATTTGACTGAAATAGTTGTATTTAGCGACTTTTGCGACAATTGTTTCTATCTTTGGCAAAGGGAATGCATCCAATTCGGTAAATCTATTAATGGTTTGGGAGTAATCTATTACCATTCTCTTTTTGTGTAATCCTCCGCCTGCAATTAGTACCTGGGCTCGCCAGGGTGAGACACTGGGTTCAATAATTCCATCTTCAAGTAGTTTGAAGACTTCTGTTTTTATGAAACATTCATCGTCGGTGTAATGGCGTCAGGATCGAACGGCGATTGGTTTCGTATGAGGAGATAGGTTAGTAAAGATGCCGGGGGTACTGATGCTTTCATGGCATTACAGATACGTAATGATTCTTGACTTCCTCCAAACTCTAGTTCTAAAGAAGAATGGTATTTAAGTATATCGTGACCGATAATTGCATCTGCGCATAGATTGTTAACAATTAAAAGAGGTTGGTTTTTGTATTGATGTTTCTCAATCTGAATATTTACGTAACAGACACCGTCGACGTAAGAAACATGACTAAGAGAGATAGTTTGACGGCTAGGTTTTACCTTTATTTTCAGTATCTCGACCAAACTTTTATTTATAAAACTGACAGTGCTCCCAGTGTCTAAGGCTTCTGCTTTAAACCCGTTAATTAATATTGGTGAAGTAGCCTTTCTTAGACTGCTTGGAGAGGCAGCGGAGATTACGGAGAGTGTGTTGTCGCACTGAATAATGTCATCTGTTACCGCGTTAACTTTGTGTCTTTACTTCGATCTGCACACGTTTGCGAAATGACCCTTTTTGGAACACAATTGGCAATTTTCATTAACCGCAGGGCATTTTATGCGCTGATGAACATTTCCACCACAAAAGAAGCAGCGTTTCTTTTAATTCGGATTAAAGGAGTGCGTGGATGCCGCCGCCAAGTTATTATTTGATCTTTCATCATCTTGTAAGGCATTGAGATTTAGTGTGTTAGTGTTCCCGAAAGCTTGTGAGTTTATTCCAGCATCTTCAAGGGAAATTGCTAAATTGACGGCTTCATCTAGACTCAGGTTTAACTTCTCTAACAGTCTCTCTCTTATTTTCTGGGAACTAATACCCGCTATAAATGCTCCTCTCTTTGATTGTTTTTGATGTTCTTCTGCTGATACATTAGTGAAATGACACTCAAGTGCAAGAAGTTTTAGTGCTTGTACATATTCTTTTATTGATTCATCCACTCGTTGCTTTCGCGTCGCCAACATGTGCCTGGCGAGTATTTCATTCTTAGGCTTTACGTATAATTTTTCTAAGATATTAACGGCTTCATCGTAGGTTTTGCATGCACGTATGTACGAAAATATTGTAGGTGACAGATGATTGACAAGAAGCTTCAATTTCATTGAGTCTCCGGCGTTAGGGGTACATTCTTCGGATAAGAAATTTTGAAAAGTGTAATACCAATGAGTCCATTTTAGATCGGATGCGGAAGCACTTGGTTCATCTTCAAATCGCTCTGGGCGGAGATAACGTGACATGATTGAAATAGATTTATTTTCTGTTTCTTCCGTCATGTTGCAGATTCTTCTTAATTCGTTTCGATAAAAATTTTAGCTGAATAAATTGATACGTATAAAGAACCAATTAAAAAAAAACTTGGCTTTATTCAGCTAAAATGACACATTAATAAATCAATTAAATAGACAGAACAACCAGTCTATAACTGTTTCCATAGAGATACACATCACTGCTGCTGAGTCAACTTGAAATTTCTGCTCTTTACCTTCAATCATAACTGTAGCAAAAAACTTACGGATATCTGATTGAACTGTATCTTCCGCATCATAAATATCTACGATTGTTTCGCAGCTGAAGGTGTTCTCTATATGTGAAAATTCTGGAGCATTCAGAGTATTTATTTCATTGTCATTTGTAAAATTTTCTGTTGATACTTCATTGGTTGCTGTTGACTTCTTTTTATCTTTAATAAGTGTTTTTAAACATACTCGTGGTACATGTCCAGTTCGATTACAATTTCTACAATGTAGTTTATTCTGATTAACTCTACATTCGGATGCTAAATGGTTGTTACGACCGCATGAATTGTTGAAACTGTTCTGCGTCCATCTTACTTTTTTTTATAATTGTCGATGTTATCAATATGCTCGAAGGAATGTATTATTGTACTCTAAATACTTGAATTGTGTAACTGTAAGTTTAAAATGCTAATTTATCTTATTTTTTACTCTAGTCGCCATTTGTTATGTCGTTCTCTTTATTTCTGACAAATACTGACATTTTACATATAAAAAATACCTAGCAATACGTAACTAATACATGTGTCTCTATCTATTAATGGATATATAACACCTGAAGTATGTAAAGCTTTAATTAGCAGTCTTAGTGGTTATGTACAGGTATGTTTAACTTTTTTTATAACTATTTAATATACATATACTATTTAACTATATATGTGTATAGGTGTTAATTCACCTTAAAATTGGTTCAGGAATACACTGTTAAAATATTGACATGATATGTGGGAGCACCCTGTACAATTGAATGATTAAAAAATACCTAGTTTTTCAATTTGATAAACTTTTAAAAAAAATAATAGATATTAATTAACTTACGTGTGTTTTTCCTGAACATCCAACTTGCAAGCTCTTTCGAGGCTTATTTTTGTCTCGCAAAAAACTTAGCAATTCATAACCAAACCATTTTGAACTGAAAAGTTTCCCAGCCCCAGATTTTTTAAGCTTCTTGTAGTTTCGTCTTTCTCTAGCATACTGGTTGTTAACATTCTTTATTTTCTTCTCAACATCATTTAGTGGCACATTTAGCGATAAAGAAATTTCCTTTAATGCATCTGCTTTCTTGTAGCGATTTTTATAATCTTTATTTTTAGGGTCCCATAATATCGGATGCTCCCTGTAAAGTTCTATTAACTTGCATGTATTTTGTGTATTCCACTTCTTGTCCCCCGACATGTTTAGAAAAATACACATATTTATTTAATCACTACACAACAGCGCAATACACTTAATTTTGATAAAAATTGTACATTCTATTTTGGCACGCACACGCGCCGCCAACTTGTCGTCAAATACACAGACAATACAGAGACCTTTTGATCTTTACCGACCTGAGACGGGACTTGAAAAAGTTTTCAAATTTGCAAACAAAAACAAAATTGTAGCAGATATGTCTCAACAAATGTTTTCGATTTCGCGAAACATGAATGTTTCTGTTTTGTCTGCTTGGTCTCGACCCGGCATTATATAGTATTAATCCAGTATTTTAAAATGTTACTCTAATTTTTCTCTTTGAATTTGAACAAATTATTATTTTTTTTTTAATTTCCGTATATAACCCCTTAAGAGAATTCGAATTGTTGCCCTATGTTACATGACCAAAATGTATCTACTTTTGTCTCCTATAGTTCTCACTCCCTCTAATGTTGGGAGTCAATACTCAGTATACGACGGATTGTCGAATGCGTAACTTTTGCATCATTGCTTTGCCCCAACAACGATGACGCATAGCCACAGGGTTTTTAGGACATTACATCAACCATCATTTCAATCAGTGGTTCATGAATCACATTTTTAATCATTGTATGGCCTCGATGGGGTGTTTTCCGCCAAGAACCATTCAACTTTAGCCTAAGGGAGGCCATTGTTGCTTCTTTGCCTTTGTTGGCGATATATCCTTGGTGTTTATTCCAGTTGAGGGTTGCGTCCAGGAATACTCCTAGATACTGAACTTCACGTTGGAATGGCACCCTGGGGTTGTAGAAAAGAAAATAAAAGGGGTTGTATTGGTTGGGTTTACTTTCATACCCTCCATGCCACACCACTCTTCAGCTTCATTCAGAGCTAATTTGTTCCACAGTAGAGGCGATAGAACCCCATCCTGCGGACACTTCCTCTACATCAAGATCTCCAAAAACTCCCTATGTATCTTAGCCTCCACGATCCGGCTCTTCAATATGGATTTTATCCACCAACATAGTGTCGTTCACCACATTTCTCTGAGCTTCCCTGATGAATAAGCACTACCAGGTCTTATCATTTTCATGTGGAAGGTTTTCTATGTAACAAGAAAATTTATCAGTCTCATTAGATGAGAGTTTGATGAGTGTTGGAATTAACTCCGTATATACTATACTTGTTATCACCATCGTGAATGCTCGTGTGGTTAACTAAACTTTTTTTTTGTCTAAACGATTTGGCACAAATTTGACATTTGAACTGCTTTTCACCTGTATGGATACTCAGGTGGTAAACTAAATCTTTTTTTTGGGTAAACGATTTTGAACACAATTCACATTTGAATGGTTTATCGCCGGTGTGAACTCGTATATGTCTTTTTAAATTGCATCCATGGCTAAAAGATTTTAAGCATATCTGACACTTAAATGTTTTTTCGCCCGTGTGTGTACGAATGTGATTAACAAGTTCACCGTTTTTTGAAAACGATTTGCAACAAATTTTACATTTAAATAGTTTTTTCTCTGAGTGAACAATTAAATGTTTATTCAATTCGCTGTTTGTATAAAAAGATTTTAAGCAAGTCTCACATTTAAATGGTTTTTCACCGGTGTGTGTACGAGTGTGACGAACTAAACTAACTTTTTCTACAAACGACTTTGGACAACATTCGCATTTGAATGGTTTATCTCCTGTGTGAAGACGCATATGTTTTTTCAAGCTGCTTTGCTGACTAAAACATTTTAAACAAGTTTCACAATTAAATGGTTTTTTGCCTGTGTGTGTATACATGTGTTGAACTAATCTATTTCTTAGTGTGAAGGATTTGGAGCAAAATTCACATTTGAATGGAAAATCAACTGCGTGAATACGTTTATGTTGAACTAATTTACGTTTATCCCTAAACGAGTTACAACAAATGTCACACTTGAACTGCTTTTCACCTATATGGATACTAGTGTGGTAATTTAAACTATTTTTATTGGTAAATGATTTGGAACAAAATTCACATTTGAATGGTTTATCGCCGGTGTGAACACGCATATGTCTTTTTAAATTGCTTCTCTGGCTAAAAGATTTTAAACAAATTTCACATTTAAATGGTTTTAGGCCCGTGTGTGTATTCATGTGATAAACTAACATAGACTTTACTGTAAATGATTTAGAACAAACTTGACATTTAAATGGATTATCAGCTTCATGAATACGTTTATGTTGAAATAATTTGCTTTTATCCCTAAATAATTTAAAACAAATTTCACACTTGAACTGTTTTTCACCTGTATGTATAGTTTTATGGTAACTCAAATCTTTTTTTTGGGTAAACGATTTGGAACATAACTCGCATTTAAACGGTTTATCGCCTGTATGAATAAGCATATGTCTATGCAAACTGCTATATTGGTAGAAAGATTTGAAACAAAGTTCACATTTAAATGGTTTTAGGCCCGTGTGTGTATTCATGTGATAAACTAACATAGACTTTACTGTAAATGATTTAGAACAAACTTGACATTTAAATGGATTATCAGCTTCGTGAATACGTTTATGTTGAAATAATTTGCTTTTATCCCTAAATAATTTAAAACAAATTTCACACTTGAACTGCTTTTCACCCGTATGTATAGTTTTATGGCGACTTAAATCTCTTTTTTGGGTAAATGATTTGGAACACAATTCGCATTTAAACGGTTTATCGCCTGTATGAATAAGCATATGTCTATGCAAACTGCCATATTGGTAGAAAGATTTGTAACAAAGTTCACATTTAAATGGTTTTTCACTCGTGAGTGTGCGGGTGGAATGAACTAATTTACTTTTCTCTGTAAATGATTTCGAACAAAATTCACATTCAACTGAATTATCGGTTCCATGAACGCGCCTATTGTGTATAACAAAACTACTACCTAAATTGCTTGGTTGGTTGAAAGTCTTGAAACAAATATCACATTTTCCCATATTGTTTGTATTATGAGTTTGAGTATTTGCAGAAAACATTTTTTTTATATCTTGGCCAAATTCACTTTCTAGTCCATAATTAATATTTTGTTTTATTGTTTCCAAGTTACTTGACTGAAAGATATATCTATTTTTTTTCACAAGGTGCAGTGTAACATGCCATACAATTTCAAATCTTCTGGTGTACATATTTCCACATAACCCACAAATTAAGATACCATTCTGTAAAATCCAATATTTTGTAGAATTCCTGCTTGATACATTGTCTAAAATACAAAATAAACGGTATAATTTGGATATAAAAACATTTGGTAAAAAAAATAATTCATTGTGCAACATTTATTTTGTGAAACATTTCACAAATACTTAAAGGGAAATTAAAGAATTAAAGAGTATTAATTTTAAAAATATTAGTGACTTCTTGATTTTGTAAATTTTGGTTAGCTTTTTGTTGTAGTTTAACTAAATAATTAATAAATATTCCGAATTCTCGAAAACTATTCATATGACATGTATGATATTTAAAAAATATAAACAGTTGAAACTGATGCTTATATTTATTATAAGATGACTTCCGTTTTTCATGTCATTTCGAGTCAGGTGACCCCAACATGTTTTTTTAATGGGACTACCAGTATAATATTACAATTTTGGATATATCATTCAAAAACAATTTCAATGATATCACACCTGCAGTAATGATAATAGAAGCTATTTATTTTTATTAAATTTTTTAAAGCAATACCTATTTTGCACTCAAAAGTTTAGGTGCCTGTGAAATAAATAACTATAGTATCATTAATATAGGTTGTCATTCATTATTGTTAGGGAATTTTAAGCAAGAACTGATGACAAGTGTGGCATTGTTGATTTTGTTTTTGAATGATATATCCAAAATTTTAATACTATACCAGTTGTCCCAATTAAAAAATATTATGTTGGGGTCACGTGACCCGAAATGACAGGAAAACGGGTCACTTTATAGCATCAGTTTCAACTGTTTATATCTGCCAAATTTCATACATGAATACACTGTTTTCGAGAATTCAAAGTGTCAAAACGTCATGGGACACCATGTATAAGAATATCACTGTAATGAATATAAAACATCATTTAACTACCACACCAACAAATGAATGGAACAAACATAAAAAAAACCAAAACCTGGCCTTAGCTGCAAGGGCTATCCGACCAAGTTTCTTGTCTCAGTGGGACACCATCTGATATTAATCAAAGCAATTTATTGTACTCACCCTTACTCTGGAAAAGTTCATTTTACTAAGATCAATAAAAAAAAGTTCAATATGTCAGTCTATCAATGATTTTTTTTATCAAAACAGCTGTCACTGAATTAAAAAAGCTAATTTTTTAAATAAAAATGGAAGTTTTTATTATTCTTATTAATCAAAGCAATTAATTTAATAATATGGCTGACAGAAAGTGTTTTATATTATAATGAAAATGCAATATTAATGAGACCATGAGTTTATCTTATAGTTTTGATTCATAAGTAAAGTAAATACCTATTAGATGCACTGTTACCACTTCTGAAAACAACACATAATTTTAGCAACAATGTTCCAACATTTTTATAATTTGTATTTTAAAGCAAACAACTTTTGATGCAATGTATTTGGTTATACAGTCTTAAAATTCTAATATCAAATATCTACTAACAAAGTTAATATTTTTTTTATAAAATACTGACACACACACTTTTATTGTAGGGGATGACCCAAACTGTGCCAATACCTATTTTTCATAAAAAGTTACTTAGTTATTATAAACCACAACTTCTTTATTAAAAATATATTATTAATGAACATATATATGGTTTTAAAATATTTAAACACAGTATTAATATTTGTTGCTCTATTACATTCAGTGATCCTGCTTTTAGAGAACAGAAAGTGTTGGTTATCATTCTTACCTACATTTTAAACATTTGAACTTTAACCATCTTAATTAATATCTAAATTAATAATTAGGTAATTAAACAAACAAAAAAGGTTTATATCAGGGTTAAGTTGATTAAAATCATGTTTTAAATTGCTTGATTTTAAAAATTAAAATCATGATTTAAATTGCTTGATTTTAAAAATTAAAATAATGATTTGAATCAATTTTTTTCTTTTTTATTCCTAATCAGATAACAACATAATATAACAGTTTTGTCAAAGATCAAAAGAAGTATCTTCTTTTAGCAAAAACAACAAAAAAAGTACATAATTCCAAATTCTTAAACTAAACTTATACCCAAATTTTATTACTGCATATTTTCAGTCTATTCATGCCCAATATGGCAGTCTATAAAATTCTTTTCTTCCACTCATTTTACTTTATTTTTATGTATATGTTTTCACTTCACTAACCTAACTAACAAATGCCTTTCTTGCTAGAAGCACAACAAATGCGTTGTCAAGAACATTAAAAACAAAAACCAAACTTAAATTTGATTTTTTAACTTAATATAAGCTGTTTTGCTACAACAAACATCATCAATTACACCATAAGTTACATTTTGTTTGTTTGTAGCTAGGTAGTATTAAGACTAGACCAAGTATGGAAGTAATAAGACATAACAATATTAAAGCCTAGATGTTAGAACTAAGGGATTATCCTAGATATATTTCCCTCTAAGATCAGTATAACTTTGCAATGATATAGAAAAATCAGTAAAAAACTATGTCATGCTGATCTTTACAATAACTTAATGTATTTATTTCTTATCTATGTATAATAATTGAAGGCTCATTAACAATATGAAATTGTTGATCAGCTAGATGTCTTTTTATTTTGAGTTCTTCAAGGATATCTAAATTTTGTTTTTTATCACAAATGTAGTATTTGAATGTCATTGGTGTGTATACCTATAACATTTAGGCTTTAATATTGTTAAGTATGTCTTATTACTTCCTTACTTGGTCTAGTCTTAACACTACTTAATCAACATCTGGTAGCTACCTTAAAAAACCAAAATATAACTGCAATATGTCAATCTAACCATGCTAGTAATTATTTCAACTGATTATAAATTAAATAAGTAAGAACAACATAAACCTAGCAAACATTTTCCAAACTGATTAGTCACTTATTTTTTACCAGATTCCTACATCCAATTCATATTCTCTGAAGTTAAGATTTATTACCTTAACAATAATCATTTATTAATAGGCTGATCTATCACTTAAAAATATAATAAAAAGTAGTGTTTATCATACCTTTTCTTGTCGGGTTTCTACACTTTAGTTGAGTAGAGTTGCACTTCTGAGATTCATTATCACTAATCAAGTTAATAACACTTTCAGTTTTGAAGTAGGTTTCTTGTATATTATCTGTACATAGCTCAAGATCTATTTCCTGTTTTACTGAAAGCAAATTGTTTTTTATAACATTATCTTGACTGTCCATATCATTAGAACATATTTCTTCTTTGGTTGTTTGATTTGGCAGAAAGTACTCTTCCAATTTAGGTTCTTCCAAGAAAATATCACGTGGTTCTTGTTTCACCTCCATTATAGAGAACATTAGCTTTGTGTTTTAGTAGTAAAAATATTTACGGATTAATTATAAACTCAAAACCACAAATCATCTCAACTCAAAATAAAAAACATTAATTGACCTTAATCACTGACGCGATCCCATGGTTGCCAACTGTATTAAAATAATGACATTTGCTAATAAATAACCTATCTTTCTGAGTTATTTTTGCATTTTTATTTTTATCTTGTAATTTATCCTTACCTTGTAGCGTTGTAGACGTGCTTGCTCTGTGCACTAATTTTTGCTGTTTTCCTTTTACCTATTTACTGTGGTTTATGCAGAATTTTGTAGTAGATAAACTAAAACAAGTTCGTGAAAAATTCGTTATATTTGTAAAAGTACATCAAGTTTATATCGAGCAACAACGGTCACTATGGTTACAATTGACAGGCATGTTCAGAACTACAAACTAAAGATACAGTTCCATGGCTAATAAAAATAAGAGTATCTTAGACAAGGAAAGAGAGAGGACTGCGCATTGGAATCAATTTATGTAACCCACTTAGAGTTGATTCCAAAATTATAGCGACAGCTCAAGTAAAATTCGGCAATGTGGGGGTATTCGCCGACGATCTCCGATCGGCTCGCGCCGCAGCGCAGTCGGAGAATTCTAGTAGAACAATTGCTAAGCGGATTCCGTGTGCGGTGTTTCTTAGTCCCAGCGACAGCTGGGCCACTGGAATCAATTGGGTACATTCAGGAGGTCCCAGCGGCTGAGATCGCTTAGTAAGGAGTCTCTCTGAATGTAGCGCTGTTTGAAAGCTATTCAACAGCGGCTGACTGTTTTCCTCAGCGTAGAAATTTGTCGCTTTCTAAAAAGCGCATCGCGATTTTGACATTAATGACATATCGAAATTGGGTTATGTAGGTTTGTGTTGATCTTAATTATATTCTAAGGTGTTGATTGTTGGGATAAGATTTATCCAATTGATAATTGAAGATAATTATTGTAGTTTTGTACTTGAAAACAATAGACATATAAAAACCAAAATAAAAATTGGGTTATGTTTTCAAATGTTTTGACTTTTGTTCCGCTGTCAGTGAGCCACGCATTCAGGCGAAACGAAGGCGCTTATTAACAGCGGCCACAGCATGCTGAGTGGCTAGATCTAGCCGCTGGGACCTCCTGAATGTACCCTATTTCTCGAACTGGGTAATCGCTAGCGTTCGAGTCGACGGTAAAGATAGGTGGGAAAACCGTAGCTGTCGCGATAATTTTGGAATTAACTCTACCACCAAACTAATGGCGGACAATATTGACATAGGCGTATCATACGATTTTTCTTAGACGATTATTAAATAATCAATTTCATTATTTCGTATTACAAATCTAATTTAAAATAGTTATTTATGTACCAAGGACGAAAAACTGTCTATTATAGTCGAGCATGCAAATTGCTAGCTGAGGCGCAGCCGAGGCTAGCAAGCAGGCGAGACAATAGACAGTTTTCGCCGAGATGCATATTACATTTTTTCGTCGTACCCTACGCTTTTATGAAAGTAAGAACTCGCCTATTTGCTACCCCCGGCTACGTCCCACTCTCCCAACTGCAGACTCGATCATAATTCAAATAAAATTATAAAAAATGTATTCTGATTTGAAGTGTAACAACTCTCTATTTAAATCATATTACTACAAAATTATCAATCTCGAAGATGGATATTTAAAGAACAGTTTGTGCAATTATTAATATTAATTCCTGCTGTCGAAGAAGATGCCAGAGACAAGTTTTGATTTTGGGTACTTGTTGATGCAACTTCAGATGCAGATGCTCCGGCATCACTATTTCTAAAACTTCCCTCTCGGAGTGCTTGACCAGTTAAAATACTTTTTGATACATTTATTTTATTGGGAATGGAATCCTCAATGTAACCCTCGGCGACTGTTGAGGATTTCCATCCTCCGTGCTGTTTTAGTGACAGCATATCTGCGCCGGCATTGACTAAAAGTGTTGCAGGTGTGCGCCGATAACAATGCCCGGTGTACTCTAGTTCGTTCGGCAATTTTAAGTATTTTGCGATTAAGCTAGGTATCTTTGCAAATGTATGCACACCAACCACTTGCACTGTACACTTTCCTGATTTATAATTGACAAAAAAATATATTATGATTACAATGCTTCGGTCTTAAGTTGGCGTATTGTCGAAATATTTCTAAAGGATTCACTCCGTCGCAAAGTTTGTCTGTAACTGTAAAAACACGCCTTTTACCATTTTTTGAGTCTGGAATGGTTATTACAAGCATGTTGCTTTGATAAACAATATCCTTGGTCGTTATTTTACGTAGTTCGTCTCTTCGACAAGCCCCAGCAATTCCAATAATCAAACAGAGCTGAAATATAATATAACAATAAATGCATCAGCAAAATAACTAAAAACATTTTACCTTGTGCAAAAGATAAGTGTCATCAGGGGCATCACCAAGAAATCTGTTTATTTCATCTCGACTGAATACTCTAGATTTTTTCGCTTTGTACCCAACGCTTTGTTTTTTCAAAAATGCAATAAGTTTCGGAAATTTGGATATGTTAACGTTTTCCTTGATGGCTAGTGTAGACTTTAGCATAGAGTATATTGACCATAGCGTCGAGGACTTATAATTATTCTCATCAGCTTTACTAGAAAAATAGGCCAGAAGAACATTTTCTGAGAGATTCTCGACCTTATGTTCCTGACGCCAGTTCTTGAATTTGTTGTATTGTTTTTCGTATAAAATTCGTGATTTCTGTGGGAGTAAATCCAACGTGGCCGTATTTGCCAATTACCGTAGCTCCGGAGGAGTATTACTTACATCCACATCGCTATCACTATTCATTTTTGATTACTTTGAACACACACCGCGGTCTTATTCACACGTAAAATCTAGCGAATTTCGTAATTACTTCATTTGACAACAGCAAATGACAGTAATTGTCACAGGCGCCTACGTTTTTATTAAACGAAAATTATTCAATCGCCGCTCTCGAACAGTGCCGTACCATAGCAACCGCAGCGGACGAAAAGTGTTTGCGGACGAAAAGTACTTGCCTCCAATAATAGTCGATTTTTCGTCCGGAAATCAGTACGTAAAATGTAACTTTTCGTAGAGGTCGACGAAAAAAGTCTTTAAATTTATACTGGTCCAAAAAAATAGAACAATCATTTTAAAACATATTTATTTAATAAATATTACAATTTTAATCTATTTTATCTATTTTAAATATGTTTTTATTCCACGCCACTGCTAAACTATTACATCTATGAGCAAATAATAACAATTAAATGAAAAATAATCTTTAAAACTGAAGGAAAACAATTTTCAAAATGTATGTACAATTAATTTAAGTTATCATGTGATTTAGTTAAAGAACTATTACCTGAAAGCTGTAATATTCATAGAAATAAATTTCAAGGAAATAGTTTTAAAATACTTTTTACCCAAGAACGATAAACATTTACCAGGATTGCCTAATCGGGCTGATTTGTCCGCCAGCTGTGTGACGTCACTGCAGTCCTTCATTATAACGTTTACCATATAAATGCATGGAAATAATAGGAATTAGACAGTATTTTTATGATTTCTGTAATACTAACGTACCACTATTTGGATTTTTAAGATTAAACACTTATTCTCATAAAATCGTTTTAATACGGCCGAGGACTGCAGTGACGTCACGTGCGATCGATTTTTTGGCGAACGTACGTCTTATGGGATTAAGCAATCCTGGTAAAATGTTTATCATTCTTGCTTTTTACCCATGAAATGAAATTCCTTCCTCTTTTTTAGCACTCTGACTGTTGCATTTATAAACTGCACAATTAACCATTTTAAAATGTCTATTCAGGTAATTAAAAAAGGTGAAAATTAATAAAAAAACTAAAAAATACAATTCGACGTTCCAGATTTGTTTACCACCAAACGTTTGAAAATTGGCTTCAATCACACGCGTAAGGTTTTCATTGCCATGCGCTGTCCTCTCTCTTTCCTAGTCTAAGAAGAGTGTAAAGTAGTGTATTACGTGTTGCATACCGTATTTCTACACTCCCCTTCAATACTTTAAACGTACAATTCCCAGTTAAATTAAAAAAAACACTTAACAAAAACTTACAACTAACTTCAGTAACCTAAGACAATTGCAATGTTAATTAACATAATATCAAAAATAATTATTATTTTTACATTTAAAAAAAAAACAAGTGTTTTATTTATTTTAACTCTACAATATTTAAAGAGTTTCTAAAAGAACAAAACTTTACTTTACTTAGCGCTTTAGTGAAATGGGTAAATATTTATCTTTAAAATTTCATGCAACATTTGTGACAAAAACAAATTTTCAACAACACATGAAGACAAAGCCACATATTCTGCTTCAGAGCTCGAAATTGTGACTATATTTTGCTTTTTGGTTTTCCAATAGATTACATTGTTATTCAATTTGACAACAAATCCAGTCACACTTTTTCTGTCAATAACACTATTTATTTCACTTTTAACATATTTCAGACCAAAATGTTTTGTGTTTTGTAAATATTTAAGCACATTTTTTTAAATGTTTCCAATGAGTTTCTGAATAACTGTTCTGAAATTGGCTGAAATAGGTTATAGTAAAACTCAAATCAGGTCTAGAATCAAGCATAATGTACATAAAGCAACCTATTAACTCACGATAAGGTAAGTTTACATTGTGCTTGCTCATACTCACATCTAGTTGTAATTTAGGTTGCATCGGTATGTCTGAAACCTTGCAATTTGTCAAATTAAATTTTCCTTTTTTTGTTTGAAAACAAAATTATGTTGTCAACATAAATTAGCAAATAGATAGGTTTTTTGAGCAAAAAAAAATATATTTATAAAAAAAGCGCAAATCTGTATTAAATAAGAAAAATAATGTTATCGACTGATTACGATCCGGCTCGAAGGACCAATGTACAGATCAATAGCTCATATAGTCTGGCAGAGTTGAGTGGCCTACCTTTAGGTTCCCGATCGTATGGGGGATGCACCGTTGTAGCTAGCCGGCTAGAGTTGTCCCTTTTTCTGGTCTGGCACTTGATCACTAATATGGTCAAATCAAAAAGAACATGCGTTCTGCATCGGTCGTAATGGGCTACTGCCCGCTGGTTTTTGGCAATAGGCCACGCTCGGTTAAGCAGTACCGTGCTACCGCGATTTTTCATAATAAAGCAAAATAGAATTACGTGAAAATTATAAAGCAAAATACACTGAACGTTTCTGTAACACTATTTCTCCTACTGCTTAACTCGTTTTGGCACGCACACGCGTCCACACTGCGCCGCCAACTTGTCGTCAAATACACAGACAAAACAGAGACCTTTTGATCTTTACCGACCTGAGACGGGACTTGAAAAAGTTTTCAAATTTGCAAACAAAACAAAATTGTCGCAGATATGTCCTAACAAATGCTTTCGATTTGTCGCCACTTTGGCGCGAAACATGAATGTTTCTGTTTTGTCTGCTTGGTCTGGTATTAATCCAGTATTTTAAAATGTTACTCTAATTTTTCTCTTTGAATTTGAACAAATTATTTTTTTTTTTAAATTTTCGTATATAACCCCTTAAGAGAATTCGAATTGTTGCCCTATGTTACATGACCAAAATGTATCTACTTTTGTCTCCTATAGTTCTAACACCCTCTAATGTTGGGAGTCAATACTCAGTATACGACGGATTGTCGAATGCGTAACTTTTGCATCATTGCTTTTCCCCAACAACGATGACGCATAGCCACAGGGTTTTGAGGACATTACATCAACCATCATTTCAATCAGTGGTTCATGAATCACATTTTTAATCATGGTATGGCCTCGATGGGGTGTTTTCCGCAAAGAACCATTCAACTTTAGCCTAAGGGAGGCCATTGTTGCTTCTTTGCCTTTGTTGGCGATATATCCTAGGTGTTTATTCCAGTTGAGGGTTACGTCCAGGAATACTCCTAGATACTGAACTTCACGTTGGAATGGCACCCTGGGGTTGTAGAAAAGAAAATAAAAGGGGTTGTATTGGTTGGGTTTACTTTCATACCCTCCATGCCACACCACTCTTCAGCTTCATTCAGAGCTAATTTGTTCCACAGTAGAGGCGATAGAACCCCATCCTGCGGACACTTCCTCTACATCAAGATCTCCAAAAACTCCCTATGTTGTTGGGATTAACTTCGTATACTATACTTGTTATCACCATCGTGAATGCTCTTGTGGTTTACTAAACTTTTTTTTTGTCTAAACGATTTGGCACAAATTTGACATTTGCACTGCTTTTCACCTGTATGGATACTCAGGTGGTAAACTAAATCTTTTTTTTGGGTAAACGATTTTGAACACAATTCACATTTGAATGGTTTATCGCCGGTGTGAACTCGTATATGTCTTTTTAAATTGCATCCATGGCTAAAAGATTTCCCAGCAAACATACAATCTCTGGCCGACAGCAGGGCCATTAATGAACATGTCGGGTAATTACTGGCCATGGCAAGATAGTATCGGCAATATATCACTATATTGATGGTCAAACTCTAATCTTTCACAAAGTATTGTGCCGGTAATGGCCCAATACCAATATTTGAATAATCTTTCGCCAATTAAAATATAGTGATTGGCCAATGCCTGCGAAATTCGAATTTTATACGGCATTCAGCCGGTATCTGCCCAATATTCCTCTAACGATTATTCTTCCTGAGAATACATTTTTTCGAACATACCACGCGCGTCTCGACGACGGACGAAGTATATACCTATTCTTCTTGTGGACATATATTGGAAAAAGAAACCTATATACACTTGTACACAACAGTTTTACCAATAGAATTCGCTTATGAGTGCATGATGGTGATTGGTAATGCCAAAGATACCAGCGAGAATGCATTTGGCACATAGCATTTGCACAGTCCAACAAGGGCCGCCAAATATCAACATTTTTAGTATAAACAAGTGGAAAAAAATCAACAGGTTCATTCGAACATCGATCAAACCACTGATTCGATTTCATCTGGACGTCTATTCTTGAACAATGAGCGGCATAGATTTATGACGAATGATCACATGGGCGATCGTCGTTATATTCTTGACCCGTGCTCCGATATTATAAATCGCATGAAAATCATACGCCCCGGATCGCATGGTCCGACATAGGTGAGCAAAGTCAAATGAATTGGCGCGTATGACGTAGAGAGGTTTATTTATTGAAATTTTTTTCAATACTGTCATTACACTGTCATAGAGAAATTATAATAAGTGAGTTTGAGTGGTTTTTTCGGTGTTTTTAATCGGATGGACATGGAGAACTATTATTTTTAGCACGTAATGATGGAGGATTTACGGGAGGCAATTTTCGGAGGAGATCCACCGCCAGTTTTTTGTGATTCTTTCTTGAACCGTATGGCTTTGCTTGTAGCATTTTTTTTCATCTTAGCCCATGTCTGAAAATATCAAATAATGTGAATTAAGTTAAGCAGAAAATAATTATTGTGTTAGTACACTTTAACAGTGCGATGTGCGACTATTATTTACCAACTGTTTGAAGGGCCTCTACGCGGTAGTATCTTATATTATTGATAAACTCCATAAATTATCATATCAAATTATGATTCAAAAGCTTACCTTTCTCCACATTCGCCAATCGTCTTTCTTTGCACCTCCTGGCACGGCGTTTAATTTAACTGTGATTATTTCCCACAGTATTTGGGCATTTTTAAAAGTGAAATCGGGACCAAAGGTACCGGCTCTTAATTTGGGATTTTGTTCCATATATTCGATCAGCATATTTTTTTGAATTCCGTTTGTGGGGGCATATTATATACTTGGATATTAAATTCAGGTTTAATTAACATGATAACATTTTATTTCAAACATACAATATATGACATTACTAAAAACTAAATAACAACGGTTGCTAGGTATCAAATACACAACAGTCTCCCCCACAAATTTGGACTAATATAACATGACATTTGGGCTACGGAGCCTCTCTGGAAGTCTTCTTGGCCGGGGTGGCAATGGTAGAGGGCGGTGTGGCGTGGAAGGTAACATTGGCGGAGTTGTTGGTGGTACTGCATCTGATTCACGTGACGATGAACTAGAATGGGGGCGATGGACAGGACTATGACGCTGCGAAGATCTGGCGCCATGATGCTGGGGAACTCGAGGAACCTCATATGAGTGTTGAGGCCCGAAGCTGACGGATTTCTTGGGGGGCACATGAGTATCGCGGAGCTGATTTATGTGCCTCTTGAGCGTCTTGCCTGAACTGTCTAATCGAACCAGGTAATGAAGCTGGCCAAACTTCCGGACAACTTCACGGAAGTCCCATGTTGGCTTGTTTTCTTTGTAGAGACGGATTTGTACTCTCTCCCCCACATGAAAGAACCTCTTAGCAGGAGTGGAGTTAGAGGCCTGTTGGCTGGCGGGAAGATACGCGTCGAGGCGGATGCGGAACTTCCGACCGAGGTACAATTCAGCGGGAGACTTACCGTTGGCAAGTGGCGTCGCTCGGTAATGGAATAGGATGTTCCTGACTTTGTCAGTCATAGACAATTTTTCGTCAGACGTAGCCCGGAGCTTGTTTTTCAGTGTTTGGACATTTCGCTCAGCAAGGCCATTTGTGGCAGGGTGCCCAGGCGCGATGAATTTCTGAAAAATCCCATTGAAGCGGCAATATTCGCGGAATTCCTCACTCTGAAAAATCGTGGCGTTGTCGGAGACAAGTTGTTTAGGGAAACCGTGCGTTGCAAAAATTTTGTTGAGGAGGGCCATTGTTGACGCCGAAGTTGGTGCATCCCTGACAGGCTCAACCTCTGCCCATTTTGATCTGGCATCTATGCATACCAGAAAATGATATCCTTGAAAAGGTCCAGCATAATCTATATGCACTCTCTCCCAATTCTCGGTCGGTGGTTCCCAAGGGTGAACTTCTATTTTCGGTGGATTGGATCTTGTGAGGGCACACTGTTCACAACCCTTGACCAACCGCTCAATTTGGTTATCAATTCCAGGCCAATATACATACTTGCGAGCCAATTGCTTCATTTTCATGATACCAAGGTGAGTCTCGTGTAGCTCAGAGAGAACTTGACTACGGAGGGAAGCGGGGATGACAATCCGGTCCTGACGGAACAACGCACCGTCGTGCACAGTGTATTCTGATACTGTACACTCGTTCATAAGGGAATCGACAAGTTTCCTCAACTCTGGGTCCTTATTGGTCTCTTCACGAATTGTCTCAAAGGTTAAATTTCGGCTTGAAATTTGCAGAATTTGCTCGGACAATATGTAGTTGACTTCTTCACCAATTGCTATGTCTGTGGACACGATGTTTTGGGGAATTGGTGCGCGCGAGAGGCAATCAACATTCTTGTTTTCTTCGCCGGCCTTAAATTTTACTGTAAAATCAAATCCGGACAGGAAAGACGCGTAGCGTAGCAGGCGGGCGCTGGTCATTTGAGGCAAATTCTTGTTGTGCTGGAAAATATGCGTTAAGGGTTTATTGTCGGTAACCAGGGTAAACGAACGTCCGAACAAGTAATTAAAAAAGTGATTAACCCCAAAAACTATAGCGAGTGCTTCGCGGTCAAGTTGGCTATAGTTGGTTTCCGATGTGGTCAGCGATCGGGAGGCGTATGCTATCGGCTTTTCCGCATCTTCCAATGGGTGACTCAAAACGGCTGCTATGCCATCAGGACTGGCATCGCACGTGAGTATGATGGGCTGGCTCGGATCGAAAGGTACGAGAACTCGATCGCTACATAGCTCGGTCTTCAATTTCAAAAAGGCGGCTTCACAGTCAGCGGACCATGTGAATTTTTGATTGTTTTTCAGGAGACGTCGGAGCGGAGCTGACATCGACGAGAACTGCGGAATAAAACGTGAATAATATGTGAGAAGCCCAATAAATCGACGAACACCCTCAACGTCGACGGGACGTGGCATTTCGTTTACGGCCTTCACTTTTTCTGGCGATTTTCTGATTTGATTTTGTCCAATGATGTGCCCAAGATATTCGATTTTTGTCTGGAAAAATGAACACTTGTTTGTGTTAACATGTAGGTCGAAGTTTGAAAGACGCTTAAGGCATGCACGGAGATTTTGAGCGCATTCTTCTTCGGTTGTACCGTGACAGATTATATCGTCAAAATATGCCTCTGTTTTTGACAATCCTTGAATAACTTGTGAAATAATTCGATTAAATTCAGCCGGAGCTGTCTTGATGCCAAAGCTTAATCGATTCATCTTGTACATTCCTCGGTGAGTACCAATTGTCTGAATTAGGGCACTCTCCGGACAGACTTTCAAGTGTAAGTACGCCTTAAAAAGATCGATCTTGCAAAAATACCTGGACCCGCGTAGACTGTGTAGGATATCTTCAATCCTTCTGATTGGGAAACTTGCAGATACCAGCCTTTGATTCACGCCGGATTTATAATCGACGCAGAGTCTTACTCCTCCGTCTACTTTGGGAATCACAACAAGCGGCGAACACCAGTCGCTGGTCGTGACGGGAGTGATTATTCCTGCGGCTTCGAGAGAATCCAATTCTTTGTCGACGCGTGACCTCAAGGCGTATGGTAGTTGACGCTCTCTCGTGAAACTTGGTTTAACTCCCTGGCGCAACTGGAGCTTAACCTGAAAATTTGGCACGCATCCAATCTTCTCTGAAAAGACAGACGGAAATTCAGCAACAACATCTCTAGGAGTGAATATCGTGTTAATTGTTACTGCTTTAGGGACATGCTTAGAGGTCAGGTCTATTTCTTTGAGTTCTATGTCCAAATCTCGAATCCACTGGCGTCCCAGCAAGGCGGTGTGACCTGAGGGAACGATATACAGATCACTTCTTGTTTCTTTGCCATTGTAACTCACGGAGACAGCAACTTTACCTTTTGGGATTATTACATTCCCGGAATAAGATTTGAAAACAGTGTTTGAGGGTTGAAAAGGCACATGTAATTCCAACTTATTAAATTCTTCCTCCCCTAGGAGGGAAAAACGGGCACCTGAATCAACTTCCATGGCTTGAGACTTCCCATTAATGAGAACCGTGATTATATATTTATCCGAATCAGGGAGAACCTCGAAAAGATCAACGACTTCTGTGTCGAGGCGGGAGATACCGTATGAATGCAAGTGTTCGGTATCCTCAACGTGTGTGACTGCGTTAGTCAAGCCTAATCCATTGGACTTCAAATTCTTGGATAGCGTCGTGATACAAACGCGGCTTACGTGACCCTTGCGGTTACATGAGGAACAATGAACTTTATCGAACCCAACTTTGCAATCGATCACTCGATGATTATTTTTGGCACACCTGGTACAGAGATCTTGTATTCCTAGTGCTCGATAATCTATGCGGCGTCTGGATTGTGAACCATTCCTGGATCCTGTCGATTGAGAACGATTATTCCGGAACCTGTATTTCCGATTATCGTTTGACTGATAACTGGAATCCCGACGAGAACCTCTATGTGATCCTTGGAGGTGGAAAGTATCACTTTGGTTTGAGTTGGACGAATGTTTGGACAGCTCGGTGCTTTCAATACGGGCGGCTTCTAGGGCAACGGCCTTGCTCAAGATCCTGTCAAAACTGTATTCTGCTGACTGAAGAATTTGCTCTCTGATCCAATTGTCGCGCAATCCTCTAATAAACTGTGCTCTCAAGAATATCTCATTGACGAAAATCACATTTCCGACGGCTTTACATGCTTCTGCCGGGCACTCAACCCTGAATTCACAATCGGTTATGTCCTTTTGGAGTGCGGCAACGAACTCGGCGATTGTCTGGCCTTCTTTTTGGACAACATTTAAAAAATAGTGCTGAGACACGATTGAGCTTCGTTTTGGCGTGAGCATTTGATCGAAACTTGCTTTAAGCGTTTCGTAATCGAGCTTTGTAATCGACTTATCAGGCCCTATATAAGCAGTAAGAGCGTTGTAGTGCGTACTGCCGATGGAACCACACAACAACTGTGCTTTCTTTGAATCATCAACAAGACCTTTCATGGTGCAATAGTTCGAAAATCGCTCGATGTAGCATGAGAATTTTTCCTTCTTTGGGTCAAAGCTTTCGAAGGGATTTACATGAATCAAACTTTCCTTACCAGGTTTTTCGTCCTTTAATACAGTAATCAAGGACTTCATTTCTTTCATGAATAGCGCAAACTGTTCCTGGTCCATTTTCGTAGTGCTTATTCTCGATCTTGATTGTATTTTTTTTTTTAAATACGGGAATTGTCTTGATAAGTGAGTGCGAACTTGAGAAACTTGAAGGCAAAAAAAACTTGATACTTTAGAACATTCACGGAGTACTTTCACTGAGCTACGATTTTACTCTCGTCGCCAATTATTATATACTTGGATATTAAATTCAGGTTTAATTAACATGATAACATTTTATTTCAAACATACAATATATGACATTACTAAAAACTAAATAACAACGGTTGCTAGGTATCAAATACACAACAGGGCACTTCTTTTGGAAGGAGTGACACGCGACTGACTCATATTTATATAATTTCAATGCTAAAGAATTTACTAAACAGACTACCTTTCTTATTATTGGTAATATTACATAAAAAATACAAGAAATAATGACATAAAATTATGACAGCCGTATAAAAAATATATGCCAAAAATAACTAAAAAGTAGATCTTTTGTATCAAATAATGCTGGCAACAACGCAATAATTTTGAACGTTCACATGAAGGTTCAAGAATTAGTCGATTTCGACCGTGGGATCCGATAGATCGCACGGGATAGATCCCATCGATCGAGAGAAACATCGGATCGTATGATTTTCAAGAATAGGGCCCCTGAGATTTGGTCTGACTTTTGACAGTTGTCAGTTGTTCTTGTTTCAGTTCTGTGAACTATGAACTATTGTTTGCTATTGTTAAACTGATCGAATAATATTAAATCATTATACAAATTCATAAAACGAATAACGATTTATTAGTGTTTTTACATAGAAATTGTGTACGTGTTATAAGGATGTCTAAGCAGCACTATCCTGATGAAATAAGGTAAGCCTGATTCCATATACATTGTTCAGTTTGGAGGTTATGTTACCGCCAAAATCTCTATTTCATTCGACTGAAGTTGAAAAGGGGGTAAAACAATATAATACTTGTTAACCATGTTTAAGAATTATTGCAAAAGTTACAAGTATAAACTTATCATTTGTGAATAGTATATGTCACAGCTGTAAGAATTCAGAAGGTATTTCATTCATATAGCCTAATTTTTTTTATATATAGTAATGCTTTTATTAAACCAATCTAGTAATTCAACAGAAAATTGGCAAATGATGAGGATTTTTTTTCGAAATATGGTATGTTACCATTCATTGAATCTTCTCCAATAATTACTAGATGACTTATGTATCATTAGTAGTACTAATATTGTAATTCGTTTTTAGACTGCATCATTGTTATGTGTTGGAGGAAAAGACATAGCTGATGCTACAAGAAGGACACGACTTATCCCTTGAATATAATTGGACAGGGAGGGGGAAGGAAAAAAGAATTCAAGGCATTAAAAGATGTAATGAAATTGATATTAGGTGAGTTTTTCTCATTATATTTATATTCTTCTTTCAAGATTGAAAACTAATTGATCAAACAAAGAAATTATTCATATTTGGAGTTTCAACTAGTTCTGGCCACAGGTCATATCAAGCAAACAAATTCATATAATTACTAATGGTCTTTGAATCTTCACCATCTTTACCTGAACATATAATGAGCGTATTTTTTTCAGTTTGTCTCAGAAAGAATCCATTCACAAGAAATGCCACTGATAGTGAGATGAGCAGTGTTATTAAAGTTTGGTTGAGAACGGCACCAGACCGGCATGGGGGAAGAAATAAGCGGAGGACTAAGGCAGTTGAGGTGGCTGCAGATGTTTAAGAACATCATGTTTAAATTTTGAGTTGATATTTATTTTATATTTTAGCTCTGCTATTTTTCTTTCCATCCCTCGTTATTTTTATAATCTAATTTTATTAATTTCCTTTCGAAAAAATTACTTCAAATTCGTACTGGCCCATAATTTGACTTTTGAATGTGCAAGTCTCTAATTTTGTATTTTATTTCTTCTGGGCAATTAACGATTGCCACAGCTTGGCCTTCATTTGCCTGCCATTTTAAAGATACTATAATACTGGCATACATGTACTGGCCCTGATGACGGCCAGAGTCTCCTATTGCTACTGGCCCATCAAAGTTCACAGGATATTTGCCGTTCTGGACAATTCTGGCCAGCATATTCTGGGCCAGTACAAGGCCGACCAAAATTGTTTGCTGGGTTTAAGCATATCTGACACTTAAATGTTTTTTCGCCCGTGTGTGTACGAATGTGATTAACAAGTTCACTGTTTTTTGAAAACGATTTGCAACAAATTTTTTATTTAAATAGTTTTTTCTCTGAGTGAACAATTAAATGTTTATTCAATTCGCTGTTTGTATAAAAAGATTTTAAGCAAGTCTCACATTTAAATGGTTTTTCACCGGTGTGTGTACGAGTGTGACGAACTAAACTAACTTTTTCTACAAACGACTTAGGACAAAATTCGCATTTGAATGGTTTATCTCCTGTGTGAAGACGCATATGTTTTTTCAAGCTGCTTTGCCGAGTAAAACATTTAAAACAAACTTCACATTTAAATGGTTTTTCACCCGTGTGTGTTCGCGTATGATTAACTAACTTCGATTTACTTGCAAACGATTTAGAACAAATGTTACATTTTAAACAAATGCCAAACTTGAACTCTTCACCTGTATGAATTCGTATGTGGTAAATTAAACTATTTTTACTGGTAAAATATTTAAAACAAAGTTCACATTTGAATGGTTTTTCACCGGTGTGTGTACGAGTGTGACGAACTAAACCAACTTTTTCTACAAACGACTTAGAACAAAATTCGCATTTGAATGGTTTATCGCCCGTGTGAACCCGTATATGTCTTTTTAAACTGCTTTCCTGTCTAAAAGATTTTAAGCATATCTTACACTTAAATGTTTTTTCGCCCGTGTGTGTACGAATGTGATTATCAAGTTCACTGATTTTTGAAAACGATTTGCAACAAATTTTACATTTAAATAGTTTTTTCTCTGAGTGAACAATTAAATGTTTATTCAATTCGCTGTTTGTATAAAAAGATTTTAAGCAAGTCTCACATTTAAATGCTTTTTCACCGGTGTGTGTACGAGTGTGACGAACAAAACTATCTTTTGCTACAAACGACTTAGGACAAAATTCGCATTTGAATGGTTTTTCTCCTGTGTGAAGACGCATATGTTTTATCAAGTTGCCTTGCTGAGTAAAACATTTTAAACAAACTTCACATTTAAATGGTTTTTCACCCGTGTGTATTCGCGTATGATTAACTAATATCGATTTACTTGCAAACGATTTAGTACAAATTTGACATTTGAATGGATTATCAGCTTCATGAATACGTTTATGTTGAAGTAATTTACTTTTATCCCCATACGATTTAAAACAAATGTCACACTTGAACTTTTCACCTGTATGAATTCGTATGTGGTAATTTAAACTAGTTTTTTCGGCAAAAGATTTGGAACAAATTTCGCATTTGAATGGTTTATCGCCTGTATGAATAAGCATATGTCTATGCAAACTGCCACATTGGTAGAAAGATTTGAAACAAAGTTCACATTTAAAAGGTTTTTCACTCGTGAGTGTACGGGAGGAATGAACTAATTTACTTTTCTCTGTAAATGATTTCGAACAAAATTCACATTCAATTGAATTATCGGTTCCATGAACGCGCCTATTGTGTATAACAAAACTACTACCTAAATTGCTTGATTGGTTGAAAGTCTTGAAACAAATATCACATTTTCCCATATTGTTTGTATTATGAGTTTGAGTATTTGCAGAAAATATATTTTTTATATCTTGGCCAAATTCACTTTCTAGTCCATAATTAATATTTCGTTTCATTGTTTCCAAGTTACTTGACTGAAAGATAGATCTATTTTTTTTCACAAGGTGCAGTGTAACATGCCATACAATTTCAAATCTTCTGGTGTACATATTTCCACATAACCCACAAATAAAGATACCTTTCTGTAAAATCCAATATTTTGTAGAATTCCTGCTTGATAAATTTTCTAAAATACAAAACAAACGGTTTATTTTGGATATAAAAACATTTGGTAAAAAAAAATAATTCATTGTGCAACATTTATTTTCTATGGTTGTGAGTGAAACATTTCACTAGAAATTAAAGAGTATTAATTTTAAAAATAATAGTGACTACTTGATTTTGTAAATTTTGGTTAGCTTTTTGTTGTAGTTTAACTAAATAATTAATAAATATTCCGAATTTTCGAAAACTGTTCAGATGTCATGTAAGAAATTTGGCAGATATAAACAGTTGAAACTGATGCTTATAAGGCTTTCCAAATCACATGACATAAAGATGGCGTCTGTGGGCAAACCTTAGAACATAACACTGTCAATGTCACAAACCACATATAATCAAAGTTTCATAAACCATTCTATACATGGTTGTTGTCAGTCATCCCTGTTTGATCTACTTCTACAACCAACCACAAGGCAATGAACAGGCATTTTTTTCAACTTATAACGTTAACAAGTCCAAATAATATATAAAATCTGTTTTATAAAGTCACAAAAACTATATTCTCACAACAATAAAAACTTATACACCAACTTAAATAAAGAAAGCACTATGACAACAATACAAAACAATACCATTGTTTGCCTACAGCCGCCATATTGAATAATTTTTGACAGGTCGTTGGAAAGCCTAATATTTATTATAAAATAACTTTCGTTTTTCCTGTCATTTCTGGTCACGTGACTCCAACATATATTTTTTGGGACAACCGGTATAATATTACAACTTTGGATAAATCATTCAAAAACAATTTCAATGATATCACACCTGCAGTAATGATAATAGAAGCTATTTATTTTTATTAAATTTTTTAAAGCAATATTTTGCACTCAAAAGTTTAGGTGCCTGTGAAATAAATAACTATAGTATCATTAATATAGGTTGTCATTCATTATTGTTAGGGAATTTTAAGCAAGAACTGATGACAAGTGTGGCATTGTTGATTTTGTTTTTGAATGATATATCCAAAATTTTAATACTATACCAATTGTCCCAATTAAAAAAAAATTATGTTGGGGTCACATGACCCGAAATGACAGGAAAAACGGGTCACTTTATAGCATCAGTTTCGACTGTTTATATCTCCCAAATTTCATACATGTCATATAAACACTTTTCGAGAATTCGGAGTGTCAAAACGTTATGGGACACCATGTATAAGAATATCACTATAATGAATATAAAACATCATTTAACTACCACACCAACAAATTAATGAAACAAACATAAAAAAAAACCTGGCCTTAGCAGCCAGGACCGAGAGGGTAATCACTAGGGTAAAATTTGTGACAAGATTGTGAAAAGTACGGAATTTCGAGTGATTGCAAGAGAATTCCAGGGATTGCGATATTCTCCATAAGAGTAATGTGTTAAAGAGAGACAGAAAACTAATTTTCGATAAAAAAAACTCAGTGTCATATTTAAACACCCAGGGTCGTAACTATTAAAAAAAAGTTGATTATGGTTGCCACGAAACGAAACGTCAGATTAAAAATCTAATAACATTAACTTGAAGAGCAGGAAAAGTAGCAATGAGAATGTGAAATTTGTATTTTCATATCATTCTGAATAGAGTCAGTGGGGTGCCATACCCTAATTATGCAACATTTTGTCATAAAAAATCATATTTTATTATAAAATATAACTTTTTTGTGAGGCTTATTAATGTATATTAGACTGATTTTTACAGAATGGAATAACTTTTTGTAAATAAGAATATTTCGTAGCATATAGTTTAAATTTTGTATGTAGCACGGTGCTTTTTGGCGCCTGATATGAAATATAGAATCGACAATACATTTTTTCGTTTCTTTATAGCAAGTATTTCGTAATGGATAAAATACATAAAACAGATTGTAGGATTAGATATTTCGTATTAGGAGCCCAAAAACAGAATCCATTCTCCGGAGGGCGGCAGAAATAAAGCTAGAAATTAATACAATATTATCATCTAACATTGGCGAAATGCGAAATATGTTAGGAAGCGCAATATTATCTGCTTCAAAAAAGTTTTTTAGGGATATTTGGAATGATTGCGAATGGATCGCGTGGATTGCGAAACGATTGCGAAGGGATTGCGATGATTTTAATGCGATTGCGATGATTGCGAGGCGATTGCGGTGATTGAGAAGCGACTGCCAATGAATTTGTGACAGTATTGCGAGAAGTGGTTACCCCCTCGGCCAGGACTATCCGACCAAGTTTCTTGTCTCAGTGGGACACCATCTGATATTAATCAAAGCAATTTATTGCACTAACCCTTACTCTGGGAAAGTCCATTTTACTGAGATCAATAAAAAACAAAGTTCAATATGTCAGTCTATCAATGATTTTTTTTTATCAAAACAGCTGTCACTGAATTAAAAAAGCTAATTTTTAAAATAAAAATGGAAGTTTTTATTATTCTTATTAATCAAATCAATTAATTTAATAATATTGCTGACAAAAAGTGTTTTATATTATAATGAAAATGCAATATTAATGAGACCATAAGTTAATTTTATAGTTTTGATTCATAAGTAAAGTAAATATTAGATGCACTGTTAGCACTTTTGAAAACACCAACACACATAATTTTAGCAACAACATTCCAACATTTTTATAATTTGTATTTTAAAGCAAACAACTTTTGATGCAAAGTATTGGATTATACAGTCTTAAAATTCTATTCTAATATCAAAAATGCTAACAAAAACAAAGCTAGTATTTTTTATAAAATACTGACACACACTTGCATTGTAGGGGATGATCCAAACTGTGCCAATACCTATTTTTCATAAAAAGTTACTTTTCCAACAGTTATTATAAACCACAACTTCTTTATTAAAAATATATTATTAATGAACATATATATGATTTTAAAATATTTAAACACATAGTACTTATTAATATTTGTTGCATTTGTTACATTCAGTGATCCTGCTTTTAGAGAACAGAAAGTGTTGGTTATCATTCTTACCTACATTTTAAAAATTTGAAGTTTAACCATCTTAATTAATATCTAAATTAATAATTAGGTAATTAAACAAACAAAAAAGGTTTATATCAGGGTTGGGTTGATTAAAATCATGATTTAATTTGCTTAATTTTAAAAATTAAAATAATGATTTGAATTAATTTTTTTCTTTTTTATTCCTAATCAGATAACAACATAATATGTAACAATTTTTGTCAAAGATCAAAAGAAGTGCCTTCTTTTAGCAAAAAACAACAAAAAAGTACATAATTCCAAATTCTTAAACTAAACTTATACCCAAATTTTATTACTGCACTCATTTCTTCCACTCATTTTACAGCCAATCCATGCCAAATTGAGCCTCAGAGTAAAAAATTAAATTTTTTTAAATGTATATTTTAATTACACATAAGTAATGTAAAAGGTCCACAATTTTATACTCTGAAAGAATTGTTTTGATATTTTAATTATTTATATGGTTTTTGTAGTCTTATCCTTTAGTGCAGGTGAGTGGAGGGTTATAAACATATGACACTGATAAGTTTTTAATTCAATAACCTGTAAGTTATATGGTAGGTATAAGTTTTTTTTAAACTGCTTTTGTCTATGTATCATATATTTATTTACTGGTATTGTCAGTAAAAGGCACTAAATCTCTTTAAAATCTTTATATATATGTATTTTTGTGGAATACAGAAGTGTTACCATATCATGTTGTTTCATTATTTATCTTCTTAACTCAATAACTTAGACAGAATCTAATGTTTTTTAAGACATGTAACACCTGTTACCATAGATTTATGCTTATACTTATAAACCAAATACTTTTCTCTCAATTAATTACTTTCTTATACCAATTTAAAGCCTATAATCTACACTTTCAGCTCAATTTTTTTCAGATTTCTCTCTTTTTTCAATTCACAGTTTTGATATGAACCACTATTATCTCAAATGGCAGGCTCATTTACTGTAACACCCGTTACCATCTTCTTTCTACTTTATTTAATACTTGTATTGGTAAGAAATATCTTAAACTACTATACTTTCAAAGAGTTTGCAATGTATTATCATTAGGTATATTAAATAAATTATAAATTTTTAAAATTAATTTAATATTATCAAATTTTTAGTTGTCCCAGTGTAACACCCGTTAACCATGGACTGGCTGTTTACTTTATTTTTATGTATATGTTTTCACTTCATTAACCTAACCAACAAAATGCCTGAAATTTTTGGGCAATGTCAATTTATAGGTTAAGAAGGAAAATAGGCCTCAACAGAGTTGAGTGTCTCACTCGGCACTGTATAGCGGGTGTATAGTACAGAAGGAAAAAAATTGCGACAAGAACTTTCTTGCAAGAAGCGCAACAAATGCGATGTCAATAACATTAAAAATAAAACTTTTAAAAACAAAACTTCAATTTGATTTTTTAACTTAATGAAAGCTGTTTAGCTACAACAAGCATCATAAGTTACATTTTGTTTGTTTGTAGCTAGGTACCTAATGTTGATTAGGTAGTATTAAGACTGGACCAAGTATGGAAGTAATAAGATGTTATTGATTGTGTTAACCTCTACTTTTTGGAAGTTCATCTTACTAAGATTACTAAGAACAATAAATAACTGCACAGTTAAACTAAACTTCCACTATTTATTCGAAAAATTCGCTTTAAAATTCAATTACAGCTGTTTCGCTATAACTAGCTGACGATGCTAGTTATAGGGAAACAGCTGTAATTGAATTTTAATTTTCGAATAAATAGTGGAAGTTTAGTTTAACTGTGCAGTTATTTATTGTTCTTAATAAGATGTTATTAGAACTAAGGGATTATCCTTGATGTATTTCCCTCTAAGATCAGTATAACTTTGCAATGATATAGAAAAATCAGGGAAAAACTATGTCATGCTGATCTTTACAATAACTTAATGTATTTATGTCTTATCTATGTACAATAATTGAAGAATCATTAACAATATGAAATGGTTGATCAGCTAGATGTCTTTTTATTTTGAGTTCTTCAAGGAAATCTAAATTTTGGTTTTTATCACAAATGTAGTATTTGAATGTCATTGGTGTGTATATAACATTTACGCTTTAATATTGTTATGTCTTATTACTTCCTTACTTGGTCTAGTCTTAACACTACTTAATCAACATCTGGTAGCTACCTTAAAAAACCAAAATGTAACTGCAATATGTCAATCTGACCATGCTAGTAATGCTTGTAATCATTTCAACTGATTATAAATTAAATAAGTAAGAACAACATAAACCTAGCAAACATTTTCCAAACTGATTAGTCACTTATTTTTCACCAGATTCCTACATCTAATTCATATTCTCTGAAGATAAGATTTATTACCTTAACCATCCTCATTTCTTAATAGGCTGATGTATTACTTAAAAATATAATAAAAAGTAGTGTTTATCATACCTTTTCTTGTCGGGTTCCTACGCTTTAGTTGAGTAGAGTTGCACTTCTGAGATTTATTATCACTGAAGTAGGTTTCTTGTATATTATCTGTACATAGCTCAAGATCAATTTCCTGTTTTACTGAAAACAAATTGTTTTTTATAACATTATTTTGATTGTCCATATCATTAGAACATATTTCTTCTTTGGTTGTTTCATTAGGCAGAAAGTACTCTTCCACTTTAGGTTCTTCCAAGAAAATATCACGTGGTTCTTGTTTCACCTCCATTATAGAGAACATTAGCTTTGTGTTTTAGTAGTAAAAATATTTACGGATTAATTATAAATTCAAAATAAAAAACATTAATTAACCTTAAGCACTGACGCATAGATATTATAACCTAAAATGGATGTGCCATGTCAATACACAGGCAAGAATACATCCAGCGCCGGATTCCGTTATGAGATTATATATTTAAAAGCAAAACACTGGCGACTCGGCGACTGATACATGCTGATACGCAAGATACTTGAGTATCACGAGTATCTGAAATGTTGCATTCGAGCGACTTAGCTATGACGTCATATCTGATACGCATGATACATTAATCTGTCAAAACGTTTACCCATGAATGAGAATGAGAATGGTAAACTCACACGTTAACTTTCTATCTCTCTCTCTCTGATGTAACCATAAGAGTTAGAGCAACTGTCACTTGCCGAACTTGAGTATCTATCCAATGTCAAACTGATACTTATGACGTCATTAGTGCATGATACTCAAGTATCTTGCGTATCTGTCGCCAAAAAACATCTAATATATTTTGACGTTATAAACGAGAAATAAGGTTAGGTTGGTTATGTTAAGAGGGGCGTTTCTAATTTGGTAAGCCTGCCTGAATTTAGTGAAAAATCTGGTTATTTTTAAATTACAAGAATGAACAGTAGATGGCGATAGTGGTTTCAAATTAGTATTTTTGTTATAAATTTGAATATTTTTAGAGCTTGTTGACTTTCTTTGTCTAAGACAGAGATGAAAATATGAATTTTGCTTCGTAAATCTTTGAATGTTTCCACGACACACACAAACATTTGACCTTGAGACCATAAACAGATGAAAGATACCTGTATATTTATAGCGTTCGGAATCGCAATCAGACTTCTACGATTGCTCCATATCGTTCGTTTATGTCATCGAGATGTGTCGGAGGTAAATCGAGATCGTTCGGCAAGAAAATCTGAGCGATCGGACGGCGATCTTTTTGCTCGATATATTTGGATCGACAAAAGCGATTATCTGTCATAGATTAAGTCATTTAAATTTAAATAGTTTAAAAGTGTTTGCGAGGTTAGTAACCGTTTTACCAGTGGTGTCACACACAGGGTATTATATACTTATGCCTCGTATTAATTGTTAAAAAAAAAATAACTGTTTTCCGCTTGTAATTATCTGTACAGTAATATACATTTTCATAAGGTTGTAGGAATATAAATTTAGATTAAAAACTTCTAAGTAGTAATTATAAATAGTTGACTTAGTTGGTCAATATGAAAAATAAAGCAACGTCTATGATAACAATGTGGTTGTCATTAAAATATTTTGTTAATTTTTAATAATTCAGATAAATAGAACCCTACAGATGAAAAGTAATTCCCATTCAAGAGTTGGGTTAACTACTTAAATCAGAAAATAATATATAAAACAGCATGAAAAAACTATACATGTCAAATGTCACGATTCGAATGAGTCATATTTGGTTCTTCAATATGGCCGACTTCCGTTGTGATTATTTGCTAGATTAAAATATGACAACGTTCCTTCCTTTCTATTCTTTATTCGTAGAAAATAAATAATGTGAGTGTGAGGTTATGTGAAAAAATCGGAACCGTTCGGTTATTTCAGATCGCTTAGATCCGTCGGATGTCACGTGATAAAAATCTGGTCGCATCTGAGAGGTTTATTCCGAACGCGACTAATTTTTTATTAAAAAATATTCTATTTGGATGCACTTAGGAAGTTTGTTGTGTTTCATAGGCGTAACAAATTAATTGTTTTTAGGATTTAAAATATGGATATATAAAAAAAATAAAATAAAATAAGATTTCGGCATTCCTAACAAATAATTAATTAATGAAATTTATTGTACTAACCAGAGTTGGGTCGGATATTGAAAACAAGTATCCGGATACCGGATACGGATACTCAAAATGTATCTGGATACTTTTTTAAAAAGTTTTAAAAAGAAAAATAGTTTAACACTTAGCTGTTAACATTTACATATGTAGTTTTAATTTATAAATGTAAATCCCTTAGGTTGGGTTTATGTTATTTAACAAATAAAGATATAAGGTAACTTAAAGATTAAAAAAGTATAAAAAAAATCAGGTCTCTCAAAACTCACATTTTTACCAATTCGACTAAAATAAGACAACTGTGTTGTAAAAAGTAATTTAGGAAATAACAACGGTTCACAACAATAAACTCCTTGCACATATCACAGTTGGATAATGCTATAAACTATGTAAAAACCAACGCAAATTGTGAAAATATACTTTAAATTTATTTTTTTTAACTTTTGGTAAATTATAAACGAATATTAATATAGACAATTATATATTTAAAAGCAAAACACTAAAATTATATTTTGACGTTATAAACGAGAAATAAGGTTAGGTTGGTTATGTTAAGTGAAGTTTGGATTTAGAGAATTAGAATCGACATACGTCTTTGAAAAAAGCGCCACCAAAACTGTTGAACTAAATTGACAGATTAGTGCAATGTTCAAATTTTGCGTGCAACAAATCTCAAAAAATATACCTTTCTTTAACTTCATATTTTGCTAGTCGCATTCTCTATGCTTTCTTTAGGAGTTAAGCTTCTGGCGTTAAAATTCGTGATCACAAATTGTCAAACTTTTTTAAAACATACCATCACTTAAACACCAATATCTCTTTTATTACAATATAAAACTTAACTAAAAAACCTTATCTCCTAGAGAAAGGTCTAAGCTATATCCTGTTAAAATTTGAATACGTAATTTAAAGGCGTTCTTTAGATTTGTTGTTTACAAAATGATTGAAATTTTGGGTACAATTCAGGCTTGCCACCCGTTTTCAGCTGTCACATTTTTGACACCCCTCTTAAGTGAAATTTGGATTTGGAGAATTAGAATTACGAATACATATAACAAGGATGTGAAACTCGAATGGAGAGGGTAGCAGGAGAAAAGGCGCCTATCTGTGCAGGGTTAAATTCTCGGTCGTTGCGTACTCCGTACTGCGCAACAGGCTGTCTTTTTCTTTATGCGAGCGAGATAACCAACCGCATGTGTTTTCGACACGATACAAATATACAAGGTATGATATCTAGCGGTTCAAAACTCGTCCGATCTGCGCATGTGACGTCATTGGTGGTATTCTATAGCGCGTTTCAATGTTAATATATAGGAATTTGATATTTATTTGGTCAATTTATTGTTTAAAATTTTTATTTGTTGGTTATTTAACATTATTTATCAAAACAAAATTTAAATCATACATGTATGGCTTAAAATTAAGAATAAATAAATTGAGAATTGTTAAATTATATTTAATTAAAGGGAACGATGGTAGACGTAGACTAGGTAAAATAATTAAGTAATTAGGCAAGGTATAATTATATATAAAAATATAGGTCTATTGTTTTTTAGATTAAAAAGTAAATTCCAAATAAATTGTAGGTCTTATCAACGTAATCAACACCATCAGAAACATCCACTCTACAAAAACAAAATACCTATTTTATTTATCCATAATACAATCATTCTATCAAACAACTTAAAATATGATTTAATAATATTATGATACTGTGTTAACTTACTCTTTAAAAACAGTTTCCATTAACTTTTTTTCCCTATTATTAATGTGTTCTTCCCTACGAGATGCACTTTTTTCTTTATTAAGATTTTGAGGTTTGCTTTGTAAAGGTAAGTTTTTTGACGGAATAGCTTTCTTTCTTAGGGGTTGGTAGTTTTTTGGGGTGTATCCAAGCAACTCAAGTTTAAAGTTTCGTTCGTAAGTGAAATGTTTTGAGCAAATACGGGCATTTTTTACGTTGAAATTGTTAACCAGCTTACATAAATATTTCCATTTTGCACTTTCTTGTCTTTTGGAAAGCTAAAGAACTTTATATCACTCGAAAAATGTTTAGTGTTATTGTCAATACCACACCCGTATACAGCACAACGCATTTTAATTAATTTATTTTGTATTTTCCGGGAGAAATTTAAAATTATAAGCTGTAAACAATGGCGTCTGATCTCCAGTGACGTCACTAACCACGCCCCAAACATGCGCGATATCTTATCTTGTATATTTGTATCATGTGTTTTCGAATAGTTAATGATCGTATGATATTCGAACTGATGCGCAGTACAAAGTACGCAACTACCTTATACTAGACTCCGCCCAAATAGGAGCCGTAAATTCAGCCACTGGCGCTTATAGATCGGCATAGGAGTTTCACATCCTTGTTATATGTATTCGTGATTAGAATTGAATTAGACATACGTCTCTGAAAAAAAAAGCCGCCAAAACTGTTGAACTAAATTGACAGATTGGTGCAATATTCAAATTTTGCGTGCAACAAATTTTAAAAAATATACCTTTTTTAACTTCATATTTTGCTAGTCGCATTCTCTATGGTTTTTTTAGGAGTTAAGCTTCTGGCGTTAAAATTCGTGATCACAAATTGTCAAACTTTTTAAAAACATACCATCACTTAAACGCCAATATCTCTTTTATTACAATATAAAACTCAACTAAAAAACCTTATCTCCTAGAGAAAGGTCTAAGCTATATCCTGTTAAAATTTGAATACGTAGTTTAAAGGCGTTCTTTAGATTTGTTGTTTACAAAATGATTGAAATTTTGGGTACAATTCAGGCTTGCCACCCGTTTTCAGCTGTCACATTTTTGAATCCCCTCTTAACGCCATTTTTATATTCTACGTTGTCGAATTAGTGTTTCTAGACCATTTTTACCAAAAATAACATAATTTAGATTTTGACCAAAATTTGAAGACGCCAAATTCAAGGGTATTAGCCTTGCCATTTTCTTAAGTAAAAATATTTTTTTTTTAAATTCTTGAAAATATGGAAAATAGGGTTTTTTAAGTCGCTGATCGACTGGTGCAGTCATTTGTTCGATAGGAAGTCTAGAACCATGTTAAATCTCCATTCGAGGGGGAAGTGGTCTCTTAAACCTTATGGATGCTATTTTTGCTGGATACTATGGGTAATTCTGCAATTTTAATGCAATTTTCGGATTCTACGTAGTCGAATTAGTGGTTCTACAACAGTGTTTACGAAAAATAACATAATTTAGACTTTGACCAAAATCTAAAGACGCCAAGTTCAAGGGTATTAGCCTTGCCATTTTCTTAAGTGAAAATATATTTTTTTTAAATTCTTTTGGAAAATAGGGTTTTTTAAGTCGCTGAAACGACTGGTGCAGTCAGTTGTTCGATAGGAAGTCTAGAACCATGTTAAATCTGCATTCGAGGGGGAAGTGGTGCCGTAAAACTCTAAAGATGCCATTTGTGCTGGAAATTATCGGTTATTCGGCAATTTTAACGCCATTTTTATATTCTACGTTGTCGAATTAGTGTTTCCAGACCATTTTTACCAAAAATAACATAATATAGATTTTGACCAAAATTTGAAGACGCCAAATTCAAGGGTATTAGCCTTGCCATTTTCTTAAGTAAAAATATTTTTTTCTTTAAAATTCTTGAAAATATGGAAAATAGGGTTTTTTAAGTCGCTGAAACGACTGGTGCAGTCAGTTGTTCGATAGGAAGTCTAGAACCATGTTAAATCTGCATTCGAGGGGAAAGTAGTGCCGTAAAACCCGAAAGATGCCATTTTTACTGGAAATTATCCGTAATTCGGCAATTTTAACGACATTTTCGTATTTGACGTAGTCGAATTGTGGTTCTAGACTATTTTTACCAAAAATAACATAGTTTATATTTTGACCAAAAGTTGAAGACGACAAATTCAAAGATATTAGCCTTGCCATTTTTTTCTTTAAAATTCTTGAAAATATGGAAAATAGGGTTTTTTAAGTCGCTGAATCAACTTGTGCAGTCAGTTGTTCGATAGGAAGTCTAGAACCATGTTAAATCTGCATTCGAGGGGGAAGTGGTGCCGTAAAACTCTAAAGATGCCATTTGTGCTGGAAATTATCGGTAATTCGGCAATTTTAACGCCATTTTTATATTCTACGTTGCGAATTAGTGGTTCTAGACCATTTTTACCAAAAATAACATAATATAGATTTTGACCAAAATTTGAAGACGCCAAATTCAAGGGTATTAGCCTTGCCATTTTCTTAAGTAAAAATATTTTTTCTTTAAAATTCTTGAAAATATGGAAAATAGGGTTTTTTAAGGCGCTGAATCAACTTGTGCAGTCAGTTGTTCGATATGAAGTCTAGAACCATGTTAAATCTGCATTCGAGGGGAAAGTGGTGCCGTAAAACTCTAAAGATGCCATTTGTGCTGGAAATTATCGGTAATTTGGCAATTTTAACGCCATTTTTATATTCTACATTGCGAATTAGTGTTTCTAGACCATTTTTACCAAAAATAACATAATATAGATTTTGACCAAAATTTGAAGACGCCAAATTCAAGGGTATTTGCCTTGCCATTTTCTTAAGTAAAAATATTTTTTCTTTAAAATTCTGGAAAATATGGAAAATAGGGTTTTTTAAGTCGCTCAATCGACTGGTGCAGTCAGTTGTTTGATAGGAAGTCTAGAACCATGTTGAATCTGAATTCGAGGTGGAAGTAGTGCCGTAAAACCCGACAAATGCCATTTTTACTGGAAATTATCCGTAATTCGGCAATTTTAACGCCATTTTCGTATTTGACGTAGTCGAATTGTGGTTCTAGACCTTTTTTACCAAAAATAACATAAATTATATTTTGACCAAAATTTGAAGACGACAAATTCAAAGGTATTAGCCTTGTCATTTTTTTCTTTAAAATTCTTGAAAATATATAAAAAATTGGGTTTTTTAAGTCGCTCAATCGACTCTTGCAAACAGTTGTTCGATATGAAGTCTAGAACCATGTTAAATCTGCATTCGAGGGGGAAGTGGTGTCGTAAAACTCTAAAGATGCCATTTGTGCTGGAAATTATCGGTAATTCGGCAATTTTAACGCCATTTTTATATTCTACGTTGCGAATTAGTGTTTCTAGACCATTTTTACCAAAAATATCATTATATAGATTTTGACCAAAATTTGAAGACGCCAAATTCAAGGGTATTAGCCTTGCCATTTTCTTAAGTAAAAATATTTTTTCTTCTTAGACTAACTAAGAAGAAGAACGAAAGTTGGAAAAAGAGTTGCAACAAGATTAATTCATATATAGGTGGTAGAAGAAGCACTGAAGGCTGGAAAGTAATAAAGAACCTACGAAAAGAAAAGGGTAGACACATCATATCACCAATAACAACAGACAAATGGAAAAAACACTTTGAAAACCTACTAACTGAAACCAGAGATATTTAGAGACAGTGATAACATAGACACTAAGGTAGAGGTAATGGCATCCCCGATAAGAATACAAGAACTGGAAGTAGCAAAAATTTGCAAGAATTTAAAAAACGGAAAAGCCCCCGGTCCTGGCGAAATACCTTTTGAGCTAGTAAAATATGGAAGTAAGCTACTAGTCTATCAACTGACTAGGTTATTCCAGAAATGTATTAACAGAGCGGAAACTCCAGCAGAGTGGAAAGAATCTTACATTTCAACAATACATAAAAAGGGCAGCAAAGACCACTGTGAAAATTATAGGGGAATAGCGGTCACAGGCTCTTTGAGTCGGATATATGGTGCAGTAATAAAAAACATAATTGAAAAAGAGTACAAAGATATAGAAGCAGAGGAGCAAGCAGGTTTTAGAGCCGGGAGATCAACGGTAGACCATCTCTTCTGCTTAACACAATTAATAGAAAAGAAAACCGCTAGGAATCAAGAAGTGCATTTACTATATGTCGACCTCAAAAAAGCTTACGATAGTGTCCCCCTTAAACGTCTCTGGGAAGCCTTAGAATTGAGCAACATTAACATAAACATTATAAAGGCAATTAAGGAACTATATACCAACATACAGGCTCGAATAAAAATAGGGAATAAACTCTCCAGAAAACATCAAGGTAACCAAAGGGTTGAAACAGGGTTGTTGCATCTCACCAACGCTCTTTAAAATTTACCTTGAACAGGTATTGAAGGAATGGGCATCCCACTAAACAACAATAAAACCCTATATACACTGTGTTTCGCAGATGATCAGATAGTAATGGCCCAGGATTACGACGACCTAGAATACATGACAAGGAAGCTCATAGAAGAATACAATAAATGGGGGCTAGAAGTAAACATAAATAAAACAGAAACCATGTGTATAGGAGGTATACAACAAGACTTAATATTACAAAGTGGGGAACACATAAGGATTGCTGACAACTATAAATATCTAGGTGTACATATTTCAAATGACGGAACGTTGGATCACGCAATACGACACAGAAACATACAAGGTAGGAGAGCAATATCGATGCTAAATGGAGTCCTCTGGGATCAAACGATATCCAAAGCCAACAAACAAAAAATATATAATACCATAATCCGCAGCATTATAACATACGGCAGTGAAGTCTGGCAAATAAAAACCAGAACAGAGCAAATGTTAAAAGCCACAGAAATGGACTTTTGGCGAAGATCTGCAGGAAAGTCCAGAAGAGAAAGAATAACAAATGACCGTATTAGAGAGATAATGAGAGTAGGACACACAATTATAGACGACATTAGGACAAAACAACTAATATGGTACGGTCATGTACAGAGGATGGCAGAAAATAGATTACCAAAACAACTGTTAAATTGGGTACCGCCGGGACGCAAAAAACGTGGAAGACCAAGAAGAAGCTGGAGAGAAGGCGTAGATAGGGAAATGAGAGAGAGTAACTTGGATGAGGATGCATGGAGAGACAGGGATAGATGGCGACTGGGTATCGAAAGACGTCGTAGAACGTTGTGAATCGATTAATATATATATATTTTTTCTTTAAAATTCTTGAAAATATGGAAAATAGGGTTTTTTAAGTCGCTCAATCGACTGGTGCAGTCAGTTGTTTGATAGGAAGTCTAGAACCATGTTGAATCTGAATTCGAGGTGGAAGTAGTGCCGTAAAACCCGACAAATGCCATTTTTACTGGAAATTATCCGTAATTCGGCAATTTTAACGCCATTTTCGTATTTGACGTAGTCGAATTGTGGTTCTAGACCATTTTTACCAAAAATAACATAATTTATGTTTTGACCAAAATTTGAAGACGACAAATTCAAAGGTATTATCCTTGCCATTTTTTTCTTTAAAATTCTTGAAAATATGAAAAATAGGGTTTTTTAAGTCGCTCAATCGACTCTTGCAAACAGTTGTTCGATAGAAAGTCTAGAACCATGTTAAATCTGCATTCGAGGGGGAAGTGGTGCCGTAAAACTCTAAAGATGCCATTTGTGCTGGAAATTATCGGTTATTCGGCAATTTTAACGCCATTTTTATATTCTACGTTGTCGAATTAGTGTTTCTAGACCATTTTTACCAAAAATAACATAATATAGATTTTGACCAAAATTTGAAGACGCCAAATTCAAGGGTATTAGCCTTGCCATTTTCTTAAGTAAAAATATTTTTTTCTTTAAAATTCTTGATAATATGGAAAATTGGGTTTTTTAAGTCGCTCAATCGACTCTTGCAAACAGTTGTTCGATATGAAGTCTAGAACCATGTTAAATCTGCATTCGCGGGGGAAGTGGTGTCGTAAAACCCGAAAGATGCCATTTTTACTGGAAATTATCCGTAATTCGACAATTTTTACGCCATTTTCGTATTTAACGTAGTCGAATTGTGGTTCTAGACCATTTTTACCAAAAATAACATAATTTATGTTTTGACCAAAATTTAAAGACGACAAATTCAAAGGTATTATCCTTGCCATTTTTTTCTTTAAAATTCTTGAAAATATGAAAAATAGGGTTTTTTAAGTCGCTCAATCGACTCTTGCAAACAGTTGTTCGATAGGAAGTCTAGAACCATGTTAAATCTGCATTCGAGGGGGAAGTGGTGCCGTAAAACTCTAAAGATGCCATTTGTGCTGGAAATTATCGGTTATTCGGCAATTTTAACGCCATTTTTATATTCTACGTTGTCGAATTAGTGTTTCTAGACCATTTTTACCAAAAATAACATAATATAGATTTTGACCAAAATTTGAAGACGCCAAATTCAAGGGTATTAGCCTTGCCATTTTCTTAAGTAAAAATATTTTTTTCTTTAAAATTCTTGATAATATGGAAAATTGGGTTTTTTAAGTCGCTCAATCGACTCTTGCAAACAGTTGTTCGATATGAAGTCTAGAACCATGTTAAATCTGCATTCGCGGGGGAAGTGGTGTCGTAAAACCTGAAAGATGCCATTTTTACTGGAAATTATCCGTAATTCGACAATTTTTACGCCATTTTCGTATTTAACGTAGTCGAATTGTGGTTCTAGACCATTTTTACCAAAAATAACATAATTTATGTTTTGACCAAAATTTAAAGACGACAAATTCAAAGGTATTATCCTTGCCATTTTTTTCTTTAAAATTCTTGAAAATATGAAAAATAGGGTTTTTTAAGTCGCTGATCGACTGCTGCAGTCAGTTGTTCGATAGGAAGTCTAGAACCATGTTAAATTTGCATACAAGGGGGAAGTGGTGCCGTAAAACTCTAAAGATGCCATTTGTGCTGGAAATTATCGGTAATTCGGCAATTTTAACGCCATTTTTATATTCTACGTTGTCGAATTAGTGTTTCAAGACCATTCTTACTAAAAATAACATAATTTAGATTTTGACCAAAATTTGAAGACGCAAAATTCAAGGGTATTTGCCTTGCCATTTTCTTAAGTAAAAATATTTTTTCTTTAAAATTCTTGAAAATATGGAAAATAGGGTTTTTTAAGTCGCTGAATCAACTTGTGCAGTCAGTTGTTCGATAGAAAGTCTAGAACCATGTTAAATCTGCATTCGAGGGGGAAGTGGTGCCGTAAAACTCTAAAGATGCCATTTGTGCTGGAAATTATCGGTAATTCGGCAATTTTAACGCCATTTTTATATTCTACGTTGCGAATTAGTGTTTCTAGACCATTTTTACCAAAAATAACATAATATAGATTTTGACCAAAATTTTAAGACGCCAAATTCAAGGGTATTAGCCTTGCCATTTTCTTAAGTAAAAATATTTTTTCTTTAAAATTCTTGAAAATATGGAAAATAGGGTTTTTTAAGTCGCTGAATCAACTTGTGCAGTCAGTTGTTCGATAGAAAGTCTAGAACCATGTTAAATCTGCATTCGAGGGGAAGTGGTGCCGTAAAACTCTAAAGATGCCATTTGTGCTGGAAATTATCGGTAATTCGGCAATTTTAACGCCATTTTTATATTCTACGTTGCGAATTAGTGTTTCTAGACCATTTTTACCAAAAATAACATAATATAGATTTTGACCAAAATTTGAAGACGCCAAATTCAAGGGTATTAGCCTTGCCATTTTCTTAAGTAAAAATATTTTTTTCTTTAAAATTCTTGATAATATGGAAAATTGGGTTTTTTAAGTCGCTCAATCGACTCTTGCAAACAGTTGTTCGATATGAAGTCTAGAACCATGTTAAATCTGCATTCGCGGGGGAAGTGGTGTCGTAAAACCCGAAAGATGCCATTTTTACTGGAAATTATCCGTAATTCGACAATTTTTACGCCATTTTCGTATTTAACGTAGTCGAATTGTGGTTCTAGACCATTTTTACCAAAAATAACATAATTTATGTTTTGACCAAAATTTAAAGACGACAAATTCAAAGGTATTATCCTTGCCATTTTTTTCTTTAAAATTCTTGAAAATATGAAAAATAGGGTTTTTTAAGTCGCTCAATCGACTCTTGCAAACAGTTGTTCGATAGAAAGTCTAGAACCATGTTAAATCTGCATTCGAGGGGGAAGTGGTGCCGTAAAACTCTAAAGATGCCATTTGTGCTGGAAATTATCGGTTATTCGGCAATTTTAACGCCATTTTTATATTCTACGTTGTCGAATTAGTGTTTCTAGACCATTTTTACCAAAAATAACATAATATAGATTTTGACCAAAATTTGAAGACGCCAAATTCAAGGGTATTAGCCTTGCCATTTTCTTAAGTAAAAATATTTTTTTCTTTAAAATTCTTGATAATATGGAAAATTGGGTTTTTTAAGTCGCTCAATCGACTCTTGCAAACAGTTGTTCGATATGAAGTCTAGAACCATGTTAAATCTGCATTCGCGGGGGAAGTGGTGTCGTAAAACCCGAAAGATGCCATTTTTACTGGAAATTATCCGTAATTCGACAATTTTTACGCCATTTTCGTATTTAACGTAGTCGAATTGTGGTTCTAGACCATTTTTACCAAAAATAACATAATTTATGTTTTGACCAAAATTTAAAGACGACAAATTCAAAGGTATTATCCTTGCCATTTTTTCTTTAAAATTCTTGAAAATATGAAAAATAGGGTTTTTTAAGTCGCTGATCGACTGCTGCAGTCAGTTGTTCGATAGGAAGTCTAGAACCATGTTAAATTTGCATACAAGGGGGAAGTGGTGCCGTAAAACTCTAAAGATGCCATTTGTGCTGGAAATTATCGGTAATTCGGCAATTTTAACGCCATTTTTATATTCTACGTTGTCGAATTAGTGTTTCAAGACCATTCTTACTAAAAATAACATAATTTAGATTTTGACCAAAATTTGAAGACGCCAAATTCAAGGGTATTTGCCTTGCCATTTTCTTAAGTAAAAATATTTTTTCTTTAAAATTCTTGAAAATATGGAAAATAGGGTTTTTTAAGTCGCTGATCGACTGGTGCAGTCATTTGTTCGATAGGAAGTCTAGAACCATGTTAAATCTGCATTCGAGGGGGAAGTGGTGCCGTAAAACTCTAAAGATGCCATTTGTGCTGGAAATTATCGGTAATTCGGCAATTTTAACGCCATTTTTATATTCTACGTTGCGAATTAGTGTTTCTAGACCATTTTTACCAAAAATAACATAATATAGATTTTGACCAAAATTTTAAGACGCCAAATTCAAGGGTATTAGCCTTGCCATTTTCTTAAGTAAAAATATTTTTTCTTTAAAATTCTTGAAAATATGGAAAATAGGGTTTTTTAAGTCGCTGAATCAACTTGTGCAGTCAGTTGTTCGATAGAAAGTCTAGAACCATGTTAAATCTGCATTCGAGGGGAAGTGGTGCCGTAAAACTCTAAAGATGCCATTTGTGCTGGAAATTATCGGTAATTCGGCAATTTTAACGCCATTTTTATATTCTACGTTGCGAATTAGTGTTTCTAGACCATTTTTACCAAAAATAACATAATATAGATTTTGACCAAAATTTGAAGACGCCAAATTCAAGGGTATTAGCCTTGCCATTTTCTTAAGTAAAAATATTTTTTTCTTTAAAATTCTTGATAATATGGAAAATTGGGTTTTTTAAGTCGCTCAATCGACTCTTGCAAACAGTTGTTCGATATGAAGTCTAGACCATGTTAAATCTGCATTCGCGGGGGAAGTGGTGTCGTAAAACCCGAAAGATGCCATTTTTACTGGAAATTATCCGTAATTCGACAATTTTTACGCCATTTTCGTATTTAACGTAGTCGAATTGTGGTTCTAGACCATTTTTACCAAAAATAACATAATTTATGTTTTGACCAAAATTTAAAGACGACAAATTCAAAGGTATTATCCTTGCCATTTTTTTCTTTAAAATTCTTGAAAATATGAAAAATAGGGTTTTTTAAGTCGCTGATCGACTGCTGCAGTCAGTTGTTCGATAGGAAGTCTAGAACCATGTTAAATTTGCATACAAGGGGGAAGTGGTGCCGTAAAACTCTAAAGATGCCATTTGTGCTGGAAATTATCGGTAATTCGGCAATTTTAACGCCATTTTTATATTCTACGTTGTCGAATTAGTGTTTCAAGACCATTCTTACTAAAAATAACATAATTTAGATTTTGACCAAAATTTGAAGACGCCAAATTCAAGGGTATTAGCCTTGCCATTTTCTTAAGTAAAAATATTTCTTCTTTAAAATTCTGGAAAATATGGAAAATAGGGTTTTTTAAGTCGCTGAATCAACTTGTGCAGTCAGTTGTTCGATAGGAAGTCTAGAACCATGTTAAATCTGCATTCGAGGGGAAAGTGGTGCCGTAAAACTCTAAAGATGCCGTAATTCGTATCCGTAATTCGGCAATTTTAACGACATTTTCGTATTTGACGTAGTCGAATTGTGGTTCTAGACTATTTTTACCAAAAATAACATAGTTTATATTTTGACCAAAAGTTGAAGACGACAAATTCAAAGATATTAGCCTTGCCATTTTTTTCTTTTTTCTTTAAAATTCTTGAAAATATGGAAAATAGGGTTTTTTAAGTCGCTGAATCAACTTGTGCAGTCAGTTGTTCGATAGGAAGTCTAGAACCATGTTAAATCTGCATTCGAGGGGGAAGTGGTGCCGTAAAACTCTAAAGATGCCATTTGTGCTGGAAATTATCGGTAATTCGGCAATTTTAACGCCATTTTTATATTCTACGTTGCGAATTAGTGTTTCTAGACCATTTTTACCAAAAATAACATAATATAGATTTTGACCAAAATTTGAAGACGCCAAATTCAAGGGTATTTGCCTTGCCATTTTCTTAAGTAAAAATATTTTTTCTTTAAAATTCTGGAAAATATGGAAAATAGGGTTTTTTAAGTCGTTCAATCGACTGGTGCAGTCAGTTGTTTGATAGGAAGTCTAGAACCATGTTGAATCTGAATTCGAGGTGGAAGTAGTGCCGTAAAACCCGACAAATGCCATTTTTACTGGAAATTATCCGTAATTCGGCAATTTTAACGACATTTTCGTATTTGACGTAGTCGAATTGTGGTTCTAGACTATTTTTACCAAAAATAACATAGTTTATATTTTGACCAAAAGTTGAAGACGACAAATTCAAAGATATTAGCCTTGCCATTTTTTTCTTTTTTCTTTAAAATTCTTGAAAATATGGAAAATAGGGTTTTTTAAGTCACTGAATCAACTTGTGCAGTCAGTTGTTCGATAGGAAGTCTAGAACCATGTTAAATCTGCATTCGAGGGGGAAGTGGTGCCGTAAAATTTCAAAGATGCCATTTGTGCTGGAAATTATCGGTAATTCGGCAATTTTAACGCCATTTTTATATTCTACGTTGCGAATTAGTGGTTCTAGACCATTTTTACCAAAAATAACATAATATAGATTTTGACCAAAATTTGAAGACGCCAAATTCAAGGGTATTAGCCTTGCCATTTTCTTAAGTAAAAATATTTTTTCTTTAAAATTCTTGAAAATATGGAAAATAGGGTTTTTTAAGTCGCTGAATCAACTTGTGCAGTCAGTTGTTCGATAGGAAGTCTAGAACCATGTTAAATCTGCATTCGAGGGGGAAGTGGTGCCGTAAAACTCTAAAGATGCCATTTGTGCTGGAAATTATCGGTAATTTGGCAATTTTAACGCCATTTTTATATTCTACATTGCGAGTTAGTGTTTCTAGACCATTTTTACCAAAAATAACATAATATAGATTTTGACCAAAATTTGAAGACGCCAAATTCAAGGGTATTTGCCTTGCCATTTTCTTAAGTAAAAATATTTTTTCTTTAAAATTCTTGAAAATATGAAAAATAGGGTTTTTTAAGTCGCTGAAACGACTGGTGCAGTCAGTTGTTCGATAGGAAGTCTAGAACCACGTTAAAACTGCATTCGAGGGGAAAGTAGTGCCGTAAAACCCGAAAGATGCCATTTTTACTGAAAATTATCCGTAATTCGGCAATTTTAACGCCATTTTCGTATTTGACGTAGTCGAATTAGTGGTTCTAGACTATTTTTACCAAAAATAACATAATTTATATTTTGACCAAAAGTTGAAGACGACAAATTCAAAGATATTAGCCTTGCCATTTTTTTCTTTAAAATTCTTGAAAATATGGAAAATAGGGTTTTTTAAGTCGCTGAATCAACTTGTGCAGTCGGTTGTTTGATAGGAAGTCTAGAACCATGTTAAATCTGCATTCGAGGGGGAAGTGGTGCCGTAAAACTCTAAAGATGCCATTTGTGCGGGAAATTATCGGTAATTCGGCAATTTTAACGCCATTTTTATATTCTACGTTGCGAATTAGTGTTTCTAGACCATTTTTACCAAAAATAACATAATATAGATTTTGACCAAAATTTGAAGACGCCAAATTCAAGGGTATTAGCCTTGCCATTTTCTTAAGTAAAAATATTTTTTCTTTAAAATTCTTGAAAATATGGAAAATAGGGGTTTTTAAGTCGCTCAATCGACTGGTGCAGTCAGTTGTTTGATAGGAAGTCTAGAACCATGTTGAATCTGAATTCGAGGTGGAAGTAGTGCCGTAAAACCCGACAAATGCCATTTTTACTGGAAATTATCCGTAATTCGGCAATTTTAACGCCATTTTCGTATTTGACGTAGTCGAATTGTGGTTCTAGACCATTTTTACCAAAAATAACATAAATTATATTTTGACCAAAATTTGAAGACGACAAATTCATTTGCCATTTTTTTCTTTAAAATTCTTGAAAATATATAAAAAATTGGGTTTTTTAAGTCGCTCAATCGACTCTTGCAAACAGTTGCTCGATATGAAGTCTAGAACCATGTTAAATCTGCATTCGAGGGGGAAGTGGTGTCGTAAAACCCGAAAGATCCCATGTAGGAAGTCCTCAGAGTTAACAATGGAGCCAGGCCTGGGCCAGTCCCGGGAAACCTAGCTTTGGCGCACCTGTATTGGCCCACGCATGGGCCAGGCTGTTTAGCCCAGCCTCGGTCTTGCCAATGATTATTCAAGCTTGGCCCAACACTGGCTCGCCCAGCCTTGGCCATGCCATTGATTACCCAAGCTTGTGCCAAGGCTGGATAGACCAGCGTTGGCCGTTCAATGGTAACCCAAGCCTGGCCCAACACTGGCTCGCCCAGCCTTGGCCATGCCATTGATTACCCAAGCTTGTGCCAAGGCTGGATAAACCAACCTTGGCCTTTCAATGGTAACCCAAGCCTGGGCCCGGACTGGTTAATCCAGCCTTGGCCATGGCATTGATTACCCAAGCTTGTGCCAAGCCTGGATAGACCAGCATTGGTCGTTCAATGGTAACCCAAGCCTGGGCCAGGACTGGTTAATCCAGCCTTGGCCATGCCATTGATTACCCAAGCTTGTGCCAAGACTGGATAGACCAGCGTTGGCCGTTCAATGGTAACCCAAGCCTGGGCCCGGACTGGTTAATCCAGCCTTGGCCATGCCATTGATTACCCAAGCTTGTGCCAAGACTGAATAAACCAACCTTGGCCGTTCAATGGGAACTCAAGCTTGGGCCAGGACTGGCTATTCCAACCTTGGCCGTTCAGTGGAAACCCAAGCTTGGACCAAAAGTTGGTAGCCTAGCCTTGGCTATGCGAATGATTACCCAAGCTTGGGTCAAGACTGGATAACCCAGCTCAGGCCGGTCAATGGGAGCCCAAGCTTGTGCCAAGACTGGATAAACCAACGTCGGCCGTTCAATGGTAACCCAAGCCTGTGCCCAGACTGGATAACCCTGCTCCGTCCGTTCAATGGGAGCCCAAGCTTGTGCCAAGACTAGTACAACCAATCTCGGACGTTCAATGGTAACCCAAGCCTGGGCCAGGAGTGGATAACCCAGCCTGGGCCATGCCATTGACTACCCAAGCTTTTGCCATTTATAAATAAACTTGCTAGGATACAGATGCTAATATTTAACTAAAATTATTTTAACTCACACTTAAAACTCTAAAAGACAATTAAAATAATCATTTTACACAAATACAAAAAACAAATCTAAACAAATAAAGTAAAGTCATTTAAATAAAATTAATTTTCCCGCGCTTAGTTGATTGGTTGCGCATTCTAATTACGAGGCCCGAGACGAATGCTATCGGTTGCAATCGATTGTCGTTCGTATACATCGTACATGCAACGTTTTGTGTTTTGTCTTTTGTCTATGCATGCAAGATTGCCATTTGCTAGGTGTTTTAGTTAACATTTTTAATTTTATTTGCTTTTTCAATCTTTTAACTTTAATATGCCGGAAACTAGTAAACATTACGCTGTGGTTGAATTTGATGGAATAAGAAATAAAAATGTGGTAGAGTTGGTGCCGATCAGTTGGGTTACAGATAATGAAAACATGTGTTTATGGCCACCAAACAAAAATGAAGACAAGGTGAAAAAGTTGGTGGAACTTAATGTAGGGCCGTCCGAAACGTGGCTTAAGTATCCCATCAAGATTATTGTCAAAACTAGTAAGTATTAACATACATTTACTACTAATAAAGGTAGTTGGTACAATAAATTTAATTTTACCAACAAAGGTATTTCTTAGCTTTAGCTTCTTAGGACTTACTATGCCAATCCATAAAATATTTAATTTAGTGATATGGATAATATGGATATATTGAAGTGACACAAATCAAAGTGTATTTTGTATATCACTTTCCATAATATTAGATAAACTAATATAGATTTTATTTATCGAATTCAATATTTTTATCATTTTGTATTACACGTTAAAGAATGATCATCAAACATTCTGTATTCGCGGTAAAATTTTAACATTCGGCAATGTTGTCACCTTTGAATGCAAATTGTACTTGTAGGTACCAAATATGAAGATGATGTAAAAAAATTATGGAAAAATTATTAAAAAAAAGAAATTCAACTACAGTACAGCGGATGTAGCAGAAAAATTAAGGGAATATGGAAAAAAAGTTCCAGGGAAACTAAAACTTACCAAATTATGAAGAGTATGTTAAAGCTTTAATTAAATATGAAACATAAATTAAGTGTAATTATTATCTTTTCAGAATTTATAATGGCAAAATATACAACCACAACAGATAAAATCGCACTGATAACTGCAGTTTCTACTTATTTATCAGGAGCAAAAGACAGAGATGGCGGACGGGCCCAACGCAGCATGCATATTTGATTTTTTTATTAATAAATATATAATTACTATTAATATGTGTATATAATTATTAATCCCATTATTTCATTAATTGTCAATACTTGGCATTTAATTGCAATAAATTAATAGCAGTTAAAAACGTAGTAGTGGAAAAAAAGCCTGGTCCAGTACTGGCAATCAATGCCTGGCCCAGTCCAAACAACCAAGACTGGCACAGTCCTGTCAACCAGGTCTGGCTCAGACCTGGCAATCAAAATTGGACCAGTCCTGGCAATCAAAATTGGACCAGTCCTGGCAATCAAAATTGGACCAGTCCTGGCATTCAAAGCCTGGCCCAGGCTTGTAAGCCAGGGTTGGCCCAGGATGGGTAAAAGTCTGGAATGATAACGATGGGCCAGGCTTGGTTGCCAAGAGTGGCCCAGTCTTGGCAGCCAAGCCTGGCCCAGCCTTAGCAACCAAGCCTGGGCCACTCTTGGCAACCAAGCCTGGCCCATCGTTATCATTCCAGACTTTTACCCAGCCTGGGCCAATCCCGGCTTACAAGCCTGGGCCAGAGTTCTGCATAGTTGGCCCAAGCTCGGGCCAAGACTGGGCCTGTGGTAATTTCCCCTATGGGATGCCATTTTTACTGGAAATTATCCGTAATTCGGCAATTTTAACGCCATTTTCGTATTTGACGTAGTCGAATTAGTGGTTCTAGACTATTTTTACCAAAAATAACATAATTTATATTTTGACCAAAAGTTGAAGACGACAAATTCAAAGATATTAGCCTTGCCATTTTTTTCTTTAAAATTCTTGAAAATATGGAAAATAGGGTTTTTTAAGTCGCTGAATCAACTTTTGCAGTCAGTTGTTCGATAGGAAGTCTAGAACCATGTTAAATCTGCATTCGAGGGGAAGTGGTGCAGTAAAACTCTAAAGATGCCATTTGTGCTGGAAATTATCGGTAATTCGGCAATTTTAACGCCATTTTTATATTCTACGTTGCGAATTAGTGTTTCTAGACCATTTTTACCAAAAATAACATAATATAGATTTTGACCAAAATTTGAAGACGCCAAATTCAAGGGTATTAGCCTTGCCATTTTCTTAAGTAAAAATATTTTTTCTTTAAAATTCTTGAAAATATGGAAAATAGGGTTTTTTAAGTCGCTCAATCGACTGGTGCAGTCAGTTGTTTGATAGGAAGTCTAGAATCATGTTGAATCTGAATTCGAGGTGGAAGTAGTGCCGTAAAACCCGACAAATGCCATTTTTACTGGAAATTATCCGTAATTCGGCAATTTTAACGCCATTTTCGTATTTGACGTAGTCGAATTGTGGTTCTAGACCATTTTTACCAAAAATAACATAATATAGATTTTGACCAAAATTTGAAGACGCCAAATTCAAGGGTATTAGCCTTGCCATTTTCTTAAGTAAAAATATTTTTTCTTTAAAATTCTTGAAAATATGGAAAATAGGGTTTTTTAAGTCGCTGATCGACTGCTGCAGTCAGTTGTTCGATAGGAAGTCTAGAACCATGTTAAATCTGCATTCGAGGGGGAAGTGGTGCCGTAAAATTTCAAAGATGCCATTTGTGCTGGAAATTATCGGTAATTCGGCAATTTTAACGCCATTTTTATATTCTACGTTGCGAATTAGTGGTTCTAGACCATTTTTACCAAAAATAACATAATATAGATTTTGACCAAAATTTGAAGACGCCAAATTCAAGGGTATTAGCCTTGCCATTTTCTTAAGTAAAAATATTTTTTCTTTAAAATTCTTTAAGTCGCTGATCGACGGTTGCAGTCAGTTGTTCGATAGGAAGTCTAGAACCATGTTAAATTTGCATTCGAGGGGGAAGTGGTGCCGTAAAACCCTAAAGATGCCATTTTTGCTGGAAATTATCCGTAATTCGGCAATTTTAACGCCATTTTCGTATTTGACGTAGTCGAATTAGTGGTTCTAGACCATTTTTACCAAAAATAACATAATATAGATTTTGACCAATATTTGAAGACGCCAAATTCAAAGGTATTAGCCTTGCCATTTTCTTAAGTGAAAATATTTTTTTCTTTAAAATTCTTGAAAATATATGAAAAATAGGGTTTTTTTAGTCGCTGAATCGACTGGTACAGTCAGTTGTTCGATAGGAAGTCTAGAACCATGTTAAATTTGCATTCGAGGGGGAAGTGGTGCCGTAAAACCCTAAAGATGCCATTTTTGCTGGAAATTATCCGTAATTCGGCAATTTTAACGCCATTTTCGTATTTGACGTAGTCGAATTAGTGGTTCTAGACCATTTTTACCAAAAATAACATAATATAGATTTTGACCAATATTTGAAGACGCCAAATTCAAAGGTATTAGCCTTGCCATTTTCTTAAGTGAAAATATTTTTTTCTTTAAAATTCTTGAAAATATATAAAAAATTGGGTTTTTTAAGTCGCTCAATCGACTCTTGCAAACAGTTGTTCGATAGGAAGTCTAGAGCCATGTTAAATTTGCATACAAGGGGGAAGTGGTGCCGTAAAACTCTAAAGATGCCATTTGTGCTGGAAATTATCGGTAATTCGGCAATTTTAACGCCATTTTCGTATTTGACGTAGTCGAATTAGTGGTTCTAGACCATTTTTACCAAAAATAACATAAATTATATTTTGACCAAAATTTGAAGACGACAAATTCAAAGGTATTAGCCTTGCCATTTTTTTCTTTAAAATTCTTGAAAATATATAAAAAATTGGGTTTTTTAAGTCGCTGAATCAACTTGTGCAGTCAGTTGTTCGATAGGAAGTCTAGAACCATGTTAAATCTGCATTCGAGGGGGAAGTGGTGCCGTAAAACTCTAAAGATGCCATTTGTGCTGGAAATTATCGGTAATTCGGCCATTTTAACGCCATTTTTATATTCTACGTTGCGAATTGGTGTTTCTAGACCATTTTTACCAAAAATAACATAATTTATGTTTTGACCAAAATTTGAAGACGACAAAGTCAAAGGTATTAGCCTTGCCATTTTTTTCTTTAAAATTCTTGAAAATATGAAAAATTGGGTTTTTTTAAGCCGCTGAATCGACTGGTGCAGTCAGTTGTTCGATAGGAAGTCTAGAACTATGTTAAATCTGCATTCGAGGGGGAAGTGGTGCCGTACCCTAAAGATGCCATTTTTGCAGGAAATTATCGTTAATTCGGCAATTTTAACGCCATTTTCGTATTCTTCGTAGTTGAATTAGTGGTTCTAGACCATTTTTACCAAAAATAAAGTAATTTATATTTTGACCAAAATTTGAAGACGCCAAATTCAATTAACCTTGCCATTTTCTTAAGTGAAAATATTTTTTTTCTTTAAAATTCTTGAAAATATTAAACATAGGGTTTTTTAAGTCACTGAATCGACTAATGCAGTCAATTGTACGATAGGAAGTCTAGAACCATGTTACATTTGCAGTCGGGGGGAAGTGGTCAGGTAAGAATGCCATTTTACTGGAAACCATCGGTAATTCTGCAATTTTAACGCCATTTTCTTATCTTACGTAGTCGAATTAGTGGTTCCAGACCATTTTTACCAAAAATAACTTAATTTAGATTTAGACCAAACTTTGAAGACGCCAAATTTAAAGGTATTAGCCTTGCCATTTTCTTAAGTGAAATTTTTTTTTTAATTCTTTAAAATATGAAAAATAGGGTTTTTTTAGTCGCTGAATCGACTGGTACAGTCAGTTGTTCGATAGGAAGTCTAGAACCATGTAAAAGCTGCATTCGGGGGAAAGTGCCGTAAAACCCTAAAGATGCCATTTTTACTGGAAACTATTGGTAATTCTTCAATTTAAACGCCATTTTCGTAATCTAGGTCGTCGAATTAGTGCTTCCACACCATTTTACCAAAAATAACGTAATTTAGATTTTGACTAAATTTTGAAGACACCAAAGTAAAATGTCTTAGCCTTTTCAATTTCTTAAGTGACATTTTTTTTTCTATAAAATGCTTGAAAATATGGAAAAAGGGAATAATGAAAAACTCTTCGTTTTACCAAAATATTTATTAAAAAATTGCTTTTTTAACTATAATTACAGCTGTTTCGCTAGACTTAGCATCGTCAGATTGACATATTGAAGTTACATTTTGTTTGTTTGTAGCTAGGTACCTGATGTTTAGGTAGTTATAAGGCTAGACCAAGTATGGAAGTAATAAGACATAACAATATTAAAGCCTAGATGTTATGAGCCCTAAGGGATTATCCTGGATGTACTTCCCTCTAAGATCAGTATAACTGTGCAATGATATAGAAAAACCAGGAAAAAACTATATCATGCTGATCTTTACAATAACTTAATATATTTGTGTTACAATTACGTCTTATCTATGTATAAAATGAAGACTCAATCAAAGCAAACACTTTAAAAGTGGAGAACTTCCCAGATTTATTTGTTCATTAACAACTTTAAATTGTGGATCTGCTAGATGTCTTTTTATTTCAAGTTCTTCAAGGAAATCTAAATTTTGTTTTTTATTACAAGTGTGTAGTATTTGGATGTCATTAATGTGTATCTATGTATCTATGTATCTATGATACATAGGGCATTTTCAATTCCAATGAACAAAATTAACTTTGATAAAGAAATTGATATCATAAAACAAATAGCTACATCTAATGGCTACCCAATTCATTTAATAAATACACTAATTAATAAGAAAGAACAGAAAGTGTCACTAAACCTAATATTTCCTAAACAAACTAAAGAAATTAAAAGATATAAAAATATTACATATTGTGGAACTATTTCCAATAAAATTTCAAAAATAATATCTTCGGCAACATCAGCATTAATATCATTTAAAACACAAAATAATATTGGTACAAAATTGTTAAATGTAAAAACAAAATTACCTAAATTAAAAAAATCTGGTGTTTACAAAATTAATTGTCCAAAGTGTAATGCTGTATATATAGGTCAAACACAAAGAAATTTTGAAGTAAGATTTAACGAACATTTAAGAGCATATAGATTAAAACAACCAGATAAGTCAAATTATGCAAAACACCTACTTGAACATCCAACCTCACTCTTACACATCAATGACATCCAAATACTACACACTTGTAATAAAAAACAAAATTTAGATTTCCTTGAAGAACTTGAAATAAAAAGACATCTAGCAGATCCACAATTTAAAGTTGTTAATGAACAAATAAATCTGGGAAGTTCTCCACTTTTAAAGTGTTTGCTTTGATTGAGTCTTCATTTTATACATAGATAAGACGTAATTGTAACACAAATATATTAAGTTATTGTAAAGATCAGCATGATATAGTTTTTTCCTGGTTTTTCTATATCATTGCACAGTTATACTGATCTTAGAGGGAAGTACATCCAGGATAATCCCTTAGGGCTCATAACATCTAGGCTTTAATATTGTTATGTCTTATTACTTCCATACTTGGTCTAGCCTTATAACTACCTAAACATCAGGTACCTAGCTAAAAACAAACAAAATGTAACTTCAATATGTCAATCTGACGATGCTAAGTCTAGCGAAACGGCTGTCATTATAGTTAAAAAAGCAATTTTTTAATAAATATTGGAAGTTTTGGTAAAACGAAGAGTTTTTCATTATTCTTAATAAGATGGACTTTCAAAAAGTAAGGGTTAGTACAATCAATTTAATGGAAAAAGGGGTTTTTTAAGTCGCTGAATTGACTGGTGCAGTCAGTTGTTCGATAGGAAGTCTAGAACCATGTTAAATCTGCATTCGGGGATGGGGGGGGAGAGTGGTGTCGAAAAACCCTAAAGATGCCATTTTTGCTGGAAACTATCGGTAATTCTGCAATTTTAAAGCAATTTTCGTATTTTACGTAGTCAAATTAGCAGTTTTAGATCATTTTTAACACAAAAAACATAATTTAGATTTTGACCAAAATTTGAATACACCAAATTCAAAGGTATTAGCCTTGCTATTTTCTTAAGTGAAAATTTTTTATTCCTTTAAATTTCTTAAAAATATGAAAAATAGGGTTTTTAAGTTGCTGAATCGACTGGTGCAGTCAGTTGTTCGATAGGAAGTCTAGAACCATGTTAAATCTGCATTCGGGGGAAAAGTGGTGCTGTAAAACCCTACGCAGATGCTATTTTTTCTGGAAACTATCGGTAATTCTGCAATTTTAAAGCAATTTTCGTATTTTACGGAGTCAAATTAGTAGTTTTAGACCATTTTTAACAAAAATAACATAATTTAGATTTTGACCAAAATTTGAAGACGCCAAATTTAAAGGTACCTATTATCCTTGCCATTTTCTTAAGTGAAATTTTTTTTTTCCTTCAAAATTCTTGAAAATATGGAAAATAGGGTTTTTTAGTCGCTGAATCGACTGGTTCAGTCAGTTGTTCGATAGGAAGTCTAGAACCATGTTAAATCTGCATTCGGGGGGGGAAGTAGTGCCGTTTAACCCTTAAGATGTCATTTTTGCTGGATACTATCGGTTATTCTGCAATTTGTGTCAAGCGTTTCCCTCCATATTTTATTAGTTTGTTTAAGATTCCTACTTTTTCGTGAGATTTTCTATATTTTTAAGCTTTTATGGCTTCTTCGACTTCTTGAATTGTGACTTCCACGTTGTTTCGTATGAGTACTATATTATTGTACCTGATATCTTCTTTAAATAGTTCTGCTAGGTAATCTACCCATTTATCCTCCGATATTTTATTAGTCGCCAAGGTTGTTTTTGTACACTTTAGAAGTCTTCCTTTAATCTTTTGGAAATAAAATATTAAGTTGTATAATACAAATATTTGTAATGTATACCTACGTCATTGTATAGTTGAAAATATATATTTTTGATAGTTAGGAGTGTTAAGAAAATCAATGGGGTACAGTAAAATGGTAAAAATTTGAATCAAACAGTGAAGGAATGATTTCCATGTTAACGACGAGCAACTAACGAAAATGTTGATAAACTAATAATCGATATACCTAAATCATATTGCTGTAGATTACAATATACGTAATCTTTGTTATTAGTAGGTATCCGCTATTCCAATTGTTTCATCAAACTTATAGACCGGGAGATAGTGACACAAAATATTGGATCATTTATACCAGTATGGGGTTCGTCAAGAGTCTTATTAGGCAATGACAAAAAGAAAAATAACGGTTAAAGCGTTGACACACAATTTGTTCCACAAAAATTCTAGAATTGTATTTGCCGTACTTCTAGTAGGAGAAAAAAGTACTACCAACTTCTCGCTTCGCTCGGCACGCACAGTGATTTATTTTTAAAAATACCAAATTTAAACATAATAATTGAGCTGGCAAAAATAGTTTATAAATTAGTTAAAACTTATTTGGTATTATTATAAAGGTATCACTGCGTGCCGAGCGAAGCGAGGTTCGCAGCACCATGTAACGAACTTCAGTCCGTTACCAGGAGCACGCCTATGGTAAGACCTATTTAGTTTTTGTAAGGTCGAAATTGATTGTGTTAACCTCTACTTTTTGGAAGTTCATCTTACTAAGAACAATAAATAACTGTGCAGTTATTTATTGTTTTGTAAGGTCATTAACTAGTATAAAAGACCGACCCTTTCACCAGAACGGCAGTTCAGTCTGGCGTGTTGAGCTGGAAGGAACTCTCCTGGGTTGACGTGTTGAGTCGATGCAAGCCACTGCGGCCTTGTTTACGTGGGCCTTGCAGTACACCGACAGACGTGCTGAGTCCGTTGGTTCCGCCAGTAATCACGATTACGTGCTGAGTTCTCGTGAATATACTAGAACCCGAGGGTAGACGTGCTGAGTCGCCCACTTTGCCGTCGTCACGATTACGTGCTGAGTTTTCGTGATAGACAAAATTTAACGGATAGCCACTCTGCGTCATCCGTTGCTTAACATATTATTTTATTTTACAGCCGCCGCGCCGGCTTATCGCCGTTCCCGATTCTAATACGAGGGAAATACGATACTAGGAGAAGAATTCCGCTTTTTTAGTTTTTATTTATTTCACATATTTTTATTTTGTTATTTTATTTATTTTACAGTGAATAAAGGATTTTATTTTAAACCCTGTTTGAGTTACCCGGAATACATCACAAACTGGCGCCCGAGTAAATAAACTAAAGTACGGTATTCACAAACAGATATACAGGGTGATCCTTAGAATGTCCGACACCGAAACGAAAGATATCGATACAACCGATCGAACCGTCAGTTGGCTATACAGGCTAAGCAAAGAAGAACTTCAAAAACAAGCTGATCTTATTGGCATAGATTCTTAGGGTACCGTTAGCGAACTTAGATCTCGAATGTCTAAATACTATAAAAATGTATCACAAACAGCGACAGGGGCGATCCCTAAACATTCAACAGAACCAATCTCACGACGAGAACTATGACAGAGACTCAACAAACGAGGTAAGTTTTGCAATGGATACAATTAGAAAATGGGGACTTAATTACGATGGCTCAAAAGACCCACTGGAGTTTTTAGAAAAAACAGCCGAAGTCAAAGATTGCTACAATATCAAAGACGAGTATATGTTGAAAGCATTACCGGAAATGCTAAGAGGTAAAGCAATTCAATGGTACCGAAACAATGCAAGTCAATTCAAAACCTGGAACGAGTTTACGGCCGATTTTACCAGTTTCTTTCTTTCGTCAATATGGGCATCAAGTTTAGAAGACCAGATTAGAGCAAGAACTCAAAACAATTAGAAGGCATGGAGGTTTTACCAGCCAACAAGAACTAGAAAGAATTTTTAATAACTTACAACCCGAATATAAAATGTATGTTAAACGGAATGATTTTAAAAATATCAAAGAATTGATACACGTAGCCGAAAAGTATGAAAACATTAAAATTGATATGGACAAAAACCAGAAGCAAAGTAACGAAAAACAGAACTACATGAAACCAACATATCAAAGATACCAATCCCGATACTAGACAAACAAACCAGCGTACCCTTTAGATTCGTCAAAAATAGACAATTTTGACAGAAACAATTGCTGTTGGAGATGCGGACGCAAAGGACATAATAGAAAACAGTGTTTTGCAAAACCAGTCATATTCTGCAGTTACTGTGGTACTCGTAATATTATGTCGAAAGACTGCAACTGTCAAAAAAAGTCTAGAAACGGAAGTAACAAAGAAGCCGACGTGTCACCTTGTAAAAATTAAAAATCCCAGGTCAACCAGAGAAACAATAGGTTTCAATGGCAAATGGAAATTTAAATACAGCCACAGAAAGCTTCACAGTAAACTACACGGTAGACGGAATGCATAAAATCTCAAAGTTTTTTTATTTGCCACAACTAACCTCAGAAGCAATAATTGGAATGATCGATTAAATTTGTGGGGAGTCAAATTTGAGATGTTAATTATAACTCATGGTTTTTAAATTAGTTTAGATTGATTGGGTGCTGCGAACCTCGCTTCGCTCGGCACGCAGTGATTCATTTATAAAATTGCATGTACACAACGCGTTGGAAAGTGCATTTCTTGCACTCTTTACGTTTCCGTACTCGTGCTAAACTTCACTTGTGCGTAATACTTCACTTTCCACACTCGTTATGTAATATACTATTTACGCACGCAAATTTTTGTATTAAATGGTTGGCGACATGAGTGAAGTATCTATTAATTTTATATTGTTCTTTAAGAAAGTAGTTGTGAATATGAATATCATATATACTTATATAATATATTATTATTGGTGTATTATTCATTTTAAAATATTTTAAAACATTAACATTTGATAATTTAAATTTCAAACTGTCAAAATTTTCGTAATTTACATACAAATAATAAATCAATTTAAAAAATAATAAAATGGCAAAATATAAAAAAAATATTATAGTTAACTTATTTCATTGGCTTTCTGTTATGACACGAGTTCAAGTTTAAAAAACGAATCGCGAAGTAAGACCCCTGATGAACCGCTGTACTGGTATAAATGACCAAATATTTTGTGTCACCATCTCCCGGCCTATCATTGTAACACATAAACTTAAAAATAAGTCACTTTTTGACCAATAAATATTTTTAATTAAATTCCGAAGAAAAATGTTAGTATTTCAAAAACCTTACATAAATTACTTCATTTGTTCAATAGGGTATAGCCTTTCGGGAATACAATTATAATATCATTATCTCCCTGCTTATTTGATTTACTGCCAGTATTGTTTTTTCCTGCGAATAGAAAATATATTGTGTTTATGACACTTTGTACCTATGTCTCGAACACGCATCATTTTTACAACAAAACTCCTACGACAAAAATGATGAAGTTTTGTGAAGTGATGTTTATTTTGATGTTTTTTAATATTTTAGTTTTGTGTAGAGACAATTCTACCAAACTTTTAAATGAACATTGTTTTAAATGTGAAAGTGAGATCAGTGTGGTAAGTAAATTTCGAATAGCTGAAGCCTTAATTCATAATTTGCAATAATTATTATGTTGCTAACGCAGTAAAATCAGAAAAAGTAGAAAATAAAGAAAAAATTTTGACGAAAGTAATCTATTCCACACGATGTGTGAAAGTTGTGGGACGAGAAAACGCGAGTGCCCAGTGTAAAATAGGTATTTTGCTTGTGTAGCACACTATACTTTTTCTACGATAAAATTAAAAATATATTTATTCAACTTTAAACTACATTATATTACCTTAATACCTAATTATAAATACAAAAATTTAAATTTACAGTACCAGTACTAGAGTCCATATTGTAATTTGTAATGAACTTTAATTTTAACTTGGCAGATATCCCACTTTACTTAATATAATAAAAATATACATGTTTATTTATTAAGCCTTATTATACTAAATATATATAGAAGTTATGGGGGTGTAGGAAAAGGTGTAGAAGTCAATGACCGTGAGGACCTTGGTGCGGTTCCCGGCCAATTTAATATTATTTATTTTCTTTAGTTTGACGTACGAGTGCGGGGATGGCAGTGTGGAATAAAATTCCACACAGTATAGTGCATGTATACGGAATTTAAAATTTTCTAGTTCAAATAGTAGTAGGGAGTATGAAATATTCAGATAAACCTATTAGACTCTAATTTTGTTATATTTTTACTAAAACACTCTAATTACACCAGGTTTTTGGTCGAAATATTTATTATATTTAACGAATTATTATTTAATAAATTTCGACTTTCGAATGGTCTAACAGCCTGTATTTTTTAAAAAAGCTGTCGCTGACAAAATATCGTTACTGAAGTGCAAAACGATATCCATATGTATATATATCCATAAATATAAGTACTATAGTAAAAGCCAAATAAAGTTGCGTCCACGTCATCATTATGAACATTTTCAGCGTTGTCAGATTGTTCATGAAGTATGAAAATTAACAGAAAATAACTGAAGTAAAAAAAACACGTGACGTTAGAAAATTTTACATTATTTTAAATGGAACTTGAAAATTAGCGATATTTTTTTCATTTATTTTTTGTTAATTACATTCATGATTTGATTTCACAAAGTAAGGAAATCCACAATAAAAGTGGTAAGGTTATTACCAAACAATAAATATAATCAAAATAAAACCACAAGGACTTCAACAAAAGTTTCGCCCCTTTGGATAATTCTTGCAATCTTGTTTTTGCCTTCAATCGATTCTCCTATATACTTTTCTGAGACTGAAGAACTCTTCCATCCACCGTGCTGTTTTAGAACTTTAAGGTTAGCTCCAGCATTGGCCAACAACGTTGAGGATGTCCTCCTGAAGCAATCACCTGTATACTTTTCTGGTTGGTCTAGTTTAAAGAACTCAGCTATTTTCTTAGGTGCTCCGCCAACAGTATGTATACCAACTCTTTGAGACAGACATTTTCCTTGTCTATAACCCACCAAAAGAGCTTTCAGGGAGACTTGTTGCCGTAAATTCATGTATTTTCGAAACACATCCAAATAGTGAACCTCATCACTGTTAATCACAGTGAAAGCTCGTCGAATATGCGTTTTTGTCTGGTTAATCTTAACTACTAGCTGAGTACCCATATCCTCCACATCACTAACTTCTAAATTATAGATCTCTTCCCTTCGGCAACCTCCAGCAACTTCAAGTAATGCTATCACTTTGAGTAATAGATATTCTTTATCTGGAGCGTCCCTCATGAAACTTTCAATTTGTTCCTTTGTCAGCACCTTCGACTGGTTTGGCTGATGGTCTACATTTTGTTTTTTCAAAAAAGCTATCAACTTTGGGAAACTTGATATGTTGACATTCTCATTAACCATATTCATTGATTTTACCATCGAGTGTTTGGACCATAATGAAGAAGGGTTGAATGTTTTTGACTGAAAATTTAAACTGTTGAAAAGAATATTCTTTAAAAAAAACTGTTCTTACCACATCTAAAAAGTAAGCCAACATCACATTTTCATCAGCACTACTTTTCAAATTGGGTTGTTCACGCCAGTTGCAAAACAGCGTATATTCTTTTTCATATCTTTTCGCAGACTTAACTGGAATGATTTGCCCTATCGCTTCTGCAGTTTTCTCAGCAATTTCATCTAATTTCAGATCCATTTTCTCCGCAGATATTTCGTGTGTGCAGAAAAATTCAATATATCTGCCTTTATTTACATTGTTACTTGGTAACCGCTGTTTTATTTATAAAGCAAATCAAGCATATTAAGAATAAATCAAGTACCTAACATAATTTTTTCACAGCAGTCTACATGACTTCCTAATAAAATGATCAAATATGTCATTTCAGTTTCATATTTTATTGTGTTTAAAACCAAAGGCAGTATGAAAAAAATATAGTACGATACACATCCGTGAAGTGATTATTACGGTACTAGATTAGATATTCTTGACTCGGCTCTTTCTTCGCCTCGTCCTTAAACATCTATCTGGTATCGTAATAAGTCACTTCCCGGACTTGTAACGTAAATAACTACTTATTCGCATATTACCTCTTGCACACCGTTTAAGTGTAACAAAGCTCCATTATTCTTTCTTTATTCTTCAAAACTAATGAAGCCACAATTTCTTGGCATCGACTATTTAGCTGTTTTAGCATTTTGACAATCAAAAAATAAAATGCTTCGTTATTTTTAAAAAACACAGTTTGTATTATAAATGTTTTTCACAAGATAACCTCAAAAATCGATGACACTACGAGTACAAAAGTCATAAAACAATGATTGAAAACTCAACAAACGACGCGGCAACATGACAATATTTCTGGCAGTGACTCATATTCCGTCATTAATTGGAGGTCTCTTCATGAAGATTTTGACACAAAATTTTACAATAAGGGGCGTCTAAATCCAAAAAAGCTATATTGTATATACATTATTTTGTTACAAAAGTTTTTTTATTGATCGGGTTATTTTTAGAAGTGATTGTTTAGCAAACTTAAGTAACATATACCTTTCTATAGAAATATAGCCACACATACAATAGAATTACGACCTTGGTGACGTGCACGCAACTTTATTTGGCTTTTACTATATAATTTTTACAATTAGTTCATATGTAGGTACTCTTAGTAAAATGGTGCCAAAATATTTATGATTCATTTTACATGTATTGCTGCATACAATTAAAAGTCTGGTTCGCCTGCTCCTAGTACCTAGTAATCCCTAATATCATAATTCTCACAAGAGTGATTATCATAACATTCGATCTATAAAAATATTTACTAAAAGAGTAAAAGAGTTTCTGTCGTAACCTTCAGTATAATGGATATTATTTCACAGACACGACGGATGAAAATAAAATTCATGAGTTAAAGCTATTTTATTTCTCACATCCAAAACAGTAATCGCATTTGTCTGGTATTTTTTATGTAAATTTAAAACAAGGTGATATTGATCAAATTTAAAATTATAATGATATTAAGTTCAATATTTTTTTTTAAATTTATGTTAATTGTCGACCATTCTTTTAAATTGCCACGAATCAAACAAATTTTCACATTCACGTTGTTACAGGGAGGTAAGAAATTTCAGATCCGTCCTGTATACAATTTTTCATAGATGCAAGAGTTAAAGCAGTGGTTAAAGTGAAACATTTTTCCAACAAAGTTATAATACCTACCGGGTGTCCCAGAAGTTTCTGACCAATTTTAACTACAAATATATCGGAACTTAAAAATCATAGAGGGGTGCGGTTTTGGAGGAATAACTTCGTTTTATATAAAGTTTTTATCAGTTTACATGTTTAATTAGTAAAATCTTATATAGGGTGTTTAAAAAAAAGGTGTTTTTTAAATGCAATTATCGTCGATTTTTTTAATGAAAAATGTATGACTTGTTAAAGTTTAGATAAGTGAGTTATTTGGATTTTAATGATAATTATTTATTAGATAGAAATGTCTACACACAAAATTACAAAATAAAATAACACAAACTTGAAAAATTTGTACCAAATTTTATTAAAACTAAGTAAATAAAATCTAAGTGTTGTCCATTTTGGTTCATACATTTTTGTAACCTGAATAAAAAGTTCTGAAAAGAATTTCACAAGATTTATGGAGTAATTTCTTGGAATGCTCGGACAATGTTACATCTCAGTTGTTCTAGAGTCTCTGGAATAGGATTATAACACCTATCTTTGATAAAAGATCATATAAAAAAGTCTGGAATCGTCATGTCTGGTGAGTGAGGAGGCCACTCAATTGGTCCAGCTCTCCCAATCCACCTATATCCAAATGTTTCTATTAAAGAATTTCTAGCCACAAGTGAATAGTGTGTTTCTGAAAGTAAACTGAATTTATGATGCCATCTTGTTCCAGTTGTGGATGTAGCTAATTTTGTAAAATGTCTGTGTAGACATAACCAATAATTGTAGTTCCTTGAAAGAAGAACAGTCCATATATTTTTTCTTAAGAAACGCCACACCAAACGTTTAACTTTGGTGAATCTCTTTCGTATTCCTCAATTACCCTTGGATTTTCAGACCCCCATATGCAACAATTATGTTTATTACATCTCCCGTGTAAGAGATCCTCTCCAGGGGGTGATTCGACTCCAAGTTATTGCTCACTATAGGAAGGATTGGGATGTATAAGTAATGAGGGCGCCACTATCTTTTGAACGCTATCGATTAAGCAAACAAATTACACAAAAACAAACAAACAAATAAAGAAGCTACTTGAAATAATGACCGACCACGCTACACCCTTAAGACTTATAGTCTAAGATATATAAATGAAACGGTTTTTAAAACTATTGTTTATTTATTGAAACTAAGTACTTGCTGATAATTTATTTATTTATTTATTTATTTATTTATTTATTTATTTATTTATTTATTTATTTATTTATTTATTTATTTATTTATAACCAAACATGCCGGAGGCATTATTACATGGTTAAATCTTATAAAAATTACGATCAAAGATTAAATTATATATGCATGACCAATTCGTTTACATATAATTATATAATAGAAATAATAATAAACAATAATAATAATATTAATAATATTAATAACATCAGAACTGAACTGAACGGGTTTGAACAGCTATATAGCATTGTTTGAAATAAAGTTATTTATTTTGAGGTACTGATTACATGATTTAAAATTTGGTTGTAAAACATTGTTTGAGATACTAACCATTCAATATTAACTAAAACATTATAGTTATTTGCTAATTTAAGAATATTTGCAAGAGGAGCCCTTGTTGTCAATTTTTTTTTTTCGTCAATTACCTTTTTTCCTTACATCCATACGACAAAAGCGTTCAGAAACATTTTGTAGTACGTGAAATTATCTACAATTTGAGTACTCACATATGTCTGTATGTCAATTCCTTACTGAGATATGGCGCTTCGCAGAAAATATTTTTTTCCGAAATTCAGTAAAAATACCTCAAAAAAGCAGAAACCAACCTTATTTCTTACTTCACCCTTCATATCCCTTCACCCTTCATATTCCCTTCACCCTTCCCCCTTCCCCATGAAATAATTATTGAAAAAAAGTAGTAATATTCATTCATTCACATGAAGACGCCGACGTGTTGATCGTCAACACCGCCATATCCAAAGCTAGCGAATTCGACAGCGTCATTATTATTGCTGAAGATGTGGACATACTTATTCTGTTGACGGCATTGGGTATGTCCATAAAGAACATCTATCTTCAGAAAAGTGGAAGAGGTGGTGGTCCTAGTGTCTACTCACCAAGTTCCTGTTCTTTTCCTCCCAAAGATATACTTTTCCTCCACGCAGTGAGTGGGTGTGATACCACGTCAGCACCGTATGGATTGAGGAAGAACAAAATTTGCAGCACCTATATGAAGAATACCGCCCTCTCTGTAGTAGTGGCTCCGTTTCTTACATCAAACGCTACTCCTCAGCAAATCAAGGACGCTGGAGAAAAGTTCCTGGTAGTAGTTTATGGAGGCAATATTGACAATGACAACCTTGACGACTTGCGGTACCGATTATTTACACGATCAGTGACGAAGGCTAAATTGGAACTAGCCCGCCTACCACCGACAAGGGACGCTGCCAATTACCACTCCCTCCGCACTTACCAGCAAGTACAAGCGTGGTTAGGTAATGAACTTCGCCCATCAGTTTGGGGCTGGAGCCTAACCACGCGAGGGGTACTACCAATCCCCACAACGAAAAATGCTGCGCCAGATAACATCCTCCAAATTGTTTCCTGCAAGTGCAGCAAAGGCTGTAGCACCGGAGCTTGCAGCTGCAAGAAAGCAGGTTTTAGATGCTCAGCTATGTGCAAGTACTGCACAGGCCACTCCTGCGAAAACGCCCCTGCAACTGATTTGAACGAGGAGGACTCGTCAGACATAATCGACGAATACGACGACGGCGAGGACGTCCTTAACAGCCTGATTGTGCAGGAGGACGACGAGCAATTAGAAGCAGAACCAACGGCTAAAAAATCTCGACAGCAACTGTAATGAGTACAAATGCGTACCTACTATGTATGAGAGACCTTTCAACAATATCTCTGTTGCCTCTAGTGTATACTTTGTCAAAACCTTAATTTTGTTAATATAATTTTGTTTACGAAAGGACTACGTCTTTTTTTACCTATCCTGGAACAATTATGTAGTAGAGGGAAAGAGAGGGAGAGGGAATATCGGTCTAAAAAGTAACTAATGTCAATACCAATATTACCGACATGATATATGGTTGGTATGAAATTACAGTAGAAAATAAGCTTTTGAGAATTGGGGTTAGGTGGGGAACGGAGGGGGGATTGGGGGGGGGTTCAAAATTAGTTATTCTAACAAGAGACCATAATAACAACAAGTATTATTATTAAAATAAGAAATAAGGTTGGTTTCTGCTTTTTTAAGGTATTTTTAGCGAATTTCGGAAAAAAATATTTTCTGCGAAGCGCCATATCCCAGTAAGGAATTGACATACAAACATATGTAAGTACTCAAATTGTAGATAATTTCACGTACTACAAAATGTTTCTGAACGCTTTTGTCGTATGGATGTAAGGAAAAAAGGTAATTGACGAAAAACTTACGAAAGGTCGAGATTTTTGCAGTTCGGCCCCCCCCTCCTCTTTTTGCACAGGGTCCTCGAGGTCCAAAACTTGACAAAATGTTAATTAACCATCCCTAAACAACATCTCCAAGTTTCATTAAATTCCGACCTTTTTCTATCTGAAACCACCTGTTGTCTGGCCTATTATGTGGAATTACAAATAAGAGTTGTGAGCGTGTACGACGGGAAGGAACATTAAAAGGAAATAAGTGCAAGAATTTCTGGACTATTTATTTTATTGTTAATGACCTTGTACAGGAACATGATAGCGGATATGTTTCGTCTTTGTTCTGTCGATAGTATCTTAAACTCAGTTCTGAGTGCTGTTGTTCTAATTATATTGAAATCAGGCCATCGACGATATTTTTTGAAGTACAAAAATCTGGGGAACTGGTTTTGAACTTTCTCTATTTCTTTTAAAGTTATTATGTACTCTCCAAGCCAATTGATACAAGCAAATTCAAGTTTTGGTCGTACTAATGTAAAGTATAGAATTTTTATTATATTAATATTAGTGAACGACTTTGTTTGTCGTATTAAAAATCCTAGATTTCTGTTGGCTGCTGAAACAGAGTTTCTAATGTGTTTTGAGAAGGAAAAAGTATTATTATAAGTAACTCCAAGGTCTTTAATTTCAGAACATCTGGTTAATAACTCGCCTCCCATCTCGTAATTAAATATAATTGGTTCTTTAGATCGCGACAAACTCATGATAGAACATTTGCTGAGATTAAAATGTAGTTTGTTTATCTGACTCCACTGATATACGCTATGCATGTCTCTTTGTAGCAGTACGCAATCTATAACTGTCTGTATTTTTTTATATATTTTAAGATCATCTGCAAACAGAATGCATTCACAGGTTTTAAGAAGGGAAGGAAGGTCATTAATGAATATAACAAATAAAAGAGGGCCCAAGTTTGATCCCTGTGGCACTCCAGAATTTGCGTAATATTTTCCTGATACGTTACCATTGTACCTAACTATAAATTTTCTTAATAAGGATAATAAAAAACTCTTCGTTTTAACAAAACTTCCAATATTTATTAAAAAATTGCTTTTTTAAAGGCTCAATGACAGCTGTTTCGCTATGAAGCATCGTCAGATTGACATTTAAGTTACATTTTGTTTGTTTGTAGCTAGGTACCTGATGTTTAGGTAGTATTAAGGCTAGACCAAGTATGGAAGTAATAAGACATAACAATATTAAAGCCTAGATGTTATTAGCCCTAAGGGATTATCCTGGATGTATTTCCCTTTAAGATCAGTATAACTGTGCAATGATATAGAAAAACCAGGAAAAAACTATATCATGCTGATCTTTACAATAACTTAATATATTTGTGTTACAATTACGTCTTATCTATGTATAAAATGAAGACTCAATCAAAGCAAACACTTTAAAAGTGGAGAACTTCCCAGATTTATTTGTTCATTAACAACTTTAAATTGTGGATCTGCTAGATGTCTTTTTATTTCAAGTTCTTCAAGGAAATCTAAATTTTGTTTTTTATTACAAATGTGTAGTATTTGGATGTCATTGGTGTGAAAGAGTGAGGTTGGATGTTCAAGTAGGTGTTTTGCATAATTTGACTTATCTGGTTGTTTTAATCTATATGCTCTTAAATGTTCGTTAAATCTTACTTCAAAATTTCTTTGTGTTTGAAGTAAGATTTAACGAACATTTAAGAGCATATAGATTAAAACAACCAGATAAGTCAAATTATGCAAAACACCTACTTGAACATCCAACCTCACTCTTTCACACCAATGACATCCAAATACTACACATTTGTAATAAAAAACAAAATTTAGATTTCCTTGAAGAACTTGAAATAAAAAGACATCTAGCAGATCCACAATTTAAAGTTGTTAATGAACAAATAAATCTGGGAAGTTCTCCACTATTAAACTGTTTGCTTTAATTGAGTCTTCATTTTGTATATAGATAAGACGTAATTGTAACACGAATAAATTAAGTTATTGTAAAGATCAACATAGTTTTTCTACATCATTGCACAGTTATACTGATCTTAAAGGGAAGTACATCCAGGCTAATCCCTTAGGCTAATAACATCAAGGCTTTAATATTGTTTTGTTTTATTACTACATGGTCTAGCCTTAATACTACCTAATCAACGTTAGCTACAAACAAACAAAATGTAACTTCAATATGTCAATCTGACGATGCTTCATAGCGAAACAGCTGTCATTGAGCCTTTAAAAAAGCAATTTTTTAATAAATATTGGAAGTTTTGTTAAAACGAAGAGTTTTTTATTATCCTTAATAAGATGGACTTCCAAAAAGTAAGGGTTAGTACAATCAATTTATAAATTTTCTATTTTCTAGATAACTTTTTATTAACTGAATAAAATGCCCTGTCAATCCCAACCGTGCCATCTTCTCCAACAAGAAATCATGATCAACACGATCAAATGCTTTGTGAAAATCAGTAAAAACTGTATCTAATTGGAGCTTAGCACCCAACGTCTCAAAAACTTGATTTCCAAAAATGAATAGGTTCGTATTTACAGATTTATTTGCTACAAAACCATGCTGTTGAGTCGCTATGTGTTTTTCAATGTAGTGGTAAAGTTTTTCTACATATTATGTATTATTTGTTCGAATAATTTGGCAGGCGCACACATTATTAATATGGGTCTATAATTCTCTATATTTACTTTTTCACCAGATTTATGTATTGGTGTTGTGATAGATGTTTTCCATTTTGCGGGGAAAACCCTGGACTTAACAATTCTGTCAAAAACATGTACAAGAGGCGTTTTTAACCAATCGCTACAACCCTTCAATACATAAGGAGGAATACCATCTGTACCGGCAGCTTTTTTTGGCTTTAGTTTCTTTATTGCCTCATCGAAATCTGTACCATTTATCAAATTAATTGAAAAATTATCATTACTAATATCTTTAGTGATATTACTAAAATTTAAATCGTAATTAGCTTTTTTTGGGTCATACACAAAAGAGAAAAACTCTGCGAAAGCCTCTGCAATGTTGTCTTCGTCTATTTTTTTATTTTTATATGTATAATTCCCAGTATCATCGCAGTTTTTTCTCTTACTTTTAACATAACTCCAAAAAGAATTAATATCAGCTGACATGTTATCTTCAAGTTTCGGATTATATTTACCCTCTTCTTTTTTTATCAGTGAATTAAGTTTCCTTCTCGTTTCTAGGTATTTTTCTTTATAATAATTTGAGACCGTTTGTAACTTCCGATATATATTTTTTTCTTTTAAAACGTCTTTTATTTCTCTTGTAAACCAAATAGGAAATTTTATACTATTATTAAATACTTTAAATTTTGGAACAGATTGAGATATTAGTTCATTCCATATTGAATAGAAAGAATCTAAAGCTACGTTTACATCAAGTTCCATCAATACCGTGTCCCAATTTGCGTCTCGAATATTTAAACCTAAACTATCAAAATCAGCATTTTTGAAGTTATATTGATCCTTATGTACTAAATGAGTATGAAGTTGACAATTATTTTGAAAGTTGATTATTATATTCAGACACGGATGATAAAGATCTTCTTTAACGAACGGAGTAACGTCCCTTACAACTTTACAACTGTGTTCATTGCTTTCAGAAGACATAATCAAATCCAGGGTCTTGCCTTGAAAATTCTTAATGTTACTAAATTGTTTAAATGCATTAAAATCTAAAAACTCCTGAATTAGGTTACATTTTTTATTGCTAATATTAAAATTGAAATCAGTACCAGTGATTTCGGGAATATTGAAATCACCAAAAATATAAGTATTATCAACGTCGTTTATATGTTCCTGCATCCAGCTAATAACTGAATCATACACAGTATGTGGACTATTAGGTGGAATGTATAAGGCCATAATGAAGTGGACTTAACTTTAGGTTTCTGTGCTGTCTAGGAGGGCGGCTTCAGCTTCTTCGTGGAGAGATGAAAGTTTCTTTAATGGTTCTGGCTGCTCGGGATGTAATAGTATTCTTAACAGCTCAGAAGTGGTTTGAAGGACTGTATTCACATAAGCGGTAACTGGGCTCTAAATTAGCGATAACTTGACTCCAACTTAGCGGTATCTTGACGGTAACTCGACTCCAACTTAGCGATAATTTGACTCCAACTTAGCGATAACTTGGCAGTAACTTGGCTCCAACTTAGAGGGTTGTATCTTTCAACAACCAAAAGGGGAAATTTCACAAGATGAGTACTTGAGGGTTTGTTCAAACTCTTCAGACGAGAGTATCAGTTGAAAAGGATATAAAATTGCTTGGCGATTCATTAAATAGTCTAGCTCAAGACGGAAATTGTGTTTTGTGTCATTTGTCAGAAGAAATGCGTTCGTTATTTAATTGCAAGCGAGGGACGCGTTCTTTGATTGGCCTCGTTCAAACAGATAAATAGTTAGCGTCTATAAGGGGTGTCTTGTGTACAGTAGCATTAACAGTGAATCGGGGTCGGTTTTAACGGTAATAATAGCGGTATCGTTTACGGTCGGTAATAGTGCAAGGTGACATGACGATAGACATGTTACACCCCCTCTCCTCCGGAAAAAATGGTTCGAAGAAACATTTTTCTGAGTAAAGAAGTGTGAATGAGATAGCAGCAATAAGTGTCATTGAAAGGGGTAGCAGAAAGGTGGTGATAACGGAATGAGTAGAAAAAAGATATTAACGCCCATCTATGTTTTTATGGCAACAATAAGGTTCGGTTTGTGACGTTTGTGCTTCTATGTCAGCGTTAGATACATAAAACGATAAGTTTCGACAAAATGCTGGAACCATAAATGCTCAAAAGCGAGTAATTCCAGGCAATTCGAAACGGACAAAGCGCACACTGAGAACGAAAGGGCAAAACGACAACAAAAATTTCTCAGCGCAAGCCAACGACAAAATAAAGAAGTGTTTCGCAGCAACACTGGAATTTTAAATGTGCAGAGCAAAGTAATTCCCGAGAGTGCGAAACAAAATGTCCCTGGGGAGAGACATCATTTGAAACAGGATAAGTGCTGCCAGCCTAAGGTTTGAAAAAAATGAGCAATGAATTACTTTGACAGTTCGTTGCGTCAATTTGTTAAATCTATAAAAATCCCAAAGCCTACTTTTACATTGAAACCCGCAGATGCCTACATAACAGCCTATCATAAAAAATCAAATAACTCACTCATTTTTCTTCAAAACTTTAACAAATTATACATTTTCTCAAAGGGAAATAGTTCGTCTTTCAGATAGAATAAAAATATATAGGGTGTTCCATTAAAAAATCTACGATATTTGCATTTAAAAAACACCTTTTTTTTAAAACACCCTATATAAGATATTACTAATTAAACATGTATACTGAAAAAAACTTTATATAAAAAGAAATTGTTCCTTGCAGATGCTTTGGACTCACCCTCCTTCGAAGTGCTCTCCTCAGTTTGTTACCGCTATGTTGAGAGTACGATCTTTTCTTATAAACGAGTAAAAAATTGTTGGTATATTTATATTGTGTAAACCTTTATCATCATCAACTGATTCTTATCGAATTGATTGTACTAACCCTTACTTTTTGGAAGTCCATCTTATTAAGGATAATAAAAAACTCTTCGTTTTAACAAAACTTCCAATATTTATTTAAAAAATGCTTTTTTAAAAGACTCAATGACAGCCGTTTCGCTAGACAACTAGCATCGTCAGATTGACATAAAACGAAGAGTTTTTTATTATCCTTAATAAGATTCTTATCGAATTGTCAGTTATTTAAACTTATATTAATTTATCTAGGTGTATAATATTTTTTTGTGTTTTTTGTTAATTTTTTTGTACATTATCTATTAATTAATTCAACCGCACCCTTGTAATAAGGAATTTTTGAAATTCTTTTTAAACAATAAAGAAATAATAAATAATAATAATGATAATTGTTCTTCGAAAACCGCACCTCTCTATGGTTTTTAAGTTCCGATATATTTGCAGTTAAAATGGGTCAGAAAATTCTGTTTAAATAAGAGGTTTTGTGACTTACCCAAAACGATATTCAAACAAGTAATTCTTTAGACGGTCTATTAAAGAAATATAGAATATATCATTTAAAAACGAAACGGTTATAAATATAAATAATCATGAAATAATCAAATCTCGTTATCGTTTTATTTGCATTATTTTACTGTTAGTTTTATCGACAGACAGGCTCAATTTTATTGTCATTATCTTAAACCGAATACAAAAATGATTATGATATATCGCACACAAACACAGGATATAACATGTTATAACGGTTTTATTAGTTACCTAAAGTATAGATTACCACTAAGCTCAAATCTACCACTAGAGTGGATATTATTGAAATAAAGTGACTTAAGACTGTAGAAATTGTTATATACAAACCTAGAGAAGAAGTGAAAATGTATCAATAATACAAAACAACAGAATCTCGTGTATCTGCTATTAATTATGTACTAATTCATATTTAACTGAAAAAGTGGAAAAATCGTTTCCACCTGCACCCAGGGTAAAGAAACTAAATAGTTCCTATACTTACCTCGTACTGATGAGACACAATAATGTCGAAACCGGTATACGAGTAGTGTTCTTCCTGTTAATTTGCAAATCGATAGAGATGGTTGCAAGTATCGACTAAGTCGGTCACCATCACGTTTTCTTTGAAATGTAATTCAATGTCCGTTGGGGCATATAGCCCAGGAAGTAGTTGTTTTTTCATGGAAAACGGTCAAGCTTTGGTATAGGAACTATTTAGTTTCTTTACCCTGGGTGCAGGTGGAAACGATTTTTCCACTTTTTCAGTTTTATATTGACTGCACCTTATAGAAATTATTTCTTGATTGTTAATTCATATTTTTTTCTACGCCTATGTCTGTAAACGTCAAAAATCGCGCTGTTGACAGTCTATGTAAGTGACATTTTACAATAACACGCACGTAATGAGATTTCATAACATACACGTGCGTTTAGATAAAAGAACTTAATTTTCTTTGTTTAATCACATTGCAATACAATTTTTATCTATACGTGTAGTACTTTATTATTTGCATACTTTTCATAAATCGAAAAACATAAAATAGCTTTTACTATTACATTAAAATACACTGCTCGACAATTGAAGTGGATATTTTTTAAATTTCACAAAATTGCATACAAAAATAATATTTTAAATATACAGTGTGTAAAAGCCAAATGGAATAGATTCATTATTTCGGTTACTGTACATATTTATAAAAAATCCCGAAACACGTCAAATTTAAATTATAACTTGACATTCTTTAACGTGAAAATGCAACCCCTACCTTCAACCCCCTTATAATGACAGGTACAACCCCCAATTTTTTAAATGGGAAGTATAGGCTTGTGATATATCATTTAAAAGGTCTCTTCATTCTCTATTCAAAAATGTTATTGTTTTTCAATTTAATGCAAAAATTAACATAAAAAAATTAAAATCATGTTGTTACCGAAATTCGCTAAAATATACTCGAAACTTATTACAATATACTTAAAACTTATTTCCCGTTTAGGTCTTGATAATGAGAAAGTGAACAAAAACCATAGCAATGTGGTTTTTAGATGGTAACCATTAAAAAACTTTAAAGAATTTTCCTGGCAACGCTATTTTAACAAGCAGTAGTAAATTGTTTTATTTAAGTTGTCATTGTTGTAATTTAAGTATAAAGTTTGTTCAATTCAATTCTGAAAAATGGTTAGATTAACGGAAATGCATAAAATAACAGTTTTACAAATGATTGGTTACGGAGATAACATCCGAACACAACAGGAAGTAACTCGCCTATTTCATGAGAAATTTACTAATTTACTGTTTATATCCCAAGGAACCATAAGTAAAATAGAAAAGCAGTTTCGCGAGTTTGGTCATGTAAGGCAGATAAAAAAAGCAGCTGCCAATGCACTAAATATTGAACTCAAATTAGATGTGTTGCTTGAGTTTCAGGAAAACCCACATACATCGAGTAGACAGGCATCCACTACATTCAATGCTAGCCATACATCAATAGCAAACATATTTAAAGAAAATAAATTGCATCCGTATAAGATGATACCTACTCAGGAGCTCATGGAAGACGATTTTGATAGGAGAACTTTTTTTTGTGAGCAAATGATGGACATGTTAGATAACAATATTATCCAATTAGAAGACGTTATGTTTTCTGATGAGTGTACTTTTTTACTTAACGGTCATGCTAATCGGCAAAATTGCCGCTACTGGTCCACGGAAAATCCTCACTGGATGAGAGAAGAACACATTCAATACCCTTAAAAGGTTAATGTTTGGGCAGGGATTGTAGGGAACAATATCATTGGCCCCTTTTTTATTGAGGGCAACTTAAATGGCAACAATTATTTGGCACTACTTCAAAATGATGTCATTCCAACGTTGGCAAATTTATATCCTGATCCACGTAACCCTCAAGTTCCATCGAATACGATATGGTTTCAGCAGGATGGGGCTCCACCACATTACCAACTTAATGTCCGGCAGTACCTCGATACAATATTTCCCAATCGGTGGATAGGGAGGCGAGGATCGATTGAATGGCCAGCGCGATCACCTGATCTTACATTATTAGATTTCTTTTTATGGGGATATGTGAAGAGCCATGTGTACAAAACTAAACCTTCTGATTTAAATGACTTAAAAGAACGAATAACGCTTGCGATTAGGTCGATCACGCCTGATATGTTAAATAATGTTAGAAGACAGTTTTATTTGAGATTAGGATGTTGCCAAGACGTTCGTGGAGAACATTTTGAACATCTACTTCATTAACATTCATAGTTCTTTTTCGTGTTCTACATTTTATTACGTTTTGCATTACATTTTAGTTTTTGATTGTATTGTAGCGAATTTCGGTAACAACATGATATTAATTTTTTTATGTTAATTTTTGCATTAAATTTAAAAACAATAACATTTTTGAATAGAGAATGAAGAGACCTTTCAAATGATATATCACAAGCCTATACTTCCCATTTAAAAAATTGGGGGTTGTACCTGTCATTCTAAGGAGGTTGAAAGTAGGGGTTGCATTTTCACGTTAAATAATGTCAAGTTATAATTTAAATTTGACGTGTTTCGGGATTTTTTATAAATATGTACAGTAACCGAAATAATGAATTTATTCCATTTGGCTTTTACACTGTATAGGTTTTATTTTTTTGGGTATATTGTAACGTAAAGAATAAACATTAACTTATTTTATCGAATTTTGATTTATTATTAACCAATGACAAAAGAAAATTACAGATTTTCGTAATATGCACTTCAATTGTTGACCAGTGTAGTATTACATTGTAAGAGTAAATGTCGGCAACACATTATACAATTTCTGTTATCAGTGCAAGTGATGAGATTATGAGAAATATTCACTGGAGCAGTTCCCATATATTATGATTTTATGAAATAAGAAAAGATCTACTAAATTTAAACTTAGTTGTATCATTTACATATTTATATAAAAAAGCGATTTCGTCTACTAAATAGTTAGTCTATTAACTAACAATCCATCCACATTATCTTATCAACTTCTGCTTTCATTACACAATTGTTTTTCTTAGGCTAAACAACAGGCATGTATTTTGGAAAGATGTGATTGTTCCAAGTCACCAAAATTAAAATTACCACGTAAGTATTACTATGTATATTTTTTTATAATAAAATCAGATTTTCAAATCAATTTAAACTAATTTAAAAATCATTAGTTATAATTAATTTGGAGCTGCGAACCTCGCTCCGCTCGGCATGCAGTGACACCTTTATAAAAATACCAAATCAGTTTTTGCAGCTCAATTATGTTTAAATTTGGTATTATTATAAATGAATCACTGCGTGCCGAGCGAAGAAGGTTCGCAGCACCAAATCAATCTAAACTAGATTAAAAATCATTAGTTAGGAGCCGTTCAAGTATTACGTAAGCACTATGAGGGGATGGGGGGTCTTTGTTTTGCTTATTTTGGATGACATGGGGGGTAGGGGAGTCTAGATGATGATTACGTCATCGGTAGTGTTGGATTCTCTGAACAAAAATGAATAGTTGATATTTCTGTTTTATTTTATAGTTTTAAAATATGATATATATGCTCAAGACTCAACACTTGGTTGTAAACAGGAAAAGCTAGTCCTAACTCTGTTTTATGACTTCGGACACTTGAGTCATACAAAGGACTCTTTCTTTAATAAATTTTGGTACTCTATCCTTAGAGTACTGCATGTGTTTATTTTTTAGCGTAGTTCATCTACTGCTAATACTCAAGCTCAGGATTTCGTGACGCTTCTCGAACTTGAAGAGTTTCGACCATTAGCTAAAACTGACCATGGACTAGTAAAACCAGTGGTAATCATCACGGTTGATGAAGAGCCAGATGAAAATCCGCATTATCAAAAAGTCATAGGGTTTGCTATACAACACTTTAAGCGATATGATCTCGATGCATTGTTTTTAGCTACCAATGCTCCTGGAAGAAGTGCGTATAACAGAGTAGAGCGCAGAATGGCTCCTCTTAGTCGGGAACTGGCTGGTTTAATATTACCTCATGACCATTTTGGGTCTCATTTGGATGAACGTGGCATTACAATTGATGAACATTTAGAAAGATCTAATTTCGAATTTGCAGGAAATGTATTAGCTGAAGTATGGAGTTCAATGGAAATCGATGGCTATAATGTTACTGCAAAATATGTTGGGGCAGGTGAACAAGATGTTCCTAATTTTCCAGACATTAAATGGTATTCAGAACATGTGCGTGAAAGCCAATACTTGCTTCAAATTGTAAAATGTAAAAATACAGAATGCTGTCGTCCAAGAAGTGGCCTATTCAGATTACTAGACAACAGGTTTCTTCCACCACCTGTAAAAGTAAAACAAACTGTTGATGACTTGGTTTTGGATGAAGGAGGGCAATTTCTTGATCTTCCAGTCAATTTAGCTCTACGCTTAAGTGCTTCACTCAAAGATTTCCTGCAAATGCCCTACGATTATTTTTGTCCGACGGTAAAATTGAGGCTATCAAGTCGAACATGCAAAACGTGTGGTCTTTATCATGCTTCCGTCAAGTCACTAAATCGTCACATCGAGAAGATCCATAAAAAAGTAAACACGCACACTGATAAGAAAGTTAGACCTGTAAGAGTCGCTGCTCGTCGTGCTAATGAACTGATGTGTATTATTCAAAATTTAGAGCACCATGATGTTGAATGGCTTGATGAGAACGACGTAGACATTCCAAAATCGGATGAAAGTGAGCACAATACAGAGCAGCAATCCAAGCAATCCAATGTCATCGAAAACTTGTATGAATGAGTTAGGGGTGATGATTACACTGCGACAAATCGAAAACTTAGAATCATGGATCCGGGTTTCATGGACTGAAGACTGTTAATTTGGATTTAATATGTGTACCAAAAATTTAAAATAAGTTTGTTATGTTCGTAATATTACAATATTTTTGTCACTTACTCTATGTTGAATACTGTATCAGTAATCTCTATCCTAAATCTATTTTCTTATTTTTAAAATTATAATTATAATATAAAGAAAATACATTTTTAATTGAAAAATGTTTATGTAAGCATAGGGGAGGGGGTAAGAGCTTTGCTTACTTTTGCTGACAAGTGGGATGGGGGGTAAATAATTGTAATAAATCTGCTTACGTCGGCCCCTTATAATTAATTTGGAGCTGCGAACCTCGCTTCCCTCGGCATGCAGTAATAGATTTATAATAATACCAAATCAATTTTAACTAATGTACAAACTATTTTTGCCAGCTCAATTAAGTTTAAATTTGGTATTATTATAAATGTATCACTGCGTGCCGAGTGAAGCGAGGGTCGTAGCACCAAATCAAGCTAAACTAATTTAAAAATCATAAGTTATAATTAATTTGGAGCTGCGAACCTCGCTTCGCTCGGCACGCAGTGATACCTTTATAATAATACCAAATCAATTTTAACTAATTTTAAGTGGTGCTTACCGCAAAAAATAAACAAATGCAAATTATTTATTACATTATTAAAAGTATTTATTACAATAGTATACAGGGCTGGAATAAAGTATGAAACCAACGTATTTCTAATTAATCGGAAGTAAAATATTAACAAAAAAAATTATTTTACCTTATTGCTCAAATTTCATACATATCATCCATTTAGTTATAAAGTTAATCACTTGGTTGTTTACTATAAACTAATCCTGTAAGGACAATGGTTAAAAAACTAAAAGTAATAATATTTTAGTGAATCAATTCAACCAAAATGAAGATGAAGATGAAGATATAACAGTTACATCTACAAATAATTCGGTTGTAAAACATTTCCTTCCTCCACCTATACCGCATTGTATAGAATCTACTTTTATAGCTTTCATGTGGAATACCTACCATAGGCCTGGTATCTTTTATTACATTCAATATTATATAGAGGATACAAGAATACTCCAACAGACTGATGTGGTAAGCATTTGTGTTTTCAATGTATATGTGAAGAAATTTAAATAACCTATTGTTTCAAACTCGCCAAGCTCAAGTGCCGACAATGAGTAATTAAACCCTAAATAATGGCGGGTCTAATACGTCTGTTTTATCGGCATTATACTCGAATGTTCCGAAACACGATGTCGAGAATCATCTGGAAATTTTTAACAAGCGCACTCACGGCGCAAATGCGGACAGTTAGAATCTATAGATTTTTTAGGAAGCACAGAAAGAGAATAATATAGTAAAAAAGTATATAAATTAGTGAAATTGATTGTGTTAACCTCTACTTTTTGGAAGTTCATCTTATATAGATTGTCAATGTAGATTGAAAAATATAAGTTTTTAAAAGATATCATCAATTTTTTATATATTCTCAACTTCGAAACTAACTCCGAACCTTGAGGCGTATTGAATCACCGGTTAGGTGCTTTGTATGCTACACATTAACATCAAGCACCTAGTTACAAACAAACAACATGTAAATGCAGAGATAATCTTTAAAGTGCGCTACTGGTTTTGCAATATCTTCCTTATGAACATGCACCCACCACCGGCACTCTGTGCTAATGAAAATTAATTGTTTGTCCAAAACAAGGCACTAATAGCATCGAATTAATTTGTCGAGTTGTCAAACTTGCATTAAAGTCGGATTAGATTTAACCAAGGATTAACGGAATGTTAGCTGTTGCCTCAAACTGGATGTATTGGTTATCGTATATCATTTTTTTCATACCAATTTATCCCGGAATTATATAGAAATGGTCGTACTGCTGAAAACATAATTTTTCCAATTTTTTCACAAAAAAATCTTTATTACCAGACATATTATAAACAACATGTAATTTCAATATGTCAATCTGACGATGCTAGTGATAGCGAAACAGCTGTAATTGATTTTAAAGCGAATATTTCAAATAAATAGTGGAAGTTTAGTTTAACTGTGCAGTTATTAATTGTTCTTAATATAAATTAGTATTATGATACCGGGTGTTCCAGAAGTTTCTGACCTATTTTAACTGCAAATATATCGTAACTTAAAAACCATAGAGAGGTGCGGTTTTGGAAGAATAATTTCTTTTTATATAAAGTTTTAGTGTTTAATTAGTAAAATTTAATATAGGGTGTTTTTTAAATGCAAATATCATCGGTTTTTTTAATGGAACACCCTATATATTTTTATTCTATCTGAAAGACGAACACTTTCCCTTTGAGAAAATGTATAATTTGTTAAAGTTTAGATAAAAAATAAGTGAGTTATTTGAATTTTAATGATAATTATTTATTAGATAGAGATGTCTACTCAAAAAATTACATAAGAAAACAACAACACAAATTTGAAAGATATTATTTTATTAAAAATTGACTTTATAAATTATCTAATTTAATAAAAATCCTCAAGATGTTCTAAGTGTTGTCCATTTTAGTCTATACATTTTTGTATAGACTAAAAGAATTTGAAAAGAATTTCGCAACATTTCTGAGGTAATTTCTTGGAATGCTTGGACAATGTTACATCTCAATTGTTCTAGAGTCTTTGGAATAGGGTTATAACACCTATCTTTAATAAAAGACCATATTAAAGAGTCTGGAATCCGCAAGTCTGGTAAGTGAGCAGGCCACTCAATTGGTCCAGCTCTCCCAATCCACCCATCTCCAAATGTTTCTGTTAAAGATTTTTAGCCACAAGTGAATAGTGTGGTGGTAAATAAGAATTTATCTCACTACAACTAAATTACTTAATTGTCATCTTGCAACGTTATTGCGGATTTTATAAAAGTATTACATATTGTGGAAGTAATTTTAATACAATTTCAAAAATAATATCTTCGGCAACATCTGCACTAATTTCATTCAAATCACACAATAATGTTGGTACAAAATTGTTAAATGTAAAAAGAAAATTACCTAAATTAAAAAAAAATTGGTGTTTACAAAATTAATTGTCCAAAATGCAATGCTGTATATGTAGGTCAAACACAAAAAAATTTTGAAATAAGATTCAATGAACACTTAAGAGCATATAGATTACAACAACCAGATAAGTCAAACTATGCAAAACACGTTCTTGAACATCCACACTCACTCATACACACCAATGATATTCAAATACTACATATTTGTGATAAAAAACAAAATTTAGATTTCCTCGAAGAACTTGAAAGTCTAAAAGACATCTTATAGTCATCAGTAAATCGTAACAATTTAAAGTAGTGAATAAACAAATAAATCTTGGAGGTTCTCCACTATTAAACTGTTTAGTTTGATTGAGTCTCCATTTTATACAAAGATAAGACGTAATTGTAACACAAATATATTAAGTTATTGTAAAGATCAGCATGATATAGTTTTTTTCTGGTTTTTCTATATCATTGCACAGTTATACTGATCTTAGAGGGCAATACATCCAGGATAATCCCTTAGGGCTAATAACATCTACGCTTTAATATTGTTATGTCTTATTACTTCCATACTTGGTCTAGCCTTACCTACTTAATCAACATCAGGTACCTAGCTACAAACAAACAAAATGTAATTTCAATATGTTAATCTGACGATGCTAGTTATATAGCGAAACAGCTGTAATTGTAATTTTATACCTAATTTGTTCAATTAAACTTGGAAGTTAAGTGTTTTTTACTATTCTTCGAAATCTAGTAATGTCTCAGAAAAACAATTCTAATTTGAAATTCCCTTTCCTATATTTTTTGGTGTATCTGTATTTTATAAGGAGTTAACTTCAATACCTTCATACATCTCTGAACTTCGGATTTTGAAATTTCAGTTGTAGATGATAATTTGCGAATAGATATTCGATTATTAGGTTCATGTAATGAAAAAAATATCACCATTACGTGTTTGATATTTTTTCTTCCTTACCATAAATCCATTTTGTAGAAATGCAGTGTATTTTGAAGATACCTGACGTAATCTTCTTTTAGTACTAAGAACTGATTCATACTTAACATACAATAACACAGTTTTTGATTTTTTAGATGAACTAAATTGCACCATTATTGAAAATAAGTCGAAAACAAATCGCAATGAATTACTTTGACAGTTCGTTGTGTCAGTTTGTTGAATCTATAAAAATTCCAAAACCTACTTTTACATTGAAACCCGTAGATGCCTACATAACAGCCTATCCTAAAAAATCAAATAACTCACTCATTTTTCTTCAAAATTTTAACAAATTATAAATTTTTCAAAGAGAAAGATTCCGTCTTACAGATAGAATAAAAATATATAGGGTGTTCCATTAAAAAAAATCTACGATATTTTCAATTAAAAAACACCTTTTTAAAACACCCTATTTAAGATTTTACTAATTGGATATGTATACTGAAAAAAACTTTATATAAAAAGAAATTGTTCCTAAAAAACTGCACCTCTCTATGGTTCTAAGTTCCGATATATTTGCAGTTGAAATGGATCAGATACTTCTGGGACACCCGGTACAATATAAATTAGGAATATATACCGAGTGTATATAAATTAAGTAGGAATTAGTGTGTATATAAATTAATCAATTTAAGTGCGTGTTTTATTTAATAAATAAATAGTAGTTAGTGTGTAATTTATCCCACCTACAGAAACAGTTTAAATAAATAAGTAAAACACTACACTATTATTAATACAAATACGCCATTCTAAATCTCATTAATTTATTAGCAAGGTGAATTAAATAATGTATTAATAATTGAGAAACAAAACAGTAAAACCATATTACGTGTACCTACACCAAAAGTACGTTTTGAAAGCCTCAAAATATTTAAATATTTCTATTTTAGACACAATGCGACTATTTTATTCTTTCCAATCTAAATCCGGATACTTTTTATGGAATACGACTAATAAGATTAATAGTTTCACCAGGTGGATGGTATGTAAAACAAACACGCAGTAGGTTTATTACATTGAAAACTAGAAAAGAACACGAATTACCAAGACCAGTCTTTAAATTTTGGATTAAAAAATGGATTCTGGAGAATCACGATTATACTATTATTGTAAAATGGAAGAAGGCCAGAGGTAAATTAAATTCTTTATTTTTTAGAACTGTTAAATTTTATTGTTTATTATTTATAAAATAAAGAAATTGTGAATATAATGTTAGATAAGTTATTATAGTCGATTAAAAGAAGCCACATTTTTATATATAGAAAACATATCGATTGATAGTTGATCAGTAGTCGACCAGCGAGGGCGGGAGATCAAATTGAATTTAAAAAAATCATGATTAAAGAAACTTGCAACCTTATTGCGGATTTGTGGATACAATAAGAAAAATAAAAATCGGGAAGTAATGAAATGTTTTATTCTGTCATGACAAAATAAAAAAAACTTGTAAAAAAATTAATTTTTTGATTAAAAAAATGAGGGTTGATTGTAGAGTGACAGTTATGGGTTGTCTGCATTTTCGTATGCTATATCATAAAAAAATAAAAACAAACAATTTTTCCAAAAAAATAAAATAAAAATTTTGGTGTGGAACACCCTCAACATTTAGGGGTATAAAAAATAGATGTTGCCCGATTCTCCACCCTAGCCGATATGCACGATAGATTCACGAAAATCACCGTGACACGAGAATTTTATACGGTGCGTCCATAAAGTAACGCATAAATTCATTATTGGCTAAATGAACAATAAAATTAGAAATTCACAAAACGGGTCAATTTTTAATTTCAATTTACTATTGTTTCAAATCATAATTTAATATACAGGGTGAACCACTTTCGTGTAATGACGTCATCACCATTTTTTTTCAAATGAACCCCCCCTTTATTTTCAATTTCCAAATTGCGTTTGCTGAGCTGATTCCAAAAATGTATAATATGCTTCAAATTGGTACAGGGTGGGCAAAAATGCAAAAATTTACTTACAAAGTAATGAAAATAACGAGTAAACGTAATAAACACATTAAATGAAATTACGTATTGTTATACAACTACTTTGATAAACTATCAAGAACATCCAGCATTATTCTTAATTTATTAATTGTATCTTATAGCTTTTATTAGTGATTCAAGCCCCTAGACTATAAAAATCTTTTTGTTTGGCATTATTTTGTATCATTCTTTTTATTTGACAAACATGTTAAATACATTAAAGCACAGTTTCGTATTGTTAACGCTTTAGAGAAGGTACGTTCGTAAACTTTTTTTACAAAATGCCTTTAACCGAAAGTGACAGGGTTGAAATATTAATGATGATTGGTATTGACGATAAGATGCGGACTCAACAAGAGGTATGCCTATTATCCATGAAATGCACCCAGATCGTGAACCTATTTCACAATCTACGGTACGTAGAATAGAGCAAAAATACAGAGAATTAGGACATGTAAGGGATGCAGCAAAGCAAGATAGACCAAAAATTGATGAAAATATTCAACTAGACATGATTTTGTCGGCTCTAGAAAATCCACACTGTACACACGAAGATTATTTAGGGATTTTGGTATTGGAAAGTCTTCAGTATCAAACATTTTCAAAAAGGTAAAATACCATCCTTATAAAGTACGTCTCATCCATGAATTGGCTGAAGACGTCTTTGACAGAAGAACTGAATTCTGCGAGTATATGATGAACCAAAATAACAATTTAATTGATAACGTTTTATTTTCGGACGAGGTAACGTTTTATTTGAACGGTCATGTTAACCGGCAAAACACCCGTTATTGGTCTGATGAAAATCCACACTGGATACAAGAGTACCATACGCAAAGACCACAAAAAACTAACGTATGGGCTGGTATTGTGAGACAATTATTGGTCCATATTTTTTTGATGAAAAAACAGGAGCATTATATCTGGATTTCCTACAAAATACATTAATTCCTGATCTGATCCAGCTTTTTCCTGATATTCAAATACCCACTAATGTAGACCGCAGAATCTGGTTTCAACAGGATGGCGCACCGCCATATTTCGCAGTAGCTGTGCGCGATTTTTTAAACACAACTTTTCCACAAAGGTGGATAGGAAGAAGGGGACCAGTGGAATGGCCTGCTAGATCAACTGATCTTAGCCCATTAGACTTCTTTTTATGGGGTTATTTAAAATCTAAAGTCTAGTTAAACAGACCTGGAAATATACCTCAACTACAAGACAGAATCAGACAAGAAATACAGAGCATAATACCCGTTATGCTACAGAATGTTAGAGACGAAAGTAATGCCCGATTCAGTCATTGTATAACGGTCAATGGAGAACAATTTAAACATTTATTATAAATTTTCGTTGGTTTGTTTGTTTTTGGAAGTGTATCACATTAATTACATAACTACATAATTCCATTTAATTTGTTTATTACATTCAGTAACGTATTACTTTTCATAAACAATTTTCATATTTTTTTGCATTTTTGCCTACCCTGTACCAATTTGAAGCAACATATAATACATTTTTGGAATCAGCTTAGCAAAGGCAATTTGGAAATTGAAAAAATGTTGTAGATATTTATTTATTAGTATGTACTATGTACTACTGTTTATTTAATCTCGTCAGCCTATGAGTTTGTTGTTATTGTTGTATATATATATATATATATATATATATATATATATATAAATAATATACATAGTGATGTCATGTGTCATGTAATACTTTTTGATATACAATAAAATTTGTAAAGTACCCATCAATTTCATTTTACAAGAGTTTCCACTTCGTTCAGAATCTCAACAAAAAAAAGGGGGGTTCCATTTGAAAAAAATGGCGATGACGTCATTACACGAAAGTGGTTCACTCTGTATATTAGATTATAATTTGAAACAATAGTAAATTGAAATCAAAAATCGACCTGTTTCGGGAATTTCTAATTTTATTGTTCATTCAGCCAATAATGAATTTATGCGTTACTTTATGGACGCACTGTATCTTGAATTTAAAAAGCGTCATGATTTACAGAAATTACTACTATTTCCCTAAATAAATCAGTATAATTATTATTTAATTTTAGATCTCAGCTGCTTTTATAAATTAACTTACTTTCCAAATGAAGAAGGGGATTACACTGAAATAGATATAAATGATGTAAGTATTTGCGATGAGCTTCCACAGTTTGTTCATTAAATAAATCGTGTCGTAGCCTTTAATTAATAACGAATGGAACATAACCAATCTAAAGTTTGGAACGTATACCCCAATATCAATAACAGCTTATACGTCGCCAGATGATTTTCCAGTACTGGAAAGTAAAAAAAAATGGTTGAACGTTACAATTCCTACCTGTTTGGAGTCTTCTAAACATAAAGAAGAATGCAGTAAGTAATTATATTGATTAAAAAATTTATAAATCGGTTTTGAGTTGTAGTCCAGTCGTGTTACCTGATTGAGAAAATATATGTTTTCTTAGAGCAAACTAATGGCACAATTTAGTCAAAACTAAATAAAAACAGACATTCCGAACCAAAATCGTCTATTAGGGGGTATAGGAGGGGTGGTTTTTAAGGGTGAAAATGGTTTTTTACGATTTGTGACTAAAGAATGCATCCTATTGAAAAAAGTCAAATAAAAAAGTTGTTGGAAATAAAATATCTACAACTTAAGTAATAATCATTTTTGCCCTAACCTCAAAAATTTCCGAAAAATATCCAAAAAAACGATTTTTTGGTTTTATTTTTTTTCTTCTGCAAAAATAGTTCGATTGAGCTGAAAGTTTGATCAAATATACTTTGTGCTATTCTAAAAACACTGTATTTTTTTCATTAAGAAATATTCAGCCGTTATAATAAAATAATAATAAAAAAAACTGATAATTTTCAATCACCATTTTGAAACATTTTTTTTATTAAAAAAAGGTTCTCTAACGGCTCATTTTTTTCGTTTTTTTATCTATTTTGGAGAAATGAAATAAAAAATTTGTAGTTTAATTAAAAAAACTTAAGAAAAATTAAAAAAAAACAAATTTATTATACTTCGTATTATAGCATCACTGTATAACAAAAAGAAAAACGATATAACGTTACATGATTTACGATATCAAATTTATAAAAAACAGCCACAATAAAATCAAATTTCAAATTAGAAAAATTGCCACCAACAACTGGAGCAGCAGAACAGCATTGTTAGTTACAGAGTTTATTACCAGCTCCAAACATGGCTAGGTAATGAACTCACTGCAACGGATTATTATTTATGTAGAAAAGTTGTTATTATTTATTTAAATTATAATTTTTTTACACCAGTGCTATTTGTAAGCATTAAGCAAAATAATAATGAATCATGCATATTTAACAATTACGTGGAAATTTTTAAATAAATCAAAAAACACAATTCGACAAATGAAAGAAGGAAAACCATTAATTTTACAAAAATTGAAATTTCATCTCTGCAAGCACGAAAACCATTTCGAAATTCAAATATAAGTAAAATCAATTTCGAAAATCTTTACGAAATCAATCAATTATCAAAACAATTAACACCGATTAAATAAACCAACAGTGGTTCCATTATTATATCAACAACACTTGGATGTTCTACAACAATATTAATTGTAATTCTAATAACAGTAATAATAAAAGTAATAACATTAAGAAGAAGAAGAAAGAAATGCAACAAAATCAAAATTCCAACCGAAATAGAATTTGAAGCCATTCAGAAGAGTCCTGAAGAAGAACGAAAAACTATTTCCACTAAGCCTGATGATGGCCTCAATGTTAGGCCGAAACTAGTCGCGAGTATTGTTTTTCCATCAATAATAAAATTCTGTGACATAGACTTTGGGTTTTTCATTTGGTTTCGCATTAGTCACATTTGAGATATGGATGGTTTACTTCATTTATTTCCTCTATTTTTTCGTCTTAGGGATGGAGGAGTTACAGTTTCTAGAACAATAGACTATTTTTTAATTACGCAGATGTAACTTAATACCTTTATTTTTCTTTAATTCTAATTGCGTATTTTGATGTAACATAATATTTTTGTTTTTTAACCTTTATTAAAATATTAGTTATTGTCACGTACTAATTAGTATTATAAAGACAGGAATACATTCAGTTTAGGATTTTTAAGATTATGAAGATTATTAAGATTATTAAGAGATATTTGTAAATGTTTGTTTTTAAAAAAGTGTTTAAAGTTTGAATAAACATAATTTTCGAGTCCTGGTAATTTTTTTTAATTTGTATTTTTTATCATATATTTTAATTTTTTTTACAATATTTTTTACAATTTTTATTGAAATTGAATCAAGAAACCTTTATTTCTTACCAAAAGTTTTTTTTATTAAATATTTGATGTAAATTCTTTTTTCAGTGAACTTAAAAAACATTTTTTTCCATCTTATAATTACTTTTTCAATTAAATGTTGAAAATCATGTTTAAATGATTTCAAACCTGGCTCTTTTGGCAGAGTTTGATGAGTTAGGTAATGTAAAATATAGTTGACACTTCGATGGTAACTTGAATGTGCCAAGTGCTGGGTTATATAAGTTTAATGCTGTCATTATGAATGATACAAAAGAAAAACATATGGAAATCTCTTACTTGTGGTTCATCCAGATGCCAAAGAGGCAGGCAGTTATGAGCAAGTCTAAAGAAGGAGCTTCTACTTCTAATGAGCGCTTAAACAAAGCAAGCACATGCAAGCAAGGTGTGCAGCAGAGATGTGTAGGTGTGTAGTGTTCCAAGAAACCATGTGCTTCATTCAGAACAATGCCAAGAACAAAAAAGAAACCCAAGGTCCAAAGTACAAAGTTAAGCCTGGTAAAGTGGTGATTTTTATTAAAATTAAATGGTTGAATTGGCACTTCTGACAACTGAAAACTAGAAGAAGAGGCCTTCTCTTAACCTATTGAACTTTGACATTAAATGTTTTAATCTAAATAAACAATGTTTACCTATTTTTACTAATATTTAATAAATAATTTTGGTTGTGTGTAGTTATTTTATATTTGTGTTTAAGGTTGTGTTTCTATTTTATTAAAGAGAATGGTAAGGTATATTTTATTAACTTATTTCTAAAATTATTAATTAGATGAACAATCAAAAGATTTAGATGGATTAAAATTAAGTTCATAATTAACTTTAGTAATTGTGGGAAACTCAGTCGTCGATTTAAATGGTTTTATTAATGGCAATATACAATATTATACTTGAGAATATAATGACAGCAATATATATATCAAACATAAAAAAATTTGTCAACTTCATAACAACAACTTTGTTTATAAATAGTCAACAAGACAGTAACTTTAAGTTAACACTTTGCTAGTATATGTTTCAACATATTTTATTAACTTATTTCTAAAATTATTAATTAGATGAACAATCAAAAGATTTAGATGGATTAAAATTAAGTTTATAATTAACTTTAGTATACAGAAAACTTAAACAACTAAATTAAATTAATATCAAATTTATTTTTAGAAACGAACCGTAACATTCTTTTTGTTATACAGTGATGCCATAATACAAAGTATAATGAAAAATGTCAATAATTTGTTTATTTTCAATTTTTCTTCAGTTTCTTTAATTAAACTACATATTTTTTATTTAATTTCTTGAAAATAGACAAAAAAATACGAAAAAAATGAGGCGCCTTTTTTGATAAAAAAAATGTTTCAAAATGGTGATTGAAACTTATCAACTTTTTTTTATGTGAAATTTTCTTGTAACGGCTGAATATTTCTAAATGAAAAAAATACAATAGTTTAAGAATAGCACAGAGTAAATTTAACCAAACTTTCAGCACAAACAAACCATTTTGTAAAAGAAAAAAATTAAAAACCAAAAAACGGTTTTTTGTATTTTTTTCGGAAATTTTTGAGGTTAGGGCAAAAATGATCATTACATAAGTTGTAGATTTTTTATTTCAAACAACTTTTTCATTTGACCTTTTTCATTCTTTAGTCACAAATCGTAAAAAACACCTCTACTATACCCCCTAATAGATGATTTTGGTTCGGAATGTTTTTTTTATTGTTATGATGTCTTTGACTAAATTCGTGTATTTTAAAAAAGTAAACTGAATATTTAGTTTACTTGAAGAATTTTGTTGAAATTTTCTAGACTATGTTTTTAGGTTTCTGGAGACGAATAGATAATTTAAGTCCTTCATTTACGTTACAGTCAATAAGGTAGTTGACAACTTTTGGAAATCATTTTTGAAATTTACTCATTAAAACGCGTCAAACTGTTATGGCGTATCGAAAGTCTGTAAACAAACTTTTTAAAAAGCAATTTTTAAATAAAAGTGAAAATTTTTTATTGTTCTTAGTAAGATATGGACTTCCACATACTAAGAGTTGATACAATAAATTTGATATTATAGACTTACTAAGACATAGGTACCGCGCGCCTCCAACTAAAGTAAAGTTTTTAGCTCTTTGTTGACAGTAAAAACTCTAAGGTTTCTTTTATTTTTTTAAATGTATAATATAAAGTAATTTTCAGTTCCGGACACGCCAAAAAATCTTCAAGTTAAAGAATACCTACTAAATAAAGAAGAAGAAAAGAACATTTACAACATAACGGTGAAATGGGAAAAACCCAAATACAATCCATGCTATTACATAATTACAATTCATTTATTGGACAACAATACTTATTTGTCATACAACGAAACAGGAGTAAGTGTATCAAATTATCAGTTTTTATGTGAAATTGGGAAAACCACTGTAGATTGGTATTTACATCTCCATCAAAATTATTACAAATAATTACAATCTTATGAGAAACAATAATTAAATGAATGGCAATTTTGTTTTCAGAACAGCACATCCACTTCAATATCAGAAATTCAATTAACATCGAAATATAACGTACTAGTGACTGCTTATTCATCTAAGGGATCGAGTGTACCTGCTGTAATCCACAGAAAATTAATTTCACAATTACCTAAAATAGAAGATGCTTATAACCACGCGTCATTAATGGAATATAGTTTAATGATAGGAAGTCCCGTTGTTTTAATTTTCTTGGTTGGATTGTTCGGGTTGAAAGGTCTTTTAGCTGTACGATTGAAAAATAAAAAAAGAGTTAAGTATATTAAGGTCAATTTAACATTAATGCGGTGTGTAAACTGATATAATATATAGTAAAAGCCAAATAAAGTTGCATGCACGTCACCAAGGTCGTAATTCTATTGTATGTGTGGATACATTTCTTTAGAAGTTTGCTAAACAATCACGAAATTAGAAATAACACGATCAATAAAAAAATGTTTGGAACAAAATAATGTATACTTATATAGATTTTTTGAATTTAGACGCCCCTCATTGTAAAATTTTGTGTTAAAATATTCATGAAGAGACCACCAATTAATGATGGAATATTAGTCACTGCCAGAAATATTGTCATGTTGCCGCGTCGTTTGTTGAGTTCTCAATCAGTGTTCTGTGACTTTTGTACTCGTAGTGTCATCGATTTTTGAGGTTATTTTGCGAAAAACATTTATACAGTAAAACCTGTATCAACGGCCACCTGTGCTAACTCTCAGTTTCAAAATTCTCCATACCGATTATAAGGAAATTCCAATGGTATTTACGGACACCTTTATAATGCGGCCGCCGCCAAATAATCTCAAATTTTTAAAGCTCATTTCATAGAAATTTACCTGTTAATATCGGCCAAAATATTTGTCTATTTGTTGATGGAAATACCCAATATTATTAGATATTTAAATAGGTATCTATCTACCTAAAAAGGGATGAAATTATCTGCATTATTAGTAGCTCGGTTTTTCTGTTTAAAGCTTTTTCCGTGTTCGAAAGGTTCTTAAGTTGCTATAAAAATATGTCGCAAAAGTGGAAACGTTTGTCGCTAAAAAACAAAATAAATATAATCGCCGAAAGTGAAGAGTATGGTTTAAGTTCGCGAAAGTTGGCCGAAAAAATGGGGTTAGAAAAACTCAAATTAACGATATTATAAAAAATAAAAGTGAGTTAAAAAAGAACGTTGAGGAAGTTGTTAACTTGGAGCAAAAACGAAAGTTTCCGAAATCAGAAGGATTGGCAGTGGATCGTCTACAATTGGTTTTGCCAAGCCAGAAATAAAGCAATTTCAACATCTGGGCCGCTACTTAAAGAAAAAGTGCTCGAGGCAGCAAGCAGTTTGAAGATGGAAAATTTTGCAGCATCAAATGGATGGTAGGAAAGTTTCTGCAATCAATTTGTGGTGAGTCTGCAGAGGTTAATTTGGACGACATAGAGGATTGGAAAACCAAGTTACCATTGGTATTAAGGAATTATTCACCAGGAGATGTATACAATGCTGACAAAACAGGAATATATTATTTAGCCATGTCTAACAAGACATTTGCATTAAAAAATGAAAAATGTGCAGGGAAGAAGGCAGCAAAACAACGTTCGACTATTTGGCTATGTGCAAATATGAAAGGTGAGAAAGAAGATCTATTAGTAATTGGAAAAAGTAAAAATCTCCGCTGTTTAAAGGATAGTCATGTAACAAAAAGGCTTGGATGACAACAGAAATTATGACAAGATGGCTGCATAAATTTGACAATAGAATGAAAAAACATAATAGAAAAGTGCATTTTTTCCTGGATAATGCCACGTCACATCCTAAAGTTCCATTAAAAAATGTTAAAATAATCTTCCTGCCACCCAGCACCACATCATATTGCCAGCCTTTAGATCAAGGAATAATTCAGAATTTCAAATTGATTTACCGAAATTTTTTCATTTGAAAACTTCTAGCGTTTATGAACAGTGAATGTGATTTCGAAAATTGCAAAAAAAAAACATAAATTTATCCAATGCACTTATCTGGGTTACAGCTGCTTGGAAAAAAGTATTTCCTGCTACAGAAAATCCACATTTTGATAATGAGGATAATATACCCGTTGCCCATCTTTTCCCTAGAGTCCGTAACGAAATTTTAGATTTGGAAACTCCAAAATTCACTTTATCTAATATGAGCTAAGTGTGTAAAAAATTGAGGTACGTAGAAATATTTATGGATGTGTCTCGAATTTTACTTAAATATGAAGCTGAGGTTCTTAAATCAAAGCTAAAAAGGTAAACCAAACAAAAGTTAACACCTACTTTAACTTAACATCTGTGTTTTTCCTAGTATAGTATGTAAGTAGTTTTATGTTTTGTATTATGTAGTACATATATTAAAGCAGTTTTAGTAGTTTTCCGTTTATGTATAGAATTAATTATACAGGGTGTTTCTTAAGTAATCTAAAATATTATATGGGGCGCTTCGTTACTCAATTTTAAGACGAAAAGTTCATATAAACATGTGTGATAGGTGTTGTCGTTTATGAGATACAGGGTGTTGTACGTGAAATTAATTTTTCTTGGTGACGCTACTGATTTATATTTTTTTTTAATTAATTACAATCAAAATGTGTTAAACATAAAGAAAAAATAATACATTTCAGAGCAAATGTTCAAAATGTCCATCTCCAGCTAAAATGCAAGAATCCGCTCGATGTCTAATGGATTGTCGAATACGTTCGAAGATACCAGGATTGTTACGAATAACATTACAGCCGTCTATGATACGATTTTGAAGATCTTGTACGTTTAATATCAGTGTTGTGTAAACAAGCGATTTCCAATATCCCCACACACAAAAATCCAGAGGATTGTGTCCAGGTGATCTAGGGAGCCACGGGTGTGGAGATCCTCGTCCGATCCAATGGCCTGGAAAAACATTATTTAAAAACTCGCGTACAATCACTGAAAAATGTGGAGGAGCTCCGTCATGCATGAACCACATGCGCCTTCTAATAATAATAGGTATATCTTCCAAAAGAAGTGAAAGTTCATTTTCTAGAAAATGTTGGTATGTCTCACCGGTTAACCGTACAGGAAGGAAAAATGGTCCAATTAAATAATCATCGATGATGCCAAGCCAAACATTGACCGAAAATGTTTGTTGAAATCGTTTTACACTTATGGTATGTGGATTTACATCTGCCCATATGTGGTCATTATGAAAATTCATAATCCCATGTCTAGAAAAGTTGGCTTCATCCGTAAATAGAATATTGGCCACAAAATTCGGATTGTTCGCGATTTCACGTAAAATCCATTGACAATACTGTATGCGTAATGGATAGTCAGTAGGTGACAAATGTTGAACACGTTGAACGTGATATGGATACAATAAATTATCTTTTAGAATATTCCAAACAGTTTTGTTACTAACATTTACTTCATCTGCAACTTTTCTTGTACTCGTTTCTGGATGTTGGTCAATAATTTGAAGAATCTGGTTTTCCAATTGGGGATTTCTCACAGTTCTGGGTCGTCCAATAATATTCTTCGATTTAGCAAAAGTCTACGTCTAGCTTCTAAGGCATTACCATTCGCTAATCCGTACCAAAAATGCATATTAGCCATTTCAACATTAGTAAACACTGGCATAGTTATTAACTAAACACAGAGTCAATCAAATAAAAATGTACGATTTTTGCGTTGGTTTTCAAATTTGACACTTGTCAACATTATTTCAAAAGCCACTTAGAATAAGCATGTTTTTGCGTATTACTTCTAAAAACCAGTAGCGTCACCGGGAAAAATTAATTTCACGTACAATCAGAACTGACTTATTACAATAAATTCAACACCCTGTATCTTATAAACGACAACACCTATCACACATGTTTATATGAACTTTTCGTCTTAAAATTGAGTAACGAAGCGCCCCATATAATATTTTAGATTACTTAAGAAACACCCTGTATTTGCTTTAATTGATAAAATAACAAAAAATCCAAATATTTTTTATTTGTTGACTGCAAAACCTGACAATAGCGGCCACCTTTCTGAAAAGAGTGACACTAATGTGGAATCAGATTTAAAAAACGTTTAGTTCGTTGATGTTGATTTTTTTAATGTCATGTTTTGTCTTTGAAAATACGTTCATTATTAAAACATTTTATTGTATTGCTTGTGATTTTATGTTGATTATATTTATTTTATATTAATAACTTTAAAACTTTTATTCCTTACTTTTGAAATCAATTCACGAATGTAATTAACAAAAGAAAAAGAAAAAAATATCGCTTATTTTCAAATTCAATTTTTTGTTTACTTCAGTTATTTTCTGTTAATTTTCATACTTCATGAACAATCTGACAACGCTGCAAATGTTCACAATGATGACGTGAACGCAACTTTGTTTGTCTTTTACTATATGCATCTGTACAATGCCCTATACAGTATACAAAAATTTACGTTGTAAATATAGTATGTATAGAAAACATAACATCAATAAGAGAGAATGCTACATATCAATAGTTTTCATAAAGTAAATTAAGGAAGGAGGAAATTATATTAAACAAATCAAAATTATAATTACCCTAGTAATACAGTATTTAAAAATAAATGTATATGTACCAAAGTAATAAACGTCCAATTTTGTTCTTCATTTTTTTGCATAATAATTGAATGAAAAACTTTTATATGTGACATTTTATCACGCAGTTTAGGAGGAAATTGTAAAAAAAACGATTTTTTCCCAAAAAATGCAATTCTCTCAAAACATGGTAAAAGTGTGTTTTGGAAATCTATTGGAATCTTTATTGAAGCATATTAAATTTTATAAAAAAGAAAATTTTGGCTAAGAACAGTAAACTTTCACTATTTATTCGTAAAATACGTTTTTAAATGCAACGACATAGTAAGGGTTAGTACAAGAAAATTTTTGCAATTTTTTTCTGATTAAACAAATTTTGCATTGAACAATTTTCAGTCAAAAATAAAAAACATTTGACCAGTTTCACTCACCTGATGTTTTTTTTATAAATTGTAATCTAAAAAAGCTAACGTTTTTTATTTGCCTTAACAATTCGTAACTGCATTTGAACTGTAATATTCCTATATATTAAATCAACATGATTTACATGAGTGAAGATGTCAAAATAGGAAGCTAAATTTTGATCATAAACTGCACTGAGAAACTTTGCCTTGTTTTAGATTAATAACTTTCCACTAGCATATTTTGAAATTTTAAAATTTTTTTATTGAAACATAATTAAGAAAAAAGTAAACTTTAGATTTAACCTAACCTAACCTAACCATTATTTTTAAAGATTCTCCATACGTATTAAGTAAATTCAAGGCCTTTAATAAATTTTCATTTTTTAGGATTCGGAAATTAAATCCTCAACATCTAATAATTTCAATATCCACACAAATGAAAAATTAAAAACAGACGAATGGGAGTTAGACTCCAATAAACTGGTTATTAAAGAAATTTTAGGTGGCGGAGCTTTTGGAGTGGTACATAAGGGGTTATACTACCGAGAAAAGACAGAAGAAATAGAAGTTGCCATCAAACTTTTAAGAGGTATTTTTCCTTACCAAATAAATAAAGAATACATTTTTGTGGAAACAAAAACTTTTCCTTTCCCACTTCGAGTGTGTAAAGCAGTAATTTAAACTGATGATCTATTACGATAGTGGTAATGATAACAGAACAGAAATTAATTGTGTGCAAAATCTTCTAAAAATTGCACCATCTTCAGAACTTACGAGCTCTCACTGTTGTTTTGTTTGCATTGAGCAAAAATGATAATAGACTTATTAGTCTATCTTTTCCTACTTTGGATAAATAGATGACTTTCACCTTTGATCATAAAATTGGTATATGTCTCCAAGCTATGCAAGTCTTAGATAAATTATACGGAATTAGTAATATCAGTCCTTCTTGGAGCAGTATGTCATATATCCCATCTTATATGGCTTACATTTCTTTATGGCCCATCTAATTTTATTGGGTCGTTATGCCTACTGTCAGTTTTCAGTCATTAGAAGATCACTACATCCCTCAAAAATGTGTCTGAATAACCAATGTTTTCTTAGTGTCTCTGTAGAAGAGTTTGCTTTTTCCAGAAACCCTATGTGGTGTAACCTGACCCTAAACGTCATCTCCGAGGGTTTTCCAGACACAATCAAAAAAGGTAAACCAAAAATCATTTTGAGGTGTTTTTTGGTCCTCTGAATCTAAATCTGGCATCGGCCACCGGCACCTGGTGCACCGAAACCTGTGCTTGAACGTCATCTCCGAGAGTTGTACAGAGACTACCCCAAAACAAATTCTCATCATTTGACACATTTACTAATGTGTAACTCTCGCTTAAGGCCCTTAAAAAAAGTTGTTCCATTGCTGTAGGAACACCGAGAATAATTTCCCCCCAGATCTCCAAAGCATGCCGAGTGGGCCTTTCACTTTCTCACGAAGCGTAGATCGAGCATCCACAGTCAGGAGAAACACGTGTTCATTTTTGGAGCATTTATGTTTCAACGAGATATATTTAATAATAAATAGTTCTGTGAGTGATATTTCTCGTGCATATCAGTGAGGGACATTTTTGTGCATATCAGTGAATGCTTATTTATTTATCATCTATATCTCAGTCAACGATAACTCGCAGCTCTGCATATCTCTTGATTAGAGAGATAATTTATCAGCGGAGGTCTCATCATAGAAACATATCCATAATCCGAGTAAGTTCCCCATAACTTTAACAATTTATTGGAAATTTGGTTAAATTAATTGGATATAATTTAACGTTTATAACCTGTAATGATTCCAGAATATATATTTGGAAACATTCTCAATAGAGAGAAGTATAAGCTGAAAATATCAAGTATCCTGGAAGAAGAGTATTTGACTTCACAAAAACATACTTATAGCAGCGGACAAAATATCCATTTCTTATAAAATAACCAGCTGAAAACTTAGGGTGAGGTTCTGGTGCACCAGACGTGAAATTCAGAACCACGGCCCCACACAACTGTCCTCTTATGATTTTCGGGTGGTTTTTGGCACTCTTCTCAAGAAAACTCTCGGAGGTTCTAGCCCGGGTTTCGGTGCACCAGGTGCCAGTAGGTGTTCGCCGATGCCAGATTTAGATTCAGCGGGCCAAAAAACACCCCAAAATGATTTTTGGTTCTCCTTCTTTGATTGTGTCAGGAAAACCCCCGCAGATGACGTTTAGGGTCAGGTTTTGGTGCACCAGATGTTCGGAGGTCAATTTGAACATTATATTCGTGAATTAAATTGATTGTACTAACAGGGCCGGGCTGGAGCCCCTAATAGGGCGCTGCCTTTGACCAATGGCAGGGCGCATCTGGGGGTCCAGGGGCTCTCTCCCATTTTTATTTTTGACCTGAAAACTTATTTTTAGCACCTTTTTTTACAAATAAGTTTAGAAAAGTAGCAGTTAAAACTTTATATTTGATGTTTTTTTATGGTACCTGGTCCAAAAAGTTATTAACATAAAAGCGTTTTTGTTGGTAAAAAATTATACACATAAAAATGCTTTTGAAATCATTACTTTTAATTCACATATTTTAAACTGTACATAAACTGCAAAAATGAGAGCTTAGAAGGAAAGTAGACGTTTCATTTCCTTGCTTTGGCGACACAGTTCATCAATAACACTTTCATTGGTGATCGCGGTGACAAGTTCTCGTTCAGACTGCATCAAAAGAAACGCTTCCAAATTCTCATTGCTCATGGATGAACGAATTCTTGATTTTATGAGCTTGAGCTTTGAAAATGCTCGTTCGCAACTCACTTGCGTCAAGGGTAGTGTTAAAAGGAACTTGTAAGCCTTGTGAAGTTGTGGATACACAAAAGAGTACATGTTGAACTGGTACAACATTTTGTACGCGCACTTGACACATGATTCACAGCATTTCTTGCTACTGCACATAATTGTTTTTTCATCTTCTGTATCTGATTCTAAACTCATTAGAGTCCTTTTGAAAGTGGTCATTTAAAGTCATATTTATACTTGGCCATTGTTCAATGAAGGATTCAAGTTCATCTAGAAGTTTTCCTTTGTCAATAGTTGGGATCAAAGAGCATATCTTGTCTAATGCATGCTCCGGTATTCCATTGGTTCTTAGCTCAGGAAATCTGAGGGGATCGAAGCATGAAAGATCCTGATAAACTCTGTTTTGATCAGAGAACCTTATATTCATGCTGGCGTTAATTTGGTCAACCACAACCAAAATCACATTAACTTTGAAACTTTCGTTACCACTCAGTGAAGTTTCTTCAACTGCATCGCTTCTTTCATCCGGCATTTTTTTTTTTCTTTTCCTCTGTCTCCTGGCGGGCAGTTCACTCTCAATGTTGACGTCGTCGCAATATTTTTTCAAAGCTGGATTCTCTGTAATTTTGCGAATCAGACATTTTGTCATATATTTAACAAAATTGTTCGTAGCATTTGCAATGTCTGGGAATTTATCTCTTGTACTCTTAAGACTGTCTTGAGCTGATGAAATCAAATTCCACGCCTGTGCATAATCAAGGTGATTAGTTTGAAGATAGTCTGACAAAGGCGTTGTGAATAAGTATGTACTACAATATTAGATTTAAAAAACAAATTAGAAATAGTGATAGAGAGGTCAATAACACTTACTTGTCAACGCTCGCTCTGCACCGTCTTCTACCTCCACTTTCCTTTGTGCGACTGAGCTCTGAGAGGTTAGAGGTTAGGGTAGTGCTGCGCAGTGTGCAGTGTTTGTGTACCTGAGTGAGCAGACTGATGACTCACCAGTGCCGACAACAGTCAACACAGCCCCGAGGCGCGACACTTGTCTCGCTTCCCTCCCGCTAACTTACTTTCGGATTTACATAGTTTAAACAACATAATAACCAATGAAATAACTCCGTAACCTTTATCTATTTATATATTTTATTTAAACTTAGTTACAGTTTTGATGTTGTCAAGGCAATAAGAGATAAAAATAATAATTATTCTGTCAATCAAATAATTTTGAAAAATATACGTTTATTAATATCAAATTTAGTTTATAATAATTTGGCGACGAGTAAAAAAAAAAAAGCAAAAATGGATACAGAACAATTCGAAAAAATTCTTCAACAGCAACAAGCTATACAGTCTCAACAAGCAGAAATGATAAAGAAGCAGACGGAAATGCTCACCCAACTGCTAAGTAATTTAAAATCCACAGAATCAAACCAGGGAAGTAATCTTTCTAATATTACACCTTTTGAAAATTTCAATGCTAACCACGAAAAATTTTCAAACTACCTGGAGAGATTTGACAACTATTGTAGAATGAAAAATGTCACTTCTAATGAAAAGAAGGCACAGTTATTATGTGTATCCATTGGATCTATCCATTACAATAATCTAAATGCTTTATTAGGCCCAAGTAAGCCCATCAACCAGCTAAGTTACAAAGATTTAGTAGATTCTTTTACTCAAATGCTTGCTCCAAAGAGAAGTACCGTAATCTCTCAACATTATTTACTTAATGAAATTTATGGTACTAACCCTTACTGTGTGAAAGTTCATCTTATTCAGAACAATAAACAACTAAAAGGTTGAATTAACTTCCACTATTTATTCTATAAATACTTTAAATTCAATGACAGCCGTTTCGCTATCGGAATAGCATCGTCAGATTGACATATTGAAGTTACATTTTGTTTGTTTGTAACTAGGTACTTGATGTTGATAAGTAGTTAAGGCTAGACCAAGTAAGGAAGTAATAAGACATAACAATATTAAAGCCTAGATGTTATTAGCCCTAAGGGATTATCCTGGATGTATTTCCCTCTAAGATCAGTATAACTGTGCAATGATATAGAAAAACCAGGAAAAAACTATATCCTGCTGATCTTTACAATAACTTAATATATTTGTGTTGTAATTACGTCTTATCTATGTATAAAATGAAGACTCAATCAAAGTAAACAATTTAATAGTGGTGAACTTCCAAGATTTATTTGTTCATTAACTACTTTATATTGTTGATCTGCTAGATGTCTTTTGATTTCAAGTTCTTCAAGGAAATCTAAATTTTGTTTTTTATCACAGGTGTGTAATATTTGAATGTCATTGGTGTGTATGAGTGAATGTGGATGTTCAAGAACATGTTTTGCATAGTTTGACTTATCTGTGATAAAAAACAAAATTTAGATTTCCTTGAAGAACTTGAAATCAAAAGACATCTAGCAGATCAACAATATAAAGTAGTTAATGAACAAATAAATCTTGGAAGTTCACCACTATTAAATTGTTTACTTTGATTGAGTCTTCATTTTATACATAGATAAGACGTAATTACAACACAAATATATTAAGTTATTGTAAAGATCAGCAGGATATAGTTTTTTCCTGGTTTTTCTATATCATTGCACAGTTATACTGATCTTAGAGGGAAATACATCCAGGATAATCCCTTAGGGCTAATAACATCTAGGCTTTAATATTGTTATGTCTTATTACTTCCTTACTTGGTCTAGCCTTAACTACTTATCAACATCAAGTACCTAGTTACAAACAAACAAAATGTAACTTCAATATGTCAATCTGACGATGCTATTCCGATAGCGAAACGGCTGTCATTGAATTTAAAGTATTTATAGAATAAATAGTGGAAGTTAATTCAACCTTTTAGTTGTTTATTGTTCTGAATTATTTACTTAATATTTACCAGGAAGAGAACCAATCTATACCAGAGTTTGTAGCTGCCCTACAGAAAAACGTTGATGAATGTGAACTTCAAGTCACCTGTGAATGTACAAAATCCATTTCTATAGCAGAAACGTTTCTGAGAGCACAATTCATCAGAGGCTTAAAAGATAATTGGATTCGTGAACAAATTCTTCAATGCGGCGCTACAAAGTTTAACGAAATTCTGCAGAAAGCGACAGCATTGGAAGCATCCAGAATTGAAAGCCAAGAGCTTACTGCAGCATGTTCCAGTTCGAAAACTTCAAATTTTCAAAATATAAACAAAACCAGTCATCGATCCAGATCTCACCAGCGACAACGTTCCAAAAATCGAAGTGTGGATTATAAATCCCTTGGTATCGATAACCGATGTTTACGTTGTGGTCGTAACAATCACAAATCAACTGACTGTCGTATCAATCTGACACAACTCAAATGCAACTTGTGCAGAAAAAATCGGACATGTAGCTTCAGTGTGTATTAAAAGTTTGATTCGTAAGAACAAAACTCAAAATTCTGCAAATTCTATCGACAACTATCCAGACGTTAATGAATCGAATCAAGGAAATTATGTATCGAATGTATCTACGTATGGCCTGCATCAAATTGAAACCGAACCAGTGCAAAATAATGAAATTATCGACTTATACGAAATTAATCCTAAATTAGACAAGTACATAATTAATGTTTTATTGAATGGAAAGAATCAAATGTTCGAGGTTGACTCTGGTGCAAAATTTTCACTCTTATCTGAAAATGAATTTGAAAAGTTGGAATTAAACATTCCTATCCAGCCATCTAATCTTGTTTTCAAGTCGTACTCTGGTAACATTATTAAGCCGAAAGGAAAAGTAAAAATTCTTGTACAATACAATGGCAAGGAGATGATGGGAGATCTCCATATTGTTCCAAATGGACTCGATGCTCTGCTTGGTCGGCAGTGGATACGTAGTCTTGATATTGAGCTAAGTGAAATCGACAGGAAGACCAGCAACCCAACTGTAAGTGCTCATATTCATCAAATTACTTCTGTCCAGGAGATCATTCAAAAGTTTCCCAAAGTTTTCGAAGAGGAAATTGGTTGCGTACCTAATATTCAAGTTAACCTTCAATTACGTCCAGGTGCAAATCCTTGTTTTACAAAAGAACGTTCTCTGCCATATGCTCTCACAGAAAAAGTGGACAAAGAACTTGATTTTCTAGAGAAACAAGGAATCATCTCACCAGTACCCTTTAGTGATTGGGGGTCCCCACTCGTATGTGTTCCAAAACCAGACGGTGGGATTCGTCTATGCGTGGATTACAAGGTTGGAGTAAATGAAAGGCTAGTACAAGCTAATCATCCAATACGCAAAATCGAAGATGTATTTCATGGTTTAAGAGATTCAAAGTATTTTTGTAAATTAGATTTGTACAAAGCTTACCTACACCTTCAAGTTGACGAGGAAAGTTCTAAAATCCAGACAATTTCTACACACAGAGGTACTTATCGAATGAACAGACTAAGCTTTGGTATCAAAACAGCACCATCTGAATTTAACCGTATTTTACGTCAGATTCTGAAAGGGTTGAAGAAAACCGATGCTTATTTTGATGACATAATAATTCACGGAGAAACATTAGAAGAGTGCACACAAAATCTTTTTGCTTGTTTACAAAGATTATCCGATAATGATTTACACGTGAATAGAAGCAAATGCTCATTTTTTCTTCAAGAGATAGAGTATCTTGGACATATTATTGGGTACAATAAGATATGTAAATCTCCAGAAAAAGTACGTGCTGTACAGGAAATGCCAAGACCAATCAACGCTGAAGAAGTCAAACGATTCCTAGGTCTTGTTACCTACTATTCAAGGTTTATTCCAAATTTTTCGAATATTTCATACCCCTTACGCAATCTTTTAAGAAAGAATAAAAAATTCCATTGGACTTCTCAGTGTCAGGCTACATTCGAAAATCTTAAATCTATTATGTGCAGTGATCAAGTACTTATACCCTACAATCCTAATCTTAAAGTAATTCTCACCACAGATGCGGGACCTCATGGTATAGCAGCCATACTAAGTCATATGATAGATGATGTTGAACACCCCATTGCTTACTCTTCACGCTCTCTCACTGCCGCTGAAAGAAATTACAGCCAGCTCGATCGGGAAGCACTCGCAATTGTCTTTGGAGTTACACATTTTCACAATTATTTATATGGAAAACATTTTGTCCTTATTACAGACAATCAACCCCTCACCAGAATTTTTCATCACAACAAGGCGTTACCCCAAATGACATCAGCTCGACTTCTCCGGTATGCATCATTTCTATCTGGTTTCGATTACAACGTTCAGTTCAAGAAGGGGAAGGAAAATCAAAATGTTGACTGTTTGTCTCGCGCATCCATAAAAACCCAGCATTTGAATACAGATTATTACGTAGGTGAGGAAGTGAACCAATTGTGCAGTGAAGTTATTCTTCAAATTTCAAGTACTAAAATTACGGCAAGTGTTATCAAAACAGAATCTGAAAAAGACTCCGAACTATCTAAAATAATTTTCTAATTGAAGAACAATTCAAACGAAAAAGAATACACTTTGGTTGATGACATTCTATTTAGATATGACAGGGTTGTAATTCCAAAAACATTACAGTCTCAAATCCTTGCAGAATTACATCACACTCATTTAGGCATCACTAAAATGAAACAGTTAGCTAGAAGATATGTTTATTGGAATAAAATTGACCGTGATATTGAACGTCTAGTAAGAGGTTGTGAATCTTGTGCTCTGACTAGACCCAATCCAGCCAAAGTTCAAGTTCATCCATGGGAATGTCCACAAGAAAATTGGGAACGCGTTCATATCGATTATGCGGGACCATTTCAGAACGTATATTTTCTCGTTTGTGTTGATGCAAGGTCAAAATGGATCGAAGTGCGAATGATAAACCATGCACCTACCAGTTTAAGTACAATAAATTTACTTGAAAATATTTTCTCAAGCCATGGATATCCTTTTGTTATTGTTAGCGATAATCATTCTATATTCCAAAGTGAAGAATTCCATACATACTGCAATGATCGAGGAATTTTTCAGAAATATATAGCTCCTGGTCATCCTGCCACAAATGGATTAGCCGAGAGAAATATTCAAACTTTGAAAAATCGACTAAAAGCAATGAATGAAGATATAAGACCTCTACAAATCAAACTTCAGGAAATATTAATGCGGTATCGGGCTACACCCCTTATGTGTGGAAAAACTCCTGCAGAGTTGTATTTGAAGAGAAAAATACGAATTCGACTTGATGCTGTGTTTCCATACCGGCCTCAGCCCAACTCTCCATCTGAAAAACCTTTACGTTCTTTACAAGAAGGGGAAAGAGTACAAGTTAGACTTTTTATAAACAGAAATGTATGGGAATTTGCGGAAGTAAAGAAGAAATTAGGACGTCTTCACTACTTAGTTCAATTGGATTCTGGTCGAATAATTAAACGACACATTAACCAACTTAGACCATCTCTTGTACCTAAAAAGAGAGTAACATTCAATATTCCATCTTTGCCTGAACCACAACAACCTGTATCACCTCCTGGTTCTCACATTCCTGTATCACCTCCTGGTTCTCACATTGATAATGATTCATCTCTGAGATTACCAACTCCAATTACAACTCCAGTGACTAATACTCCTCCAATTCCTCAGAATCGTCCAGTGCGGAACCGACGACACCCAGTGCGGTTTGAAGACTATGATATGTATTAATATCATATATGAGTTCTTCATTCAAGAGGGAGAGACTGTTATATATATTTTATTTAAACTTAGTTACAGTTTTGATGTTGTCAAGGCAATAAGAGATAAAAATAATAATTATTCTGTCAATCAAATAATTTTGAAAAATATACGTTTATTAATATCAAATTTAGTTTATAATAGTTAGGTTTTTAACATACAATATTTACGTTTTCCCCAAATAATTTCGGCCTTCAGATTCTATATGTATTTTGAATTGAGGTATATTTTGGAAAATCCCAAAAATCGCCCGAGGGCGTGGGTTGAAATTTTCCGAAGGGCGCACCGGGCCAGTCCGGGCCTGTGTACTAACTCACTTTTTGGAGGTCCATCTTATTAAGAATAATAAAAAACTCTTCGTTTTTAACAAAACTTCCACTATTTATTTAAAAAACTGCTTTTTAAACTCAATGTCAATCTGACGATGCTAGTTGTCTAGCGAAACGGCTGTCATTGAGTTTAAAAAAGCAGTTTTTTAAATAAATAGTGGAAGTTTTGTTAAAAACGAAAAGTTTGTTATTATTTTTAATTATATTCGCGATCTGCGGCCTCGAAAATCCCCGAGTACCCGATACGGGCCAGTTCTGACACTTCTTTCTAAGTTTGAAATTCTTTGCGTGCACTTTGGGCTGCAGCAGTGCAACTTTCGGTGGGAGGGAAAATCTACCCCACCACATTTTGTGATAATCGTTTTTGGAAGAGAATGCAGAAAACCGCATCCCAATCCGTCCACTTGCACCACTTTCCCGACAGCAGGCCTATTTCCGCAGGCATTAACGCGACTAAGTATACAGAGTTACATTTTTACATTTTTAGAAAATCCAACGTCGGAGGAGATCCAGCAGTTTCATCAAGAAATTCAGCTAATGAAATCAGTCCCCGTTCACTCTCACTTGGTTTCATTAATCGGCTGTGTTACGAATGAACAGCTTTTACTTGTTGTAGAATATTGTTCGAAAGGTGATTTACAAAAGTTATTACAAACAGCCTCGGATAAAATTTTGAAAGCGTAAGTATAAAATGTATATATTTATATTATATTATCACTCCTATAGTTCGCAGCCGACCCTTACAACTTTATTACTAAAAAAAGGAAAAAATAGCCAAAAAAATAATTTTTAACTTTTACTACAAAAAAAAAATAATGTTGCCAATTGGCTACAGTAGGTATGCATGCAATGTTACTCATTGTGAAACCTTTACATTTGGGGTACTTGCACCTCATTTTTGATTCTTTCAGAGCAGGCTGATCTGTCCGAACTTCCTTAGGAGGCAAATGTTGCGTGGGTCCCTTTTTTCTTTTTGCGGCTATCTCTACTTCCAAATTACATGGCCTACCTCGTTTTGAAGGGCTGCTCATTATTTTGCATAAAGTTTCTATACTATTTCCGCACGAAAATCTGCTTGTGACATAGTAGCTGAAAACCCTTCGGTACAGAAACCAAGCATTTACAACTTGTTAAATCTAGCAAATGATAAAAAATTCTTAGATACCATTTCAGCTTTATCAAACTGCAAAACATGTGTTATCTTTCCAAATTAGAGAAGAAGTATCAACGGAATCAGCATAATCAGAAGATGTACCAGTTGGTAGTTGTCCTCGGGAAACACCATACCCTTGATTCCCGAAAACTTGTGAGATGAGATGAATTCTTTCTAGTGAGAATTTCTCATCTCTCTTAAAAATCTGTCCTACTTCGTAAAACAGTATTCTTGAGCAGTCATCACATGAATTTACATCCCTTCTTTATGCACCTTGTTGCCAAACGTTTTATCCATGCTCAACCAATCAAATTATAGCTATTTGACATTTTTACACTGATATATTATTAAAGTCGATTATTTTGGTAGAAGTAGGGTTTATTTTTTAATTCTTAAAACACCTTCATTTATAAATAAGCATTCTATAATTTCCTTAAACTTAATCTATCAATATTTATAGCCAAAATCTTAAAGTTACGGTAAATTAAAAATAGACAACGTGACAAAAACTACTAGAAGAGATGATTATCCTGGATCTTGGCAGGAGAATTGATTCTGATCTTTCCTGAGATTATATTTCAAGAATAAAGTTTTGTCTATTTTGAGAGAATTATAATTCACTTTCTTCTTCTGAGATTTCGGGAATAGGGATCCATACAGCAATATCAATTTCCCTCTCTTATAGTTACAACGTACTCAAAACTGTTTATACATATATCCAAACGGCAACTGTATGCATTTAAGGTTTAAAACAATGTCAAATGTATGCCTAACTAAATAAAAATAACAACTGTCAAAAAAAGGCAGAATAATAAGGAAGGGTATTCGGAAGCTTCGTAAATTGCTGCGTATCGTCGTATAAATTCAAACTTCTTATCGGTCACTATTCTAACCCAGCGTTGACTAGTCTAAGGGGAGGCGCGAATGTTAGCCAGGATTGACAAAAAAAAGTGCACGTGCAGCTAATACAATACGTAACATATAGGTACTATCGGCTTCAGAATAGCATATACATTTTCAAACTCAAATTGCTTTCATTGAATTCATTTTAAGGATGGCCTATTTATTGTGTATAACCAATCACGGTTTAAAAATTTATAAATTTGAAATCAGTCAAACAGTTGTTGACGCCCACATCTTTAATGTTACACAAAGAGGGAATGATATTGTATTATACAGTACGGTTTTATTTGTTTTTTATTGCAACCTCTTTACCGGCGGGTGAATAGTCGACGCATTTTACCCCAACTACCTACTACAAAGAAAAAGGTTTATAATCCAACATGAATATTCGACACAGAATGTTCAGAAAACGTATTTCTCTAATCACTTTATTGCCAATAAAATCTGCCCCTTCCAATTTGATATTTTTTCTACTCCTTTATGTATATTACCTATTTTATGCACACTTTACTTAATGTATATGTAGCAAATATTGGTCAACTGTATGGATATGAATTAATATCCATTCTCGTGCGGATATTATGTTGACCAATTGGAGTTTATAATTTAATATTTACTCATTTATTTCGACCAATAACATGCCTTATTTAATAGTTCGCCAACTATTTCTTACTAAAAATTAAGCTGTCACTGCTGTCAAAATAATTGTCAAAAATTTTAAAATATTGCGGTATTTAATAATATAGGTTTTTTTAATAAATATGAGTGATAGTGATGAAGAAGCAATAAATGGTACTCCACCATTTATTAAAATTGTTGCAAAAGAAACATACGAATCGTTATTACCACAAAAATCTAAAGAAAAATATGAACATTGTCATAAAAAGTTTATGGAATGGTTCTTGAAAAATAAAATAAAAAGCGTATCCGAAAACGTTTTAACAGCATATTTTAAACAATTATCAACAGAAATTAAACCCTCTACTCTCTGGACAACATATTCAATGCTAAAAACAATGATGAATATAAAAAATAACATTGACATATCATCTTATCCTAAGTTACGAAGCTTTTTAAAATTACAATCTTCAAATTATAAATCGAAAAAGTCAAAAATACTAACGCCAGAACAAATAAAAGAATTTCTCTTAAAAGCTCCGGATGAAGTATATTTACAAAAGTTAGTTAAAATTCCAGTAAGTACCAAATACAAATTTTTAATTTTTCTTCAAATTTTAGATAGTACTAATATTTGGTATATCTGGTGGGTGCAGACGTCAAGAATTAAAAAATTTAAAAATAAATCATATAAGAGACTTAGGAGATGAATATCAAGTAAAATTAGTGGACACAAAAACAAAAACCAATAGATCCTTTGTAATTCCCGGAACATTCTATAAATTAGCAAAAAAGTACATACTTCTTAGACCGCCTAATATGGAGCCATTTTTTTTAAATTATCAAAAGGGGAAATGTACAAAACAAGTTGTTGGAATCAACAAAATTGGAAACCAGCCCAAAATTACCTCATGCTAACTTATATACGCGGACATTGTTTTCGCCGTTTAGGTGCCACTATTCTTGCTGATGCTGGAGGTGATACGTTAACAGTAAAAAATTTTGGTGGCTGTAAATCAACTGCCGTAATGGAAACTTACATAGAAAATTCCATAAAAAGAAATAGCTAATACCTTGGTAAACAGTATAAACACAGCAAACACAATTCCAGAAATTAAGCCATTAAATTCAAGACAAATTGACCAAAATTTTATCGAGACAATGGATACTAGAAATCCATAAAATCAGCCATCAACTTCAAAACAAAATTTGCACCAAAATTTTATTGAAGCAAGATCTTCTTCTGAAGTTACTGATTATTTTTTCAGGGAAAACATAACATATTCAAATTGTACTTTTCACAATTGTAATTTTATTGTTAAAAATCTATAATTTAAATTAAATTAGTTTTATTTTTGTTAACTGCAAATTTAAATAAAATCATTATTTTCTGTCCAACTCGTGTGGATTGTCCATATCGCACGCGAATGATTGAGCACTCCGCCTTCGGCGTCGTTCCCAACTTACATTCTTGTGCAATATGGACATCATATCCTCACTTGTTGCACAAACTACTATTTATAATTAACAGGTAAATGTTTTACACTTAGGTACAATTTTCTAAGTAAAATATAAAATTTTATTACAATTAGTTTATTCGTTTATTTTTAATGATTTTTTAAAACCCTTAAACACCCCCTTAACATAAGCCAATAAGTTTAATATATTCAAAAATAAAAAGCATTGATCTTATAAATAATTTTGTCAATTTTTGTTTAAATCTGATATCTATTTCTTTTTTTAAAAACAATTATTTCGGAAAAACACCAAAGAACTGGTTACGCCAACATCTCTCCCAAGTGTTTCATCTTATTATTATTTTTTATTCCTTAGTGAAGTAAGGCGTTTTAAAAGTTGCCACTCCTATGTTGTTGAAGCAGGGCGTTTTTATAACATTGGTAGGTAAAGGAAATTCACATTTAACATGTATATGCTATTCTAAAGCCGACTGTACATATTAACTACTATGCTGCTGATGCTACCCTTACCTCGTAGCAAACATTACGGTTCAGAAATAAAATATATATGCACCGTAGGGATTGTATTGTCTAATCTAAGCGCATGCACGAAAAGATTTGGCAGCTGCATATTACTGCGTAAAAATTTTTGTGTTTGTAGTATTTTATAAAAATATTTTTAAGGGAGCCGTGGTAAAATAAAGTTTGGAAATCTCTGTTCTAAACTGTGAGTTATATATGTAATATTTTTTTTGTAATCGCCGGTCGAAAGGACGCTGTCCCTAAAGGAAGAATAAAATTTACTCTCCGTGAGAAGTACTCTGGTATATTCTGGTTCTTAAAAGCTTGGTAAAAGATTTGGGAAGCTTATAAAAATCGCTGGTTGTCATTCGAATTTTTGGGAAGCTCAAGAACAAAGCAAGACACAGAGCTAACAGTTTTTGAACATTCGAAGACAGAAAAATAGATGAAGATGCTTCAAATCAAGCTGGCTTCAGTATTTGAACATTCAAATCGATCCAGCAACAAAAATAGTTGATTTGTTTATGTTAATACCAAATTGAAATAGAGTTATAATAAGTGAATCACTGTGTGCCGAGCGAAGCGAGGTTCGCAGCACCAAATAATTCATAAAAATCCGAACACCCAGTTTAAATAATTTTATTTTAATAAAAATTGGTGAATTTATTTATTTTACTGAAATAAACAATTGATAAAATTTTCAGCCTTATCAGTTGAAGATTCCGGTTTTTATACTGCTTATTTTGAAATACACTAACAATCCAAAAATAAATATTGCAGCTGCAGTAAAGATCCAAATTTTGCGGATTTTGGTTCTTGGCAATGATTACGATTGGTTACGATGTCTAGGGTACGGAGACCTGTACGATTTCGTCAACTTAGTGAGTTTGATAGGGGTCGTATAGTGGGACTTCGGAAAGCTGGATTTTATTTCCGGGAAATTGCAGTTAGAGTGCAAAGAAGTGTAGACACCGTAGTTAGGTGTTGTCAGGCATGACTTTGAGAAGGCCGTACGCAAAGAGCAAGGGGCTCTGGATGTCCCCCTACAACAACAGACCGTGAAGATCGCCGCCTAAGATTATTGGCCTTAGGGGACCGTTTCTCGATTGCAAATGAATGGTTTGCAGAACACGGAAGACCTATTGGCATGCGAAGTGTTTACCGACGAATAAGACGTTTTGGCCTGTTTTCATACCGACCACACTGGGTCCTCCCTTTAACTCCAGAACACCGAGGTAATCGCCTTAAGTGGTGCAGAGAACGGTCACTATGGGATCAGGAATGGAACAGTATTGTCTTTAGTGACGAGTCTCGATTTTGTTTAGGCATGCACGATGGTCGAGTGAGGGTTAGAAGACGACGTGGTGAAAGGAAAAATCCAAGGTTTTTTGTTGAAAGGCATGTTCATCAAACTGTTGGAGTTATGGTTTGAGTAGTTATAGCTTATGGTTCGAGATCATCTTCAATCTTCATCAGAGGTAACATGAACGTGCAGCGTTATATCCAAGAAGTTTTAGAACCCCATCTTTTACCCTATCTTAACACCCTGGCAAATCCAACTTTCCAACAAGATAATGACCGACCACATGTCGCAAGTGTCACAATAGACTTCTTTCAACATAATGATGTCACATTGTTACCTTGGTCACCAAGATCTCCCGACTTATCCCCAATTGAGCACGTGTGGGATATGATGGGTAGGAGATTGCTAAGTCTAGAAGAACTTCGAGAGGAGTTGGTGGTTGCCTGGAACGAGATACCACAGGAGGACATTGACCACCTGATCAGAAGCATGCCTAGGCGCGTTGGTGAATGCGTAACACATCGGGGTGCATCCACACATTATTAAAGGTAAAAGGGCTTTAAAGCAATACAATCATTTTAAAATTTTTATCATTTACTTATTATGCTTCAGTAAGTACCTACTTCTACAAAATTGTATAAAAGTAAAATCATTTAAACTGGGTGTTCGGATTTTTATGTCACTTTGTATATAACTAATGATTTTTAAACTAGTTCTAATTGATTAAGGCAAGGACTGACAGAAACGAGATAAAGCATCATTTCTCAAGCCTTTTAATGCATCAAGATTTCGAAATTTGTTGAAATTTCCTAGTACCCTACGTCCGAGTGAATACTAACTATACAAAATGTAGAAATATCCATTTAAAAATTAAGTTGTTTCAGGAACCTTCTAAACCAAGAAAATGATTACATAGAAAAGTCGGTTTTTAATAAAATGTACGAATTCGACCAGCTGGATCTCAATGACATTCCAGAAACTAAGGATTTAATTTCATATGCAAGGCAAATCTCTCTGGGAATGGTAATATTTAACATACTATAATATTCAATTTTGCTTCTATAATTATTTTATTTACTGTATGAATCCATCAGCTTCATAGTAAAGAAAAACAAAATTATACCATAATTTTTAATTAACCGTAGTTCTTTTGTATCTTTAGGAATACTTGTCATCTTTGAAAGTGATCCATCGTGATTTAGCTGCCAGAAATGTTCTAATCACTGAAAATAATATTGCCAAGATATCTGATTTTGGTCTAAGCCGTGATGTGTATTATAACAATATATACTGCAAATCGTCCGGTGGGAAACTCCCGCTGCGTTGGATGGCTCTGGAATCTATGACACATCAGATCTACACGACACAAAGTGATGTGTGGTCGTTTGGAATACTTTTATGGGAAATTATAACTATGGGTGGTACGCCATATCCAGGAATACCTACCTATGATATTATGGGCATGCTGAAGTCTGGCTACCGGATGAAGAAACCTGATAATTGCAGTAATGAATTGTAAGTAACCAAAGCAGCAGTGTATTAGCAAGAAATATAGACTAGAAAATCTGATTATTTTATATATTCTTCCACTAAATCAACGTCACGGTCCATTAAATTACATCACAGAAATTTCATTACATTTTAACAACCTCCCACTCACTCAGGTCGATTCTGTTTGCCTTGTTAACGTAACCATATTGTTAAATCTTTTAAACAATAACAATATGGTAGTATAAATTTTTATTTCGTTTGGACCGTAATAGCAATATTTGTTATTATTTTGATTTATAACAATATTGTTATTACAATGCTAAAAGGTTCTTATTTTATAGCTGGCAACACCGCATTTATTACTGTTTTGTGTTCTTAAAGAAGAAATTGTGAGGTTAGTGTTTGCGCGATAACCTACAAATAAAATGAGTAGTAACATTCAAATAAAAAATTAAAAAAAATTCTAAAAAACAAATGGAGTTATTAGTAAACTGTTTAGAAAAAAATGCAGTTTTAACTACAGGCAAAATGCACGCAGGTAGAACAAATCATTTTGTTAGAATTTTTTTCTTTTATATAAACTGCCAAAATGCAAAACACAAAAGCAGAATTATATACCCAGAGGTCAAATAAAATAGCTAGTTCACTTAAAGAAGTGGCTAGTACAATTTTCCTCTTATCATTATGACTTAATGATATTTTAAAAAGAGAAAAAGAATTGTATTTATTAGATTAGATTAGAGTGGACTTCAGCTATTAGCCTGTGCCACCTCGACCTTCTGCAGATCTATTGTGGATGCCCTTTTCCCTTATTTTTCCTTATAGGATTTCGTTCAGTTTGGTCTTCTCTAGTAGACTTATTGTCCTGTGTAGGAAATCCCTTGTGTAGCTACTAGCTCCTGCTTATCTTTGCCTCGATAATATTTCACAGCTGCATAGTATATGCGCTGCCGTTTCCTTTGTTTCTTGACAGAATCTACATAGTGGAGAATCTGCCGGTTTTAATGCATACATGTGCTTTTTGAGTTTACAATGCCCTGTGAAAATACCCACCAACATTCTGATGATGTTTCTATCCTGCCTTAGTAGATACTCTGTTAGTTGCTGTGTTGGTCCCATAATGAACTCTTTCGCTTGCCTCATTCCTGGTGAGTTGTCCCACCATTCCTGAGACTTACCTAGCTTCCATTTATTTAGACATGCCATAATCGTCGTTTTTGCCATGCCACAGAAAGGTTCTGGTCCTAATAGGGCATTTGACGCGCCTTCTCTGGCTAGTGGGTCTGCCTCTTCGTTGCCCCGTATCTTCCTGTGCCCTGGTACCAGAATTAGTCTGTTGTCCCATACCAGTCTAGAATTGACGTCGATTGAGCTTAATGCTTTTATGGCCGCTTGGCTATCTGAATATATGGCAATGGTTTCTTCCTTAACCTTTTGCTTAATAATTTCAATTGTGCAGTGGTGAATAGCAGTTATTTCTGCCTGGAACACCGTAGCGTATTTTCCCAGACTCAGTGTCATTTTTGTTTCTGGCCTATTTATATATATTCCGGCTCCTGTGTCCTTATTGGTTTTGGAACCATCTGTGTAACAGATAATTTCGGCTTGAATGGGAGGTCCCTTTTGCCAAACTTCTCTGTCCATTATAAGAGTATTAAAATTTTTCTCTAAATTGTACCTTGGAATCATCTCGTCAGACGGTAATCCAAGGATTTGGTCAGTATCTAACTCTTTATACAATTTGAGGTATTTTGTTGCGTGAAGACTCGTAATGGGTTTGGCCCTCTTAAGCAGTCTCCAAGCAACTGATTTGGCCTCTGCCATTATATGTAAATGTAGTGGAGTTAGGTTAAGCAGGACTTCGAGTGAAGCTGTTGGAGTAGTAGTAGTCTTCATGGCTCCCGTAGCACAGAGACATGCTTGCCTTTGTATGCTATTGAGGAGCCTGACTGCTCCAGTCTGTTCTGTCTTTGGCCACCATACCACCGACCCATATGTTACCATGGGTCCCTGGATCCAGGGATCCAGGGACAATTGAGCTAGGCTGCGTCCTATAATCGAAAGTATTTTGTTTCTTGGTAGGCAAAACATTTCCCTTAGGGGTCACAGGGATGATGGCAAACTATTGTCTGAACAATCTGAAATATCTAACGATGGTAATTTTCGTGCTCTTCTGAATTTTCGAATTCAATCTGGTGACAAAATATTGGAATCTCATTTGAAAAATACTTCATCTCGTGCAACTTATATAAGTAAAACTACACAAAATATTCTTATAAGCTGTTGTGGTGAAGAAGTCACTTCTCACCTTATTGAAAAAATCAAAAAATCTCGATATTGGTCAATCATATTTGATGAAACCACAGACCTAGCTCATATTGAGCAAATTGTGGTAGTTGTCAGATATTTGGATGGAAATAAGGTAAGGGAAGATTTTATCAAATTTATTGATGCTTATGACTCTCTTCACAAAAATGTTGAAAGTGATGGTGCAAGTGAAGGTGAAGATCAAGAACCACGAGAATATAAGATATCTGGAAAGAACTTAGCTGATATAGTCATAAAATCTCTTGCCAATCTTGGTTTGAATTTTAATCACTGTATAGGAATTGGTACAGATGGATGTTCAGTTATGACTTCTGAGAAAAAAGGTGCAGTATCAGAATTCCAGAAAGTTGCATGTTATGCTAAACACGTGTCCTGCTACAATCATGCTTTGACAGCTTTGAACAATGCGATTTCACAATCATCTAAAATTCAGTGTATTCGTAATACCGTTGGAGTTGTTAAGGAAGTAATTTCGTTTTTCAAACAATCTGCAAAAAGAAATTCAGTTCTTAAATCTGTGGTCGGCAAGCATCTCATGAGCCTTTGCGAGACTAGATGGGTAGAAAGACACGAGTCCTTTATACTTTTTTCTGAAGGTCTACCTAAAATTATAAAAGCACTAGTGGAAATATCTCACTGGAATGATAATAATTCTGCGAAAAGTGCGAGTATTTTCATCAACACTTTATGTACCACAGAATTCATTATAGCCTTAACTTCCACAATAGATATATTGAAGATTACATTACCCTTGAGTCGACTTTTACAAAAACCAACATTGGATTTAAAAAAAGGATCTGACGCAGTGAATGACACCTTATCTTTACTAAAACAGAGGAGGGAAAACTGTGATAGGTATTTTTCTGAAGTATATAAGACAGTCATATCCGCTGCTTCAGATTTACCACGTCTAAGCGGAAGGCAAATTTATAGAGAAAATTATGAAGCGACTAATGTAGAAATGTATTACAGGAGATCATTATATATACCATTATTAGAAAATGTTATAAATGACCTGGAGAGTAGATTTTCCCATGATACGTTGGTATGTTATGATCTGCGGATTATTTTACCACAACCGAAATGTCTTCTGGAATGTGATATGAATTCCGAAATTAGAATTAAAAATGTTGCGAAGAGGTACCAAGAAGTTCTTCCAGATGGTTTTTCAAGTATTACTTTTGAAGGTGAATTAGAAATGTGGAAAGAAAAATGGCAAGGGGAAAGTGAAGACAATTTACCTGCAGATGTACTTTCAACATTGGCCGTATGTGACAAAGACTTATTTCCCAAAATTTACGAACTTTTGAGAATACTTTTGACACTTCCTGTAAGTGCAGCAAGTGCCGAGCGATCATTCAGCACTTTAAAACGCGCAAAGTCTTGGTTACGATCTAAAATGGGAGAAGAAAGGTTGAATGGACTCTGTTTGCTACACATACACCGTGATATTGTTGTTGATGTAGATAAAATTATAGAGCGCTACGCCAAAATTGGGGATCACAGACATCAATTCGTCATTTAAAAAATAATATATATAAGTTATTTTGTAAAATGTTTGAATAAACTTTTTCATTTTTTTTCATTTTCACATAACAGCCACTGTTTTTGAAATGATACCTATTGACGACCAATACATATAAGTGTTTTCAAATTCGATATCACCTCTTTTTGTACAAAAAAAAATTATAGGTAACAGAAAATAGCATTGCCCCCCCCCCCCCCCGAAAAAGCTTGCTGGATCCGCCCCTGACCATGGGTCTTATAACTCTCGTGTATAGCCACAATATCATTTTTGCACTTAATCCTCAATTTTTTCCACACATCCTTCTGCATGTGTTAAGGGATAAGGTGCATTTATTTGTTATATTCTGCAAGTGGTTATTCCATGTGCACTTTTGGTCAAAAGTGACTGCTAAGTACTTTGCCTCTTGGGCATATGGAATTTCCACTTCGTTGAGTGTAATTGTTCTTATTACAACCCGCAGTTTTTTCTTTGTGAAGTTGACGATGGTGATTTTTTTGGGGTTTACTGCTAATCCCTCTTCTTTACATCATCTATCAACAATGTTTACTGCACTTTGTGCTCGTTCTCTTGTAATGTCTGGAAATTTGCCTTTAGTGACAATTACCAAATTCTCCGCGTACCCTAAGCAATACATGTCTTCGGATTTCAGTTTGTGGAGTAGCCCTTTCACCAGTACAGACCAGAGGAGTGGTGACAGTACTCCTCCTTGTGGGCATCCTCTACCCGGCCGAGCCACAAGGGTAGCTTGACCAAGAGATGAGATTAGTATCCTTGTCTCCAGGTAGGCTTTTATCCACAGACAGATGTTGGACGGTAGTCCTCTGTCTTCTAGTGCTTGAGTTATTGATGTCGAAGAGGCATTGTTGAATGCTCCTTCGATATCCAAACAAACAACAACTTGTTCAAATCATCTAGTGCCATTTCGGTTGACTTCCCTGGTTGATATGCATACTGACGGCTACTTATTGGATATAGTTTTAGTAGGTCGTCTCTAATGTACCTATCTATCAATCGCTCAATTGTTTTGAGCAGAAATGATGACAGTGTAATTGGTCTGAATGCCTTAGGTGTCATATCGTACCTTTTCCCTACTTTGAGAATGTTTATGATTTTAACCCTTTGCCATATTTGAGGTATATGCCACCATGCTATAGAAGCTTTGAATATGCGACACAAATATGGAATTAATAACTCCAGCCCCTTTTGGACAAGGATGGGATATATTCCATCTACTCCTGGGGACTTGTATGGATGGAATTTATTGATAGCCCATCTAATTCTGTTGGGCCTAGTAATGTCTGTAGCTAGCCTCCACTCCTGTGAGGATGGAGATGGTCTCCTTATTCGTTCCTCACGGTTTTCTGTTACAGACGTGCGGAGAAAGTGTACGCTGCAGGAAAGTGTACTTCCGTGAGTAATTCTAGGCTTTCTCGCAGCGTTTCTGTGTATGAGTTTTCTGATATTTCTAGAAGACCTACTTGTTTCTCAATACCATCCTTTGCCAGGATTTTGTGGATTCTGGAGCATTATTATTATCTCCTCACAGAACCTTTTCCACGAGCTCCTTTTGGCTTTCCGGATTTCTTTATTGTATTAAATAAGTTTGGATCTGTACAGAGTCCAATCATTGGTGGTTTTGGCTTTATTAAATATCCTTCGCACTTCACCTCTTAGGCTTTCCAAGTGCCTATTCTACCATATTGTTTTTGTTTTCTGTTTTCTCAGGACAATTTTCCTCGTAGGCATTTATTATTGCCTCGTTTACATGGAAAACTGCCTTGTCAAGACTATCATTCCCTCTAATTTCAATCTTTTCCTTTAAAAGATACCCCCGAGTGATCTGTTATAACCTTCCCAGTTCGTATCTCTTGATCCGAACATGATGGTTCGTTAGACACATGCCAGTTCGAAATAATATCCCCTATTTTGACCGAGCAGAGTGTTATGTCTAATACCTCTTTCCTTACAGAGTTGACAAATGTAGGTTTTTTGCCTTGGTTAGCAATATCTAGCCCCAATATCTGCTTCCCCACAGTATGTGGTGTGCATTTGCATCACATCCTATTATTGGCAGGTTTTCCCTTGCCGCATAGTCGGCAATTTTACCTATGATATGCGGGGGACATGTTTCATCTCCTGGGAAATAAGCGGAACAGACTAGATGTCTCTTGGTTCCTTCCTTTGTGGATGTAGTGAGAAGATCGGTAACAACGTCGGCGTCACAAAGCGCAGGGATTATTACTAAATTCAGCCTATTATTGTATAGTATACAAGCTCGGGGACTTGATGCCCTCTCGCTGTTCACTAACTTACCTTGACTGGGTTTTAGACCAGCTATTCTCCCCGAGTTTAACCTGGGTTCTTGCAGGAAAGCCAGATCTAGACCCTCCTTTTCGAACCTCCTACATACCATAGCACTGGATGCCTTAGCATGATGGAGGTTCAGTTGCAGCACCCTGATTTTGCTGCCCATTATTATGGACAGGGTTCCTCATCAGATTCTCCTTCCTCCATGGGCAATACCTCCTCTTGGGCTTCTCGCCTCTCGATTCGGCTCCCTCACTGGAGGGTGAGGAGACCTGCTTTTCCTCCGGGGCTTCTTTTGGTTGCTCTGGTTTAGCCTCTTCTGCCGGTCCTTTGGCCCGGAACTGGAGTCTACCAAGGCCATAGTAGGGAGCCATGCCTAGCTTTTTGAGTTCTTCCATGGATTCTTGGTCCATGGAAAAAGCCCAAATTTGTCCTTTTTCCGATGGGGTTTTAGACAACACCGTCCAAAGGTCAGCTTTTAGGCTGTAAGTTCTCCTTTATTAGTAATCTCTTGGCCGAGATATAGTCTAAGCCGTCTTCCAGATGCTTGTTAAGCCTGTTCCTTGATGATCCGCCGAAGTGGTACGCTTTAACCTCTTCATCGGTCAGACGGTTTATCTCCTCCAGGGATTTGAATAGGACCGTATTCCTTTTTCTAGCACTTTGCTTCGCCCTTGCCTCTTGGGAGGTTGACTTTTGCATCGTGCTGGTTGAGGACCTAGACGTTGTCGCCTTCGGGTCTCTGTTTGCAGTTGGCTTTGGCGAGGTCGCCTTCGCGTCTCTGCTTGTGCTCGTTGCAGTTGGTTTTGGCGAGGTCGCCTTTACCCTTGCTTTTTGTTTTTTTGTATTCTTCCATCTGGTTCCGACGAATAGCTAGGGAAGTGGAGGTCACCCCTGGCTGAGCCCCGCATACCAGGGGAAGGCTAGTTACAATGGGGTTTCGCCCGGTGCCCCAAGGTGACTACCAGTCGCTGCTGATCTTCTGTTCAGCCACGCATCCCCTTGACCTGGTGTCCCACCGTGAGATTCAGGTTTTTATTGAGGTTCTCTCCTCTTGGTTCAGGTTGTTAATCCCAGACCCCCTTAACCCTGCCCGCGAGACATGATCCACAGTCAACATGGTTACTGGTTTTTTTCGGTTAGGTCAATGGACCTAGCCGGCATCGTGTACCCCCGTGCAATCCCTTAGCCACGACACTACAGCTGGGGAGGGGTGGTTGGTCCGCGGTGCGACTCATCCGACAATATTGCGGGTTTTACACCGCTCATGCAAGACTTGCCGCCCGTATAGTACGCACAACCCCAGTGTCGTCTCTGTCGTCTCAGGCCAGATACTATTCCAGGGGGCCCTTATCCGCCACCTGGGGACGCGCCCGATAGGCTCCAAACCCACGGTATTTATAATTGTGACAAATACCTAGAATATTCAGGTTCATTATCTAAATCTAAAACTACCTAATGATATTGCAAATATTATGTAAAACTAAACAGGACGTAGTAAGTAGTTATGTAACCTGCAGTAGCATGTTTGTAATGCAAAATTTGTAAATGAAAAGGACTGGTGTCCCTTCTTGTTGCCTCTTCCACAAATTGAGATAACTCTTGTATTAAGTCAAGACATGCTCTTTTGTTTAATCGTAAAAACGTGGTAGTTCTAAAGGGTTACTGGTGTCCCTTATATGTCTAAACTCTAATCTTAAAACGTTTCTAAAAATAAAATATATTAAAAAAAAAAACTAAATACCTATTTGCTATATTTTCATACGCATATATAAAATCGACTTGAAAAAATAATGGAAACGTCATTTTCACAATTTTGTCACCGTTATTCTTATAACAAGTATAAAAAGTATCTTGTTAAGATAGCCAGCTTTGTAGCAAGATCTATTAATAAATGACAGATCATATTGTTTGAAACTAACGATTAGAATACCGTTTTTGGTAAAACTTGCTATGAAAGCAACAACTTTTTAATAACCATGTTGTTGCAAACAAAATCGGACTGAATATCACATTTAACTCCATATTTTTATGGTCACATATTTTAAAGTTTAGTCATAGTAATAAAATTTAAATAAATTTAAATCAAATATTAACAAAACAAAAAAGTTACTCTTATACCTATCGCCTCCTTATTTTATTTCTAACAATTGTGCGCCCCGCGTTGTATTGAAAAACTTAAATAGTCAACCCAGGGAATTAAATTCAGATTAGGTGGTGATAAAATTTAATTTTGTAATTTGTCTTGATATCTTTGATAATTGGAATTTGTCAGAAAAAATATAATAAAAAAGTGTCAAAAAACTAAAACGGCTGTCATTAAAAAGCTAGAAATAATCTAAAAATGCAAACTTAAAACTAAAACAAACACCCCGGCAAATCCTAAGGCGTACTATCCAAGTCTTGATCAATCAAGACATTGTGGTCCTTCATCCTTCGAATACCAACCTAGAGCTAGAGGATGCATTCTTTTGCTACAGGAACACATTATTATCATTAAGGAATAGTTTGAGTTCTATTTAAAGAAGTTTTATTTTGTTCTAAGGTGAGAAAAAATTAAAATAATATTACTTAACCTCAAAAGCAAACTTTTTATATAAAACAAAATAAATCTTTTTTAAAAACGACTCGAAATATTCCTTAACGATATTAATGTGTCTATTTAGCACTATAATAACTCATTAACAAGCAAATACATGAAAATACATAATGGAAAAATTTTCAATGCAAATTAACTACAAAAAGGCAAAAGTTTGTTTGGATATAATGACGACAGTGACGTTCTAATAATGTGGCGTATTATCAAAGATATCTAGACAAATTACAAAATTACATTTTGACAGGTGGTATAGTCATATGTGCTTGGCACGGCGGACGATGATGTTTCGCGAAAGATGTCAAACGTCATCGAGTTGCCGCGACAAGCACGGCTATAAATAGAGAAGCGCGATTACAGGTGTAGCTTTTAGTTTTAAGGCAGTTGTTGCATGACAAGTAGTTGAATAAGAGATTTTTAAATTTAATACTCTAACGCTGAATTTTTCATGCATATGCTTTACAGGCATTGAAACTAGTGGAAAAAAAAACCGCGATGCGTCATTTGTTTAAAACTATTAACTGCCCATCGTTTGAAACCTAATAAATTGAAGAGGGGCCTAGAATTTTTCTAGAAAAAACACAGATCATTTAAAAAACAGAAGACTTTCACTCTCTGTGAAAGAGACAGCTTTGTTAACATCATACAAAGTGGCTGGCAAAGTAGCTAAATATAAAAAACCACACACTACAGCAGATCTACCTACTAACTTTACAATATCGCTTTGTCAACGGATACAATCTATCGAAGAATTTCGGATTTATCTGTTGACATTCAGGAGCAGCTAGAATCTCAGCTAAATGGGAAAATTATTTGCTATTCAACTTGATTAAGCAACTGACTGCAATAATGAATCCCATTTAATTTGTTACATCAGATAAGTTATTTTTAATGAAGCTTTCTTATTTGGTAGATATCATTGAAAAACTTAATACATACTCTTAAACCTCAAATCCAGGGAAAAATTTAAATGTATTTGATTTGAGAGATTGAATCTTTTTGTAAAAAAATGCATTTATGGAAAAATAAGTTAAAAGAAAACTACTTTTATATGTTTTCCACATTGTGTAGTATCCAGGATTTTCCACTAGAAGAGAATAATAAAATTGTAAAGTTAAAAACCATGGAGAGTCATTTATAAAACCTGAGTACGAATTTCCGACTATACTTTTTTGCACAAGAAGAAATCAATTTGTCCAATTGAAATTGGGTTTGAAATCCAAAAGCTAACGGATTTTGTTAGTTTTCCTATCTTTGTGAAACAGGATATTTTTTTAAACAGCTTTGACCACAACTTTTAAAAAGTTTTTTCGACAATAAAGCTTATTATTCTGCTGTTGCTTCGTTAAAATCTATATATCGAAATAAGCTTCAACATAATACTGGAAATTTTAATAGATATATGTAGTTAAAATTTCCAATTTTAATAAGACGTAATAAAGTACTAACCTTAAATTGTAATAAATTACTATTTTTGTTCTTCATTCCTATAATAAGGTAATAATCAGTCTGTTTTTTTTCAGATACGAATTAATGTGTAACTGCTGGACTGAACAGCCGAACGCTCGCCCTTCATTTACAGAACTTAGAGAATCTCTCGATAAGTTACTTGTTTCTTATTCAAACTATGTGGATTTAAACAAAAGAACCGATGACCCAGAATAAGAAATTATAAATGAAAAAAAAACTCAAGTAGAATGGCGGAAGACAGTTTCAAACAATTTTAAAAGTATTTATCGTTATTATTTATGAGCAGTTCAGTATTATATTTGTTATTCTATTAAAGTCTTGGCATTGATCGATGTGAAAAATAATTATATTTTAAATTTTTTTTGTGTATTATCAGTAGCATCGTATTAAAATATTTAGAAAATGCGAAAACATATTTTTACTTTCCGGTTTTGATAATTATTATTTTCTAGAGATCATGTTGTAGGTTCACGTGTAGAGTATAGTAATTTAATTCTTTTATATTATATTAAGTTTAATGATTAACTTTCATAGATATTCCATTTTTATTTTTTACTGTGATTATAAATAATTTCATAGTAAATTATTCCGTAAATTTTTTATTTTCTAAATAATAACCGCCGCTCAACAAACTATGATTTCCTATAGAAACTATAAATTAATTCTAGTTTTATTTTAGTTTATTATTCTGTCAGCAAAATTGTAAACTATTTCCTCTCTCAAAGAAATCAGGGCTGAAATTAAGAATTTCAAAAATCTATCAATAGATTTTTAAGACTTAAGATGTTCTGTAATAAACTTCCATCGCGACACCGCATCATTTTTATAAAGTCTACTATTCTGGACATTTCGTATCTTAAATTTTTTTGTTAATTAATTTTACATTAATAAGTATATAATTATGTACATAAGAACTAATAGCGGGTGTCCCAGACGTTTCTGATCCCTTTTAACTGCTAATATATCGGAACATAAAAACCATAGAGAGGTGCGGTTTCCGAGGAAAAATTTTATTTTATATAAATTTTTTTTAGTATACATGTTTAATTAGTAAAATCTTATATAGGGTGTTTAAAAAAAAGGTGTTTTTAATTGCAAATATCGTTGATTTTTTTAAAGGAACACCCTATATATTTTTATTCTATTTGAAAGACGAACTCTTTCCCTTTGAGAAAATGTATAATTTGTTAAAGTTTAGATGAAAAATAAGTGAGTTATTTGGATTTTAATGATAATTGTTTATTAGAGATATCTACATAAAAAATTACAAAAGAAAATAACAACACACACTTGAAAGCTATATACCAAATTTTATTAAAAATTAATTTTATAAATTATCTAATTTAATAAAAATCCTCAAGATGTTGTAGGTGTTGTTCATTTTAGTCTATACATTTTTTTAACCTGAATAAAAAGTTCTGTAAAGAATTTCGCAACATTTCTGGGGTAATTTCTGGGAATGCTCGGACAATGTTACATCTCAGTTGTTCCAGAATCTCTGGAATAGGATTATAACACCTATCTTTGACAAAAGGCCATATAAAAAAGTCTAGAGTCGTCATGTCTGGTGAGTGAGCAGTCCACTCAATTGGTCCAGCTCTCCCAATCCACCTATCTCCAAATGTTTCCGTTAAAGAATTTCTAGCCACAAGTGAATAAGGTGGTGGTGCACCGTCTTGCTGAAAGTAAACTGATAAATTCAGATGCCATCTTCTTCCAGTAGTGGATATAGGTAATTTTGTAACATGTCTGTGTAGACATTACCAATAATTGTAGTTTCTTGAAAGAAGAACGGTCCATATATTTTTTCTTTAGAAACGCCACACCAAACGTTCAACTTTGGTGAATCTCCTTCATATTTATCAATTAGCCTTGGATTTTCAGACCCCCACATGCGACAATTATGTTTATTACATCTCCCGTTTAAATGAAATCCAGCCTCATTATAAGTAAAACAGGAATTTCTCCAAATAAATCTAGTAATGTCTCAGAAAAACTATTCTGGTTTGAAAATCCCTTTCATATATTTTTTGGTGTATCTGTATTTTATAAGGAGTTAACTTCAATACCTTCATACATCTCTGAACTTCGGATTTTGAAATTCCAGTTGTGGATAATACTTTGCGAAGAGATATTCGATTATTATTATCTTGTAACGTTTCCTAAATCTATTTAAAAAAAATATCACCATTACGTGTTTGATATTTCTTCCTTTCCATAGATCCATTTTGTATCCAATCGGTGAGAAGCTAACTCCTAGCTCCTAGCTCCTACCATAGAAATACGACAAGCAACTCATTTGTCAACAGCGCATCAAAATCGACTGTGCATTCAAACTCGACCACCAAGTTGTATGTAAAATTGAAAGCTGGCACATGATAATACTACATTTAAATACTGGGGAACCATGATAATTAGTGGTGGATAAAAAAACATTTTAAAGTTAATTTAATGAAAACAAAAATATAAAATGAAATAAAATATTATTTAAATATTAATATATACTTAATAAATGTTCCTAGTGTGTTAAAATTGAAATATCAGTCAATTTTTAACGCAAATTCGGATATACCCTTTGGAGCTGGTGGATAGATGAAGATGTCCATGAATGAAATTTTGCAAAGAGGTAGAAAAAACAATTCTCTTTCATCTGGCATATTCAAAAATTACTTACAAACGTTCCGAGTGGCCAAAATGGATTTTAAGGGAATTTTTAACGCAAATTCGGATAAATCCTGGTGGGTAGATGAAGATGTCCTTGAATGAAATTTTGCACAGAGGTAGAAAAAACAATTCTCTTTCTTCTGGCATATTCAAAAATTACTTACAAACGTTCCGAGTGGCCAAAAAATGGATTTTAAGGGTCCATTTTTTGACATTCCGAACGTTTGTAATTTTTGAATATGCCAGATGAAAGAGAATTGTTTTTTCTACCTCTGTGCAAAATTTCATTTATAGACATCTTCATCTACCCACCAGCTCCAATGAAAGAATCAATAATATTTTTGTTTACTATTAATTCAATTATTTTCAATGTTTTTATTATTATTGTTAAAGATTTTTATAACTTCCGACCTTTTTTAGTAATCTATAAATATTAATACTAAGACTTTTTAGTATAAAGTTATAATATATTTTTTCTACAACCCTATATAAAATGACGTTATTTTGTAATAGTAAACGTTCAGCGAAAACGCGATTTCCGTTGCAAGTGAGAAAATATATTTTCGTCTCTAGTGACGAAAGTGACGTTTATATTTTTAACCATTTTTTTGCGCTTGCATAGGTATATAATGTTTTTACGATTTTAAATTATTAACAAACGCAAACAAGAATTATTTTTATAATTAGAATACAACTTTTTATTTAATAAATATATAAATTAAAAAATTAAATTGGATTTAAACACCATTTTTATCTAGTGCCCTGGTTTCATTAGTTTCTTGTGAATTGTCAGTTTGCTCTATAGGTAGTTGGTGTGTAATATAAATCTCAACCCACGTGACAAATGTCTAAAAAAATTACGTAAAATTATACCAACCCAAAATATTTCGATAAATTTCGTCTGTAGGTCGGTTCGCTTGTATAACCATTAATCTGAGTGCACTGGAGCTAAAGTAACTTGTCATATTTTAATATATTCACGTAGAAATTATATTTTAAGATTTGTATTGATGTATATTTAAGAAAATAAATCATAATTCGGCTAATTTCATTAATATAAGTGGATTATAAATAGTTTCTGTCAAACATTTTTGAATCGAAAGCATTTTGACATAAATTGGTAAAACTTCTTTTACATTTACGACGTTGTCACCATTTTGTTTATTTGTCAAGCGAAATTAATTTTAATTATTTATTAGTAAAATCTGTTCTTTTTAGAACAAAATTTTGTGATTTAATTTCAGTATGTCGCATAAGAAGTTAAATAGTCGTTGCAAAGAGCTAGTAGCTTCTTTAATTCAATATTTTACACTAGAACGCGATAATAATGGTCCAATTTTACCCTTGACTGCGGTTAGAGAGGTAGATATTATGAATATATTGTAGATTATGTATTTTTTATTTGTTTATGTAGGTATTTATATTTAAAAGATATGTTAATATTTTTTGTTTTCTTGAAAATTGTATTTTTGTACGTACAATATATACAATCCACTTCTGCAAATTTTATTTCCGGTTTAAAAATAATTCATATATTCAGACATTTTGTTGTTATTGGCAACAAGCAACAATGTATGACGTGACTTTTTTAGACATTTGTCACGTGGGTTGAGATTTATATTACACCAACTATAGAAGTATTTATTTGAAATCATGAGCTCCGATTCTCAAAGTGAATTAGATTACAGTCATACAGCCGAAGAAATAAAAAATCAAGCAGAGGAAACTTCATTAGATTTACTACCAATAAAATCTAAAAAAAAGGTATGAAGAAATATATACAAAATTTATGGAATGGAGAATTGAAAATCACGTATATTCATTTTCGGAGAATGTGCTGCTTGCATATTTTGGATTTTTGGCGAATAAATTTAAGTCATCGACCCTATATGATCTATTTATTCTATGCTAAGAACCACATTATCAATTAAAAATGATATCGATATTAGTAAATATCTGAAGTTGCGATCGTTTTTGAAACGGAAATCTGATGGTTTTAAGAGTCAAAAGTCAAAAATATTTTCGTCCGATGAAATAAACACTTTCTTAAAAAACGCACCCGACTCTAAATACTTAATGAGTAAGATAAGTTATAAACTTTTTTATTAAGACAATAAATTCTCATTATTAAACATTTGTAGGTAGTCTTAGTTTTTGGAATTTCGGGAGCTTGCCGGTGCCACAAATTAAGAGATTTAAAAATAAGTGATGTTAAAGATACCAGCAATATACTCATAGTAACAATAGGTAATACAAAAACCAAAGTACCCCGATCCTTTCATATTTCTAGATTATTTTACGAGATCTCTAAAATGTATATAAATCTTCGACCACAAGATATGAACGAAGTTAATTCCAGATTCTTTATAAACTACCAGAATGGAAAGTGTACCAAGCAGGTGGTGGGAATAAATAAATTTAGTAAAATTCCTATGCAAATTGCTCAATATCTAAAATTGTGTGATTCCCAAAAATATACTGGTCATTGTCTATGTCGAACTTCTGCAACGCTTTTAGTCGATGCAGGAGGTGATTTACTTCAATTAAAAAAGCATGGAGGCTGGAAATCTAGCACCGTTGCGGAAGCATATGTTGACCAGTCGGTTAACAGTAAAAACCAAAAACAAACCAATATTTTACGATCCGTAGATAACGCTATTCTCTCTAATAATGGCACATCTTCATCTAAAGTGACCTCAGTTAATAACATAACAGATGTAGGATCATCTTTTTTGATAAATAGAAATCTAGATTGTAATACCCCTATTATTTTAAATAATTGTTCAAACATAACCATAAATCAATATTTAAATCATAAGTAGATATAAGGATAGTTTTTAAGAATTATGTTGTTATTTTTAATTGAAAATAAAATTTAGTTGCATTGTGATTTTTTATGGTTGGTAAACTGTTCTTTCGCTTCAAAAAATGCTACTTTTCGTCACTATACTATTTTTGTGCTCCTTCGGGGGTTTCTTCGTCGCAGCTTTTAATCATTTTTAATAGTTCTTCGGTGGATAATGCTTTTGAACTTAGTTTTCTTTTTTCTCGACAACATTGAAGCTGCCTTCGCTTGGTGTCTCTGGCCAATCTTGCACATTTGAAAGATATATCCGTGAAAGGGTCGATTTTTATGCCGTATTCCGTAAAATATTTTTCTTGTACCATTTTTGCTGTTGTATTGCATATTGACTTTACAGACGACTCTTTATAGTCTTCGCCATTGCCTTTTTTTCATATTAACGACGTAATCCTCGAGAATTTTTGCTAGTTCCGTTATGGTAGTACATTTTTCAGGTGTAAAATTTCTCACCCGTAGGAACTCCAAGAATTGGTTCCAGATAGAGCTTCTGGATTTCTGCGTGTCCAATGGGACAATGGGATTAATTATTTCTTTTCAAAATTATTAAGACGCTTCAATGATGTTTATGAAACTGACAACTATAGAAATACCAGACACCCTAGTAATGGATCTGTCATAATTTGGTCGCTGAGATATTATGTATTGTCAATATGAAACGTGCCGTTGCTATGCAGTTTTGTCAGAAAATGGATTTTGTACAAATAAAACCAGTATTAAAAGAATTACAAACAATAGTATCACTTTAATAGTTGTAATCTAGTTATAATAGAAAATATATACTTTTAAATGAACAGTAAAAATAACTTTTTTAGCACATACAAATAACTTTCACTAAATCTATAAACATTTTTATACATTTTTACAACATTCGAACGTTCTCATATTTTTATATTTCATACTTTAAAAACGTGAATATAAAAAACCCTTTCGTCATATCTGATATTAAAAGTTGTTTAAAAGTGGGAATGTATTAATCTTTTTTTGTTACGTTCGTATTTCGAAACATTGACGTACATGTAACTTACTTTATCATAGTTGACTTCAAAATTATGATATCTGCGATGTGCGTTACAAATGCATTTTTTACTTTAAAATCTAGAATGAAAAACGGCCGAATTGAAAAATCTTTATCTTTTATTATTAGCGTTTCTTTATGAATAAAATATAGATTCCAAAAAAATATTTCAAACATAAATATAATAATATCTATTGATTCTATACAAAATTATAAAAGGTTAAGCTTATAACCTTGAATATAGGCGGTTTAGTTTCAAATTGTATGGAACTATTAATATTTTTAAACAAATATCTGTATTACTACGTAATGCTTTTTGATAGTCAAATAAATAATAGTTATCACAATAGTAAAACTACTTTTGATCTTTAGACGGTCGTACACGATATAAAAAGTGTGTGTTGAGTTAAGAAAGTGCATATAACGACACTAAGAGATATCACAATCTATCCATCTCAAATTAATACTTTTTCTAACCATAATCAAATGACTGATGAATCATAAGTCAAAGACCATCGTTTCTAATTACTGGATCGTCTCTTTCTATAGGAGGTGGTGCCGAGTTAACCTTAGTACTAGGACCTTGCGTTAGATAACCAGCAGTAGCAGGAGCACCACCTAGAAAATAAATAAAACTTAAATTAAATACATTATTATAGTACGTTTGAAGTATAAGCTGGAGTAAATTCTCAGAATACTAATCTCCGAAACCTCGAAATACATAGGCGTGCACAACTTCTAACTAAAACGTAATCTTAAAAGAAAAGTTTACATTAAATTTATTTGGATATTTAGAACAAAGAGATTAATGCAATCCAATACTGGTATAAAATAAAAAAATGCATATAAAAAGAATAAGAAATTCTATTAGCAATAAAAAAATAATAGTATGATAAGGGAATACTCTAAAATAATTATAGGTAAAACAATAATAAATCATATAATTTTAAAATACTAGTAATAAATGTAATATATAAATAGTGGTTCATAGGCTATATAAAAAATAAAAAACAATGAAGTTGACGTTAAGTAGTTAAAATGTAATATAAACTTCTGAGCTACAGTTTAAAGTTATGCTTCCTCATATTCTGTTTCAGAGTAATTGTTATCCGATCCGAGAGAAATTATGATAGGTTCTATACTGCTATCTATTATACGATCAAGCTCCCACATATTTTTCTCAATATCCATAACGTGATTAATACATTTTTGCCAATGTTCAGTCGTTACTTCGGATATTGATTTATGAAAAAGATTTTTAACATCTGACAATTTAAAAGTTTCGAGCAACGTTACTTTTGACTTCGGCCCATACTAATTCTATCAGATTTAGCTCGCAATGATACGGTGGTAGGCGAAGTATTTCAATTCCTCGTTGACATATTTTTTATAATTTTGTTTATTAATGTTAGTAACCGCTAATAATTCTGCTTTTGTCATTGTATCGTCAAAGATTAAATTCTTAGAAGTTAACCACATTGCAATTTCATCTAATTAATTTCAACTAATCTATAGTGGTAACTTGCATTGTTCATATCACATTTACTGAATTTTTAGGTATGAATTTAATCATCTATTCGAAATATTCTTCAAACACGTCTTCGTTCATCTCTTCGTGATAATCACAGGTCTTTTTTTATTCAAAAAGAAGTAAACCCTCCTTAAGAAATCCATTCATACTACCTATATGAGTAACAATTAGTCGTTGACCCTTACCTGTTGGTTTCTTAAAACCAGCTGAATATCCTTCCAGAAATGCTTGTCGAGATGTTTTTATAGTTTTGTCCTTCCAAACTCTCCCTACAGTATGCCCTTCATTAACCCACGTTTCGTCTAAATAATAAATGTTCTTATTTTCTGTCCTCATTTTTTTTATTTTTCTGAGGTAGTCTCGTCTCCAACATACAATTTCTTCGGAATCGATAAGCATTGACTGTCTGCCAACTTTTTCATACTTAAAGTTTAACTCATGCAAAACTTCCCAAAGTTTGTCTCTACTTATTGTGGGTAAACCGAGATCATCGGTAATGGCTTGTAAAACTTTATCTAAAGTATTTGTTTGAAAAGAAAAAAAGGGAACCATTCTACGAATTGCATTTTTAAACAATTCATCCACTTTTGACAATTGACTTCTTGTTCTCGGTTTAGGTGGGGTTATACCAGCTGATTTCTCCTCTTTTAAAATTTTATATACAGTTGATTTTGCATATCCCATTACTTTAGACGAAATTTCAACTATACTGTCAACAGTAGTGGAGGGATTCTATTGCTTAAAATAATTGTAGACATTCAGTATAACACTCTTTTCGTTAAGTGATACATGATCCACCTTTAATTTTCTAACTGGTGTATAATCACACGTTATTTTTTTTAATTCCATGTTCTATTCACTCTTTCAAGAAACAACTATGTCAGATCTCTTCACTCGCTTATAATCGACTGAACAAAAATATTCTGATATTAATGAATGACTATTTAAAGACAATTAACCATTTTATTAATCATTGGCTTTCATACTATTTAAAATAGCTTTCACATTTATCGGAAACCATCTTTCGCTAATCAACTTTTTCTTACTAAACTATCAAAACACCATTAACTAAATACCTATTCATTTTGACAGTTTCTTTATTTGTTGATATTTAATGGGTCATTATTATAACGATAAAAAAATAACCATAAATAAGGTTACTATTCAAAAACAGATTTATATAAATATAAAATGCTTTGAAAATGGTTTATTTATAAATATCTAATAAACCGAAACAAATAATATAATTCCCTTAAAGTACGTCTATGACCAGCTGAATAATCCCTAGCCTATTGTTATAAAACAATAGCAGATAACTAAATTTTACGATAGTCTGTATGATGTGGCAAATTTTCTATCTAAATAGTAGAACCCAATGTAAAATAAGTTAAAATATTGACGTTGTACGAAAAGCACAGGTACTAAAATATGCATAACAAATTAGTTCTTTTTCTGAGAATTTACTCCGGCTTATTTTTTAAACGTACTACACCCAAAACTATTTTATATTTAACAATTGCAGCTTACCAGTCAAATATCCAGCTATGGGAGTATTAGAAATAAACAAATCATGTTTTTGATCTTTGTACTCCAACCATACGGTGCTCTTCTCCAAAATCGAATTTACCTTCTCACCGTACATCAAACTTCTAGACATTGATTTAAGAACTTTAACTATTTGAGCTTTAGTCATGGCGGGATTATCGACCAATTCCAGTCTAGCTTCAAGTAAAGTAAGCAAAAAATGGACAAAATCGACATCTAAAGCTTGTTTAACTAATTGTTCAAGGTTACTAGAAAAAAGTCTGTTTAGTGCTTCACATGCTACAGCAACCATATCTTTTCGTACTTGCATGGCTTGTTTTAATGAATGCATGCAATCCGAACTGGCTATAGCACTCACACACACCTAAAAATTAATTTACAAGAGATCAATAGTCTAATAAATGCGTGGCTTACAGTGACTTTACATTAAGCAATTTTTATGCAATGTAAGACGAATATCAATAAGATATTTTGAAGCAATTACTGTGCTAGTCAAAAAAATAGAACTTGTTAAGGAATTTTGGAATCAAACCCAGAATGTCTGTTACTGCTCCATTGTTAACCAGAGCACACCGTGTAGCACGTTTAAGGTTCGCAAAAAAACATGTCGTATTCCAGTTTATAGACGCTCAGGTGAGCGATTTGCTCAGTGTAACATAAGAGCAGCCAGAAATTATGGAGGTGGTTCGATTATGGTATGGGGAGGCATCTGTTTTGAAGGCCACACGGAGTTAATCAGATCAGAGGGATTAATTGAATTAAACGAACGCTACAGATCACTATTAATCAAAAGTGTCAAATGTCATATCTATTTATTTTTGGTAATGTAATGCATTATTTGAAGACGATGAAGAGGTTAAATCTAAAATAAAATCATGATAAATATTTAAAAGTTAGGTACCAAGTTAACCATTTCTACCTACTTTCATTCTCCACAATATCCTGATATTGCTCTTTAGTGACCATTATAGAAATTTGTTTTTGTTCTTCAACATCAAAAAGATCAAGCTTATCCATTATAAAAAAATACAAGTTCTTAAACATAAAACTTAACCTCACAAACTCAAATTACTCGGAGTTAAAAGATCGTAATCCGATTGCTCCGATTAAATTTGCCGAACGGTCAAACATCTAGATGTAATAAACGATGGATGGATGTCGCAACTGCTATCTACAAGAATCGCAGAAATGGAGGCAGGACAAGACACTATCTTCATTAATGTGACCAGAGGCTGTCCACAGGGGGGAGTTGCATCCCTGCTTATGTGGAGTCTCACTGTGGACAGTCTGCTCTGTCAAATGACTAGGGAAGGCATACCATGTCAAGGGTATTCCGAGGAAATGGTCGTCCTGGCAAAAAGGAAGTATGAAAATGTCCTCTGTGATATTGTTCAAAGGGGATTGAACATTGCGAAACAATGGCGTGACTCGTTGGGACTCATCAACGCATCAACCCCACCAAAACCACACTAGTAGCCTTTACAAGCAAAAAGGAACCTAATCTAAAAATCATAAAAATAGGGGAGAACATCGTCGAGTGGAAAACAGAGGTAAAATATCTAGGGCTAATCCTAGATAGCAGGTTACTCTGGAATAAACACGAAGACGAAGTAATACACAAAGCAACCAAGACCCTCATGGTGTGTAGGAACATTGCAGAGAAGAACTGGGGATGTAACCCACGTATCCTGCAATGGATGTACACAGCAATAGTGAGACCATTAATCACATATGGAGCAGTGGCTTGGGGCGTAAGGGCTTATCTGAGTACGACGAGGAAAAATCTTTCGAAGATTCAGAGACTAGCCTGTTCATGTATCACTGGAGCAATGGGAACTTGCCCCACTGCTGCAATGGAGGTGATTTTAAACTTAACACTCCACTGCACATTCTGCTAGAAAGTGTAAGGAAGAAAACAATATATATAGAATGATTAAAGAAGGAATTATCAGGGAAAAACCTCGATCACTTCAATTTGATCAAACTTGGGAAATGTCCCAAGATGATATGCCAAAGAAATTTAACTTTGTGAGAAAATTCATCGCGAAGTTGAGTAATAAATTTGAATTGGATGAAGACACCATACAGAATTTAAAACAGAATGTCATAAAGTGGTATACGGACGGTTCCAAGCTAGACGAGGGAACTGGGACAGGAGTTTTCGACCGAGATCCAAATACTCAGAAAGCTTGGGCACATACCCGAGCATCTTTCAAGCAGAAGTTCGCGCCATCGAAAGATGTGTGGAAAAAAGGAGCTGAAACCCCACATTTGGGACCAGAACCATCTTGTGGGATCAGCAGTAGGGAAAACTGAGGCAAGAAATGGAGAAGGAAAAATCCAAGTACTGGAATCAGCTGGAAGAACTGAGGCAATCTAAGATACTACTGGGGAACTATGACCAGAAGAGATCTCTTAGCTGCCTCAACCTCAGTAAAAAAAGGCTCCGAATTCTAAAGGGAATATTAACCGGGCAGTAGAAGCTGTTGCAGTAGACATGAGTGATTTTGATGATTACCGAATTGTTCAACGGACATACTTGCTCACTACTATACCTATAGGTAATAAGTATAAGTAATAAGTAAATGAAGTCCCAAACAAATTATGCCTAAAATTTGAAATTTCGTTCTAATTGATTTCCATAGCTCACATTTAAATCAAAGGTTGTGGTAAGCTTTCACCTTCTGGTCCCACATACGAGTTTCATCTCTAACAAGTTGTATTAGCAATTCCCTGTCTATTTTTTCCGTCATTTTTTAACAATTTTTAAAATGTTCTCCTTAACTTTTTAATTACTTCACCAACTACGCACGTGTCGGACTAGAAACGTTGGACTGGAAACAAACATGATTGATCGGCCGTCGGATCGAATAGTGTCGGAGGCCGTCGGGACTCGAGAAATCGAGAGCTTCGTTTCAATTGTAGGCACTAACATTAATATCAATATGTTTGTTTTTCTTCCGACGTCGTCCGACTATCGGACAACGTCGAGTCGGATCGGATCGGGAGAAATACGGATCTAATATAGGTGCGGCCTTAGAAGCCACATGAAGAAACTAGGGTTAGCAGATGAAGCAAAGTGCAGATTCTGTGAGGAAGAGGATGAAACCTCAATACACATACTCTCAGAATGCCCTGCCTTGCAGAATTATAGGGCCAGATACCTAGGAGCACATGAAATAGAAGAGGGGGATCTACCTGATTTGAAGCCAACTATGTCCTAAACTTCCTCAGGAAAATAGAACTCGAAGAGCAACATCAGAACATGGCAAGTAAGGGGGGACACAATAGATCCTATAGGTCGCAGTGTACTTATCACCCCTAATTTATACATACATACAAACGAACGATTTTGACAAGTCTGACTGGTCGGATGTAAATACCGAACGCAACTTTTATATAACAATACTTTTGAATATTATTTTTCTGTTGGCAACCGTAACCCGATATTTCAGAATCGAAATGTAGCTTCGATGTAAAACGATCGGCTAGGCAAGGAATATGCAATGCATGAGCATACTTGCATAGTATGAGAATTGCATGGCTTAGATGTAAAGTCACTTTTATAATTTATTATATTTGTAAATGTTTCGTTGAAAACTATTATGTGTCGTTATGAATGTATTTCCAGTAGAGTTGTTTATTGTTGGCTTTGATTATTATAATAATAGTAATTGCCATTTAATTAAACTGAACAGTCTGTCATTATACGCATAAATGCGATTATTAAAATCAAGTTAAATAATATTTAATTTAAGTCTTTCACCAAAGACTTTGGAACCTAACCTAACCTATACTAAAACCAATAATGATTGAGAGTAGAAGTAGACCCAGTTGACAGCAAATCGGGGGCGTGCTTATTAATTTTTGAGAGGAACCCAACTTTTTTTCACTAGTGGGTTGCAGCAGTTGATAAGTGAACTCTTTATAACTATTCTCAAGCTTTCGAGTAACTTAAACTCATCGTGAGGAGTACTAGAAAATACACATTACAAATTTTTTATAATAGAATATAATATAAATGTAAAAAATACAAAACGAGGTACACTTACATGCTATCTTCAGGGTGTATCTACATCTTCATAATTAACAACGAATTCAGGTATTGGTATTGGGGTTTCTTTTTATGTTAAAAATATTGTTAAAAAGTGTAAATTTTTTGTAAAGATTCGTATCGAGAAGTTGAATTGTGAAATAAATAAGCAATTACTAAGGTGACGCTCTTTTATTAATAAACTGTTTTTTTAAAACTTGTTATGTACGAATTCATGGTATTTTTTTTTGTTTTTCGTCTAATCTTCAACCAAAGATTCGTCACTGTTGCTACCGCTATCATCAAAGTGAATTATGATTGGTTCAATATTGTGTTCAATACGGTTGTCTACGTCCCACATGTTTTACTCTTCTTTTAAAACATGCTGCATGCATTTCTTCCAGTCTTCTGCAGAAACAGTTTGAATAGCTTCTTGTAGGTGCCACATATCCTTTTACTTGCGCCCAGATTAATTCTATTGGGTTTAATTCGCAGTGGTATGGTGGTATAACCTTAAAACTGTAATTTATAGGTTTTTTCCAGCACGCGATGAAACTAATTCGGAATTGTACTGCGTTACGCAGAACTACTAATTTCACGTTCCAGCAATTTATTAACATACAATAGAACCGTTCTACAACAGTTCTATCAGTTCTTGCTCTTGAGCAAGTATTTCAAATTCTCTCTTATTCCACGCAAGCGCAGCGCATATTTCAGTTTTGTTCCCATATCACAGACAGACCAAATTTGTTTTGTTTGAAGGTTAATTTGTAAACAGTTACAACAAACTTTAATACTAACGCATACGATATTTTATAAAAATTCTGTGTATATATAAAAATAAGGTAAGGATACACGTTTTTTCACTTTTGTATATTTTCTTTAAATATTAAAGGTTCAGTACTTCCTTAATATTAGAATTTTTTAGAAGTTGAGTTGTGAAATTTACCTTTTTTAATTTTTTAGCATGTCTGATATTTCAATATCAAGCTCCAGTGAAATGTCATCTGACGATGATGAGCAGCTTTTGAATCTATTGATTATTAATATGCAAAGAAATAAACGGCCAAAAATGAAGGTTACGTCGAAGAAACTGTTCCACAATACTCCGATGAAGTTTTCAAAGAACACTTTAGAGTGTCTCGTCTACTTTTTAATAATTTGGTGGAGAGATATAAAAACAGTCAATACTTTGATGCTGATGCAAATGGTGGAAATGGAAAGCTAACATTTGAGCAACATGTGTTGGTATTTTTGTGGTTTGCGAACACTTTAGAGTGTCTCGTCTAGTTTTTAATAATTTGGTGGAGAGATATAAAAACAGTCAATACTTTGATGCTGATGCAAATGGTGGAAATGGAAAGCTAACATCTGAGCAACATGTGTTGGTATTTTTGTGGTTTGCTGGACATCAAACAGCATCTTTTCGAGACGTAGCTGATCGTTTTAATATTACAATCAGTTCTCTTTTTCGTATAACCACACGAATGATTAGTTTTTTAAGCAACATGTCAGGCGACGTGGCCAAATAACCAAAAATTGGAGGAAATACAACAACACTTTACTGAAAATGGGTTTCCAGGTGTATGTGGTGTTATTGATGGTAATCACATAAAGATTGACAAGCCAACTGAAAATCCAGATTCATATCTTAATAGGAAACATTTTTATTCAGTCCAGGTAAGTTTTTATTTTCCTTAATAAACCAACATGCATTATAACTTTAATTTCTATTTAGGCACAAGTGGTTTGTGATCATGAAAAGAGCATAATAGATGTCTTTATTGGGTACCCTGGATCTGTTCACGATAGTCGTGTGTATCGGGTATCACCGTTATCCGCAGAATTACCCGAAAAATGCGGTTTGAACAGGTACTGGGTGATAGTAGATACCCTTGTACACGACATTTGTTGACTCCCTTTCGTGATCGAGGACAATTGACTGCAATTCAAACAAACTTAAATACGACTCTATCTAAAAATCGATACATAATAGAACACTGTTTTGGTCTTTTAAAACAAAAGTTTAGACAATTGTATCATTTGAAATTGAGAGACATTACAAGGATTTGTCACTTTATCCGAGCCTGTTGTGTTCTTCATAATTTGTCGATAAATGATATGTTTGAATATGAAAATGAAGGCATTGACAATAATAATCCACCCCCACACATTGGATACTTGCTTGGAGATTTTTTTATAATTTTTTACAACAAAAATTTACAGTGTATGGTTATAAACAGTTTCAAAAGATTTAAAAAAAACTTTCATTTCAATACCTTCAGCATACTATCATATGTTAAAAATTTGATGTGATTCCAAATATTGTCTTTTTTGTGTATCCTTATTTTGGTAATACATACAAATAATAAGTGTTGTTAAAGTAGAATAAACATGAAGGTGATCATATACAAAAACACAAACAACTACTTAGTTTCGTTTAGAAGTAAATCGACAGACTTATCGCGGAATTGGATTACTAGTGGTATCACTATTGATAATAGAATCTTTATTATGTAAATAATACAAAACGTAATTAAATATTAAAATATTGTTTAAAATTAAAAAAAAAATATTCTTAGGAAAAGGAACAGTTATGTTAAAATATATAATACTGTAAAATATAAATAAACACAACATAACTTAAACCAATAATTATTTGGCAATAATACAAGCAGTTAAATAATTAGAGGCCATCCATTTAACAGTGTTTATTTCCATTTTGTCTTATTACATCCAACAGTACACTATTAATTTTTTTCATTTCTTCTAATTTTGATTTTTCTAAATCTAACCGCTTCTGATAGTATATTTCCCTGTCATTCATTTTTTTTATCAAGAGTTCCATTTTTTTTTCATGAAATTTACTCATTTCATTTTTTATATCTTGTAATATATCACTTCGTTTTAATTTATTTACGTTTTTTTGGCTTCTTCACTTCTTTTTGTGTTATTACTTGTTTTTCTAAATCCTCTGTGGATTTGTTGTGTGAATTACGATGATCCGTATCCTCAGTAGAAGCAGATGTAGTACATGTATTTGAGCATTGCATGGGTGTAATTATTGAACTTGAGGTGAGTAGTATATTTTTTTTATTAAAGATTTCATCCATTTCTGGTTGGAATTCAAAGTATTTTCTACCACGGCCCGTTTTAGTTTGATTGTCGACAAACTTCTTATAGTTTCTTTCCAATACTTTCCATCTATTTTCGCAATTTGCAGCCGAATAGTATAAATTTAACTTCAACATTTCTTCTGAAATGATTTTCCACATCTGTTTCAAGTTTTTCGTGTTGAATGTGCCCACTTTACGACGGTTTTTCTTGTATAAATCTAATAAGACTCTGGTACTAGGTGCGGTCCATTCCTTGTAAGATACTTCGTTGCTTGTTTTCTCCGGATTAGGTTGTTTATATTCATCTCTTGGGACATTGATTACTGAAAACTCATCCAATACTGAAAATCAAACAAAATCAGATCACTTACTTTCATTAAAAAGTTTGTAAATAACCTTACCATCATTTTGAAATTCCATCGTTGCTTAAACAGAGTTATTATTTTTTACATAGACTGATTACTATTTTTAAATATTCAAATCAAAAGTTTAATGTCAAGTAACACTGTTTCACTGTTACCAACATTCACTACCAAAATTTACTAACCATGAAAATTGCGTTCCAGCACCCACAAATTCCAAACTAGTTCGACTTATAATTAGAATTGTCATGCGCAGTAAATCAGTTCTAATTATGTGCTAGAACTATCCTACAACTCATTGCAGGAACAAACCTTATATTGGATGTTCTTATTAATAAACCATTCTAGAATTGCTGCTTTTTTCCATGATTGTTTCGGTAATGGTTCTAAATGTCGACTATGGTATGGGACATTGTCCATGACGATGACAGACCCAGGTTCTACAAGTTGAATGATGCTTTCAAACCATTTTTCAAACACCTTCGCATTCATCTCTTCGTGATAGTCGTCTATTTTCTTAGATTTAAATAGGAATTCACCATTTGGTAAAAATCGACTGTCGCTTCCTATATGCGTAATTATCACACGACTACCTTTTCCAGATGACTGTTTTAATCCATTTGACAAACCTTCATTAAAGGCTTGTCGTGCACTTGTTATATTACCATCCTGCCATACTTCTTTGACCGTATGTCCTTGGTTAACCCATGTCTCGTTTTGAGCTTCGGAAATTCTTAGGTAGTTTCTTCTCCATGCTATTATTTTTTGACGTTCAATGAGAATGTTTTTCCTGTCAACTTTTCCGTACGTAAATTTCATTTCGTGCAAAATTTTCCTCAAAGTTTCTTTACCCATTGTTGGGACCAATTCAAATACTTAGCCAATGATACGCTCGTGCTTACATTTACATTACTGTGACCTGCGACGATATGATGGAAATTACGGTAAAGTGACAAAGACAGAAATATCGTTGCGTACAGCGTTGCCACTAGTTGTAATAAATACCTAACACTATAGAGAAAATAATGAATTTTAACTGATCAGTAATCAGGAAATGTATAAGTATTACTGTGTATTACCTATAATTTGCCACAACCTACTACTTACTAAATTTTGATTCTGCTTTAAACTGGTAACATAAAATTTAGATATGGCAACACGCTTTACTCTCAATCATTATTGGTTTTAGTATAACCTAACCTAACCAAAGACTTTATACTGTGCTGGTTAAACGCGTAGAAGAAACGTGTTATATAACCTACCGTACTTGTAGACAATGAATTTAATATGCAAATTGCCGATTTTGGTATCGCTATCTGTCGGATATTGGAACCCATTTGCCTACATAATCTAGGAATGTGACCCATGGAAGGTATTAACTCTAAGAGAGCCGGCTGCGCTTGTAATAAAGCACACAAGGCAGTCGTACAAGTTTCTAAATATTCCACCTGAAAATTTAAATTGTACATATTAATGTATATCACAACATTAAACAATTCAATAAAAATATACCATTTCTCTAATTATGTATATGATAACAAATATACCACATACATTTAGTTATTTCATTCCGCCACCTTTTTATTATTTATAAAATAAGTAAAATTCAATTTATTGTCTTTCTTTTGTCTATGGATGGTCTTGGACCAAGACTTTTATTAGTGCATTGAAGTTTATAATTATTGTAATATTTCCAATGGAAAAATGCAATTACTTTATAATATTAACTTTTATTTTAGATTTTTGACATTGATTAATTTGCCAATGTCACCACATAACAACAAAACAAAACTATATCAATTGAATACATTACAATTATAATAATAATGTAAATTAAGAACAAATTAATGCATAAAATATTGCTCTCAGTAATGAGAGCTTATATTGTCAGTATAACAATAAAAATTGCTTATGATGATGATTTCAAGCCAAATATTAAGTAAAATATGTTGTGTTTATACAAAATTACTATACAAACTTTACTACAAATGTTGGTTAAGTATTTGTATCTTTATTTACAACTTATTTAAATATTCAATTTCAATGCCTCAGCTTCACCTAACTTTATTACAAATACAAAATATTTTAATTTCTCGCATTTTATTCAACAAAATAAAGAGGTTAGAAATGGATAAAAAATTAATATATTAATTTAAATATTTTTAAAACAAAACGTTCAGGTCGAATTTTAATGTTTTCAATTTATTCTGCTAATAATTATTTCGCACCCTCCCACTTTTTTCCCGATTATGTCGAGAAAATATTTTTGTATTAATTAAAACAGTTAGAGACCGGACGTTTTATATAAGTATACTAAGTGGCATAAAAATCCGAACACCCAGTTTAAATGATTTTATTTTTATAAAATTTTGTATAAGTACTTACTGAAGCATAATAAGTAAATGATAATTTCAAAATGATTGCATTGCTTTAAAGCCCTTTTACCTTTAATAATGTGTGGATGTACCTCGATGTGTTACGCATTCTCCAACGCGCCTAGGCATGCTTCTGATCAGGTGGTCAATGTCCTCCTGTGGTATCTCATTCCAACTCCTCTCGAAGTTCTTCTAGAGTCTGAGGAGGACGTTGCAAATTAAGCAATCTCCTACCCATCATATCCCACACGTGCTCAATTGGGGATAAGTCGGGAGATCTTGGTGGCCACGGTAACAATGTGACATCATTATGTGGAAAGAAGTCTATTGTGACTCTTGCGACATGTGGTCGAGCATTATCTTGTTGGAAAGTTGTATTTGCCAGGGTGTCAAGATAGGGTAAAAAATGGGGTTCTAAAACTTCTTGGATATATCGCTGCGCGTTCATGTTACCTCTGATGAAGATTAAAGGTGATCTCAAACCATAAGCTATAGCAACCCAAACCACAACTCCAACAGTTTGATACATGCCTTTCAGCAAGAAACCGTGGATTTCTTGCTCGAGCATCGTGCATGCCTAAACAAAAGCGAGACTCGTCACTAAAGACAATACTGTTCCATTCCTGATCCCAGAGTGACCGTTCTCGGCACCACTCAAGGCGATTACGTCGGTGTTCTGGAGTTAAAGGGAGGGCCCAGTGTGATCGGTATGAAAACAGGCCAAAACGTCTTATTCGTCGGTAAACACTTCGCATGCCAATAGGTCTTCCGTGTTCTACAAACCATTCATTTGCAATGGACCTGGTAGTGAAGAAACGGTCCCCTAAGGCCAATAATCTTAGGGGGCGATCTTCACGGTCTGTTGTTCTACGGAGGTGTCCAGAGCCCCTTGCTCTTTGCGTACGGCCTTCTCGAAGCCATGCCTGACAACACCTCACCACGGTGTCTACACTTCTTTGCACTCTAACTGCAATTTCCCGAAAAGAAAATCCAGCTTCCCGAAGTCCCACTATATACGACCCCTATCAAACTCACTAAGTTGACGAAATCGTACAGGTCTCCGTACCCTAGGCATCGTAACCAATCTTAAAGAATGTCAAGAACCAAAATCCGCAAAATTTGGATCTTTACTATGGTTACAATATTCATTTTTGAATTGTTATTCAAAAAAAGCAGTATAAAAAACGGAATCTTCAACTGATAAGGATGAAAATTTTATCAATTGTTTATTTCAGTAAAATAAATAAATTCACCATTTTATTAAAACTGGGTGTTCGGATTTTTATGTCATTTAGTATACTTTGAATGGAAAGTGACTCTAAAAATAACGAACTTTTACCTCGATAATTTCCCTTTCTTTATATTTACCAATAAAATGTCAAAATTTTTGAAATTTAGAACATTCTGAGTCAATTGTCAACGACTATCTCCCAAGAGAAATAGTCACGTCAAAACGTCACATAAAAAGGTCACAAACTACTGTCAGTTTTATTATTATTTTAGTTGTATTCCTGATGTTCGTATTCGGTTAATAAAGTTTAGTTCTAATTTACTTATCTGAAATTAATTTAATCTTCGCGGAAAGTAATCTTCCTAAATATAACACGACGTTGATTAATACTCTGCTATTTTTGTTGTTAGTAATTTTCTCGAAGCTCTAAAACTCTCGGGCTTTAATCAGATTATTAATCCCAAAATTATGTCTCATCAAATTGATATTAAAATATTCTCGTAATTTAGACACAACAAAAATAGCCGACTATTTCAATATCTCGCGATCTAAAAGGTGAAAAATTCAAAAACTTTAGGAGTCGATAAAAAAATACTAGTATTAACTTATCAAAACAATTTGGAAACAGTCTATCGAAAAGTGGTTGCTGTTAAGAAACAATTTTCAAGATAGGCCTATGATTACTACGTGACTTTCGAAAGTGTAGAACTAAGTTTGTGACCACGGGTTTGTAAAGAGACTTGTTTTTTAGAATTAGAACTGAACACACGTGTTTTGATTGTTAAGCAAAAAGAAACTTGATTTCTTCTATCTTATTTAAAAATAAAAATGTTTACAGTCCACTAGCATTATAATTTACTGCATCTACAGTGCGTTTCTAAAGTCCCTTCCCCCCCATTTATTTTTTGAACCGTTAGAATTAGAAATTTGAAATTTTGGGAAAGTGAACTAGGGAATGTATATTACTTTTTTATAGATAGTAGGTGACATAATCATAAACAATGGCGTACGTGGGCCCTTTTGGAAGATAATTTTAAATGGCACCATATGGCAAGTAATACACCATTTGAAAGCTTGTTTCAAACCCTTTCCAATGATACCAAAAAAAATTAATTCTTCCTTATTTACAACTTTCAACCCAAAATTATAAAATTATTAAAGTTTTTAAATATTTTATTCGGTAAAAAAAATACGTTCTAATAATAAAAAAATTAAATAATACGTTCAAAATGTTCACCATTTACTTCTTAGTAATAAAAAAAAACTTTACCGACTTTTTATTTAAATCGAATTCTTTGCTTTAAATGTAGGTACAATGCTATTAACTGGCGTACTAAAAATTTAAAATGTTTGGCACTATACTATTCTTGTTTAAATTCAAAGTTTTTATTTTTATTTCTTTTTGGTTCATATCTTAATTATAATTTGTAAAAATAGTAAAATTTTACCTCTTTACCATTATTGTGATTTAGTAAATTATCCGTTAATAATAAATAAGAGATTTTTAAAATGTCGCGAACTATGCAGGAAAAAGTTGAAGCAATATTAATTATTGGTGAGGCTAGAACTAATCTGCATGAAGCCGAATGGATTTTTAATGAAAGGCATCCAGATCGACCAATATCCAGACAGTACCTGAGACAACTCTTAGATAAATTTCATAGAACGGGAAACGTTGCAGACGCTAAGCGAAGTGGTCGACCTGGAATTAGTGAAGACAAACAAGTCGAAATAGTTGCCGAAGTGGTAGTCAACCCCATACAATCCACCTCAAATGTTGCACAAACTTGTGAAGTGTCTTCATCAACTGTGAAAACAGTTTTAAAGAAACAAAAATGTCATCCTTATAAAATGAAAATGCTCCATATGCTAACAGAAGATGATCCAGATCGGAGAATTGAATTCTGTGAGCAAATAAGAAATAAAATAGAACAGGATCCTTATTATCTTAAAACAATTTGCTTTAGTGATGAGTGCTCTTTTTTTCTTAATGGTAAAGTTAATACCCAGAACGTAGGATACTGGAGTGACACAAATCCTCACCTTTTTTATGAAGGTCACACCCAGTTTCCTCAAAAAGTGAATGTGTGGGCAAGAATTTTGGGAAACTACATTGTTGGGCCTATATTTTGGTATTGAACCCCGAATCTTAGAGACTCTTGAGGATCATGCTGACGAGTTCCATGATATGGAAATAACTTTTCAGCAGGATGGTGCCCCTCCCCATTATTATCAACCTTTTAGAAATTATTTAAATGAACAATATCCAGATAGGTGGATTGGACGACGGGGTCCAATAGAGTGGCCTGCGCGTTCACCCACTAGATTTCTTTTTATGGGGGTACCTAAAATCAAAAGTGTATGGTACACTAATTGAGAGCATTGACGAATTAAAGCGAAGAATTAGTGAAGAATGCAGGTTAATTTCTAGAGAGACACTTGAACGCGTTCGGGAAGAGTTTTCTGCTAGACTTTTTTATTGCCAGTAGTAAGCCAGAAGTAAATGGTGAACATTTTGAATATATTATTTAATTTTTTTTATTATTAGAACGTATTTTTTTACCAAATAAAATATTTTAAAACTTTAATAATTTTATAATTTTGGGTTAAAAGTTGTAAATAAGGAAGAAGAATTAATTTTTTTTGGTATCATTGGAAAGGGTTTAAAACAAGCTTTCAAATGATGTATTACTTGCCATATGGTGCCATTTAAAATTATCTTTCAAAAGGGCCCACGTCACCTACTATCTATAAAAAAGTAATATACATTCCCTAGTTCACTTTCCCAAAATTTCAAATTTCTAATTCTAACGGTTCAAAAAATAAATGGGGGGAAGGGACTTTAGAACCGCACTGTATATCAAAAACACATTAAATTTAGTAGTTTAAACAGTTGCGCACTGGAACTACCTTAATTAATGTACTATTAAGTATAATGTACGTTTTATTAGTCAAGAGGCTTCTCTCATTTTATAATAATTACAAGAAAAATGATAAATTAACGAATGAAATGCTTACATTTGTTTTTTCTTTGCTCATAAGATTAAGGCAAGTTTCCATTAGTTCCGTCAAAAATTCTTTTGGTTTCCTTAAATTCCAGGAAGGATTAGCAATAAAAATTCTGAGGTATACACCTGCCACTATAATTTCATTTGGTGTAGCAAGATTTGTAAGGCCGTTAGTGTCTGGCATTTTCCAATGAATGGAAGGATTTGAACTTTGTTCAGTCTGATGCCTATAAGTTTAAAAGAAAAATCACATGGTAAACATTTTACTTTAAAGTTGAATATTTAAAAACACACTGAGTTTTGGAGGTTTGGTAATATAATTATAAATTATGTATTTAAAGACTGTAGACTTTGTACACACTTTATGAAACTGTAGGTGAAAGGGAGGGTGTATTTTGATTAAAAATCAAATCAAAATAATTTTTTACATTGTTCTTTTGTCCATCTTTTTATGTCAGTTGTTAGTTTTTACATATTTTTATTTGTGTTCGTTTGTCTGTTTTCTCTAATACATTTTTTCTTTGTGGTTTTTATCTAATGTGACGTAAGTTTTAACGACATTATACTTACTATATTTTTCATTAAAATCAGTTTTTAGGAGAAACTCTGATGATGGCCTTGTAAACCAAAAGCGCTTAGTTTTGATTTTAATATTCAATTTAATACACACTTAATTTAAACAACTTTAAATCAAAATACACCCTCCCTTTCAACTACAATATTATAAATTAGCTTCATTATTTAAACTAAAACTTACTCTCTTCTAAATCTAGCTACCACTTTACAAACATTGTCTTTAGCATCCTGGTCCCATATAAGTTCTGGATGTTCATGAGCACTCTCGAACATTGTTACTGCTGCTTCGGGATTATCTCGCATTGCATCAGCGAAAATCGGAGGAAGAAAAGTTCCTAAAGCTAATCTCACTTTCGGACCAACCAGTTTATCTAGGCTCATCCTTGCTAGTAACTCTGCGCAAGTCTGACGTATGTTAGAATTTGTTGAATTACAGAAGAGATCCAATAAATAAATTACCTAAAAAAAGAGCAATATTTATTGTAGTGTTCGGGATCTATTCTGTAACTATTCCGTTAAAAATATATATTTTAAAGGTCCGTTAAATAATAATATCGGAATAGGTATTCTGTAGGCACAGTTTTTAGAGGGCCATTAAAAATAGTGTACATTTGGCAACATTGATATAAGTTAGCCTTGTCAATCAAAGAAAGCAAATAAGAAGAAATTCCAACCTATAATAGTGAAATATTCGCGGAAATTTTTCCGATAGTTGGCGCTGCAGTATCTGTCAGTGGAATGGGGAAAACATTGATACCAGCCATTTAATTCAATATCAATTTAACTATTTCTATTTTGAATTTTGTGTGGTAAAGATCGTTAGTGAAAGATGGACGTGTGGTGATTAATTTATATATAGAAGTAAATTATTTCAATAAATAGTAGAAGTGTAGTACCTAGTTAAACATTGATTTGTTTGGTTTTGATTTAAATTACCTTTATAATCTGTTTCCAAGAAGTGCTTGCTACACACAGACATGTATTTGGAAATAGGTATCCCAATCTTTAAAACGTTCTTCCACACTTTTCGCAATTTTACATCTGCGGGAAATCTGTGTATTGATATGTTTGAATCTTTGTACTGGTTATTCTGAGGCACCGAGCAATACCTCTTACACTTGCTAGTCATTAATCCAATTTAACTAACTATTTTAAAACAAAAACTTCACCAAACTTGTTCAAAAACTAAAAAATTTAATCAAAAACACTACTCACAAATAACACGCGAACAAATGGAGAATGGGTTTGTTTTCCCCATTCTATTAGTTCAGATAGAGGGCGCACCCTTTGCTCGTTTTCGCGAATAGTTAAATTTTTGGTTTATTTTAATATTTTTGTGTTCAAACAATTAATTGAATTTGTCTAGAGCTAAAAGAATAGCAAGAAAACAAAAAGAATATTTTATAAGTTTCCTAATAGAAAAGAAACTTTCGATGGGCAGCAAGATAAAACCTATGGATTTATTTAAATTAAATGAACTGTGGAGATGAATTACAACGAAATTAAATAGTCTGTGTTCACCTAAAACAATAAAACAGTGGAAAGATGTAAGTATTTAAAAAAAACACTATACTTCTGTTTTATAATACACTTAATCAAGGCGAAAAATCTGTATCATAATGAAATACATTACATTACAATACAGATTTTTAAACCTTTAAAAAAATAAGCTATCTGTGTTAATGACTATCATTATATAAAATACTATTATAATATTTAGGACCATTTTATAAGTTAAATGTTATTTTAGACTTTAAGTGAAGGGAGGCAAATATTAAAAGATGGATAAGGGACATCAAATTTGGTTCCCAAGGCACAGGAGGGGGTGGTCCTGTTAAACCTTTGACTATTGGCCCTTATTTTAACTATTAGTGCAGAAGGAACAGATTTAGTGGAGGCTGGAATCTCTCAAAATTTAAATAATTCAGTTGAAGAAATACCAGACAGATTATATTTATAAATATTGAGTTTGATACCATACCTACTTATAATGAGACCCAAAATACACCTTTATATAATCAAGCTGACAATGCACCTATATATAATGAGACTGTAAACATAATAAGTAGGTACCTATTAAGAAATATTCGTAGTATTTTTTAAACTTCTTTTCAAAACTAATTAATATTTATTCATTCAATATTATTTTACGGAATTCTCAACCAAGAAAGCGCCTTAATTGGAAAAAGTAAACTTGCCTCTCCCTGTTGGAAATGTATCAAGAGAAGAAAAAATAAAATAATCAGTGTTTTTGTTTTTCTGCCAGGAATTTTATGGTTGTTTATTTTAAAATCTAGTAATGTTTTTATGTTTTTTAATAAATATTTTGTTATAATAGGTTTTGTTATAATGAGCGCGACAACACCAATAAAATAACATAGTTACACTGCTTAATAAAAGGTCATTACGGTTTTCCTTGTTTAATACATTGAACAAATTGTCTTTCGAAGTTCTAAACTAACAGCAACAAAACTCATTCGTCAGAAGATCCGACTTTGATAGGAGAAATGGGAAAAGTTTTTGAAATAAATCCAAAATGATTTTATTTGCAATATTTAACAAAATTGTTGGATAAATAAAACAAATATTGTTTTTAAGTACATTTATTTACAATATACCCCAGTTAATCCATTTTCTCCTATTTTTTAAATTAACGGTATATTACCAATGAACTTAATCTGCTGCCCCGTTTATCCCTACAAGACATAATGACAACTCTTCTTCTATTATCTTTTTAATCCCTCATAACCTAAAATTTTGTTTGTTAATTGTTGTTTTCTCTTCTACCTGATGTAGTTTTTAATCCTTGAATAACATTCAAGTAATTCGTTTACAGCTGTTTCCATTTTAAAATCGGTCAAAACCACACAAAATAAAATAAATTAATAAAAATTCACAACTGTTTACTGTGTTTACTTTTTGACACTTGACCTTTATAAGCTAAAAGTTGAACTTCTGAACATTGTTAATAGGTAAGAAATGAAAGTAATACTTTGAATTTTAAGCTTAACTTTGAAAATTTCCTTGGGACAATCATTTAATTTTAATTAATAAACCACCAGTCATATATATGGCTGGCCATTTAGCCGAGCATTATGGTCACAAGGTGCTAAGTTTACCCCCATATCATTGTATTTTCAATCCCATAGAACTGATATGGAGCACATCAAAACAATATTATCATAGACACATTGGCAGAGACGGAACCACTGAAACAGACCGTTTAAATATGTGGTCTGAAGCTCTTGAAACCAGAAATTTGGAAAAAACTATCCATCACACTGAAGAGGAAATTTTTATATGGTTTGATAGAGAGAGATTGTTGGATACACTAGAGATTACACCTATAATTATAAATCCCAATGAAGAAACTGAAACTACTAGTGATGAATCTAATTATAGCGAATAAAAGCAAATATTATCATACTCTTTATTTTATTAAACCCATATACCCAAAGGGAAAAAAATATAAAAATTAGGTTGTGCGCTCGATCGTGTTATTGCTATCTCTGAAATACCTAAGAATTTCGTTGGAAAATTTGTTGTTATATTTATTTGTGTTTAGTATTACATAAAAGTTAACACTACAATGATATCTACTCTAATTGTTTATTTATAGCAGTTCTTAGAAATTCCGACCCATGGGCAGAGCTCTTTATATAATCATTAAAATAAATAATCAATAGTATATTGTGTAACAAGTGCGCAAAAGTGCTAATTAGCATTTTCGCACGTGTTGCACACTGTACTTTTCCTACGACCACCATCCAGAAAACAAACAAACGATGGTGTTGCACACGATACTTATGAGCACTTTTTCTAACATGGCATAGCTTTTAGCGGTGAAAATTTCTGCATTTCATTTAAATAAATTACTAAAGATCGTATTTAAAGATTTATTAAATATTACAGTAGGTAACAAATTTACGTTTTAAGAAACGTATCTTAAATTTAACTTTCCTTGCATGGGATTTTTCACTTAAAATTATAATGAACTGTAAAATGGGAACAGTTCTGGATCTTTATCCCTGGTGTTGGTGTTTCCGACAAGTTTTCGGTTATTGTTAATAAGTCATTCGTAGCTGATGTTGAGGGAACAGGAACAGAATCAAATGTCTGTAATGATTCATCGACTCTACTAGATAACGAGATTGACAACTTGCTGCAGGTATTTATTTTGGGTATGCCTAATTTCACTTTGGCTATGCTTTATGTTACTTTGGCTATGCCTTATGTCACTTTTCTCACAACTTTTGTTGCTATGAGAAATTGCTGATTTTGCGTACTGTAACCAATGTGCAAAATAGTGTTTTGGATGGTGGTCGTAGGAAAACATTTTATTTCAAAGATTCTTATAAATTGGTGGAGTACTTTTTAATAATTATAATATTAGCATTATTAATTCATAAAACATTGCTGCATAATCATAGCCCTTATTTATTAACAGATTGCTTGCCAATTGTTGTTTCTATGATTATTATCATTGTATAAACAGACATAGTAGGACAACCCAATGCTTTATTTTCTTTGACACAATTTGGGACGACCACCAGATGTCGGTAAAGACTTGGTCCCAATTTTAAAATTAAATATTAATTTTACTTATATTTGGTAGATGGCCGTGCGTCAGAAACTAAATTTTCACTATTTTCTATAGGGGTAATTGCAATTGTTGTGCTCTTGTTGCGAAGTTTATTATTGACGATCTTAGTATCAACTGATTCGTTGTTATAGTTTGTGGTTTGCGGTTATTTTGTTTTTGGAGTGTTTGTATTATAGTTATAGTTTATTTATTCTTAAAAAAACTTTACTTAGTGACAGAAAAACTGAATTGTGTTGTGATTGATTTTTTATTTTGAGGTAAGCATAAATCAAAAATTACTACTGCGGTAATTCCACATACAAAGATTCAACTATTAGAATGTTTCGATTCCTATACGCAGCAGTATGTCAACAAGGGATAATAAACTCAGGTAAGACTAATATTTTTTCAAATAAAAAATAATAAATTTATACCCTTAAAATAATTGAATTATATTAAAATTTTAAGTGACACTAAGACGGATTAATTGTTTTTAATCAAAAATCGAATCAAAAACATTTTGAAACAATAATCAATGTCTATTTTTAACTTAATAGTTGTTAAAAATGTTTTATGTTAAACTATGTTTGATATAAAAGTCTTAAACCTGTGATTTTAAAAATGTTCTTTTATTACAATAAAGAAATAAAACATAAAATTTAAAAACATAAAATTTTTTTTATTGAAAAGTAACGTGTCTCGACACCTTTACGTGTCATTGACACAGTTCTTATAAAACTATAATAATATGTACATTAAGACTATGACACTGGAATTTTGTTAATTTGAAATCAGCTGACTTGCATAAAGTTTTCTGTATTACGGAAATAAAATTTGTTGATATATTTTTAAAAATGGACCATTCTGGTAAAGACAAGTAGTAGACTTAAAAAACTAAATCTTTTAAACATTTTTCTAAGAGCAACAATTTGATGTAAACTTAATTTTTAATTTTGTTCGACAAACATCAAATAAAAAATCAACTGTCATTTCACAATGAATCGCAACGTTGTTATTCTTTTTTATATATCTATGGTTATTACCATTGTAGCATTATTAAATTTTTTGTGTACTACATAATGTGTATAAATAAAAAAAACGACTATTGAATTCTCTTCACTTGGTTACTTTTTAAAAAAATTAAAATATTTTCCGCTTTAAAAGTTTTTTTTTTGGCATTAGGAGGGTTCCATGCAGCCAGAAACTTTGTGTTATTTATTGTGTAATATCAGAACAAAAGGATTTTTACAGGATCACAATTCTTCTCGCCCAGGGGTCGTTCAGGGCATTGTTAAAACACACAAACAGGTAGACCACGGATAGAAGGGTATGATTACAGTTGGGTAAAGATAACAAAGGTAATGTTAAAATCTAGTTATTTCCTTTAAACGAATACATTTGTCATTCTAATAAAATTTACTATGCATTCTGTTATTTCTAAATTATTTAACGCAAGATAAGATGTAGTAAGTTGACAGGAAGACATAGCTTTGCCTTCACAAGATTTTTTACCATTAAATCCGTTGCATTTTTGTGTTTTCTGCATTCAAAAAATATATGGTCCAAGTCCTCTACGACATTACACACTGTGCATAAATTTGAATCTATTACTCCTATCTTGTATAAATGAGCTGCATATGAAGCATGTCCAAATTTCATACGTATTATACTGCTGATTTCCCTACGTGAGTAATTTGTATTTTTGTGCCAAAGCTGTGATGGTATTGCTTTATGTAGGAGTAAATATCTTGTTGGATTATTTTGAACATAGAGGCTCCATTCTTGTTTCCATGTTTCTTGACACTTTTTTTTATATATAGATATGCAGTCAGTTACGGCTAGGTCAGTAGATAGAACATCAGCGTCTTGTTCAGTGCTTTTTTTTGCTAATTGATCAGCTTTCTCATTTCCGGGAATACCAAAGTGCGCTTTTACCCATATTATTTGTACTTCGCAATCAAATCTGAGTTGATATAGTAATGATTGAATTCTTTTTATATGCGGGTTTTTGTTGTCTTCTCCTATATTGTTTTTCAAACATTGAATAACGGATAGTGAATCTGATAGTATAAATGCTTTATTTTTTTTTGTTTTCAATTGCATATTCCAATGCCTTTGTAATGCCTGTTGCTTCAGCTGAAAAAATCGTGCAGTTTTTTGGCAGAGTGAAGATTCTCTCTTCCTTCGTTTCTTCTACGTAAAATGCTGTACCAGTGCCTTTGAATGATTTTGATGCATCGGTGTAAATTGTTGCAGTGTTGCTGTGTGTTTTTTTCATAATATTGTTAATTTTTATTTTATTGATTTCTGGTAATTCTGTATATTCTGGGATTATTATTTGCGCTGAATGTTCTATGTTTTCAAAGTAGTTGTTAGTTTCGTGTGTAAGGATTTTTTCTTTGTGTGTGTTTCGAAATGCTATGCATAATAATGGTGATTTCTTTTTTTCCCAAAATTTGTTTGTTAAGTCGTGTCTGTTTAGTTGTGATATTGTTGTAATCAGTGGTGATTTCCTTTCCTTACATTTTAGAATCATCAAGTTTTATAATTGAAAAATATTAAATAAATATAAAAATGTAATTCAATTTTGAACTGGCTTAATAAGCATTTTCGTATTTTTTCTTGCAGAATATAATTTTGATAATTTATTAGCTTACACACTAAATTTTTGTTGCTATAAACAAGCCATTATGTTAAACCCCATGATTCAACCTCTACTTTAATATAACAATAGGTACCGTTTTCTCCACAACAATTTTACCGTACTTCCGGTAATATCGATAATCTCCATAATTCTAAATAAACCAATAATTTATGAATCTAAAAATTTGGTCATTCAACATTGTACAACAGTAGTGTACAAGATAAAACTCCTAAAAATGTAGTTGATGGCTTAAACGATTCGAAATAGTTTTAGAAAAAGAAGTATTTTTATTTTTTTCGGTTAAAAAATTACAATTGTTATTAGCAAAAAACTGTTGGAAAAAAAGCCCACCAGCTTTTTCCCAATACCTCCAAAAAGTATAACTGATTGTTTAAATATTAAAAAAAAATTCTGAAAGTGCGGTAAATTTTAGCAAAAATTTTCAATTCTCGGAATTGTAACTCCATACTATTTTCACCATGTACTAGAGTGAAAAAAATAATAAAAAGAAATCGAATTAGTGCTTTGAATTTTTCGCGCTTAACAATAATAATAATTATAAGAATAATAATAATCTTTATTGTTTCTAAACAAAAAATTACAGCAACGGTTTGGTTACATATATTTTATTATTACAACATAGTTTAATAAATCATATTTATAAGTTTTAATTTAATTAGATTATAAAGTTATTGGCATTTTTTTATTAATAGTAATTATTTACATTGCAGGAAATGCTTCTTTGGCGACCCTGAGTTCGAATATTCTGAAGGAAAAATTTATATGTAGCAAGCATTTCGATCCTGTACTTCTGAATTCCAAACGTTTACCAAAGACCGCTGTTCCACAAAAATATGATGATCAAATGCCGTTTTCTGAGTTATCTGTAGCAGCAGGTTTGCGACAGTACCAGAGACTGTCGAAAAACCATTAACGAGTAAAAAAACTTTTGATTGTGACGAAAGTGAGAGTTTGAGCGAAACGAGTACAAAAACCATCGATCCATTTATACTCCAGTTGATTGATATGCCCTCATCTCCTCTTATTTTGGAAAAAGATCATAAAGAAATAATGACTCTTAAAAAGCATTTACAAGAGTTTCAAAAAAAAATTAACAAAGAAAATTTTTACATAAAATTCTTTTATATTTAATTTTAACCGAATATCTCATTCCTATCCACTTTAAAGATATAACGGACAACAATTACTAACATATTTTTGCATTGTTAAGTTATTTATGATGATGTAATTATTTAAGAATAAATATTTTTTGTAGGATTTTTTTTATTTATTGTAGAAATCCTTACTTTTTGGAAACCCGTAATATGAAAATTAAACAAATACATTTTTAGCAAAAATTCCCACTATATATGCTAACAATTCTTTTTATAGTACAATGACAGCTTTTTCGACTAAATGAAAGATCGTCATAATGAAGTTACATTTTGTAAGACAACAATTTCAAAGATATATTATTAGCCCTAAGGAATAATCCTGATCCTACAATAACTTTATGTTTTATCAATATATAAACTGTTTGTTTTGATTAAGCTTAATTTTATAAATAGATAATACAATAATATATTAAGCTATTCTAAGCATCAGTACGATATAGTTTTCAACTGTTTTTTCTATATCATTGCACAGATGAAAACATTTCCGGGATAATCACTTTTTTTCAAATCCCAAAAAACGGTAAAATTTTTGAAAAATTCAAACGTACAAAGAAAGGTCATAATAGTACCGAGGTCCGAAAGTACTTTAGAATAATAACACTTTCTATTTTAATAAGCTAATATGTATTAAAAAATTAAATTTAATTTACTTTATATTTACAACCCTGTAATTAATGAAAATCAATTTTTACAGATAATTTATACTGACTTTCTGCTCTCAGTACCAATAGAATAATTCTTTCTATTTTTAAATTTTTTAAAAATACTTACTCACTTTTTCAGTATTAAAAAAAATCATTCCATTTAAAATGTATTGGCTAAAAGTTTTACGCCTACATCTCCATGAAGAAATTCGGCTAAGTAATAAATTTATCGAACAACCCCTATTTTCTTTGCGATCAAAAACTGTAATTTATTTTGTATATTTACTCTATTCGTCGCCAGGTACCACCACGTTACGGGCGTACAGTGCTTCAAAATTATCTACCATAAGGATTGTCCTACTATGTCTGTTTATACAATGTTATTATTATCCTCATTGTAATCATCTAAATCTGCTGTTTCTTCTTCAACACTATTATCTTTTAAAATTTCTCTAACAATATCAAAATACGCCATTTTAACACTCCTTTATTTTTTAAAGCTTTGTTTCAACATGTCTCTAAATAATACAATTTTAACGGAATCCTTTAAAATTTTAACGGAAATATAGTTAGTGAATACCGAAATAATACTAACGTCCGTTAAAATCTTAACGCCCTCTAAAATTTAACGTAATGGTTACAGAATAGACCCCTTCATCAGTTTTAACCCCACAAAGCACAAATTTTGTAAATAATATTCGAAATTTTGATCCAAAGTTATCAATAGGAAATTTTGTAATAAACTTACCGCTCCTTTATTTAAAGATTCTTTAACTAATTTGGTAGTAGCCATTAGAGCGTAGAGAGATTCCAATGCTTGGGGTTGCGAATCTTGTATAGTGTAAAGTACCAACAACAAGTAACCCAATACTTCACTCGAAGCCAAATCATTAATGCAATCATTATTTCGTGTTACTAGGGATATAACATTAAGGGCTCCTTTTGGAATCGGTATGTAATTAACATTGAGTAGGCTAAAAAGTAACTTAAAATGACCGACGCATTGGACTTCTACACCAGAATTATTTCTTATCACATTTGTTAATGCTTCAAGAGTCATCACAGTATGTCGTAATTTATCTTCTATGGTAACTGAAAATGCTATGTTAACTAAATTGAGAAGGTCAGACGATTGTTCTTTTAGGTAGTTTAAGAGATCTATCACAAAGTTCTTGGGGTCCTAAAATAGGCGTTTATTAATAACGACATTTATTGTTAACAACAAATTTACCTTGATCGGATACGTTGGTTGTTGGTTATATATTTTAATAAATATTCCCCCAATTTTAAGTTCCCCGTCATGAGCAGAATATTTGAACTGGTTCGTAGTATAAAAATCTCCTTGGTTTTTGTTATTTCTTTCAGTTTCCAAAAAATCAGTTAGTTCAGCTCTAGTGCCATTATTCCATATTAAATAAGGAGTTTCAGTATTGCTATTTAAAATTTTTAATATCTAAAACGCACAAAGATTATTTAAAAAAAATTCGTGGATCATCAATCGATGTTACCTCTTCTGGTTTCTCATCTGCAAATTTTTCACTGAGGTATCCCGTTAATAACTCTCTCAAAATGCCTCTCGTCAGAGAATTCGGCGGAGGGCGGCCTTCGCCTTGAATATAACCACCCAACGCGGCACAAGCACTTACTGCTTTTTTGGCAAGCATATTACTAACCTAAAAATATAAAAATTAGAAAGAAGTAACGCATTTATGAATAATTATATTATTTATTAAGAGAGTATTACTCAGGTTCTCGAGTTTCTGAGGGAGGCAGCGGTTAGAGACGAGGGAGAAAATTTACAAGTAAGGGGTGTGTACATCTTACTACTGAATAAACCCCACTACTCGTATATTTTCGAAGAGGGTTTGTTTAAAATATTACAGGGGCTTTACCAAAGTATTTTATATATTCTATTTGGAATATAGGTGCATTCATTTTAGTGTGATTTAGTGTGCTAGTTATTTTTTGACTTTTGTCATTATTTCTGTAATTACTTTCGACTATATACATCAGGGAAAATTTTTTTAACAAACAGATGAAAATGTGCTTAATATATTTTGCGATTCAGGTAATATCTGAAATGTCTCCAAAGAAAACCAATGATCCTGTTCATCGAAGAGGAAGTAAGTCCTAATTAAGGCTATCGACAAGAAAGTATAAAAGAAACTGTTTTCCAAAAAAAAAGATCGGGTAAGTCAATTATTTACCGTAAAAATAAATATTTTACTTAGAGATAAAGATATAAAATAACATAATGGTTAGGTATTTTTGTTATGGCGAAATTTTACTTTGGTGATTGATAAAATGACTTTTTTGAACAAACCTAAAGCTTTGTCTGAGCTTCGAAACATTGTTGAATGTGAAAATTATGAGGTTTATTTATTGATAAACATTTTCAGTTTTTAGGAGCAACTCCGGATGGCATTACCTCTAAAATGTTCATATTCTGCTAGAAATATGACATCCAAAGAGGGAATTCTAAGAAGAAGAATTACGTTTTGGAACAAGAGGGATGAGATAAACAAAAAACACAAATGATTTTTACCAAATCTAAAGCCAACTTCATGTGACTAAGTCGGATGACTGCATTTTTGCCGTTTGGACCCCACTTGGACTAAAACATGAAATCATTTCTGGATTAATAATATGTCTACTACCAGAACTAGTAGACAGTCGTAAAGCCAGAAATATGGAGATTCGTAATTCAGTTTATGTAACGGAAGCAATTATAAAAGAAATCTTTAAAGTAAAATGTTTTAGTTGTTTTATTTTTATTCCACCTATTAACTTATTTAATGACTTACACCATACATAAATTATCTCAGGTGTTATTGATAAAAAAAGTTACTGGTACTGAACAACTGTCGAAAAAACAAAGAAAACAGTGTGTTGTGAGCACAGTATAGTGTGCTGCACATTAGTATATTACCTACTTACTGATTTTATAAAATAATAATTATTATAAAGGAAATTTTGTTAGCGTATGTATTTTTAATTAATAAAATGTCCAATAGAATATACCAACAATATTGTAGCTAATATATACAGTGTGGAAAAGCCAAATGGATTAATTAATTATTTCGATTACTGTACATATTTGCCGAAAATCTCGAAATACGTCAAATTTAAATTAAAAATTGACATTCTTTAAAGTGAAAATGTGATCCCTGCCTTCAAACCCTGTTATGTTAATTAAATGTAGAAGACATTTTTATTTAAGATTAAAATGTTGCCAATACCTTCGCGGTGAGCATTTTGAACATCTACGTCATGACATTCATATTTTATACCTACGTTATGAACAATTAAATATTAGGTACATATCAGATATTTTATTTTTTTATGTACATTTTTGCAATAAATTTAAAAACAGTAACATTTGTAGATAGAGAATGAAGAGACCTTTCAAACAAAATATCACAAGCCCATACTACCATTTAAAAAATTGGGGGCTGTAACTGTCACTCAAAGAGGGTTGAAGGTAGGGATCACATTTTCACTTTAAAGAATGTCAATTTATAATTTAAATTCGACCTGTTTCGAGAATTTCGGTAAATATGTACAGTAATCGAAATAATTAATTAATTAATCCATTTGGCTTTTCCACACTGTATAAATATATTAGCTACAATATTGTTGGTATATTCTATTGGACATTTTATTAATTAAAAATACATACGCTAACAAAATTTCCTTAATGATAATTATTATTTTATAAAATCAGTAAGTAGGTAATATACTAATGTGCAGCAATAAATCACTTTAACGGTTAAGCTCTTAAGCAGTTAAAAATCAATCTCAACGAGTTTTAAGCAAATTATTAATACTTTCATTTTTTATTAACTTAGTGTACAAACCGTAGCTTGTAGTTTGTCTTGTTGAATCTTTCCGTCCGGGTTTAAACAATATTTTTTTTAAACGATTAACTTACTTTAGTAACAGTAACAATTTATTTATTTATTTAACAATTTTATTTAATAAATTGATTCACCATTGTATATTATATCAAATCGAACTCAATATCTATCATTCTTACATTCTTACCTTTAAGGCAAGCAGTAATACCCTCTTAATAGTAATAATGAGTAAAAAATTTATAACAGAACGCACCACAATAGTTTAAGTGTACTCAAAGGTAGGCGGTAGTGCTTTAGGTTTGTTGGAAAGATAGTTTATAGATTCAGGATTCAAATATTCAAGAGTGTTATTCCGACATTTTAAGAGCACAGAAGCGGGAGGAATAATATGTACGATCTGTCTTCCGTTGGAAGAACTTTTTTGGATCTAAAGAAGTTGTGGAATATAGTTCTCACAAAATTAAATCATGGAAATAGTGATGAAAAAGGTTAAGAGCAATTAAGATCAATTAGGAAAATAAAGTAAACAAAGTAGGAGTTTAGATTTTTTTTGAATATCTGGAAATATTTGAAAATATCATTTAATTTGCTAAAAAAAGTCCCAACTTACAGAGCCTTAAAAATAGTGCTAAAAACAGGTGGTCTGATTTTTAGGCGCGCTGCGTCACTCTAAAAGAGTAACTAAAAAAATTTTTTAGACATAAAGAATAATAAAATTCATGTACTAATGAACAATAAATATAAGCAGAAAACTGCGATAATTATTGAACTAAAGCCCTGGGATTTTTTTAATTCGTCGAGTTATTCTAAACAGGTTAACAAATAGATCTCTGATGAAAAAATTCAAAAATATGCATTTTCCAATTTTTTAAGATTAAAAAATAATTATCAATTACCTCTTGTTTGTTATCTTCTTCGCTCTTTTGTACACCACCTTCCTCTAATGTAAAATCATAATTGAACATGTAGAGTAACAAATGCCAAAGAGCCCCAGCTTTCAAAAGTTCCATTTGTAAAATTGAATCCATTGATAGCGCCGTTACACATTCGGTGGCAACGGAACAAAGTTTTGTTAAATGCTGAAAATAATGTACCAAAAAATATTTCATCTACCAAATATTGCTATAGGAACTATTTTAATTGTTTTTTTCTACGCTCATATCTGTAAACGTCAAAAATCGCACTGTCAACATGTAAGTGACATTTCATAACATGCGCGTAATAAGATCTCATAACATACACGTGCGTTTAGATAAGAAAACTTGAATATCCTTGTTTAATCAAATTGCAATTAATTTTTTTTCTATGTAATACTTTATTCGATTTATATACTTTTAGTAAATAGAAAAACGTTAAAAAACTATTAATATAAGAGACATTCCATTCAAATTAAAAGAGTAATGCCCCTAAATGTCGGCAACACATTATACAATTTTTCAAAAATAAGTCTTCTAGTAGTGAAGATGGTGACATTATGGGCACTCCGGCGGAGATATTAGAAAGAGCTCAAGCTGCCACACAAAACTTGTGACCGCGAAAATCCAAAGAAAGATACGAAATTACCCATAAAAAACTTATGGATTGGCGACACAATCACAACGTAAAATCATTTTCAGAGAATGTTTTCCTTGCGTACTTTGAAGAATTATCAAAAATTATGAAACCATCTTCACTATGGGCCGTTTATAGCAGGTCACTCTGGAATAAACACGAAGAGGAAGTAATACACAAAGCAACCAAGGCCCTCATGGTGTGCAGGAACATTGCAGGAAAGAACTGGGGATGCAGCCCACGTATTCTGCAATGGATGTACACAGCAATAGTGAGAATCACATATGGGGCAGTGGCTTGGGGAGCAAGGGCTAATCTGAGTACGAGGAAAAATCTCTCGAAGATTCAGAGACTAACCTGTTCATGTATCACTGGAGCAATGGGAACTTGCCCCAATGCTGCAATGGAGGTGATTTTAAACTAAACCCCACTGCACATTCTGTTAGAAAGTGTAAGGAAGAAAACTTGGGAAATGCCCCAAGATGATATGCCAAAGAAATTAAACTTTGTGAGAAAATTCATCACAAGGTTGAATAATAAATCTGAATGGGATGAAGACACCATCCAGAATTTAAATCAGAATACCATAAAGTGGTATACGGACGGTTCCAAGCTAGACGAGGGAACTGGGATAGGAGTTTTTGGACTGAGAGCCAAATACTCAGAAAGCTTGGGCACATACCTGAGCATCTTTCAAGCAGAAGTCCGCGCCATCGAAAGATGTGTGGAATTCAATATTGGAAGAAACTACCGCAGACAAGAGATTGTGATCATGTCGGATAGTCAAGCAGCCATCAAAGCGAGTTCAAATATAATCAGCTCGAAGATGGTTTGGGAATGCCTAGGCAAACTAAATGAACTGGGCCAGAAGAACACTGCCACCCTCCTATGGGTCCCGGGACACATAGGAATAGAGGGGAACGAAACAGCAGATAAGCTGGCAAAAAAAGGAGCTGAAACCCCACTTTTGGGACCAGAACCATCTTGTGGGATCAGCAGTAGAGTATCTTAGGAAAACTAAGGGAAGAAATGGAGAAGGAAAAATCCAAGTACTGGAATCAGCTGGAAGGACTGAGGCAATCTAAGATACCACTGGGGAACTATGACCAGAAGAGATCTCTTAGCTGCCTCAACCTCAGTAAAAAAAGGCTCCGAATTCTAACGGGAATATTAACCGGGCATTGCCGGTTAAGAAGCCACATGAAGAAACTAGGGTTAGCAGATGAAGCAAAGTGCAGATTCTGCGAGGAAGAGGATGAAACCTCAATACACATACTCTCAGAATGCCCTGCCTTGCAAAATTCTAGGGCTAGATACCTAGGAGCACATGAAATAGAGGAAGGGGATCTACCTGATTTTAAGCCCGACGATGTCCTAAACTTCCTCAGGAAAATAGGACTCGAAGAGCTGCTATAGGTCTGAGAAAATATCAGAACATGGTAAGTAAGGGGGGACACAATAGATCATATAGGTCGCAGTGGACTTATCACCCCTAATTCATACATACATACATACACGGGCCATTTATTCGATGCTGAGAACTACACTAAATATTAATGATAACATTAACATTTCAAATTATCCAAAACTAATCACCCTACTGAAACGGCGATCGGGTGGATTTAAAAGTAAAAAATCGAAAATCCTGTCTACAGAACAAATTGATACGTATCTGAAAGATGCTCCAGACGATAAGCATTTGTTGTCAAATGTAAAGAATAAAAATATGAAATTGATGGTGTTAACCTTTACTTTGTGGAAATTCATCATACTAAGAACAATAAATAACTGAACGGTTAAACTAAACGTCCACTATTTATTCTAGAGGGTTTTCAGGTTATCCTCATTATTGGATTAAGAGAGGCTTGCCGTAAACAAGAACTTAGAAATATAAAAATGGAAGACATTCAGGATACAGGAAATTCTTTTGTAATTAATATTTCAGATTCTAAAACTAAAATGAGAAGTTCATTTGTAGTACCAGATACGTTTTATACTATATGTCAAAAATATATGAGTTTGCGTCCTCCTGCAGTAGAACTTCCTTTATTTTTTAATTATAGAAATGGAAAATATATAAAACAGGTTGTGGGGATAAACAAAATCAGTAGTACACCACGTAAAATTGCTGAAAACCTTCAGCTGCCAGAACCAAAGCAATATACTGGCCAATGATTTAGAAGATCGGCAGCTACTATATTACTATATTGATGCAGGAGGTGATATGCGATCATTAAAGCAATTGGCAACCTTCTACAGTGGCGGAAGGCTATGTGAATCAGTCACATAAAAATTTAAAAGACAACTCTTCACGAATATCGGAAGGGATTACCAATAATAAATATCAATCGTCATCTTCTGACGTTACAGTTCATCACCGTTAAGGCATAAGGGACCAAAAACTTAAAATAATTGTTCTATTGTTATTAATAATTATTTTTATCGTATTATTCCTGACCGTCAGTCAATTTAGTTTAGGAAATCCTGGGTTTCGGTCAATAATGAATTAAAAAGTATAGACAATAAAAAAACTGCTTGTTGTGACGTTTCGATTTATTTAAAAATCATCGTCAGACATTATTCCTACAATGTTTTGAAAAATTCTACATTAATTTACATATAAAACAAAAAAACAAACCTTTTAAAAAACAAAATTAAAATCTTTAACACATATTTACTTTTATTTGAACAAGAACAAAGACGTACTTTACTCTTATTTGAAACAACAAATCAAGCCAAGCTTTTTTGAAGTTAATCCACCCCTAATTCATGAAAAAAACAATATAAATATACATAAAACCTTAATCTGCTTACCTTGTTAAGTGCAGCACATAATAATATCCAATAACAAAACATACTTTTTTGTATTAGGTAGGTTGTTAATTATTATTTATATTCAATTTTAATTTTCATCAGTATAACATAATGATGTTTCGTTTTGAGATCTTTATTTAGAATGAAAAGGTATTAGGTATCTACACTTTTTTCCCCTTTTACGATAAGAGAAAGAGATTGCTTTATTACTGTTTTGTTTTTAATATTGGTGTATACAGGATGTTTAATTTTTAATTAAGTTTTGGTAAATGTTGCTTAAGTGGGTAGTATCCCATCTAAAGTTTACTGCATTAGGGTGTTTTTGTATATGGATCATTTCCTGTAGTATTCTTTTATGATAGTTGCTTTCATTTTCCAGGACTTCTGTATTTTTTAAATCAAAATTATGTAAATTTTGGTGAGCCTGCTGCGTTAGTGCAGTTTGATGTTCAGTGTTGTGTCTTAGTTTGATGTTCAGTGTTGTGTCTTAAACTATTTTTATGCTCATATATTCTTTTTTTAAATATTGCTTTGTTTGTCCTATATATTTTTTCACATTCCAAACAATTTATGTTATAAACAACATTGGACGTGTCATTTTTGGATATTTTTGGTTTTAGGTTTGTAAAGATAGATTTTGAAATATTTTTATCAGCTATTAGTATATTAAGGGGGTTGAAGTATTTTGATATTTTTTTATTTATCTCAGGTATATATGGTAAGGATATACGGGGTTGGGATAAAGTATGGAACCAAGTAAATATCTTTTAAACGAAAATAACGATATTTATGAAAATTTGCAGGTAAGTGCAATGCATCTGATGTACATTTTTTTGATAATAATATACTTCCGGTTTAACCGGAAATGCCATCAACTTCTTTAATTTAAATGGGACACCCTATATATTTTTACAGATTTTGAAAGAGCTTGTTATTTTGAATTCATACATACTGAGTTTAATGTAAACAAATTTGTAAAAACGAGGAATAACTCACTGTTAGTAGTACTATAGATGTACATTTCATTATTTTAGAATAATGAGAAACAAAATTACTTCAAATGTTCAAAATGCTCGCCGTTTACTTGCTGACAATATGCCATTCTATTAAGAAATTCTTGAGTCACTCTTTCCAAGACTTCTCCACGTATTAGTTCACATTCATCAATAATTCTTTGTCTCAATTCCTGTAAGTTTGTTGGTCGTCTAACGTAAACACGTGATTTTAGATAACCCCAAAGAAAAAAATCTAAGATCCGGAGAACGAGCAGGCCACTCTATGAATCCTCTACGTCCAATCCATCGATTTGGAAAATTCGCATCCAGAAAATCCCTAACCCGTCTATCATAATGGGGAGGTGCTCCATCTTGTTGAAACCAAATATTTTGTGGTAATTGCCCATTCTGTTGAAGTGCAGGAATAATTTCGTTATTTAGTTGGTTCCATACTTTATCCCAACCCCGTATATATTTATTTGTTTTTTGAGATTTTTCATATGAAATGGAGTTATGAATTTTGTGGATTCTATTTTTAACTATTGGTTCAAAAAATTTTTTTGGATAATTATTATTGTATAAAACTTCTTTGATTTTTTTTTTAAATTATCAGTCCTACAATCTGGGTGTGACAATAATATTGCTCGATCTGTTAATGCAGTAACAACACTTTTTTTATATTTTTGTGGCGCATGAGAGTTATAATTTAAATATCGACCAGACCAAACATTTTTTGTAAAACGGTTTGTTTTTATAGTTCCTAGATCGTTATAGTTAAGTGTTAGATCTAAAAAGTTTATAGTTTTATTTTGGTCTAGCTCTATTGTGAAATTTAATGTGTTATGGAAAACGTTAAATTTATTTAGAGTGTATTGATGATGATTTTTAAATAAATCGAAACGTCACAACAAGCAGTTTTATTATTGTTTATACTTTTTAATCCATTATTTACCGAAACCCAAGTGTTGAAAAAAACTCTTATTTTAATATTTTTTACTAACGAAATCGTTACGCCTATGGTTGTTTATTTCTATTTCTCCCCTTGTCTTTATAATCTCTGCCGCAAGCTTGACCTTGACACGTGTACTTCATCCCTTCAATATTGTTATAGACGGTTATAGTTAAAAATGTAAAACATTCGGTCTCTATAGAGCGGGTCACAGTTATTATGCAGCGTGGCCGGCATAGGCCAATGTAAATCTTATGGGCGAATATTCAACACTGTTGCCGCTTTGGTTACCTTGGTTTCCTTTAAACGCGTAAAATTTATCTAAAAGCATAATTATAAATATTCTTAATTACTCACTAAACGATTTTCAAATGAATAATTTAGCCAACATTTAAATCATAATAGTAACATAATGGCAAGTTATATTCCCGCGCCAGTTGGAACCAAATTCGAAGAACATGCCGATATGGCAACGCCGTCGTCCACAAACGCAATGCTGCATAATAACTGTGACCCGCTCTATAGACGAGTACTGAAACGCTACATATCTCGTATTCTCTGTAGTCGGCCGGTAAAATAACATATTGCCGCGTTTATCTCACCTGCACTCTCTAAGGGTGTATTTTTGTTATCACTCTCACGGTTATGTTTGCGACATAGAAACTAATATTCTATTCTTGTTATTCGTTGTGTAATATATCGTTGTGTAATATATCGTGTTTAAAAAGACTTTTCGGTAAAGGTGTATTTTAGGTCACCCCCCTAGGCACATGCGCGACAATTTCAAATTTATTGATTTTTAGACGAGTTTGAAGTTGCGGTGTTGTCGGCTTAAATAATTTTTTCCTTGTAATGGGACAACCGGTATAACGCCTTTTCTATTATTAAAAATACTCTAAGAAAATTAAGAATGCTTATTATGCACGTTCTTACCTTGTATTAACACGACCTGACCTCGACAATTAAATATCACATATAGGGTCATGTACAATGTAAACAAAGCATTCACTTTTGATTCTATATAGTAAAACTGATGACTCGTTATTAGTGTAATTTTATGTATCATCTAAATAAGTAATTAAAAGTAACTTAAATTAAATGTGGTGCTTAACATAAAACTGCTCCTGATCAACCCTCAACACACCCTTAAAAAGAAGCTGGTAAATATTTAAAGATTAAAGGAGTTTTATAAATCCATAAATAATAAATTATGCTGAAAGTAGTAATTAAAAATATAAATAAAAAGCGTTCTTCTTTTTTTTTTATTTTTTTAATTGACAAATATACCTTAAATGGTATTCTGTGATTTTAATTTATTATGGTTTAATAATATTAAAAATATATAAAACCTATATTATATGGTTTTTAATATACAAAAAAATTTTCCTTCCTTTATTATTTCATCAAGTGTGTACAAAGTCTACAGTCTTTCATTTATTTATATAAACTTGTGCTATAAATGCCATAGAAATCATAAAACAGCAATTAAAAATAGGAATAAAACAGCAAATAAAATTAGAAATAGAACATGTTTTATGTTTTCATTCATGTAAATGACATATTTACTTATGGGACTTACTTTAATTATGGTTTAAAATTCATTAAAAAATATAAACTATTATTATGTAAAGGCAGTATAGAAAATATTAGCAAAAACTTTTGTAAGTGATTCATATGTTTATATGTACCTCAAGTTTAAATCCAGAAATATTTTCAGATGCAAAATTTATTGTTCTGATTCACTATTTATTTAACAAAACTTAATTTTCCAGTCAATATCTGTTTTGATATACTAGCATTGTCACATTGACAAAGTTCTTTGTTTAATTTTCTTGGTATTGATGTTTTAAAATTCATAACTGTTAGCCTTTAGATAAAACTTGTGCTTTTATGATTTATTAATAATTTATAACTGAAAAGATTGACCAGAGCAATATTCCGTTAACTGTCATTCGTTCACAGATCTAGTTTACTCAATCACAAAATCCAAGTAACGCCATTTGTCTAATTTATGAAAGAATATCTATGTAATTTTAATCTTTTCAAGGTCTTTCATTCAGTTTATTTATTCACAAAAATGTTGCAACGGAGCTTAAAATTCAAAGTTTACCGCTCGGTTACTGCTCTCGTCGACCAATAAAATTAATTTAAGAATTCAAATTGCCGCATGCGCCTAGGGGGGTGACCTAAAATACACCTTTACCGACTTTTCACTTCCCAGTGCCTATGGATTTATAAATTTGTAACAATAAAAAATCTCCAAATTATTGAGGAGTCGGCTAATTTTAGCACGCGCATTTAGTAGCTGGGTGAATGGAAGTTTACTCCAGCCCCAGCCTACACCAGGACTTCCTAAACTAAATTAATAATTATTATAATAAAACTTAAATAATTGCGATTTTCTTATTTTGATAGAAGAAAATAGATGGGCGTAGAAAAATTATATTACGTAACTAGAGTTGTAAGTAACCCATTACGCACTCGTAAAATTAAAGCACTCGTGTGCGTAACCTTTTGTACTTCGTGCATAATGGGTTACTTACAACTCTAGTTACGTAATATACTATTATAGTTTATCGTTATTAATAGTTTTTACTCCTATACGTTTTTTATTGAATGAAATAAATTTTTAGTTTCGCGGTAAAACTTTCATAAACCACTGGTTTCCTAAATTTCTTATAGTTCATAATTTTGTACATAGTAATAGTTAACTAATTTCGGGTACTGATAAACACTTACTTTAAAGTATAATATTCTACACAAATCCACAATCAATTGTTTTAACTCGACCATTCGTTCTCTACATGCCGGGAACTGAGCAGCTACAGTGAAACATTTTGTTATATGTATACAAACTTGAACTTGGACTTCTTCTGGCTTCGAAGAATTGTTGAGTACATTGACACATCTGGTGTACGCTTCCAATAACACCTAAATAAAGTATAAAATATTAAAACTCGCCTGGGTAACGTGACACAGGGGTATCAAGGGCAATGACAAGGGTGTTAAGGAGAAAGAGAAGGGTGTAAAAAGTATAAAAAGCAATGAAAAGGGAACAAGAGCAATTAGAAGGCTGTTAAATTCGCCCGCCAAGGTGCGAAAACAGTATTGATCGGGCCAGAATATTTATTTAGAATCATGTAAGTCATCCATTCTCTAATGTGGGTAGAATCCAAAAGGTTCAAAGAAAAACACAAAGTCTATCCCACAATTGACATTGTATTGTATTTTTAGCCTGATGATGGTCTGGTAGACCGAAACTAGTTGCAAGTAACTTTCACTATTAAATTAAAAATTGTGGGATCGACTTTGTGTTTCTCTTTGAACCTTTTTTATTTAGGATCGCAAACACACTAAAAAAGGCATTTATCACCTCAAAAGGGAAGAAATGTTTTGTTTTCACTATATACCCAACTTTATTGACTTTTGTTGAGGTAGTAAAGTTATTTATAATCAAGGTTTGAAAAATACAGTGACTACTTGATTAGAACTAAATCTCAATCCATTTGATAGAATGTGTGGCGAACTAACAAAAAAACAAAATGAAAATAGCAACAAGCATGGAATGATACCCAATGGACATTCCATGCATGTTGGACACTATAATTTTTCTACGACCATACTAAAATATTTATAAAGAAAAGGAGGTAACAGCTAGGTTGATATTACAATATATAAATAACGTGATCAAATATTCATATTCGAATCAAAGATTTATTAACAACATTGATTGTAAAATTACTGCAGTTATTTTAGCATTGAAAATGATATTTACCTCAAGACCATTTTCTCGTCTTAATTCTTCTGCATTCAGTGCGGAACAGTGAACGGTGTGATATGCTAATTCGCAGGCAGCAGTAAGAAGAGGTGCGTTTTTGGAAAACAATTGTTCATCGGCAGTTTCTATCTTTATGGTTTTAATAAGTTGTGGATATCCCGCATACTTATATGGTTGTAATTCTGTAATAATAGATCATTTACCTAAACAATCATTCAGTAGTGGTTTAAAATTTAAAAAATAATAAAACTTAATTTTTGTCCAAAAATTTGATAATTTGACTGTATAAGAAATAAGGTTTTTGTTTCTATTCAATTGTTAAACCTTTTTAAAACAAGTGAATGTTTCATTATATATCTAATACTAGCCGACCTTATAAATGTTTTTTGCCATATAAGTATATTATTTTTATCCACGACTAATACATAATACGTCTGTTTGCATTAACGCATTGTCAACCACAGAATTGTCCAAGAATAATGTGTTTCATGCACACAACAAACATTGATAATAAGACAGTTGGTACTGATGACATGCCAGCAGATATATTGACCGAGGCTGTCTCATTCGAAATTTTAATAGTGCATCAAGAATTTTGGATTATTGTTAGATTCTATATTTTATCAAAGATGGCAAGTAGGTGGGGGTGTTGAAATATATACTTCATATATTTCATGTTTATCATGGCACCCCAGACTAAAATTTGAATAGAATGTTGTTGATTGTGTACCAAGATTATTTTCGAAAGGTCCATTATTTATTAAAATTCATTGATCAGAATTCATCACAGTTATCTTGGAACTTAGTGATTAGGTGGACATGTGCCCTTGTGACCTTTAGGACCACCCGCCACTGCGTCAACCAAAGGTTCCAAAGTAAGTAAGTAAGTAAATATGAAATCGTTTTTCATTAACTGTCCCTCGTATTTAAAATTTACTCCAAAAAATATATATGTATATAATATAAAATACCTTCTGAATATCTTCTGAATAAAATACTTTGGGTTCGTAGTACTAGGACTATATTATTGGGATTGGGTCCATCACCCGTCCAGCTGCTACGGCTACACAAAAATTCGTATGCAGCATTTACTTTTTCAAATACATCCTAAAAAATATTCAAAGTTAAGAAGGATAAACTGATTATTTAATGCAGTTTTCATCAATCGAAGCAAATAAACTTAATAGTATATAAATTTATCACCAACATTTAGTCAAAAGATTATATATTATATCAGTATTAAGCAAGGTTATTATAGATAAATGAAGTCAAAAATTAGTTTGATTACCATCAATGAAAACATTTAAAAAGAAAATGGTAACATAAAATCTGGAAACTTTTTTTTTAATTTAAAGCTGTGAATAGGAAAACTATTTTTTTTGCTTGTGTTTAGCAATGGCTAATTGCCACACTTTTTATAAAGATTTAGGTATGGAGAAACTTTTGACATAAAATAATAAGCAACCCTACCAAATGTTACTATATAAAGAAATACTTACTCTTCCTTCGGGATTTTTATCAGGATGGTATTGTTGGGCCAACTTATAATATGATTTTCTGATTGTTGCTTCATCATGATGATTGTCATTTAATCCTAAATTTTTATACGCATCTTGTATTGTCATCAAAGGAGGTTTTTTCTCTACTTCAGATCTCCAAGCTTCCAAAACATCTTTTAATAATTGAACCTACATAGAAACGATCATAATATAATTTTTCTTACCCAAAAAAAAACAACTTACTGAATCAGGTATCGGCCAATCCGGAAACTTCTGAGTATCACACAGATGTCGCAAATAAAATATGTTACAAAATAATTCATGTTCAAGTTGAGGATATCTTACAGCAGGTATTGGAATATAGTGATATCTAACCATTGTGTGGCTACGCAATCGAGGCGTGAAATCGGCTATATGAGCCGCCACCTTTTCTATCAACATTCGCCTGAAAAAAGAATATACAAAATATATAGCTATTATTTAGCAAACACACATATTAAGCATTATAATATGTTGAGATCTTAAGAGGGTATTACTGCTAGCCTTAAAAGTCTCCAAAATCCGTCTTGGGCGTGCGACTTCACACTTCTACCTTAAGATTTTTTTAAACTCTTATTACTTCTTAATGAACATAAAACACATATGTACTTGTCTATAGAATCAAATTTTGACAATTTTAATTCTACATGTCGTTAAATATGTATTTAGAATTGCCATTTTAAACATTTTTTACATCAATTTTTATTAAGAAAAGCTAACTATTTTTGCATTTCTAATTCAGTTTATTTTATTCCTTAATTATGTTATCGTCTCATATAAAAAAATATAATTAGTAATTAGCATTTTAAAATGTAGATTTTTAAGATCTATGTATATTTGGTTGCATGGATACTACATGAAAATAAAATTATATATTAAATACAACCCAGTAGGCGTGTCCATACCAGATGCTGGAAATAGATCTTTCAGTAGCCTACTATAAAAACACTGAAATTAGCAAATCTTAAATGTTTCGTTTATATGAAAAAATGTAAGATTGATAGATATCGAGTTCCATTTGATATAATATATAATCAATTTATTAAATAAAATAAAATTGTTACTGTTACTAAAGTACGTTAAGCGTTTAAAAAAAATATTGTTTAAACCCGGACGGAAAAATTCAACTATACTCCGGGTCACAGTTATTATGCAGTGTGGCCGGCATAGGCCAATGTAAATATTATGGGCGAATATTCAACACTGTTGCCGCTTTGGTTAAATTTATTGGTAAAATTTATCTAAAAGCATAATTATAAATATTCTTAATTACTCACTAAACGATTTTCAAATGAATAATTTAGTCAACATTTAAATCATAATAGTAACACAATGGCAAGTTATATTCCCGCGCCAGTTGGGACCAAATTTGAAGAACATGCCGATATGGCAACGCCGTCGAACGTAATGCTGCATAATAACTGTGAACCAGACTATAGACAAACTTTGGTTTGTACGCTAAGTTAAATAAAAATTAATGTATTAATAATTTGCTTAAAATTCGTTGAGATTGATTTTTAACTGCTTAAGAGCTTGATTTTATAAAATAATAATTATCATAAAGAAAATTTTGTTAGCGTACGTATTTTTAATCAATACAATGTCAAATAGAATATAGCAACAATTTTGTTAATTTAAATTATAAATTGACATTCTTTAAAGTGAAAATGTGATCCATACGTTCAGCCCCCTTTGAGTGACAGTTACAACCCCCAATTTTTTAAATGGAAGTATGGGCTTGTGATATTTCGTTTGAAAGGTCTCTTCATTCTCTATCCAAAAATGTTACTGTTTTTAAATGTATTGAAAAAATTAACATAAAAAAAAATAAAATATCTGATATGTACCTAGTATTTAATTGTTCATAACGTATAAAATATGAATGTCATGCTCACCGCGAAGGTATTGGCAACATTTTAATCTTAAATAAAAATGTCTTCTACATTTAATTAACATAACAGGGGTTGAAGGTAGGGATCACACTTTCACTTTAAAGAATGTCAATTTTTAATTTAAATTTTACGTGTTTCGGGATTTTATTTTATATAAATATGTACAGTAATCGAAATAATGAATTTATTCCATTTGGCTTTTCCACACTATACTGTGCTCACAACATACTGTGTTTTCTTTGTTTTTTAGACAGTTGTTCAGTAACAATTGCATATTTGTTTTGATCTTTAAAAACTGATATTTTTCTCTACTTTTTTCATCAATACCACCTTAGATCATTTTTGGATGGTGTAAGTTAATAGGAAGAAAAAATAAAACAACTAAAACTTTTACTTTAAAGATTTCTTTTATAATTACTTCCGTTACATAAACTGGATTACGAATCTCCATATTTTTTGGCTTTACGACTGTCTACTAGTTCTGGTAACAGACATATTAGTCCAGAAATGGTCATCCTTTGAAATTATTTCATGTTTTGCTCCAAGTGGGGTCCAAACGGCAAAAATTGCGGGCATCCGACTTGGTCACATGAAGTTGCCCTTGGATTTGGTAAAATCATTTGTGTTTTTTGTTTATCTCACCCGTCTTGTTCCAAAACGTAATTCTTCTTCTCTGAATTCCTTCTTCGGGTGTCATATTTCTAGCAGAATATGGACATTTTAGAGGTAATGCCATCCGGAGTTGCTCCTAAAAACTGAAAATGTTTATCAATAAATAAACCACATCTCATAATTTTCACATTTAACAATGTTTCGAAGCTCAGACAAAGCTTTAGGTTTGTTCAAAAAAGTCATTTTATCAATCACCAAAGTAAAATTTCGCCTAAAAACAAAAATACCTAACCATTATGTTATTTTATATCCTTATCTCTAAGTAAAATATTTATTTTTACGGTAAATAATTGACTTACCTGATCTTTTTTTTTTGGAAAACAATTGGGATTTACTTCCTCTTCGGTGAACAGGTTCATTGGTTTTCTTTGGAAACATTTCAAATATTACCTGAATCGCAAAATATATTAAGGCTGGGCATTGGGAGTGAGAAAACGTCCTAAAAAGAGAGCGAATAAGTGTACCCGTGAGGTGCTGCCTCTTGCAATGACCTTACGCGATTAACGAAATAATATTATATTCATTCTTGGAGTATATCAGTTTCCTTTAAAAATTTCAGAGCTGGATTAATTTTAAAACAAACATGTTTGATTTTGTTAAATATGAATTGGCTATTTGTATTTACATTAAACGATATTAATTTATAGATTTTACACAATATTTTTATTTATTGTTTTTTTTCTCAAATCAAAATTATAAATAGAATATTTATTGGGATATTATTTTTAAAAAGGCAATCATTCAAGTTTTTTCAAGTGTAAAATGTTATCATTTGTTTATCTTAACTAAGCAATAACGAGTAGGTAAGGACCGAACAGCGAAGGAAAATATTTATACTACATACCGAATGGTATTTTTCTAATTTTGACATATAAAGTGACACTTTAAAACTGATTGACATTATGAAATGTCTTACATTTTGTAACTAGTTACATAAAGTAAAATTTTATGCAATTGGTGACGAAAAATGTATTTCAAAATTAGTGACAAAAAGAATTATTCTATTTATTAAACTGTTATAGTACAAGTTAAAAACATAAATTATAAATTAATTAATTATTATAAATATTGATAACACAATTATTGCAATTATTCAAATTAATTCCCGACGAATTCGTAAACTGACTTTGACTTGTTGGGAATTACTGATAATAGAGCATTACCAGCTGCCTCTTCAATATCGCTTGGTAGCTCTTCAGAACTTTAATCACTCATTTTTTAAAAATAAAACTAAAAATATATCAATCTCTCTAAAAGCCTTCCGTCTAGGCTTTTTACAAAATGTCAAACTGACAACTAACTTGAAGTAACAGCAACAAACTAAATTGTTTATAAAAGTTGACAGTTACTTGGGACACGTAAACGTCACTCACTAGATTAATACATTATTTTCCAACTTACTGCAAAAATTCATACGGTTTTCATAAAAAAACTGGCTATAAAATCAGACGGATTTTGATAAACTTGAATTTTGTTTTATTTTATGGGGTTTCAGAACAAGCAAAACTTTTTATCAAGAATGACATTTTTCACTAAAACTAATAGGTATTTAAACATTTTTCACCTATAGGATACCCCATCCGTGGACACGCTGTATATTAGTATTAATACTATAGTATATTAAATTAAATAAAGATTTGCTAAATTACTAATGCGGACCTGATAAACAAGATTTAATAGATGTTCTATCACAACGCCCTCAATTAGACAATGCTCACACTAATTTGGGAATCATTTTTTAAGATTCCTTTTATATCTGATAAACGAGTTGCCTAAATTTGTAAAAAAATGGCACCATTTCTGATTTCTTAAAAATTACTTTCAAAGAGCTTTTAAGGAAAAAAACGAATTTATTGTAATTTTTAAAAACACTGACTTATGAGTAGATATATCATCAATTCAAAGAAGAAATATTTTTAAAATCATATCACGTTTAAGTGAGATATTAATCATTTTATGAAATGTAAAAATAGACATATTTCGGGAATTTTTTCTGGATGATTCCTTGTACTCTCAAGCTTCAAAATTCTTTATTGAATAACTTTATATATTTAGTATACTACTGATTTTTTTTTAATTTTCATTGCCTTATAGTTTTTGCTAAAAGCTCTTTGAAAGGACGTCGCGTTTGCCTATATTAAATACACTGCCAATGCCCGGCCTTAGCACATTTTCATCTGTTTGTTAAAAAACAATTTACCTGATGTATATATTCGAAAGTAATCACAGAAATAATCAAGAAAGTAAAAAAATAACTAGCAAAATATTCAATACACAACCAACACACTAAAAACAAAAACAAATCGCACTAAAATAAATTCACCTATATTCCAAATAGAATATAAAATACTTTGGTCAAGCCGCTGTAATATTTTAAACAAACCCTCTTCAAAAATATACGAGTAGTGGGGTTTATTCAGTAGTAAGATGTACACACCCCTTACTTGTAAATTTTCTCCCTCGTCTCTCACCGCTGCCTCCCTCAGAAACTCGAGAACCCGAGTAATACTCTCTTAATATAAGGAATTATTCACCCAATGTTGAACACTTACCTCATTTCAGAGTTCCATATTGCTTCAGGAGTATCAAATTCTCCTAGGTAAATTTGTGCAAACTTTTCAGCTTCATAATTTTCTAGATAGTGTATCATTGCTTCCGGAAGAAGTCTTCCTAAAATACTTTTTTGAAGTATGGGCGACGTTTCCTAAAAAGTTTTAAATAAAAACAATATCAGTTAGAGCAATTTAAAAAATAATAACTAAATTTAATCATAATAAATATTATGCAAGAATAAAAAGAGTATTTCGAAATTACCTCCTCAGACTTAAAAGCTTGTTTCATATGTGTTAGTTTTAAAAATCTAGCTACAGGCAATACATTGCTACCAGTATACATCATAATAAAGTAGAACACTCCAAACGTATATAATTTGGACATTTCTGGATTGTCACGCATAACTTCACATAGAAGAGTAGCTACTTTTTCAACTAAGATAGGGTCAAATGTTAACAGCAATTGGACGACATTTGGTAATACGGTTTGATCAGACAGTAATCTCTTAACCTTTGGCAAAGGTCGTATCACTGCATCATCAGTATCTCTACTGGGAAAATATTGGCACATTCTAAAAATCAAACAAAAGCTTTAATTAAACAGCTATACTAAAACCAATAATGATCGAGAGTAAAGCGCGTTGTCATATCTAAATTTTACGTTACCATTTTATAGCAGAATCAAAATATAGTAAGCAGTAGAGTTGTAGGTTGTGGAAAATTATAGATAATACACAATACTAGTACGATTAAAAGGTATTATTTATGATAAAAATCAATGAGTAATACTTATACATTTCCTGATTACTGATCAGTTAAAATTAATTATTTTCTGTATAGTGTTAGGTATTTATTACAACTAGTGGCAACGCTGTACGCAACGATATTTCTGTCTTTGTCACTTTACCGTAACTTCCATCACATCGTCGCAGGCCACAGTAATGTAAATGTGTGCACGAGCGTATCATTGGTTTGTGAATTATACAGTATAAATTGTAGATACACCCAGGGTACCACCTAGAGAACCGGCACACTACTAAAATTGTGGATTTGGATGTCAAAGGTGTTGGGTTTCTGTTCCGGCTCTCTAGGTGGCACTACCCGTAAATTAGTTCGCCTCAGGAGGCGCCACCGGTGAGATGCCTATCTATCAGTGTGTGTTTATCTATGGATACACCCTGAAGATAGCATGTAAGTGTACCTCGTTTTGTTTTTTACATTTATATTATATTCTATTATCAAAAATTTGTAATATGTATTTTCTAGTACCCCTCATGAATATCATGAAATAATTGTACTAAGAATTTTTCTTTCATTCTTAACCCTCTCAAAAATTAATAAGCACGCCTCCGATTTGCTGTCAACTGGGCTTACTTATACTCTCAATCATTATTGGTTTTAGTATATAAATCCCAATTAAATAAAAACTTTTCAGAAAAAGATACTTTGACAAATAATCTTTTCATAAAAATAAAATAACTTTTTATAACATCCATAAAAAATTTTTGCTTACTTGATTAAAATGTTTAAGATATGTGTTGCAAGTTCACTTTCATTCAAAACTGAGCTACCTTTAGCCAAAAGGTACCATTTTAATTGAGGTAGTTGGGATAAAGGTCGCCAACCTGTCACCCCCATTGCCCAACATCGGGTTTTATGATTAATATGACCTTTTTCGTACAAGTCTTTCATCTGAAAATAATTCAAGTTTAATAAATCACATTGCAATGTTTCTCCTTTATCATCAATCAATAAATAGTACATATAACTACTAACCTCACTAAAGGAAACCGGACCTTCTCTCCCCTTTTCGCTGTTATAATACCATTCTTTTTCTTCGGCTATCTTCATACCAGGACCGGCTTCGATAACGTTAGTTTGAGTTGGTATCATGGCTCTTGATGTATGTAAATGTGCCAATGTCATCAAATCCACCAAGATTTGGATGCCTCCTACGTCCAGAATATCCCGAACGTTTCTATGATGTAATATCAGATTTTCAATAAATATTATTAACCTATCTCTTTCCATCCGATCAATACACTAGAACAGTTTAAGATGAATATAAAGTTTTGGAAAATATTTTGTCTACGCAAAGGCGTAATTAAATAAAACATCTTAAGAGGGACGTTTCTAATTTGGTAAGCATGTTTGACTTTATTGTAAAATTTTTAGAGCTTGTTGATTTTCTTTACTTAAGACAGAGATGAAAATATGAATTTTGCTTCGTTAATCTTTGAATATATTTTCACGACAACACCTCTCGCTCTCCTGGGGACTTGGTCTTCGGGGCGGTTGGGAAGGGTTTTGACAGTTGTCAGTCAGAACTTAACCCTTGCGGAAAGATGAACATGTGTAAAGTGTAAATGAAGAAAATACGAATAAAATAACCTAAGCAAAAAGAACGTTTATTATTTTAAAGGTAACACGACATGGTGGAAGCAGTGCCTTACAGACAATAATTTGTCGTAAGTGAGTGATAGAACGTATTAAAAACAATGGAGAATAATAATAATAACAGTGGACCCAGTGGAAAACATTTTTCGACCGCTATATGTCAGTAAGCGGATTCAATAAAAAATCTGATAAAGAAAAAATAGACATGCTGATATACCTAATGAGAAACGACGCAGAGGAAATCTTACTTCAACAAAATTTAACTGGCGAAGAGAACTACTTTATTCCTCAAAAAAATATAATTTTTGAGAGATTTCAGTTTAACTCACAAGTACAAAGACCAGGTGAGCCAGTGGAAAGTTTCATTACCAGCCTACATGCTTTAGCAGAACATTGTGACTATGGCCACCTAAAAGATGAACTCATTAGGGATAGGATAGTTATAGGAGTGGCAGATACAAAAGTTAGTGAGAGACTACAACTAAAGGAAAAGTTGACATTATCAGATGCAATTACAATGGTTAGACAAGCTGAACTACAGAATACACAGAATAAGATACCCAGACAGGAACAATCTATATGCACAGTTAAAAGTACAAGCAAGAAGCAAACTGAATTCAGAGGCAGTGAAAAACCAGGCGTAAGCACAGAAAACTTTAAGAAGTGTTTTTTCTGTGGTATCAGTTCCTGTGGAGATAGGGCAAAGTGTCCAGCAAAGATGTCTACTTGTAGAGCATGTGGCAAACGGGGGCATTGGAGTGTGGTGTGTAAAAGTAAAAAAAAATTTGTTCGCGTAGTGAAAAATAGTTACTCTAACAACAGTGCTGATGAGGATCAAGACCAGAAGGTGTCACTAGTAGTCAAAGGAAGCTTAGATGGAAACTTTATAGGACAAGTATACTTAGATAAACAAGATCGATGGTATGTAGATATCTTACTTAACAATAAATACAAAGTATCATTCTTTGTGGATACTGAGACTGATGTAAATTGTTTCCCCTATGAAATGCTACCAGAAGAATTTTTAAATAATCTAATTCCATGTGGCCCAGTGCAGATGACCATAGACTAGATATAGTAGGTAAGATTAAAATTGACCTGACTTATGAAAAAGTTACAAGTAAGACAACCCATTTTATGCAGAAATGCTATTATAAAATTTAAAATTCTAAACTCCCCAACTCAAAAAATTTGTGTAATCAATGGTTATAACTCCTGTTGTATGGAAAATTTAAGCCAGAGGCTAAGCCGTTTGTACAGTCTGTACCTCGAACAATTCCTATAGCGTTACTTCCAAAATTAAGAGTTGAGTTAGACAGACTACTTTAGTTAAACATTATAGAACCTATTGAGACCCCAACTACATGGGTAAATCCTATAGTATGTGTGGAAAAAGGTGATACAGTGCGTTTATGTTGTGATTATACTAAGCTCAATGAGAGTGTCCTTCGTTCTCATTTCCCTCTACCTAAAATTGAATACACTCTAGCACAACTGAATGGTTCTAGGTATTTTTCAAAACTAGATGCAACTAGTGGTTTCTACCAAATTAAATAACGAAAGTCAACATTTGACTACTTTTAAGAGACTTTCTTTTGGAATATCTTGTGCGCCAGAATATTTTGCTCAGAATTTCTCCAAAATTCTGACTGGACTGGACGGAGTGGTTTACCACATGGGGCCCGATCCTGGAAAATGTCACTAGTGACAATGACAAAAAATGTCGCTAGTCGTCAAATGTCAAATAAAAAAGTCGACCGCAGACACAAAATTGCTATTTTTGAAAAGGTGAGAATATTTATGGTTGGTACTCCCGTTGAAACCGAATTTTTGTCAAGACGAAATAGTTTTATAAATGAAACATCACTCAAACTGAATGGGTCCACTGGGGTCCTCCTCCTTCTTACCTCTTCTTCGTCCTCATTTTCTTCTAAATCATTTAATATGTTCAGAAATATGTTTAAGTCCATTTTTAACAACAATAAAGCTTGTAAAAACTTTCACCACCACGTAATTAATCGTAACTTTTTGAAGGTTAAAAATATAAGGTTATCCTTCATGAAAACACCTTTGACAGTAACCTAATGCGCCGAATCGGAAAAAAGTCTCTCGCGACTTTAAAAGTCTCCACTACTTTACGAGAGACATTTAATGTCACTTCAACGTTGCCAGTTTGCAAGCGACATTTTTGTCATTGTCACTAGTGACATTTTCTAGGATCGGGACCCTGGACGATATACTAATACATGCTAGTAGTATTGAAAAATATGATGAAATACTACACACAGTTTTATCTAAAATACACTCAGCAGGTATAACCTTAAACAAAGAAAAATGTGTCATAGGGGTAAAATGCATCAAATATCTACGCCATGTGATTTCTGAAAATGGTATATCTGTTGACCCGGATCGAGTCGAGGCAATTCGAAATTTTCCTATCCCCGAAAGTAGAGACAGAGGTGGAGAAGTATAGTAGAAATCTTCTTCTTCTTCGCGTGACTAGGATTGCTCCTGTTTGTCTACCTCTTATTCTGATTCAGTTGTTGTTGACTGTACATTATCTTTCCACCTTCTCGGCGGCCTTCCAACGGGTCTTCTGCTATACGGCTTGTTGTTTTTACAGATGTTCGCTAATCTATCTGGTTCCATTCAGTTTACGTATTCGTTCCAGTTTTTATTCACTTGTTAATACTTTGAATTTTGCATCGTTCTCGTATACTTCTGTTGCTTTGTCTGTCTCTTAATGATAGACTCGCTATTGATCTTAATACTTTCATTTCGATATTGTTGATTTGTTGTTTTGTCTTTCTTGTATCGGTCCTTGTCTCCGCTGCGAATTTTAGGATAGGTCTCACTGTTGTCTTGTATACTTTTATTTTGCTTTCCGTGGTCAGATATTTGTTTCTCCATATGGTTTCTCGGAGGCAACCACTTACTCTTGCCGCTTTTGTTGCTTGTGTTGTGGTCTCTGTTCTTATGTTCCTGTCACTAGTGATCTCTACTCCTAAGTAATTGAATTTCATTACTTCGTATGGCATTTGATTTCTTCTGCATCTTACTATTTCCCCAGCTTACAATCAGAATCGCCAACATTTGCAAACAATAATGACAACCACAGTTCGAATGAAAGCCAGCACATAGAGTTACACGATACTGCGCAAAGTTTACCGGGTGAAGACATTATGAGTCCGGGCGAAGCAATAGATAGTGACTCTAAAGACATTCGGTGCGAAGATCCGAGTGAGCAAAACATTAACGAATCGGCCTGGCAGGCCTAAGCGAACAACCCGTAGGCCTACCTATTTGTCAGATTATGTAAAGTAGACTTAACCTTTAAGACTACCCACCGATGAACAAGTGACCCTTGTTTGTAAAGGGGGAGATCTGGCATCAGGCGCCTGGAAGATATGCAACACCTCTCGCTCTCCTGGGGACTTGGTCGTCGGGTCGGTTGGGAAGGGTTTTGACAGTTGTCAGTCAGAACTTAACCCTTGCTGAAAGATGAACATGTGTTAAGTGCAAATAAAGAAAATACGAATAAAATTACCTAAGCAAAAAGAACGTTTATTATTTTAAAGGTAACACGACAGAAACCATAAATATACGTATATTTTTTATTAACTATTATTTTGGATCCACTTCGAAACTTTGTTGTGTTTATCTCCTGGTTTTCTAAAGTCAGTAACTATATACTACTTACAACACAAAGTAAATACACATAAATTGCAAAAAAATCAGGTTAAATTTGATCCGGCATCGGAAGGAATACAAAATATTTTAACTCTGTACGATATGGTATAAAAGTTGAAAACTGTCGGAAGGAAAATGTCATTCATCGTCATCGTATGTCATCATCGGATAACTGTTGAACTAAATTAACAGGCTCGTACAATTTTTTAAATTTTGCGTGCACAAATCTCAACAAATATACTTTTTTTAACTACATATTTTGCTAATTTCTCTATGCTTTCTTTCGGAGATAAGCTTCTGGCGTTAAAATTCGTGAATAAAGATTATCAAACTTATTGTGTTCTTTACTAAGATTTGTTGGTTAAAAATTGATTAAAATTTTAGATACGATTCAGGTTTGCCACTCGTTTTCAGCTATCAAACTTTGCACGCCCCTCTTAACTAGTTTAATTGACGATATATTATACTTACTCTCTCCAACATTCCTACTATATATTTAGTATCACTAAATGGTCCTATATCTTCATAATACCTTCCATATACTATAGACATGGCTTGAAGACATATACATTTCATTTCAACTTTGTTAGTCAACAAAAATCTATGATATAAATCATTAAAAAATTCGTACCTAAAAATTATTATAACTCTTTAATCAACGAGTCCATTTTGATGTTTTTGATACTTACGTTCTACGTATTGGAGAATTATCGTCATTAATTTCCAACAACAGTCTTAAATAATAATCACCAATTTTCACTTCATCAGCAAGACATGCATAGTTCACTTCGAATTCGTGGTGGTTCCAGGCAACGAGGGTTAACCCGGCTAATTCTTTATCTGAAGTAAAATTTCGCACTTCGGCTTCTAAGGCACTTCTTAATTCTTCTCGAGTCTTCAATATATAAAATATAATATTAATATTTCACAAGGAAATAAAGACAACTTTTAAATATGAAATAAATTTATTAAATTATATCCAAACTATAAGGTGATCTGACCGACTTTTTTATGTTTGATAACGTGTAAAATACAGGATTTTTAATTAAAATATGGTAACTGGAAGATCCATGACCCAAAATATGATTTACCAAAAACGCTTAGTTAAAATATTCCTCCTAACCACGATGTATAGTCCAGTCGTGCTACCTGATCAAAAACATCATAACTAAATAAAAAAAAAACATTCCGAACCAAAATCGTCTATTAGGGGGTATAGGAGGGGTCGTTTTTAGGGGTGAAAATGGTTTTTTGCGATTTGTGACTAAGGAATGCATCCTATTGAAAAAAGTCAAAGGAAAAAGTTGTTGGAAATAAAAAAATCTACAACTTATGTAATAATCATTTTTGCCCTAACCTCAAAAATTTCCGAAAAAAATCCATGTGGATGTTCAAGAACGTGTTTTGCATAGTTTGACTTATTATTACAACAACCAGATAAGTCAAACTATGCAAAACACGTTCTTGAACATCCACACTCACTCATACACACTAATGACATTCAAATATTACATATTTGTGATAAAAAACAAAATTTAGATTTCCTCGAAGAACTTGAAATAAAAAGACATCTAGCAGATCAACAATTTAAAGTAGTGAATAAAAAAATAAATCTTGGAAATTCTCCACTATTAAACTGTTTACTTTGATTGAGTCTTCATTTTATACATAGATAAGTCATTATTATAAAATAAATATATTAAGTTATTGTAAAGATCAGCATGGTATAGTTTTTTCCTAGTTTTTCTATATCATTGCACAGTTATACTGATCTTAGAGGGAAACACATCCAGGATAATCCCTTAGGGCTAATAACATCTAGGCTTTAATATTGTTATGTCTTATTACTTCCATACTTGGTCTAGCCTTACCTACTTAATCAACATCAGGTACCTAGCTACAAACAAACAAAAAATGTAATTTCAATATGTCAATCTGACGATGCTAGTTTCTAGCGAAACAGCTGTAATTGTGATTTTAAACCGAATTTTTCAATTAAATTTGGAAGTTGAGTTAAAGCGAAGAGTTTTTTATTATTCTTAATAAAACATTCAAATTAAATAAAAATGATAAAAAAAAAACAATTAATGAAAGAAATGTAGCATACAAAATTTTAAAAAATAATTTTTGATACCGATTTCAGCTTTGAACCATCGTCAGCTAACGAAAATACTTCTAGTACATTTCATTCTTCTGTAGCCTCAGCTTCATGTTTGTCATTTTCAGTAGGTACCATCTACTTCCTGGTTAGTTTATAAAATAATATTTCTTCAGAAACAATTTAAATTACTGAAATTTATTGTACTAACCCTTACTCTGTTAAAGTCCATCTTAATAAGAATATAACTTTTTCACAAAATCTTCAACATTTATTCAAAAAATCTTTTTAAAAAATACAATTACGATATATCATTTGATAATGGTTTATAGTGGTGAGGACGACATAGATGAAGGTCGTGAAAATTTTGATGATTATGATGATGATTTAATTAGTAATTCTGATGTAGAATGAATTTTTTTTTATATTTCAATAAAGAATAAAATACATATTTTATACCTTTTTATATAAAATAAAATATCAATATAAATGAAAACAGATTTTGAATTTTCCATATTTTTCAATTGAAATTATTTTATAATTGAATAGTTAATTTGTAAATTCTGTCATTCAGTAAAACTTATTCAGTCAGAAAACGACAAAAATAACTATGCCATTGGTTTTGATGTCTTTTTTTCATTTTCTTGTCGGACTGACTATATAACTCAATATATTTGTCGGACAAATCCACATTTGAAATTAGAATACTATTATCTATCATCGTTATTTTTGTCCGACATATAGACATTTTCGGAGCGGTGGACACTCTATACGCTGTATGATTTTTGTCGGACAAATTGATCACAATTTTTAACGTAATTCCATGAAACAATTTTAAAAAAATCAAATATGTATGTACGGGGAGTCATAGTGACGTAATATCGACAATTTCGAGAATCGGAATTTTCAAAAACGCAGGAGCGCAGAAAGTTTTCGCAGACGAAAAGTTTGTCGGACTCGAAGCGAAGAAAGCACTCACAAAGTATGAAATTTGTATGTGTCAAAAAAATTAGAGGTCCTTGTACTGGGGACTATTGGGAGGAATATTTTATCTAAGATCGCAACAATCATAGAAACATTTAAATTCTACATTATCCAAACTTATTACAATATTATCATATTTATTTTCATTGCAATATCACCAGATTATAATTATATGTTTCATTTAAAAATTTTGAATTCATAAAAATGTTTTATAAATAAATATTCAAGTTATGACAGTATAATTACCTTATGATTCCATATTAGATTAGGAAGAGCATGATCTTTGTTAAAATTATAATAAAAGAGAGACCAATTAGATTCCGCTTTTTTTCTTTCTCGTCTTCTACGTAAAACGATGGGTCTCTCTTTAATTTTTTCCTCTCTTTTTAATTGAATTCCCACAGTCGTTCCCCAATGTTGTAATGCTAGATTCGTGTAATGTTCAACTCTTTTTTCCATTAATTTGATCTGTTTTTCCACGGCAAGCCAGTTTGGATTTTTTTTTGTTTTATTGGCGTGATCTTGAGCTAATTTAAGGTTATCCCTATTATTTAACATTTCTTTTTCTATAGCTTCCTTGGGAATTTGATCTTTAGAATCCAAAAAGGATATTAGTCCGGTGGGCTAAATAAACGATCAATTTTTAAACAATGAAGTAACGGTATATTACATCACAAGAGCGGACTTTTGTCCCTGGAGGGACGAAAGTGCGTACTTTCGACCGAAATATGAAGAAAAAGTTTATCACAAGTTAAAGTGGATGAAATACTTGGTAAATAGAGTAATATTTTAATACTGGTATGAAGTTAGGAGCTATTTTCTAGCAACCGTTTTTAGTCTATCCGTCAAATATCCAATGGCGTCAGATATATATTTAAAATATATAAAAATAAAAATACCGTGATTAAACGAAATTTTAAAATATCAATAAATCACCAAGTCAAACCACAATAATTTAATGTAAAAATTATTATAAAAAGCGCTACTAGTTTCGGCCTTAGACCATCATCAGGCTAAAAATAAAAAGATACAGTTAAGGAACATAAATACCGGTGTATAACAGTAAATATTAAGTTAAACAGCTAAGTTGAACAAGTGAGATACGCTAAAAAATTCAATAATTCATTTTATTTATAATCTTCTGTTTTAACTATGGATTCTAATCTCTCTCAATTCTTGGCTGAAGTTTTTATGTCGGATTTAGAAGATGTATTTTTGAATTATAATTTTAAGAATATTTTATTCTACTCGAGATATGTAGAGATTGTTTGGTTTTGTTTAGGGGTACTCTTTCTGATATAGACAACTTTATCACCTAGATAAATTCTCTTCGCCCATAGAAAATTGATTTGGTTTTATTATAAATCTATCACTGCGTGCCGAGCAAAGCGAGGTTCGCAGCACCAAATTAATTATAACTAATCACGCGCTCATAAATTTATAATACCAGTATCCTTTCGTACTAATCCAAAAACCCATACCAATCTAGGATTACTTCAACTCAACCAATCTAGAGGATGACTTGGATTAGTTTAAGTTTTTAACGAAAGAACAAAATTAAAAAGTCAGCTGTCACTGCTGTCAGAAAGGTCAAATTGCGAGTGTAAACATACATGGTGTAAACAACCATTTTATTTCACTTTTAACAACATTTATTATCCTTACCATAAACAATGAAAACAAACCATAAAACTAAATCAGAATCAATGAAGTCTGTCACTTAAAAATTTGAGGTTAGGAAAGTCTAAACCAATCCAACTAATCTTGCTCTTAATTTAGATAAGTTGGATGAGAAAGATGAGATGTCAAATCAGATGGTGGGGAACTCATCTTAACCGAAAGAATTAATCAAGGATTACTTGAACTTATTTAGATAAGTTAGATTGGTACGAAAGAATACTACTAATAATACACATTTTAAAAATAATTGAGTCAGAAAAAATGATTTTAAAATTACTTTAGATTGATTTGGTGCTTCGAACCTCGCTTCGCTCGACACGCAGTGATAGATTTATAATAATACAGATTTTAAAAATATTTGAGTTAGAAAAAATGATTTTTAAAATACTTTGGATTGATTTTCTATTAAAATAGCGAATAAGCAGATTTCTTATTTGGATATTTTGATACCCATGGATTGGGTTAATGGTTCTTTTTGTTTTGATATCTGTAGAAACCTTTCTACCACTGATTGTCTTGCCATTCTGTTTCCCAAAAATTAGCTTCTTTTAGATCCTTCTTTTATAGATATTTCTCCCTACCCTTGTCTCAAGATTATTTTAATAGAGAGATTAATATAATCAAACAGTTGGCAGTTAACAACCACTATCCAATTGGACTGATTCATAAGTGTTATTTTGATTTTTATTGCAAATTCAGACTTTCTTTCAACATTTTATATGACAATATTGCAATATCATCAAAAACCTTTTTTGGTTCGTTATTATATGTAGGAGATATTTCATATAAATTATCTAATGTTTTTAAGAAATATAATATCGATTTTGCTTTTAAAACTAACACTTCTATTTCTTGCTTAGTCAATACTAAAGATCATACACCATTACCACAAAGATCTGGAGTACATAAATTATCTTGCTCCGATTGTAATGCAGTAAATGTTGGTCATGTTTTTTAATGAACAAATACAACCAAATGATTTGTCTTTATAACAATTAGTTCCTTTTTAATTTTCTGTTTGATTTCTTCCATTAATTTTCCAGTTGTAGTTCTGTCCTGACATGAGCGTCTCGTTGCTGTTGTTGGTCTTTTGGTTGAATTTTATTCCAACCAACCCCCAAGCTTCCACTAATGTTGGGGTTTCTACTCCCCCTTTCATTAGCGTACTTCAATTTCCCTTAATATTTCCGTCTTGGACTCTGCAAAGTGTGGATTATTCTCTCTATATCTTCTCGATTGCCATTAGAGCATACTTTTCTTTTTTCTTTTCTTGGATAATTTTTCTTTCCCTTTTAATAATTCTACATTGTTCAGAACGATGTTTGAATTCCTTCTTCCTCAATTTATGTCCTTTCTTAGGACCTCACACGACTAGTGTTTCTTAATAAGCCCTTTTTCCTCTGTACTACATATTTTAATATTTTAACTTACTATTTTCTTTTACTTTACTTCTTTTTTATCCACAATTTATTATGACTTTTTAAACATTTTGACCAATGTAATTCTTGACAGCACCTCACTTATTCTACTTAACTGTTCAACTTAATATTTATTGTTATACACCGGTCTTTATGTTCCTTAACTGTATCTTTATATTTTTAGCCTGATGATGGTCTAAGACCGAAACTAGTAGCGCTTTGTATAATAATTTTTATATTAAATTATTGTGGGTTGACTTAGCATTTTATTGATATTTTGATATCAGCCACATTTGAGATATGGATGATTCCTTCGAAATTTTAAAATTTACTCATTATAATGAGGAGCTTGCGATTTGATCAAATTTACAAAGTTAATAATAACAAGAAGTTATGGTGAAAATATAAAGTTGGCTAAATATTTTCTAGGCACTCTAACATATGTAATGTATCTTTATCTTTATGTATTAAAAATATATCTGGCGGTTGGACTTCACACCAGTTTTTTTTTAATTTATAGTGGAGAATAAAATTTTAAACACTATATCTTTTTCACATAAAGAAAATTTATTTACCATTATCCTTTTAAGTAGTCCCATAGCAATTGGATTTCCAGTAATCCAAAGACCTATTAAATGACGTGATAACTGTCTATGTGTTAACAGTCTACCATCAGTGCCTTGAGTATAAAGAGCTGCCAAAAGATGTCGAGGTAACGCACCTTCAGCCAGTGCTAAATTCTGCATTTTTTCTGCTACTTCAGATTCCCCTTCTTCTATTATAGAACGCATTACTAAACCAGCCCCCTTTACTATAGCCATAGACGGATGCTGCACCGACAAAACAAATTAAAGATAAATCAAAGTACCCACGAATTTAATGGAACATTCACATACTTGGAATAAACGAAATAACATCCGACCTCTTTCAGAAACCATTTCCAATAAAGTGTCAAAATGTTTGCCATCTGTCGTTTCGCTATAAGGAACACACAAAGCAAATGTTAAAAAGTCCAACATTGCTGATACGATCAATGCACCAGTACCTACTGCCTAAAATGTAACATAAGAATAAACTTTAATCAAGAAACATGGTTTCATAATTAATATTTTTTTCATAGGTAGACACAAAACAAATTAAACAATTACCAAACCAATATTTACTTTCTCTATTTCATTAAATATACAGGGTTATTTACACAGTTACAAAACAGAGCTGACAAAAAAAGTATCTTAGTTACTTTAGAGTAACTTAGTTACTTTAAAGTTAAATAAGAGTTGTTTAAAATGTTACGCTCTCTAATTTTTGTTATATACATATTTTTTCTAAAAATGGACCGTAACATTGTAAATAAAATAAATAAAAATTGTTTGAAAAATTATGCTCCATAATTATTTTCCCATACATATTTTGTGTAAATTGGACCGTAAAGAAGATATTTGTAAAAATATGTAAAATTCAATGTTTTCATTTAATTGAATAATGCATAATGGATTTTATATAATTTTTGACAAAAAATTAAGGAATCAAAAATATTTTTAATCGAATACACCATTTGGTTCTTGATAAAAAATTTTACCAAACGTTTCACTTGCTCATAGATAGACAATCCTGAGTTTTGAAGTATGCTAGGAGAATTTACTTATTTGAATAACAAATGTATTAAATTGGATTTTGAAAATGTTATTAGAAGTTTATACTTCACAGAGTGTTATTTACTTAAAACATAAACTTGATCAAAATAAGCATAAGTTGGAAAACATGGAACCATAGGTTTATCAACAATGTTGAACACTATCGTCGCCACTAACCAAAACAATATTTTAAACACTCTAAGCGCGTTTCAGCAACTATGTTGGCATCTTAATGAGATGATACAAATAACTTTACTGTTAATTACCAAACACTAGTATTTTTTACGCAAATAGCAAAATTTTATGTGATAAATCGTATTCTGTGGTGCTAATCTTAGAAGCTGTTTTTTTTTTATTCTAAACCTTTTATTTTGATTTCTGTTTAAGTGCTTTAGACTGAGCTTCTAAAATGTAATGAGGATCTCCACATTTCATATGTCTGCCCCTTCTATTTAATATTATTTCTGGTCCTAAGCAATCCATATAAAACATCTTCAATTTTGGAAGCATGATTCTCTCCCAAAGAACAGGGTCTTGATTAATGGTCTGAACAAAAAGGTCGTTTTTATCACTTAAACTCCTTTGAATTTTCCAAAAAATATTACTTGAAAGACTAGGTATATCCATGATGCTCAAAAACTCCAATAAATGGGTATATGTACTATCCGTAGAGAGTGTTCCCCAAACAGCTGCTCTATTTAAAATAGACTCTGGCTTGTCTGGATCTTCATTAGCTATGTGAAGTTCTTTATCACATGCATTGCATTTTATTACAAAAATACTTTTTAAGCCAAATTTATCCTCACGAAACATTTCAAGCCTCCCGCCAGTGCATTTTTTATTATGATTTATTTGAATTCTCATAGCTTTATTCAAAAAATAATCAATGTCCACAATTCGGCAACCGGAAAACATCTTTTGACGCTCCACAAATTCAATCTCAAGTTGATGTCTGTCAATTCTAGAAAGATATTTACTTATTATCTTCATCAAAATTTTAATCAAGCTGAATCTGTTCTCCAAAAGTGGTTTAAAAATTGTGTAAAAATTACCTGTCCATTTCTTCTTGTAAAAGTGGATGATTGAAAAAATCGTATTCATTAGTCTCCAAGCCAGATGGTTCTGAAATTTTTGTAAATGTTCCTTGGGGTGATTTGATTTTGTCAACCAACAACCCGCTCAAAAACTTCATTAAGTATTTGACGACAATCCATTGTAACTTGTTTATTTCTTTCCACCTGATCAAGAACATCATTCAAAATTTCCTTAACAATTTCAGTATCTAAATCTTCTCCTGTGAAACTGGGTCCAAACACGCGCGGCGCGATTTCTTTTTCGTCCACGTCTGATATTAAATTTCACCATATGCTATTATTTCAAAAATTTATAAATATAGAAAATCTATTAAATACAACAACAATAAAAATCTGTTGTTAGAACACAAGAATTAATTTAAAAAAATGGATATATTTTATTAACGACACTTTTTATAAATGAACAACTCACGAACCCACATTCAGAGCAGATTTTAGTTTAGACTAAATAGAAACTAAAAATCACGGGCCGATCTCCACACATCAAGTTTTTGTCAGAAAATTTAATCTATTATTTTCTCCGATAAAAAGAATAAACTAATAATATTAATTTAATTCACTATGATATGTTCTGAAAAAGTAAATAATTTATTGTTATACTTACGAAAAATAAAAACTCTTTTTTAAAATTCCAAAACCAAATCGTATTTCGCACACACTTTCAAAAAACAAAATAATATTTATAGGTACGATCCTGGAATAACGCTGGTTAGAGGCCGTGGATTCTGAGTAGACCTGTGACGTCAACCGGCGCAGTACACAAATTTGTGTTTGAAAATTGTCCTATTAACTATACTAATAATTGCAGCCCTTACTGATTCATTCTGGTCAGTCCGCCGTTTACGTCGTAGTATTGTCTCTTTGAATAGCGCAGTAAATTTTGCTTATTTTTAAATTATATTATTTAGTTTAGTGTAGGTATTTTAATTATAGCAGTTATTTAGTTTAAGATATATCGTGATGAAACCTATATCCATAGTTCACATACCGTACCAAAAACATGGGATGATGGTAAAAATATGTGTTTAAAATCGCCAGTAGCTAAAGGACAACGCCTTATTATTGTACACGCTGGAGGTGAAGCAGGATTCGTACCTGAGGCATTAAATATTTTTAAGTCTGAAACTAAAACCGGGGACTATAATGATGATATGAATAATAAAAAAATTGTTAAATGGTTACGAGAAAAATTCATTCTTACCACAATGTACTTTTAGAACCGATTCCAAATTTTTCTTGGAAAAAGAAGCAATGATGAAGTGGCTCGCTGAAAGAAACATTTTTTATCTGGAAAAATCGACTAAAACCGAACTATTCACGTTAATAAAAACGCACAAGCCACTATGTAAAACTTACATAATAGATAAAGTTCTGGCTGAACATGATATTGTAACGTTGCGTCTACCACCCTGTCACCCGGAATTAAACCCCATTGAAAAAATATGGGCATTGGTAAAGAACAAAGTAGCTACTTGCTACGTTACTTTTAAATTAGATGACGTCAAAATATTAACAGAAAAAACATTTAGCGAGGTTACTGTTGACAACTGGAAAAATATTTGCGCTAATGTGTTAAAAGTGGAAAATGAATACCTAGGAAAGGAACACATTATGGATAAAGTAGCGGATTTGGTAATAAACTTAGGAGAAGTCAGCGACAGTGAAAGTGAATTTTCAATTGATGAAGACGATGACGACTTGGTTGCGAGCCACTACAATAAATTTGTATATATTTTTAATTTTAATAAATTAATGTTTTTATTTATTAAAATGTGTTTTTCATACTTTTCTTAAAAGCAGGAGGTAAAATATGGTATTATTTATTTAAGCTTCGGGGCTTCCAAAGAGTATTTAACTCTTTTTTTGTATTATTTATAAGCTGTCTAGGGCTAATGTTATAGTATAATAGTATGTCATTAAAATATCGTTTAAAAATTTATATCATGTTGGTAAAGACGATTTGATGGGCGCCCTTAAACTGCAAAAATACATTCTATCTAAACTACCTGGAGCAGGTAACCACAATTCCAAATTTCCCAAAGTCATTATTTACTCAGGTATAGGTACATTTATAAAAATATTCCCCAATTATTTAACATAGAACATAGAATAATTATTTAATATATTTTTTAAGTCATTTCGGTAAGTGTATAACATTTTAATTATATTCTGCAATAAAATAATCATGTTATTTTGAACGTACTTTGCCTGTACTATATCAATAGCTTTAACGGAACCAGCAAACGAGCCCGACTTTTTCGGTTTTCATTTCAAGGATCTAATGCACCGCTGCCATTCAGTTGTGCGCAACTATTTACGACGTCACGGGTCTACTCAGAATCCACGGCCTCTAACATTATCAAACAATTCGAGTTTTTACACAATATACAAGGCCGCCATCTAAGAGTGAAGGTATGAACAACAACAAATTTAAATTTACCGTTGTTATACAAAGATTTCAAGTATGTTAAAGGTTTCTACAAACGACCATAACATAAGATAGAATATTTCTTAATTAGGACATTCGATTACATTTTTTTACTTTTAAATAAATTGGATGAAAATTAATAGGTAATTTTTTGGCTACATATTGAATATAAATTAGAAGCGATTAACATATTCCAACATGTTGAAAAAATGGTGTATTGGCATTAAATATCATGAAATTTTACGAACAAAATATATCACTTTTTGATAACTGATTGTAAACTTATTTCAAACAATTTGATTGTGTCAGAAGCTTGTAAGACTCTCTGAAGTATAAGCTTTACATAAACGTTTTCATAAAGCAATTTAATATTGCCGTTATTGAGAAAAGTAAATTTGCGTAAGTAGTGGTATCATAGGGAATAATATACAGCGGTTTCGTCGCCCTAAAAGGAAATGTATCTTGTAACTTAAAAAAGTGTCTTATATACCGAAAAGTAACTTAGATACTAAATAGTTATTTACGTTACAAGTCCAGGACGTGACTTATTACGGTACGAGATAGATGTTTATGGACGAGGCGACGAAGGAGCAGAGTCAAGAATATCTAATCGAGTAGTATCTTAGATACAAAAAAGTAACTATGTTATTACAAGAAAAGTTCCTTTAGTCAGGATAATATGACTTGTTTGAAAGGGTGATCGCGATTAGTGAAAGTTGGTGTAAGTCTCTCGAGTGTGCAACGACTATGAAAACGGTACGAAGAGACTGGTGTGCTCACTAGTTCAGAACAAGACAGAACTATGAGGGTTGCCTTTTATATTTCGGGATTTGGCAACCCTGGTGTTGCAATCTGGCAACGGACAGCTCTATCATAAAGTTGGACATTTTTGAGGTTATACTCAGAACGTTTTGACATACGAGCGCTATTTGTGTTGTTTACAGTAACTTAAAAGATTCATCTCGGCCCAAAAATAGAATTAAATCGTGAACATTATTTTTTACAACGTGGATTAACTCAGCAACAGTGCATGGATGAACTTAATTCAATTTTTGCCGATGAAGCTCCATCTAGGACCAGTGTTTATCGATGGTATGGTGAATTCAATCGTGGCCGTAGTTTACTCCAAGACGAATTTCGTGCAAGTCGTCCAACATCAGTTGTTGTTGAGACAACCTCAGGCATTAGTGGGACCAGCATACATTCAATATTGCATAAATATTTGACGGTCAAAAAAATTTCGCGTTGGATACCACACAATATGGCAATCGCTCAAAAAAAGGCTCTTGTCGATTGGTCGAAGGAAATGCTCAAAAAATACGATCGAGGTGTTTCGAAACACGTCTATGATATCGTGACAGGTTATGAATGGTGGATTTACGCGTATGAGTCCGAAAGTAAACAGCAGTCGACTGTATAGGTGTTTCAAGATGAGCCCAATCCAACAAAAGTTGTTCGCGCACGCAGCACTTCCAAGCAAATGGTCGCCTGTTTTTTCAGAAAAACTGGACATGTCGCAACCGTACCACTAGAACAACGCAGAACAGTAAATTCTGAGTGGTACACAACCATTTGTTTGGCAATTGTCTTCCAAGAAATCAGGAAAACCAACTGCCGTAGACGGATCAGTCTTCACCACGACAATGCGAGCTCCCACACATCGGCTCAAACAACCATCGTACAACAGCTAGAGATGACCTCTTTCTGGTATCTAGTGCTGTGAGAAACCGAACGGTTACGGCTCTCGAAATCATCTGCAAGAGGTGGTAAATGTAAACATAAATGAGTGGATAGTCGACTTCACGCTTCTTCTCGAACTAGAGCTACTGGACCGCAGCTTTCTCGTGTACACCGGATTGCTAGGTTGAATTTTGCACGATAAAACTTGGCTTGGACAATAGCGGATTGGAGTAGTCTATTGTTCTCTGAAGAAGGCTCAGATAGACGTGTAAGAGTGTGGCGACGACAAGGCGAGGGATATGCTCAAGCGTGCATTGCTGAGCGACTTCCATTTGGTGAAGGATCAGTTATGGCATTGAGGGGCATATCTTTTGACACTCGCACGGGGTTAGGGGTATTCATAACATCGGTTGTTATTACCTAATATACCTTAATTTTGTGGTAACCTAACCTGGCCTCGATATAGCGTTAAAGATTCGGTAGGAGATCAGGTAAGGAACCAATCAAAGTATTAGGAAATACCAGATTATCCTGGCTTCATTCTAGAAAAAGCTTAACATTTAAACCAATCACAATATTAGAATATTTAATATGCAGATATAAAACTCATGGAAAAAAGAGATCAAAACATAAATCCCCAACGCCCGAAATGGGAATTGACAGGTACCAATTTTAATCCGGCGCACGAAATGAGAAGGATTCAGGTAGTTTTTTATTACGCCCGAGTTGATAAAACACCCAAAGATTTATTGTAGCAAAAACACCCATGGAATAGAGATGATGTCCAAATTAATTGATAAATAGTCTCTAAAAATATCCGCCATTTTATCCTTATAAAATATGTAGCTCGCACTACCTGTCAGTTCAATTGCATAGGCAACTTTGTCCAATCAGTAGTCCTATTGCAATTCGTAGGTCCTTTCTTCTCATATTCTTGAGATTCTTTTTAGAAATATTTCTTACAAATCCCTTTGTCTTAAATCATCCAGAATGGCAAACATAAAATATTGCATCGTTCAATAAGTCCCGGGACTAACCCAGATATGGCGTGATTCATGTCAAATTAACCTTATTTTTTAAAAGTACAAACCTTCAAGTGACATGTGTCAAAATTTCATGTCAGTAGAACAATAAACAACAAAGCTACTGTGCATTTGTTCAAAAAATGGAAAAAAACGAATATCGTGTGTTAATAAAACATTGCTATTTAATGGGAAAAAATACAGTGCAAGCTCAGCAATGGCTTGAAAAGTGTTATCCAGGCTCTGCTTCCCCACCCACCATCCTCTCCAGATCTGGCACCCAGTGACTACTAACTCTTTACTGATCTCAAAAGGATGCTCCAGGGAAGAAGATTTGGCTCGAATGAGGAAGTAATAGCTGAGACTGAAGCTTATTTTTAAGCCAAGGAGAAATCCTTCTACAAGCATGGTACCGAAAAGTTAGAAAAGCGTTGGATTGTTGATTGTATCGCACTTTAAGGTGATTATGTTGATGAATAAAAAAGATTTTTTCGAAAAAAAGTGTTTTTTTACTAGTTAGTCCCGGGACTTATTGAACGATGTGTTAGTTACCTGACAGAGTTATTTTTAGAGACGACACTAACATACCTTTATGCATGATAATGTCACACTGTCGAATAGTTACTGCGCATCTCGACCAAGTTTGTTTGGCCTGCCCTACAGTTCAAATTTAAATCCAATAGAACATGATTGGGATAAAATAGAAAGACATTTGCGTAGACATGTGTCGGCCCCCATAAATTCTTGAAAGCTTCACCATATACTGGTGCAGAAATGGGAAAATCTTCTACAGAATGTGATCCAAAGCATGCCCTGTAATTTGCAGGCTATCACTGCCAGAGCAGGGAATACACGCTACTAAATTCTTTTGTTTTAAAGAAAATCATGTCAAAGTAAAATTGTTCATTTTCTTTACTTAGCCACAAAATATATAATATAAACCAGAGTATCGACTCTATATGGAGGGGGTAAGCATCCATTTGCAGGTATCGCCATGACACTTTAGGAGTATCCATAGCCGTCGCCGTTAGTTTTGGTTAAGGTAGGCAGTTGGTTGTATGTGAATAAATCAGTGGTGGCGTTTGTATTGTGTGGAAAAGTGCATTAAACTATTTAATTCAGGTACAGAAAACTGCGAAGGAGATGCGGAACAAATGTTACTTACTTTAAATGACATTAAAATAAATACTACTGATGCATGTACTCCTTCTCAGTGTTCTGTATCTGATAAAGATACAGATTGATGTGTGTTTTTTTAATTATTGATATCCTTCCTTACTAACGAGGAAAATTGCGTGCAAGACATACATATTCGGTCATTTATTTTGCGTAGAAATTTTATTTATATAATTTAAACTAAAAAACCAATTTTACTTTTTTTAAAAACAAATAAATCAACGTTTAGTTATTCCATGTTTCTAAAATAACAATTATCTCAACAATAAAGAAAAATTTCAAGTACGGGTCTTATTTATAATAACAATTTTTTTAGTACTACCCTGAGCTTATATCACAAAACAGAATATTGGTTACCACAAAACAGACTAATCAATTTTCTGTTTTGTGGTTTATACTCCCAAAAAATGACCGCTCTTGTCTTATAAACATCAAAGGTGCCGACAGCGAGTCGATACTCTGGTTTGTATTATATACTCTGTGACTTAGCACTTTAAGTTAAAATTGTTCATTTTATTACTTTCAACAAACTTTGAACTACAAAACCTGTTTTTATTCAAGCAATTCGTTAGTAAACTGTAAAAATGTCTATTGGGTGACCCGAATCTTATGCTCGGTAGTGTATTATTAATTATTTAGTATCTAAAAAAGTAACTTAAGATACTTTTTTAAAAAGTAACTTATCTTGTATCTAGATACTTTTCCAAAGTATCTTTGACAGCTCTGATTACAAATAAGCTGTGGGCGATAATAACAATGATAATGGGTGGGTAATTTATAGTGAATAACCCTGTACACACGTATAATTTTGGTTATTATTGAACGGCATAAAATAAAACGAACTTACAATATGGTCTGTCCACATATTTAATAGACTTTCCAAAAAAGATTTTGTCTGTAATAACGAAGACTTATTAAGTTGCTCTTGTCTAAGATCATAATCATCGTGCATAGGATGCATTAGTGCACAAATAACATCGATGGCAGCTTGTGTTACAGCAAAGTCATTCCTTTTTAAGGCCGTTATTACTTTATGGCCAATGGCTTCTCTAAAACTAAAAAATACATATTTAATATTGCTCACGAAATGAAAAACCACTAAGCAATCATTTAAGCATTTATCATATTATTAAAAAGTGTGAGAAGGCATGGTATAAGATTTTTATTCAATTTAATATTATTATTTATTAATGTTTAGTCTTCTCCAAATTAGCGTATATTATAAACAAATGTAATACATATTACCACGTTGGAGACACATTTAAGAAGACGATTTTTGGAGTTTACCTGCTTAGAAAATAATTTAAATAATCATAATAAAAAACATATAATTAAAAATAAAAAGAAAATAGAAGTGTAAATTCCTTGTTTTAAATTTTCTTACCCAGGTAATTTAGTGAATGATGCATAGCCTATTTTGCTCGCTACCAGCCGTCTGAGAGCTTGAAATTGAGCTTCTAGCTCTGCCACACTAATTGTTTTTTGATCACCTTCTTTAGATACCAAAGACTGCAAAACTCCTGTGATTAACTTTTCTTTATTTTCAGAAAAGATTCCCTAAAAAAGAGTGAACAGTGGTTTATCTGATGACAAAATTACAAAAAGTGAATATTCCAGTGATTTGGGACAAGGAGAACATGCTTGAACCACTGCAGTTTTAAAATAATTGGCATTCACTGGAGACAACCATGGTTATCTTTCATTTGATAATGCACATTTACGGTTTATTATTGTTTAAGAGAGTATTACTCGGGTTCTCGAGTTTCTGAGGGAGGCAGCGGTGAGAGACGACGGAGGAAATTTACAAGTAAGGGGTGTGTACATCTTACTACTGAATAAACACCACTACTCGTATGTTGTCGAAGAGGGTTTGTTTAAAATATTACAGCCGCTTGACCAAAGTATTTTATATATTCTATTTAGAATATAGGTGCATTCATTTTAGTGTGATTTGTTTTTGTTTTTAGTGTTTTGGTTGTGTATTGAATATTTTGCTAATTATTTTTTGACTTTTGTGATTATTTCTGTGATTACTTTCGAATATATACATCAGGTAAATTTTTTTTGAACAAACAGATGAAAATGTGCTTAATATATTTTGCGAATCAGGTAATATCTGAAATGTCTCCAAAGAAAACCAATGATCCTGTTCATCGAAGAGGAAGTAAGTCCTAATTAAGGCTATCGACAAGAAAGTATAAGAGAAACTGTTTTCCAAAAAAAATCAGGTAAGTCAACTATTTACCGTAAAAATAAATATTTTACTTAGAGATAAGGATATAAAATAACATAATGGTTAGGTACTTTTGTTATGACGAAATTTTACTTTGGTGATTGATAAAATTACTTTTTTGAACAAACCTGAAGCTTTGTCTGAGCTTCGAAACATTGTTGAATGTGAAAATTATGAGATGTGGTTTATTTATTGATAAACATTTTCAGTTTTTAGGAGCAATTCCGGATGGCATTACCTATAAAATGTCCATATTCTGCCAGAAATAGGACACCCGAAGAAGGAATTCAGAGAAGAAGAATTACGTTTTGGAACAAGACGGGTAAGATAAACAAAAAACACAAATGGTTTTACCAAATACAAGGGCAAATTCGTGTGACTAAGTCGGATGCCGGCATTTTTGCCGTTTGGACCCCACTTGGACTAAAACATGAAATCATTTCAAAGTATGACCATTTCTGGATTAATAACATGTCTACTACAAGAACTAGTAGACAGTCGTAAAGCCATAAATATGGAGATTCGTAATTCAGTTTATGTAACGGAAGCATTTATAAAAGAAATCTTTAAAGTAAAATGTTTATATATACCCTCTTACCCTCTTAAAACAAAAATTTGCGTACGATACGCAAATGCGTTTTAAAATGAAAATTTTTATAAGTGCAAAATATAAAAAAATATATTATATTTCTCTATGTTACAGATGTTTCAACTAGTAATTATTAAGCTTTGTGACAGATGTCGGATTTTCCGGAAGCGTTTTCAGGAGCTCGGTGTTTTTGATCAAAAAAACGTCGCTCCTAAAAATTAGCTTTTGGGTCTTGTAATTCATTGAAACATATTTTGGCACAAAAAAGCTGTTTCAAGAAGTATAAGAAATAGATATTTAATTTTAATAATTCAGAAAAAGTTTTGAATTCGAAAAATAAATTGTTCTTTGATAATATTAAAAATTACTCACTTCTTGTGTAATGCTATACAGAAGTCCACTGTAGGGAATATTAGTATTAAATCGTCTCAAACATTGGGAAAATGATTTAGTAGAAGGTGGATTCATGAGCAATTTAAGAAGTAAAATTTCTGCGTCTTCATCCACGGGTATACTTAATGGACTTAATCTTAAACCCCTTTCGGTAGGAACCATTGTTACATGGACGTCTTTATTACCAGCAGCTCTAACTCCATCTAATAACGAAGCTAATAAAGAATCCCTAAAATTACAAAAAAATATTTGCATTTACAAAAAAAATATACAAAAAATGATTAACCAAATTAATCATATTCATAAGGTATAGGTCGTTTTAATTTGAGCAACAAAAAAGTCAATTAAGATTTAATTAGAAAATATCAGGAGCAATCTCTGGGTTTGCAAAAATTGATATTGGATAATTTTTTTAGTTCAGTAAAACCTGTCTATAACGGCCACTGAAAATGAAAGAACTATTAGCCGTTATATAAAGGTGGCCGCTATTGTTAGGTTTTGCAGTCGACAAATAAAAAATATTTGGATTTTTGGTTATTTTATCAATTAAAGCAAATATAATTCTATATATAAACGGAAAACTACTAAAATTGCTTTAATATATGTACTACATAATACAAAACATAAAACTACATACATACTATCCTAGGAAAAAAACAGATGTTAAGCTTTTTTAAAGTAGATGTCAATGTTTGTTTGTTTTTCATTTTTTAGCTTTAATTTAAGAACCTCAGCTTAATATTTAAGTAAAATTCGAGACACATCCATAAATATTTCAACATTATTTTTGAATAATTAATAATTTTCTACGTCTCTCAATTTTTCACACACTTCGCTCATATTAGATAAAGTGGATATTGGTGTTTCACATTCATCCACATCACTATTGTCAGAATTGTCTTTTATATCATTATCGCCCAGTTCTTCAATAATGTCCGTAATACTGAAGTTAGGGCTCTCTGTAGGTATATTATCGTCAAAGGAAGCAAATTCATCCAAATCTAAAATTTCTTTACGGACTGTAGGGAAAAGATGGACAAGGGGTATATTATCCTCATCATCAAAATGTGAATCTTCTTGGATAATATCGGAGAAGCCGGGTTTAGAAAAACATGTCTTAACTGTAGCAGGAAACACTTTTTTCCAAGCAGCTGTAATCCAGATAAGTGCATTGGATAAATGTTTTTTTCGCAATTCTCGAAATCACATCCACTGTCAATAAAAGCTAGAAGTCTTCTAATGAAAAAATTACAGTAAATCAATTTGAAATTCTGAATTATTCCTTGATCTAAGGGCTGGCAATGTGTATCCAGGAAAAGAAGCATTCTGTTTTTTCATTCTATTGTCAAATTTATGCAGCCATCTTATCATAATTTCTGTTGTCATCCAAGCCTTTTTGTTAGAAACCCATTCTAAGGGTAATTTATCAACATGACTATCCTTAAAACAGCGGGGATTTTTACTTTTTCCAATTACTGATGGATCTTTCTCACCTTTGTTTTGCTGCCTTCTGCCTTGCACATTTTTCATTTTTTAATGCAAATGTCTTGTTAGGCATGGCTCGGTAATATAGTCCAGTTTCGTCACCATTGTATAAATCTTGTGGAGAATAATTCTTTAATATCAATGGTAACTTGGTTTTCCAATCCTCTATGTCGTCCAAATTAACCTCTGCAGACTCACCACAAATTGATTTAAAAGTTCTATTATGACGCTTTCAGAAACTTTCCAACCATCCATTTGATGCTGCAAAATTTTCCATCTTTAAACTGCTTACTGCCTCGATTGCGTTTTCTTTAAGTAGCGGCCCAGATATTGGAATTGCTTTATTTCTGGCTTGGCAAAACCAATTGTAGACGACTTGATCCACTACCAATCCTGATTTCGGAAACTTTCGTTTTTGCTCCAAGTTAACACCTTCCTCAACATTCTTTTTTGACTCACTTTTATTTTTTATAATATCGTTAATTTGAATTTTACCAACCCCATGTTTTTCGGCCAACTTTCGCGAACTTAAGCCATACTTTTCACTTTCGGCGATTATATTTATTTTGTCTTTTAGCGACAAACGTTTTCTCTTTTGCGACATATTTTTATAGCAACTTAAGAACCTTTCGAACACGGAGAGAGCTTTAAACTAACGAAATATGTATGTAACAGAAAGACCGAGCTACTAATAATGCAGATAATTTCATCCCTTTTTAGGTAGGTAGATACCTATTTGAATATCTAATAATATTGGGTATTTCCATCAACAAATAGACTAAAATATTTTGGCCGATATTAACAGGTAAATTTCTATAAAATTGGCTTTAAAAATTTTAGATTATTTGGCCGCGGTCGCATTATAAAGGTGTCCGTAAATACTATTGGAATTGGCAGCTTTTGACAGGTGGCCGTTGACACAGGTTTTACTGTTGTTAACTTTTTGAATCTCGCCAAATATATCTAATATAAAAATTAAAAACTTTAGATTTCTCGATTTTGTTACAAATAATATTATTTCGAAACGAATGACCTTAAAACTCATATAGGTTTAGATGTAATAAATAAAATTGCAATTTAAAAAATACAAAAAAAAAACAAGGAACAATCTGTAGGTTTTAAAAAAATGATATTTGCAAATTGACAGAATTAAATATAAGTTTTTATTTTTTTTTGTAAAGCCAATGTCGCCAACGAACGAGTTTTAATTTACTTATTTGTAAAATGTTTTTACAATTAACATGAGTTTATTATTTTATTTTTAATAATTTTTAAAAACTCAACCCAGTAAGTTTATTATTTTGAAAAATAAACTGAATTGAGCTATTAAACATAGAGATTTGTTGTTTAAACATCTTTGTTTTTTATAAACTTTAGTAATTCTTTTGGTTTTCAAATCTTCTGGTCACCCCTTTTACTATTGTAGTATATATGATAGAACAGGTCCCTTGAGTTATACACATTTATTATTATTATTTATTATATTATTTATATATTATTATTATTATTTAATTAATTTTTACTTCCTTTTAAAATTCCTTAAAGAAACTTTTATTATTTTGTATAATAATGGACACATCTACTTTATACATATTTAGAATTTTTATTTCAATCAGATGTTTTTCGTTCTGTTTTCTGTTTTTGTGTGATTTTTAAAAACTTCTAATTATCACATTTTCATATACTCGACTTTTGGTAAAAATTTCGAAAAAATTCATCTAGGAGACTGTTGTTTCTTTAAATCGTAAAAAACATTTAAAAAATTTGAAATAATAAAAGTCACTCAAATCCTAGACTTTGACCCTGGCGGATTTGATAGTTCTCACTATTCGCGGAAATTTTTCCGATAGTTGGCGCTGCAGTATCTGTCAGTGAAATGGGGAAAACAATAATATCAGCCAATAAAAATAAGGCTCCCAAATTTATATTTTTAAAAATTCACAAAATTAAATATCAGTTTTTAATTTTTTTTAAACGTTGAAAGAGTGCACCAAAAAAACAGCCTTAAGAGTTGATAGGCATCCTCAAAACAAAGTTTATCGTCAGATGCTGGTTTTTAGCGAAAAAAAAAATATTGGTGATTAAGGACCTCCATAAAGTATGATAGCATGTAGCATGAAAAATCCCTACAAGTGAGCATTAGAAGAATATTGGGAAATTTATAGATAAAAATAAATATGTTCGAATTGTTCTACAAAAACTAGGTCGATATTAGAGATTATTTGTTTTGTTTTTACAAGATGAAACCTTATATTTTCAAAGATAAGAATAATAACGCCCCCTTTACTATCATATCCATTTTTTTTATTAGAATTACATCATATATTATTAATATACACCAGTCAACAAAAATAAATACAGAAATATTGAAATTTAAAAGCTTGGGGGAAGAGATAGGGAAATAGAAAACTGTAGCAATAACACAAATACAGGGTGTCCCATATTGATCTTCACCTAGAAGTTTATGGGGAACGGATAATACTAGATGGATGAAATTTGGTATACAGGGGTTTTCGATACTTCTGAATTCAACTAAAATATTTTCAAATTTATAGCACTTCCGATTATACCGGAAATTGACACCAACTTCACTATTTTAAATGGAATACTACATTTTTTTCTTTTTTTGGTTAGACGATTAAATTTAAGGGCCACTTTATGTAAGATACCAGGTACCTAAAATTTACAGTTTTAGAGAAATTTAAGTTTTTTGAAAAAAAATTCCAAAAAGACGATTAATAAAATATCAAAGTATTTCAATTATCTAATTGATAAAATTTAAAAATTATTACATCCTTTTTCACCTAAGGGCCTAAATTATAAGTTATAGTGTTTAAATAAGAAATTAATAATACGTTGAGTTAAATTGTAACTTGAGAAAACGACGATTTCTTCTTTTTTTTTAAATTGCAACCCCCATTTTTTATATTTATATTTGATTCCTCATAGAAAAATAAGGTAAGTTTGTATTTACTTTCCTATATCAGTTTTTATGCGTTTGTAAGATATGACGGAAATTAGGTTTTTTGGGTACCAAAATTGTAATTTGGATTTCCTTCCTTTATTATTATTGATTTTAGTTTATTACAGAACATAAAATGAAATACTTTCTTTTTAATTTTTTATAAATTTGTTACAATAAATACTAAACACAACTAAATACAAATAACTTTTTTTATTTTTCTATATCGAATAGAGTGCTTCAATACATAATTTTTTTTAAATAATTTTTATAACACACTTTCAAAATTTCTTCCATTCACTTCCAAACATTTATTAATTCTAATTAATACTTGAGATGTCGTGGCCCTTTGTAAAAATTCCAGAGTAAGATTGTTAAAAGTGCCCCTTATCCTTTCTTGACAATAAAGTTTTCTTGTTAGGGGATAAAAATAATCCTTATTTTTGACATAACCCCAAAGGAAAAAATCCATTGGAGTCATGTCAGGGGACTGAGGAGGCCATTTAAAAGGACCATAATTAGCAACCCATTGGTCTTGAAAGGTATCATCCAAAAATGCATTCACCAAATTTGTACAATGAGGAGGAGCTCCATTATGTATTAAAATAAATTGTTGACAATTGCTGTGCTGTTAAACGGTTTAGATAAATTATTTTTATTTCCTTCAAAATTTCCAGACACTTCTCACCTAGAGACAGATAAGTTAAAAAATGTATTTTTCTAAATAATAGTATTACCATTTAAATTTCCGTCATAAAATTGAAGTGCAATGATTTGATTAAATTTTATTGCACAAAAAACATTAAATTGCCACCTATGTTGAAAACGAATATTTCTTGTTATGTACGGGTTCTGGTTACTCCAATAATGTGTATTCCTTCTGTTAAAAATACCACATTTGGTAAATTTTGCCTCATCGCAACATATAACATTTTCCAAAAAAAAAAAATCATCTTCCTGTGTTTTTGTTAGCATGAATTCTGCAAATTCTACTCTTTTGATAAAATTTCGTTCGTTGATATTATGTTGTAAAACAAAAAAGTAGGGATGAAATTTATGGTTTTGCAAAATTCTGTGCAATGATGTTTTTGATATGCCCAGAGAAAGGTTCAAAGCACTCTATTGGATATAGAAAAATAATTTGTATTTAGTTGTGTTTAGTATTGGATTCAACCACATTTGAGATGGATGACCTATCTAATTTATAATTTTATTTGATTAATACAAGATATTTTTCAGATCTTTTTCTAAAGAGTGATGAAACGTAGTTTTGTTGTATAAGGGTACATAATGTATTTTATAATGTTTTAATATTTGATATTTGAAGTATTTACAAATGTTTATATATTAAATAGTTACTTACCTATCTGTGGTTGTATAGGTTCTAGATTGCCCGTTTAAATATTCAACAGTAAATAATTGTGGATTAACATTGTCTCGCACAAGAGCAAAAATGTTATTTAAGGGCTGCAGCGTACAAATGCTGTATGTTTGTGGATCTCGTTCTAGAATACAATGTTCTGAAAGGCACAGCGTTCGCCGAACTGGTTCAGTATGCCTAGATTTTTGGATCTTATAGACTGAAAACTCCGATACAGCAGTTATATAATCATCATCACTAAAACAGAAATTAAAAACCCTTATTACATTATTTATAGATGAACATTTTTATTTGAATGGATAAAATATACACATCAACATTTACACTGCATCACTTCAAATTTTTCAAAATAAGCGTGCGTCTAAAACAAAAATAAACACTGTCACTCTACTTTTAGATAATATTTAATTAAAAAAATCATAAAATAAATTTAGCAAAGACATTTATTCCTAAATAAATTTATTCCTAAATAAAAAAATTAAATACATGATCTGTATAAATAACAAAAGTTTAATTTATATTAAATTAAGTTTCTGTTAAAAAAAAAGTTTAACAAAAGACAATTAATATTCAGTCGATCCTCCTCTTGCTTTTATACAAGCATCTATTCTTCGGGGAACACTTTCAATTAGATTGTTTATAAGCTACTAAGGAATATTCTCCCAAATCTCGGTAGCAGCATGGACAAGGACTGTCGAACTCTTTTTTTTAACATATCCCATGCATGTTCGATAGGATTTAGATCTGTAGACTTTGGTGGCCACTGTAAACTAACAATATCCTCGGTTTCCTTAAACTCAATAACCCTTTGGGCGCGATGTGATGGCGCGATGTCGTCCATAAACAAGAAATGTTGTCCTACAGCACCTCTCCATAAACGAACGACTGGGTTTAACACGGAATCGATGTATACTTGACCAGTCATGTTGCCAGGGATCAAATTAAGAGGTGTCCGACCATTCCATATTATACCTCCTCAAAACATTGCACTACCACATTGAAAAGGGACAACTTCTTGGTAATTAGTGGATCTATATTGACGTCCTGGAACTCCCTAAACATGTACCCGACGATCGACAGACACTAAACCAATCCTGGTTTCATCCGAAATCATCACATTCTGCCATTGATCTAAACTCCAGTTTTGGTCCTCCTGGCACCAATTCAAGCAAGCAACCTCATTATCATTTAGATTGGATAGGTCATCCATCTCAAATGTGGCTGAATCCAATAGAAAAGATCCAATAAAACTCAAAGTCAAAACCACAGACTTTTATTCAATTAATGTACAATTATTGCAACTAGTTTTGGTCTAGATCAGACCATCATCAGGCAGAGTCACAAGAGTAGAAGTGGAGGGTGTTAACACAACGTAGATAGGTGAAGATTTGTAATGTTACATTCCATTAAGGGGTGGTTTTGAATATTGTGTGTGGTTTTAAAAAAATTTTTCTTTTTTAATAAATAATAAAATTTGTCAAGAAATAATAAGATATGGGGATTTTTTGGGGGGAAGTCTACTAAATGAAGTAAGAGGGGAATTTAATATGTCCCTACTTGATGGAATAAAAAACCATAAGTAGGGTAGGAGTTAAGGGGAAGAGGGAATTAGGGATTATGTCCCACTAGAAGGAATAAAAAACCAACAGTAGGACGAAGGAGAGGGTGGAGGGTTCCCACTGCATGGAATAAAAAACCAAGAGTGGGAAGGGATTTAAGGTTAATTTTTTAAAAAAGGGTTGAGAATATTCAAGGTGAAGGGGGGTATAATAGAAAACAAAGAAACCACAATGGAAGTAGAAAAGACTAGTGATAGTCCAAGTTTTTTAAAATAAAATGGAAACACAGGACGGATGGTCCAGTCGTAGAAGGTAGATTTTCGAATTTTCCCACTCTTGGTTTTTTATTCCATGCAGTGGGAACCCTCCACCCTCTCCTTCGTCCTACTGTTGGTTTTTTATTCCTTCTAGTGGGACATAATCCCTAATTCCCTCTTCCCCTTAACTCCTACCCTACTTATGGTTTTTTATTCCATCAAGTAGGGACATATTAAATTCCCCTCTTACTTCATTTAGTAGACTTCCCCCCAAAAAATCCCCATATCTTATTATTTCTTGACAAATTTTATTATTTATTAAAAAAGAAAATTTTTTTAAAACCACACACAATATTCAAAACCACCCCTTAATGGAATGTAACATTACAAATCTTCACCTATCTACGTTGTGTTAACACCCTCCACTTCTACTCTTGTGACTCTGCCTGATGATGGTCTGATCTAGACCGAAACTAGTTGCAATAATTGTACATTAATTGAATAAAAGTCTGTGGTTTTGACTTTGAGTTTTATTGGATTTTTTCATTATCATTTGTTAATTTTAAAACTTTTAAAGGTCTACAGGCCCTTAAATTAGCATTATGAAGTCTTCTAATGGTTTGACCAGTAACTTCAATTTGGTGTGCTTCCTGAAATTGCTCTCTGATGGTCTCGGCAGAAATGTTCGGGTTTCTTCGGGCCAATTGAACAATAAATCAATCTTGATTAGGGGTTGTAATGCGATGGCGACTTGCTCTTGGTCGATTTTCCAGGTTTCCGAGTTCTAAATACCGCCGGTAGGTTCTCGATACATCACTTTGGTTGACCCCAACAATTGCAGCAATCAAAATAAAAATCAGCTTTTTAATCTCTTATTAGTTGCTAACAAAAAGAAACTCTTGACTTTTTTTCGTTAGACAAACGGTTTTGGATTGAAAAAATAAAATAGGTTTACATGGGGCGCCCATACCTCGAAACATACTCGAAACCTATTTTATTTTTTCAATCCAAAACCGTTTGTATAACGAAAAAAAGTCAAGAGGTTCTTTTTGTTAGCAACTAATAAGAGATTAAAAAGATGATTTTTATTTTGATAAAAAACAGTGGCGTGCCATTTTTTAATGTAATAAAATTATATTTTGGTCAATATCAACGGTTCAAAAAAAGGTAGATGATTCATTCTGTTCATTAAATTATAGAGAAATTTATCCTCTTTTAAAATATATAAAAATTGATATACCATTACATTTGTTTTTTTTTTGAAAAAAACTCAAAAATTTGCTATCATTTCAGTTAACGCCATCTAGCGGCGACAGCAAAAGTCAAAGATTCAAAACCAAATAAAAATTGTATATTGTAAATTATGCTCTTTCATATGAGCCTAAGTTTGCTAAAATCGGTCAAAAGAAACGAGAGAAATCTTGGTTTGTTTATAAAAAAAAAATTGAACTTCCCCCACCGCTTTATTTTGATAGATAGAACATAACGTTTTAGACAAAAAATATGGGGAAATGGTCAGTAAATATGAAAATGATATCATCGATATACTTTCATTATGCAAAATTCTATACAAATCCCATTTTTCGACTTGGTGTTGGTTGTTACGCCCTCTAGCGGACGTTTGACAAACTCGAAAATAATTTACAGCGATTTCTCTTGGCGACTTTTATCATGATTTTTTTTTCTCAAACATATACGACCACTATCTATCTTTGAAATCACTTGGAAAGGCATTTAAAATAAAAAGTACAGTAATTACAAAAATAAAAGTCTTAGGTAAAGGACACAGCTGACTAAATAATATTTTCTAGCGGTCAGAAGACACTTCAATGTTATCACTTGCAGCGTTTTTTGTTCTTTTTTAAGCCATAGTTTGAATTAAAAATATAAACACAAAATATATTGTTCAGAATTAAGAATTTTAGGGTGATGCAGTATAAATGTTGAGATTAATGTGAATAATTCAATTATTAAATTTACTTAATATTTGTCATTAATTGATATTAATCAAATTTAACGCGAAACATTAAAGATATTGGACATTATATTTATACTTGCCTATATTTTCCAAATCTTTGTCCTTGGAAGTCTTCCAATGTTATTGGGGTACTAAGGACCTTAATATTTATTCCCAAATTTAATGTTGCCGACTCCAAAATTTTAATTTTAATGTCTTCATAATCTGAAGATTGGAATAAATGTAAACGACCAAATCCTCCACATACTATCACAAATCCTCCTATAAATTACCAATTGAGTAGATACAATACATTATGTCATAGTATACCGGGTGTCCCAGAAGTTTCTGACCCCTTTTAAGTGCAAATATATCGGAACTTAAAAACCATAGGGAGGTGCGGTTATCAAGGAACAATTTCTTTTTATATATAGTTTTTCAGGATATATGTTTAATTAGTAAAATCTTATATAGGGTGTTTAAAAAAAAGGGGGTTTTTAAATGCAAATATCATCGTTTTTTTAATGGAACACCCTACCTATATATTTTTATTCTATCTGAAAGACAAACTCTTTCCCTTTGAGAAAATGTATAATTTCTTAAAATTTAAATGAAAAATAAGTGAGTTATTTGATTTTTTAGAATAGGCTGTTATATAGGCATCTACGGGTTTCAATGTAGAAGTAGGCTTTGGGATTTTTATAGATTCAACAAACTGACACAACGAACTGTCAAAGTAATTCATTGCGATTTGTTTTCGACTTATTTTCAATAATGGTGCGATTTAGTTCACGTGAAAAATGAAAAACTGTGTTTTTGTATGCTAAGTATGAATCAGTTGTTACTACCAAAAGAAGATTTCGTCAGGTACCTATTTAGGAAGCATCCACCTTCAAAAAACAGCATTAAAAAATGGTACACTGCATGTCTACAAAATGGATCTATTAAAAGGAAGAAATATCAAACACGTAATGGTGATATATTTTAAATAGACTCTTACGTATTCAGGAAACATTACAAGAACATAATAATCAAATATCTCTTAACAAAGTATCATCCACAACTGGAATTTCAAAATCCGAAGTTCAGAAATGTATGAAGGTATTGAAGTTAACTCCTTATATAAAATACAGATACACCAAAAATATATGAAAGGGATTTTCAAACCAGAATTTTTTTTCTGAGACATTACTAGATTTATTTAGAGAAGTTCCTGATGTTTTACTTATAATGTCAGATGAGGCTGGATTTCATTTAAACGGGAGATGTAATAAACATAATTGTCGCATATGGGGGTCTGAAAATCCAAGGGTAATTGAGGAATACGAAAGAGATTTACCAAAGTTGAACGTTTGGTGTGGCGTTTCTAAAGAAAAAATATATGGACCGTTCTTCTTTCAAGAAACTACAATTACTGGTAATATCTACACAGACATGTTACAAAATTACCTATATCCACAACTGGAACAAGATGACATAAATTCAGTTTACTCTCAGCAAGACGGTGCACCAACACACTATTCACTTGTGGCTAGAAATTCTTTAACAGAAACATTTGGAGATAGGTGGATTAGGAGAGCTGGACCAATTCTTTTCAGAACTTTTTATTCAGGTGACAAAAATGTAGAGACCAAAATGGACAACACTTAGAACATCTTTCAGATAGAATAAAAATATATAGGGTGTTCCATTAAAAAAATAGACGACATTTGCATTTAAAAAACACCTTTTTTTAAAACGCCCTATATAAGATTTTACTAATTAAATATGTATACTGAAAAAAACTTTATTTGCAGAGAAATTGTTCCTCGAAAACCGCACCTCTCTATGGTTTTTAAGTTTCGATATATTTGCACTTAAAATGGGTCAGAAACTTCTGGCGCACCCGATATTACGTAACTCGTAGGATAAGAAGCCAATTACCCTTGAGCGATCATTCTCGAGGAAACATAATTGGCATTATCTTCGAGATGCGTACTATACTTTTTCTACGACTGACCATAGAAAATAACGATACAATATACTTGTTTGAGATAATGGCTTTGGAAAATAAACTCATTCATTCGGTCAGAACTTTGATCAATCAGATTATTTGAAAATTGGTGACATTATACCTTACTTTATTGACTTTTGTGGGGATAGTAAAGTTGTTCATTATTAAACATGATAGAAAAATACAGGGACTACTTGATTACAACTAAATCATCTCAATCAATTTGACAGAATGTGAGGTAAACTGATGCAAAGACAAAATGAACAAATATTTTTCCTTATTCATTTAATAGTCCACCTACTTATTCAAATATGAAAATCAATTGACTTATCCATGTATTAGTAGAAAAATAACATTTCCCTGATTTAATAATAGTTAAAATATCCTCAATTCTCATATTTTTAATAGTGGCACAGATAAAATATAATGAATGTATTTAAATGGTCCATATACAAAAATAACAATTTTTTTATTTTGAAAGAATAAATAATTTGTCAATATTCAGAAATCTTACTTTAAGAATTCAATGAGTTTTTCATTGATCCAAATTTAAAACATACTTAAGCCTGATAAAAAAATAGCATGATTTTTAAACTTCTGTATCTGATCTAATATGTAAACGGTTTTGATATTATTTTGATATTTGTAGGTCAAATAGTTACATTGTACATAGCTATGATTTCAATTGAAGTATTTGAGTAAATAACATAAAAGAATAGTTGTATTGTAAATATTGTTTGAAATTGTAACAAAAAGTGTTCAAAAACTTTACATACCACATGACACTGATAACCGATATTCGATGATCTATTATACTGATAAAACAAATTTAACAAATATCCACATAAAAAAGAAACAATATTTATGAAAGATTGCACAGAGAATCTACTTTTTGTCAAAGCAACTAAAAAGGAGGTATATAAAGGTAAGATTTAAAGGAGATATATAAATGTAAGAATTAGTGTGAGTCAAAATAATTACAAAAAATTTAATTAAAAATCAAACCTAAAACTTTTTAATTGAATGTTTGTTGTACTTTTCACCAATATCAACCATACCTATCATAAAAATATTAGGAGTCAAAATTTAGTTAAGCAACAAAAAATACAAAAGGAAAATCAAAGAAAATACAAAATTTTTACAAAACACAAACTGAAACTGTAAAATAAAACCACTCTTATATGGTAGTTAATTTGTTTTACTCATTGCAAGATTACATTAACATTTCATATCATCTATGACTGCCAAAGTGATTTGGATTTGCCATTGTTTCATAACATTGAGCAAATCTACAAGTCATAATATTGTATTTATCAAAATTTTTCTTTGAAAATTTCACACTTCAACTTTTAAAACAATAAAATGTCTTTATTTTGTCTAGTTACCACAGTAACTAAAATAAATTTCGAAAATTTTCATGAGCTTGGTGTTTTTGAAAGCCTTGGTTACAAACACCTCACTCCTAAAAATTAGCTTTTGGATCTTGTAAGGTAAACAACCATTTTAATTTAGAGTGGTGAAATATACAATTAAATTTAATTTATTATCAATAATAATTTTTTTTACATTCTTTGTATCAAATCTTACTTTTTGGAAGACCATCATACACAAATTAAACCAAACCAAACTTACCTGGATAATCAGAAACAGTGCATATTCCTTCAAAATCCTTAAAATTATAACAGGCAAGAACTGTATTGCTAGTAGGATCTAGCTGGTCCAATGAATATGATGTTACCTCAAGTACAACTGGAAGTCTTGTATCTGACCAATGATGTTTGTAGGCATGATACCTCTAAAATAATAATCTCATTATCTCTTAAATATATTTGCATATTTGGTAATTTATATGTATATTAATAGGTAGAGTTTAACATAATCATCATATTAAAAAAATATAAATTAGAAGATATAAAGTTAATTGGGTTATTTATAGGGGATTAGGGTACAATAACAAACTTTTTGTATGGTATCCTTTGTATATTATGCAGCATGAATTGTCAGGAAGGTATTTAATTCTTTTGAAAAAATTTTATATATATATATACATACATAGAATAATTTATAACAATAAAATAACTACTAAAAGTATATTTAGGTAATATTCCACCTACTTTTTGTTACATTAAAAACTTTACATTCAGTACTATGTTCAAAAGTTTAAACTGCAATAAATACAGACATGGAAAGCTACTTCAAAGTATAACTTACCATAACTTCTTTAGGTTTTTCAGAAAAATGGTTCCTAAACTTCAAAGCTTCTGTTAATAAATGTGTTCTGAGCTCATACGAAAAAGTCATTTTGTCAATTTTTCGCTCCTTCCTCATAGTAATTTGGAATTCATTATGATTACCTGATTTTAAAGGACTGATAGATATAAAATCACTATAAGGCCATCTGTTTGTAATTTCCAAATTGTTTGGGTTATAAGTAGTAATACCTTGTGTCCCCACAGAAAAGATTCTCTTGTATCTAAAACATCATTTTGCTAATATATTAAACATAAGAAGAAATGTTCCGGTACTTACTTTCCTTTCCAAGTTGTGTGTTTAGTACAAAAGAAACATGCAACATCTTGATTATCTTTTACAGGCATCATATTGCTAGTTTCTTTATAAAATTTAAAATTTTAAAGAAAATAGCCCGCAATGTCGGCATAAATTATTTACCTAAATTACAATTAAATAAAGAAAAAACGATTGTAGGCAATACGAATTAAAACTACAAACTGCCTTAATTCATAATGCAAAGCAAACACAATTATTGTTCTTCACAAAAACATTTTGGGGGTGTCAGCTGTTGATTATGGTTGATTACTCAAAACACAATTAATTGTCAAAAATTCGATTTGACATTGGACATATAATTTACCGTAATTTCGCGACCGAGGAATCAAGAAACATCTCATTTTCGCGACGAAGTAATGACGTCATACGATGTAATTTCCATTTCGTTGGAAGCACAAAGCACATTTCGATAATCTATATAGGACACTTTGACGGGGAGATACTGGGTTCATCAGGGGCAGCGGGTCTTATTACACAATGACCAAAAGATTAATTAAGATTATGGGTTTATTCTCAAAAATTCTAGTATTTTCCGATAGAAGAAGAGGCGATAGTGTCATGCCATATTTCTCCGGTATCCCAATGCGTTAATTAAAAAAAAGAGGCTAATTTTTTGCACACCTATCTCTTTATTGAATACTCATGCGCAAATATTTTTGAATTTTCCCCTTCCACTACTAAAATATGACTACTTCTTGCCATAGAACACAACGTACTGCTACCCAGGAATACCACAATTTAAATGAAAAAAACCCTTTTAGCTCTCAAAAGATAGCTTCTATTTGCCGTATAGCCGCGTCAGCCAAGGCCATAAAACACAAATTTCGTTTGTGTACGCCGCTTGCTAGTTGTTATTGGGTTTTTCTTGTCTTTGTGTATTTAATATTAACGACTTGTGTGTGTACCTACCTTCTCTTTGGATTTACTTTACTTTGGATTACTGATTACTTTTGCATGTCATGCCAACACAATTTTATAAGGGGCACGAACATTTAGGGGGAACTACGAGAGTGGGAGTTGGTTCGCGCATGAGTATTCAATTTGTGCCATTAACGAGATGGGTCTGTAGGGATGTCTCGTAACTCTTAGCCAATCAGGACACGGCATGTCGTGACGTCACAAGTATGCTGATGTGAAGTGTACTGGCAATAAGGTTTTAAACAATAATTAATGGGAAAAATTTAATACATATAGAGAGAATGGGTAGGTCAGATACCTAAAAAAAAATATATTTCTCATTAAAACATAAATGGTTAGGGTATTAAATGAGCTACATCACAAAACGTTTGTACCTATTATATTATAAGTATTATTATATCTGTTTATTTTGGGTCTTAAACAAAACAAAGTATTACGACAAAATATATTTAGATCAAATTAATCAGTTTTATTAATAATCACTGCGTTAGTAAAAATTGAAAACTATATCTTGCAGCAGGGCCGGAACAAGGGAGGGCGTTAACACACTGGTAATAATGTAATGTTTAGGTCTATTTATAAACTTGCAGTTGCAGTTGCCGTTGCCGTTACCGCTCCCGTTGCAGTTGCCGTTCGTAGTGTCAATTTATAAACTAGATGTTTGATGATGGCCAATACTTCGAAAAAGAAAAAATAGAGAGTTGAGCGATTTTTGTTTATTTTTTTTTATTATGAGGTTTAAATTTTCGTGAAGTTTTATTAAGGATTTTTGTTACTATAATGTTAGTAACTTGTTGATATAATGGATGACGATATCTATTTAGGACATCTGGGAATACTCCTACAATTGCTTTAAGTTAAATTAAGCAAAGATGTATAATATACGCACATTCACAAACAGAGTTGAATAAATAAAACATCTTCTTGGGTTTTGATTCGTTAATACGCGAACGCCGAACTGCAAAAGATAAAACTTCGTTATGTCTGAACGTCAGGGAACGTCAAGCTCAGCGGCAAGCGGTAACGGCAACGGTGAATATAAATGTACAAATGAGAAAGCAGCTTTTTAACTTTCAACGGGAACGGCAACTGCGAGCGGCAACGGCAACTGCGAGCGGCAACGGCAACTGCAAGTTTATAAATAGACCTTAGAATCCGTTTGCTTCCGTATATAAAACGGATCCGTTTAGAATGAAAGCCTATAATTGAATCAATGTGCATTAGGCCGTCTTGAAGCTCCTTGAATGACGCATTGTCTATGTTTACAGTATGCTGTCAAAGCAATATTTGCATATTATAAATGTCAAAAATGAGCGCATAGGCGTATCATTCGGTTTTTATAAACACAAAATTAATGATTTACAACACTAAATGTATTCACATACTTGATTGGTTGGAATTTAATAAAAAAAAAACTAATATAAATTTCATTCTTTTACAGTACGTCATTGGAAACGGAAATTAAAATTGACAATTGGCCGCCATATACAAGCTCCTTTCTGGACTCAAGTCCATTTTGCAAATACTCCTTCATATTTCTTTATATTCTAAGGTTCGTTCGTATCCACAATCCACACCTCTTTCCTAGTCTAAGATCCACACAGAACACTTAATGCTTGCTGAGACCGAAACCACAGAACAAAAATAAAGGTTGAAACTCTTTCTGTTCTGTAGTTGAAACTCTTATTTCTGTTCTGTGGTTGGGGATAGGAACCTAAACCCTAAACCTAAATATTTATTACTTAATAAATTCTTAATAATACTTTACTTTTCCAGATCTATTAATAATATGTATTTTAATCCAATCAGCCGTCAGACTAAAAAAGTATTAAAATTTACAAGCGTTTTCTTATATTTTCGAAAATTAATTATTAGAAACTTTATTAAAATCGCCAAATTTTAGCATAAAAAAATTAATTTTAATATTTTAAATCCACAATAATAGTATCCCTTTGGATAGCACGTTTGGATGGATTAGTATACACACAGACACATTTTACACATGAATGGAATTCGACCTTGACGATTTCTTTTTTAATTCTATCTCTATCTAACTTTTAAGAATATACATATTATGTACCTTTAGCCTTCTTAAAAATGTCAGAAGAAAGGACCTTGAAATTATGAAATTGTCAAATCCATTATGGTGTCTTGACAGTGACGTTTATATTTACATAATTTTTTGTAAGTTTCTCATTTTAAGTGAAAATAGTGATTTGGAAAACTGTATATATATATTAACAACAAAGCTCTTATTATTATATTTCAATAATTTCAATTAAAATCCTCCGGTTGCAGTGCTAGTTTTACTAATTCATTATCCAGAGACTGAAGATGGATCTGGTTGTTTAATTTTTTGTTTAAACTAATATAAACATTATGATTTACAAATAGTCAACCCTATGCCTGTGAGAGTGTTTAGGAACGCTTGGTGTTAACAAAAAATAGGAATGTGAGTATAAAATATGCAATTTAAAAAGTTAAAAAGCTCTGTTGCTTTTACCATCATGATTGTAGAAAGTATACATTTCTTTTCAGATCCGTTTTTACGACCTAAATTCCATTGGTTACAGATAATAAAAATATTAAATTCCTTATCTCTTAAGCATCTAAATTTAAGAAGAAATTCTTCACAATTAGAATAATTTATTTTTCTTAATAAACCATATTGTTCCTACTAAGTTTCCTTTATAATATATTGTCAGATGTAAGTTTTGATATTTTTTTATTTATGTAGTAAAATATTTATTTCAAATATAATATTCTTTAAGAAATATAGGTAACTAGTTTGGGTATATTTTAATATTTCTAGTTAATTTACAAAAAAGTGCTTTAAACTATGTTTACTGTAAAAATTCAAATGATATTCATAATTTAAAATTATACAACAAAAGCCGTCTTATACAATATGCTTATTTATAATGGAAAGTACTATTATTAAATATATTTTACCCAAAATATTTAAAATTATTTTGTTTATGATAAATAAATTAAATAAATACTTATTACCTATATTTGATTAAAATATCTACTAGTTTATATATTTTATAGTATATAATAATAACAATTTATATTTAATAAAGATGCATTTCAACAAACACCTTTCTGTTATTAACATTTTAAAATTTTGCAGAGATGTTTTGTTCAAAATAATGCATATCCTAGTAATGAATGAAAAAGCATATTTATATGATTGATCAGGTAGCAATAAATAATATTTAAAAATTTTTACTACACAGTTTATAAGTTTTTGATTAATATATCTGTATTAAATTCCTATTATATCAAATAATTTATTTCTGTTAGATTTACACAGGAACACATATAATATACTTTTTTGATTTATTTAATAAAAGTTAATTAATTTCATATAATTTTATAGTAAATATACTAAATATCAAATAAGTATAAAATAGTAACACTAATAAGATTAGCCTTTATTTTAGGTCAAGGGCTTAGGTAGAGAATTGAGGTTTCCTAAAATAATGATATCATCAAGAAAATATTGCAATAGAATAATTACTTGTTTATTTGTTTAATCTAACTTGCAGATAGAGATAAAGCAAAATTTTATCAAGCTAAATCAAGATAAATGTTTTAAATTCAATTTTGAATAATTAATGCTATTGGGTACTTATTAATTTTTAAAACTATTTGCAATTTTTTTGTATTAGGCATATTCAAACTTTGTAAATATTGATCTATATTCCTAATTTTAGTAAAAATTGATTAAATAGAAAAGGAAAATGAAAACATAAAATTTCTTGAATGTTTAAAGCCTTAAAATTAGTACAAAAAGTATTTGAGAGAATAATTTAAATAAAAATGAAAATTACCAAATAATTTTAAAATACTTTAAGCTTAAAAAATTAATAAAACAAGTAAGTATTTAATATGCAAATTTGTAATAACAATTTGGTCAATAATTTAACATAGAATCATATAGTGAATTTTTCTAATATGTATAAAAAATGTATTTGTAGTTTTTGATATGCACTTTGAAAACAATGCTGTCTATCTTTATCTATCAGATAAAATGCATTTGAATCAACATATTGGATTAGTTAGTTGTGAAAAGGGTTATTAAGAGTTTATTGATTGTTTAATAATTTTAAGATGGAAAAATCAAGATTTAGTTAGGTTCTGGTGTTGATATAATAGAGTAAACTGTGAAGATATTTAGCATTACAACGGAGAAATATTGTGATAGTAGGTATATCCAAATCTAATCAATTGCTTGAAGTTGTCTGTCATTGTTCTAAACAATAGGTTAGATCTTATAAATAAATGAAAAATGAAGGTAAAAAATAATTTATGTTTTTAACTTTCTTACTTTATACACTACACAAGACTAGAGTAACATTACAATAACTTCTTCAAGATTATTGATGCAAGTTTTTATACAGTATTTAGATATTTAAATATTCTAACAGAATTTGTATACCTTAGTGTGCCTCCCTATCTTTATAAACTTTTTATTGTTTAATATTCCAATGGGGATCAAAACAAAACTTTTTTATTTTAGATATAAAGTTGTAAACACTTGTCAATAGGTACTTGGTACTTGTATTTGTTATTTATTGAAATTTGTAAACAAACCAAATAACTTGTATTGTATATTATCTAAAAATTAGTTCAAAGATATAGTTTTGAAGTTTTACTTAATTAAGTAGTTTTAACTCAAATGGTGGATTTTAAATAACAAAGGAATAAACTCAAAATATAACAAGGTAAAATTGCAAAAAAATCATCTCATTTTTGAATAGAACATATTTTGTGATTACAAAAACCAAAGATTTACAATTTTTTCTTATTTATAATTTAATCAAAAGTTAATTACCACAATTTTTTTATTTGAGTTTTCCTGACTTTTAAGATTACTGCACTCTGTTTGCTGCAGCCTTCTGAGTCATCCTAAAAACAGGCATATTTTTTACAAATTTGATCATTTTTAAAGATATACAAAAATTACATAAAACGAATTTTTAATTTACACATACACAAATAAATTTGATTTCTAATTTTTGCCAAATCTCAAATTAATTAATAATTTTAGTAGGTAAATTAAGTAATAAGAATTTCTATAAATGTGGATAAGTTCATATTTAAGATTTTATTAAACAACTAAACAATTAAAAAAAAAATTGACAAATTTATTTAAATATAATTTTGGAGACCCAAAACATAAACATAAAAAATCATGGGCTATTGTAAAAAAAATCTATCTAAAAATAATTTAAATATAACAATCAAAACAACCAACTGATGATTATTAGATTGGTTTCACTGGTATGCTTGAACTAACCTATACTATTTGAATGTGCTTTATTGACTAAGTTCTCATTTTATCTTTCTATAGAATTAGGAATATGGATGTCTAGAAATTTGCTGTCGTTGCCATTCTAGACTTTATGTGGGTTAAGGTAGGCACAAAAGATCTTAGTAGATCAAAGTGCAAAGAAGCTGTAGGTAGAACTTGTATGAAATAGACAATCTATCTATCTAATTATAACAGTATAAAAGTGTCTACTATCTACTCAAAGCACTATTAAATATCTAGAAATCTGTAGTAGGAAAGAATTAAGGTCAATTTTAACAAAATTTAGTGTTTTGAACCATATAACCTGAGTTTAAATAACCAAGTTATTGTCTTTAGAGACCAAAGGTAAACAATGTGTTCTAACTACACTTGCATACAAAATTTCTTATTATTTAGATCATACAAAATATGAATCTATCTATCAATTCCACTTCTGTCTAGAGTAATTATCAAGAGAAAATGATAGTTTACAAAGAGTAGTCATACTACACCTGCCAGTATCCATGAGGTCTGAATCTACTACCTAGAATTTTCATGTTTTGTTGGGATTTGGATGTAGTTGGAATTGGGGAGAATCAAATATGGGTGGGGTTGTTGCAGCTAAATAGTGTTAATTGTAGTGTAATGTAAAATTAAGGACAGTCACTACAAGGAATCTCCCAATACAAATGATTTAAATAATAAAAAAAGTGTAGTTAGGGGATATAGTTTTAGTTTACCTTTGGTATCTGAAGACAATAACATAATTGTCGAAACCGTTAAAAACGTGTGTGTTGCAATTAATAAAAACGCTAAAAATATTTAAATGACCCAAATTTACTCATCTTTGAAAAATTATAATTGTAAAACTAATGTTTCCCTCTCAAACATTAAATTTAGAAGTAATTTTTTTCATCTTGATTGATATAAGAAAATGACATACAGTGCGTCCATAAAGTAACGCATAAATTCATTATTGGCTGAATGAGCAATAAATTAGAAATTCCCAAAACAGGTCGATTTTTGATTTCAATTTACTATTCGGTGTTTTCCATTTTTTCAAAATCATGCAGGAAGACAGAGCAGTAATCAATTACCCCAAAAACCAAAAAAACATAAATTAAAAAAATTTTGTAGCATAGTTATTCCATCCTCAAATTCAAAAATTTGCCGCGTAAACGACTGTTGACGTCACTACTCATATGTGTCATTGAAAGCGCCATCATTTTATTGTAAACAGTGTATCTGCGAGATTGTGCGAAGTTTTTTATTTATATTTATTCTCTTTTTTCTTTATTTTTTGTTGATTTTCATAAAAATAAGTCAGTTAGACATTTTTTAATGCAAAATTCACAATATAAGTATTTACGCTGTTGCTTTTACATTTCGAAATTCAGCTGCATTGAAACCTAACCTAACCCAACCTAACCTAACCATGAAAATGTCTAAGGATGGTAAATTGTTTGACAATGCTTTCACAAACCCTACTGACGACATTTTATGATTGCATAACACAAATAAAACCAATAATTCACAATAAAATCAGAAATAAAGGCCGGTTCATGCAACGAACATTATAATTCCATTAACGTTACATTATAATTACACTTTCACTAAAAAAATGTTGTCGTTCATGCAAGACTTCATTACATTATAAATTCTGTATTAGCGCATGCGTATGTTATCCACTATTGACACTTGAAACTTATGTTATGTTCTATACATCTGCTACAATATTCAAAAAGTTCAAGTTGTTATACTACTATTCTATTTTTGATTTTGTTAAAATATTTTTTATTGCTTGTAAAACCGGCCTTCAATATCAACATAACCTAAACATAGGAATTTTGACATAAATCCGAATTCACATTTCCATGCTATCGTACTGCGCATGCGCTTTTACTGGGTCCACTAAGAATATAATGTAATGTAAATGAAAAGTTGAAAGTTCCCAACTTCTTAGTGGGCTTAATGTAATTGTAATGCCTTAGTGTGTTGCATGAACGCCTCCACTATAAATTGGGTGCTCAACTTTTCTTAATGATAATGTAATTATAATGAACGTTGCATGAACCGGCCTTTAAAGTCCAACACTCTCAATTACCACACATTAAATGTAAACAAACTGTCATCGATATGAGTTTTGACGTCACGACCGTTTCGACTTCTCTATTTGAATTTTTTGATTTTAACTTACTTTCAATTTGATATTATATAAAAAATAACCAGAATTGTTGCGTTGTAATGAGTTTAGGATTAAATATTTATAATTTACTATATGATTACAAAGGAATTTCATTGATTTATTTCTAATGAAAACACCGAATTGTTTCAAATCATAATCTAATATACAGGGTGAACCACCATATTTTCAAATGGAACCCCCCTTTTTTTTTCAATTTCCAAATTGCCTTTAGTGAGCTGATTCCAAAAATGTATAATATGTTGCTTCAAATTGGTACAGGGTGGGCAAAAATGCAAAAATGTACTTACAAAGTAATGAAAATAACGAATAAACGTAATAAACACATTAAATGAAATTATGTATTGTTATACAACTACTTTGATAAACTATCAAGAACATCCAGCATTATTCTCAATAATTGTATCTTACAGCACAGTTTTGTATTGTTAACGCTTTAGAGAAGGTACGTTCGTGAACTTTTTTTACAAAATGCCTTTAACCGAAAGTGACAGGATTGAAATATTAATGATGATTGGTATTGGCGATAAGATGCGATTATTCCATGAAATGCACCCAGATCATGAATCTATTTCACAATCTACGGTAAGTAGAATAGAGCGAAAATACAGAGAATTAGGACATGTGAGGGATGCAGCAAAGCAAGGTAGACCAAAAATTGATGAAAATATTCAACAAGACATAATTTTGTCGGCTGTAGAAAATCCACACTGTACAGTGCGAGGATTATCTAGGGATTTTGGTATTGGAAAGTCTTCAGTATCAAACATTTTCAAAAAGGTAAAATACCATCCTTATAAAGTACGTCTCATCCATGAATTGGCTGAAGACGACTTTGACCGAAGAACTGAATTCTGCGAGTATATGATGAACCAAAATAACAATTTCATTGATAACGTTTTATTTTCGACGAGGAAACGTTTTATTTGAACGGTCATGTTAACCGGCAAAACACCGGTTATTGGTCTGATGAAAATCCATACTGGATGCAAGAGTACCATATGCAAAGACCACAAAAAACTAACGTATTGGCTGGTATTGTGAGGAATACAATTATTGGTCCATATTTTTTTGATGAAGACTTAACAGGACCATTATATTTGGATTTCCTACAAAATACATTAATTCCTGATCTGATCCAGCTTTTTCCTGAAATTCAAATACCCGCTAATGTAGACAGCAGAATATGGTTTCAACAGGATGGCGCACCGCCACATTTCGCAGTAGCTGTGCGCGATTTTTTAAACAAAACTTTTCAACAAAGGTGGTTAGGAAGAAGGGGACCAGTAGAATGGCCTGCTAGATCACCTGATCTGAGCCCATTAGACTTCTTTTTGTGGGGTTATTTAAAATCTAAAGTCTACTTAAACAGACCTGGAAATATCCCTCAACTACAAGACCGAATAAGACAAGAAATACAGAGCATATCACCCGCTATGCTACAGAATGTTAGAGACGAAAATAATGCCCGGTTCAGTCATTGTCTAACGGTTAATGGAGATCAATTTGAACATTTATTGTAAATTTTCGTTTGTTTGTTTGTTTTTGGAAGTGTATCACATTAATTGCATTACTACGTAATTCCATTTAATTTGTTTATTACATTCAGTAACGTATTACTTTCCATAACAAAATTTTCATATTTTTTTTGCATTTTTGCCCACCCTGTACCAATTTGAAGCAACATATTATACATTTTTGGATTCAGCTCAGCAAAGGCAATTTGAAAATTGAAAAAAGGAGGGTTCACCCTGTATATTAGATTATGATTTGAAACAACAGTATATTGAAATCAAAAATCGACCTGTTTCCGGAATTTCTAATTTTATTGTTCATTCAGCCAATAATGAATTTATACAGATGTTTACAATTAAAAATTAAAAAAAAATCATTTTAGTCCTAAAGGAAAACATTAAAATATTTATTTGGAGGAAATGAAAAAACATTTTTGTTGATTTTGTCATATCTATTTTTTTGTATAAAAAGTTCTGTTGTTATAGAAATTCAAAATTGATTGCTTGATTATTATATTTCAGATGATGCTGGTCCTAATGTTATCGCCATGGGAACTCCAGGCGATAAATCAGGCAGCATTGAAGAGGTAGTGAAAACAGAACCCGAAGAATCCACACCCCGACCACCAGGTTCTCAACAACAGGGAATCGTTTATTCTCCACAAACGCCATCTTTACAAAGTTTGCAAGTGCAACCGGTTTTATCTTCGTCTGAACAGTCAACTGCCACTGAAATGGGTGTCATTGAAAGACCTTACTTTAGAAGTCTGGTCAGTCCACCTACGCACATGGGGGCTAAACCAGATGCTTTTCGACAAGTTCAATTAGGTAAATAAAAATAAGCAATAATATATATTACGTTAAAATTCATGAAATTAGTATTGCCTGTCAAACTTCAAAGCGGTAGTGGGTCGGAGATAGAGCGTTCGCCGTGTAAGCGACAGGACGGGGGGTTGGATTGCCATGTACGATAAACTTGATTCGGTTTTATTGTAAATCTATCACTGCGTGCCGAGCGAAACGAGGTTCGCATCACCAAATTAATTATAACTAATTTATAAAAATGTTTTAATCACCCGGTCATGAATTTATAATAATACAGATTTTAAAAATAATTGAGTTAAAAAAAATGATTTTTAAATTTGGAATAAGCAAAAAAAATATTAAAAAACCACTTTAACCTCTCAATCCAATCCCAACCAAAAACCCCACCAAAGGCATCATCATCTAACCATTCTGCCTCATCCTCTCATTCCAAAAAACTCCAACAAAATCCCCCTTCAAACTGTCAACCTGAGAAATCTCCCCACCAAATATTTTTCCCAAAAGGAACTTCACAACTTCCTAAACACCTACAAAATCCTCCACGGCCTAATTCATTTCCTAAAAGCCAATCCAAACTGCACCACTATTCTTAAAATCCCTAAATTCTTACCAATATCCACAACGTCACAGGCGACCCCAAAGTGCAACCAAAAACCAATCCTAAACTAAACTTCTCCCTTGTCATCCTTGGGGTTGACAAAAACATTTCATACGAGGAAATCTCTAAAAGCTTCTCAATACCTAAAGTCACTAAAACACTGGAGTATAATATCCAGAGCCACAAACAATCCAAGAACCTTCATAAGAATCATCACTGGCTCTGAAATCGACTACCATCAAGCCTTATCCTTGGGATTCTCATGGGAGACTTTACCATCCGATATATATTCAAAAAGGTGATGAAAAATTAATTTGTAGATTTTAAAAAACTTTTGTTCTATCGAGAATGACATTTTTTTATAAAATTGGAAAAGTTTCTTATTTTGGTCACTTATATACACCATATTAATTCAAAACAAAAATTTCATCAAAATTTGTATTTACCTATTCATTACCATTGCTACCATAAATCAAATGAATCACAAAAGTACATTAAATGTATTTTTTTCATACTGTACACTTTTACTTTACAGTACTCTTCAATTCTTCCAATATTGTTTGAAATAATAAGTGAATAAACATAAACGAAGCTTTTATTCTAGTTTTTGAAGATTGACATTAATTGAACAACTGCTGTTGCCAGCAATATGTATTAATGGAGTTGTTGATGTATTTACAGTGTTTTCTGTAATCGCGGAAGACTGTGGCTGTGATGTAGCACTTCAACAAAAGTTTCGCCCCTTTGGATCATTCTTGCAATCTTGGTTTTGCCTTCAATCGATTCTTCTATATACTTTTCTGCAACTGAAGAACTTTTCCATCCACCGTGCTGTTTTAGAACTTTAAGGTCAGCTCCAGCATTGGCCAACAACGTTGAGGATATCCTCCTGAAGCAATGACCTGTATACTTTTCTGGTTGGTCTAGTTTCAAGAACTCAGCTATTTTCTTAGGTGCACCGCCAACAGTATGTATACCAGCTCTTTGAGACAGACATTTTCCGTGTCTATAACTCACCAAAAGAGCTTTCAAGGAGACGTGTTGCCGTAAATTCATGTATTTTTTAAACACATCCAAATCACAGTGAAAGCTCGTCGAATATGCGTTTTTGTCTGGTTAATCTTAACTACTAGCTGAGTACCCGTATCCTCCACATCACTAACTTATAAATTATAGATTTCTTCTCTTCGGCAACCTCCAGCAACTCCGAGTAATGCTATCACTTTGACTAATAGATATTCTTTAGCTGAAGCGTCCTTCATGAAGCTTTCAATTTGTTCCTTTGACCGGTTTAGCTGATGTTCTACAATTTGTTTTTTCAAAAAAGCTATCAACTTTGGGAAACTTGATATGTTGACATTCTCATTAACCATAATCATTGATTTTACCATCCAGTATTTGGACCATAATGAAGAATGGTTGAATGTTTTTGACTGAAAATTTAAACTGTTGAAAAGAATATTCTTTAAAAAAAACTGTTCTTACTACATCCAAAAAGTAAGCTTCCGTCACATTTTCATCAGCACTACTTTTCAAATTGTGTTGTTCACGCCAGTTGCAAAACATCGCATATAATTTTTCATATCTTTTCGCAGACTTAACTGGAATGATTTGCCCTATCGCTTCCGCAGTTATCTCAGCAATTTCATCTAATTTTAGATCCATTTTCTCCGCAGATATTTCGTGTGTGCAGACAAATTCAATATGTCTTCCTTTATTTACATTGGTACTTGGTAACCGCTATTCATTTTTTATTTACAAAACAAATCAACCATGTTAAGAATAAATCAAGTAACATAATTTTTTCACAGCAGTCTACATGACTTCCTAATAAAATGATCAAATATGTCATTTAAGTTTCATACTTTATTGCGTTTAAAACCAAAGGCAGTATGAAAAAAATATAGTACGATACACGTCCGTGAAGTGATTATTACAGTACTCGATTAGATATTCTTGACTCGGCTCCGTCGCCTCGTCCATAAACATCTATCTCGTACCGTAATAAGTCACCTCCCGGACTTGTAACGTAAATAACTATTAATTTATTACAGAACATTATTTTGGACCAGTAAAGAAATATCCAGATTACCAGCAGCCTTCCACAAGTAACCTTCTATCTTCAAATCCAAAAACATTCCTCAGCGCTTCAGATCAACCCGGACCCTCTGGCTTACAAACACCTAAAACAAAATTAACAGCTTCTGCTACTCCGGATAGGCTAAAAAAAACCAGAAAAGTAGCTCAAGAACAACAAGGAACGCCTCAAACAAGAAAAACGTTTCAGTGCACTTATTCATATTGTAAGAAAACATTTACTAGCCCAGAGAAACTGGAAAGACATGAACAAACTCATTTAGGTAATTAAGCAAGAATTCTAAATCTAAATATGATGTAATCAGGTCGATTCTGTTTGCAACAACAACACGGTTATTAAAAAGATATTGCTTTCATCTTGCTAGCAAGTTTTGTAAAAACCGGTATTATAATCGTTAGTTTTAAGCAATATGATCTGTCATTTATTAATAGATCTTGCTAAAAAGCTAGCTATCTCAACAAGATACTTTTTATATTAATTTGTTATAACCATAACAAGGTGACAAAATTGTGAAAATGACTTTTCTACGACTGCTATGGAAAATAGTCCTTTTCCCACAATTTACGAAACTACAAAGTGTCACTTTTCCTAAGCCGTAGGAAAAGTTGCCCAAGCCATGGGAAAAAATCTTTCCCACGGCTTGGGCCACGGTACCATAGAGAAATAATCAACACAATTTTCGATTATAGAATGCTTTGGACTACTGTCATAAAACGTCAAACGTTAAAAAGTACAGAGTACCAAAATGTTAGTGTTATGAAAGTAGAGAGAAAGTGTTTAATTTTAGTTTAATTCAACTAAATTTTGTGTTAAAATATAAAAAAATAAGTAGGTACCTAATTATGGACATCAGCGACAGTGAGTTTGAAAACACACCCCCAGACCCCAGAAATAACAGCAAAAGCAAATGAGAATAATATAATTGATTCGAATACGATCACCTATATAAATGCTGGTGCTGAGCCGTCAACATCGTCAACACTAAACGAAACTCCAGGAATAATATTGAAAAACTGTTCTAATATAACTATAAATTATCATAACAATTAGTTTATAAGTACCTACTTGAAATATATTACTTTGAAATTGTTAAATTATTTATTAATTTGCAGTGGTAGAAAAAGTATAGTGTGCAACACGTGGGAAAAGCTCAATTTTTCTCACGAGTGTGGTTTGTGCACACGAGCACACAATATACTATTCCATTATTTTTTCAAGTCGGTTTTATATATGAGTATGACAATATGGCAAATTATTTAGTTTTTTTTTGAAATGTATTTTATTTTTAGAAACGTTTTAAGATTAAAGTTTAGACATATAAGGAACACCAGTAACCCTTTAGAACTACCTGAATATTGATTTACAAAGTTTTTACGATTAAACAAAAGAGCATGTCTTGACTTAATATAAGAGTTATCTCAATTTGTGGAAGAGGCAACAAGAAGGGACACCATTCCTTTTAATTTACAAATGTTGCATTACAAACATGCTACTGCAGGTTACATAACTACTTACTACTTCCTGTTTAGTTTTACATAATATTTGCAGTAAATATCATTAGGTAGCTTTAGATTTAGATAATGAACCTGATTGTTAACCAGGTATTTGTCACAATTATTTTTCTCTTTTTAAAATATTATTAGTACAGGGAATGAAGCTCGAAAAAAGGTAAAACCTTGCAATTTTTTCGTCCAGCATGGATTGACTTGAAATTTTAACAGAAGGTAGGTGATAGCCGAAGGTTCAAAATCTATATCGAAGGGCGATAAACGGTTTTTAGGGGTGAAAACTACCCTTATTTGTAAAAAATCATAAAATAACATTTTTAACCTGAAAATGGGTAAGGTTTGGTTTGGATAAGTTGAATAATGAATGTTTTGAGCTTCGGAATACAATTCCATCATATTTCAACCCTTAAAAAGCAGCGCCTGTTACAGCTTAATGTAAAGAAAATCACGAATCCTTAAAAAATTATTTTACCTCTGATTGATTTGCATAAAAATTTGGGATTAGGCTCAACTCACCCTCTGCTTTATATTTCATGTCATGCCGACGAACCCTGATGAAAACTACCCCTAATTACCAAAAATTAAAAAATAGCATTATAAATCTTAAGATGGGTGAAAATTGGTTTGAATTAGTAAAATGATGAATTTGTTACATTTCAAAATACAATTTTATGCTTTTTCAACCCTTAAAAATTTAAAAATCAACTGTTATTAGTGTTATATGTCAGCGCACGTGCTATTTCTTCCGAAATTGAAGAAACACTGGCGATAAACCAACGAAATACACACTCACACAAATGATTCCTTATTGTATTTCAGAAAAAGGACACGAAAAATTTCGTATATAAAAGGCCCCACTGCCGAATAAGCCGGTTTTGAACATTATTATACTTCCAAGTGTACTATACTATTGGAATTTTTCGAAAAAAAATCAATTGGTTTTTTTAACGTAACAGGTCGGCTGAAAAGTCCCCGGTCTACCATAGTAAAACACAATATTTTGACAAAATTCATTTTTTTTTATTCAACATAGTTGCCTTCAAGGGCGATACAGCGATTATAGCGACCTTCCAACTTTTAGATACCATTCAGTATCAGAGCCAAATTTTTTTTCCGCGAGCATTCTCTTCAGGTCAGAGAAAAGGAAAAAGTCGCTGAGGGCTAGATCTGGAGAATACGGTGGGTGAGGAAGCAATTCGAAGCCCAATTCATGCAATTTTGCCATCGTTTTCGATGATTTGTGACACGGTGCATTGTCTTGATGAAACAACACTTTTTTCTTCTTAATATGGGGCCGTTTTTTCGCGATTTCGGTCTTCAATCGCTCCAATAATGCACAGTAATAGTTGCTGTTGATTGTTTTTCCCTTTTCCAAATAGTCGATGAACAATATACCGTGTGTATCCCAAAAAACTGAGGCCATAACTTTACCAGCTGACTGTTGAGTCTTTCCACGCTTTGGTGGCGGTTCACCGGCCGCAGTCCACTCAGCTGACTGTCGATTGGACTCAGGCGTGTAGTGATGGAGCCAAGTTTCATCCATAGTCACATATCGACGCAAAAAATCGGGTTTATTACGACTTAACAGCTGCAAACACTGCTCAGAATCATCAATTCGTTGCTGTTTTTGGTCGATTGTGAGCACGCGCGGCACCCATTTCGCACAGAGCTTCCGCATACCCAAATATTCGTGAACGATATGTCCAACACGTTCCTTAGATATCTTTAGAGTGTCAGCTATCTCGATCATATTCACTTTACGGTCACTCAAAATCATTTTGTGGATTTTTTTGATATTTTCGTCGGTAACCACCTCTTGGGCGTCCACTGCGTTCACCGTCTTCGGTGCTCATTTCACCACGCTTGAATTTTGCGTACCAGTCAATGATTGTTGATTTTCCTGGCGCAGAGTCCGGAAACTCATTATCAAGCCAAGCTTTTGCTTCAACTGTATTTTTTCCTTTCAAATAACAATATTTAATAAGCACACGAAATTCTTTTTTTTCCATCTTTTTGAAAATAACAAAAGTTGCTTCACTAAAAATGCAATATCTCACAAAATAATAGTCCGACAGCTGTCAAATTTTTACACGAATCTTTTGAAGGTTGATACTATCTAAAAATGAAATGGATTTAATTCTAATGTCGTCATCTATAGGTTCGACCTGTTATTTCCTTCATTTTTGACAATAAAAAGTTTATTCAAAAACGATTTTGTAAGGTTTTTCAATAACTACAAGGATCTGTAAGTTAAATCTCTTTAGACCTTTTCGTTTTTAAATGGGATGAGTTTAAAGGGCTAAAAAAAGGTGGTGCTCCTGCGTAAATAGACTACGTTTAACGGCTATATCTCGTCAAATATTAACTGTACAAAAAATCTACTTACAGGAAAATTTTTGTCATAAAAAAGCTACAATTTCGTTTTTTAACTTTGCTTGTACCTCTAATATTTTCGGAGTTAATTTGAAAAAAAGGGTAAAAAATACAAAATTATGAAAAATAACTTTTTACTTTAAGCCATATTTTTCGAAAACTATGAATTTTAAATTAGTCAAACTTCTTGGACATATTAACCATACTTGTACAAAGAGAATTGCATTGCACAAGGGTAAAGATCAATTTTAATTAGGGGGGTAGTTAGGGGGTTGTTTTCACCGATTATTTTGTATAAAAAATTCAGTACTGACATTATTTTTGTCATAATTCTCTCAATTTTGATGCTACAGACCTTTTTTAAAAAAGAAAGGTCTAATTATGCTCTTTGAAAAAGATTCTATGAGTTTTCTACGAAAAATGCATCACTTTTCCGGTATTTGACTTTGAATCTATCACATTTTGCATTTGGGAAAAAAAGGTAATCATTGATAGGCCATATCTCGGTTCCTATGGGTTTTAGAAAAATTATAAAAAAAGGGTTTTCCTTGTTTTTTTTAAAGCTACAATTTTGCTCACTACAGTTTTTTTGATAAAATGCATAATTTTCAAGTTATCCGCGAAAAACATATCAAAAACGTCGATTTTTTCCTCTAAAAAGCGTTACTTTCAATCGCGAATAACTTAGAGAATATTGATTTTACAAAAAAAATGTATACAACATTTTTTGCTTAGAATTACTTTTTCAATCGATTCCTGTGGGTAAAATGTAATAAAAAATTTGCATCCCCCGAGATGGGGTGGCAACCACCCCCAATGCTTTATCGCCCTTCGGTTCGATATAGATTTGGAACCTTGGGCTATCACCTACCTTTTGTTAAAATTTCAAGTCAATCCATGCTGGACGAAAAAATTGCCAGGTGAAATGGTTCATTTCCTGTACTATATGTCATAATGATAAGAGGAAAATAGTACTAGCGACTTCTTTAACTGAACTATCTATTTCATTTGAGCTCTGGGTATATAATTCTGCTTTTGTGTTTTGCATTTTGGGACTATATGTACAGGGTGTTCCGAAAAGAATGGTCATAAATTATATCACAGATTCTGGGGTCAAAAATATGTTGATTGAACCCCACTCACCTATATACAATAGTGCACACAAAAAAAGTTACAGAGTGCTTTAGTTAAAAATTTAAATATTTTTAACATTACTCTAAAACTCTAAAAAAGTATGGGGGTGAAAGGGGTGTTGATCCCCTCTGAAAACCCATAATAAATCAAAATAATTGAATGCAATTGTTTCCAATTTATTGGGTATTCTCTACTATGATTTCATATAAATTTTCATACATTAAAATTAAACCGTTCTAGAGTAGGCAATGTTAAAAAATTTAAGAATAATAAAAAACTCTTCGTTTGAACGCAACTTCCAAGTTTATTCGAAAAATTATTTTTTAAATTACAATGACGGCCGTTTCGCTAAGAAGCATCGTCAGATTGACATTTAAGTTACATTTTGTTTAAAAGAAAAAATCTAACAAAATTATTTGTTCTACCCCTGTATGATTTTGGTCGTGCATTTTGCCTGTAGTTAAAACTACATTTTTTCTAAACAGTTTACTAATAACTCCATTTGTTTTTTTTTTGAATGTTACTACTCATTTTGTAGGTTATCGCGCAAACACTAACCTCACAATTTCTTCTTTCTTTAAGTTCACAAAATGGCACAAAACAGTATCTAATGATTGCAGTGTTGCCAGCTATAAAATAAGAAACTTTTAGCATAGTAATAACAATATTATTATGAATTAAAATAATAAATATTGCTATTACGGTCCAAACGGAATACGAATTTAAATTACCATAATGTTATTGTTTAAAAGATTTAACAATATGGTTACGATAACAAGACTTAAACAGAATCGACTTGAGTAAATAGAAATAAAACAGTATTATTAATTTTATTATAAATTTTTTTAGGTTCATCGCCTTTTAAATGTGAAAACTGCAAAAAGACGTTTACCTCAAAGTTTAAATTGGTTAGACATGCTCTTATTCATTCCGATCGCAAACCGTTCAGCTGTACAGTGTGCGACCGAACATTTCATCGCAAGGATCACCTGAAAAATCATATCAAAGTTCACAGTCCACAGAAGGTCATTCACGTTTGCGATTCGTGCAAAAAACAATATACTTCCTTGCTTAGTTATAGGTACTACCAACATTTTTCCATCCTATTAAAAACGTTACACAGCGAAACCTTTGAACAAAAGTTATCCATGTCTCAAATGTGGGCTGTATGAAAAGGTTCAAAGGAAACACAAAGTCTATCCCACAAACTGTTTATTAAATTGTAGCAACTAGTTTCGGTGCTATAGGACCATCATCAGGCCGTAAAAAAATGTTACAATAAATAGAGAGGACTTGAAAATAACTGAATAACAAAGAAAGTCCGTTCAAATGTACAATCCCACCAAATAAGAGTTACAATCAAATGTCAAAAAATTTTTGTCAATTTTAAATTATATCAACATAATTAAATATAGAGTAAAAAAATTAAGTAATATACGGGGTGGCCCGTTGAAAACGAAACAGACCGATTTGCGGCCAGGGAAATTTTTTCAAAGGTAATACCACGAGTCCTTAAAAATTTATCGATAAAATTTTAAGGACTCTTTGTATTTAAGAAGATTATTTTTTGAACCATTCTGTACAAAAACCTCTTTATTTAATAATTTATCGTTATCTTTTTACTATTTTACTTTTCACTATGTTCTCTGTTTAATTGTTCAATATTGTTATTGAATTTTTGACAGTTCTATGATTTTATCAATACTGGTAAAACGACTATTGGTTTTATCAGTATAAAACGGAATGATTGGCTAGCATTTAGCACAGAACATTGAAGATTAAGCGTTTTCATTGGACAAAATCACAAAACTGTGATATTTTGACAGGTGAAAAAATAATCAGTACAAAACTCTAAAACACGTCAATTTTAATATAGAGGGGCACATGTTTTGACATAAAACTCAACTTTGTCACATCAACCCCTGAAGGGTGGTGTCAACAACCCTTAAATTTTAAATGGAGAACATGGTTGTTATTGTCAGTAGATGGTTCCTATGAAAGATAATATTAAAAAAATTGCGCGGGATATTAGAAAATTTAAGAATCTTATATCTAACCTTAGCGTTTTGGACAATGTAAAGTTTTTAATGTAACATTATGACATTTGACATAGAATTGACAGAATGCATACTGCAAAGATCATATAGGCGCTTTATTTCTGGCTAAATATTTGTAAACAATACGAGGGTAGATCAAAAAGTTGGTAGATGGCGATAGGAAATAAGAGGGTGTATCAAAAGGTTGAAGCCATTTTTACAGAAAACCCACCGGCAACTATTGACGAACTCCGTGAAAAATTTTGACCTTTTTCAGAAGAATGCAGCAGCCTATTATTTTTAACAACATGCTAAACAATCTTGTTAAGCGTAAACACAATTTGTGTAGAAGCAAAACTTACAATTCGCATTATTTGAAATGTTGTTATTTAATATTTCATGTTTAATATAGCTTTAGTTTTTCAGTTTAGTTTATTTTGAAGCATACTGTTATGATAGATTAGATTCTATGTGAGTGGTCGTTTAACGTCCCTTCCACTGCGACCTGAAAGATCTATTGTGGCTCACTCCTTAGGTTAGAGTCGGTTTATCAGCCTATGCCTCTAATGAAGCTCATCAGGGTCGTTGGCGGCACTTCCATGAAGTCATTGGGCTCGAGTTGATGCAGACCAAATTTATTGATCCTTATTCTCTCGAGCTCTCGGCAGTATCTGTAATTCTGGACCATCCTACCTGTTTAAAGTAGGTGATAACGTCGCCTGTAGGCAGCTCCCTCAAATTGGCATGTGTTAGCCAGTTCTTGCCGAATACAGAAAGTCTTGTTAGAGAGAGTGCCGGACAGTCACAAAGGACGTGCTCAACTGTCTCATCCTCTTGTTCAATCCTCTACATAGTGGGCTGTCCGATAAACCCAACCTGTTCAGATGTTTTCGTAAATGACAATGGTCAGTAAGTATACCTGTGACCAACCGCAGGTCCTTTCTGATCATGGCCACGTATTTCTTGGCTGCTTTGCTATTCGGATATTTCAGAAGTTCCTTGGATAGTATGCAACCTTTTTCTTCAACCCATCTTCCCCTGAATTTGTCAAGGGAGCGTTCCTTTACTTGGTCAACCACCGCTGATGCCGGCAAGCTGACAAGACTACCGGGTCCCAAAAGCCTTTGGGAGGCAGCTTTTCTAGCCAACGAGTCAGCTATGCGGTTGCCTTTTGCAATTCCATGACCTTTTATCCAGCCTAGAGTAACCACATTGTTGTTGCAGGCTTTCGTAAGGGCCATGTGACATTCTAATACTAGACCTGATGTGATCCGTGGCCTATTCAGGGCTAATAGTACTTGTCTGCTGTCCGTAAGGATACGGATGTTTTTGCCAGTAATTTCTCTTATGGTAATCTCTTTTGCGGCTATGGAGATGGCAGTTAGCTCTGTCTGAGCTATACTTGCATTACAACCCATTGCCCATTTTATATTTAGGTTTAGGGATCTGTCTTGGTGAAATCGATTCTGTATTAGCTTGTAGCATTGGAAGCTCGTTTATAGCTTTGCGCCACAAACCACACCTCGACTCACCAGATGCTACTTCAAGTTGTGTACCAGTAGAGCGGAGCCGTAGCTTGGTCATCAAAACCACCTCCTTGATATCAAGTGGGGTGAGACCGACTCTCGGCAGTTACACAAGATATGCTCCACAGTTTCATCCTCAGCATGGCAGAATCTGCAGTCCGCACTCTCTGCCAATCCAATTGTTTTCATATGCCTATTAAGGCGACTGTGTCCAGTCAGTAGTGCTATCATTGTTCGTAGGTCCTGTCTGCTCATATTCAGTAGCTCTTGAGACCTCCTTTTAGAGAGATCTACAAATGCCTTTGAGTGTCTTAAACCTTCTAGCTCGAACCAGTAAGAACGTCTCCTCCGATATTGTTCGATATTGTTCCTCTGGCTACGCTATTCGCTATGCGTAGAAATGGCTCCGGGACTATAAATATTTTGTTACCTTCAAAGCCGGTATGCCCAGGTGCCCAAAATCCGATTTGATTCCAGTGACTTTAGTGCCGCCTAGCTATCGGATATGATTTTTATAGTTTTGTTCCTGCAGGCACATCTCCATTGCGGAAACCTCCGCTTGGAAAATTATGGACAGGTTACCCAAGTTCTGGCTCAGGTCCACCTTTGGTTTCCCTCCATGTACCCCAGCTCCAACACCTCTCTCGGTCTTAGAGCCGTCCGTGTACCAACACTGGTCAGCCATTATAAGATTCGAACTATTCGTCTCCCATTCGTCCCTTCCTGGGAATAGGACGGTAAATGGCTTGTGGTAGTTGTATTTAGGTTGCATAGCATCTGGTACCATTTCCAGTATCGGATGATTTTTTATTATCTCTCCGGTCCTGGCTCTGACACTGCTCTGCCCTGCATCCTGACATTTCACTAGTCTTATGTATGCACCAGCCATCTCCTCCCTTTCCATCAAGATATGGAGTGGAGGAAGATCTATCAGAATTTCGATGGCAGCGGTGGGAGTGGTAGACATAGCTCCCGTTATGATTAAGCATGCTTGCCGTTGAAGCTTATTCAGCTTCTCCCTGGTGGTCTTTTGCTGACATTTAGCCCACCAGACCAGAGCACCATACGTAATCATAGGCCTTATTACTGTCAGATATAGCCCATACCATTGTTTGAGTTTCATTCCCCATGATTTACCGCATACTCTACGTCATGTCCAAAGGGATAGCTTTGCTTTACTGCCAATGTTCTCTACATGAACGTTCCATGAAAGTCTTCTATCCAGCGTAACCCCTAGATATTTGACTTCATTCCTTAATAGATTCTCCATAGATGGCGGGCATTTGGAGTTTATTTAGCTTCCGCCTCCTGGTGAAACTAATAACTGTTGCTTTACTAGGGTTGACCGAAAGTTTTTCCTTGTCGCACCACCTAGTAACAATGTTAAGAGCTCGTTGAGTCACTTTAGAGATGACCTCTTCATACTTTCCTCTTACCAATATCACCAGATCGTCTGCGTAGGCTTTCACCTCTATCCCCTGGTTGTCGAGGTCCGAGATCAGGACTAGTAGCGACCAGTGATGTTAGGATCAGCCTATTTTCTAGCGTAGCTCTGATCCAGTTACATACTGTATTCTGCAGTTCACATGAAGCCACCGACAAAGACTGTCAGCTTCGGTTATATGTTACGATTTCTCATCTTATTTAGCCATGATTAAAACGTTTTATTTTAAAATGTGGTTGTATATCATTATATTGGTTGCTGCATTTTTTGTTTATGATAAATCTTTAGTTTTTATATCGGTTTTGATATTATGTAAAGTTTCATGTAGATAAACCTTTCAGGAAACATCTGGCCTTGCATGCAGCTGAAGAGGGCAATTTGACTTGTCAAATATGCAGCGAATCATTTGATAGTAAAGAGGATATTTTATACCATTTAAAAATACACGCAGGCAGCCGTACAGTTAAGAATCCGAACGATAAGAAATTCAAATGTGACGAATGTGGTAGAAAGTTTTTTACAAGAAAGGACGTTCGAAGGCATAATGTCGTACATACAGGTAACCATTATCGTATAAATTTTAATGTTTCAAAATTTACTATTGCCAAATATTCCTTAGTATTTGATGTTTTGTCAACAGTACAACTTAAAATTGACAAATATTTATTTTACGTTAACCATTTGTCATTTATTATAGCTTTCAGGAAATTATTGAACCAATCTAAAGTCGATTTGGCGTTGGGTCCCAGAAGTTTCTGACCCATTTTAACTGCAAATATATTGAAACTTAAAAACCATAGAGAGAGGAACAATTTCTTTTTATATAAAGTTTTTTTTCAGTATACATGTTTAATTAGTAAAATCTTATATAGGGTGTTTTTAAAAAAAGGTGTTTTTTAAATGCAAATATCGTCGATTTTTTTAATGGAACACCCTATATATTTTTATTCTATCTGAAAAGCAAACTCTTTCCCTTTGAGAAAATGGATAATTTGTTAGAGTTTTAAAGAAAATTGATAAAAAACAGCTGACTATTGTCAGAAGTAATATGAACCTAGCTTTAGATAATTGACACATGTCAAAACAGTCACATTGCCGTACAAGAACAGACAATAAAGTGAACGCTCATACTGTACTAAGGTTGAATCTTTTATTAATCATATTCAGATTTGATATTAAAATATACGTGCTTTTCAGATAAAAGTATTCACCTTTAATAACTTTTGTAATACTGGTATTTAGGAAAAATCCAAAAATACATCAATTTATGTTGAAAGGGGCAAGCATTATGGCTTATTTAAACTTACTGGAAAAGCCACCCCCTCACCTCTAGCAGCATCCCTTTTTTTTAAACTAATTCTCATATTTTTATGTAAAATGTGGATACTTCTCTTTGAGCTGATTTCAAAAATGTATAATACTTGTAGGTTAAAGTGGTTAGTTTATGAGATAAACAATTTTTCTTTTAATAGCACAAATTTTACTTATTTTTTACTTTCACCTTATTTGCCTGTAATAAAATGGGTTGTACAACAGTTCAAACTGTTTAATATTTTTAACTGTTCTATTTATTATGAAGTTATAATAAGTGTTCAAAATTAGTACCATTCACTTCCATACAATGGTATAATCTATTTTGAAATGCCTCTCTGACATTGCTTAATACGGCTGGATTTAATTGTCGACATTCATTTTCTATCCTCTCGTAAATCATCAGAGATTCTGGTTGGGTAGCATCAACTTTTATTTTTAAATACCCTCATAAAAAGAAGCCTAGGGGTGATAAATCCGGTGACCTAGGTGGCCACTCCATCATCTGCCCTCTTCTACCTATCCAACCAGCGGGGAATGTTTCGTTTAAAAATTGTCGGACAGGCATAGCATAGTGTGGGGGAGCTCCATCTTGTTGAAATACCAGTAAATCTTCGGAAAGGTTATCATCATTTTCTATTATTGTAATACGTGGGTCAACCCCTTCCCTGAGTAACTCAAGATATGATTCACCATTTAAATTTCCGTTGATGAAGAAAGGTCCGACAATGTGGTCACCAAGATACCACACCAAACGTTTAACTTTTGGGGATGTTGTGTATGGAATTCACGCATAATATGTAGATCACTTTCAGCCCAATATCTACAATTATGCCTATTTACTAAGCCATTTAATGAAAATGAGCATTCATCAGAAAAGCAAATATTGTTTAACAATGGACTAGTTTAGTGATTTTTTTTATATTTGCATCTTATAAAATAGGTTTTTAGTGGTTCAACTGTACAAATAAAATTTTTATAAAATTAATCCTCTAGCCATAATCGGCTTTTGAAATTTAAATTTAATGGTTGCATACGTCATAAGTGGTAAGTGACGTGTTTCAATAAGATTGGTAGAAAATTTGCGATGTTGTCGATATGCTTTAATATTAACCGAGAAACTTATGTCTCTCTCTTATTTGTTGTCATTAAAAAGAGATAAACATATCGATATTTTTGTTCTCTGATTGACACTTTATCAAATAAGGAGTAAAACACTAAACAAAATATTCTGTCATTTTCGTTAGTTTAATTTGTTGTTTGGTTGTGTTTGGTTTATGAAAGAAATTACTTCTATACTATTTTTGGTTCGAAAATAAAAATCCCTAACACCTTCTCTTGGTGTTATAGCGGTTCCTTCCAAAATAACCAATAGAAGTAATTGTTCTCTCGGGGAGCAACCCTTCTATCGGTACAGTGAGAGAACGAATTTCAAGAATACGGTTTTGGCATATTCAATAGAACCACGCCCACTTTCTATTGGCTGTTCTATTCTATCACCGTCAAGAATAGTGGTCTTGTTTGTTTATTACAGATAAACACGATTTTCTCTCCTGTCATATATCTTGTCAACTGGTACAATCAGTTAGTCACAGAACACGGTGTTTTGTACCGCCAGCTAAAATGTGACAACGTTGACTTTTAAACACACTTCATTATTGGTTATTAGTTGGCGCTACGTTTAAACTAATTATGTATTGCTAAATTTTACGAAATGAGAAAAATTACTTGCAAAATGAATACCAATATAAGTAAGTAGGTATCTTATCCTAAATATATATTGCTATCATTTTGATTAATATGATCCTACTAAACTAGTCCATTGTGGATTGTTATTGATAAATTGCGTCATTGATTCGCAAAACTCTAGACGACGATCAAAATCATCTTCATTCAACTCGTGCACCAACTTGGTACTTGAATTTATGTAGAACTCGGAAAACTGTAGAAGATGAAACACCGATCGTTCTACTTATTGTTGACAACGATTGGGATTGTTGAGCCTCTAAGCTGACTTGCCCTAAAATTGCCACTTGGATTGCTTCGTTATTTACGAGTCCCTCTCGCTTATGCACTTTATTGCAAACAGACCCTGTTGTGGTAAATTTCTCCATCAGTTGAATTACATACTTCATGTAATTCGTTAAATATTCTAGCAGCAGCTCTTGGACAATTATTATTTTGGTAGTGAAACCTACAATTTCAATTCTTTCTTGCAAAGAGTAAACCATTTCAGCGAAACAAATAAATAATGTATCAAAGTACACTATCAATAGTGACTACAAATTCTAGTTGACAATGTCAAACTTTAATAAAAAGTAGAGTTTATTGTTGTTTGGATTTTTAAAGTAGCACATAAATAGCACACAGTTAAAAAGATTAAAGAGTTGTACAACCCATTTTATTACAGACAAATAAGGTGAAAGTAAAAAATAAGTAAAATTTGTGCTATTAAAAGTAAAATTGTTTATCTCATAAACTAACCACTTTAACCTACAAGTATTACACATTTTTGAAATCAGCTCAAAGAGGAGTATCCAAATTTTACATAAAAATATGAGAAGTAATTTAAAAAAACAGAAGGGATGCTGCTGGGGGTGATACTTTTATCTGAAAAGCAATGTATATCAAACAAATACCACAATAGTTCAAGGTGGGAAAAGGATAGGATAGCCCATATCTAATTCAATCTAAATATAATCTAAATTTTGAAAACCTACTTTACATGTTAAACAAAGAATATTTTCAGTTTTGAAAGGAAAACCAATTTTATATAACATTTGTGTTTAGGCAACCGGGACTTCTTGTGTCAGTATTGCCCGCAGAGGTTTGGCCGGAAAGATCACTTAGTTAGACACATAAAAAAATCGCACTACACTAAATACATAGCTGAAGATACGACTGCCACCACTATTAAAGCTGAACCAACAGAAGCTCTTCCACCTTCGGATATTTCTGTCAAATCAGAATTTTCCGAAAGTAGTCTTTCTAATGCTCCAGAAACTTTTGTACCTGTCGGAACTTTGCCACTTATTGAAGGAGACCTTACTCCGTTTTTAGAAGGTTAGTATTTTTTTTTCATTTTAGAGTTTTAGGGCCGGTTTATTCACCTTTCTGGTAAAGTGTTCCGTACCGTTACTCAGAGGATTGTCGCCAGGAAGTGTTTATTCATCTTGTAGTAGCGCCAACTTTTCATTAAATAAAAGCTACTGAAGATTTTTATTTACAAATTGATTGAACCTGTGAGAGGTGATTGTAACCTAAAATTGTTTTTTTGCGTGTTTTTAATTAATTTTTTTAAAGTGAATGAATTTTTGGTGTTTCTTATATATGGCTTGTCCAGTATAAATATAATTGCACCTCACAGCTGTCAGAACGGAACTATGTTGCCAAGCATTTAAAATAGTATTAGAATCTAGTAAATGTCAAACGAAGTTTCTCTAATATTCTTCTTTTTATTTGACACAATACTACACCATTTTTGAACGCGGCAACAGAGCGCAATTTTGCAAACATCTAAAATATTTTATCACGAGGTATGTTCGTTTGAAGTTTATATTTTATTAGTCCAAGAGTTGTATTTGATATAAAATTAATTACGTAACCTTTCTTAAAGCATTTATTTATTATTTGTACTAACTTGCGGCCAAGAATTTAAATATTTAGAAAATTTACAGTGAAAAGAGATACTGATTGACAGTAGCAAACGAACGAAGAAAGTCAAACGAACAGAGCGATTTGTTCACTTTGATGACGTGTACTTATATTTATACTGGACAAGCCGTATTTTTGGTCCCTTTACCATTCATGTTGTACCCGAAAAGTATGGAAGTATTTTAAGATATTTTTAATTTTGAGTATTTTATATCTTACAGTTGACGAAAAACTAAATGTCAGCTGTCAACACATAAACGTATCGTTAAGGTATTGGGGTGGTATTATTCATTATACAGCTTCGTTTGTTTGGCTTTGTGGTTCTGAGTTACTGATGTCAAATAAGGGGTCTATGTTGAATTTTTTGGTTTGCTAAATAATATGGTACTTCTGCTCCATATTATTAATCAAATATCTTACCCCTTTATTACTTTATTAAACATTTACTTACCAAATTTTTAAGAATTACACTTGTTAATGTAAGAAGTATGTCTAGTTATATCTACAGTGTGAAAACCACTTATGGAATAAAATTATTTGTGGGGTTAGTTTAGAAGATTATAAAAAACGCTGGGACCCGTCAACTTTCAAATTCAAATGTGAGCTTTTTAAATATAAATTTAAATGTACAGGGTGATACACGCAAGTCTGGCATCGTCCATGATCTATATTTTTAATGAAATACCCTATATGTATTTTATAATTTCTCGACCAAATTCTAGTCGCGCTACACGATGGTATCTCTTTAGTCTTGGGGCTTTTATTGGCACATACGACTTAAGACCAACTTCCTAAGTCTTCTTCTCACTATGCGATCACTTATGTTGGTTACACAAGCATCTTGCAGTACGTTTTTGGTTTGAACTGCCGTTTGACATCTGTTTCGTAAAGTTTGCAACGTTATAAAACGATCATCTACAGTGTAATACGCTAAAAGAAGTTTCTTATTTGTTGTCACCAGATGTAATAAGCGTAAAAGTTTTTAACCTTAATTTTTAATAAACTTTAGCCTAGCCGAGCGGATGTTAGGCTAAAGTTAGGGTTCGTGGACTCGGCCTCCGCAGTATTTGGTGTTGGGAGGTCTTACTTCGGCGGTTAGGAAGGACGGGATTTGTTGCTGGACTCTGAAAAAGGTCTGTAGTCTAGAGAAATGATACACAATATTCTCGGGAGAATCTAGCAAATTTATTAAGCTCTACGTTTGATGATACAAGTATAAATTTAGATGAAACTCTTGCGGAATGCTATAAGAAAAAGAAAAAACAAAAAAAAACTTTCTTTAATTTAACATTAACAAGATTGAAAACTAATCAACAAAAATAATTGAAATATGGTCTGATGGACCCTGACGTGATATCAATTTGGTTACCGTTTAATTCTTAATCGCTACGTTAAGTATGACTTTCCCGGAGGACTCAATTCTCTGTCGGAGAATATTATTTACATCCCGACAGTGGAGACCCGGTAAACTCTATATATTCGGTTGAGGATAAAAGATACAATATCCGTCTGAACAATTAAGACGATACAACTTCGCTTAACGAACGAATCCAAACTCCCATAAAATTTCTTAGTTATTAAGGGTTAGTATAATCTAAATTGACTCACAAATTTTCCCTGTAGCGAGTTTAGGTTCACTCACACACTCACTTATTTTATTAATCGCCCCGGTAAAATTAATATTGTGATTTATCACTTGGATAAAATTTCACTGATTATTATTATTACAAAAAGATTATTACTTCGTTTCCGCGGCCCGGTGATCGATTATTTAAATTATTACACTTTAATTATTTTATTGAAAATTAGCACTTAGCACACTTTCCAAAAAATATATTCAACGTTGCCCTAAACGCGGTTGATTCGATTGGCATCTAGCCTATGGAACGCTCCAAATCGAATTCCCCCCATGTTCTCATCCCGGAGGATTCGATAGGCATCTAGCCTCTGGAGACGTCCAAATCGAATTGATTGAATCTTCGTTTTTCGGTCCCCAGCAAAACTCTTTTTTTCCCCGAGTACCTCATGAGACTACCCTTTCTCCCTCATTCTGCTCACTTGTCTCTTTACTATTGGCTAGCAGCCCTGCTACCGGCACTGCTTGGGTACGCTTCGGGAGCTGAGCCAGCAAAATTTGACTTACACATCGCGGCTAGCTCCTACGTGACTTTTTTTTTGTTTTTTTCAGAACTGCAACTTCTTTAGTTGCAAATTCTTTAGTTTCGTGTTCTACATTTTTTCAAATACATTCTTGTGAAATAGCTTTTCGCTGACCAATGTCCTGTCGCTATTACGCAAAGGTTACTTAGTTTCTTTTCAATTAATGATACCGGGGAGCTCCGATATGTTATTTAACTTTTTATGAATTGTATCTTTTTCCCTCATATCAACCTGGGGCGGAAGTTTGATTATTACTACTGCCCTAGCAATATCAGTCGGTATTAAATCACTAATTATTACTTGCTCGTTGCAATAAAAACACAACGGAGTCAAAAGAAAACCCAATTCCAACAAACCCTAACAAATTAACTGATTAATTCAAAATAAATTAGTACTGGTTATCAACAAATAATGTGTTTAAAATGTAAACCACAACACAAATAATTTGTTGTTTTGATATTATAAACTTCACCTGTAGCGTGCAGCATTCAAAGCTATCTAGACATAGTCTATAAAACAGTACAATAAAGAAATAAACTACAATCATAACCTGTTCCTTTAAATTTGCCGGTGGGTGTATTAAGTAAATTGTACATTTTTTTTTTAAATATTTTAGACAGTCAGGATTTATTAAACGTCGAACAAGGAGATTTCGGTAGCACCATCTTGGAAGGAATAGAAAATTCTCCTTCTACTTCAGGGATACTTACTACTGAAAATATAAATGCTAGTCAAACTGGTTTAGACGATGTGGTATTGAATAATGCCGAATTACTATTGCTACAGTCAGACGGTGACACAAATATACCTTTGCCTGGATTTAGTCAGACATTTCAGTCACCCCCTCCAGGCCCCCCTCCCCTATAAATATACGGAAACTAATATAAAATATTATTTCATTACTGTCGGTTGCTATCACGGTTTGATACATTAAAACAAATTATTTTTGATTGCTTAAGAGTTGGAACAGAAAAATCACAATGGGGTGTTAAATTTAACAAAAATATGATGTTTTTTCAACTTTTGGATGATTTAAATAGTCCGCCATTCGCTCTGTGACGTAGATAACCCAAAAGTAAGGTTAGCTACATAAGGGTGGACATAGAACCGCAATTCTGTCGTCTTCTTTTTTAAAATTTTTATCCTCAAACCACAATTTTCGTCTAACTTTTACCGCAGGCACGGTTACAATTTTTTTATGAGGAGTTCTAACTGTTGTGTTCGTGCAGTATGATACAAAACAAGATTTATATGATATTGACATTATTCAAATTTGAAAAAAAAAATGTGGGGAAAAGCTAACTGAACTTAGGTAAAAAAATTTTAACACAATGCTTATATTTTATTGAAACGTTAAGCTCCTATTAGGCTTTACAACGACCTGTCAAAAATTATTCAATATGGCGGCTGTAGGCAAACAATAGTATTGTTTTGTATTGTTTTATAGTGCTTTCTTTATTTAAGTTGGTGTAAAAGTTTTTATTGTTGTGAGAATATAGTTTTTGTGACTTTGTAAAATAGATTTTATATATTATTTGGACTTGAAAAAATGCCTGTTACATGTCTTATGGTTGGTTATGGAAGTAGATCAAACAGGGATGACTGACAACAACCACGTATAGAATGGTTTATGAAACTTTGATTATATGTGGTCTGTGACTTTGACAGTGTTATGTTCTAAGGTTTGCCCACAGACGCCATCTATATGTCACGTGATTTGGAAAGCCTTATAAACTGTAGACCACGAATACATATAACAAGGATGTGAAACTCCTATGCCGAGCTATAAGCGCCCGTGGCTGAATTTACGGCTCCTATCTGGGCGGAGTCTAGTCCACGGTCGTTGCGTACTTTGTACTGCGCATCAGTTCGAACATCATAACTATTCGAAAACACATGCGGTTGGTTATCTCGCTCGCACAAAGAAAAAGACAGCCTGTTGCGCAGTACAGAGTACGCAACGACTGAGAATTTAACCCTGCCCAGATAGGCGCCTTTTCTCCTGCTACCCTCTCCACTCGAGTTTCACATCCTTGTTATATGTATTAGTGCTGTAGACAAATGTAAGATACTTACATATTTTGAAAGTTCTTCTTCAAACTTCAAATTAGATTGGCCTTTTTGTAACTGGCTATTAGCTACAAGTTCATAAAACATCTAAATCAGAAAGTGGCTTACTTCATATATGAGTTAGTGACGTATCTGTAGTGAAAGTTGCAAACATTTAGGAATTCTCAATTTCCAGTTTTCTCCCAAAGTATTGGATTCAAAAATTTTTTAAATATATTTTTGCAAAGTAGTGCTAATATACTTTACCAGAAACCGGATATCGGTTTAACACCCTATTACCTATGTAAAAATCAGTCTGGAGTAACCACCTATTTGTCTAAACCACAGGTTGCTCATATTAAATAGTTGAAAAATGTTATTACTGTGAATTAATAAAACAATAAAAATTATACTCATAAATGGCGCGCCTGTCACCTCGTTACTTTTAAAAAACTCGAACCTTATATGAGAACATTTTTTAATTTTACACAAACATCCAAGTACTTCCAATTAAAAAAATTTTTATTCAATGATATTTAATCCTAAATATTTTTTATTCGCTAATTATGAGGTTTAGTCATAATATATTCGTTTTTTATTAACTATTTACATTAATAAAAAAATAAATTATATATTTTTTCCTATCAAACCAGCAGTAATGAAATATTTTTGTATTATTGTTTCCACCATTTTATTTTATGTTTTGTTAAATTTTATATTATTTGTTAATATTATAAATAAATATATTTGGAAAATTGACCTTTGTTAATGTAAATATTTTAATATCAGGAGAGAGACGTTACCAAAAATAAGAAAAATATATTTATATGTATTTTATTTATTTAGTTATATAAAGACGAATTTATTCTTGTAGTACCTACTAAAAAAGTGGATTTGGCAAAATAATGAAAAATGTTTTATAAAAAAATATATATATTGTATATAAAATAATTGTTATTGGTTTAAATTTAGTTTTGAATTGTTTACAAGTTTTGTTAAAAGTTATCAGAATAATAATTTCTATGAAGATCTAATATGTACAAATAAAAATACAGATACATATTATAGTTTAAAATAGTATTATAAGGTATAAAGAATTAATTCGAATGTTTAAAGCTTTTACTAAAGTCTCTATACTAAAGAATGTAAAATTTTTGATAACAATTATAGAAGCAAAGGTCGATTCTTAACCTTTCATTAATGAGATTTATTTCGAAAATTAATATTTGATCTGAAATTAAAAAAAAGGTATGGACTCCAAAATGTCTTTATATTTAGGAGATTATTTTCTGTTGATAGTATCACTTTTGATACTTTTTGTTTTTGAAAGCTATTTTAATACAAATTTTCATTAACTTAAAAAGTATAAAGAGATCATTAATTCTTTTTAAAAATTATTGAGTTAGTTATGTTATGAACTTTATTTTTGACTAATTGATAAAAAAAAATTTGGCGAAATAAATAGCTAAGAATATTTACTTTAGATTCCAAACTGAGTTATTTGTTTAACTGGTGATAATGTTTAAAATGTTATTTGGCTGGAAATTATTCACCGTTAAATGTATTTTACCACATTGATGTCTGTCTGCACCTAAAGATTTATTTTTGTCAACAATAATAAGAATCAAATGCCTTGAAAATTATTTTTAATTGTTATAAATGTTCATGTTTTAAATACTAATTTATAGAATATGAAGAACAAATTGGCAGACTAATTAAACTAATTATAAACATATTCCCTAAAATAAAACAACCGGTTTCAGGATAATTGATTAAAAAAATGATCGAAATATATAGAAATAAAAATAAATAATCCAGATAACAAAATTCTGGTACATTTGTATACATCACAATTAATTATTTTTGTTCAATATTAATCTTCATTACAGTATATTCAAAGGTGATTATAGTCGGCTATTTTTGTGGTAACTAGATTTTGAGAATATTTAGTATCAATTTGTTGAGACATAATTTGACATTAATAATCTTGATTATGCCGAAACAAATTGTAAAATATGCGAGGAATTTAGTAACAACAAAAATAGCAGAGTATTAATCAAGGTCGTGTTATATTTAGCAGATTATTTCCTGAGATTTTTTTTTATTTAAAAACAATAAATAAGAATAATTTGATTAACACATTTTACACTATAGGAGTACAAACCAAATTAAAATAAAAAAATTAAGTCTAATGCTAAGTTAAAAACACAATTGTAAACTACATCTTTTAGATTGTTTGAATATTCCCTTTTCTGAAGGTGTTCTTCTTTAGATTTTGAAGTTGAGGAATTTATAATGCAGTTGGATGATGCCTCTTTATTAACTCTACCACTATTTTTATCAGAACTTGGCATTATATTTATAATATTTCGATGATGCTCTTCATCCATTTGTAAATATGGTTTGGCGGCACTTTAGGATTTAGGGCAACGCATCCCCAAAGGGGGTGCATACGAGTGGATAGCTTATGAAGAGATAAACATAGTGGTAGGGGTCCCACCGCTCGGAAACGCCCCCTAGCGGAGATATAGGAGAAAATCAGATAAGACATTTACCCATTGAAAATACATTATCTGAACCTAGCAACCTAACCTAACATAACTTAACCTAACCTAAGCTAATCAGATTGTACTCCATCTGTAAACAGAACACACTCATTAGTACTCATTAATTGCAATTAATGTTCGCAAATGTGAGTCACAACCAGGACTCGAACCTGCGACCACAAGCCATAGCCCTAACCGCTGGGTCACTGTCCTGTGGTGATGGAAAACTCCTTATTTCCTATATTTTTTTTTTTTTCAGTTGAAGAGCTGAATTGAATCGATGAAAAATATTTCGCATAAAATTTTTTTTGACCTCCCATTTCTTAAGGAAGCGTTCCCAGGCTACCTGACCCCCACTAAAAAATTCCCCTATTTATTATCTTAGGTTAGAATAGCTTAGAATCAGATAACCTGTTTTATAATGTATTTTCAATGGGTAAATGTGTTATCTGATTTTCCTTTATATCTCCGCTAGGAGGAGTTTCCGCGCGGTGGGACCCCTACCACTGTGTTTATCTCTTCATAAGCTATCCACCCATATGCACCCCCTCCGGGGGGGCGTTGCCCTAAATCCTAAAGTGGTGCCTATGTTTTAATTGACGAAGAACTTCCGTGCCCAGTAATTTTTATTAGCTCTTGTTGTTGAAACAAGAGTATTGGAAATTTTTATCTTTTTGGTATTCACGCCAATTGATTCTGCTCCCATTTTGGTCCATTTCGACAACTCATTTCTACCAATAGATTGATTTTTATACCACTGAGAAGAGTTTTTTTCCCAAAACTTATTTTCTGTTAAAAATAATCTGTTTGATGTTATGTTGGGGCCTCGTTTGGATATTATTTTTTTAAATAATCTTACTGGACACTAGGATTTTCGTTATTTACAATAAGCCATTTGCTTTCGGCACATTTTTTGCCTCCACCTTGACAAATAAAACTGACAAATATTTGACATTTATATTTTTAATGTTAAAACTATAAAAAAGTGCAACTTGTGTCGGTCTTAGACCATCATCAGGCTGAAAATAAAAAGATACAGTAAGGTAAGGATTAAGACAAGAGCTATAACAATAATTAATGAGAATAAATATAAATTTGAACAACATAGTAAAATGATAGATATAAAAGTGATCATGTAAAAGTCGGTGCATTTGTACAATATTAAAAGTTACATTAGTCAAAATATATGTAAATGTCATAATAAATTAAGGAGTCAGGAGAGGTCATGACCTTTTAGTTGTTTTTTTTTTAAATTCCGTTTTGTTCCTATATTTTTATTTTAACTTAATAATTTCTTTATTTTATTTTACTCCTTAATATATTATGACATTTTAAATTTTATTTACATATTCATATATTTTGACTGATGTTACTTTTAATATCGTACAAATGCATTGACTTTTACATGATCAGGTAAGCTTTTCTTTATCACTTTTGTACCTCATTTATTATTGTTATAGTTCTTGTCTTCCTTACCTTGCTGTATCTTTTTATTTTTAGCCTGATTATAGTCTAAGACCGAAACTAGTTGCACTTTTTTAAAGTTTTAACATTAAATTTATATATTTAATTTATTTATGTGGTTTGACTTAGCGCTTTGTTGATAAATTATAATGTATTCATTACTTTTAGAATTTATTGAATTAAATACAACTAAACTGGTTTTTTTTTAATTTATATTTTATGGAATATGTTCATCTACCGTAAAATTGGCGCTACCTAAATGTTTATAATATTCTTTGAATTTTAAATCATTGTTACTACAAGCAAAAAAATATGTGGTAAGGATTAGGTTGGCGTCTTTCAGTAAAAAATATTTTTACCTATATACGCATTCTTCGTTACTGTGTTTAAATTGCTCTGTGTATTTTAGAACACTGCCTATTATTATATTTTTTGTTGTTTATGAACCTTATTGCAGTATTTTATTACATATCACTATTCAAATGTAGGTTTTTTTATTAATTTTTTGTTAGTATTTACATATTGCAGTTTCACCAAGACCAAGACAAAGTCAAGTATAAATTAACTTCAAAAATTTAAAACACACATAAAGTTATTTAGTTTGAGGAATAAAAAAGAAAATCTCTAATGTACTTTACATCTTCAAGATAAATTATCTCAAGAAAAAAACATAGATATAGGGCAAGTTGTACCAACAAGAAAATGATTGTTATACCAAATTGGATCAGTTTTTAACCAGAGTTTTGCCAACGGATTTGTTGACCGCCCAAAAATGGACAGGTTAAAGTAATAACCTTTTATTGTTACCAAAGCTTTCCGCGAAACTTTTTTTTAGATATTTTTTTCAAGTTTAAGAATTTATTTTTTAGGATGCCGAAGTCCCTGAAGCGATCGCTAGGTATATTCAAATTAATAGCTACTTTTTCCCATGCCTCCATCACCAAGAGGAGGCGTTCTTCTTTGGCCGTAAAGTTTTCTGACCTTTTTTTATTTTTATTCATTTTTAGTATAATAAAAGAATAGACGAAACTAACAACACTCCAGAAATTGAGATTGTAACTGGAACTAGGAAGGGGCTGAGGGTTAGAATCGCAATAAAATTCTTTTTTAATTTTCTTTGGCAAAACATAAGTAATTTACTCCACAGTAGGTCATTCCTCTGACATTAATTGATACCAACCTTTCAAAATGATTGATAAAAACTTTTGTTAAATTTAACTCTATGGTTAGATAAACCAGGTTTAGCCGACCGTCGGTACAACTCGCCCCTAATAGGTTTAATTTATTGATAACAATTTTTTTGTTTTATTCAACACACATCTTGGTTCGTTGAATTTCTTTTTTGCAGGTTATGAAACAGTTTGTCAATTTTGTTGAATTCATGGATTATTTTGAGTCTTGGTGAGACACTTTACAGGGTGATTCTAAATGATTTTAACAACCACCTATATATACTATACAATTTTTTTTATGTTTTACAACTATACAAGTTTTCTTACAAATTTACACGTCATCCGTATTCCAAAAGTATTCAGTATATATCAAGGTTTATAAATTATTTTATTGTTACTTTTGTATCATATATATTGCAGAATCGAAAGGGCATTCAGTTAACCGCTATTTTTCTTTGGCATGTTTATGTTTATTAAATATTTTAATAACAAAGAATCGCATCATAATTATTATTATTATTGTAGAACAGTTAATGAGAATCAAAACCACATTCAAATTATTTCCGGATAACTAATCTTAGGATTGATATATTTAAATGATGTCAGTTAAAATTATGTACCTATTTATTTGTAGTCAAAACGAAAAACAATTTTTCTTGTTTTGAATGTAGTTTTAATTCCTGTTATTTCTTCAAATTTACAAATGCCACAAGAATTTAGGTATTATATCGTTATTACTGTTTTTGGTTAATTAACCATACTAAGTTATATTGTACATGGTGCGAAGCATTTTAATGTCAATGAGTTAAGATCTTTTTCGCAGTATAGCAATGGTAGAACCTAAATCGGCAGGAAAATCTCTCTTGTGTTTGGTAGTTCCAATAATTTAGCAAAAAGAGATCAATAATTTAGAAATAAAACTTTTAGTTTGTTTTATTCCAGTTACTTTTTGTTCCTGGTGCCAGTGGTATTTAATTAAATATTCTATGTACGGCGGAATGCTTTTTCGTAATAATATTTTCAGGATTTGCAAATTAACTGGTAGAAAAAAATATTACCTCTAACAAAAGTATACATTTTCCTGCCTCATTTTAGGCTGCAAAATCGTACTTTTCCTTCCTGGAGAACAAAAGTATGTCAGAAGTGACGTTCGGTATTCTATCAATGGAATATATTGTATTCTACAAGTACAAAGTTCATCCTTGGAAGGAAAAGTGGCGCTTTGCTCCCTTGTTATACAAATAGCTGTTAAGACCAGTAGACGAAATGATGAATTATTTTGATTGACCTCTTTGACAATTGAAAATATTTTTTTTTTCATGGAAATACGAATTTATTGTACTATCCCAGTTTTCTCCTTTTGGAGATTTTATTTTTGAGCAGTATACTAAACAGGTAATAAGCTAATGGCAGGATTATTTATAGTTCCAAATGGTGGCGCTGTTGTCAACGTAGACCTGTCAACCTTTTTTTTTATATTAACATTTTTTCAAAAGTAATACCACGAGTCGTTAAAATTTTATCGATAAATTTTTAGTTTCGATGAAAACTTTTTTATTTGGCAAAAATACGAAAACAAACTGTTTGTTTCAGTAGTTTTGCCTAAAATAAAAAAGTTGTTTAGAAAATAAAAATTTATCTAGTAAAATTTTACAGAACGGATGGTATTTGAGATTATTTTTTGAACCATTCTGTACAAAAACCACTTTATTTAATAATTTATCGTTATCTTTTCACTAATTTTCACTATTTTACTTTTTGCTATTTTCGCTGTTTAATTGTTCCATATTGTTATTGAATTTTTGACAGTTCTACGATTTTATCAATCCTGGTAAAACGACTAGTGGCTTTATCAGTATAAAACGGAATGATTGGCTAGCATTTAGCACAGAACATTGAAGATTAAGCGTTTTCATTGGACGAAATCACAAAACTGTGATATTTTGACAGGTGAAAAAAATAATCAGTATAAAATGGAATGAATAATCATAGTAAAATTATTCTTACGGTCGTATGCCTTTAATCTGAAAATATAAATAAATACTTCATCGCTTTATTAATTAATAAGCTTTCAATAAAGTACTCATCTATCAATGTTCGTTTCTAATAAAATAATTATAGGTTAGGTTTCATTCACATCATTTACCTTTGTATAAAAACATCTTTTTTTGCCTGTACATTCTTTGTAAGTTTGGTTTTCAACTTATTCAAATTCTGTTATAAAAAATAAGTAAACAGGTCTCCTCGTCAACTAGCACTCCTTGGCGTGAGAAAAAATCAGACAGCCTGCCATTAGCAGATTATACATTTTTAATTGATGCTTTCAGGTAACTTATAGGTTAATGTTCACAATTTAAATTTACCATTGTCATTTTTAAGTAAATATTTCCATCTCGATAACTTCACACTTTGTTAAACAGGCATTTACCTAAAAATATTTTGGTGCTAAAATAGGGTAAATGCGCCGGTAGTCGACCACTTAAGGAAAAATATTTTGGACAATTCGACGAATAATTTTTAATGTATTTGTTATAAATTCACATATTTCTGACACAGCATTCATGAGTTTATGACCATTTGATCTATTTTACATATAAGCTAATAGGAAAATAGTAAAATATTTAAAACATGTCAGATCTCTAAAATACTCTGATTACCCAGTAGTTAACCACCAAAAAAATTCTTATGTCGGACAAAACTAAACCAATAGTCGGTCATAATTTTTAAACTTAATTAAGTGAATATTTGAATAGGTATACGAGGTTAAAAAATTAAAAATTCCTTAGATTTATGTTTGATATTGAGCACAAAAAAAATAAAACGATTCTTTTTTTGGAGTTTTAAAGAAATGAAAAATAATTATCAACTCAACTATTTCAGAATAAAACGATCTTTATTGAATAGGTCAAAATGGTTAATTTTCGTTTATTATCAATTTTCCTGTAACTATTTACAATAGTTATATGCTATTTCCGATAACCTTATAGTCTACCAAAAATATGTAGACTGCGCAAATGACATTGTTGCCAAGAAAATTTTTATTTCATATTTTGATACGATTTTGTTATTATTCCATTTTAAATGATCTAATGGTCGACTACCGGTGGTGGCCAAATATAGGCGTATTTACCCTATATAATTATTAGCTTTATATTATATACGATTCTGAAAGGTTTTCAAGATTTCTTGCACGAAATGAATATGTGATTGTAATATAATAAGGATGGTAGTTTCGTGTTTTGGAAATTTTGGAAATATTTCAGATTTCTGTAGGTTAATTATTAATTTTTAATTTATAGTTGTATTAAAAACTCATAACTTAATATAATCAAGTACAAACCATACAAATTTATAAAACGTCTACGGTTTCCTATTTATAATTGGCGATATGGGAAATTGTTAGATGTCCGATATTATTCAAAATACAACAAATACATCAAAAATACGTTTTGTAAAAATACATACTTAATTATATTGCTTCATTTTAAATGCTACCTAACTCTGGATTGATATGGTCATAAGTTAATTAAAGCATATTTAGCAAAAATTTTATAAAATCAATTTGGGAATTTTGAAAAAAATTAATTTGGATTGGCTAATTCCTAGCAATTGTGTATGAAACCATTTTTTTACTATAAAAACCAGCTTAGATTCAAAAACAATTCCATAGTAATTCAATAGTTTTCTACAATAACTAAAAATAATAATAGTTGTATAAATCAATTAAATTGAAGCAATAAATATTTTTGTGAAGCCATGAAAAATTTTAAAACAAAAATTATTGCCTGACATTTCTTAAAAAGTAATCAATAGCCTAGGCAAAATAGTGAAGCTAACAAATATTTTTGCGTAGTTGTATTATTTTTTAAGCCATAAAAAAATTAACTTATTTGAAGTAAATAAAATGTTGGTATTGTTGTATTTTGGTAAAGTCTGTTAACAATGAATCTACCTCATTTTGCAACATTTCATGCTGTACAATCAGCTAGTCATAGTTTTTAAGAAAAAATAATTTTTTATATAATGTAATATAAAATTGAGTAATATATTTTACCAAGTTATGTATATAAAAAATATTTAAGTATTTTAAAGACATATATATGTACAGACTATATTTTTATACAAATTATAGTATTATTTATATCTGAAACTTGTTTTATTTTTCATCGAAAATCTTTTGAAAATTTGTAAATTAAAAAAGCGAGTGAAAAAACGTATTGATTGAATCGCTTTTAGCTTATCATGTTTATGTGGGAAGTATCTGGAGAGGCAAGTTTTTATGGAAAACAGATGCTAATTACAAAGCATTTATTTAGGAGAACTGAAAGGCTACCATTTTAAATTGTTTCACGTTTTGGGTAAAGTTCTTTCTCCCACCGCCAATGGGGGGGTGGCTTATCTTGTGGGTTCCTCCCTTCCAATACCCTGGACGACAAAGGTTTTTTTCCTTAAGCACCAAGGGGATTGCTGTAATGAAATTTATTTATACAATAACAACACAGCTACCTCTAGCCATGGGTACCAGTTAATTAATGAGAACTTGACACATAATTGTGATTACACATGTAAACAAAGCTGCAGTGGCTTTTTTTTAGGGCTGAGATGGAAAAACTCATGTTTGAACGGGTCAAAAAAGGAAAGACTTTGTAAACCATATATTCAGATAAAAAACATTAAATTAAAGCATACTTAAGATTGCATTACATATAAAAACTCATAATAGAAAATTAATCTGTTGGATTTTGAACCACTATAAGAATAAATTCTTTATCAGGAGCCACCATTATTTCATGTTTTTTTGAACGAATCCTTAAAAAAGTTAAGTCATTGGAAGGATCCAAATCTCTAACAACACTTCTTGCTTTATCTGCCAATGAGCTGATTAATCCAGCATACTGAACTGTTGTGGTATTGTCCAAAGTTGTTTTTATTGGTACTCCTAGAATAAAATGTTCAGTAAATATTTCATTATGTGATGATGAACTGTTTACCTTCTGAATTAACAACTATAGTTCCTACAATTCCCTTATGGGATTGTATTCTTTTCATGGTTTCTTCTACTTCTTGTGCCTAAAATCAAGACATATTTAGTATATTTTAAATTACAAATTAAATGGTGCACTTGCCATTTTATATAATTTTTTTCTTTAGAAAATGTAAATGGTTAGAAACGAAACGTCAACATTTATGACACATTTATATTAGGTGCGTTCTTTTTGACTGAGATCTCAGTTAATCTCAGCTCACATCGGTAATGTGCGCGTTCTTTTCGATTCACTCACTTCGAAGTGAGCTGAGATTTTTCCTCCCCCTTTACCGATGCTGAATGTGCTATGCGGGGGTATCAGTTAGAATAGGGGAGTCCCTTCATGGTAGCCAACCTGAAAAAATAGATGAAAAACCACTGCCTTTTTTTTGGGAATGATTCAACTTTGAATGTATAGTTTTCAGCACATTCAGTATACTGTAAAAGTTTTTCTTGTCACGAAGGCCTCATTTATTAGATATTGAATAAAATGTTTTTCGTAGGGATTTTCGGATGTTATGTTTTCACTAAAGGATAACCAATAGAAACCATTATCATATGTCATTTTCTATTTCTTTGTCTGTCAAATGTCTAATATATCAACAACGTTTTGACCAAGAACGATAAATGTTTATCGTTCTTGCGTTTTGACACTATAGCGGTAGCTTTTTGGAGGTTAAGTGTATGTGTTTTTATTCGTGGTTAAGAGGGGCGTCAAAAATGTGACAGCTGAAAACGGGTGGCAAGCCTGAATTGTACCCAAAATTTCAATCATTTTGTAAACAACAAATCTAAAGAACGCCTTTAAATTACGTATTCAAATTTTAACAGGATATAGCTTAGACCTTTCTCTAGGAGATAAGGTTTTTTAGTTAAGTTTTATATTGTAATAAAAGAGATATTGGTGTCTAAGTGATGGTATGTTTTTAAAAAGTTTGACAATTTGTGATCACGGATTTTAACGCCAGAAGCTTAACTCCTAAAGAAAGCATAGAGAATGCGACTAGCAAAATATGAAGTTAAAAAAAGATATATTTTTTGAGATTTGTTGCACGCAAAATTTGAACATTGCACTAATCTGTCAATTTAGTTCAACAGTTATGGTGGCGCTATTTTCAAAGACGTATGTCGATTCTAATTCTCCAAATCCAAACTTCACTTAACATAACCAACCTAACCTTATTTCTCGTTTATAACGTCAAAATAATATATTAATTTTAGTGTTTTGCTTTTAAATATATATTTGTCTATATTAATATTCGTTTATAATTTACCAGAAGTTAAAAAAAATTAATTTCAAAGTATATTTTCACAATTTGCGTTGGTGTTTACATTGTTTATAGCATTATCCAACTGTGATATGTGCAGTGTTGTTGGAATTTAGTGTTATGAACCGTTGTTATTTCCTAAATTACTTTTTAAAACACAGTTGTCTTATTTTAGTCGAATTGGTAAAAATGCGAGTTTTGAGAGACCCGATTTTTGTTTATACTTTTTTTTAATCTTTTAAGTTACCTAATCATTATCTTATATATTTATTTGTTAAATAACTAAACCCAACCTAAGGGATTTACATATATAAATTAATACCACATATATATGTAAATATTAACAGCTAAGTGTTAAACTGTTTTTCTAAATAGGCATGATAATAATGTCCACAAAGTAAGGGTTTCTACAATATTTATTTACATGTTCAATATGCATAAATATAATAGCTTTCTCTTTAGATAATGTGAAGAATTAAAATTTACAGTCAAATATGTAATATTTTTATTAAAACAGTTTTACAAATTTGGGTTGGATACATTTACTTGTTATTTACTAATAATATGCAGATGTTATTAGGTAATGTTTGAAATGTAATTGAACCTTAAAATAAACATTTGTATTTTAAAACACATAGTAGTAGCCCACAATAGGTTTCATATTGATGTAGCCATGGGTTCTATAATGGTCCAGATTCAATGTTTTTGAAGAAAGAGTTCTAAAAAATAAAAGATTAGAATTAACAGTAAAAATTATTAATTATTTACTATAAATAGAATAAAACCTGTGTAGGCAGTTACTTCAGGTCCAAAATTTTTGAGGAAACAGTTCTAAAAAATTAAAGATTAGAAATAAAATATAAAATAATTCATAACATTACTAACTCGGTTACAAATTTTGTCAGTCTTCTTACTATCGACAGAATACAACCAGTGTAGGCAGTTACTTACCAAAGTTTTTGAGGAAACAGTAGCATACATTTTAAAAACCATCGATTTATTTCTCCAACAATTTAGGTAATTATCTAAACATATATGGTTGCCAGAAAAAGTAGGTATATTGCTAAAATAGTATTTTCAGGACATTTTTGAAATACTTTAGAAAAGTAGTAACCTATTGAATCTTGTAGAAATATTTTGTTTACCATACTCCACCTAATCAAAAATTAATCAAATAGTTTTGATTAATAATAATAATAATAGTACCCCTACATTCCACCCCTTTACGAGTGGACCTCCAGAAGTCACAGACTTGTGCGGAGGGAGGGACGGCTATTATTATTATTATTTGCCGTTGCGGTTGCGATTTAGATAGTAATATTCTTCCTGGTCTATCCTAGTATTTAAAGTAGACAAAGGATGGCTTAAAGGACGAGTAGCATTAACACTTCTCTGAGATGTCCTAGTAAAGACTCTTATATGAACTCAAAAAGGTATAGGTAGGTACTCAAAAAGAAGAAAATTCATATATCTAATATACAAAATACCTATATCAATACATCTTTTAAAACTAAATTTGATATTTAGATCTCAATCATAGATAATAAAATAAATAATACCTACCTATTAATTGTAAAAAAATTAAAACAGTAAATAAACAAATTAAAACTTACCTCTTATCACTTCTGATGGAGAGTGCTTTCAAATGTAAATAAAATATGGATCTTTATAAAATAAATAAGATTTTTTCATTTGTGTGAAAGATATCAGTTAAAAAATTATTATGTATGTATTGAAATTAAAATGGGGTTGACATTTTTGGAATATAATTAATAGGATATACCCATAACATTAACAATTATGTTTAGTACTTGCAAGAGTATTGTTGGCCAATTGCTGATAGTCAGCTTATCCCAATTCTTTAGGTATCTCAAAATAAAAATAAACTATAGGTAAGCTTTATTGTAGGGTGTACTTTACTTTGTACTCCATTTTTCATTAAATCATGGATCTGGGTGGTAATTTAGGAATGTCCAATACTCTCTAAAAAATAAATGATATTTATTTATTTAGGCAGTAAATATTTAGCAAGGTACTTACTTGAAGTCATATTGAAGACAGACTAACCTGTTAATGTTTACAAACATTATAGTAACACTTTTGCAATAATCATCAAACGTTTTGGAAAAGTATTTATAAATTTTTCCCCACAAAATATATTCTAAAAATTTACATCTACTTCAACACCTTCAAATAATACATCCATCAGAAAGTAAATAAAATAATCTCAAACTAACCTCGTTTAATTTTGCATTGTTGCCAATACATTTCAATCTCAATTTTAAAAAAGGTATAATTATAAATATACTTTCCACTTTATTTCAATTTTTCTTTAGACCATGTTGATGTGTGTATATAGAAACCGTAATATGTTTTTATTATAATTAATATATTTATTCTAATAAATACCTTAATTAGTAAGGGTTAGTACCAGAGCTGGGTAGTATCCGGATACTTCTGTATACGTATACAATATCCGGATATTTTTATGTATCCGAAAGCTGTATCCAGAATACTTTTTAAATTTTGTACCCGGTATCCGGATACTGTTTTTGATATTCAGATACTTTTAAATATTATTTATCGCCCTCCGATAATGCACCTAACGTAGGCACAACACTGCCCTTCCTTTAATTCAGATGTGTCTAACATGTTAAATCCCATTTTTCGTACTGGTTACCGTTATAATATATTATTATTCTTTTGACTGTTAACGTCCTTCTGAAAAGTGTAGTTCTTTTTCACGTTTCATCTTCATCTTCATAAGTTTTTGCCCTGAAGATGTCGAAATAAATCGACGAAACGTCGGCCAAAATTTAATTGGTTTCTTTATATGCCTGTCCTCATACCCGTGAAAAAGAACTACACATATATTATTATATTCTAATGGAGCTTTGTTTTTACCTATAAATCAGTTATAAAGTTTCATAAGTACGTTATTTATTTTTTATATTTTCTATATCTCTCTTTTCAAGAACCCCCTTGTACCCTGTATTTATAATTATTAGAAGAAATTATTTTTCGGATTATAATAAAGGATATCCTAATATTTATATCTTTATTTTAGTGTACCTACAAGTACAAATAAGTACACCCCCTAAAAAGTTTGAAAACTCGGCTGCTCCGACGCTGGCCAAATTCAATATCAAAAGCTCAGGCAGTGACACATTAAAAATACATGCACATCACATAGTTTTAATACTAATAATTTATGCCCTTTTAAAAAAAGTATCCTAGGAAGTATCCGGATACATTTTGATTATCCGTATCCGGTATCCGGATACTTTTTTTCAATATCCGACCCAACTCTGGTTAGTAGGTACAATAAATTTCATTAATTAATTATTTGTTAGGAATGCCGAAATCTTATTTTATTTTATTTTTTTCATATATATCGATATTTTAAATCGTAAAAACAATTAATTTGTTACGCCTATGACACAACAATAACACACAACAAACTTCCAAAATGTATCCAAATAGGATAAAAATTATACAAGTATTCTTCATCTGTTTATGGTCTCAAGGTCAAATGTTTGTGTATGTCGTGAAAATATTCAAAGATTTACGAAGCAAAATTCATATTTTCATCTCTGTCTTAGACAAAGAAAGTCAACAAGCTCTAAAAATATTCAAATTTATAACAAAAATACTAATTTGAAACCACTATCGCCATCTACTCTACATTCTTGTAATTTAAAAATAACCAGATTTTTCACTAAATTCAGGCAGTCTTACCAAATTAGAAACGCCCCTCTTAAGGTCATTTTGTAGATTCAGTTTATTCGCAGAAATCAGCAAGTAGTTATTGAATTATTCTCATTTTTTAACCAAAATTGTCTTGTCTGCTTAGTTTATTGGATTTCTGACTTCTTTCGGTATCAATTTATCCAGATCATGTAATAAAATTCAAACAAAAGCAGAATACAGAACAAATAAAAATCCTTAGAACATAAAATAGTTTATGTTCTAAGTAAAAATCAAAATAGCAAAATTGACAATGATGGCATGAATGAAAATTTTCAATTGTCACAATTCATTACTGAAAACATAACATACGAAAATATCCTACAAAAATCGTTTTTTTCCAATATCTAATAAATGAGACCTTCGTGACACGAAAAACTTTTACAGTGTACTGAATGTGGCAAAAACTATACATTCAAAGTTGAATAATTCCCAAAAAAAAGGCAGTGGTTTTTCTAGTTTGGCTACCATGAAGGGACTCCCCCATTGAGTCGGAAATAAAGTGGTGGGGAGCAAGAAATCGTAGGTCGCGCGTTTGTCGTTCTTTTTGGTGCTTACTCACATCACTTTATATCAGATCACTTCAATTGAAGTGAGCTGAGATCTCAGTCAAAAAGAACGCACCTAATGAATCAACATTGTTTATCTTTTTCTTATTAACACATCTGTCATGAAAAAGAACATCAGTAGAAATGTTGGCAGTCCTGATTAACCTTGGTATAATCACAAAACCCATACAATATAGGGTGTGTTCGGGGACACGTACCACCACATTACTGAATTTGTGGAATTTGTTAAAATAAATTCTGACTGCAAAATAAATAAGTTTATTTGTTGCGACAATTAAAATTTAATTCGCCAGAGGTATTATTGAATTCTGAAATTTATTTCTGTTTTATGGTTCTCTGCTTATGTACTTTGTACTTCAAACTTCAACCTATTTCTGTTCTGTGCTTCAAAGTTCGGTTTGTGTTTGTGATGGACGTGATGGTCACAGCTCACAGCTGGTCAAAGTCTAATGTGGTCTAATGAAGTAGGAAGGAAGAAGTAGATTATTCGTGGGTTATTCATTTATCTAGATTTATTTGTATTTCCATGGACTTAGTTCAACTTGGTTTTAGCTGATTGATTTTATTGCATATAAAAACTATAAGATGGCTTTAAGCGCCGCAAGTAATATTTTTAAAAATCAACTTTTACAGGGATTACCAATCAAACAAGGAAGTATGTTATTTTATTTTTTAAAGTAATGGTGGTAGGTTTTATTATTTTTAATTTTGAAAAACAACTAATTTATGTAACTGTTAAATCTAACTTGTTTTTTAGATATTACCAGAACTTTTTCAGTTGGATTTTACAATAATCAGAAGAAAACTTTAACACCCAAAAATGGTCAAAATATTGTTTTAGTTGATGGTGTGAGAACACCTTTTTTATTATCGGGAACTGATTATGCAAAACTAATGCCCCATGAATTGGCAAAACAAGCTTTGAGGTAAACTGTTTTTTATTACCTATACATAACCCAGAAAAAACAAATACTTGATTGATTTGGCAACACTATTCCGCGGTGTATTCAATCAATTGGTTAAAAGGAACTTATTATAAACACAAATTTTAATATTATACTAACAAGATTTTTTGAGGTAAGCAATCAAATGTAAAAGTGTGCTTAAGGGCTTTGTCAATTCATAGTCAGCTGACTAAGAGCTGATAAACAGCTGGGGTCTGTTTTGTTCTAAGGACCTGTCAGGGCTACTAACCTAACTGAAAGAAATTTATTGTACTAAACCTTACTCTGTTAAAGTCCATCTTATTAAGAACAATAAACAACTAAATGCTTGAATGAAACTCACATTTTATTTAAAAAATAGGTTTTTAAAATGCATTTATAGCTGTTTTGCTAAAATTAGCATGATCAGATCAACAAACAAACAAGATCTAACTTCAATATGTCAATCTGACAATGCTATTTTAGCAAAATAACTGTAATTGTATTTTAAAAACCTGTTTTTCAAAAAAAAGTGGAAGTTTCGTTTAAGCATTTAGTTGTTTATTTTTCTTAATAAGACTGATATACCCTTTTATATGTGTCAATATACAATAATTTTTCGTTGTGTTCTATGGAACCACAACATATTTGTTTCTTAGAAGTGTAAAATATTTGTTTCCCCCATATTCAAATTAATTATCTTGCGTGAGCATTCATTTTGAAAGTAAAGAAGATATTTACGTACTGTTGCCAAATTTGTTAGTGTCTCACCCATAAATCCTATTATATATTGAACATATTTTTTATTTTTAAAAACAAAAATTATTTCAGTGGTATACTTAAGAAGACTGGAGTTTCAAAAGATGTTATTGACTATGTTATATATGGTACTGTCATGCAAGAAGTTAGAACCTCCAACATTGCAAGAGAAGCAGCCCTTGCTGCTGGATACAGTGATAAAACTCCTGCCCATACTGTTACAATGGCTTGTATTTCTTCCAATGTTGCTATGACATCAGGTATTAGTTGATTATATTAAGCAATTCTGAAAAATGCATTCCCCAAATTAAGTTTTTTTTGTTTGTAGTAACATTAATACACTGAAATTTATGACTATATATTATAAAGCATGTGCCTGATGTATAAGTTGCTGCAGTTTATTTGCACTTAATTGTGGGAATGTTTCACTTACAAATAATTTTTAATTTTCCTCATAGGTATCTACTAAATTAAACCTTCTTTTAAAAATTTATTAGAGTCACAAATAACGATTTATTAGTATATTCGATATATACGATGTACAGGGTGTTTCAAAAAAACGACACCCTGTCTTTACTACTACTGGCAACATTGTAATGAAACACACCACATTATTAGAAACAAACAAACTTTTGTCTTATAGTAGTTAATTTGCATTGAAGATCATTATATTATGTATTTTCTTGTTAATGAGTTATTATAGTGCTAAATAGACAGATTGTCTGGTTCTGGTGTGATAATAAAAGGTTGAGTTAAATTCGGTTCCGTAATAAACGCCGATTATCGGAGAATTACAAAGAAGAAATAGAGGCGAATTACCAAAGGAACGAAGTACGAAAAATGTACCAAGGTATAAAGGGATACCAAGCCAGAAGTTCATTTTATAAAGATAAAGAAGGCAAGATTCTAGCAGGAGAAGCTGAAGTTTTGGATAGATGGAGGGAGTATTTTAATGAGCTGCTGAATACAAATGACGAGGTAAAAAGAGAAGAAGTAGAAAATGACACAGAAATGGAAGAAGCAGAGCATTGCCAAAATACACCGACAATAAGTGAGATAAAAGAAATAATTTGTAAACTTAAAAATAATAAAAGTGCTGGTAAAGACAACATAACAGCAGAAATTATTAAGTATGGGGGGAAAACTAGTAGAGAATATCCATAGGATGATGCAGATAATATGTGAAAAGGAAGAAATGCTAGAGCAATGGAAAGAAGTGGTACTAATTCCCATTCATAAAAGAGGAGACAAATCTGTATGCAAGAATTATAGGGGAATAGCTCTACTGAACATAGCCTACAAAGTCCTTGCTTTGTATATAAAAAAGTTACTGATTCCGAAAATGGAGGAAGTAGTGGGAGACCAAATTTTTACACTCAGGGAAATACAGGCGGAGAGCTACGAACATGAAAAGGATAATCATGTAACTTTTATTGACTTCAAACAAGCCTTCGATAAGATAAGAAGAGGTAAACTGTTTAAAGCACTAAAAGAATTAGGAGTGAGCAACAAACTAATTAAGATGGTGAAGTTAACTATGGAGGGATCTAAATGCTGCGTAAGGGTAGGAAATGAGAGAACCGAAAGTTTTGCAGTGAGGGAAGGAGTTAAGCAAGGTGACCCCCTATCATCCATATTGTTTTCATATGTACTTGAATACATAGTATGAAAAGCTAGAATAAATAGGACAGGGATAATATATCACAAAAGACATCAATGCCTAGCATTTGCCGACGACATAGCGATAATTACAAGAAGCAAACAAGAACTACAAGAAGTTATTGTACGACTCGAGCAAATAGCATTAGAAATGGGATTGGAAATCAATGTGGAAAAAACTAAGTACATGAAATGGACAAAAACTGAGGGAAGGAATAATGGGAAATTGGAAATAACAACGTTGAAAAACAAAACATATAGTTTTAAAGAAGTGGATACATTTACCTATTTAGGAGCAGAATTTGCCAATAAGTCTGATCAAAGAAAAGAGATCCAGAACAGAATAAACAAAAAATGGAGAAAGGAAGTCAACAAAGCCATGGGCCTTCTAGGCCTGCAGACCTGATTATATATAAATAGACAGATTATTATCGTTAAGGAATATTTCGAGTCGTATTTAAAGAAGTTTTATATGAAAAAGTTTGCTTTTGAGGTTTAGTAATATTATTTTTATATCTTGCACTTATAAAAATCTTCATTATAAAACGCATTTGCGTATCGTAATGTAACTTTTACGCACGCAAATTTTTGTTTTAAATGGTTGGCGACATGAGTAAAGACAAGATTATTGACAATGACATTTGTGGCTAATAGCAATTTATTAATTTTATATTGTTCTTTTAGAAAGTATTTGTGAATATGAATATCATCTTTTACTTATATAATATATTATTATTGGAGTATTAGTAATTTTAAAATATTTGAAAACAATAACATTTCATAATTTAAATGTCAAAACTGTCAAATGTTATAAATTACACAGTGCTACCGACATACTTTTGAATGAAAATTTTGGTAATCACATAAAAATAATAAATGAATTTAAATTATGATAAAATGGCAATATATAAAAAATATTATAAACAACTTATTTCATATGGCTGTTTTGACATTTGTTCTTTAAAAAATTCATCGCTTCGCGATTCGTTTTTTAAAATTGAACTCGTGTCATAACAGAATTCCATATGAAAGGCGTTGTTTAATATACTATTTAAATTTTTCTCACGTTAGAACAAAATAATACTTGTTTAAATATAGCTGAAACTATTCCTTAACGATAATAAGGTGTCTATATATCAGGTTTGTTCCAACCAAGCAAAGAACCGTTCTGAAACGGTAATATTACCACTCACGAGACCAAATTAGTGCACTGCGCAACTCACTACACCACTGCGCACAAAAATTACCATTTTAGAACGGTTCTCTGCTTGGTTGGAACAGACCTATAATGTCTCCAAAACAAGAAAATGCACAATACAAAAAACTTCAATTTAAACTAACTACCAAAAGGTTACAGTTTGTTTGGATAAAATGCTATAGGTACCATTCGGATTGCAGCAGCCGCGTCTCTGCGGTCGCTACCCGGCAGTTGCGACCCTGGCAGTTCAGCACCGCTTTATAGGGATTTGTATGTAACACATTCCGATGCGCGCGACTCTGCAGCTCGGCCGGAGGGCACAACCCCAGCAGCGCTGCCGAGCCGCTCCGATAGCGGTTCGGTCGCGCCGCTTGTTTATTTACTTTAATGAAAATGGCGTTAACTGATGAAAATAACGAGTTTTTTATTGAATTAATAGCTAAAAACCCACCACTTTACGATTGTCGGCTTAAACTGTATAAAGATAATATTCGCGATAACATATATATGGGAGGATATTGCGAGTAAACTTAATAAAACAGTTAAGTGCCTATTCATATTTTTTTTTATACATAAAATATAAATGAAGCTTGTGTGGTAATTCTCTTAATCGTAGGTTCATACCTACTCTAGTTTATTCTATTTATCCATTATTATTGCCATGAGACTTTTCCGGCTTCTGAAGTGAAGTAATCTTTGAGAATTTCTCTGATTTCAAATCCATCTACTGGACGTGGCAGGCTGCGGCCGCTGGTATCCGAAAGGACGTCGCAGCGCCGCACAGCTGCGGCAGTAGGTGGCGGCAGTCTGTCGCGACTGCCTAGATCCGAATGCTACCTTATGACTTATGTCAAGCAATGGCGACAGTGACGTCACAATAATGTGGCGTATTTTTAGACGAATTCATGAAAACTCCAAAGTGAGCGACATCTATAGGGATAATATAAAAGGTCAAATGAGGGTGAACAACACATCAGTGTGCCATTAAAACCTTGTAGTGTATTGTATTTTTTTTTGTTTGCGGGCTGAGATGGAAAAACTCGTGCGATAGGTATATTAAGAAAAGAAAAATAACAAAAAATAGGAAGTTCACACGTACACAGCAACAACGATAGATGCAAAGCATGAACTAAAATTTTGTTGTTCACCCTCGCAGCGGCCATATTTCAAATTGACAGCGCCATCTAGTGGTCACACACGTGCAATATTTTTTAATATTACTTTGGTTTGTTCATTTTGAACAAGAAATATTATCGTTTGGTAAAATAAATGTCAAATTAATACTTTTATAAAAAATATTGCACGAGTTGCATAATCCATGCAACCAAGTATTTTCAAAGGGAAAGTGTGTTCAACAATATAGTGCCTACAATAAAAGGGGACTGATGGTGATAATAAACTTCTTAGGTACTTTTATCTCAGGTATTGGCAAGTTTAGGTAAAGAAAGGTCAGGATTAAATTTGCAGAAATAATTTTTTAATAGAAACGCATATTAAAGGATATTCACAATAAAATTTAATAAAAATTTAAATATGTTAATATATCAATTCAGTTTCACTATCACTATTGTCGTCTACATTAATTCTATGTTAGTATGAAATGCCCTGTATGAATCCTCCACTTTTATAACATGTTTTTTGTTCTTTTCCAACAATCATCTATATTTTGACAGATTAATGCAATTACAGAAGGACATAATATAGGTATAGTATTTTGGGTCCGCACTTTGTTCTTTAGTTTTCTCCACATATGCTCAATCGGGTTGAATACGCAGTAGTAAGGAGGAAGACGAAGAACTGTATGTCCTTTGGGTCACATACATATATCTTGTGTATGTTAAATGTCCTTAGAACCTCTAAAAGCTGCGTTTTTTTATACCCGTCTTCAAAGTACATGTTGTTTTGGAGCATAAATTCCTGGATTTCCGCTTTTGTATTTGAAGAGCCTGGAACCTTCTTCAATTGGCGACTATGGTAACTGGCATTGTCCATAACTACTGTGACACTATGCGGGTGAATATTTGACAGTAAAGTGTTTTCGAACCAACCTTCGAACAAATCGGCTGTAGTATCTTGGTGGTAATCCAACGACGAAGCTTGAATGTTCTTCGCCTAAAGTCCCAAACTGTTTGGAATCCAACCATCTTCTGATCCAGCATGAATAATCGTGATTCGTTTTCCCTTGTTCGATGAAGCTTTTGATTGGCATCGCACTGTTCCATCGGTCCATCCTTTTGCCGGCGTATCGTGGGTATCATACCAGGTCTCATCCAAATAGATTATTGATCTTTGTAAAGACCTGTAATCACTTATGGCAGTCAAATATTCAAAACGCCATTGCCTAATCCGTTGGGATTCCATAATATCTTGCCTTTTGTCAATTTTGCACTATTTGAAACCTAGTTTGGATAAAAGTGTCCATAGGTTTCCAATTGATATCCTTATCTCAGTGGAGCTCCTTAGTCTTGTTTGCAATGATCTGATAGTAGGCACCAAGTTTTCTTCGTACATAGAGTAGATAGTTCTTCTTATCAAATCTTTATCATCTTCATCAGTGGTTCTGGAAACACCACTATCGTTTCGTTTTCGTCTCGGATGAATTGGCCTCGAAATGTGAACTCTCACTGATGATTCCGGTATCCCTGTCAAATCGCTGGTTTCTCTTACAGTAGGAGTAAAAGCCCAACCCCTTTGGACTAGCTTCTGATGAACATGTCTGACGATTTCTTTGGCATCAAGGGATAAAACTCGTCGTCGAACAGGAACAGAAACATTTTTCAGAAAAATTATTAAACAGCACAGACTAACTCTCACTACGGGAACACAAATATAAATGATTATACTCAACCCAAATTTTACAAATACAAGAACCGATCCTGTGTGCAAATTTTGACCATAAGCAATAAACCGTGACAGACGATCGCAATAAAAGTGGTTTATTACCATCAGTCCCCTTTTATTGTAGGCACTATATTGTTGAACACCCTTTATGCATTTAGCAGTTTCAAGCTAATACATGGTGCTATTTGTTTGATTACCTATAGAAGTGTGTTTTTCGGTGTGCTATGAATACCTGAGAATGGTGGTTATTTGATTTTAATTAATAATATTTACATGCACTATGTAAGCTTGTTTAAATCCGTATTTTTAATATTTCAATAAAATGTTATAAATCAAGTTAAATAATTTATAATAATAAAAATATTGGGGGTCGTAGGAAAAATCGTGTACACAACGTATTGGAAAGTGTATTTTTATAATTCGCGTTTACAATAGACTTCATTGTAACACTCAACGGAGTGTGGAAATGAAATTGCTTTCCACACTCCTCTAGTTATTTTTTGTGTCACAGTTGGTAATTATGTGCATTTTGTTAGACAATTTTGATATTAACTTGGATTCTTCCATTTTCCTTTAAATTAGTTATATTTGTATCTTATATTATTTTTTCTTAAATTATTTATCACTCCGATTAAATATTCAAAACAAATTTAAATTTCAAACTTGATATATCTGACATATTTATGTTCATTTTAGTAAGTACCAACAAAATTAATTGAGCACAAAAAGTACTAATTGTTGAATAATTTTATAAAAAAACATTCTTCAATGTATATGTTTTTTGAACCAAGAATTAGAAAATCATACAGTATATTTTGGCTTACTAACTGCATAAGATAATTAGAATATTCGAATCTCTTATAAATAAAGAAACAACCAAAAACTCTTTAACATATCCAGATATCGACCTAATCGCCAGTTGAAAGTTAGAGATAAATATTTGACATATTAATAAACCCACCTTTCTATCTGAAATAACTGATAGTTAAGCATTAACTGACAGATAAATTTCTATTGATAAACCGGCCCTGAAAGGAGTACACACAGTAATTCATATTTTTAAATAGGTACTGACCTTAGTCTTTTACTGCTTTACTGTAGGCTTATTTATTCATGTATTACACTTTTTTGTGCTTTTTATATATTTTATAATTATATTATACATATATTTATTATACTTCATTTATGTGTAAAACCCTTGTAATAAGATTATCAGGAGTAATACCACGAGTGATTGAATTTTCGCGATAAGTCTGTCGATTCATTTCTGAACGAAACTGAATTGTTTCGAGAAAACACCACGAGTCCGTAGAACGAGTGGTGTTTTCTCGAATCAATTCAGTTGAATCAAAAATAAAAGACAGACTTATGAGATAAATTCAATCACGAGTTGAATTGTATTAGACTATTTCACGAATAAAGTTTCTTCATTAATATAAATACGAACAATGTATGACAGTCATAATCAAATTATTAAAATCGTCAATAACAAAATGTCATAAATTGTTTCCATATAAAACATTTTGATTTTTTTGTAGACATAGGTACGTTTTCATCTATGTTTTGGTTGATAATTTCATTTATATTTGTACCGAAGCGACTCATTTTGACACAATCAGCACACACACTCTAACCAAACCCGTCCCTTCCAGAATGCATCTCTCTAGGAGCGGTGCATTCCGGGAAGAACTTCCTCCACCCCCCCCCCCATCGCTTCCGATGGGGGCCTCAGTCCTCGGGCTTGTGCCTTTCCTTCCACTATCTTGGTTCGGAGATGGTTTCCAGGTGTCTTCTGTTTGGTGCTGGATGGTGCTTGGCACATTTATCCTCCTGTCTTCTTTTTCGGCGTTCAAGAGTGTGTGTTTTTCGCTGCCTCTGAAAAGTTAGCCCTTAGTCGACGAACTGCGGCTAAAGGTAACCTTAGAGAGTGTATCCACTTGTTAAAGCTGTCCCTACTCAAGAATCTGCGCATCTCGCTAAGGATGGGCAGAGTCTTTTATAGGTGGTTCCTCTTCTGTCTGCTTCTTTACAGATATTGTCTCTTCTTAGTTGTCCAGCTGTTTCTTTGGTCTAGGATGTCTCCTGTAGTCCTCTAATGTGTAGTTTGTTAATTCCCTAAGTGCTGTGTTCGGGTGTGTCCTGAGTTCTTCAAATCTTCTTCTGGCTCTGGCTTTCATGATTTCTTCTGTCTTCTCCTGGTCTAGTTCCCTGTATAGTTGTATGTTTCTTATGTACCATGGGGCGTCTGCTGCTTGCCTAAGGCAGATGTTCTGCTGTGCTTGTATCTTCTTTTTGTAGGTTTTGGCTGTGTATCCCCAGGCTACGGAGGCGTACCACATGATCGGAATAATGATTGCGTTTATAAGATGTATCTTTGTCTTCAGTGCTAGTTTGAATTTTCTTCCTACGAGTCCGGCTAGTCTTTCTCTTGCTTGTTTTGCCTTCTTTGTGATGTTTTCCACATGTTCTTTGAAAGTTAGTCCTTTGTCCAGTATCACTCCTAGGTATTTGGCCTCGTTTTTCCATTGGATCTCTTCTCCTTCCATGTTAAGGTTTTCTTCTGTTTTTTTCCTTCTTTTGGTAAAGTAGACTGCTTGGGTTTCCTCCGGGTTTATTTGGATTTTCCATGTTGTATACCATTCTTCTATTTGGTCCATAGCCTGTTGGAGTCTTCTTGTCACCATACTTGGTTGAGTGCCGTGTCATCTGCGTAGAGAGCCATCATTGTGTTTTCTGTCTTTGGAATGTCTGCCGTGTATATGTTGTAAAGCACTGGTGAGAGGACTGCTCCTTGTGGTACTCCGGCTTCTGTTGTTCCTATTTCGGATTTTTCGTTTCCTATCCTTATCCTGAATCTTCTATTTTTCAGATAGCTGAGTAGTAGTTTCGTCAGTTCTCTGGTGTATCCTGCTTCTCTCATCTTGTATATCAGTCCCTCGTGCCATACTCGGTCAAAGGCTTTGCTGATGTCCAGGAAGATGGCTCCAGTAGATTGATTTCTGTTGTATCCTTCTGTTGTGTATTCTACAATTTTAAGTACTTGGTCCGGTGCGCTGTGTTCTTTTCTGAATCCGAACTGTTCTTGTGGCAGTATTCCTATTGCTTCGGTTTCTTCTTTTAGCTTCTTGAGGATGACTCTCTCGGCTATTTTGCTCATCGCTGGTAGTAGACTGATGGGTCTGTAGTTTTGTGGAAACTTGGGATCTTTTCCTAATTTCCTTAGCATTACTATTTCGGCTTCCTTCCATTGGTCCGGGAAGTGTTTTGTTCTTAATATTCCATTTATGATTGCTGTCAGAAATACTATCCCTTTTCTTGGTAAGTGCTTCAGTGCATTGTTGCCGTCGTATCCAGGTGCTTTTCTCGCTTTCCTTCCTTTTATTATGTAGGCTACTTCTTCTGGTGTTGTGAATCCCAAGTTTGCGTCTACTATTTCTTCGTCGAAGTCTTCGATTTCATCTTCTACTTGATCTGTGAAGTCCATGTCTTCGTCTGGGTGCTCATTCAGGGTGAATTGGCCCTCCATAGTTCTTCTGAAGGCTTCGGTTTTTTCTTCATGGGGAAATGTCCTTTTTGTCTTGTCGTAGAATCTTGGCGAGGTTCCATAATCCTGGTGTATTTGGGTCCAGTTCTTCTAATCTTCTATACCAGTCCTTGGATCTGTGTGCTTTGAGTTGTTCCTTCACTTCCTCATGTAGTCTGTTTGCTTCTCGTTTGTCTTGCTGTAGTCCTGTTCTGTTGGCTCTTTTTCTTGCTCTGTTTTTCACCCTGATGAGCTCTATTACACAATCAGGTACAATTAATATTGACAGAACTGTCAAACTTGTGTGTGTTGCCATGGTTACGTCGTTGAAAATACCGAAGCTGACTCTCCATCAGAATTGAAAGACAGCTGGTGTTATCGCGGTAACACAAGTTGTCTTTGGTTTGCGATTTGTCAGATTATGTGAGAATTTTAAGATGAGTGAAATAGTCTATAGAATACAATAAATGATTATTATTAATTTTTTAGAAATTCAAATAAAATTGTGATAATTTTAATCTTAGTACATGGTGCAATTTTTATTGGTTAACAAATAGAAGTAAGAAAAATTCTTTATAATATGATGCTAATTGATATAAAATTTTAAGCAATTGGTCTCATCAATAGTGGAATTTATGAAACAATTGTATGTGGTGGAGTTGAATTCATGTCTGATATTCCCATAAGACATAGCAGAAAAATGAGAAACTTAATGCTTAAGGCTAACAAAGCTAAAACATTGCAACAAAAGCTTGCTTTGTTAGCAAGTATCCGTCCAGATTATTTAATACCCGATTTACCGTCAATTGCAGAATTCTCTTCAGGAGAAACTATGGGACATTCGGCCGATAGGTAAATACTAAATTATCTTACAAACTGTAATTTTTATTTTAAAAATCAAAACTCATTGCAGACTAGCTGCTGCTTTTGGAGCTACTAGAAAAGAGCAAGATGATTTTGCATTACGGTCTCATACCAAAGCCCAAGAAGCTTCTAATAAAGGTTGGTTAACTGATATTATTCCATTCCAACTTCCTGGCGTTGCTAAAGTTGTTGAAAAAGATAATGGTATTCGTGTTTCTTCTCCTGAAAAATTAGCTTCTCTAAAACCAGCTTTTATCAAGCCACATGGAACTATAACTGCAGCGAACGCTTCATTTTTGGTAAGTTGTTTGAAAGAAGTTAGGCCAATCTATAGTTTAAAATACTTAAATATTTTTTGAATTAATTTCAGACTGATGGAGCTTCTGCTTGTCTAATAACAACTGAATCAAAAGCAAAAGAACTGGGTTTGAAACCAAAAGCTTATTTAAGAAATTTTTTGTACGTTTCTCAAGACCCCATTGACCAGCTTCTTCTTGGACCAGCATATGGAACACCACAAATTTTGGATAAAGCAGGTCTCACACCTAATGAAATTAGTGTTTGGGAATTCCATGAAGCATTTGCAGTAAGTTATTGTTGATTCTTTAGCTTGTATCAGTTAGTTAGTTTAATATATTTATGCAATTCTGCTTAGTACTAGTTATTGGCTCTAGATTTGCCATTATAGTGCTGAAATGTTGTTTTAAATATTCAGTGTACACATTCAACTTTTTATTCAAGGCCATGTCTATATGTAATAACTATCGTATGTATTTAACTAGGGTCAAATATTAGCTAATTTAAAAGCCCTCGACAGCGACTGGTTTGCTCAAAATTTCATGAATAGAAAATCCAAAGTTGGAGCTCCAGATATAAATAAATTTAATAACTGGGGAGGATCTCTGTCAATTGGACATCCTTTTGCTGCTACAGGCGTGAGATTAGCAATGCACACTGCTAACAGGTTAATTAGAGAAGATGGACAATTTGGTTTAGTTGCAGCTTGTGCTGCTGGAGGACAAGTAAGTAATAAATATATCAAATTATTTAATTAAATAGAAAATTATATTTGAAATTATAATTTTTTTTTCATTATACATGGTGTCCCGAAAAGAATGGTCATAAATTATACCACAGATTTTGGGGTCAAAAATATGTTGATTGAACCACTATACAATAGTGCACACAAAAAAAGTTACAGGGTGCTAAAGTTAAAAATTTAAATAATTTTTTTTAACATTACTCTAAAACGGTGTAACGTTAATGTATGAAAATTTATAGGAAATACTAGTAAAGAATACCCAATAAATTGCAAACAGTTGCATTCAATTATTTTGATTTATTATGGATTTTCAGAGAGGATCAACACCCCTTTCACCCCCCCTACTTTTTTTAGGGCTATAATTTAACAAAATATGGACCGCCACTGAAATCAAACGTCTATTCTTAAACTTTTGTATCTTTCCGTATTTCTTTGTAAATATTTTTACCTACGACCACCCCTCTAAACCGTCAATAACACACAATCTACAACCTATGTAATGTATCTCTTTACGCACGTAAATTAAACGCACGGCTTCCCTAGCAACCACTTAGCAACAATAAACGTCGCTATTTTATTCAAAATTTTCTATTTACATATTTGAAGGTGAATTTTATATTACATATAAATGACAGATAACATTTATTAGTTATAAGATTGCATTTAATATATATATTTAAAGTTATTTGAAAATATATATTTGATTCGTTTCCATTAACCCTACTTTCTGACTAATTCTGACTGTATAAATGGATCATAATATAAATATACTTAATTACGTTTCCCAGATTAATTTACGTTATTTTTATGTAATTAAGTTAATTATTTTAACATTTATAAAATTATTATTACCGGGATACTTTTTAAAAATACTTACAAAGCTGTTTCAACTTGTGGATACAATCGTAACATATAAAAGACACTTTTTACTCGTTTTGTACTATACTTTCACTTGTTACTATACGAAACCGTTTTAAGTATTAAGAATGCAGTAAATGTTAATTTTACGCGAGAAACCGATCAGTAGCACTAAATTAATCACTCAAAAATTACGAAAATGAGTTTTACTACAATAAGGATATCAGCCATTTCTGAGAAACTGTAATTATTCATTTTGAGTTAATAACTAGAAAAACTTTTCTACTAATGTCAAAAAAGCGACACAACAAATACCCTGACAGTAATCAATCAGGGTATTCTCTACTAGTATTTCCTATAAATTTTCATACATTAACGTTAAATCGTTTGAGTAATGTTAAAAATAATTATTTAAATTTTTCACTTTAGCACCCTGTAACTTTTTTTGTGTGCACTATTATTGTATATAGGTAAGTGGGGTTCAATCAACATATATTATTTTTGACCCCAGAATCTGTGGTATAATTTATGACTATGACCATTCTTTTCGGGACACCCTGTATAGTGCTCTAAAATGCGAATAATTAAGTATCAGCGTTATAAAGCTGACCTCTGTATTTTAAACATGCCTAACATGATTTCAGATTAAAATTTATTTTCTTACATATCCGATAATAAACTATGTAATGTTTCAGGGTGTAGCCATGATTTTGGAAAGACATCCTGATGCCAATCCTAATTAATAGATTACGTTCAACATATTTGTAATTAAGTGATAAATAAAGATTAGGGTCTATACAGATTTAATTTTATATTTATGTGGAATATATACTTTTTTCTAATTAATAATTAGGTTGTATAGATAAGGACATAAATTGTTAATTATATATTTTTATTACAGTTGTGAATAAATACTAAAATTTTAAATAAATTGTTTATTTTATAAAATTCAAACCTTTAATGGTCACTATATTGTTTCAGTTAACATAAGAGTGTCTATTCTGATAATAATTTGTAAAAACACTTCAATTGTACATAATGAACCGAAATCAATTTTAATATAAAAGCCACTTTTACCATAATATTAAGGATAATATATGATTTTAGTGATATAAGTATGTAACTGGTAATCATTTTCTATTGTATTATATTTTTAAAGATGTATACGTTATAAAATTGTTTAAAATTGATTTGAATATATTTTTAACTGATCATGGAAAATTATTTAAATTATATCTAGTTCCATAAACATGTAGTACCTATCTTATACTGTTTTGATTAACTGTTTAAATCATTTTTAGATATACACATAATATGTATTTGTAAATAAATTTTTTATCGTGCAATTTTACCAATATAATTTATTTTCTACTTAAACAATATATAAACTTACTAGAAATTAATTATATAATGTGAAAAAAGGATACAGATATATTTGAACTAATTGTGTTCTAGAATGTTCTACAGTGAACAGTATTAGTATGTCTAGTTGTATATAGGGAAGACAAAGATCAAGATAGGGTTCTAGAACATGATTAGCTTCCTAGAACCTCCAGGAAACTTTGAAAGGTATAAAAAGACTTGAGAAGAGGTCGTGAGGAACAGTCTATTAAGGGAAGTCAGTCTAATCGTACTAAGCCCTACCCATCCTGACTCTCTCTTGATAATGACTCCAAAGTGGGAGTCGAAACGTCGAGACAAAAATTCTTCTGAACGCGGTTTTTTCCAGAAATCAATTTTAAACAATTCTGTATCATATGCATCTTTAAAAATATAATACAATAGAAAATAAATACCAGTTACATACTTATATCACTGAAGTCATTTATTATCCCTAATATTATGGTAAAAGTAGTTTTTGTATTAAGTGTTTGATTGATGGTGGTATTGACATGTTTGTATTAGCTGTCCATGAAGATCTACTACTGGACCCCTATTTTCGAATATGTGATGTGATAGATCACTGGTGAGAAACCGGTGAACCGTATTTTTAGACTATATGATAGCTCACATCACACTTCGCTTGGTCAGACCCAGTCGAAGCAGTGAAACATGCGCATTATTATTCAGGCATCAGCGTATTGTCAAAATCATATGTTCATTAGAGTTGTTACCGTAGTTTTGTTTTGAAACTTGCATCTTTCATAAATAAAAGAATTAAGTTGTAGTTATCGTAAATAAAAGAATATAGTTATCAGTTTGAACTGCCTCAAACCCAATTTATCAAACGTTGCCAACTTTCTAGTACGTACGTTAGATGTCAAAATTCTTTCATTTTTCATAAATATAACGAGGCAACGTTGTGATATCGAAAATACGACCCATGAAAGGTTTTGTCAGGGATCGATCACTTCCCTACTCACATCACATTCACTTCACTTCACACGTTCGAAAATAAGGGTCCTGGACTGGTAACCAGTGGCGGCTCGTGACATCTGCTATAGGGTGTGCTGCATGAACCACGGCCAATATAAAATAATAGAAATAGAATAACATACGAAAACAAAAACAATAAAATTAGTTTTAATACTAATGAATAGTAACTAATAGCGACAAATTTATTTACACCTAATTTAAATTGAAACTCCATTGTTTTAAACACGCTCGAACAAAACAAATTAAACAAAATTGTAATCTAAGAATTTCTAAACACGGCACAGATGCAACGGTCACGAATAACTGTCGTGAATTGCAGCTCATTTCCGAGGCCGTTAATCAGTGGCCCAGCCGATTGCCGAAGCACATCGGCTTAGATCGCCGTTTGCTAATAAATGCATTTTACCGCTGCCAGTGTTTCGGTTGTTATCGACGCGGCTTCACTGGAGCAGCAAATACGTAAAAAAGATTGCTTCACTGGAGCACCAAATACGTAAAAAAATTATACGGTTTCACTAGAGGAGTAAATACGTAAAAAAAATAATATTAATCATCGTTGTTGGTGAATTATTATTAACAGTTGATGTTTAATATGATAATATGGCAGATTTGAAATAAAACTATATTAATTATTCTTTAATAATTAAGATTTGCTATGGTTGTTTGGTAGTTCTGCAGCTCAGCAGCACATAAAGAAAAGCCGCCACTGCTGGTAACCAACTTTCAGATGTAAAATAAATGTTCGAGTCAAAGTGTTTACAATTTGAGGGGTGAAACTCTTTTGTCCCTCAGCTAATTTAATGTTTATAAAAATTTTTCTCTATTATAATTTGTAAAATAACTTAAAGGACCCCGCACTTTTCTTACGGAATCGGGAGCACCGTCAAATTGTCTGAATTTTTGATATTTACTAATATTTGATGTCCTGATCAAAAGTCTCCATGGGCCCAACCTTATCATATGGCTAGATTTTGAGCCACAGGGCGTTGAAGTTGCTTTTTTCTACTGCAAAAATGCGTATTTTAACAAAACAGGTCTGTGAAAGCACGAATCACCCTGTAAACAACAAATATTTTATTTTCTCTATTAGGTATGTATTTTGTCTTAATATATATGGCAGTAACATCAAAAAATATTTAAGAGCAACTTTTTGGGGACCATTTTTAAAAAGTCGGGATTTTGAACTTCAACGCCCTGTATCTCAAAATCTAGCCATATGATAAGGTTGGGTCCATGGAGACTTTTGATCAGGACATCACATATTAGTACATATCAAAAATTCAGACAATTTGATGGTGCTCCTCTTCCATAAGAAAAGTGCGGGGTCATTTTAAATAATCCCGATTGTTTCCCAAATTATGATTAATACCAGAAAACTTTTAATTTTATTCATAAATCATGAATAAAATTAAAATTAGATGTGCAAATAACATATTATTTTTATTTGTTACATATTTAAAAAATAATATAAACCAATTAAATGAAGTTTACTAAGAACAATAAATAACTGATGTTTAAGTGACCCAATTTGTTTAAAAACAAAAAGGATCAGTGATCAAGCAATAAGATGTATTGTCTGGCTTGAAATACAATTTTAAGATATAGAATTAAAAAAAATTACAAAGTGGTTAAAAACAAGATTCTGGATTCATCCAATCTATCATACTGGTATAAATTGACTAAGTTATAAGACAAGTTAATACTTGTCATAAAATTCCTTCCTTCTATATATAAAATACAATTTTAAAGACACATTTAGCAAGTTCTTTATTTAAAAATTGATATATTTGTATCACTTGTCACTGATTAGTACTAGCCCACCCAGTAGAACTTCCTACATCTCTAATATGCAGTTTAACAGCTGCATCTAATATGTCTTTAATATCTTTACAACCTTGCAATGCTTTACTTAAAACTTTATCTAGATGATCCAAATGAAATCTCTGGGACATCTCCATAAGAACAATTTTTCCAGACATTGGAAGAGCTGCTACTGTTAATGTTGGTCCTCCCATGATTTCTTCTTGATGCGAAATATCTAGCATGGGTATATTATTATTTGCTAAACTTGCTGTGCATGCACATACATATTCCTTCAAAGGGATACCAGCATCAATTAAAGCTAGTGTTGCAGCATTTACACAAGCTGGGTATATACCCCCATCTGCATGAAGAACTTCTACAAAAACATCTATTTGGCAAAAAGGATATAATTCACTTTTTATGGCTGCTTCCAAAGCCTGATGTAAGTGCATTGATAATTCTGATGATTTCCTATCTCCTCTGGGTCTTTTTTTACGATCTGTGGTTGAAAATACGGCCATACTGAATTGGCAGTTTATTATGGCATTACTATGTTGTGCTTTAGATCTTCCACCTCTGACCTAAAAACATATAAATAAGAAATTTAAATAAATACACGTGCTATCTCACTTCATGGGGCCCATACACAGCAGCTAACACTTTTGTTAAACCTTGTTCAATGTAAGCACTTCCATCAGGTTTGGTAAATACTCCCAGTTTACAACGAATTCTTCTGAGTTCATTTGCTCTTCGACCATCTAAACGTAGACCAATTTTTGAAAGTAATTCTTTGTTTCTACTCATTTTTTATCATAAAAAATAAGGTTATGTATATAAATGTTTGTTAGGTTTGTTTTTTATTGCTGCACTGAATTACTGAATTCAAACTGCACTTAACAACGGAAACAGATTTAGGTTAGAACTTGTCATGTGTCAGCAAGTATAAAGAACGCGAAAGTGTAATATTCAACAGTTCCAGCTGATCTATTAGTTATAAAACTACTGCATAATGTAACTAACTTACAATGTTTTATGCTATAAATTCCTTTGTTATTAAGAACAACTATACGTTTGAACGAAGTACTGTACTGGTACTGATGAAAAGGGATAATATATGAGTATGATTATTTTTTGGTTCTGCTATTGGTATCCCTGCTGTGTATGTAACTGTCAACGTCAACTATTTGGCGCCGAAAGTTCCCTCTTATTTTATTTTCCCGTTTTCATTGAGCCATATTACCGGTTAGACAGTGCTATTAATAAGTTAACTAGTTTAAACAAATTCTAATTATATAAAAATTCAAATTATATCAAAATGTTTGAAGCACGTTTAGTACAAAGTGCCACTTTTAAAAAAGTGTTGGATGCTATTAAAGATCTTTTAAATGAAGCATCATTTGATTGTTCGGAATCCGGTATACAGCTACAAGCAATGGATAATTCTCACGTTTCCCTTGTGTCCTTAACTTTAAAATCGGATGGATTTGATAAGTATAGATGTGATCGCAATCTCACAATGGGTATGAATTTGGGAAGGTAAGACCTCTGCACTAAGTCAATAGCTAAAAATTGCTAAAGTAAACAATGTTTTTTACAGTATGTCAAAAATTTTCAAATGTTCGAGCAATGATGATACTGTTACTATTAAAGCACAGGATGATGCAGATACAGTAACATTCATGTTTGAAGCAAAAAAACAAGACAAAATTTCTGACTATGAAATGAAATTAATGAATCTTGATCAAGAACATTTAGGGATTCCTGAAACTGACTTCTCATGTGTAATAAGAATGCCTTCTGGTGAATTTGCAAGAATAGTTAAAGACTTGTCACAGTTTGGAGAATCTATTGTTATATCATGTACAAAGGAAGGTGTCAAATTTTCAACATCTGGGGATATTGGAAGTGCCAATGTAAAAATTGCCCAGACAAGTAACTTTGAGAAGGAGGAAGAATCTGTAGCAATTGAAATGCAAGAACCTGTTACTCTTACTTTTGCATGTCAATATTTAAATTCATTTACAAAGGCAACACCACTTTCCAATGTTGTGCAACTTTCTATGTCTGATAATGTACCTCTAGTTGTAGAATACCAAATACCAGAATTGGGTCATCTAAGGTATTATTTAGCTCCTAAAATTGAAGAAGATGAAAACTAATTTAAGTAATGAGTAATTTTAAGTGTCCTATAATTTAATAAGCTTCAAACTTTTATAGGTATCTTGTAAACTTTTAATTGAAAGTATACTGTCTGGTTATTTAACAATAGAAGATATTTTATAATAATTTTGTTTTAATATTATTTACATAGTTAACCCCAACATTACTTTTTTTTAGTTTTGTGGATGACTTGTTTTTCTTTGTAGATTTTCATTTACATGAATTTTGTTCGAGGATAGTTGTTTTAAAGGAGTGTAATCAAATATTCTGTGATAAAAATATTGCAACATTGATATGGGTGCATAAAAAATATTCAATCACACAAAGGGTTTCAAAAGTGATTAAGAAAATATATTATTTATTACTTTCACAGAGTAAGGGTTATTACAATAAAATTCAGTTCTTACCAAAAATTTGAAGTGAAAATAAATTATACATTTTTTTGATGGTGTGCATAGTAAATATTTATTTACATAAGTTTTCCTATAGTTAAATGAAAATTAAATTTTTGTACATATACAATCTGCTTTTATACAGGATTTTTAAATCCTAAATAAAATTGGCATAAATATATTATATGTAAAAAATACAATTTTCATTTAACTTCATAATAGTCATGGGGGTTTGTATTCATATTGTTTCAACTTTACTTATATAGATAAATATTTACTTTACATGCCAGTGGAGACTCGTGCATTGGAGAACCAGTAAGGATAAAGTCATAAATACTAAAAACACACAGAAGTTTGATTTCATGTTTTTTCATAACAAATCAATATGGAAATTTTATAAATATGTTATTAAGAGAGTGCAACACACAAAAAAAATAAGGTCTAAGTACAAATTAATTTTTACTTTTTATTTGAGAGTTTCATCTTTACATTACCAAAACATGCTAAATAAAGATAAAGACGGCCTAAAATCAATGGTCTATTTTTATTTACACAAAACTTGATAAATATTACAAATTACTACAATTTACTATTGAATTAATACACTTTGTTCCATTCTTCACGCTCTTTTCTTTCTTTAATTACCTGCTCAACAATAGGGGTAAGGTACAATTTGTCATTTTCCAGTTTGGTCCATTGTTCTTTAGGCAAGATACTATGAGTAAGGGAAAGTTGAGCAGCTCTTAAGAGTCTAAAGTTTCTTTCATCCAATGTACTTTGAGGAAGACGTTTTAAAGCTTCTTTAACGTCTTTATTTTCATGAAGAATGTCATCCCTATGAAGACCATACTTATTGAAACCAGATAAATTATAAGCCCATTTTTGTAGAGCACTAGACATGAAGCGTTTTTGCACAAGGTTTACAGCCATTCTTTTTTAATTAATAGAGTTCACAATTTCAATTAAAATTGTATTAGGTAATCAATATGGTACTTGACAAATGACATTGAATGACACTGACACAGTTCAAAATTTATTTCTTGGCCGCATTCCGATTCACGCTTGCAACCTTAGAACAAAAAGAAACAGGAAGGAGTATATGCAAAATGACCTTGAGTCCATAAAGGAGCTTGCATATGGCGGACAATTGTCAATTTTAATTTCCGTTTCCATTGACGTACCAAAAAAAAAATAAAAATCAGATCAAGGTTTTTATTTTTAATAAATTTCAACCAATCAAGTGTGTGAATACAATTAGTGTTCTAAATAATTTGGTATTTATAAGAAACGAATGATACGCCTATGCGCTCATTTTTGACATTTCTATGCAAATATTGCTTTGACAGTTTACTGTAAACATAAACAATGAGTCATACTAGGAGCTTCAAGATGGCCGACTTCCGTCACAAATTTTCCTTAAAGTTAATATATGACAGACTCCTTCCTGTTTCTTTTTGTTCAAAGCTTGCAACGTTCTTAGCACGCTTAGGTCCGGTGAAGAATAGGGAGACACGAATTTCGCAAAAAAATTATTAACACCAAAAAGGGACTGGTTTCTATAGTAAATTTTAGTAAAAAAATTTGCGGGTTATCCAGTATTTTTCGAGAAAATTGGAATCAAAAACACAAATTTTGTAGGTTAAATATACAAAACATTCACTGTCAAAGGTGCGTTATGTCATGTAGATACCAGCGTTGCCACATCTCTAAATAAAACCTAAATATTAGGATAATATTTTTTTACATTTTAAATATATAAAAAATATTGATAATAAAATATGAAATGAAAAGAGAATATTACTAACCAAAACTAATCGGTCTTTTTGCATATTATAAAAGATAAAATAAATATAAACAAACAGGCAAAATTCAGAATTCAGTGACGGGTAGCGATGCTAAACTAAACTAACCTAACCAAACCTTACCTAACCTAACTTAACCTAATCAAACCTAACCTTAACAAATCTAACCTAACCCGAAGGGAAACTATCCTCGAATTGAAACTGGTTACTGGTCAGAGTAAAGACAAATTCACATAGAAGAAAATATCAAAAACAGGACCTAACCCAGGAAAAGCAAACCAACAAAACACGTTCGGTTAGATTAGGTTATAATAAATAATTTTGAAATAAACAAAGTATATAAATAAAAAACAAATGTAACTTACAAAAAATAAATAATATATTAAAAAAAAATAAAAAAATAACAATTACTAGAAAATTAACAATAATAAATAAATAAATAATTGCAAAATTCTCAAAAAACAAACAAAAAATAAATAAATGGTTCTCACTTAAAAGAGAAAATAAACCAATCTTAAAATAAACAAGACAAATAATACCAAAAAAAAAACATATTTTTCTACTATACGATTTATTAAATGTTCCATTCTGGAGGAAGCATTTTGTCGATAAACCCCATCCCACATAAATTGATCTATATATTCAGCTAAAAAGGGACTGGACATAACACCCAATCTTCTTAGGTATTGTTTAAGTTTTGACCAGTACCCTTACCTGATTTGTAAAGACACCTGTAATAGGATCCTTAAAGAATTTGGAATGATTCACACTTTTGTGGATGGATGTATCCCATTAAGTTATCATAACTTTTGAATTTGTCTGTCCAAATTTCCGTCCCTGGACGAACATGGTTTTTGATTACTTCCTCTAGAATGGATCGACTTCTGTTAGGTATATACTGTACATATCCCCTTTTGGTGATACAATCGTATATCCCCATAATCCATCTTTCAGGAATTATTCTACCCCCTGTTGTATTTCCTTTTGATAATAACAGATTCATCAATTTGTACTGTAATACCTTCTCCGCCTAGAATATTAATTTTTTTATATTATTACAAAATAAATTATTACCTAACAAAAAATTCTCATACTTCGTTAGTTTCCACGAAATAATATCTCTATAATATCTAAAGAGCTGGACCACAGTCTTCCCAGAAATACCTGTTGCAGCCTCTGTCACACCAGCCCGACTGCCGGTTGCCCAATAGCACATAATGAGAATTACCACTCTAACATTAATGTTCATATTTTCAAAAAAAGTATTTTTAAATATAGAATAATATTTTCTACATTTCTTACAGTAAAATGCTGAGTTCACAGAATTTACAGACATTTTTTTTTTAATTTCGCACTCTTTTCTACACAGTCTGTTCTGACACTTAAATGTTTTAACTAAATTTTTCTCCTTCAACCAAGTCACCATTTCGTCATCATTTTTATTATGTATATTTACTACATCTGAGATATTCTTGATTTCCATTTTAAATTAATATTCTAATCAACAATTGTGAAAAAAATATGGCAATGTTGGAATGTTAACGTTAGACAACTTATATTAAATGTCAACGTCGAAACAGTATATTGTCATAAAAATCTTGGTAAATTTTTAGTTCTATGGAAAGAAAGAATTCTAAAAGTGAGGGTAATCAATGGTTTATTACAATTTATTGCAATATAAATTAAATTAGCATATAAAACTCAATTTTCTGCATATAATTTGAGTTAAAGTATTATAAAGAGTAAGTTATTTTAATTTTCAAGTTATTAAATTTCGAAATTCATGTCTCCTTTTATACGTATATGTTCATGTCTACCAGAACCGGTTTCACAATCGAGAGTTAACTTCAAGCTAAGATTTAATCCGAAAATTGACCAATAGAAAAATTCGTAACGTTTGACAAATTTTTCTATTGGTCGGTTTTGGGGCTTAATTTGAGTTAACTCTCATTGTGAAACCAAGCCTTAAACTCGTTCTGAATGAGGCTAAATTCGTCATCAACTCGCTGGCCGAGTGGCATTTTGAATTTTGACCTTCTAGCATACCTACCATAGATAATATAAATATAATTATTTGTAAAACGATTGACAAAATGATATTGTACATCGTGCAGTTTGCAAAACGAATGCATACATTTTTTTCAGAAATAATAGGCATGGCATGCAAATTTAAGTGACCCACGCTGAGGCTGAGACTCTCAAGAGTGAGAGATCAACGATACTAGTTACTAGAGTACTAGTTACTAGATGCGCCTTTGACAATCTGTCGTTTACTGCAAGAATGATAAACATTTTATTATTCTTGACTGGAAGGGGAAAATTCAAAAATATTTGCGCATGAGTATTCAATAAAGAGATAGGTGTATTGTTATAAGGAAATATAAAGAAATAATAATTTGTTCAATTTCCAAGAGAAAAATTAGAGTGAAATTTTAATATATTGGTATTAGAACTGCATTGCTGTTTATTGTAATGTGATTAACAGCTTGAAATTGTAAACCTAACCTAACCTAACCTAACCGCAGAAAGTGAAAATTATTTTAACTTTTTTCGATTATCGGAAAAAGGTTAAATTTTCGGATACAGATTTAGCGCCATTTGCATTTTAAATTTTTAGACCAATTAAAAATTGATCGGATCGTCGGATGCATGAAAACTTACCTTAGAGTGTGCAAAAATGGGTATTGTTTTTCTTAATTGTCACAGAACACTAATATACGTATAATACATATACCTTGTCCATTATAAATATAGGTGCACGTCACAGCTATCAGAACGGTACTATGTTACCAAGCTTTTAAAATAGTATTAGAATCTAGTAAATATCAAACGAAGTTTCTCTTATTAAATTTATTGTACCAATATATTGTACCTTATTAAGAATAATAAAAAACTCTTCGATTGAACTTCCAAATTTATTTGAAAAAATTATGTTTTAAATTACAATGACGATGCTAATCAGCGAAACGGCCGTCATTGTAATTTAAAACATAATTTTTAAAGTTACGTTCAATCGAAGAGTTTTTTATTATTCTTACTAAGTTTCTCTAATATTCTTCTTTTTATTTGAGTACAAAATAGGCTAGGTTAGTTACACAGAAAATTAAAAAAAAATCACTACTGGAGGTTACCACAAAAAATTGCATAAACCAGATACGTCAATGCAATACGCGCGAATATCAAAATTTCATCTGATAAATCATGTTTGACCGCGGCAACATAGCGCTATTGTGCCAATATTTAAAATATTTTATATTATTAATATTTAATATATTCTTTTAAAGTTTATATTTTACTAGTCCAGGAGTTGTATTTGTTATAAATTTAATTAAAGCACTTATTTATTATTTGTAATAACTTGCGGCCTATGAATTTCAATATCTACCGAATTTACAGTGAAAAAAGATACTGATTGATAGTAGCAAACGAGAGAAGAAAGTCAAACGAACAGAGCGATTTGTTTACATTGATGACGTGCAACCACATTTATACTGGACAAGGTATAGTTGGTTTCTATATAGAAGCACTTTTTTTAATTTTACATGTAAAATGAAAACAACGTATTGGTATGTTTTTTTATTAAATCAAAATAATCATAACTAGGAATATGTACAAAATTATAATAGTAAACTGAAGTACAATTTTTTATTAAAATATTCGGATTAATATTAATCAATTGACTTAGAAATTGTTAAGAATACAATATTTTTAGTTTTACAATATAATGTGCAATTATATATAATCAAAACTATATACACACAAAAATTAATTTAAAAAAATATTAATACTTCACATTTTCTGTACCATCAAAATTGAGGTCCACAATTTTGCAGCACCTAATCTAGAATCTAACCTCAACAATTGGAAAAATAAAATCCAACTTTATCAAATTGATAAAATAACTGATGTATATATCAAACAACAGCAAAATGCGATCAAAAGAATTTAAATTATAAAAGACATTTTAAACTCATTTGATATTTTAATGCCTAAAGTGAAGTTTTACTATATTATTTAGTAGAACTACTTTAATAAAATAACAATTAGCTCCCTTATTTTAGATAGATTGAAAAACTAATTAATTAAAATAAATAACACCATCTGCAAAAAACGAATAATCATACATTTAAAAATACAAATATTCTAAAGATATGAACTATTTAAAACTATTTTGGAAAAAGCTTAATGAAATTAACCATTTTTATTTAAGCGTAATTCGATTCAAATATAAACAAAATTACCTATAATGGCTTTTTCTTCCAATTTAATATACCAACATAACAAAAATCTTTATTTTCAGATAAAGTGACAATCAATTTCGTCTCTGATGAATGTTAATAACATTAAACTACCCGGATGGTTTCATTTTTGGTTCTACCAATGTTTAAAATTCTCTGGAATATTTATTTATAAAAAAATAAACAATATACTGAAGGGTACAGTATATTGTAAATAATCCTAGTCAATTAAAATAAACTTTTTATAAAACATGTAAAATTGATATTGTCGTTTTTCGAATTTTTCTGTTCTGAAATCTAATGCAAACGTTCGGTTTGCAGATGATGCTAATTTTAGTTATGAATTGAAGCATGACATTTTATTGCATCGTTCAATAAGTCCGGGAAATATTAAGCAAATTTTGAAAATAGTGATGGACGTCCGCAAAACGAAAGTTTCTGAGACTGCCGAGATCGTGAACATATCGACTGGGAGTGCGTCTACATTTTACATGAAAAAGGTATTTTCCAAGTGGGTGCCGCGCAACAACGAATAGACAATTCAGATACCTGTTTGGCACGGTTTACTCGCAATAAACAAGATTTCTTGCGTCGGTATGTGACAATGGACGAAACATGGATTCACCATTACACTCCAGAGTCGAATCGGCATAATTTTTATCGACTTCCTTGAAATGGGAAGAACCATCAATAGCGACTATTGCATTGAGTTATTGGTGCGTTTGAAAGACGAAATCGTGAAAAAACGATCCCACATGAAGAAGAAAAAAATCATCTTTCATCAATACAATGCACCGTGGCACAAATCAATGAAAACAATGGCCAAATTAAACGAATTGGGCTTCGATTTGCTTCCCCACCCACCATACTCTCCAGATCTGGCCCCCAGCGACTACTGGCTCTTTGCCGATCTCAAAAGGATGCTCCAGGGAAGAAGATTTGCATCGAATGAGGAAGTGATAGCTGAGACTGAAGCTTATTTTGAAGCCAAGGAGAAATCCTTCTACAAGCATGGTATCGGAAAGTTAGAAAAGCGTTGGAATGATTGTATCGCACTTAAAGGTGATTAAGATGATGAATAAAACATAACAAAAAAAAAGTGTTTTTCCTAGTTAGTCCCGGGACTTATTGAACGATGTGTTAGATCAGTCATATACATCTGGAAATGCAAATAAACCAAACAGTCCAAATTTTTTATATTACATTAGGGGTTTTTCGTAATAACTCAGTTCTCCGTGGAGATATGATTTTTTTTGTAAAATACTTTTCCGCCATCTACATTTCTGGTTACACATTATTAAATTTTTCGCCTGTTGTTCATCCTTATTGAGATATCAACCGAAAATCATAAATTCGAGGGAGTGAAAAAATTTTTTTTTCTGGCGAAAAATGTTCATCTGGTACACCTGACCAACAAATTCGTTTAATTATTTTTTATTTTCGACCATATAAACAGCTAGCGAGTCACAATGTCCGTAAGCCTTATCCCAGTTTCGATCTAGCAGTTTGGAGGTTAGAACATGCTCTACAAGTTTCATAATGGACATTTTTTCGATACCTTTGGCAAAAAAAAGAAAGAAAACAAATTTTATTAACGATAGGTGAAAAATGTATGGGACCTTCAACGTAGATCTTCAAAAAAGTATTTCACAAAAGAAAATCCTTTCTCAACGGAGAACAATTGAAGCTATTAGTGCATGAAGGTGTTAACTCACATTTTTCTGAAATGCCGATAAAGGCATGTATGAAGGTGTTAACTCATTTTCTATGCGTTAGAACAGACTCTGGTTCATAGATGTCACCAAAGATTTTAAAAATTAAAGTTTAAAACACGTTAACTCATGTTTTGCTGAACATATTTGAGGCAAGAAGGTGTTAAGTCTTAAATTTCTGCAAGAAGGGGTTATCTGCTGAGTGAGCACTTTCTTCTAATATAAACTAGTATGAAGTTGATTGTTTACATTAAGCAGGTGTTGTTTTCGTGGTGCTGTTTAGTTTAAATAAAATAAAATATTCAGTGTTATTTGTTTTGAAATCCTTTTATAATGGCTGGTCCTAGTGGAACTGGAGACAAAATAGAAACTGATGAGGAACCATTTTTAGATTTTGGCTCGGATTACCAACCAGAATCTGATTTTACCGACGAAGAAAGTGCTGAAAACTCGGCTGAAAACTGTTCTAGTAAAAGAAAAAAGGTATTTAAAAAAGCAATAAGAGCTGACAAAATTAAAACAAAATACAGTTTATCTTTTGAAAAACCAAGAAGAAGTCATATAAAGTGTGCTTTTCTTTAAATATATTTCACAGGACCGTAACAAATATTTTCTTCAGACATTCTGAGAACTATAAATAAAGTATTCTCTTTTGTTTTCAGAACAAGACAAAAATCAAGCACAAACTTTTAACCTGAAAGAAGCTGTTCAAATTAAACAAAAAGGGCTAAAGGAAAATAATGAAACCGACGAAGTTGAAAATCAACAGATCCCTGGTAATGAAATACAAATTGTTAATGACCTACCTATTCAAATTATTGAAAATGATCTGAATGAAAACAATGAAACGATCGAAGTTGAAGAAAATGCGATTACTGGTAATATTTTTATATGGATACTTAATAAAGTTAAGCAATTTAGTTTTATAATTTTGACCGTTAAATAATACCTATTTCGTTTATAGAAATGGAAGAAGAAATAAATATTCCTGAGGTTGGAGTTGAAATCAACCGAAGAATAAGTGAAAAAAAATCTAGGAAGCTTCAAGCTCAGCCAAAGAATTGGAAAAGAAAAATTAATATGTTGAACAGAGAAAAAAGAAAAACATACACTGACTATAAAAATAGGCAGGTCCTAGAAAAATCATGCACAGTTGGAAAACAACTTTGCCCAGAAAAATGTAGATTAAAGTGCAATAACAACTTTTCCAATACTATTCATTAACTACCACCGACGAAAAAAACGTGTACCTGTTTGGTTGTCTGAAACCATTTGATGTTAAGCAACCAAGCCATATTAATGCTGTTTGTCAAAAATCTTTCAGATATTTTTTAACTTTACATGGAAAATCACAACAAGTATGCAAAAGTGCCTTTTTAAAATTACTTAATATCGGAAGAAAAAAATTAGAGCTTATTCGTAATCAAATTTCCCAGGGGAAAACTATCCCACATAAGGATCTTTGGGGTCGCCATATTAACCGTAAGAACCAGACGCCCAATGAGCAGCTTGACATAGTCCGTGAACATATTAAGTCTTTTCCTGAAGAAATGTCACATTATTCGAGAAAAAAAATGAACATCGCCTATACTTATCTCCTATGCTATCAGTAAACAAAATGTATGAACTGTACAAGAACCAGTGTTTTGAATAAAGGCTACAGTTTGTCAAAAACCGTAGATACAGAAATATTTTTGTTTCCGAATTTAATTTTGGGTTTGGATGTCCAAAATCAGATACCTGTAAAGATTGTGATGCTAGGGAAACAAACGACGATCATGTTACGCGTTACAAAGCAGCGTTTGAAGAACAGAAAAAGGACAGAAATTTGGCACATGGAAGTACCATTCTCTACATAAATTTTGATATGCAAAAAACATTACCTTTACCAAAGTTGTCTACCAGTGTGGCCTTTTATCTTACAGTGTGGCTCTACAATTTGGGGATTCATTGTGTAAGTAAAGGTGATAAATTTGGCAAAGGATTTTTTCACCTTTGGACTGAAGACAAAGGTAGTAGAGGTGTTATCATTTATACAAAGCATTGACATCGATACTGATCATGATCATTTAGTAGCTTGGAGCGATTCTGCAGGTGGACAAAACAAAAACTTTTTTATAGTTTGTTTATGACATTACCTTGTACACCAGAGAATTTTTAAAACTGTTGATCACAAGTTTCCAGAAGTTGGAACAGTTATCGATGCATTGCGATTTTAATTTCAGTTGAAGCAGAAAAATCTCCGACAACATCACTTTTATGCTTAATATGTCAAAACTGTTAAAAAGTGACTTAACATCTTCATGCACTAATAGCTTCAATTATGAAAAACTGAATTTATCCCATTTTTCAAGATGGCGTAAATTACATGAGATAACTTTATTCGACAATTCGAAGAAAAGGGTTTTCTAGGTCTCATTCACGTAATTTCAAAAATTCAGTTTATTTGATTCATATGCATTTCTACCCCGATTTTTCCAAAGTAATGACTGGAATATTATGACTTCAACGACGTTTTGTACATATAAGAAAAAAATAAACAACTAATTGAAAACAAATGGGCTGCTAATTACAGTTAAGTATTAAAAATAATTTCAAAGTATCCCGTTTTTAATGTTATTCCAACCAACCTGGATAGATAACAATATCATCTCAAGCAAGCACAGTTTATCAACAAAACAAACCAAAAGTAATTTGTACTTAAAGATGTTCTGACTAGAATCTAGATCAACATTCTTCATATTATTTTAACAAAAAGCTGTACCGCAATTTTACTAATACAATATAAATAAATAAATCTGGTTATAACAGTTAAAGATAAGGTGATGGGTTTTTATTTTACATTACAGTGTGTTCTCCAATTATCATCACCGTTTGAATGTTGTACAATATTGCTAGAAGTGAATAAAAGCACGCTGGTTTAAACACGACTAAAAAAATGGTTGTCTTCTAGGTCACATCTGTGAATAGTATCAATATCAAAATCTCTATTTCGATTACAGGAACTTAGCTTTTCTAATTAATATATAAATATGTAAACATTAAGTCGTTCAGAGTTTTACTTTGATGCGACACGACATAGTCATTTGAGAATTTTATTCTAAACGTTTTATTCAAAACTAATAGTCTGTATTATCTTTTTATTATAGTGCTTTCATTTCAAGAACATTCGCCACTGCTAATTATTACGATGATTTATTTTTATTTGGTTTATAGCTTTCAGATTGAGAAGAAACCATTTATTATTGAAGATGTATTACTAATATATTTAACCTTCTAATTAGTAGATAAATAGAATATTTCAATAAAAAATATTAATTCATTAACCCTTTTCTTGGCAACGTATCCTACCAGATACATGAATTTAAAAAAATAATTATTTGAAACATTATTTGAACAAAATTTGCCTGAAACCGGGCACTGTATGTTATGATATACATTTCTCTTGCCCAATCACAGTATATTTTGTAGTCCTCTGACTAGGTAGACCCATGAGGGCAATAATTATCAGAGATGGCAGCGGCTAGTAGAAAGAGTTCCTCAAGTCTGGTAAGTAAATCATTATTTTATCTGGTACAATGGCAAATTTTGTGTTGTATATAGTAGAAATCTTATTTACAATGTTTACCACATATCGCACATAAGAATGTTTTGAGAAAACTAAGAAATGAAGGAAAGTCCTATGTGAATACCTCTAACAAAATTGTTACCAGAGCGAAAAATGAAAAGTTCCTGCTCAGAGATTTGCAAATTGAAGGGCAGGCAATATTTCAAAACAGTGGAATTATATTTCTAATTGTATGGAGGCTATTATACCTGAGTATCGCTATGTGCGCGAAGGCGGCGTCCTGGAAAAGCGCCGGTACAATAATGCATTTCATTTTAATTTGCATGAAAAAAAATGAGTGTGTACATTGTTTTTAAAAACACGCTTGGAATCACAAATCGTCCCAACCGTACAGTCTTAGAAAAACAAAACAAAGTTTCAGGGACTCTTTTAGTAGACGATAATAGAGAAAAACAAAAATTCCATTCCAAGAATGGAATTTCATTATTGTAGGGCCAATACTTCCAAAGAGTTTATTGACGGTAGTAGATCAATTGTGGATATCCATGAAGAATATATTGAAATCTGTAAATCTAAAAACATTCCGTAAAGAAATTATACTCTTTTTTATAGAATATTTACAGAACAATATAATATTTCATTTTTTCAACCCAAGAAAGATCGTTGTGATTGTTGTAGTGTCTATGAAAACTGTGAAGGCGAAGAAAAAGCAAAGAGAAAACAAGAATATGATATCCATTTAAAAGAAAAACATTTATGCCGAGAAGAAAAAGTCAAGGAAAATGAAAACGTAGTTGTCGCTGTTTATGACTTGCAAGCGGTATTCCAATGTCCCAAAGGAAATACCTCTTTATTCTATTACACAAGGAGTCGAATGTTATGTCTGTGTTTTTAAAAATTTACAAAAACTGGCCGAAACTAACAGCGCTGTGGATGTTATATTTTATTCGGATAATTGTGTGGGCCAGCAAAAAAATAAAATGATGTTGGCTATGTACATGTTTGTTGTGCAAAATTACCCTAATACAAAAACAATTACTCATAAATATTTGATTAAGGGCTACACCCAAAACGAGGGTGACTGCGCTCGTTCTCTCATTGAAAGGCAGGTTAAAAAGCAGATCAGAGGTGGTCCAATGTACACCCCTGAGGCCTTTATTACTGCAATCAAAACTGCTAGAACCAAACCTGAGCCTTTTCGGGTAAATATAATGAACAATGATGATTCTCTTGATTGGAAAGATGTGTGTTAACATAACAAAAGATGAATTTGGAAATACCATCAAAATTGCAGATTTAAAAATGGTAAAAATAGACAAAAATCATCCTCGAACCATGTTTTTGAAAACTTCTTATGAAGAAGAGGAATTTAGAAAAGCAGAGGTGATAAAAAAGAAAAAAACCTGTAGAGATTGAAATGAAAAAAGCATATGGAGGAAAACCCGGATTAAGTAAAAAGAAAAAAGATGGTTTGTTGGATTTGATGAAGAAAAATGCTATTTCCAAATATTACGCTTTTTTTTATAATGCTCTTTAGACTCGTTAGTTTTAGTAGTCTCATTTTTTTTTATTTTAGTGAATAAAAAGTTCCTGATCTCAAGACTGATAATTACAAAGATTAGAGATAAGAGCAATGTTAAACAATGTTATTTTTTAAGTATAATGAAAGTTAATTATTTTTCATGATTTTGTTGATTATTTTATTATTTTACTATAGATATTGTGTTTATTTTATTAGAAATAAAATACTAAATAATAAAAACAATTATTTTCAACAATTACTTAGTTTCATTTAAAACCCATCTGAGTAAAATACTTATTATTAATATCGACATATGTGTAAATAATGAAAATGTTAAATAATTATTTATCTGTAATAACGTCACATATGATACCCTACTGCTGAAAACTTGGAATAATAAGATTAGTTCTTGCATTTTAGTAGTAGTTTTAATTTTACAACAATACCAATAAATAATATGAACATTCAATTTAATAAATCTAATTATATTTAGTGTAACATATGTGTTTTTAATTTTTAAACTTTTAAATAGTGTTATCCAAAAATTGCTTTTTTCAATTATGTCAAGATTCTCGCAAATGAGCGATATTATGACGCTATTTTACCCAACTATACATTTTATTTAGAATTTTACTGATTAGAAAATAGTTGCAAGCTATGTTGTGACACTTTTTTGTAGTTATTTTTCAAATTTTCACTCATATGGATGAATGAAAAAAGTCGTAAATATGATATGACTATTTTTTATACATTACTTTTTTTAATTTTAACCAAATAGTGAATATAACACAATCATATTACATCTTATGGCCATATTAATCTGAATTTCACGTCAGATTTTTTTATTTAAGACGACTTGTTATATTTATTATTTTTTAAACTGATTAAATAGTTATTAGGAAATTCCATTTCAGGATTTAAAAATGGCTGACAAATTTAAAATCGATAATTCTCAACAGCAAATCCAAGCATCTGCTGCAAAAATCAATAACGTTGAAGAAAGAGAAGAAATTGAAGAGAATGCGATTGAAAATATACCAGAAAATGAAGAGGATATAAGTGAACATAAAGAAAGGAAGAAAACGTCTTGCAAGAGTCGATGAGTGGCTGTCTAAGAAAGCAAAAAATTACGAAATACTGATCAGTCTTATGTTTCTAGATCAATAACAAAAAAAATTCCATCACGAGCTTTAAAACCATCCTGTGGTGAAAAATGTAAAATGCAATGTTCTTTTAAGAAAAACGAAGAAAATAGAAAAAAAATATTTTCTAAATATTGGGAATTAGGTGACATTACCCTCCAAAGAAATTTTATAAATAACTCAACCAAACCTATAGTTACAGCATTTCGTTTCTCTGGGAAAGAAAAACCTAGAAGTTTTAATAATGCATTCTATTTCAATGTTAATTCTGCTGACATAAGAGTATGCAAGAAATATTTTATGGCTACATTGGATGTAAATGATCGCGTAATAAGGACGGTGTTTAATAAGAGAGAACTTGGTTTTATCGATTCTGACAAACGAGAAATACAAGGGACACCTAGAAGAAAAAGATCTATCTAGGCTCGAAAAAGAAAATGATAAAAAAAAGTCAGTACTGACTACATAGTGGCCGTTTATGATCTACAGGCCGTCCTTCAAACTCCAAAAAGAGAAGTTTCAGTATTTTATTACAAGTCGAAACTTAATACTTTAAATTTTATTATTAGTGAGCTTGTATCTGATCATACTGAGTGTTACCTGTGGCATGAAGGTGAAGGTAACCGAGGAGCTGATGAGATTGGATCCTGCGTTCTAAATTTTATTGATAAAATAATGAGGGACTACAATGGCACAGGTATTGAATTCGTATTTTTTTCAGACAATTGCTGTGGACAGCAAAAAAATCGATTCGTTTTTTCTATGTACTTGTTCGCTTTGATGAAGTAGCCTAAAATCAAATCAATAACCCACAAATACCTTATAACAGGTCACATTCAGAACGAGGGAGATGGTGTACATTCTACCATCGAAAAAGCTATCAAGCAGACCCTCAGATCAGGTCCTATTTATGTTCCTAGCCAGTATGCAGTCATAATACGAAATGCAAAAAAAAGGGTAAGCCATTCAATGTAAACGAAATGAGTTTCACAGATTTTTTATCGATGAAAAAGTTAGCAAAAGATATTGGTTTCAATGCAAAAAATTTAAAGACTTCTGAAATCAAAATTTTTAAAGTTGTTCAGGGTGAATTAACAAAAGTATTTTATAAGTATTCTTATAAAAATGAAAATTTGAGTGAGGTAGAGATTACTCGAAGGAAAAGTAATTTACAAAATATTTCAGTTAAAAAAGCTTACAAATAAAAGAAAACAAGAAGAGAGACCTCTTAAGTTTGGTAGACAGCAACCACATCCCATACTTTTATGGTACATTTTATAGAAATTTGTGATTTACTGTCAATAGTAAATACTCAATAGCAATCCTTACGTTACAACATTGTAACTGTTAGATTTAAGATGCAAAAGTAATGTTTTTTTTGCTTTGTTAACAACAGTTCTTAATTTTTAAGTTTTATATGACCTGTTATAACATGTTTTGTATAAAATATTCCTAAAACATTTAAATAAATCAGTGTTAATAATAAATAATATCTTGTTTTATTACATAAAATAATTTTATACGAAATGTGAAAATGTATCGTATTTTAGGATTTTTTTTTCAAATCTGAGCTAAAAAAAATAATCCCTCAACAATTTTTTCTATTTTCTGTAACCCTACTATAAGTAAATAAGGTTTACATTGACTAAAAAAATAGTAGCTCATAATGAATAATGTTAGTGTTACAAAACCATTAGTAAATTTTAAAACGCATTTTTCTCAATCTTGAATTTTTTGTATTATGACAGTTTTTCAGAGGATGTGCGATATGTCAAACAAGTTAATTTGATTCTAATTGAAAAAATGCGAAAGTTATCATTTAAAAATATTGTATACTATAAGATACGGATGTGTTCGATGGATGTGTATTACAGTACACATTACCAGGTAACCGATAAAGATAAGCCAGACTTCCAGATTTGTTTATTGTATCTATAGAGACACACTGCCACAAGCTACCCTAACGAAGAAACAAAAGCAGGTGCATGTGGCATGTAAATTATATAGGATCTGCTGGCATAAATACCTACCTATAAAGATGAGCATAAAAAACTAAAGTAATAAAGTATTTAATAAAATATAGAAATAAAAATAATAATAATTTACATTCTGTTATGATCACTATTTCAGTTGGCAACTTGCAGTTCCAGAAGTGAATTACTGGTACGCATGGCTCAAGAAATGGGTGAACATTCTGATGATGATGAAACAACAGAAAACAACTGTTATATTATGTTGCCAACCAAAGCCTAAGACACAGTCCCAATAAAAAAGTTATGGGAAGTACTAGAAACCTCTCCAATCCCTAAGAGACGTAAGTGGTTTTCTGCACAAGTGTCAAAGTATCCTCAAGTACACAAACATTAGTTATAGCCTTATTGGCAATGTATATCATAAGATACAACTTCATAAATCACTTATTATCAAAAAAATAAAAAATAATATATGCAGATATGACTTATTTTAATCAACTTTGACTAGAATTTACGCTGAATTTATTTATCTTGTTGTTAGATCTATTCCTGCCAAGAAGAGGGTTAAGGAAATTTAATAAATTATATTGTTGCCTGGCGTTAAATCAAGATAAAAACAGAGAAACCAATTATTTTGATTAATTTCGCAAAAAATAAACAACTTTGAATTTTTCTGTTTGAAATGAAAGTACTATAGGTAAACTTGTATTAAAAAACATCGTGAAATGTCTTTTATTTTAATGTATGTGATAATGACACGATAAGTGATACGGAAATCACTTTTTTGATACTCCCATCGTCTGTTAAAAGCCATCCTTAAATTATAAGTTAAGTCCAGAGTAGATTAAACCAAATTTTGTACTGCTGTTATCCACTATTATCGTAAAACTTCCATCCTATACAGTATATGGCCTTGCCGTTTTTAAGGCTTCAAAAGTAAGATTACAGATGTTAACAGCTTCTGAATATATTCATTAATTTTGTAATATATTTTTATACGTGCCTTAAGATCATAGAATGTAGGCTTTCTGCCATAGTTTTTTGTAAAATTTGTTTAAAGAAACTTAACAATTTAGTTAAATTCTAAACAATGATGTAATTTAATAATAAATCATTAAATACAAAAGAAACCTTATGGAATACTTTTCCATTATAACTATCCACAAATTGACCTATTTTAATAAAAATGTTCACTTTAAATCTGTGCCTCTGCACAATGAGCACTTGGCGAAGTTAATTTGCAGTTTACTTATTTGAATTCACTGTCAATCCAATACAACCACTTGCGGATCATCCATTTTGGTTCGCAGTTGTCTCCACGGTTTTCTGGCTCCTCTTCTTAATTCTGCTAACGTAATTTGTCGTCTAATTTTTCTGCAAAAACAAGGAAATTTAAATTTAAATAGAAAAATACATTTGCTTTACTTATATTATAAAAATAACGCAATAGTCCAGTCGTGTTACCTGACTAAAAAAATAAATGTTTTCTACAGCAACTAATGGCAGAATTTAGTCAAAGACATCATAACTAAAAAATAAAATTTCGAACCAAAATCGTCTATTAGGGGGTATAGGAGGGGTAAAAATGGTTTTTGCGATTTGTGACTAAAGAATGCTTCCCATTGAAAAAAGTCAAATGAAAAAGTTATTGGAAATAAAAAAATCTACAACTTATGTAATAATCATTTTTGCCCTACCCCCAAAAATTTCCGAAAAAAAATTCAGAAAACAGTTTTTTGGTTTTTAATTTTTTTCTTTTACAAAAATGGTTCGATTGAGCTGAAATTTTTATCAAATATACTTTGTGCTATTCTAAATGTTGGGAAATGGGAATAACTCGTTTAAATAAAATGTCTTTTTGTATATTTAATATATTTTATTATACTTTATTAGACAAAAGATCTTTAACTTTAACTCAACTTGGTATTAAACAAAGAAATGTTTTGTGGTTGGTCATCTGTACAACAGATGATATAATCCGTAATTCCAAAAGTGTTATAAAATATCACTTAGTTTGGAACCCTCGATAATAAATGTTTGTTTGGGATTCAAATCCCTTTTCAAAACATTTTTTTTGTTTCCTATTTTAAGTACGTTTTTAGAAATAATAAATAACATTCCATAAAATGAAATGTATAATAAAAAATTATTTATTTTTGAATCTCCAACACTAAAAATACTGTATTTTTTTCAATAAGAAATATTCAGCCGTTATAATAAAATTTCACTTAAAAAAAATTAGATAATTTTCAATCACCATTTTGAAACATTTTTTTTTACCAAAAAAGGTTCTCAGATAGCTCATTTTTTTCGTTTTTTGTCTATTTTGAAGTAGTGAAATAAAAAAATTTGTGGTTTAATTGAAAAAAACTGAAGAAAAATTGAAAATCAACAAATTATTGACATTTTTTTATTATACTTTGTATAATGCCATCACTGTAGGTATAACAAAAAGAAAAATGATGTAACGTTACATGATTTACGATATCAAAGTTATAAAACAGCCACAATAAAATAAAATTTCAAATTAGAAAAATTGCCACCAACAGCTGGAGCAGCAGAACAGCATTGTTAGTTACAGAGTTTATTACCATCTCCAAACATGGCTAGGTAAAAAACTCACTGCAACGGATTATTATTTAAGTGGAAAAATTGTTATTATTTATTTAAATTATAATTATTTTTATACCAGTGCTATTTGTTAGCATTAAGCAAAATAATAATGAATCTTGCACATTCAACAATTACGTGGAAATTTTTAAATACATAAGTTCACCGAATACGGAACTACGAATAGAAATGAAAGCAAATATACTCCCGCCAAAACTTAATATTTTTAACACAACCATAGGATGGCGCTGATCGTTGCGTCTACTCATTTTAATTTTTCGGAAGAGGTCTCTCTACTAATGATATTAACGACAATACTTTTTAAGTTAACAGATCTGTATCAATCTGTATTTGGTGAGAAACAGTTTTAAGAAAATTAAGAAAAGAGACAGTAGTTCTGAGAATCAGGAAAAGCGCAGGAGTTTTGTCTTCAGTTTTTTTTAGTTTTGTTGGTGTATATCATCTTTGGTTTTGTGCTTCCAAATAATTCTGTCCCTAAAATGGATTCAAACTATCAACCCCCCTTATCTAAAAGGAAATGTTGTGTACCTACATGTACAAATCGTGAAGGCAAAATGCATTGTTTTCCAAAAAATGAACCGTCTGTTTAGTGAGTGGATTTTAAAGATAGTCTTTAAATTATAAAGACTTGTCAGTTGAAGACATTTATAAAAAATATGTATTTTATTAGGAACATTTTTCTAGTAATTGTAAAGTTTTAGGTACCAAAAGAGGTCTTATAAGAACAGCAGTTCCAACTTTAAATTTACCTGGTAAGTGAATAAATCAAATTGTAATTTATAAAGAAAGAAAACCTGTACTAGCAGATCATGCAAACGTTTTTATGCTGAAAGGACTGTATAAACAGTGGAAGCAACCATTAGGTTTTACATTTAGTGAAGGACCTCATAAATCCATGGCATTAAAAAATTTGCTAAGAAAACATTTATTTATTTATTTGATGAAATTGATTGTGTTAACCTTTACTTTGTGGAAGTTCATCTTACTAAGAACAATAAATAACTGAACGGTAAATTATATTAATACCTTGCATCCTAAAATTAATTTTACTTTATAAGTTGAAGAAAATAATTCAATTAATTTACTAGGCTTAAGAATTGAAAAAGTTAATAATACATTAAATTATTCAATATACAGAAAACCTACACAAACAGATGTAACCATACCATATTTATAATTCAAATCATCCACTATCACATAAATTAGAAGCTTATAATTCCATGATACGTAGAGCATTTTCAATTCCAATGAACAAAAATAATTTTAATAAAGAAATTGAGATCATAAAACAAATAGCTACATCTAATGGCTATCCAATACATTTGATAAATAAATTAATTAATAAGAAAGAACAAAAAGTGTCACTAGAACTAATATTTCCAAAACAAACTAAAGAAATTAAAAGCTATAAAAGTATTACTTATTGTGGAAATATTTCCAATGCAATTTCAAAAATAATATCTTCGGCAACATCAGCATTAATATCAATTAAAACACAAAATAATATTGGAACAAAATTGTTAAATGTGAAAACAAAATTACCAAAATTAAAAAAAATCTGGTGTTTACAAAATTAATTGTCCAAAATGTAATGCAGTTTATATAGGTCAAACACAAAGAAATTTTGAAGTAAGATTCAATGAACACTTAAGAGCATATAGATTAAAACAACCAGAAAAGTCAAATTATGCAAAACACCTACTTGAACATTCAACCTCACTCTTACACATCAATGACATCCAAATACTACACACTTGTAATAAAAAACAAAATTTAGATTTTCTAGAAGAACTTGAAATTAAAAGACATCTAGCAGATCAAAGTAGTTAATGAACAAATAAATCTTGGAAGTTCTCCACTATTAAACTGTTTACTTTGATTGAGTTTAAATTTTATACATAGATAAGACATTATTGTAACATAAATATATTAAGTTATTGTAAAGATCAGCATAAATTAGTTTTTTCCTGGTTTTTCTATATCATTGCACAGTTATACTGATCTTAGAGGGAAATACATCCAGGATAATCCCTTAGGGCTAATAACATCTAGGCTTTAATATTTTTATGTCTTATTACTTCATTACTTGGTCTAGCCTTAACTACTTATCAACATCAAGTACCTAGCAATAAACAAACAAAATATAACTTCAATATGTCAATCTGACAATGCTAGTTATTAGCGAAACAGCTGTAATTGAATTTTAAAGCGAATTTTTCGAATAAATAGTGGAAGTTTAGTTTAACCGTTCAGTTATTTATTGTTCTTATTTATTTATTTGACCATTTAGAACTGCTATTTCTCCTGGACTACAATTTTATTGATTACTTACTTATTTGCCTCTGTTGCTCTGAAGTATACATCATCAGGTGCATCCATCCAACTAATGACTTGTTTTCTACCGGAACCTGTTCTTGTCATGTGTGCGATTTTTGGTTTGCCATTTATTTGTGCGATGTGACGAGGTAATTGTTGAGCCGGTACAATTTGTGTAGTCATAAGTGTTTGGAACTGGTCGGGTCTTGTTACTTGGATGGGTTCCTTGGTTATCCTCTTCGACGGAGGTGGTGCAGTCAATGAAACACCTGTTTTTATTAATAAGTAAATACATCTTTAAACATTTAATTAATTATATTATAGGTAAATAAGAAGGAAATTTTTGACCATATTTTGTTTAATTTTCAGATATAAATGTTTGAACTTACCATCGTCCCAATCCAAGTCGGAATAGAAGCCGGTAAATAAAAGTAAATAGAAGATTAAACAAATATAAAGATCGTAAATATTTTCGTTTTAATAATTTTTATTTACCAAATATATAGTTGTTTGTCCACAAAATCAACTTGACGATTAAGAGGAACATAGTATGTTTGATTTTGTCAGTGTTCTCAATTTATATTGTCTTTTTTTATAGGATATATCAAATGCATTAATAAATAAATTGACTGCATATATTACAAGAATAAACAAGATTTTAGAAAATACCGACGTTCAATCTTGGAGATGGGTACCGTCTCCTGCTAACAAGGTAACTCTAGATCAGCGGTTGGCAAACTTTTTCTATAAAGGGCCACAAAGTGTTATCGGTTTATTACCTAGGGCCGCAATATACCTATATATATTAATTAATTGATTAATTAAATAATTTATGTACTCTTTTCTTTATATTCTTATTTATTAATTGTCTTTAATTTTTACATTACGATTTCTTACTAAGAACAATGAAATTTATTAACAAAACAAAATAAAATGTCATTAGTGACTTTTATGAAATTGCTTCATATCTTCCATCATTTTTTCTGTTGGGTTCAAATTTCGTTGTATTTATTCTTTTTGCTGCTGCCAAGTGGTCATCATTAATTCTTGTCCTTAAGGGATTTTTATTTATATTCATTACAGAAAATGTTTGTTCGCAAATGTACGTTGATCCAAAAATTACTAGAAATTTTGAAACGTACTTTCGAATATTGTAAATTTTTTACCGCATAAAGATTTGGAAAACGATAATATATCTTTTTTTTTGTATATTTCCTGGACTGTTGCATTGCAAATTAAATCTATCATTTCCAGTTGTATATCAGGTGATACAAAATCAATTTGTACTGAAAATGGATTACGTACGAGCGATAAAGAGTTTCTATTTTATCGAAATCTTCAAATCGCCTTTGAAATTCGGTGAGCAAGTTTTTTTTCGTAAACTTGGTACTTATTTTGTGGTATGTTATTTAATGATTTCAATGTTGGAAAATGACTTAATTCCTTCTTTTTTATTTGTTCAACAAATAGTTTTAAAACCATAAAATAAATGACAAGAGAAGAAGTAACGTACTAAAAGTCACGTGATCTTACAAAGAAAGAACGCGGAATACAAATTTGAACGCTGAGACAATAATTGTTCTAGCGAAATTAACAAACTTTATTAACCTCAAATTTTAAATATTTTATGATTTAAATTGTTTTATTTGCCGTTTTGTGTCGCGGGCCGCACTTTGCCCACCCCTGCTCTAGATGATAAAATAGCCGAACTTGAAGAAAATTCTGAATTAAAATGTTGAATCTGGAACCGTTGGCGAAACTGATACCGAAAACCGTTTACACTACCACTACACCAACACACACTTTTATATGCCTGACGCGCGTTTCGATAACCAAGTTATCTTCTTCAGAGACCGAAGGTAAACTAAAGCTATGTCTACAAACTAACCTTATATTATATATATAAAATTTTTAGCGCCAAATGTTTTCGCGGTAAATCTTTTGGCGGCAAAGCCAATTTTTAGCGCGAAAACATTTTTACAATAAGTTTTCTTACAATAAACTATAAAGTGGACTATCTGGGATAGGTCCTTTGTCCTTATTTAATCTATTTTTACATTTAATAATTTCTATACTTTCAAATGCATCCAACAATCTATTGTTCGATACATTTTTTAACAATTTTAAACTATCTACATTTACAGAATGGTTTTTGGTAAAAGCATGTTCGGCAATACTAGATTTTTCTATGCGTCCTTTAAACAAAACAAGATATAACAGAGAAAAGAAATTAATTGAGGATATAGCTGTACTTAACGGATATGATAAAAAACTAATTCATAAGCTAATCAATCGCCATAGTTTTAAGAAATCTCTTTGTGAAACCACCTTTTTCCAGCGAGAACAGAACGATATGAAATTTATTTCATTACCATTTATCCCTCAGTATACCAAAGGATTGAATACAATTTTCGGCACGGTGGAATTAGGTTTAGTTCATAAAACTAGTGGCACCCTGAGACAATTGTTAGGAAATCCAAAGGATAAGAGAGAAGATCTGGAAAAAAGCGGTATATATGAAATAAGTTGTAATGATTGTGATAAAAAGTATGTTGGACAAACAAAAAGATCGGTTAAAACTAGATTTAAAGAACATTTAGCTCATCTAAAATATGGACGCATAGAAAAATCTAGTATTGCCGAACATGCTTTTACCAAAAACCATTCTGTAAATGTAGATGGTTTAAAATTGTTAAAAAATGTATCGAACAATAGATCGTTGGATGCATTTGAAAGTATAGAAATTATTAAATGTAAAAATAGATTAAATAAGGACAAAGGACCTATCCCAGATAGTCCACTTTATAGTTTATTGTAAGAAAACTTATTGTAAAAATGTTTTCGCGCTAAAAATTGGCTTTGCCGCCAAAAGATTTACCGCGAAAACATTTGGCGCTAAAAATGTTATATATATAAGGTTAGTTTGTAGACATAGCTTTAGTTTACCTTCGGTCTCTGAAGAAGATAACTTGGTTATCGAAACGCGCGTCAGGCATATAAAAGTGTGTGTTGGTGTAGTGGTAGTGTAAACGGTTTTCGGTAAAATTCTGAATGGTTTAAAGGACTTGAATTTTTATATGCCGCAGCAGTTGTATCAAGAAAATAGAACAAGATATTTCGGAATCAGTATTTTACATCAATAGAAAGAATGCAGATTGAATATTTACCAGATTTAACTAGATTTTCATCATGGAGAAAATTGATAAGAAGTACAGCATTTGTAATGAAATTTATTCGAATTAGGAAGAAACAAGAAGACAAAAACTGCGGTTTAATATGCCAATATTTAGAAGACGCAGAAAGGTTATGGATTTTAAAAGTACAAAGAGATACATTCTCCAAAGAATATTCTACTTTGATGAAGAAAAAAGTGGTACAAAAAGAAAGCAGAATTTACAATCTATCATCTACTATGAAAGATGGGTTCATTTGTTTAGAAGATTAGAAAATTCACCTAATCTAGATGATCAATCCAAAAAACCCGTTATTCTTGACAACAAACATCATTATACCAGATTACTTAGAAAGTTTCACGAACTAAATATGGAGGATTACAAATAGTTTTAAATGAATTACGTCATAAATTCTGGATTATACAAGCGCGCTAAGCCATTAAACACGTACTAGATCATTGTGAACAATGTAGAAAACTGAGAGCTAAACCAACAATGCCAATTATGAGAAATTTGCCAGAAGAACGAGTAACGAAACCATCCAGACCATTTTATTTCACGGGAGTAGATTATTTTGGATCCATGCACATTAAAATTGGAAGAAGAATAGAAAAAAGATATGAAGTTCTATTCACTTGCTTATCAATCAGAGCCAAACATTTAGAGCTGACAGATACATTAAACACTGACAGTTGTGCACCATGTTGCCGTGTGAAAAAACTGTGCACAACTTAAAATTTAATTTCTGGTTTTAATTTTACAAAATAAAGATAGTGAATACATAAAGACGTATAAAATTAACAGTTTTTGTTTTACTGATGTGTATCGATCGCTTGGCTTCGACCGACTCTGTTGTCGTGTGAAATAACTGTGCACAACTTAGCAATTCGAAGATTTATAGCCAGACATGGACAGCCTCATAATATTTGGACTGACAACGATACAAACTTTAAATGTGCAGACAAAGAATTAAAAGAAGCATTTAAAAATATTGACAACTAGAATTTACAAAGAAAACTAGTTGCACAAGAAATAAAGTGGAAATTTTTGGCACCAGCTAGCCTATATCAAGGAGGTGTGTGGGAGAGCGTGAAGGAAACCATAAAGAAGATTTTAAAAGAACAAACAACTTATTGATAGAAGTTGAAAATATTGTAAATAGTCGACCATTGACTTATGTCTCGTGTGATCCAAAGGATGAAGAAAGTATCACACCTAACAACTTTTTAATTGGAACTTCCAGAATTACAAAACCTATTGGAATTTTTGAAACAAAATTTGACAGCAAGATACAGTGGATCTACGCTCAACAATTGACCGAAAATTTCTAGAACAGATGGTTGAGAGAATATTTACCAATATCGAATAAAAGAACCAAATGATTAGAAGATACAGCTAATATCAAAATAGGAGAAATTGTTATACTTATGGACAATCAGCTTCCACGAAATAATTGGCCAATGGGAGAGATTGTCAATGTTTATCCTGGCAAAGATGGCAAGATAAGAATAGTAGATGTAAAAACAAATTCTGGAATTTACAAACGTGCTATTGGAAAAATGTTTCCATTAAACTTACTTGAATCGACCACGTCCTAAATTTCAGCTGGGAGAAATGTTGAATAGAGGACTTTGCTTAAGAAATCAGTACTGCCATTTCTGAATAAATCCCTTAAAAAGCAATAAAAACATACTGACGCTTTTATTGCTTTCAGTCATAATGTTAGGATAAAAAAACTTCAATAATTCCGTTTCATTTGATATCAAACTGCATAATGGTCTAATTTTTCATATATTGCAAATGAATGCCCCTATAAATTTGTTTTTATGCAATATCCTTCAATTCGAACTATTATGCACTATTTTGTTTACTGTACAGGGTATTTCGAAGAGTAAAGCACCTTTGAATAATTGGAAATTATGAAAAAAAGCGTCACTATTTTTTTAGTAATTTTTTAGAGATTTATTCGGAATTGGCAAAACTAATTTCTTAGCAGAAGTCCTCTATTATGTTTGATTTTGTTAGTATTCTCAATTTATATTGTCTTTTTTTTGACAGGATATAAACCGGTAGTTGGAGTTCATTTTGGAAAGCTATCGAAGACATTTAGAGTATAATGTAACACCTTGAATGCAAAAAATTCCCAAAATTAAAAGAAATTTTACATATACATTTATTCAAATGGTCTTTTTACAAAATTTAGTGTTGGACTGAAATATATACAAGAGGTATCATATATTGAGAACGAAATAATTTTTTGAAAAATTCTAAGCGGAATAGAAATTTTCATTAGTGTATTTTCGAGGATTATTTTAAAAATAATAAAATAAGACTAGGAAAACCATATAAAAAATAACGATCATCTTTAGATTTTCGACCCCATTCTCATATAAGTTGGCTCCATACACACTTGACTCATTCTTTGATGAATTTCCGCCACACTATTCCCTGCTGCCCGCAAGAAACGAATAAAACCTCGCAATTCAAAATAGAGACAGATACATTTATTTTCCTGGGAGTCATACAGTGCGATCGGAAGTTGAATATTTGAAAGTTACACAGTTTTTCTCAAATATTATTTTTAGATTGTGCAAGAATTCAAGTTCTAGTAATTTTTCTCTACTTCTACCGGTCCCCTTAAGTATCTCTTTTTAATCTTTCATAGTGCATAATTTTTATACATTTTTCTTTTCACACTGCTTTGTTTTATTTTCGTTGCTAATTTTAAAATTTATCCAGATATTTTAACTAATTAGAATATTATACCAAGAAGAACTAACAGATCCCAAGAACAAACTGCCCAAATAACTGAACAGCAAAAAACTGACATAACATTTAAAATAATGTTAAGTACGGTTTAATAATTAATAAATACATGGACTTAATGATGGGATAGATACCTAAACAATCTTTGATGACAAACAAAAACATTCAAGCCAAATAATATTTATTTAACTATTGTAATGTGTTGATACTTACTATCCATTCCATTCATATCTTCATAAGGTCGTTTCTTTAGAGAAGGAGACATATTGTTTAATGGTATTTTCTCTGCTTCGGGCTTATTAGGTACCTTGTCATATAGCAAACTTCCATCAGGAGCCTTTGGCGGTTTAGGAAATGCTACTCTATCAGGTTGAGGTAGCAGTTCTTTAGCTGTTAGAATCAACCATTGAGGTACCACTGTACCTGGCCTACCAAGACGTGTAGCTATTGCGGTGACACTGCCTCTATTTTTCTTTCGATAAACAAGTAATTGTTTTAATTCAGCTATCGATTTGCCTTCCTGCAACAGGTTTAATACATATAATAGGATTAATTTTCTTTTACAATAACAAAGTTATATAGACTTTCTTAAAGATATACACAGCTTTTCAGATAAAAATATCCACCTTTAATAACTTTTGTAATACTGGTATTTAGGAAAAATCCAAAAACACGTCCATTTATGTTGGAAGGGGCAAGCATTATGGCTTATTTAAACTTACTGTAAAAGCCACCCCCTCACCCCTAGCAGCTTCCCTTTTTTTTTAAACTAATTCTCATATGTTTTATGTAAAATGTGGATACTTCTCTATGAGCTGATTTCAAAAATGTATAATACTTGTAGGATAAAGTTGTTAGTTTATGATAAACAATTTTTCTTTTAATAGCACAAATTTTACTTATTTTTTTAATTTCACCTTATTTGCCTGTAATAAAATGGGTTGTACAACAGTTCAAACTCTTTAATTTTTTTAACTGTGCTATTTATTATGAAGTTACAATAAGTGTTCAAAATGAATACCATTCGCTTCCATACAATGGTATAATCTATTTTGAAATGCCTCTTTGACATTGCTTAATACGGCTGGATTTAGTTGTCGATATTCATTTTCTATCCTCTCTCGTAAATCATCCAGAGATTCTGGTTGGGTAACCATAAAAAGAAGTTTAGGGGTGTTAAATCTGGTCACCTAGGGGTGGTCACTCCATCATCTGCCCTCTTCTACATATCCAACGAGCGGGGAATGTTTCGTTTAAAAATTGTCGGACAGGCATAGCATAGTGTGGGGGGAGCTCCGTCTTGTTGAAATACCAGTAAATCTTCGGAAAGCTTATCATCATTTTCTATTATTGTTGTAATACGTGGGTCAACCCCTTCCCTGAGTAACTCAAGATATGTTTCACCATTTAAATTTCCGTTGATGAAGGAAGGTCCGACAATGTGGTCACCTAGGATACCACACCAAACGTTTAACTTTTGGGGATGTTGTGTATGGAATTCACGCATCATATCGACACTCACATCGGAGAAGGTTGAAACTGATGTTCACTAATTTTACAGGAGAGGCAAAAACTGAAAACTTAATATTTATTTTATAAAATCCAAATGGAAAGTGGTTACTCTATGACTTTCGGATACATAAAATTAAAGTTACAAGGTATTGAATGGTGAATAAATTGATAGGATTATTTTATTAGGAACGCTAATGGAAGAAGTTACAGTGCCACTCGCCTCTCTAATGATTAGGAAGTAAAATATTTACTTATTGTGCGAGCTCTCCCATAGTGCGACTCTACAAAATGTATTTGAGATATGTGTTGCCTAACATATATTTTTAGCTGCTCTGGTATTTTGTTTGACGCCTTGGAGTTTGAAAGTTTTGAAGTAATACAGGTTTCCTGGCACCTTTTTCTGCAACTTGTTTTGCAACTTGATTTCATTGATTTAACCTTAATAAATTCTTTCCCGTGATTCTCTTTTATTTTCATAACTTTTTCTTTCCAACCACTTGGATTACGTAATCTTTTTCTACCAGAAGTAGACTTCTTTGGCATGTTCTTTTTTTTTCTGGTGTTAATTCTACTAGTTCCTGCTTCTAAATTTTCAACCTTTCTCTAATGTATAATCTTGATGGGTCTCAACGTTTTGGTTTTCAAACTGGCTCAAACTGGCATAAAATAGCCGTAAAAAAAGTTGTAATAATATCGTACATACTGGTATCAACATTGTAAAGAAAAAAGACGTAACTATTTTTGCAACTTTATTACTGATGTTCTTTTAAATCGATTTAAAATTTTGTGGCGTATCTTGATTTACTTTTTTTTCCAATGAACTTTGACAAGAAGCATCGATGTTGCTTCCTTTTTCTAACTATCTATCTCGATAATTAATAGGACTACAGTTAGAGTTGATTCCAAAATTATCGCGACATCTCCGGTTTTCCCACCTATCCTTACCGTCGACTCGAACGCTAGCGATTACCCAGTTCGAGAAATAGATTCCAGTGGCCCAGCTGCCGCTGGGACTAAGAAACACCGCACACGGAATCCGCTTAGCAATTGTTCTTCTAGAATTCTCCGACTGCGCTGCGGCGCGCGCCGATCGGAGATCGTCGGCGAATACCCCCACATTGCCGAATTTTACTGGAGCTGTCGCTATATTTTTGGAATCGTCTCTACGTCGATTTGACTGGCATATAGAGATTGACAAGAGGAGAACCATTGTAGTAAAGTTGGATTTCCAACTAACCTAACCAAAGTGTCGTAATGATTATTTTTTGACGTTTCTTAAAACCAATGAAATGCTTCTTTATTTATCACAAGGGTAAGTTTCAACCAATGTCATTATTATAGAGGGAATAAATCTCTTGTGATTATTGTCGGAAATAATCACTGTAGGTTTTATTTGCCTAGTAACTGTCAGATACTTGTCAAAATAATTACTTAATTGTATCAACGCGAAATAGATTGTAAGAAATAATTAATTAAATTAAATTTTTCAATAATTTTATGATTATTTTATTGATCTTTTTTAATGTAAAAATTTGTGAATCAAAAAATAATTTTGTCAAATATAACTCGAGAGTTCCATAAATTAGAAAATAATTTGACAGATTTTGTTCAAACTTGTTGCCATTTCCCAATAGCCACTCGAGTCCTGCGGGCATTTTGTCAAATTATTTTCAATTTATTCTCACTCTCTTGTTATATTATTATTGATAATATTATGGATTTCATTTTCAGTGTCAAAATGACAGTGGTTGCCATAAAATATAAATTATTAATACCTCTTAAAGTTTTTGATTAACAATTTCTACAATCTCATTCTGAATATGTAATGAGTTGTACTGTTTGAAATACTGTAAAAATATCGGGTAGATATTAACTTATACTTTTTCAGAAGCTAAATGTGCTTACCATGTGAATACTACATTCTTGTTTGACAGCTTGCAAATTTATAGCAAAGTATGGGGCCCTAGCTGCATGCTTTGGTCTCATTATGTGTCTGCACAATCTTCTGGAAATCCTCGTTATTGGGGTGGTGTATAGATAAAAAGCAGTTCTTGTTTTCATTACTGGCCTAGGCGAACCGGACCTACGAATAAAAATATCAGAAAATCCTAAACACTAAAAAAAGTACTGTTAGTCTTAAACTATGTCTCAATTAAAAATTCTCTTAGTAATACAAACAACATTTTATCAAAATATTTTGTTCTGAATATGAACACTATAAATTATGTATATTTTAACACAAAGAATCATTTAAAAGAAAATAAATGAAAAGAGAGATAGATGTTTTTGGACGAGGCGACGAAGGAGCCGAGTCAAGAATATCTAATCGAGTACCGTAATATGAAATGACATAATTTAATCATTTTATTAGGAAGTCATGTAGACTGCTGTGAAAAAATTATATTACTTGATTTATTCTTAACATGGTTGATTAGCTTTATAAATAAATAATGAACAGCGGTTACCAAGTAGCAATGTAAATAAAGGCAGACATATTAAATTTTTTCTGCACACACGAAATATCTGCGGAGAAAATGGATCTGAAATTAGATGAAATTGCTGAGAAAACTGCGGAAACTGCAGTTAAGTCTGCGAAAAGATATGAAAAATAATATGCGCTGTTTTGAAACTGGCGTGAACAACACAATTTGAAAAGTAGTGCTGATGAAAATGTGATGTTGGCTTTTTGGATGTGGTAAGAACAGTTTTTTTAATGAATATTCTTTTCAACAGTTTAAATTTTCAGTCAAAAACATTCAACCCTTCTTCATTATGGTCCAAATACTCGATGGTAAAATGAATGATTATGGTTAATGAGAATGTCGACATATCAAGTTTCCCAAAGTTGATAGCTTTTTTTGAAAAAACAAAATGTAGACCATCAGCCAAACTAGTCGAAGGTGCTGAAAAAAGAAACAAATTAAAAGCTTCATGAGGGACGCTCCAGATAAAGAATATCTATTACTCAAAGTGATTTACTTGGAGTTGCTGGAGGTTGTCGAAGGGAAGAGATCTATAATTTAGAAGTTAGTGATGTAGAGGATACGGGTACTCAGCTAGTAGTTAAGATTAACCAGACAAAAACGCATATTCGACGAGCTTTCACTGTGATTAACAGTGATGAGGTTCACTATTTGGATGTGTTTAGAAAATACATGAATTTTCGGCAACACGTCTCCCTGAAAGCTCTTTTGGTGGGTTATAGACAAGGAAAATGTCTGTCTCAAAGAGCTGGTAGACATACTGTTGGCGGAGCGCCTAAGAAAATAGCTGAGTTCTTAAAACTAGACCAACCAGAAAAGTATACAGGTCATTGCTTCATGAGGACATCCTCAACGTTATTGGCCAATGCTGGAGTTGACCTTAAAGTTCTAAAACAGCACGGTGGATGGAAGGCAAAAACAAGATTGCAAGAAAACACTTCGATGATAAATCAAAAGCGGTTTGTGCCTCAACTCTCTGGGCACATTACTCAATGCTGAAATCGGTTATTAACATTAGAGAAGATATTGATATAAGTAAATTTCCAAAATTATTAGCTTTTTTGAAGAGAAGAAATGAGGGATTTAAGCCAAAGAAGTCAAGAATTCTCACGTCTGAGCAGGTAGATCAGTTCTTACGGGAGGCTCCGGATGATAAATATTTAATGCTTAAGGTAAATTTGGAAATTTGTTTATATTCAGAAATTTTAAGAAATCAATTTTTTTGTAGGTTGCACTTATTTTGGGCGTTGCGGGAGCTTGTCGTGGAAAAGAGTTGGTTGATTTAGAAATCGACGATGTGAGAGATTTGGGCGATTCCTTCCTAATTGCGATTAGAAACACCAAAAATAAAATTGACCGAAATTTTGTGATCAAAAATTCAGAAAACAGTGCCATCAGTTTTGTGGCGATATTTCGGAAATATGTGGCATTGAGAAAGACAGGGACAACTCATTCAAAATTTTTTGTTCAATACATCAACAAAGAATGTACTACGCGAGTAGTAGGAAAAAACATGTTTGGTCCTACATTTCCACGGCAAATAGCAGCTTTCTTGAAATGGACTGAGAAAGTAGTGACGTAAGTGTCAAACCAAAAGATTCCAAACAACTTTTTTATGGTATGTTTTATAGGTGCTATTAACTGTTTTATTGTATTTTCTTGATTTTTGGGAGTTAATTACTGTTGTTTCATTGGTAAGTGTTCATTCATATGATTTACATCACTAAAGTAGATAGACGAACAATTTCCCTAAAAATATTATAACATAACCTTCAAAGTTGTGCAATGTTATAAATTTTAAGGATACTTACAAAAATGGTACTTTAAAAATCGAATTTGGAAAGATTTTGCTTATATGTATTTAATTATAATACTTCCGTTATATTTTAAAGTATAATAATAAGAAAATAACTCAAAACGAAAGTTATTTCTGGAGATTTATAATATTGCCGTTTGGAATCATTTCGTTGACATTTCCCAGTTCAACAGCATAGAACACAAATTTTGACGTCACACTTTCCCAGTCCATTAGAAAATGCGACGTCTTATACGGGACATTGTTTTAGACGCACATCTGCGTCTTTGTTAGCTGATTCGGGAGCAACAATAGACGTGCTGAAGAGACATGGAGGATGGAAATCCTCCAACGTGGCCGAGGGATATATTGAATCGTCTATTAAAAATAAACAAAAAAATTCAGATAAAATATTTGGTCAAGTCGCCGATTCGTCCACTATAGTTATGCCACAGTCCTCATTCTCGCTTCCTGTTTCCGCAGGATCTTCGAAACAAACACCAGTTCAATATGAAAAGGACCTATCTGTTACTCGTCAGTTACCTGCTGCATTAACCCAGGAAAGACTGGTCAATATGACGAACTGTCACAATATTAATTTGAATATTAACGTTAATTACCATTCTAATTAATTATATTTTTCAATAAAATATCCCTTAAATTCGTTTGTTTGTGATTTAATCGTTCCGGGAGTTTCGTCAATATTTAATCCCGGAGGGATTAAATGTGACACTTTAGTACCTGTCACAAGGGAGTGAAGTTGTCACTTTAGGCCCGGAAGTACGAAAAACGTATTATTTAAATGTTTCGTTACTAAAATGTATAGAATTAAGAATAAAAACAAAAAAACCCAATATAACCCACTTATAAAACCCAAAAGACCCCAGTGGGGGTGGGTTTTATACACAAAACCCGGGTTTTATTTCCCAACCCTGGAAAAAACACAAATTTCTATACAACTACCTGATAACTAATCCGTGCGCTGTAGCATAATGTCTCCCCAAATGTGCTTTAAGTTTAAATTCTTTTCCACACCCTCCGATGTTACATCGATGCGGTCTGTGCGACATTCCTGGTAAGCGTTCTTCGTCCACATCACTTCCTGACTTCTTTTTCCCACCGTTTTCAAAATCTCCATCGCCGAATCTAGTCGGAATTTTTAATCCGCCATATTTTTTCCAATAATGCCAACACACTTGACACAATCTACATTGCATATGAGAAGGTCCCCACGCATACCACTGATTTGATACAGTCACTAAAAATTTATCGGTTTGTTAAAATCGGATTTATATTCATAAGATAGTATAACACACTGATGCTAGGTACAAAGCAAGCGTTAAGGTGTCATATATATTAAAATAGTTCACGAATTATGGTTCCTAACACAAAGTGTTTTAAATCTTTTAAATGCAGTTTTACCTACAGGCAAAATGCACCCACAAAATCATACAGAAACCATTTTTTTAGAATTTTTTTCTTTTATATATAATGCCAAAATTCAAAACACAAAAGCAGAATTATATACCCAGAGGTCAAACGAAATAGCTAATTCACTTAAAGAAGTGGCTAATACAATTTTCCTCTAATCATTATGACTTAATGATATTTTAAAAAGAGAAAAATAATTGTATTTATAATATCTAGTTAAGAATCAGGTTCTTTATCTAAATCTAAAGCTACCAAATGATATTTCCTGCAAATATTATGTAAAACTGCACAGGAAGTAGTAATGTAACCTGCAGTAGCATGTTTGTAATGCAACACTTGTAAATGAAAAGGACTGGTGTCCCTTTCTGTTGCCTCTTCCACAAATTGAGATAACTCTTATATTAAGTCAAGACATGCTCTTTTGTTTAATCGTAAAAGCTTTGTAAATCAATATTTAGGTAGTTCTAAAGGGTTACTGATGTCCCTTATAAGTCTGAACTCTATGGTATGTACAAAAAGTACGAGGAGTAATAAACCCTAATTAAGTATGTAAAACCTTTACAGGGAGCACCATGAAATTTTTGATAAATCTCTTACTTTAAATTACATTTCTTCCGTAAATCTAAAAACCAGGTAGATCGACCCCGTATTTGTTTCAGTTGTAGCAAAGTTTAGGGTTTCTTCATTGTTAAAGGATTAGCAGTTAAGCAATAACGCAATGCAGTGGTGTGTATTTTGGGAAAAAATACGTTTTAAATTATAATATAATAAAAAATGAAAAGAAATAATTATTGGAATACATTTATTACTTAAATTTTATTCTATATCCGATTCGGAAGAGGAAGAATCGTTGTTGACATTAATAATAATAGGGTCGATTAAATCATCACAAATATTGTCAATTTTCCACATATTTGCCTCTACTTTGATAACATGCTCGATACAGTTTGTCCAATTTTCCTTACTAACATGACTTACAGCACTCTCAAACAATTTCACAACATCGTTTATTTTAAAAGTAGTATTTTTTTTTCCAACTTTCCCTTTTACCTGAGCCCATATTAATTCTATGGGATTAAGGGCCGGTTTATTCATCTGTTCAGTAAAGTATTCGTTAGTTATTTGTTCACTAAACTTAAAGGTCACCTGTAAGCAGTTTGTGTTTATTCAACGTATTTTATTCGTTCAGTAGTTACTGAATACTTATCACTACGGGAAATAAGGCAACAGTGTATTTTCTGTGGTTTGTGAGATTGACTCTACCTTAGAACAAAAAGATCTGTTTGTTCTAAGGACTCTACTAATGAGTTCTATAGTTTTTTTTGACAGATGGCATTTTACTCTGCATCAGCTGTGTATCTTGTTTGGTTTTTTCGAGTTTTTAAAAGACTATTAGAAGTTTTTAGTTAAATCTGAGGGTTAACAAAAGCTGTTGCAGTGACAGAATCGGATTGTTTCTAAAAAAATTCATTATTTCCGAAATGGTTTTCTAACATAGTTTACAATAAAATACCTTTCAGATTGGTGTAAAAGTATTTCTTCTATGAAGGCTAAAGTTTGTGCAACCGATTTTTTTGTTAAACGAAATTATCCCATCAGTTTAAATTGTCTCATTACCATTGGTGAAATCTGTTTTGGCTATTATAAGGTCGGCGATCGTTAATATGGTCAAGAAAAAAATTTATGTCGTCAATAACATCCATTTTAAAAAAAATAAGTAAAAACAAAAAACACGCCAAAAACAATTTTAGGTTAGAATCTCCTCTGTAATTTCTTAATGACAGGTCCAATCGATCTGCAAGTTAAAGTCTTCAGTAGCTTATAATTACTGAAAACTTGGTGTTACTAAGAGATGAATAAACACTTACGGACGACAATCTTCTCAGTAACGCTACCGAACACTTTACTGAAAGGTGAATAAACCGGCCCTAAGTTCACAATGATAAGGGGGAAGTCGAAGAACTGATATACCACGAGAAGAAGCCATTTCTTCTACAATGTAGGTTTTGTATTTATTCTTGTTCATTTTTGCAATTCTGTAAAGTTCTTTCCTTAGTGGATCTTTTGGAAACTTAATATTTTTCGAAATAAGCCACTCCAAAAGCTCTGCTTTACGCCAACGACTTGTGGGCAATGCTTCTCGTAACCGTGAATGGTAACTTGCGTTGTCCATAACAATAACAGCCCCTTTTGGAATCAGATCCAACATTTGAACAAACCATTCCTCGAAGACATCCCCATTCATATCTTCGTGATAGTCCCCCATGCGTTTTGAAATAAAAGTTAATAATCCACCATCAACAAAACCTTCAGAACTTCCAACATGGACAATGATAAGTCTTTTTCCTTTTCCAGATGGTTGCTGCAAACCTAACGACAAACCTTTCACGAATGCCTGCCTTCCGCTTTTAATGTTTTCATCTTGCCAAGATTTGGAAACTGTATATCCAGCATTTATCCATGTTTCGTGTAAGTAGAACATTTTCAAATTTTGTTCTCTGGCATGTCGAATGCTTCTTAAATAGTCTCTTCTCCATAAAACTATTTCCGGTTTATCTATCAAGAGAGATTTTCTATTAAGTTTTGTATATCTGAAACACACATTTTTCAAAAGTTTGCATAATGTCATTCTGGAGAATTTTGTATAGTCCGTATCTTCTTGCACTGATGTCATAATTTTGTCAAGTTTTGGAATTTCCTTTCGTAAGTAAAATCCATGGACTTTACGCTTTAGTCTTTGTTTTAATGACTCATCGATCTCAAATGGTTTTCGGCCTGAAGGAGTTTTAGGGGGTTGAAGAGTTCCATTCTTGCTTTCTTTTAGTAATCTATAAATTGTTGATTTAGCAACACACAAAATAGCAGCCGTTAATTCCACAATATCATCAACACTTGCACTTGGATCCTTGTTTTTCAATGATATATAACAATTTAATATCAGAGTTTTTTCATTTAAAGATAATGTACCTGTTTTTGGTCGTTTAGATGGTCATTGGTTTATCGACATTGTTTGTTACTTGCACAATTAACATTCAACAAATGTTTTAAATATATTCCAACTGTTTACAATATTATGAAAACCATACAACTTCATACAACTTTACTCAAAGAACTAATACAAAGTAATGATTTAATGTACCTACTTTCTTTTAAAATAATATTCCCGATAATGTTTCTAAGAAAACTGGGTTGTTTGGAAAATCCCTCTCAATAATCGAATAATCTGTAAATAGGTGTAAAAGTATTAAGCCGATTACAGTAGGCCACTTGCCATTTAAAATTTCTGAGAAAAATTACCCAAACACTACATATAGGGGTAATACAAATAAAAAATATTCATTTTGCTTCTTTGAATTTAATAAAAATTGTAACGATATCTTGCTATCTTGACTTTAATTAATTTTTTAAAAATATATTTCATTGTAGGTAATTTATTTGTGACAAAATTCAAAGTTTGAATTAATCTTCTTAAAAAAAGAACAAAAATATATAAAATAAGTATTGTTACAGATTGGTTTGTTTTCTATTATGAATAAACTGTGTTGCCTTTCTTTATCAAACTTTATGTACCTCTATCATTTTTTTTTTATTAAAATTAGTACATCCCGTTACCTCTGACCTAAATCGTATATTCTTTAGCATAGCTGCAACTCATTCGTTCAATACAAAATGTACCTTAATGTATACCCTCTTAAAATATATTTTGGTACGTCTATGAAATCTACTTAAATGAATGATTTATTACTCCTTGTCCTTTCTATATAGACTATAATCTTAAAACATTTCTAAAAATAAAATACATTTCAAAAAAAACTAAATACCTATTTGTTATATTTTCATACTCATATATAAAATCTACTTGAAGAATAATGGAAAAGTCATTTTCACAATTTTGTCACATTGTTATGTTTACAACAAGTATAAAAAGTACCTTGTTAAGATAGCCAGCTTTTTAGCAAGATCTAATAATAAATGACAGATCACATTGCTTAAAATGAATAACGTTTTTTGCAAAACTTGCTATGAAAGCAATATCTTTTTAATAACCATGTTATTATTACAAGCAGAATCGACCTGATAGTTGGTGTTGAAATGCAAAAGCAAAAACCAAGGAAAAGCAACGATATTTATTGATTTAAGATGAAGTTGACATTGAAGCGTTGTCGTCTTAAATAATTTTTCCCTTAAACCGAATAGTAAGATTTTAGTTTATTTAATTGATTATAAAAAACGAACCTTAACATTTATAAATAAATGGATTTTTGATTCCAAAATAAACAAATAATAAATGATTCTCTAGTTTTGATGATAATACATGTGCTTTTAATACATTTTTTAATACAGTTTCAAAAGAATAAAAAATATAAGTAAACTACTAGAATAAATAGATAGGGAATTAAAAAACAGTATTAAAAATAGAAATGAAATTTTTACATCTCCCATCGACTAATCAAATTATTTTTAAAGATTAAAAGAGGCCCATGCCCTTCAGGGGCATGTAACCCTTACCAATTTAACATAGAGTTAACACGCTGTTACGTAACAGAGGTTTGACAAACCTATACGTTGCAAGGGAACTGACTATATTAAAATGTAAACTAGTTTCATTCTTTTTATTCGTTTGTTTCTGTTATGGATAATAATTCGTGAACTATCCTTCAACAAAATATTACCATGTTATAATAATTTTTTTAAGCGAGTGTCACAAAAAATGAAGTTTTACGGATCTATTAATGTCCCTAAAGTGTATCTTTTTTGGCCGCTCTTTTACTTTACGGCCGCTGTTTTACTTTACGGCCGCTTTTTTACTTTACGGCCGCTTTTGCAAACAAAGTCATTATGAGGGCAACCTACTAGACACATTTAATTTGCTTATTTGAGTTATTTCCACGTCCGATATTAAGATTGTCAAATTATGAAGGCGGCCTACTAGACACACTTAATTTGCATGTTTGGGTTATTTACCCATAAAACAAAAGAAAAGGTTCCGTTGCCAAGCTGTTTATTTACAAGCTTTCCGTTTCTGTCAGTGAAATGAAATTTAAAGTAAATAACTAACAAATAATAAAAACCACATTTACGGTGTATACTGTGATAAAAAACAGTTCAAAAGAAAAATGACTGACAGTGATAGTGACAATCCAGCTGAAATTTATGAAGCCGCCAATGCAGCGATTCTAAATTTATTACCTGAAAAATCCAAGCAGATTTACTTAAAACAGTATAACAATTAATAGCAAATAATGCCCTAATTTATTAACTTCGTTATGACCCAACTTCTGTTTATCATACTTACTGTAAGTAATTCTGTACACATCTTTGTTACTTAATAATACACTTTTCATTTGGTTAATAAAAATTTGAATCTAATCTTCCAGTTTCGTCTCTGTTTAGAAACAAAATTGTAAAAAAAAGTTGTTACCTATTTGATGAGACATTCGCTAAAAAAATTTTGTGTGCACCTCAGCCATGATCTTTTTTGGCCTCACCTGAAATTTGCTTGGCCTCGGCTACGCCTCGGCCGCAAATTTCAGATTCGGCCGAAAAAGATCAACATTATGGCCTTGGTACACAAATAACTATTTAAGTCACATATATAAAAACAAACGGTAAATATGTAGAATTTGGTGAACTCTCCGATTTTCATAAAAATTTTATGAGGGGTCTAGGACATTGTAATGAATACGAAAATAATTTTTTTTTTTTCGCGGAAACACTAAGAAATAGTAAAAATTGCTAACAATGTAGGTTCAAAGTAAACATAACCTATCACTTACCGATTGTAAATGCGGCAATTATATTAAACTCGAGAACATTTTCGTGTTAAATAAACATTCTTTAGATAATTTAAAACACAAAAAATATAAAATTACTATTTGAAAACTTATTTTCTTATTAATTTTGTTGCATAGAAACTTTAACTTGTTTATTTTAACAAACTGTCAATTTTAGGTCAGAGGTAACGGGATGTACTAATTGTAATAAAAAAAAAGTGATAGAGGTACATAAATTTTAGTAAGTATGATAAAGAAAGACAACACAGTTTATTCATAATAGAAAACAAACCAATCTTTAACAATAATTATTTCATATATTTTTGTTCTTTTTGTAAGAAGATTAATTCAAACTTTGAATATTGTCACAAATAAATTACAATGAAATATATTTTTAAAAAATTAATTAAAGTCAAGATAGCAAGATACTGTTACAATTTTTATTAAATTCAAAGAAGCAAAATGAATATTTTTTATTTGTATTACTCCTATATGTAGTGTTTGGAGAATTTTTCTCAGAAATTTACACATTATTCGATTATTGAGAGGGATTTTCCAAACAATCCAGTTTTCTTAGAAACATTATCGGGAATATTATTTTAATATCATTGAAAAACAAGGATCCAAGTGCAAGTGTTGATGATATTGTGGAATTAACGGCTGCTATGTTGTGTGTTGCTAAATCAACAATTTATAGATTACTAAAAGAAAGCAAGAATGGAACTCTTCAACCCCCTAAAACTCCTTAAGGCCGAAAACCAATTCAGATCGATAAGTCATTAAAACAAAGACTAAGGCGTAAAGTTCCATGGATTTTACTTACGAAAGGAAATTCCAACACATGACAAAATTATGACATCAGTGCAAGATACGGACTATACAAAATTCTTCAGAACGACATTATGCAAACTTTTGAAAGATGTGGGTTTTAGATATACAAAACATAATAGAAGATCTCTCTTGATAGATAAACCGGAAATAGTTTTTTGGAGAAGAAATCTTCTACTTAGACGAAACATGGATAAATGCTGGATATACAGTTTCCAAATCTTGGCAAGATGAAAACATTAAAAGCGGAAGGCAGGCATTCGTGGAAGGTTTGTCGTTAGGTTTGCAGCGACCATCTGGAAAAGGAAAAAGACTTAACATTGTCCATGTTGGAAGTTCTGAAGGTTTAGTTGATGGTGAATTATCAACTTTTATTTCAAAACGCACGGAGGACTATCACAAAGATATGAATGGGGATGTCTTCGAGGAATGGTTTGTTCAAATGTTGGATCTGATTCCAAAAGGGGCTGTTATTGTTATGGACAACGCAAGTTACCATTTACGGTTACAAGAAGCATTGCCCACAAGTCGTTGGCGTAAAGCAGAGCTTTTGGAGTGGCTTATTTCGAAAAATATTAAGTTTCCAAAAGATCGACTAAGAAAAGAACTTTACAGAATTGCAAAAATGAACAAGAATAAATACAAAACCTACATTGTAGAAGAAATGGCTTCTTCTCGTGGTATATCAGTTTTTCGACTTCCCCCTTATCATTGTGAAAGTAAAGGGGGAAGTTGGAAAAAAAATACTACTTTTAAAATAAACGATGTTGTGAAATTGTTTGAGAGTGCTGTAAGTCATGTTAGTAAGGAAAATTGGACAAACTGTATCGAGCATGTTATCAAAGTAGAGGCAAATATGTGGAAAATTGACAACATTTGTGATGATTTAATCGACCCTGTTATTATTAATGTAAACAACGATTCTTCCTCTTCCGAGTCGGAGATAGAATAAAATGTAAGTAATAAATGTATTCCAATAATTATTTCTTTTCATTTTTTATTATATTATAATTTAAAACGTATTTTTTTCCCAAAATACGCACCGCTGCATTGCGTTATTGCTTATCTGCTAATCCTTTAACAATGAAGAAACCCTAAACTTTGCTACAAATGAAACAAATACGGGGTCGATCTACCTGGTTTTTAGATTTACGAAAGAAATGTAATTTAAAGTAAGATATTTATCAAAAATTTCATGGTGCTCCCTGTAAAGGTTTTGCATACTTAATTAGGGTTTATTACTCCTCGTACTTTTTGTACATACTATAGGCTTCAAAGTAGAAAGAACGGCATGAAAACGAAATATTTTTCCGGTTAAACATCCACTCTGTATCGTCGGAACCCAGATCTCTCTAGACTGGTAGTCTGTACGACACTTTTAAATGGATTTTAGCAATTAATATTGGAAAGACTATATACTTTTAGTCGATTTTAATTTGTCCAAATTTTAAGCTTTGTTTTTTGTAGTTTTGAATAACTAGTTTTGTTATAAAAAGCACATATATCTGGAAATATTTTTAAAACTAGCAGGTAAACTGTACTATCGAAATAGGCTTCAATCTCCGGAAATTTGTCCTTCTGATGATGAAGGTTTATTTTGAATTTTTTATTTCTATAATTTATTTTCCTACTTACTTTTTGTTTATGTTTATTTTATCTATTGTTGTTGTTAGAATAAAACTAAGTATTTAGAGTTTTTCATTTGGGTTTCTCACTATTTTATTTCAGATATTAAGGTAAGCGATAGTAATTTATCATACACTTTGATCTGTGTCAGTTGGTCGGGAGGAGGATTTAAATATTTTTGTTTCCTTTAAATTTTATGTCTAGTGTAGAATTTTTTTTGTGAATTGTTGCTTTTATTTATTTTATTTTTAGGGAACGAATATTTTTATATTTATTTTTTTATTATTCATAAATGCATTAAATTTAGTATTGTAGGATAGGTTAATATTTCCTACACATTTTAAGCATACATTTTATATTTTCTATATAATAAGGTACATTTTTTAATATTTATATATACAAGAATAGATATATTTTTTAGTCTGGCAACATGGCAATATTAGTTGGTGATATTTTTACTATTTTGACGTATGTCCGAAATGAAGTCAATAATTACGGAATTTATTTATTTAAAACTATATAAATATTAAAGTTGTAGAAATTTTATTGACCTTAAAAATTATGTAATTACATAATATATTATATTTAGAAACAAGCAAAATTCTAGAATATTACCCCTTATTGAATTTCGACAATTTTTTGCATAGGGCCTTTTTGAGGTATTTTTAATGGAATGACATCAAAATTTCCGCGCGGAAAGGCCGATTTTTGCGGAAAAATTAAAAAAAGGAAGTCAAAATTTGGAGGTTATGTGCGATATCCGATAGGTTATAGCGTGGCCAGACCAAGCCATACGATGGCACCTAACCTGACCTAGCCTAACCTAACCTAACCTAACATAACCTAACCTAAGAATTAACAATCTGTTTGAGTAAAATTAATAAAAACTCTTCGTTTTAAACAAGAGCAATCAGTTCGCGCATGCGCAGAAGTAGTAATGAACATGGATGTCATCTACTAAAAATAATTATTTAAAAAGAAAAATTATGTAAATTTGTAAATTGTAAATTATGTGAAAAACGTTTCCGCGGAAAAATTAGCGGGTATTCCATCATTTCCCCACCCATACCAGGTCTGGCCACGCTATAACCTATCGGACATCGCACATAACCTCCAAATTTTGACCTCTTTTTTTAATGTTTTCGCAAAAATAGGCTTTTCCGCGCGGAAATTTTGATGTCATTCCATTAAAAATACCTCAAAAAGGCCCTATGCAAAAAATTCTCGTATTTGCAACAGGTAAGCGTTAGGTTATGTTTATTTTGGGTTGAAATTTTTAGCATATTTTACTGTTTATAGTCATTTCCGCGGAAAAAAATTTCATTTTCGTAATTATTAATGTGTCCTAGACCCCTCATATAGTATAGCTATAAGAAAATCGGATATTTCAAATTCTAAATTTTTTCCAAAATTTTTTAAATCAAATTAATAAAATACACTCACCATTGCAAGATTCGCATGCTTTGCCTCCTAAAGAAACTGCAGGATCTGAATTACCATTACTTCCATTAACAACACCTTTATTATTATTTAACGCTGCTGGATTCGGTTTATTGCTAAAACAGTTCAGTTTTTGTAAAACATTAAAAACCAATGACACATTTCTATGAATGTATTCTTAAGCCAATTAATACCGATCATTGAAAAAATTAAAATGATACGACTTAAGTTATTTGTAGAATTATACTTGGTGGGTTTGTAAAAAAAAATATAGATACGATTTGTAATAGAAAATTACATGACAAAATCCCTAATGACAAATTTTAACTTATAACAGAAAAAATAAAACAAGCATATCCCATTATTAATTAGGATTGGTTATTGGAAACATTTATATTTATAAGAAACAAATTGTTTCCTCCACGATTATCACAGAAATTGTCAATTCTGAAATCAAATTTTAATATGGAATGCTGGAACTCTCTTACTTGAAATGGAAAAAATATTCTACAATACCTCTATCCCATGCGATTTAAATGTATTTACATTCTCTCCCTTGTTATAATATATAATATACAGGGTGGTCCTTAAGTAATTGTACAAAAAGAAACAGTAGATTCTACACTCTAATTACGATTTAACCCAACTTACTTTAATAAAATGTTGATATTAAGAAAGATACAGGGTGGTAAAGTTGAAATATTTAATTTTTCGCCATAACTTTCATGTTTATGGAGATTTATTTACAAAAATTTATAAGTAGAGGTTTTGAGTATGAGGAATTATAATTTGATGACTACCACGACCAATCCAGCGTTCAGGAAAGTTGTTATCTAGGTATGTTCTCACTGCTCTCGTATAATGTGGTGGTGCACCATCTTGCATGAACCACATATTTTGCCTTAAGTTTAATGGCAAATCTTCCAGCAAATCAATAAAATCATTTTGTAAAAAATGTAAATAGTTATCACCATTTCAATTACGAGGTAACTCGCATGGCCCTAAAAAATGATTTCCAATGATTCCACACCATACGTTTATTTTGAATTCATGTTGAAAATGCCTTTCTCTTTTAACATGAGGATTTTCAATATCCCAGTAATGATTGTTCCTTAAATTAAAAACCCCACGGCGTGTGAATGTAGCTTCGTCCGTAAATAATATTTTATCGACGAAGGAGTGGTCAAGATTTTGCCTGTTTCGGATATCATTTGCAAATCTGCATCTTAAAGGTAAATCTGTTGGCAATAGATTTTGTACAGATGTAAAGTGGTAAGGGTGAAAATGCTCGCGGTGTAGGATTATTAAAATTGAAGTTTTGCTAATTCCTAAGCCTGAAGATAAACGTCGTGTACTTACTTGAGAATCATCTTACTTCATCTTCTAGATCAGGCGTAATCATTTTCGGTCGGCCTAGGACGTTTAGGACGAAATGAACCACTTTCGCCTAAATTCCTAAATAGATGTTTAAATGTTTGGTGATTAGGTTGCAGCCTGTCTGGGTATCGTCTTAAATATTCCCTTTTCGCTGCACGCCCGTTAAAATTTTGCTGACAATAAACAGCAATCATATCTCTCATATCGATATTTGAAAAATTATTATGCCTCGGCATTTTCTGCTTTTGTTTAATAAACCAAAATTAACTAAATATTACAAAAGCCACTCATTTATTGATACAATACTTATTTGAAGTTGTCAACATCATTAGTGACATCAGCCTACCATGTTAATGAAACAATACTTATTTAAGTTGTCAAAATCATTCGTGCTATCAGCCTACTATGTTAAAATTTGCCGTAATGAATTAAATAAGTCTGGGGTTGCTAATGACGACATCCAAAAGGCTCTAAATGAAGCATTTATCAGGTATTCAGTGCTTTAACGCACAAATATCACAACTAAGAATTATTATGTAGCTGATTCCAATAACAGATTATTAATTATCTTAATGATGTATGTAAAAAAATAATAGCCTATACTATTTTTTCTTTAATGTTTTGGAAACTATCAACTTTAGTTGAAGATAATCCATACCAAAATTTATAATTATTGATGTTTTTTTCTATTTTTCATTCGTTGCCTGGAATAATTGCGTTACACGGAGTTATGCAGCTGATTTGTAAAATGCGATTATCTCGAAAACTGTTCAGTTTTCAAGTTATTAACAAGTACACCTTTTTTTGTTGAAATATCGTATATTTCATATTTTATCAGAAAAATATTGTTAAGTCGAAGAGCAAAAAAGTTAAGCGCAAATTTATGTCAAATATGTGGCATATGTGGCGTCCTCTATGAGATACATCAAAATTATGCATCAAATTATAATTCCTCATACTCAAAACCTCTACTTATAAATTTTTGTAAATAAATCTCCATAAACATGAAAGTTATAGCGAAAAATTAAATTTTAAATTTCAACTTTACCACCCTGTACCTTTCTTAATATCAACATTTTATTAAAGTAAGTTGGGTTAAATCGTAATATTTTAGAGTGTAGAATCTACTGTTTCTTTTTGTACAATTACTTAAGGACCACCCTGTATATTATAAAATAATATTCTTAAGCTGGTTAGAAATAATAGTATAAGCCCAAGATTTGAGTAACTGTCAAAATTATTGTTGTCATGTTTCGATTAGAAAATATAAAAATATATCACTAATTTTTTCAGTGATTCAGAATTATAGTGTAACAATGCACCTTAAATTACAAAGTGTAAAAACTATACTGGGAAATTTACCAAAGTACCAAAAAAATCAAAAAATGAATATGAAAAGTATTACAAACTGTTCGTGGATTTAAATTCTTTGATCGTAGAGAAAGTATAGTCTGCTACTCGGTTAGAAGGAAAATTTGTGATGCTCGTGGTTCCTCACACTCGCATCGAAGTTTCATTCTAATCTTGTTACAGAATATATACTAACTATAAGCGACTGGACTGATATTGAATATTGGACTACATGAACTACATCATCGTATTGTTACAGACTCTAATTAATTTTTGCATCCCATCAAAACTATTATAAATGCGATTTATGAGCCTATTCGTTGTTCGAAATCATGAAATTTCATAACCTATTTTAAACAATCCATGACAGGAGGCTAATTTGTATTCATGATGACCTCACTTGCTTTGTGCGGCAAAATGTCGACCGTTTGAGTATTATTTTGACTTTATTGGTGATTTATTTAAATATAAATTTAAAAAAAAATAGTCCACTCGCCTACTCTTACACGTCGTAGATTTCAATGTCGTCATTCGTCAATGATAAAAACACAATATTTAAAAAATAAAAGTATCTCTCATTTGAAATTTAGTTATTTTAGAGCGGTATTGCTTTACAAGAAATTGCTGTTGCCAAATAAAAAATATGGAAATATAATATCGGATACACTATTAACTTTTTCCAATATTAAACGAAGAAAACTATTATGGAATCGGAAGTTGTCCTTATTAAGTTATAAACAACTATTTAAGGTTATTTCTTCTAATTTTCTGATATTGTGAATTATCTCAGTTGATCAAAATTACATTATAGTATGTTTGAAAAATAAGCAAATATAAGAAAAAATCGCTTTTTTAAAAAATTCATCCACATTCACTTTTGACAATTTTGGTCTTCTGTTCTCGGTTTGGGTGGGGTTATACCAGCTGATTTCTCTTCTTTTAAAATTTTATACACAGTTGATTGTGCATATCCCATTACTTTAGACGAAATTTCAACTATACTGCCAACAGTAGTGGAGGGATTCTGTTGCTTAAAATAATTGTAGACATTCAGTATAACACTCTTTTCGTTAAGTGATACATGATCCACCTTTAATTTTTTAACTGGTGTATAATCACACGTTATTTTTTTTAATTTCATATTCTATTCACTCTTTCAAGAAACAACTGTGTCAGATCTCTTCACTCGCTTATAATCGACTGAACAAAAATATTCTAATATTAATGAAATACTATTTAAAGACAATTAACCATTTTATTAATCATTGGTTTTCATACTTTTTAAAATAGCTTTCACATTTATCGGAAACCATCTTTCGCTTATCGACTTTTTCTTACTAAACTATCAAAACATCATTAACTAAATACCTATTCATTTTGACAGTTTCTTTATTTCTTGTTATTTAATGGGTCATTATTATAACGACAAAAATAACCATAAATAAGGTTACTATTCATAAACAGATTTATATAAATATAAAATGCTTGGAAAATGGTTTATTTATAAATATCTAATAAACCGAAACAAATAACGTAATTCCCTTAAGGTACGTCTATGACCAGCTGAATAATCCCTAGCCTATTGTTATAAAACAATAGCAGATAACTAAATTTTACGATAGTCCGTATGATGTGGCAAATTTTCTATCTAAATAGGTAGTAGAACCCAATGTAAAATAAATAAGTTAAAATATTGACGTTGTGCGAAAAGCACACGTACTAAAATATGCATAACAAATTAGTTTTTTTTTCTGAGAATTAACTCCGGCTTATTTTTCAAACGTACTATAACATATATATTTTAACTTGTTTACTATTTTTATTGCATTTTATTTGAGGCTTTTGTTAAAACTAAATTTGTATTTCAAGCCTTTTGGACATCTGTATTAAATTTAAAAATAATTTCCAAAATAACCAAAATTTTTGTTGCATGTGTGTTTCATCTTAATTTCATTAAATGTGCCAATAAATTCATTTATGTTTAAAATAAATCGAATCTCAGAACTGTATGTAATTATTTCTGTTTTATGGTATAATAATTATGAGTTTTCTGATTATTAAACTTCATAAATCCTGACTTTTTCATTAGTTTTGGTATATGACAACATCACAATTATGACGTGCAACACTTTTTGTTTTAATTTTACTGTACTGTGCGGTTCTAAAGTCCCTTCCCACCCATTTATTTTTTGAACCGTTAGAATTAGAAATTTGAAATTTTGAAAAAGTGAACTAGGGAATGTAATTTAGTAAATTATCCGTTAATAATAAATAAGAGTTTTTTAAAATATCGCGAACTATGTAGGAAAAAGTTGAAGCAATATTAATTATTGGTGAGGCTAGAACTAATCTGCATGAAGCCGAACGGATTTTTAATGAAAGGCATCCAAATCGACCAATATCCAGACAGTACCTGAGACAACTCTTAGATAAATTTCATAGAACGGGAAACGTTGCAGACGCTAAGCGAAGTGGTCGACCTGGAATTAGTGAAGACAAACAAGTCGAAATAGTTGCCGAAATGGTAGTCAACGTCATACAATCCACCTCAAATGTTCCACAAACTTGTGAAGTGTCTTCATCAACTGTAAAAACAGTTCAGAAAATGAACCAGATCGCAGAATTGAATTCTGTGAGCAAATAAGAAATAAAATAGAACAGGATTCTTATTATCTTAAAACAATTTAGTGATGAGTGCTTTTTTTTTCTTAATGGTAAAGTTAATACCCAGAACGTAAGATACTGGAGTGACACAAATCCTCACCTTTTTTATGAAGATCACACCCAGTTTCCTCAAGAAGTGAATGTGTGGGCAAGAATTTTGGGAAACTACATTGTTGGGCCTACATTTTGGTATTGAACCCCGAATCTTAGAGATTCTTGAGGATCATGCTGACGAGTTCCATGATATGGATATAACTTTTCAGCAGGATGGTGCTCCTCCCCATCATTATCAACCTGTTAGAAATTATTTAAATGAACCATATCCAGATAGGTGGATTGGACGACGGGGTCCAATAGAGTGGCCTGCGCGTTCTCCCGATATGAACCCACTAGATTTCTTTTTATGGGGGTACCTAAAATCAAAAGTTTATGGTACACCAATTGAGAGCATTGACGAATTAAAGCGAAGAATGCAGGTTAATTTCTAGAGAGATACTTGAACGCGTTCGGGAAGAGTTTTCTGCTAGACTTTTTTATTGCCAGGAAGTAAATGGTGAACATTTTAAACATATTATTTAATTTTTTTTATTATTAGAACGTATTTTTTTACCAAATAAAATATTTTAAAACCTTAATAATTAATTTTATAATTTTGGGTTGAAAGTTGTAAATAAGGAAGAAGAATTAATTTTTTTTGGTATCATTGGAAAGGGTTTGAAACAAGCTTTCAAATGATGTATTACTTGCCATATGGTGCCATTTAAAATTATCTTCCAAAAGCGCCCACGTCCGCCATTTTTTATGATTACGTCACCTACTATCTATAAAAAAGTAATATACATTCCCTAGTTCACTTTCCCAAAATTTCAAATTTCTAATTCTAACGGTTCAAAAAATAAATGGGGGGGAAGGGATTTTAGAACCGCACTGTATATATAAAGAGATAAAATTGTAAACTTAGTAATTCAGTAACATGTATTTGGCTAAATTTCAGAATTAAATGAAAATTATAAATATATTAAATTGGTTTGAATTGAATTTGGATCAAAATTATAATAAAACAGGAAAGTTGAAATGGTGAAATTTTAATCGAAAACAACGACAAAAAAACATACAATACCAACTCACTAGTTAGGAATGTAGACTTGTTTCAGTTTTGATTCTGCTTCTACGGCTTTGACTCTTTTTTGTTGAACGTATCTATCTGTAGTCTTCCACATATAATAATACTCAATTATATTTTTTAAAGTCTTCCATGGAAGAAAGTCTTGACGAATGTCGTTAAAATCCTGAAATATTTAAATTACATTTTAAATAAATATTTAATAAGTAAACCAAATGAAAAACCCAAAGTCTATGTCACAGAATTTTATTCTCTAAAAATTTTTCGTTGAAATGCTATTCTGCAAGTATGAGAGGACTCTTAAAAATTATTTATTTTAGAGGGTTCCTTTAAAACTTTTAATAAAGATAGAAGAAGAACATCTTTTGTAACTAACCTGCATGATTTGTTTATGATATATTTCTTGCACTCTTCTACTCTATTGTAAAATTATTTATTATAATTAAGTAGTTATAAAAATAGAAAAATGTCACGGGCGCCGAGAACAACCAAAAAACAAAAGGAGTACTTAGTAAGCCTTTTAGAAGAGAATAGGCTGCTATTAGGAGGAAAGGTAAACCCTGTGGATTTACCAATAATAAATAATGTTTGGAAGGATATAAGTACAAAATTAAATTCATTGGGTCCGCCAAAAACAATTAAACAATGGAAAGACGTAAGTGATGTAAACAACTGTATAAAATCCATTTTTTGTCATTTTATACCTATTACAAATATTTTTTAGACAATTAGTGAAATATCCAACCTTACTGTAGAAGGCGATAATCTAGAGGAAGCCGGAGTTGTAATTGCTGAAGAAGGTCCGTTATTACTAACGACACATATTTCTCCGGAAGAAATTGTAGTCCCTAATGTTGTGAGTACTTTTTTTAAAATAAAAGAAGCTAGTAATAGGAAATTTATTAAATTTCAGTGTCTGATTAAATATACCTATTAAAAACATATTGACAAAATTTGTAAATGTAAATGAAACCAAGCATAAAACAATACATATGTAAAATAAAAGCATATCTATTATACATTTTTTTTAGGAATTTGAGGTAATAAATGCAGAGCAAGAAGAGAAACTGGGAGAAGAACTTAGTACAAAAGAGAACCAACCTAAAATTAATAAAACATCTAAACACATAAAAAAGTTTAAGAGAAGACCTCAGGTAAATAGAGTGGAGACTGTTATCAAAAGCCATGATAAACAAATAATGATGCTTGCGAGATCAAATTTTGCCATAGCAAAAGCTCTCAACAATTTGGCAAGATCAGTGAGGTTGATAACCCAACGCAGATAAAAGGTTCTCGAGGTTATGTAACAATATTAAACAACTGAGGTTAATTGTGTACCAAAGAAAAATAAAAGAAGAAAAGTTGTGTATTAATATAGGTAGCAGAGAGTTTCACCAATATGTTTATTATTGGAAAAAATTTTAAATGTGATAACTTGAAGTGAAGATAGTTTTTGAAATGAACTGAAGATAGTTTTTGTTAAAAAACTGAAAGTACTGTGCAAACTATATTGAAAATTCTCGGAAAATTGTGGACCAACATACACAACTTGTCCTCTATTTATTAGTTATTATTTAAAAAAAGCCAAAAAATGTATTTTTATTTGTTTTTGCATTTTGTTTTTTTATTTTATAGAAACATGTTTTTTATTTTCATATTTTATTATTCTTATATATTTTGGTAAATGATGTTTATTTTTATTTTAAATAAATATATGTAGGTACTTACACTGGGTGTTTTATAACTGTGTTATATTTATAGTTTATATTATATTTAAAAGATTCGTTAAAAATATGTAATTTTAAAGGATGCCGTTAAAAATAGTGTACAACATTTGGCAACATTGATATAAGTTAGCTTTGTCAATTAAAGAAAGCAAAAAGAAGAAATTCCAACCTATAATAGTAAAATATAGTTAAATTTGTAGTTTATTTTAATATTTTTGTGTTCAAACAATTTATTGAATTTGTCTAGAGCTAAAAGAATAACAAGAAAACAAAAAGAATATTTTATAAGTTTCCTAATAGAAAAGAAAATTTTGATGGACAGCAAGATAAAACCTATGGATTTATTTAACTGTGGGGATGAATTACAACGAAATTAAATAGTCTGTGTACACCTAAAACAATAAAACAGTGGAAAGGTGTAAGTATTTAAAACAACACTATACTTGTTTTACTAATGTGAAGTTAGCGGCCAATTTCCAGCAGCCGTTTTCAGTCCAGCCGCCAAATGACCAGTGGCGTCGGATGTATATATTTAATATATAAAAATAAAGAAAAATTGATTAAATGAAATCTTCGTATAATTTTGTGTAAAAACTTTTAATAAAGAAAGGTTTATAAACTAAAATATCATAAAAAGCCATCTGTGTTAATATGTAAGACGAAGTGAGAAAAGCGGTAAAAAGTTAAATGACAAAAAAGTACAAAAATGTATATTAGGGACCTTAGGAATAATTTAGCCAAATTCATATTTTCACCGTAACTTTATCTCGTTCTTAAAAACCTCCTCCATGAATTTTATGAAATCGCAAGCCGTCTAAGGGGTAGAGTGGGGTCATTAATATAGAAAATTTTTGAAAAACATAGATTAGAGTCCCTTAAAAATATTTAGCCAACTTTATATTTTCACCATAACTTCATCTCGTTGTTAAAAACCTCCTCCATGAATTTTATGGAATCGCAAGCCGTCTAAGGGGTAGAGTGGGGTCATTAATATAGAAAAATTTTGAAAAACATAGATTAGAGTCCCTTAAAAATATTTAGCCAACTTTAGATTTTCACCATAACTTCATCTTGTTGTTAAAAACCTCCTCCATGAATTTTATGGAATCGCAAGCCGTCTAAGGGGTAGAGTGGGGTAATTAATATAGAAAAATTTTGAAAAACATAGATTAGAGTCCCTAGAAAATATTTAACCAACTTTATATTTTCACCATACTTTCATCTTGTTGTTAAAAACCTCCTCCATGAATTTTATGGAATCGCAAGCCGTCTAAGAGGTAGAGTGGGGTCATTAGACGGCTTGCGATTCCATAAAATTCATGGAGGAGGTTTTTAACAACAAGATGAAGTTATGGTGAAAATCTAAAGTTGGCTAAATATTTTTAAGGGACTCTAATCTATGTTTTTCAAAATTTTTCTATATTAATGACCCCACTCTACCCCTTAGACGGCTTGCGATTCCATAAAATTTATGGAGGAGGTTTTTAACAACAAGATGAAGTTATGGTGAAAATATAAAGTTGGCTAAATATTTTTAACCCCTTCAGACCCGGTGTACATCCCCATGTACATGATATTTATCAAGGGTTTTGTAATTTACTTGAACTATTTCTGATAATTGAGTCCCATTTTACACACAACTGTACATCCAATTTTCGATATTTGACACATGTAGCGCCATTTGTGCATTAAATTATAATTATAATTATAATTAAATTTTATATTTTCCTTGAAAATATAAAATTCAGGTCTGAAGGGGTTAAGGGACTCTAATCTATGTTTTTCAAAAATTTTCTATATTAATGACCCCACTCTACCCCTTAGACGGCTTGCGATTCCATAAAATTCATGGAGGAGGTTTTTAACAACAAGATGAAGTTATGGTGAAAATCTAAAGTTGGCTAAATATTTTTAAGGGACTCTAATCTATGTTTTTCAAAATTTTTCTATATTAATGACCCCACTCTACCCCTTAGACGGCTTGCGATTTCATAAAATTCATGGAGGAGGTTTTTAAGAACGAGATAAAGTTACGGTGAAAATATTGTTTTTATTTTTATGTATATAATGTGCACAAGAAGTTTTTTAATAGCTTTATTTGTCTAACGTGACAGTTCTCAAAAAATATCTTACATCTATCTCAAAATTATGACAACTAATTGAATTGTATGTAACCCTGGTTTCCATAAAAAACTTAACATAGCCCCCGCCTTGAAAGGGGATCCTTTCAACTTTCTTACTTATTCTTCTTTAATTTACTTGGTCATTAACATGATTGGCAATATGGTTTTCTTCCTCTAGCGGTAAAACTGCAAGCTTAGAGACAGCACAACGTAGAATTCCTCGTTGGGTCTTCACAGAAACCACTCGAACAATTTTATCAGCTCCTGGATGTTGACTCTGCACACGACCCAATTTCCATTGGAGAGGTGGTGTGTTATTATCTCTGATCACCACCAAGTCACCAATTATTATCTTGCATTGCGATGTTTTCCACTTATTTCGACTCTGTAGTTGGGAAATATATTCTCGGGACCATCGGGACCAGAATACTTGTTGAATCTTTTGGAAGTCTTTGAAAGATAGCTAAACGATTGTCTGGAACTGCTGTGTACTCTGGACAAGGAATGGTGAGTAATGGCTTCCCAATCAAAAAATGTGAAGGTGTGAGGGCAGTGAGATCGTTAGGGTCCGAAGAAAGAGGAGAAAGAGGGCGAGAATTGAGAATTGCTTCGATTTGTGTTAGGATAGTGTACATTTGCTCAAAAGTAATTATTTCGTTACTTAATACCGCCTTTAAATGGCCTTTACACGATTTGACCCCAGCTTCCCAAAGACCACCCATGTGTGGCGAATACGCCGGTATGAAGTGCCATTGTCTACCCTCATTTGCACACAGTTCAAGCACATTTTTATTTTGTTCTAAAAGAAAACTACCCAATTTAGAAAGCTCATTTTTAGCGCCTATAAACGTTGCTCCGTTGTCGGAATATATGTGTGACGGTAAACCTCTACGTGAAATAAAACGCCGAAATGCAGCCAGAAAAGCTTCTGTCGTTAAGTCTGATACCAACTCTAAATGAATACATTTTGTAGAAAAACATACAAAAATAGCAATATAACATTTAGACGTCTTACTTCCTTTTCCTTTCCTATCTTTTATGATACAAGGCCCTGCATAATCTACTCCTGTTGTCAGAAAAGGCGCTGCACAAGTTACACGAGCTTCAGGCAACATGCCCATAATTGGCATTTTTTGCGTAGGTTTACTTCGAAAACACCGAATACACTCATGGACAGTTTTACGCGCTAAAGTTCTTCCCTTTACTGGCCAATACTTGTCCCTAACATAAGAAAGCAAAAGATGCGGTCCCGCGTGCAACAATCTTAAGTGATAAGCTAAAAATATAAGTTTTGTCAAATGGTGCGAACCACCCAATAAAGCGGGATGTTTTTTCTCATAACTAAAGCCTGAGAGCTGCAATCTTCCTCCAACACGTAGAATTCCTTCATTGTCAAGAAATGGATTTAATTTTAAGAGAGAACTTCGTTTAGGCAGTGATTTATCTTTTTTAAGAAGAGATATATCACTAGAAAAACATTCTCTCTGAGAAGCCTTAACTAAAAGCTTCATGGCTTTATCTAATTCCACAACACTCAACGGACCACACACACCTTTTATCCCACGACAATTATTAATAAATCTCATGCAATATGCAGTTACTCTTTTCAATTTAATTAAAGATGAAAATTTAGAAAAAGGAAAGGACTCTAATTTTTGTATCGTTAATACCGTAGCTTTCTTTTTTATCTCAGGAAGATTAGTTTCAAGTTCAAAAACACCAACAGGCCAAAATTCACAGCATTGAGCTAGCCAAGTGGGTCCCTCCCACCAAATATTCGAATCTTGCAAATACTTTGGCATAACTCCTCGAGATAACAAGTCTGCTGGATTTTCTTTAGTTTTAACATAATGCCAGTCTGAAGGATTTGTTAAACTTTGAATTTGTGATACTCGATTACTTACAAAGGTTTGAAGGAGGTTAGGTTGCATTTTGATCCAACTCAAGCACACAGTTGAATCACACCATAGAAACCAATTATTTACCTTAAGTGACATTGAATTTTTAATTTTATTAATGAGTTGAGCTAACACCAACGCTCCACAAAGCTCTAACTTTGGAACCGTAATTGTTTTTAGTGGAGCTACCCTACTTTTTGCAAGTAAAAGTTTTACTTTAATATCTCCTTTCTCGTTTACACTACGGACATATACACATGCTCCATATGCCTCTAGAGATGCATCTGCAAATCCGTGAATTTCTAGATGAACCGAACTCTGGCAAGTAACATGCCTCGAAATTTGAAGTAATTTAAGATAATCAAGTTGCTCTCGAAATGAATTCCACCTAGTATTAATATCCATTGGGAGTACTTCATCCCAAGAAAGTTTCATCATCCACATTCGTTGCAGCATTACCTTAGCGAGAATCACTGTTGGCGCTAAAAGACCTAACGGATCAAATATTAAGGATATCTCTGACAAAATCACACGCTTTGTAACCTTCATTGAAGTTCGCTCTGGAATGTGATACACCAACAAATCTTGTGAAGACATCCAATGTAAACCCAATGTTTTGGTTGTACTGTCTTCACCTATCTTTAGAATAACCGAACTACTACTTTCTTTAAGATGATCTAGTACTTTTTCACTATTAGAAGCCCACTTTTGCAACTCGAATCCACCTGATTTTAAAACATTTTTTAAATTATCGCATAATTCAATTGCCTCTTGAGTAGTATCTGTACCCGAAAGCACATCATCAATATAAAAATCCTTCTCAATTACCTTAGAAACTTTCGGATAAGAAACTAAACTCTCTCTAGATAACTGTTGCAAACAACGCACTGCTAAATACGGAGAAGATGCATTCCCATAAGTAACTGTCTTAAGTTCGTATTCTTTAATTACTTCGGAAGGATCAAACCTCCACAATATTCGTTGAAGATGTCTTTGATCAGGATGAATCCAAATCTGCCGATACATCTTAACAATATCTGCACAAATAACAATATTATATTGCCTGAATCTAAGAAGAATGGAAAGCAAATCGTCTTGAATAGTAGGCCCTATATATTGCAGATCGTTCAACGATTTTCCAGTATCCGATTTCGCAGAACCATCAAATACCACCCTAAGTTTTGTTGTTTGATTGTTCTCATTTAACACGCCATGATGAGGAAAGTAATATGCACCTGTATCTTCCAATGTTTCCTTAACCTCAGACATATGACCTACTTCGATATATTCCCTTATAAACTCACTATACATCTCTCTCAACTTTTCATTCTTCTGTAATTTCCACTCTAGAGATCTAAACCTCCTTATAGCTCTATCTTTGGAATTACCTAGTAATGATATGGGTTGTTTAAATGGAATTTTTACAATAAACCTGCCATCAGTATCTCTAGTTACAGTTTTTACAAAATATTCCTCACACTCCTTTTCATCAATTGTCCATGACGGTTTGGAATTATAAGATTCCTCAATTTCCCAAAACCTTGCAAGTTGAACCTGAATATTGTCAACAGTGCTGACATGGCACCTACTTACCGCAGCCAAATTGCTAAAAGAATATTGACCACTTATAACCCAACCAAATCTCGTCTTTTGAAGAATTGGAAGTTTAGGACCCAATGATACTTGGCCAATACACAATAAACTCAAGTACACTCCTGCTCCAATAAGTAAATCAACTTCTTCAGATCTATTAAACTCTGGATCTGCCAAAAGAAGATGTTTAGGAATGTTCCATGACGAGACATTAATATCACCACCTGGTTGGTTGACACAAATAGAGGGAATTACCACACATGACAAATTTGTTTCAAATGCATTCACACATGATTGTACTTTTATATTACAACGATAATTTAACACAGACGATGATCCACCAACTCCTAATATAGTTAAAGGTAACTTATGTTTTTGAAGACCTAACCTTTCCATACAATTTTCCGTAATTAAATTACTTTGGCTAGCACCATCTAGCAAAGCTCGACACCTCCTTGGCACTCCATTAGAATCTACAATTTGAACTACAGCAGTTTGCAAAAGTACGGAGTTACTACTATTGACAGCCTTTAACACTATCTGTCTGCTCTCAGGATTTGTTGTTGATATATTGACTTGTGTATTAGAATTAGAATTATCATCAAGATCTGGATTATTTCCAATAGCAACGGCCTTCTCAACCTTTTCTAAATGAATTAGTGTGTGATGTTTACCCTGACATTTTCTACATGTGCTTGCCTTGCAAAATTTAACTGAATGACCACCTTTTAAATAATTAAAACATAAACGCAATCTTTTAGTTTTATTTACACGCTCATTTACATTGCATTGTGCAAATTCTGGACAATTATGTATAGTATGACCTCCCTTACAAACGACACACACGGATTCATTTAATACTAACGAATGAGAACTTCGGTTATTAGATTTTGACTTCCCACCATCTTTAACTTGTACTTTATCTTTAAAATGCTTGTTTAACTCTAATGTCTCTATTAGATCAGCCTTTCTTTTTATAAAAATTTTGAAAACATCTAATGTTAACAAACCCTGTTCACTATGCTCATTCAAATTAGCTTCAGCACCTATTACCTGTCTTTTAGCACGCTGTTCCTCCCACTCTCTAGCTGTTTTTCTGTCTAACTTTGAACTAAAAATATGTAATAAAAGAGTATCCCACTGACTGACCGGTTGATTCAAACTCTCTAAAGATTTTAGATGTTTCGAAATATTATCAAGCATTTTCCTTAATTCACTACTTGACTCTTGTGTAAGTACCGGTAAATCAAACAAGGCTTTCACATGATTATCTACAAGTATTGCTCGATTATAGTATCTATTGCATAAAGTGTTCCAGGCAAGTTCAAAATTATCAGCTGTGAACTCTATACTACGAATAACTTGCGCAGCACCGCCAAATAAAGAAGCTCTCAAGTAATGAAATTTCTGAATGTCTGCCAAAGATTGATCTGAATTAATTAAGCTATTAAACAAATCTCTAAACTCTAAAAAATTGCTATAATCACCTCCAAATTTAGGTAATTCTATATCAGGTAGTTTTATTTCCCTATTCCTACTGTTCGCATTAACCGAAAGCTCAGAATTAGAATTTAAAGTTCTTTGCTGCTGGCGCCCTCTATGAAACTCTGCAATTATATTTTTAACTACTGCTAATAAATTGTAACTTATTGATTCAAATTCCTCTCGAGTATCTACTTCCGTTTCTATTTTTTCAGATAAATTTTCAATTTGACTCTGGATATTGTCAAAGTCTTTCAATAATATTTCATGATTTTCCAACCTACTTTGAATTTCTAAAATTAACTGATTATCATAATTTCTAAACTCTATTTCTCTGTTTTCATTTAAAATGTTATCAACAAATTTTTTAAAGTGAGTTTGTCTTGCTTTTAAAATACGTCGAGATTTGATTAAATCTTTCAAAGTGACAGTTTCTGACATTTTACGCTAAATAAAGTTTTTATCCTTTAATACCCTTTTAATATCACACAAAACAATTCTCAATCTCTAATAGAATAAGAATGTAGAATAAAATAAAGAATAAATACCTCACTGTAAACCTCACACTTTTTCTTAAACTTTTCTCTGTCGATGTCTTCTGCCAGCACTCTGAACTATATCAACTGTACTCTTTATTTTCTACTTATCCGCAACTCGAAGGACCATGTTTTTATTTTTATGTATATAATGTGCACAAGAAGTTTTTTAATAGCTTTATTTGTCTAACGTGACAGTTCTCAAAAAATATCTTACATCTATCTCAAAATTATGACAACTAATTGAATTGTATGTAACCCTGGTTTCCATAAAAAACTTAACAAATATGAATTTGGCTAAATTATTCCTAAGGTCCCTAATATACATTTTTGTACTTTTTTGTCATTTAACTTTTTACCGCTTTTCTCACTTCGTCTTACATATTAACACAGATGGCTTTTTATGATATTTTAGTTCATAAACCTTTCTTTATTAAAAGTTTTTACACAAAATTATACGAAGATTTCATTTAATCAATTTTTCTTTATTTTTATATATTAAATATATACATCCGACGCCACTGGTCATTTGGCGGCTGGACTGAAAACGGCTGCTGGAAATTGGCCGCTAACTTCACACCAGTACTTGTTTTATAATACACTTAATCAAGGTGAAAAATATGTATCATAATGAAATACATTACATTACAATACAGATTTTTAAACCTTTTAAAAAATAAGCTAAGTGAATACCGAAATAATATTAACGTCCGTTAAAATCTTAACGCCATCTAAAATTTAACGGAATGGTTCACATACTTAAAATATTTCAATTGCTTCTCAATGTAAAAGTAAAAAGTCCACTCCGGCTCTGCCGGCCGGTAGGAAGATTTATTGGAGACAATATAATCGAAGTCCTTAAGTCAGAACGGTATAAGTATGAATGTTCTTTACTTCTTCAACCTCTAATGCAGACAGCCACTTATTTCGACGGTCTTTATCTTTGGGCAACCTAAATTGTACAGTAATTATAATCAAGTCATATACTTTATATCTAACTAATTACCTATGAAATGTTATTCCTGAATTTTCTTTTGTCATTCGACTTTTAGTACTCTTACACTATTTCACTAAACGACTCATTATCGTACCTAATCTCTGTCACTAAAATTAAAACACAACACAACCCGAATTTTCGCAATAAGTTCAAAATCACTATAAGGTGCTATTTCTTATATTCGCTCCAAATTAGAATATTGTTCAATTATTTGGTATCCATATTATAGCAATCATACAGCTAAGCTGGAATCTGTTCAGAAAAAGTTTTTAAAATATTTGGTTTTCAAAACAAGTGGAGCTTATCCTTCAAGAGGCGTTGACTATCAATTTCTCTTTGAAAATTTTAATTTTGAAAGCTTAGCTCTTCGTAGAATATTATCATCATTATCTATTTTATATAAATTATTTCACAATGAAATCTTTCGTCCGGAAATTCTAAGTAAGATAAACCTAAGGGTACCTAAATATAACAATAGACATTATTTACCTTTTTATTGTGTAGCATCAAGGACTAATTTATTACTAAAATCGCCAATAAACACTATGTGCAATAATTTCAATAACTTATGTAGATCATGTGATTTATTTATTGATAATGTTAATGTTATAACAAATACCGCTAGCTCTAACTATTTAAAATAATTGTAAACTTGTATTTTTAGCATGCTACTTTTCTAACTCTAATGTATTTATTATATTGCTCTGTAAAGGGATTGATATCTGTTGGGCAATAAAGGCTATTATTTTCGTGTTCCACAGAGGTTATCTGGAAGTGGCTACTTGTTTCGGCATTTAATGCAAGAAGACAAGTATTTTATTAATATTCGTTTTTTTTTCTTCTCTACTTTTTTGTGCTATCTGGTTTTTAGTTGTTATCATTTAGCACTCGTCTGACAATTCCACTTGTTTCTATTAGAACAATTTTTTGAAGTTGATAGTATACTTGTTCTTTTAAATTTAGTTTCTTGAGACTTTCAATAAGTGAGTTCGGTATTTCTCCAGTTGCCCCTATAATTATTATTATTATTATTATTATTATTATTATTATTATTATTATTATTATTATTATTATTATTATTATTATTATTATTATTATTATTATTATTATTATTATTATTATTATTATTATTATTATTATTATTATTATTATTATTATTATTATTATTATTATTATTATTATTATTATTATTATAATCTTATAAGCACGATGGTCAATGATTACAATCGCAAAAGCCGGTCCTGAACCTATGTATGTATGTATGTATGAGTTAGGGGTGATAATTACACTGCGACCTATAGGATCTATTGTGTCCCCCCTTACTTGCCATGTTCTGATATTTTCTCAGACCTATAGCAGTTCTTCGAGTCCTATTTTCCTGAGGAAGTTTAGGACATCGTCGGGCTTCAAATCAGGTAGATCCCCTTCCTCTATTTCATGTGCTCCTAGGTATCTAGCCCTAGAATTTTGCAAGGCAGGGCATTCTGAGAGTATGTGTATTAAGGTTTCATCCACTTCCTCACAGAATCTGCACTTTGCTTCATCTGCTAATCCTAGTTTCTTCATGTGGCTTCTTAACCGGCAATGCCCGGTTAATATTCCCGTTAAAATTCGGAGCCTTTTTTTACTGAGGTTGAGGCAGCTAAGAGATCTCTTCTGGTCATAGTTCCCCAGTAGTATCTTAGATTGCCTCGGTCCTTCCAGCTGATCCCAGTACTTGGATTTTTCTTTCTCCATTTCCTCCCTTGGTTTTCCTAAGATTACTCTACTGCTGATCCCACAAGATGGTTCTGGTCCCAGATGTGGGGTTTCAGCTCCTTTTTTTGCCAGCTTATCTGCTGTTTCATTCCCCTCTATTCTTATGTGTCCCGGGACCCATAGGAGGGTGACAGTGTTCTTCTAGCCTAGTTCATTTAGTTTGCCTAGGCATTCCCAAACCATCTTCGAACTGATTATATTTGAGCTCAGCGCTTTGATCGCTGCTTGACTATCCGATATGATCACAATCTCTTGTCTACGGTAGTTCCTTCCAATATTGAATTCCACACACCTTTCGATGGCGCGGACTAGAAAGATGCTCGGGTTTGTGTCCAAGCTTTCTGAGTATTTGGTTCTCGGTCCAAAAACTCCTATCCCAGTTCCCTTTTCTAGGTTGGAACCGTCCGTATACCACTTTATGGTATTCTGGTTTAAATTCTGTATGGTGTCTTCATCCCATTCAGATTTATTACTCAACTTTGTGATGAATTTTCTCACAAAGTTGAATTTCTTTGGTTAGGTATATCATCTTGGGGCATTTCCCAAGTTTGATCAAAATGAAGTGATCTAGGTTTTTCCCTGATAATTCCTTCTTTGATCATTCTATATGTCGTTTTCTTCCTTACACTTTCTAACAGAATGTGCAGTGGGGTCAAGTTTAAAATTACCTCCATTGCAGCAGTGGGGCAAGTTCCCATTGCTCCAGTGATACATGAACAGGCTAGTCTCTGAATCTTCGAGAGGTTTTTCCTCGTCGTATTCAGATTAGCCCTTACGCCCCAAGCCACTGCCCCATATGTGATTAATGGTCTCACTATTGCTGTGTACATCCATTGCAGGATACGTGGGTTACATCCCCAGTTCTTCCCTGCAATGTTCCTACACACCATGAGGGCCTTGGTTGCTTTGTGTATTACTTCGTCTTCGTGTTTGTTCCAGAGTAACCTGCTATCTAGGATTAGCTCTAGATATTTTACCTCTGTTTTCCACTCGACGATGTTCTCCCCTATTTTTATGATTTTTAGATTAGGTTTCTTTTTCCTTGTAAAGGCTACTAGTGTGGTTTTGGTGGGGTTGATGCTGAGTCCCACCGAGTCACACCATTGTTCCGCAATGTTCAATCCTCTTTGAACAATATCACAGAGGACATTTTCATACTTCCCTTTTGCCAGGATAACCATGTCGTCGGAATACCCTTGACATGGTATGCCTTCCCTAGTCAATTGACAGAGCAGACTGTCCACAGTGAGACTCCACATAAGCGGGAATGCAACTCCCCCCTGTGGACAGCCTCTGGTCACATTAATGGAGATAGTGTCTTGTCCTGCCTCCATTTCTGCGATTCTTGTAGATAGTAGTTGCGACATCCAGCTGGAAGTCGTTCTATCTACTCCTTTCTCAATCAGTGCTCTTTTGACTGCCTCATGTGGCGTATTGTCAAAGGCCCCTTCTATGTCTAGAAAGGCACATACCACGGTCTCTTTTTTGTTCAGTGCGTCTTGGATTTCGTCAGTCAACTGTGTTAAAGCGGTTTCCGTGGACTTTCCCGCTTGGTACGCATGTTGACGAGGGTGCAATGGCACCTGTTCCAAGATTTCTGTTTTAATGTAGTTGTCTACAGCTTTTTCCATCGTTTTTAGAACAAACGATGTGAGGCTGATCGGTCTAAGGGATTTGGGGTGCGTAGTGTCCCGTTTCCCTGCTTTTGGGATGAAGGTGATTTTGGCCCTTCTCCACGCTTCTGGTATGTATCCCTGTTCAAGGCTGCTCCTACTAATTCGGATCAAGTGTGGAATTATTGCCTCTTGGTCCTGTTGGAGTAGGGCAGGAAATATTCCGTCCGTTCCGGGGGTTTTGAACGGCTGGAAGGTGTTCATAGCCCATCTCAGCCGTTCTTCACTGCATATGTGTTTTGCCATTGCAGTGTCTTCCCTGGTAGGTCTTTTAGCTTTCTCACTTGTTGTTCCCGAAGGGACAATTCCTCCGGGAAAGTGAGTTTCTAATAGGAGCAGAGCTCGTTCTTTTTCGCTTTCTGTGAAGCTTCCGTCTGGCTTCCGTAGTGCCATTACAGTGTCTACCAGGGAAGACACAGCAATGGCAAAACACATATGCAGTGAGGAACGGCTGAGATAGGCTATGAACACCTTCCAGCCGTTCAAAACCCCTGGAACGGATGGAATAGGTTTGTTCCAACCAAGCAAAGAACCGTTCTAGAACGGTAATATTACCACTCACGAGACCAAATTAGTGCACTGCGCAACTCACTACACCACTGCGCACAAAAATTACTATTTCCTACGACCACATATGAAAGTGCTAGTTTGCACACTTATTTGTTCTTAAGAAAGTAGCTAATATCAATACATGTATTGAAAAGTAAATATCAATACACGTATTGAAAAGTAAAAATATATAGTTCTATGATCTGTGACATTTACGTCAAATTTATCAATAGTAAAAACACATGAATGTCAAAGCAAGCACCATTTAATTTTTTTTTAAATCTTCCTTGTGTCAAATATTGTATGGTAATTGCCAATACAAATTTTTCTGTATAAAGTAAGAATAAAGAATAAAGTTTCTAATAGGTTTTTAAATTTTTAAAAAATAAACATATTTTTATTCAGTATTATTATTTTTATAAAAACACTTTTAGAAAGAAGAACAGTTTATTCTTCTTTTTTATATTGTGTTTATGTTCCGTGCATGTGTCGAATGTGGATTTTTATGTTATGTTTGTGTTTCTGTTTACAATTATCTTTGTGTCTATTATTATTACATTACTTTTCAATTAATTTCACCCACTGACCATTTTACTTTTAATTTTTATAGAGCCCACAAAAAAAATTGAAATATCATTCAGCTAATAAAGAATTTTGATGTGAATTCCTGAGAAAGGTGGTTATTTGATTTTAATTAATTATATTTCTATGCAATATATAAACTCGTTTAAATCATAATTTTCAATATGACTAACAATTAAAATAAATTTTATAAATAAATTTAAAATATTTATTATAATAAGAAATATTGGGGTCGTAGGAAAAATCGTGTACACAACGCGTTGGAAAGTGTATTTCTTGCACTCGTTACGTTTCCGCACTCGCCACTACGCGGCTCGTGCTAAACTTCACTTGTGCGTAATACTTCACTTTCCACACTCGTTATGTAATATACTATTTTAGAACGGTTCTCTGCTTGGTTGGAACAGACCTAATATTTCCTGCCCTACTTCTACAGGGCCAAGAGGCAATAATTCCACACTTGATCCGAATTAGTCGGAGCAGCCTTGAACTGGAATACATACCAGAAGCGTGGAGAAGGACCAAAATCACCTTCATCCCAAAAGCAGGGAAACGGGACACTAGGCATCCCAAATCCCTTAGACCGATCAGCCTCACATCGTTCGATCTCAAAACGATGGAAAAAGCTGTAGATAACTATATTAGAACAGAAATCTTGGAACAGGTACCAACATGCGTACCAAGCGGGAAAGTCCACGGAAACCGCTTTAACATAATTGACTGACGAAATCCAAGACGCTCTGAATTAAAAAGAGACCGTGGTATGTGCCTTTCTAGATATAGAAGGGGCCTTTGACAATACGCCACATGAGGCAGTCAAAAGAGCACTGATTGAGAAAGGAGTAGATAGAACGACTTCCAGTTGGATGTCGCAACTGCTATCTACAAGAATCGCAGAAATGGAGGCAGGACAAGACACTATCTCCATTAATGTGACCAGAGCCTGTCCACAGGGGGGAGTTGCATCCCCGCTTATGTGAAGTCTCACTGTGGACAGTCTGCTCTGTCAATTGACTAGGGAAGGCATACCATGTCAAGGGTATTCCGACGACATGGTTATCCTGGCAAAAGGGAAGTATGAAAATGTCCTCTGTGATATTGTTCAAAGAGGATTGAACATTGCGGAACAATGGTGTGACTCGGTGGGACTCAGCATCAACCCCACCAAAACCACACTAGTAGCCTTTACAAGGAAAAAGAAACCTAATCTAAAAATCATAAAAATAGGGGAGAACATCGTCGAGTGAAAAACAGAGGTAAAATATCTAGGGCTAATCCTAGATAGCAGGTTACTCTGGAACAAACACGAAGACGAAGTAATACACCAAGCAACCAGTGTACTTACTTATCACCCCTAATTTATACATACATACATACAAAGTGACAAAGACAGAAATATCGTTGCGTACAGTGTTGCCACCAGTTGTAATAAATATCTAACACTATACAGAAAATAATGAATTTTTACTGATCAGTAATCAGGAAATGTATAAGTATTACTCATTACTGATTTTTGTCATAAATAATACCTTTTAATCGTACTAATATTGTGTATTATCTATAATTTGCCACAACCTACAACTCTACTGCTTACTATATTTTGATTCTGCTATAAACTGGTAACGTATAATTTAGATATGACAACGCGCTTTACTCTCAATCATTATTGGTTTTAGTATAGTTGCAATTATTGTTTTCCATCAATATAAACAATACAATTCTGTGATATAAACTTTGGGTTTTTTATTTGGTTTCCCATTAGTCACATTTGAGATATGGATGGTTTACTTTGATTAAATAAATAACTTACTTTTCCATATTTATCTAGAGCCTCTTCGAAGAGGTTAGCTTCGGAAGCACTCCATTCCTCCATTTCGTCTCTACAAAGTACCGGTCCGCTAGAGGGCACCAAAGAACACAACGCGCTTGACAAATTGTAACTGTGCCTATGTAATGTGTCCATAGCGTGAAATAATGTTATATCACGACTCGCCGCTGCCGCGGACATGTGCAACGAGGGTTGCTTAACACTCGAACTACAGTCTAAAGCTCTTGCGAAAGTGCCAACCGACCTAGATACCACCAAAAACTGATCTATTTGTCTATCACTTAGGTTATGTTCCGGCGTCCATACCAGATTTTCTAGTTCGTTTAAATTACGATCGTCCTCTTCAGAGTCCCTAAGCATAGATGGTATGTCACACTGATACCGAGAACCGACTCTAATTTCTCCTTTATCCGCTAAGAGAGTCTTTTGGGTAGGATCGAACACTAGGCAATAAAAGAACATATCGTCTTTGTTTAAATATGAAGCCAAGGCTTCGGTTTCGTTGAACAAAGTGACAGAGCATTTCCCTCTAATGTGTGTCGCTGGTAGCGTTTCCACCTGACGAGAAAGAAAGAGTTCTCTATGTTTCATTTGGTGTCTTTGTTTCGGACTAAGTAGTTCGCTAGCTCGTCCACCTATTTCGGGAATAGGGCTCTCCCCAGATTCGTCTAAGGCACCTGAAAAACAAAATAAAAACTTCTATATATAAATATTATCATTAATAAATATTAATAGTAAAATGTGTTCAACAATATAGTGCCTACAATAAAAGGGGACTGATGGTAATAAACCACTTTTATTGCGATCGTCTGTCACGGTTTATTGCTTATGGTCAACATTTGCACACAGGATCGGTTCTTGTATTTGGGGCATTCCACGCCAACTCATCCTACCGATTGGATTTGCATCTCCGATTTCGCTGAAATTTGGGCAACTTTTTGTACCCTTCGAAAAAGGTTTTTTATATTTTGCACTTATAAAAATCTTCATTATAAAACGCATTTGCGTATCGTAATGTAACTTTTGCGCACGCAAATTTTTGTTTTAAATGGTTGGCGACATGAGTGAAGTATCAAATGACAAGACTATTGACAATGACATTTGTGGCTAATAGCAATTTATTAATTTTATATTGTTCTTTAAGAAAGTATTTGTAAATATAAATATAATTTTTTACTTATCTAATATATTATTATTGATGTATTAGTCATTTTAAAATATTTTAAAACATTAACATTTCATAATTTAAATGTCAAAACTGTCAAATGTTATAAATAACACAGTGCTACCGACATACTTTTTAAAATCAAAATTTTCGGTATTACGTAAAAATAATAAATTAATTTAAAAAATGATAAAATAGCAAAATATAAAAAATATTATAAACAACTTATTTCATATGGCTGTTGTGACACTCGTTCTTTAAAAAACTCATCGCTTCGCGATTCGTTTTTTAAACTTGAACTCGTTTCATAACAGAATTCCATATGAAATGCGTTGTTTAATATACTATTATGAATTTTTTTCAATTTTTTTCATTTAGCCAATAGAGAGATATGAATTTTCGAAAATTTTGGGTATTTTTTTTAAATAGCCATAACTTGGTGAAAAATTGTCCGATTTGGGACTTTTTTTTTAAATTTCGTGTTTTTTGGTGAACTTTTTGAAAAATGTATGTAAAAAATTAATAATAGTAATAATAATAATAATGATAATAATAATAATAATAAGCCTTTCTTACTCATGGTTTAACCCATATGCTTCCCAAAACAGCTAACACACAGGACCCCTCACAGTATAGACCAATCACATGTCTTCCAACGCTTTACAAGATACTAACATCTTGCATTACTAACCGAATTTATAGGCATGTCGACCAAAATAACATCTTGGCAGAGGAGCAAAAGGGATGTAAACGTAGTCACCAGGGATGCAAAGAACAACTTGTTATTGACTCCGTGATCCTAAGGCAAGCGCAAAAGCAATGTCGCAACATATCGACTGCTTTTGTAGACTACCGTAAGGCATTTGACAGCGTACCACATTCCTGACTCTTAAGTGTTTTAAACATCTATAAAGTACATTCCACCATAGTTACTTTTCTTGAAACTTCGATGAAGCAATGGCGAACAAGCCTTCAGGTTAACATTAACGGTCAGTGCATTAAGACTAACGAAATTGTTATTCGCAGGGGAATATTCCAAGGCGACTCACTTAGTCCACTGTGGTTCTGTTTGGCAATGAATCCACTGTCTACCATGCTCAATGACACAAAATATGGCTTCAATCTTAAGACTAATAGAAACACCAACTGCACTGTTTCCCATCTTCTTTATATGGATGATATAAAAATGTTTGCTGCTAATCAACAACAAATTCAACATCTTCTGGATATAACCGAAAGGTTCTCCAGTGATATACGAATGGAATTTGGTTTAGATAAGTGCAGAACCTTAAACATCGAAAAGGGAAAAATTGTCAATGGAGATGTGGCGCTGCCTAATGGAGATATAATCGCTGCCATGCAGAATGGGGAAACCTATAGATACTTGGGATTTCAACAAGCCAGATTATTAGACCAAAATCAAGGATCAGTATACACAGAGGGTTAGTTCATTACTAAAATCAGAACTGAACGCAGGAAACGTTAATCGAGCAATTAATACATATGCCGTACCTGTGTTAACTTATTCGTTTGGGATTCTAAGATGGACAAAAACTGAATTGGAAGATATTCAGAGAACAAAAAGGACTATGATGACCAAGTACAGATATCACCATCCAATATCGTCGGTATTTAGAAAAACATTGCCGAGAAAACAGGGAGGAAGAGCTCTATGTGACATAATCAATCTACACAATAAGCAGATAAATAAATTACGAGACTTCTTTATTACTAAATCAACATCATCTAATTTACACAAATTTATTGTAGGAGCAGATAAAAATTATTCCCCTCTAAATTTTGCAGGTCCTAATGTGGATTTAGAAGTAACAACAGATGCTGAGAAACACGTAAAATGGGCCCAAAAAGCTCTACATGGTCGACATCATCATGACCTTAAGCAACCGCACATTGACAAAATAGCATCAAATAGGTGGCTTGCTGACGGTACCTTGTTCCCAGAGACTGAAGGATTTATGATGGCCATTCAGGATCAAGTAATTAATACGAACAACTACAAAAAATTTGTTATCAGGGACCAAACTATTACATCGGACAAGTGTAGACGGTGCCAACAAACGTCGGAAACCATACAACACATCACATCAGGGTGTTCAACCATAGCCAACACGGATTATTTACGCAGGCACAACCAGCTGTGTAATATTATCCACCAGAAACTGGCCAACAAATATGGACTGCTGAATACATATACACCGTATTACAAGTACAATCCACAGGCAGTGCTCGAGAATGCAGATTTTAGACTCTACTACGATAGGTCCATTATCACCGATAGACAGGTGAAGAATAATCGACCCGATATTGTAGTAGTGGATAAAAAAGCTAATTCAGTGCTGCTAGTCGATGTTGCAGTCCCAAACAATAACAATATTTTGGACAAATATAATGAAAAGATAGCAAAGTACACCGATCTTGCTATAGAAGTAGGGCAGATGTGGCATGCAGAAAAAGTGGAGGTGGTACCGATCATCGTATCATTAACTGGACTCATCCCCAAAAGTCTTGAAGACAGTCTTAAAAAACTCGATCTTCATAAAAACACTTTTACTGACTTGCAAAAAGCGGCAATTTTAAACGCATGTCACACTGTTCGGAAATTTTTAAATATGTAAATTTTGAGCCTAATCCCATTTGCGTTTACGCTCGGGATAGGTAAATATTACCAGCGAAAGCTGAGTAAGTGCATAAGTCTTTTGATAATAATAATAATAAATGATTTAATTGGTACTCCACTATACAAAATTAAACAATTTACGTTATTCTACCCTAGGATAAGATTTAACAAGTAAAGCAGATACCAAAAGGCAGAGTTCAAGCGGATAGTCTTTTGAAGACTTTGCTTGCTCTTCCACTCATCATATTCATCATAAATTTGATTGTTTTTTTTTTCATTCCAAAGTTAAAACAAGAATTTTAAGATTGTTTGTATCCTTTAATTTTTTTTTAAAAATTCTCAAAAATTCTACTCTTCAAAACACAAATTTTAAGCCTAGTCTCGTAATGGGATAATAATGGGTTACAATTATTTTTTTATTTTTAAATTAATTTTTTTTTCTGTTTTTTTCATTTCTTTGTCAGTTACCGTGGCAAAGGACCTTATGACGGTGTAGGCGGAACACTAAAAATAGGTGCAGCAAGAGCTAGTCTTCAGTTACCATTCAATAAACAAATTTCAAACCCCCGAGAATTGTATCAATGGGCTGCGCAATTTAATAACTTGCCAAAAATCGACGTAAGATATTCAACTATTGAAGATTATGAAAAAGCTACAAATAATTTATATATACGTTATTCAAAAGCTAAAACTATCACATGTACACAAAAGTATCATCGCGTTATACCAAATACAGATGGATCACTCACAATGAAACTGATTTAGGTGGCCGAACCATTTTAGTTGTTGTCTTTCTATTTGTTCTATCACTGGTACCTTCAGCTCGTCTCTTACAACTTCATTTCGTATCTTATCTCTTCTGGTGATCCCTTTGACTTTCCTTAAATATTTCATATCGATTTGCCTGCAATTTGCTTTTATGTTGGTTAGTTAATATCCAGCTTTCACTACCATATGTCAATATTGGTCTAAAAATTGTTCTATGTATTGTCATTTTTGTTTTCCTGCTTATTTGTTTATTTTCTAGAAACGATTTGCTTAAGCTGTGATACGTTTTTGTTGCGTTTTTTATTCGCTCCTCCATTTCTTGGTGCATATTTCCTTGTCTGTCAATTATCGCTCCTAAATATTTGTAGCTGTCTACTTGTTCTAACCACTTATTGTTTATTACTATATTAATTTTACTGTTCTCCTTGCCTATTACCATTATTTTTGTTTTATCTGTATTAATTTTCCTTTTCTTTAGCTCATCATTCCATTGATTTAAATTATTTTACAGTTTTTCTGTAGTTGAGGCACAAATCACCAAGTCATCCGCAAAAACGCATTCCCGGACACCAACAGTTTTTGTTATTTTTAGTACATCATCGATTGCTAGTATAAAGAGTGTTGGGCTCAACACTCCGCCTTGTCTTAAACCCTCATTTATCACAAACTTTTCAGCTTCCATGTTGTCTTTTCTGACGTACCTAACTTTCGTTGTTTTGGTAGAAGCTTTTTGATTCCTTTTATAAGTTTATCATCAACATTTCTTCTCTTAAGGCTATCCCAGACTGATCTTTGCGACATAGTATCAAAGACTTTCTCTAGGTCCAGAAAAGCTAGGTACACTTCTGTGTCTGCAATTCTTAATTTTTCTATTATCTGCTTTATTGTAAAAATATGATCCTGTGTACTCCGTCCTTTCCTGAATCCGCTTTGGGATTCTTCTAGCGAGTTCTCTATTATGCTTCTTAAGCGTCTTTCTAATATCGTTTCATAGGTTTTCGACACTATACTCAGCAATGTTATACGTCTATAGTTCTCACAGGTTTTTGTGTCTCCTTTCTTGAATATTGGAAGAATTATTCCTACTTTCCAATCGCTCGGCACTTCTCCTGTGTTCCAGGCGTTGTTAAATATTTCATTTAACATATCCTTTCCTCTAGGTCCCAGAGATTTCAACATTTCAGCTGTAATCTGATCGAGTCCCGCTGACTGGCCTTTTTTAAGATTTCTAATTGTTTCTTCTATTTCTTCCATACTTATGTTGGGTATTGCTTTATTTTTAGAGTGATCAGTTTTTTCTTCTTGGTGTGAAGCTGCGTCATTGTTTGATGTTAGCAGTTCGCTGAAATGTTCTTTCCATCTCTCCATGATTTTATGACCCTCTGATATCAGCGTTCCTTCTTTGTTGTTTATTTGCTTCGTGCTTTGGTCCTTATTTGTCCTAATATTCTTCAATACCTTATAGAACAGCTTCTGGTTAGCCTTGCTATCAGATTCCATTTTTGTTCCGAATTCCTCCCATGCCGTCTTTTTAGCACTCTGTACCATTTCCTTTACAATTTAAAATAAAAATAAAATTAAAATAAAAACCTTTAAAAAGTTATAAATAAAATTTACTTTAGAAATTGAAATTTTGACTTCAATTATTTATTATATTGATGTATGATTTTTTTCAACAGTAAATAGTAAATTTTATCTATCTCGACCTTCGGTCTCGCGATTTTATCATTTCAGTTTTTTTCGTAATATTACTGATGGAAAAATCTTGAGATGAAGAGAAAAATTTATCCATTAAAAAAAAGATCGCGTGTATTTTGCTAAGATAAATTAACGACTAATTATATAAAGAAACAATAAAATTTATTCATTCTAAAACAATTAAACTAGTTAAAAGAACAGTTGTTAAAAATACAATTATTAAATATTGGTTGGGGAGTACTGATTTTAATGTTTTCTTCTCGTGTTTCTACGTATGTTGAATATTCTGTTTCCGAGGGTCTCAAATTATTTATAAGTTGTTCATGGTGTTCGGGGTCAATTTGAAGGTATGGTTTAATCGATTGTGATGACGAGTGTCCTGTTATCTTAATAAGCTGTTGATCGCTAACTCCTGCTTTGGCTAATTGGGAAACTGCGCTGGCACGATTTGAATGGTTAGTAACTTTATTATTGATTATGTCCAATCCAATTTTTGCAGCAGAATTTTTTGTCCAAACAGATATGGTATTAATACCTAAAGGAACATTTTTGTACCAACCTTTAGAATTTTTATTTTTCCAAAAAGGATTTGGAGTTAAAAATAATCGGTCAGAAGTAATATGTTCATTTCTTTTTTCTACTAGCAAATGGAATAGTTTTACAGGGCAAATACTTTCGTCACTTTCATTTCTAGTCAACCATTTGCTGTCTGTTAACTTTTTCGAGCCGCCTTGTGCCGTTTTCGAAAATATGGTGTTATATTCAATCCTACCCGTAGGAAGACCATTTTGGTTCTTTTCTACTTTAAAATAATAAATTTTGCAATTAACAGCTTCTCCTCCTCTCCAAGCCAATTCGTAAGAAGCTATATGAAAGAATCTTTTTTGCAGCCCTTCAGGTTCATTTATATTCCATAGTGTTGCCATGTTTATTATATTTTCTTTGTCTATTGCTGAAGAACACGTCTTCTATTTGGTTGGAATCAATTGAAGTTGTTTTCTTTTGGCATTTCTAGCATCCCAAGCTTCTTTAAAGGTTATGTCTGTAAAAGGATCAAATTTCAAACCATATTCGTTAAAATATTTCTGTTGTAACATTTTAGCAGTCGTGTTCCATATTGTTTTGACCGCAAATTCTTTGTAATCTTCTCCATTCTTTTTTTTCAAATTGAAAGCCCAATCTTTTAATATTTTTGCTAGATCTTGTATTGTAGTATTCTCTTCCAACTTATAATTTCGGCTTTGACAAAACTCCATGAATTGTTTCCATATTGATGACTTCGTATTTTTTGTTGACTTCGGTATTGACTCTTCAATATTTTTTGTAATTTGTTCATGTGAAACCTCTCCAAATCGGTTCATACTTTATGTTTTTTGCAAAGAAAAGGTAGTATTGTTTTATATTGTTAAATTTGACAATTAAATACCTGTCAACAATAATGCAAAATTGATACACACCTACTAGATTGAGGAACATGCGATAAAAAAAGCGATAAAAAAGGATGCACCTTTTTTATCGATGTCAAAATGACAAAATAGTTTGTAGGTATATGACATTTTAACATTGGAGTTAATTTATCGAAGTAAAAAAAAACAGAAAAAAAAATTTTTAATATAAAAATTAAAAAAAAAATGATAACCCATTATTATCCCATTACGAGACTAGGCTTAAAATTTGTAGAATTTTTGAGAATTTAAAAAAAAAATTGAAGGATACAAACAATCTTAAAATTCTCAAATTTTTCACCAAGTTATGGCTATTTAAAAAAATACCCGAAATTTTCGAAAATTCATATCTCGATTGGCCGAATGAAAAAATTTGAAAACATTTATAGAAACCTTTTTCGAAGGGTACAAAAAGATGCCCAAGTTTCAGCGAAATCGGAGGTGTAAATCCAATCGGTAGGATGAGCTGGCATGGAAAATGCCCCATTTGTATAATTTGGGTTGAGTATAATCATTTATATTTGTGTTTCCGTAGTGAGAGTTAGTCTGTGCTGTTTAATAATTTTTGTGAAAAATGTTTCGTCCTTTGGAGACTGCATCAGCGATGAGTTTTATCTCTTGATGCCAAAAAATCGTCAGACATGTTCATCAGAAGCTGTTTCAAAGGGGTTGGGCTTTTACTCCTGCTGTAAGAGAAACCAGCGATTTGACAGGGATACCGGAATCATCAGTGAGAATTCACATTTCGAGGTCAATTCATCCGAGACGAAAACGAAACGATAGTGGTGTTTCCAGAACTACTGATGACGGTGATAAAGATTTGATAAGAAGAACTATCTACTCTATGTATGGTTCCTACTATCAAATCATTGCAAAAAACACTAAGGAGCTCCACTGAGATAAGGATATCAATCGGAAACCTATGGACACTTTTATCCAAACTAGGTTTCAAATACTGCAAAATTGCAAAAGGCAAGTTATTATGGAATCCCAACGGATTAGGCAATGGCGTTTAGAATATTTGACTGCCATAAATGATTACAGGTCTTAACAAAGACCAATAATCTATTTGGATGAGACCTGGTATGATACCCACGATACGCCGGCAAAAGGATGGACCGATGGAACAGTGCGATGCCAATCAAAAGCTCCATCGAACAAAGGAAAACGGATCACGATCACGTCAAATATAAATAATCCCGCCGTGTACGCATTTAAAAATAAGCAGATTTGGGATAAATTCCATTAAATTATTCAATGAAAAAATTGATGAAAATGTGCCGAAAAATATAAAGAAATTGAGAAATATTTAAGTACGTTATGTTAATACTGGTTTAGTTAAATATGTGATTTTTTTTATATCAATATCAAAATTGATAATTACATCTAATTCAGCCGAATTTTAGATCTTTCAACATTTTCTTTGTTTGAGAACAACTGAATATATCTTATACTATATTTCTATATTTTATTTGACAACTAAAGTGAGTGCTTAAAGAAAACACTATTTTAAAATCAATTATCTCCCAATTTTTGCATAGAAATCAGTTATTCGTGAAGAGAAGGCATTTTTATAAAATCATCTTTTTTTGTAGTATAAATAGCCTTTGCAATACGACGACATACATTTTTTGTTTGTCAGAGTATATTGTAAATGGGTCTATTCTTTCTTTAAAAACTTTTCTTTTTCTTGTTTTCCAAATTTATTAAATTAATAACTTACTCAACAGCATGTCAATCAAGCTAGCACCACCACATTGACTAAATTAAAAAAAGTAGCCTATAATTAAGAGCTAATTAAAGGTTAATTTGTACCACAAAAATTAAAATTTGTACCACCGCAATAATCGAGAAGAATCACCTTGAAAATGGGGGGTGCTAGGTTGAGGTCAAGGCAGCACCCCCACTTTGATCGAATTCCAATTCAATTACATCAAAATAAAGGGCATATTAAAGGCTAATTTGTACCACAAAAAGTTAATCCATATTATTATTTATAATGTCAAAAAATAAAATCGAACGCTGTAAATATCGCTGCTCTATAATTTTAGAACCCCCTCTTTCTTCTACTCAAAAAGTGAACACACAATATTATAAAACTAATTAAAGGCAAATTTGTACCACACAAGAAATTTTTATACTTTTCAATATAAAGCCGCCAATTGAATTTAACTCTTTACGGTCGTATTAAATGGTGGCGGATGCGCTGAAATCTTTTATTTTTGTCAATATTATAAAACCAGTTAAAAATAGTGTTTCCCGTCACTGTCCCTTTTTAAAAATCCCTACATCCGCATTTTCCCGTTATTATAAATATCGAGTGTTTATACTATCGGAGAAGTTGGAGTGGCAGTGGCGAACATCTATGGTTTACAAATCTCAAGTTAAACTAGTGCTAGATTTCCCAGTATCTGTTGTGTATCTAAAGTAGGAACGTCGTTTGAACGTATAGTGGTCCCTGACGGATTTATACCCGTCACACCACCTAGTCCAGCGACAGAACTACTATTAGTAGCCACTGCAGACAAAGTGCGCGAATCGCGATCTTAAACCGAGTGTTGTGAGTGAAATTTGGTAAGAAACCACATTTTCGCTAATAACTTCTCACCTACACGAACAACCCCCCAATTTTATTGGTGATTAGACCGAATTAATACTTCCTTTAATCAAATTCATACAAATCTTCGAAATCCACTGAACATTTCACGCTCATAGCGTGCCCGCTCAACCCGGCGCATCCGCCAAAGTTCCTCCACCAAATTTCTCAAGTTCCTACAAAACCTTAAATAACCGATTAACTACCATTCCTAAAACAAAAAACCACACCCCAACGGACCCAACAACACCCTCCACCAGCCGGGGAGTCCTCAACTCCTCGGCAGAAACCCCCAACCCTCCCCAAAACACCAACCTCTTCTTCCCCGATTTTCAAATGTCCTCCAATTCCAGGACATCCCCAATACAAACCCGATCCACAAAATCCAAACTGATCCCCGTCCCCTCCGACGACTGCCCCCCCTCTTCCTCATCTCCCATCACCAGCGCCGCCAACACCAATTCAACCAGCCCACCTCCTTCCTCCCACGACGAACCCGAACCCAACCTCAGCCTCACCAACTACATGCTCCAAGACCTAGCAAAACAGATCAAGGAACTAACCAAGGAACTATCCTATTACAAATCCAGAACCCAAGAGCTCGAACAAACCCTCGCCACCAGCAATTCCCGTCCCACCACCCCCACCTATTCCTATGCCGCTTCCGTAAGGAACCGGTACTCCCCCCTCCGAGATCGGAGCCCTTCAGGATTCTCCGATCACTCCCACCACTCCCGCAGAACTCACACATCCATCCCACGCCAAAACCAAACCCAACAAACACCAACCACCCAACCTAATACCCAAACTCCTAGCACCTCCAGACCCAAAACCCCAACCACCCAAACAACACAACCCAACCCAACCCAACCCGTCAAAACCTTTAACCTAAGAGAAATTCCCAACAGCCTAGCCAGCCAAAAACTTTTGTTCAACTTTTTGAACAAATATGAAATCCTAAATGGCCAAATTAAATCGTTGAACTACCGGTTCAACAAAACTGCCCTCCTCAAAACCACTTCCCAAATCGAGCCGACGGAGCTCGAAGCTAAAATCCGCCGATTCTCCGGAGATGCCGCCTTCTGCTGCATCCCCCTAAACTCCAGCCCCAGAAATGCATCAAAACCAAACTCCAAAAAACCAAATCTTTCCTTTGTCTGCAGAAATGTAGACAAAGACATCACCGACCAAGAGTTCTCTGCCATTCTGACCGAAATCCAGGTCGACCACATCCGTTGCTGGAGAATCATCTCCAGAGCCAACGATCTCCCCACCTCCATGATGAGAGTCATAACTTCAAACGAAACTCACTTCCACCGAGCCTTGACTCAAGGCATCCAATTTCACGGCCTCATTCATCCCTGTGAGGCCTCAAACTCCAATGCACTGCCTGTAATACGCAAGTATTGCACCAAGTGCACCAAACTAGGACACTTGTCTGCCGAGTGCAGATCCAAAGCCCCCACCTGCCCCATCTGTGGCGATCCAGGCCACAAGGCTGAGACCTGTAAAAAAACCCAATCCCCTTCCTGCCCTAACTGCAAAGGCCCTCATCCTGCGTTCCATCCCAGATGCCCAAAACGCACAGAACCCCCAATCCTCCCCCAAGAAACCGCTCCTATGACCTTACCTCGCCCCAAGAAACTCCTTGAGTTCCACCCCCAAACCCAGAGACTCATCGAAGTCTTAACCACTGCTCTACTGAACGCCGTCCCCCACTCTCGCGACATAGTCGCCCAAACCCTTAACCGGTTACTGCCTGTCACGTACGGCATTAACTGCACCATTCTTCAATCGGGCAACCAAGCCCACTTCACATTCTCTCCTGTTCCCAGGAGAGAATAGATCCACAACTCCCTAGATTTTGATGGACCTAGTCCTAGGCACTATCAACTGCCAGGGACTCAATCGAAAAAGGAATGCTCTCAAGCATAGCCTTTTTCAAGACAATATTCAAATCATCGGTCTCACCGATACTCTAAGCAAAGTCCCGCCCAATTTTTCCGGCTACCAAACATTCCATAGAAACAGGGACCAATTCTCTAGAGGTATCGGTTTCCTTGTCCGCAACGGAATTGCTACCACTACTCTTACACTACCAGCCCACTTCTCCGACTTGGACTGCTTCGGCATCCAAGTCACATCGAATAACACCTCTTTCAACATTTTCGTGTACTACAAACACCCACATCAGCCTCTCTCTACTCAACTCCTACAATACGTCTCAACCATCCGCAATTCCGTCATCTTGGGCGACTTTAACGCCCGTCACACCATGTTCGGGGACACCAGTGTTAATCCAGCCGGCACTCTCCTAGTCAGGGAACTGCTCGCCCTCCCCCTGATTAGAATCAGAAACCCTCTCCCCACCTACTTTGGACATCTTGGTGCATCCATTGTAGACCATATAATTTGCTCTGCAAATTTAATATTTCACTTCGATAACGAATGTTACATTGGAACAACAATCACCTCCGACCACCTCCCTCTATTGGTCAAAACTTCACTGTTTGATCCAATCAAACCACCGCCAACAACTTACACTTATCAAAATTTCAAAAAAGCTGATTGGCAACTGTTCCAACATCACATTTTAACATCTCTTCCAGACAATCAGACATGTCAATCCACTGAAGACATCGACATGCAAGCCCAAAACCTTCAATCTCTAATAATCGATGCCCAAAGCATCGCCGTCCCACTCACCACAGTCAGATGTGACTTTCACGCCCTCCCAAACAATATCGTCCAAAAAATCCGTCAAAAACGACAACTTTATCGCCTCTTTCTTCGGACAAGAGATCCCAATGTCAAAACACAGTGGAACCGACTGAACGCCACGGTCAGGCTTGAAATTAACAACTTCAAGCAAACGCAGTGGAGAAATACCACTGCGGACCTGGACTACAGGAAGGGACACTTGTTCTGGCAAAAATTCAACGCCCTAGTCTCTAAAAAGAAAAAACCAAACTCTCATCTATCTATCCGAGGTCAACAATTCCATACATCTGAGCAAAAAGCAGAAATCTTCAAGGAGAACCTCCAAAATACTTTTATCTCCCCAAACAATCCACTTTTTTTCAAGAATTCCATTGCTCAGACCGACCTCCTTACCCGTAACATAACCCGTAGCCCACATGTCATCACCCCCCTTAATGAAGAGATTCCTCTTCACTCTCCATTCTCTATTGATGACATAAAATACTCCTGCCGTACTGGAAAAAACACAGCACCTGGCCCCGACTCTATCTCTCGCCAATCTCTAAAAAATCTCCCAGAAGCTTTCTTCCCGGTCCTTCAAAATCTCTTTAATGATTGCCTCAAACTCTCTTACTTCCCCAAATGTTGGAAGACAGCCAACACGGTCATGATTCCTAAGCCCGGAAAAGACCCTACTCTGCCTGAGTCATACAGACCTATCTCCCTCATCAGCGTTCTGGGGAAAGCCCTTGAGAGACTCCTCAAGGACCGACTCTGGAACTTCTGCGACGCAAACAACATCATTCCTCCATTCCAATCAGGCTTCAGACCAGAGCACTCTACCCTCACTCCTTTGGTCAACTTTCAATCTATTATTTCCAGAGCCCAAAACAACCGTCACTGCAGTGCAGCAATATTCCTAGACGTTCAGAAGGCTTTCGACCAGGTCTGGCACGCTGGACTTGTAAGAAAGCTCATGAGCATCCGCCTCCCCATCCCTTTCGTTAAACTCATTTACTCATACCTAACCAATCGCACTATCAGAGTCAGATCTGGTAGTTCCTTATCCCAGCCTTTCACCCCCCTTGCCGGAGTCCCCCAAGGATCCATCCTTGCCCCACTCCTCTACCTAATCTATACCCACGACGTTCCCATCCCACTGAACCCCCATACCCACATCCAGCTCTATGCAGATGACACTGCAATCTTCTCCTCCGCCCCCAACCGAGACAGTCTCCAAACCCGTCTCCAAGTCTATCTTAACTTATTCTCCAACTGGTGTCGCAAATGGAGGGTCACCCTTAACTCTACTAAGTCCCAACTCATCTTTTTCAAACACCCCGACACCATCAAACAAAATCTTCATCCCGGAAATTTCCGAATAATTCTCAACGGGGAGAGGCTCGAACTCCGAAACGAAGCCGTCTACCTGGGGGTGAGATACACTCACACCCTCAGTTGGACGACTGACGTAAAGTCCACTCTGGACTCAGTCAGGAGACGAGCCAATCTCATTAGAGCGTTAGGAGGAAAATTCGGCAGAACCCACCCCTCCACTCTTCTGCACACCTACAAAACTTTTATTCGCCCACTCCTTGACTACAAAGCAATTCTATATAGCACTGCCCCCACCTGCATCACAAGAACTATCCAGACTTGTGAACGAGCCATCCTCCGATATTGTAAATATCAAAACCGTCTCACCCCCAGCATTGTAGTCTACCAAAACACGAACATCACCCCTGTTCTAGAAAGATTCCAAAATCTCCAATCGCGCTACGTCCAGCGCACCCTTCTCTCCGACAATACACAGGCCAAAAACACCCTAAAACTTCCATGGCAAACAAATCGCCGATCACATAAGCCAAAGAAAAAAATCCCTTATCTCCCACTCCGCCTACTCCAGGCAGCCCCCCGAGACACCCTCCCCGAGGAATACGAAGTATTCCTCGACACATCTCCCCTAGCGATTCGCTAAAACCCACTCCGGGGACCACCCCCAACACCATCTCCCGCCCCCGGGAGATGCATCAAAACATCATTCTCTAACTCTATAAATCCCGGGTAACTCCTTCGAGGAACCTTCTTAATTCCTCGAATACCCCGCAAACCCCTCCCCGGCGCTCTGTCAGGTTATAGGTTTTCTGTGGTTTCCCTATAACACTTACCGAATGGCTGACAGGAAGGGAACAATACAGCCACAGCTCTGTACCCGACTCCCCACGATGTCCCATCGCCGCCGCTCCCCCAAGGATTTGAGCGCGTTCTCTGCAATTTCTCCGAGTCAAGAAGCCAAACCCCCGCCTCGCTACACCCACTCACACTCACCGGCACTCTTCTGCCACCTTCCACCACATCGAGCCATTGTCTATCTATCTATCTACCCCTCAACTCACTCAAACCACCCAGGGCAATACGACTTCCACACAACTACGCCACCCCAGCCCTGTAGAGGATCTTAAATCCTAAATCTGGGCTCATCTATTTATCTTTCAACCCTCGTATCAATTAAAATCAAATCTCCACCAAATTTCTTTCGCTTATTCATTCATTCAGTGCTAGATAGACGGGTTAATCCCATCTCTGAGAATAGTGGGTAATAAAATGAGTTCGGTTAGAAGGAAACCTTTTTTAAATTATGAACGTATTGCTGCAGTCGTCTTACAAAATAAAGGATTACTAATTAATAACGGTAAATTAATAACGTGAACAAATAAAGTATGGGTGGAATTAGGAAAAATTTTGGACATGTAAAACACTACCCTGTATGCATACATTTTTAATAATAAAAACAATATAAAAAGTTAAATTCTCGGCCTCGAAACGCATAGACCTATGAACAAATTTGAAGATGACGACGAGATAATAAACAATGATTTAGATTCAAGTGTAAACACCGCTTATGAATCAATTATCGAAGAAGAAATTTGTATTTACTTAAGTAAACAGAAATTTGATAGTTTATTGAAAATACACACATAAAAGGTAAGATAATTGTTCATTCATTAGATTTTGTGAAATGAAATAACTATTTTTTTATGAGAACTAATTTGAGCTAAAAATTGTATTGCACCTGAGAACGCTCGCTGGAGCAGCTGAGTTGTTTAAGTGAGCGATAATGAATGTGATTGAGATTTGCTCGAGAAACATTCTTAATAATAGTCATTATTAAGATACATATTGGGGAGATTAAAACAAACAAGAAAATTCATATAACATGAATAGTTTTCGAAAATTGTGTCTTTAAAATTAAATTTGGCAACTTTTGGCAACTTGAAAAACTTTTAATTTATTTATATTCTTTAACTTAACTACTTGCTTATTAATTATCATAAAATTCTGTTGAATGATGCACCTACATATCCACCTAATGTTTTTAAAGTTTTTAAGACAAAGACCTGTTTACTCTTTCGAAAAAAATCATTTGAACTTTTGCTTTGTTTTGACCTCCTTTCTTTTGTTTATATCCTGTATATTCCTTTAAGCGGCGTTGACATTTAGTAATCAAATTTAAAACCTGCATAGTACTAGAGGTATTTTATGATGATTTTTGAAATATTTAGATCAGAAGCAATCAGAAAACAGAAAACACCTAACGAATAGAAAGTATTACAAATTCGAAGAAAACAAATGGCAAACTTTAATAACAGAAAAATTAGACGAGAACAGTATGAAATGTGGGTTTTAGTTTAAAACTCACAAAATGTATCCTACAGCAGATACTGCTACATTTCAAGGAAAATGTAAATGTAATGCTTTGAGAGGGGAAATTTTGTCTATGAAAGGAGAAATAATCAAAGTGTTATGTTTTATATCCAAAATTGGCAATAATGAAATATCGAGTGAAATATGCGGCAAAAGGTATTTAAGAGGCGACAAACGATTGGAAGCTACCAACAAATCAAAGTGCCACATGTTTTAGAATTATGACAAAAATAAAAGATTTCAGGGCATCCGCCACCATTTAATACGACCGCAAAGAGTTAAATTCAATTGGCGGCTTTATGTAGAAAAGTATAAAAATTTCTTTATTATATAAATTTGCCTTTAATTAGTTTTATAATATTGTGTGTTCACTTTTTGAATAGACGATAGTGGGGGTGCTAAAATTATAGAGCAGCGATATTTACAGTATTCGATTTTATTTTTTGACATTATAAATAATAATATAGATTAACTTTTCGTGGTACAAATTAGCCGTTAATATACCCTTTATTTTGATATAATTGAATTGGAATTCGATCAAAGTGGGGGTGCTGCCTTGATCTCAACCTAGCACCCCCCATTTTAAGGCGATTTTTCTCGATTATCACGGTGGTACAAATTTTAATTTTTGTGGTACAAATTAGATTTTAATTAGTTCTTAATTATGGGCTACTTTTTTTTAATTTAGTCAGTGTGGGGGTGTACAGCTCTCGTAGCTAGCAAACATATTTTTTAGGTTATACTGCGCTTAAACAAGGCTTAGGGTAGGTGTAGGTATAACTTTATACTGAGTATTTATTCCATATTTATTGGTAGACATTTTGCCTATTCCGAATTTATTCTCGGTACCTATAAATATTTATACTCCGTTTATTGGCAAGGCTGTTAGTAGTTTATTATTCTTATTAAGATGGACTTCCACATAGTAAGGGTTAGTACAATAAATAAAAAGTTTAACTAGATTTATAAATAAACTTTTCATTTTATTTTGGATAAAATATACGTAGACGTGGCTTTAAATATTGCACATATGAACGGCATACGACATGTCAACTTTTGTTTATCTAACAAAAACTGATTACATATTATCTTAGTGAATAATTAACTAACGTGTTTAAATTTCCTGACATAAATGCAGGTCAACGTTTATCAAACATCAATATTAACGAACAGTTTTAACGTACACGCTGATCCACAATTCAGTAGATGTCCTTGTAAGTATACGATGGATAAGTGATGGGTTTATTCAAAATTTAATAAATAAAATACAATGCCGTGCAAAAAATTTTGGTCACTTTAAGTTATTTAAAAAATTGCAAACAATTTAAAAATAGCAGTTTGTGCAACAAGTGTGGATATGATGTCCATATCACACAAGAATGTAAGTTGGGCACGACGCCGAAGGCGGAGTGCTTAATCATTCGCGTGCGATATGGACAATCCACACGAGTTGGACAGAATATTTTTTCTACGACTCACTAAGAAAATAATAAAATATTAATGATTTTATTTAAATTTGCAGTTAACAAAAATAAAACTAATTTAATTTAAATTATTGATTTTTAACAATAAAATTACAATTGTGAAAAGTACAATTTGAATATGTTATGTTTTCCCTGACAAAATTATCAGTAACTTCAGAAGAAGATCTTGCTTCAATAAAATTTTGGTGCAAATTTTGTTTTGAAGTTGATGGCTGATTTTCTGGATTTGTAGTATCCATTGTCTCGATAAAATTTTGGTCAATTTGTCTTGAATTTAATGGCTCAATTTCTGGAATTGTGTTTGTTGTGTTTATACTGTTTACCAAGGTATTAGCTATTTCTTTTTTTTCTTTATGGAATTTTCTATGTAAGTTTCCATTACGGCATTTGATTTCCAGCCACCAAATTTTTTTACTGTTAACGTATCCAGCATCAGCAAGAATAGTGGCACCTGATCGACGAAAACAATGCTCGCTATATAAGTTAGCATGAGGTAATTTTAAAAAGTTAGCAATTATTTTGGACTGGTTTCCAATTTTGTTGATTTCAACAACTTGTTTTGTACATTTCCTTTTGATAATTTAAAAAAAATGGCTCCATATTAGGCGGTCTAAGAAGTATGTACTTTTTTGCTAATGTATAGAATGTTCCGGGAATTACAAAGGATCTATCGGTTTTTGTTTTTGTGTCAGCTAATTTTACTTGATATTCATCTCCTAAGTGTCTTATATGATTTATTTTTAAATTTTTTAATTCTTGACGTCTGCACCCACCAGATATACCAAATATTATACCACTATCTAAAATTTGAAGAAAAATTAAAAATTTGTATTTGGTACTTACTGGAATTTTAACTACCTAACTTTTGTAAATAAATATACTTCATCCGGAGCTTTTAAAAGAAATTCTTTTATTTGTTCTAGCGTTAGTATTTTTGATTTTTTCGATTTGTAATTTGAAGATTGTACCTAATTTTAAAAAGCTTCGTAACTTAGGATAAGATGATATGTCAATGTTATTTTTTATATTTATCATTGTTTTTAGCATTGAATATGTTGTCCAGAGAGTAGAGGGTTTAATTTCTGTTGATAATTGTTTAAAATATGCTGTTAAAACGTTTTCGGATACGCTTTTTATTTTATTTTTCAAGAACCATTCCATAAGCTTTTTATGACAATGTTCATATTTTTCATTAGATTTTTGTGGTAATAACGATTCGTATGTTTCTTTTGCAACAATTTTAATAAATGGTGGAATACCATTTATTGCTTCTTCATCACTATCACTCATATTTATTAAAAAACCTATATTATTAAATACCGCAATATTTTAAAATTTTTGACAGCAGCGAGCTTAATTTTTAGTAAGGAATAGTTGGCGAACTATTAAATAAGGCATGTTATTGGTCGAAATAAATGAGTAAATATTAAATTATAAACTCCAATTGGTCAACATAATATCCGCACGAGAATGGATATGGATTCATATCCGTACAGTTGACCGATATTTGCTACATATACATTCAGTAAAGTGTGTGGTAAAATACATAAAGGAGTAGAAAAATTAAATGTATCACTTTATATTTGCAAGTTGCACATTTATTTACTGCTTTTTTGTAGCTTTTAAACATGGAATCAGACAACATAATTCATTTTTTTTATGATTTATTCTTGAAAAACCGTGAGTTTACATTTTAAACGAAGTTCGAATATTGTTATTGGGAACGAAATAAAGGAATCAAACTTAACATTACTAAAAAATTGATAATAGTAAATGATAGCAATATAACTAATAACGTGTATCACGAAAAATATCTATAAACAATATAAAAAATCCCACAGAGCACTATTAACGAAGCAAATCTAAATAAATCCTGACCTGTGCTGTGTAACCCCAGAATCCGAATAGTTTCTCACGCAAAATAAGTGGGAAAGGGATAAATACTCAACTGACACGCCTTCGTTAGCTTTGAAATTTTTAACCACTCGCTCCCCCCTGATATTTTAAGATCGCAACCGTTTGAAGAATGAGCGGTACAATAAATTTAAAATACCTATGACATTAACAACAATAATAAAGTTTATTTTAACCAATTCATAAAATAAAAATAATTAAGTAGGTACTGTAATTAGTAGCAGATAATAAATAGAAAAAAAATTTACCTACGACCACCCCTCTAAACCGTCAATAACACACAATCTACAACCTATGTAGTGTATCTCTTTACGCACGGTAAAATAAACGCACGGCTTCCCTTCCAACCACTTAGCACCAATAGACGTCGCTATTTTATTCAAAATTTCCTATTTACATATTTGAAGGTGAATTTTATACTACATATAAATGGCAGATAGCATTTATTAGATATAAGATTGCATTTAATATATACATTTAAAGTTATTTGAAAATATATATTTGATTCGTTTCCATTAACCTTACTGTCTGCCTGTATAAATATATCATAATATAAATGACTTAATTACGTTTCCCAGATAAATTTACGTTATTTTTATGTAATTAAGTTAATTATTTTAACATTTATAAAATTATTATTACCAAAATACTTTTTAAAAATACTTACAAAGCTGTTTCAACTAGTGGATACAATCGTAACATATAAAAGACACTTTTTACTAGTTTTGTACCTACTATAATTTCACTTCAATTACTATAAGAAACCTTTTTAAATATTAAGAATGCAGTAAATGTTAATATTACGCGAGAAACCGATCAGTAACACTAAATTAATCACTCAAAAATGACGAAAATGAATTTTACTACAATAAGGAGTATACATTGAACCGACATATTTAAAATATTTTACACATTGAGCGTCTGCGCATGCGTCTGACGTCTAACCGCATGCGCCCACGTTATTATTTATCAAAAAACGATTATCAAAAAACATCCCATTTTTATTGTTCTTATAACTTGTTTGTATCTGTGAAGTTTTATACAATTATTAAAAAATGTCAAGTGATAGTGATATGAGTTTAACTCCACCCAATATAACTAATGTTAAGTATTTAATTATTATACAATAAAACGATTAAAAACATCTATTGTTGCTCTTGTTTAGTTATTATTAACAAAAAGATTATTAATGCAGGTACAAGTAGGTCGTAGGTAAAGTATAGTGCGTAACTATTGCTGTAAAGCGTTTTACTCACTCACTATTACATTCGTGCGTAAAATGCTATTTACCACACACGTTACGTAATATACTATTAAACATTCAGTTTTTTTATGCAGCAACTAATTTAAAAAGAAGGAGAGTTAGTATATGATCTAAATTATATATGTAGTAGTATAGTTTTTCCAATATAAATTTAAAAGTCTCATACATTAGCTTTGTTCGCGGTACCAGTTCTGAACGCGTTCGGGACTATTTCGCATGCGCACTGCGAAAAAGAGAGTTCGCGGTGATCAGTTCCGGATTTTTAGTTCGGAATGTTGTCGTTCGCGGATACCCTCTCCGTAGTTCCGAATTGGTTCGTTACTAGTTCAACCGATCCCAGGTTTCTCAAGCGAATTTACAGTTCTAGACCTGCGCAGAAGATACATATTTGCATTTACGCGATATTTGTTTACTTTTTTAATAGGCATTTGTGACATTTCTGTGTTTTTCGCCGTGTTGGTTGTCAAATTTTTATTGCGAATTTCTGGTTTTCGAATTAAGCTTTTATTTTTGTATATTTCACTAGATTTTGTTTAATAGTTTCAAGGGTAAGTTGTTGCAACTCATTAAAATACATTTTTAATGGAATACACTTTATTTTAGGTTAGTTTATGATGTCAGACCATTTAAGTTCCAGTGATGAGGACTTGGAGAACCTTTTGGAATTAATTGAAGTTCCTAAAAATGTTGGATATTTTGAAACCATTGTCCCACAATTTGATAATGATTTATATTTTCAACATTTTCGAATAAGTCGACGACTGACCAATGAACTGGCAGATCGCTTTGCTGCATCTCAATATTATAATGAGCAAAGAGGAGATTTGGAAAAAATAAGTCCTTTGAAATTCATTACAGTATTTCTTTGGTTTATTGGGAATGAGGCAGAATCTTTCAGAAATGTTGGGGATCGATTTGATGTAACTAAAAGTTCTATTTTCAAAGTTGTTAGAAGGGTGTCTTATTTTTTAAGTAATTTATCACTTGAAGTTATTAAGTGGCCTAATAATCAGGAAAAAGCTGAAATAAGGCAACATTTTTCAAATGGTGATTTGCCTGGAGTAATTGGTATCATTGATGGTACACATGTAAGGATAGACAAACCAGCTGAAGATCCTGATTCATACTTAAACCGAAAACATTTTTTTTCTATACAGGTAATTTTTTAAATACACAGTGTATAATTATTATAATAATTATTATGAACATTTTTTAGGCTCAGGTAGTGTGTGACCACCAAAGAAAAATCAGGGACATTTTTGTAGGATATCCTGGGTCAGTCCATGATAGCAGGGTCTTAAGAACTTCCCCATTATTTAACACACTGGAAGAAAAGTGTGGTGATAATTTTATTCTTGGTGACAGTGGATATCCATGCCTCAGGCATCTTTTAACCCCCTTTAGGGACAATGGGCACCTTACTAGACGTCAAAGAAATTTTAATTATATTCTTTCCAAAAATAGATACATAATTGAGCATTGTTTTGGCATTATGAAACAGAAATTCAGGCAGTTGTATCATGTTAAAATTAAAAATATTACGGATATTGTGCATTTAATAAGAGCCCGTGCAGTTCTGCATAATCTATGTATAGATGAGGAGTTGCCAGACGAGGAAATACAAAATATCAGGCAAGAAATTGTTCTTGATGGAGATATGGACGAAGCTGATGAACGAGATGATAGAAACGGCATCATGAGAAGAAATGAAGTAATGAACAATTTACCTTTTGTATTGTAAACCTACAATAAAAATAAATGTTTCGAATATCATAAACCCTAACAGAGGCTCTTACTTGTATTTAAAATAAAATCTCAATCTATGACATATCTATATAGCAAATATATCTAAAAATAAATGAAAATAAACATAAATTATAAGGAATAAATAATATATTAAGTAACAAATCATTTAATATAAAAATTAACATACCATAATTGTAGGCACATATTTACAAAAATCACAGTTCATACGGACTAAACAGTTACATTAGCATAACAGTTCTTAATACTAGAAAAAACAAGCAACACAAAACATATTTCGAAGCTAGGTACATGTAAGTAGGTACCAAAATCACAGTTCATAGGAACTAAACGGTTTTGAGCATAACAGATCCTAAAACTAAAAAACAAAAGGAATATTACTGATACTCAAATATAGGTACAACGTAAATAGCTAGTAAAATCGCATTTAATTTAAAATTTGTGAAGTGTCTAAATTAATGTTTCTTTGTAAACATTCTTTTAGCAGCTTATTTCTTTCTTCAAGTATATCATTTTTTCTCTGTTTTTCTGCCAATTTCTTCTCTTCTAATTCAAGCCTTTTTTTATAATATTCACCTCTGTCTGATCTGATTTCTTTTAGAAGAGTACTTTTGAGACTTTTATTAGATTTATTTGAGGTTTTATTGGTTATTATTCTTTTTCTTTTTTGTGTAACTGCAGAGCTTTGTGGCTGGTGGCTGGTAGTGGGTTCTTCATCCTCCACATCTAAAATCATAAATACAAATTATGCAAAATCATCAAATTACATTATATTTTTTTACAAGATGCATTGGAAATTTTCTTAAAAAATGGTTTAGTTGAGGCTTCCTAAAGTTGCCACTTTACATGTTTAGTAAGAAAAAGTAAGCGCGAATTGTATCAAAAATGTTTAAATAATTATTTTTTCACCTACCTTCTGAAATAGTTTCCACTATAATTTCATGCTCGGGAGTCCTAAGGTGTGAAACAGTTTCCGAACTTAGTAGCTTTGTGGGATTAATATTTTTTTTCTGTCCCAAGATTGTATGCATAACCTCAGCATATTCAAAATATTGTCGGCCCCGTCCTGTTTGTTTGCTGTTGTCAATATATTTTTTGTACCCCCGTTCCAGAACCTTCCATCTATTTTCACAATTGCCAGTTGTTACCTTTATTTTTAAAACTATTTGCAACTCTTTTGCAATTTCTTCAAACATTTTTTTGAAACTTTTTATATTTAGAGATCCTACTTGGGACCTATATTTCTTATAAAGTTCTAAAAATAATAAAGTATTTTGGTGATTCCACCTAAATGGAACATCCACAGCATTTTCCTCGGTTTGGCCACTGATAGAAGTGATAGATGATGTATTAAAATGTAAAAACTGGGACAACCCTAAAAAACATATTTATTTCATATCTTTGTGTAAATGCTAAACTTTACCTTCCTCATAATTCATATTTTTCCCTCAAATCCTCAAAAATAATACACAACGACGAGAAAACAAAAACAAACAATCCAAAAAGTAGGTTAAGGACAACAGTGTACGCATGACAGCAGACAGATGTGACACGACGTTCGAAATCCGTTCGCGGTCCGAATAAATCTCGAACCGATTATGAATCGCGCCTGCGCACGTCGTTCATTATTTTAAATTCCTAACTGATCCCGAACGCGTTCAGAACTGGTACCGCGAACAAAGCTATTGTGAGTTAATCGAAAGAATGGCTGGTTTATTGGGAGACTCTATCTGCCAGAAATCAAGAAATGTCATCAAGTACATGTCATTATTGCAAAGATTGAGGAATGAGTTTGAAGAGAGAATCATAAACTTCAAATTACAAATGTTCCAAAATCCGTTTGAAGTTGAAATTGATGTTGCTGGGCTGAACTTACAGATGGAATTGATTGAATTGCAAAGTGACTCTCTTCTGAAGAACAGTAAACAACTAAAAGCTTGAATTAACTTTCACTGTTTATTCGTAAAATACTTTAAATGTAATGACGACCGTTTCGCTATAGAACTAGCATCGTCAGATTGACATATTCTGACGTTTCGTTTCGTGGCAACCATATTCAACTTTTTTTTAATAGATACGACTTTGGGTTTTTAAATATGAACCTGAGTTTTTTATTACGGATTTTAAGAGGTTTTGAGGTGATTTTTGTTTGTAATTTATCGAAAATTAGTTTTCTGTCTCTCTTTAACACATTACTCTTATCAAGAATATCGCAATCCTTCGGAGTCGCTCGTAATCCCTTGAATTCTCTCGCAATCACTCGAAATACCGTGTTTTTCGCAATCTTGTCACAAATTTTACCCTAGTAATTACCCCCTCGCCCAAATCTAACCAAATTACCTCTTCAACGAATATCTTTATTTGGTAGTACGGCTTCAGAATAGCATATACATTTTCAAACTCAAATCGCTTACAATTAATTAACTTTAAGGACGGCCTATTTATTGTGTATAACCAATCACGGTTTAAATAATAATAAATTTGAAATCAGTTAAACAGTTGTCCACGCCCACATCTTTAATGTTTGCAGCATAAGGTATTTTATTGACAATTTGCTGTCCCTCTGTCCCTTGTAAATAAACTTAATCCCCAAAAACCATATAATGTAGGCGTTTAAAGGGCATTTTTATAACTTCGGTAGGTAAGCGAAATTCACATTTAACATGTATATGCTATTCTAAAGCCGACTGTACATATATTTGCGAGCAGCTTTTTTCTCGCATGAAATACACTCCGCCAAAAAAGTATCGCATCACCTATAAAACTACAAATATTGTATTAAAAATAATTTAAAATATGATTTTTTTACTGTTGTTTCTTTTGGTTTTTTAAGTAAGCAATAAGTATCTAAAGAAAAATGCAGAATGTACGAAAAACAGAGGGTTTATTTAATTTTTTTCATAAATTAGAAGTAAGCGCATAAACAGCATTGATTTAAAATAACTAAAAATTAAAAGTAATGGTAATTTAGTAAGACGTATTGCCTCCTCTAGCTCTTATAACATCTGGACAACGTTGTGGCATACATCCAATTAATCTTCTCAGATAATCTTGATCAATATTATCCCATTCTATGGTTAACAACCGTTGCAGGTCCTGAAGATTAGCTGGTGTCACATTACCGGATCTCTTTCTGTAAAGATAGTCCCAAACATGTTCTATTGGATTTAAGTCCGGGCTGCGCGCTGGCCAATCTAAAACTTGTAAATTTACCTCTTGAAGGTACTCTGTAACGATTCTTGCGACGTGTGGGCGTGCATTGTCATGCATTAAAACGAAGTCTTCACCAATAAATGGAGCGTAAGGAACAACATGCATCTCCAAAATTTCTCTTATGTACCTATCAGCAGTTAAGGATTCTCCATCTAGCTGTACCAATTCGGTTCGACCCCTTAAAGATATTCCGCCACAGAGCATAATCGATCCTCCTCCAAAGTTTGTCGCCGGTCTTAGGTTGCATTGAAAATAACACTCGCCATCTCGTCTATAAACTGGTATTCTTCGATCCGAAGTGTATAAACAAAATCTTGACTCATCCGTAAAGAGTATGTTACCCCAATCGTCGATATTCCAGTTTACGTGCTCTCTTGCAAATGTTAGTCGTGCTATACGGTGTTCCCTTGTAAGTCTCGGGGCAGTGGCAGCTACTCTGGTCCTAATTCCAGACTGTCTTAAGATGTGCCTAACAGTTTCTGAAGACACACGTACATATCGAGTCTCGGCTAAGTCATGTTGAAGTTGACTTGCAGTCACATGTCTTCGACGCAAAGCCTGAAGGACTAAAAATCTATTATCTACATGCGTAGTTGCTCTTGGCCGACTTGTTACAGCTCGTCTTTCATAAAGACCAGTCTCTCGGTACCTTACTACCACTCGTGATACTGTCGACTGATTTACACCCACTAAATTTGCCATATATCTCTGACTCCTTCCATCTTCAATGAGGGAAATTATTCTAACCACTTGATCCCTCGTTAAATTTAAATTTATATTGTGACGACTTTCCATACTCGATATTTAATACAAAATTTTAATTTAAACGCAAACTGTATACTCTTTACCAAAGTAAAATAAAGACTGATAATATAAAAACTAGACAAAATAGCTTTTTTTTCTTAAACAGTAAGCTGTATTTACAAATTTTATTTTAATATTTATTCTAGCCTTAATATTCTTAAGGGCTATAAAGAAATAATTTAAATTAACCAAATGCGGTAATAAATATTTGTAATTTTATAAGTGATGCGATACTTTTTTGGCGGAGTGTATAATAAACGAAAACGAGATAGTCTTTATCGGACAATCATCTGACAGGCATTCAGTACATAGCTACTTCTTAAATACTATCTAACATAGATACACTGTGCAAAGAGAAAAAATGTCAATGGTAATAAGGTTTTCCTACGACCACATATGAAAGTGCTAGTTTGCACACTTATTTGTACTTAAGAAAGTAGCTAATATCAATACACGTATTGAAAAGTACAATAAATGTCAAATTAATACTATTATTTATATATAATATAAATGTATAAGTTGCATTATCTATGCCACCAAAAATAAACTTACCTAGGTACCTATAAATGCAATAGGGGTGATTGGCGCATAAAACAGGAGTAAAACGTAAATGAAAATGTTCAAAATAGGTACTTTACTAACACATAACATTTCTCAAGTTCCAATTAATTTCACCAACTGACCATTTTTACTTTTAAATTTTATAGATCCCACAAAAAAAATTAATATGTCATTTAGCTAATAAAGAATTTTGATGTGAATTCCTGAGAAAGGCGGTTATTTGATTTTAAATAATTATATTTCCATGCAATATATATAAACTCGTTTAAATCCTAATTTTTAACATGAGGAAGAAAAAAAAATTAAATGGTCCTTGCTTTGACATTTATGTGTTTTTACTATTGATAAATTTGGCGTAAATGTCACAGATCATAGAACTATATTTTTTTACTTTTCAATACGTGTATTGATATTAGCTACTTTCTTAAGTACAAATAAGTGTGCAATCTAGCACTTTCATATGTGGTCGTAGGAAAAATTAATTTTATAAATAAATTTAAAATTTTTATTATTATAACAAATATTGGGGTCATAGCATTGAGTAATAAAGTAATAAGAGGCGCAACCTTATGGACTGATTTGGCTATCCGCCTGCCCTCCGACATATAGATGGCCATAATCAGGCATGTGAATTTTGCTCCCCGAGAAAATTTAGTTGCACTCTGACAGTAGAAGAGAGTGAACGACGGAGCTGTGCCACGAGGCATCAGGCATTTACAGGGCGAACTTTCTCGATGACAAATTAGACGTTATAAAATTATAAAAAAATCTGGAAATTTGTAGATTATTATTTTTAAACATTTGTATAAATTTGATTACTTATTTCAATTTCTGAATTCACATCTTTGATAAAATCAAACAGATTAAGAATGGTATGGTTAACTGTATCAGTAAACTATAAAGCATTGAGTAATAAGATGAATTCTTTTAATAATTAATGGTGTAGGAAATTGTGAGTTTCTAAATAAAACTTTGGTGTTCAATACCTCTTAATGGGATGCACACAGGAGGTTTTATACTTTTGTATTGTACACGTTTTCTAATAATATACCAGGGCGGCTACTTTAATTGATAATTTTTATTATACATGCCGCTTAACCCTAGAATAATATGATTTAAACATTAATGCTAATACATCGTAATTTTTACGACGTTATATATTTAAGCGCATTTTGAACTGTCAATTAATGTATTTTTACTACGACGGGAAAAAATGAGATATTTTATCTCTGATAACAGGTAACAAAATGTCACTTTTTATAAAATTACTTTTTTCCGGATATACATAAAAATAAAGGTAAAAAGCTAATTTTAGAATATTTTCTTATACAAAAGATACATTTCGATTATATCAAAAGTACAATTATTAAATGTGCATTGCATGTATGACATTGCTTCAACTATTCGCTACAACAGTCGAAATTTCTTGTATTGAAATTATGTTTAATTCAACTATAATTGTAAAAGTGAAAACTTTAATTAAATATCAAAATTTGAAGTTGACAGATAAAATAATTTAGATTCAAGAATTTTTTTCAATATTAAATCGTCGTTTTTCCCGCCATAGAAAAAAATTGTGTATTATACCTATATTGGAAAAACATAAGATAATAGCTCTCGGGACAATACAACCTCGAGCTAAAATCTAATACTTTTCCCTGGAATAATAAATAACTATTATTAGCTACGAATAAAAAAAATAGTATATTGTGTATCTAGGAGTAAAAGCGATACATTCCCGGACGACAATGCCGAGGCCAACAAACATTGGAGTCTGGGAATGTGCTTTTACTCCGAGGTGCACATACTATTTTTTCTGAAATCACACTAAATATTGCGATTTTCTATTTAAAATTGTGTACTTTCCTAAATCGTCAATGTGACAACTACAAACCCAAAAAATCACAAGTTTTGAGCATATTGAAACCTTTATTAATCATTGAACGACGTAGAAGATTGGGAATCTAAACTTTTAATTAAAATACCTGATGATAAAACTAATAAACCGAGGTCTTTTGTAATAAATGAGACATATATACCCTTTTATAGAAAATATGTAGCAAGGGAGACAGATTTTTCTAGGCCTAGACCGGAAATATTTTTCTCGTACAGTACGGGAAAGTTCGGTCCGGCCGGAATTTTCAGAACTTTTTGAAAATGTTTAAGTTTTAAATTTTTAATAAAATTTAAATTCAAATATATGCAAAAATAAAGAAAATAGAAAAAATAGATAGGCCGAAACTAGTTGCTGCTTTTTAATAAAAATAAAATTTTGTGACATTGATTTTGATATTTTTCTTCGTTTAAAATATTTTAAGTTTTTGAATTGGTACCTACTTACCTATTGTCGAGCTTATTGTTTAAGTCGTTAATTAATCACAAATAATTTTTTTTTGGACAAAATATTTTATTTCCAAAAATTAAAAAACATAAATAGGAAATAAAAACATTATTAACAGCCAAATTCTAACAGCTAAATTCCCTGTCACGGATAAGTCTTATAAGTAGGTATAGACTAAGTGGGTATACATGAAAAATTACAGTGAGAAACTTAGTATTCATAATTTATTTTTTCGAGATTATGGTGAATAAACAAGATACTGTAGCTAATTTAAAAAATAGATAAATCAGCCTCAATATTTTTAATGATTTAAATATAAAGGTAGGCATGCACATACATTTTAAATTTAGGTCCCGATCCGGCAGGAATTCCGGCGATCCGGTCCGGCCAGCAGCCGGAACACCGGTTTCGGCCGGATCGGCAAAATATCCGATCCGGTACATCCCTATTCAAGAGTAAGCAGGCACTTCCAGTTCTGTACTGATTACAGAAGGCATTTTTCTGTATTAATTTTGGAACAAGTTTGCACTAGCCTTTTAAAACGACAAAATATGTTTTTTAACGAGTACAACTAGTAAAAAAAGTTGGTAAATCAGTACAGAATAGGAAGTAGGTACCCGTTGACTTTTTAACCGAAATCATTGCTACCTTGAAAACGGGGATTTCAATTTTTTACTGATTTTAGCGAATTTGTGCTTAATATTTGGGTACTTTGTAGGGAACTATGGGTGCAAGTTGGTACAACGTTCAAAATAATGAATTTCGAAATTTTTGAACTATTCCAAAAAAAAAAATGGTTTTTTCGAGTATCTTTTGTATTGTTTTTAAATTCTTTTTCAGAATAAAGAATTTTAAACAATGGGTTGCTAACTTTATACACATCAATTTAACTAAAATATTTATAGAGTATTTAGTAAATGCAAATGCAATGGATAAGTACCTATGATTGAAAAAAAATATCGGGGTGAAGTTAAGCTCCTAGCTCCTACCGTAGAACTACGACAACCAACACATTTGGCAACAGCGCATAAAAATCCACTGTGCATTCAAACTCCACCACCAAATTGTATGTAAAATTGAACGCTTGCGCATTATAATAGGTACATTCAAATACGGGGGAACAATGATAATTAGTGGTTGATAAAAAACAAAGTTAATTTAAATGAAAACAAAAATATAAAATGTAATAAAATATTATTTAACTTCTAACATATGTTCCTAGTGTGTTAACAATTAAGTATAAGTGAATTTTTAACGCAAATTCGGATATTTCCTTTGGAGCTGGTGGGTAAATGAAGAAAGATGTCCATCAATGAAATTTTGCACAATGGTAGAAAAAATAATTATTTTTCATCTGGTATATTCAAAAGTTAAGTGGGTTAAAAATGAATTTACCCACCAGCCCCAAAGGAAATATCCGAATTTGCGTTAAAAATTCACTTATAATCCACGTTTTACCTACTCGGAACGTTTGTAAGTAACTTTTGAATATACCAGATTAAAGAGAATTGTTTTTTCTACCTGTTAAAAATTTCAATCATAGATATCTTCACCAGCTCCAATGGAAGAATCAATAATATCTTTTGTTTAATATTAATTCAATGATTTTCAATGTTTTAATTATTGGTAAAGATTTTTATTAGGGATGCACTGGAATTCCGGCGGTACCACTAAATCCGGCCGATCCGGCCGGATCGCCTTTGTGATCCGGCCGGAATTTTCGGAACTTTGAAAATGTTTAAGTTTTAAATTTTTAATATAATTTAAATTCAAATATATGCAAAAATAAAGAAAATAGAGAAACTAGATAAGCCGAAACTAGTTGCTGTTTTTTAATAAAAATAAAATTTTTGACATTTATTTTGATATTTTTCTTCGTTTAAAATATTTTAAGTGTTTTAATTGGTACCTACTTACCTATTGTCGAGCTTATTGTTTAAGTCGTTAATTAATCACAAATAATTTTTTTTTGGACAAAATATTTTATTTCCAAAAATTAAAAAACATAAATAGGAACTAAAAACATAACCTATTAACAGCCAAATTCTAACAGCTAAATTCCCTATCACGGATAAGTCTTATAAGTATGGTATAGATTAAGTGGGTATATATGAAAAATTACAGTGAGAAACTCAGTATTCATAATTTATTTTTTTCGAGATTTTTTTGAGATTATGGTGAATAAACAAGATACTGTAGCTAATTTAAAAAATAGATAAAACAGCCACAATATTTTTAATGATTTAAATATAAAAGTAGGCATCCACATACATTTTAAATTTAGTTCCCGATCCGGCCGGAATTCCGGCGATCCGGTCCGGTCAGCAGCCGGAATTCCGGTTCCGGCCGGATCGGCGAAATATCCGATCCGGTGCATCCCTAATTTTTATGACTTTTTTTATGACCGATCTTTTTTAGTATTATACAGGGTGTCCCGAAAAGAATGGTCATAAATTATACCACAGATTCTGGGGTCAAAAATATGTTGATTGAACCCCACTTACCTATACCTTACCTATAGTGCACACAAAAAAAAGTTACAGGGTGCTAAAGTTAAAAACTTAAATATTTTTTTTTATACTTTGCACTTATAAAAATCTTCATTATAAAACGCATTTGCGTATCGTAATGTAACTTTTACGCACGCAAATTTTTGTTTTAAATGGTTGGCGACATGAGTGAAGTATCTAATGACAAGACTATTGACAATGACATTTGTGGCTAATAGCAATTTATTAATTTTATATTGTTCTTTAAGAAAGTATTTTTCGAATATGAATATCATTTTTTACTTATATAATATATTATTAGTGGTGTATTAGTCATTTTAAAAGATTTTAAAACATTAACATTTCATAATTAAAATGTCAAAACTGTCAAATGATATAAATTACACAGTTGTATGCGCCAATCACCCCTAGCGGTAAACATTTAACAATCCAATTCAACGACCAGTGTGTAACCGACCTTTGTATGAAACACATCGTAAAATATGTAAAATTAAACCAAGTACCTACAGAATAAATTCAGCACATACATAATATCTACACAGGGTTTTATTATCCCATTATACATGGTCCTTCGAAACGGATTATTCATCTCAATAATTGCAACAATTCAACTGTTACATTGCAAATATCAATTATTGAGAATTTACACGTGCCGGCAGCCGACATCTTTTCAAGTCCAGCGTTCAGAAGTACAGTCGCCCAGTTCAGACGACAGCGATTCAACGTCCAAAGATCGAGCTTTCTTTAGCCGAGCATCCAGTTCGACGATCGACGCCAGCATTGGAATTCGTTACACATCATAGCTAGCGAAGCGTTCAAGAACATATTCAACGGTACAATAAGGGTGAGCTTTCCTTATCTTACTATCCTTAACCTTACTCGATTTAAACAAGGAATTTATACGTTACAATTTACAGTTCTTTATACAAATAAATAAATAATTTGCATGTTTAATATGGAAACGTCAAAAGAATTAAGAAAATTTCGTATTAAACGGGGAGGTTTAAAAGCGCGTTTAACTAACTTTCAAACTTATGTTGATAAATGCATTTTACACATAGATTCAGTGAATATTAGGGAACTTAAAAATAGAGTTACATCTATTGAGGGTTTGCTAAATGAATTTCTAGAGCTGCAACTTGAAATTGAATATTTAATTAAAGACGATGAAATAGAAACCGAAGTAAATGTTCGTGAAAATTTCGAAAATGATTTTCATTCAATAGTTTCGCGTGCACAAAACTTAATATCCGAAAATGATTCAGACCAAAAAAGCGATATTCAAAGTGTAAATTTAAACAATAATGCAAATTATCAGATTCAGAATCATAGTAATTATACAGAAGTTAAATTACCTTCAATAAATTTACCAACTTTTTCGGGTGAAGCAAGTGATTGGTTACAGTTTAGAGATTCATTTGATAGTTTAATCAATAACAACAATCAAATTAGCAATGTACAGCGTTTTCATTATTTAAAACGTGCTTTAAAAGGCGAAGCTTTTGAGGTAGTAGCAAATATTCAAGTTACAAATGATAATTTCAATATTGCATGGGATTTATTATGTGAACAATTTACAGACAAAAGAGCATTATTACACGTGCATACCAAGGCTTTATTTGAAATTGAGCCAATAAAACAAGAGTCTTCAAAAAATCTAAGCCATCTGGTAGATCATGTAAAAATGCACTTAAGGTCTTTACAAGCATTAGGAGAACCCACAGAGTCATGGGATACTCTAATTACATATTTAATATTTACAAAATTAGACCCAATCACAGTCAGGGAATGGGAATCAAAGGACTTTTCAAACAATTCACCCAAATTAGATGATTTACTTTTATTTTTAAAACAAAAATCTAAAATGCTTAACAAAATGGGTGACAACAATACAGAGACAAATTCAGGCCGAAACGCAAGAGTGCAGTCTTCCAAATTACAGACAGGGACTAAACCAAAATTCAATTCTTATAATCAAAAAGCTTTTCATACTTCAAATCGTTTATGTTCTGTTTGCAATGCACCAAATCACAGAATTTACACGTGTACAAAATTCTTAAAACTAACTATTCCAGAAAGAATTGATTTAGTTAACAAACACAATCTTTGCATAAATTGCCTAAATCCTGGGCATCAAGTAAACAATTGTAATTTCGGACACTGTAAAAAATGTGTAGTAAAACACCACTCCCTATTACATTCTGTACAATTTGATACAGTAGCTTCTACTTCACAGCAATCTTTAGCCACATTCAATTTAAGTTCAAAGCAAGTACTGCTATCAACCGTTGTGTTAGAGGTAGTTGATGAAAGCGGATACCGACAAAATTGCAGAGCTCTTTTAGACCCAGGAAGCCAGTCTAACTTCATTACTTCAAATTTCTGCAAAAAGCTCGGAATAACACTCAGTCCGATAAACATTACAATTTCAGGTGCCTTCAAGGTAGAATCCAAAATTCAGTCAGTTTGCAAAATTCAAATCATGTCCAAGCACACTCCATTCACAGCTCCTTTAGTATGTTTAGTCACTCCAGAAATATGTGACGTCGTACCTGAAGCTCCAGTAGATCTCCTTTCACTTTCAATCCCTACAAAGCACAAATTGGCAGATCCTAAATTTCACATCCCTCAACAGATCGATCTTCTAATAGGCTCTGATCTATTCTGGGAATCATTATGCATTGGACAGGTCCGTCTTAAGCCTTCAGGTCCCTTCCTTCACAAAACTAAATTCGGTTGGATAGTAGGCGGACCACTTATCAAACCCAATTTAGGAAAACATTTCAGCCCTAATTCCTTTGAAATTAATTCAAAAAACTTAAGTATACAAACCCAACTTACCCGCTTTTGGGAAATTGAGGAATGCTCAGAAACCATTCATTCTCCAGAAGAAAGGGCTAGCGACAATCATTTCATTTCAACACATTACAGGGATGACGATGGTCGTTTCGTTGTTTCAATTCCTCTAAAGGAACCTATTTGCAAACTAGGTGACTCAAGGTCAACAGCTCTTCGACGGTTTTACAATCTTGAACGCAAATTGGAGAAAAACCCAGAATTAAGAGAGTCATACATTGCATTCATGAGAGAGTATGAAACCCTTGGTCATATGTCCAAGGTGGAAGAATCTGACAATATTATTCAATTTTTCTTGCCACATCATGGGGTACAAAAGGCTGATTCACTCACTACCAAACTTCGAGTGGTATTTGATGGATCATGCTCTACATCTTCAGGCTGGTCATTAAATGATTTACAAATGGTCGGTCCAACAATTCAAAGCGAATTATTTCATATATTACTTCGATTCAGGCAACATAGGTATGTAGTTTCAGCCGATATATGCAAAATGTATCGACAGATTTTGGTTAACCCTTCCCAACGAAATCTTCAACAGATATTTTGGAGAGAAAATCCTTCAGACAATTTATCAGTATTCCAACTTAATACAGTTACATACGGTACTTCTTCAGCTCCTTTTCTTGCTATAAGATCTGTCTTTCAACTTTCTTTAGAAAACATCAAAATACATCCAGTAGCTTCTAAGATTATTCAAGATGACTTGTATGTTGACGACCTACTTACAGGGTCCGATTCATTAACAGATTTATCCAAAAACTGCAAGGAAATATCTTCAATTCTTGCTCAAGGTTGTTTTGAACTTCGCAAATGGGTCTCTAATGATCCACAGGTTCTTATACATGTTGCGGACTCCAATGCAGAATTAAATACAATAAATCTGGGTGCAAACGAAAATACCAAAACATTGGGCATTTTTTGGTCATCAACTTCAGATGTCCTCACCTATAATTCAGAGATTTTACAACATAATTCATCCAGTCATGAAGGAAGAGTCACGAAACGTGTAATTTTATCCAGCATTTCACAAATCTTTGACCCTTTGGGCTTATTAAGTCCTTGCATTATTACAGCAAAAATTATTCTACAAAGGCTCTGGCTTGAACGACTATCCTGGGATGAATCCGTTCCTGCAGAGATTCACACGCGATGGGTAACCTTACGCGAAGAACTTAAATATTTCAATAATTTCACCGTTCCAAGGCACGTAAGATGCAATGATCCCATTCTTACGGAACTGCATACATTCTGCGATGCAAGCGAGAAGGCTTATGGTGCTTGCGCTTATATTAGATCAATTGACTATCACGGAAATGTCTATGTTAAAATACTTTGTGCCAAATCCAAGGTGTGTCCACTTAAGGTTATTACAATTCCCCGCTTAGAATTATGTGGTGCTCTAACAGCCGCTAGACTAACAGATAAAATTCAAAGGGCCTTAACCATATCATTCGATGCTATTTTTCATTGGACAGATTCAACAATCGTACTTGGGTGGATAAATATGTCATCTTCCTCACTTAAAACCTTTGTTGCAAATCGAATCTCAGAAATCCAATGTAAAACTATACCCACCAATTGGCACCATGTAAATTCAACCTCTAATCCTGCAGACCTGCTATCACGAGGTATTAATCCTATTTCTTTAATCTCATCCACACTATGGTGGCAAGGACCAGAATGGCTTTCACTTTCTTCAGAAAGCTGGCCCCATGCAACAATTCCACAGGAAACAAACTTTCCTGATGTAAAAACTCCTCAAACCCTACAAACCGTGACAAGGCAAGCATCTGTCATAAATATTGAAAGATTTTCAAATTTCTCTAGGCTACATCGATGCATGGCGTTTTGTTGGCGCTTTATTCACAACCTTAAACCGGGTACTAGCAAGTTAAATGGCCCATTAAGGAAGGAAGAACTTTCACTTGCACTTGAAACCCTTATTAAAATAGTGCAAGCAGAACACTTCAGTTCAGAAATAAAAATCTTAACAAGTACTAATCCAGTATTAAAGAAGGGAAATCTTCAATCTCTTTCCCCTTTCATCGACAATGCTGGTATCCTAAGAGTCGGTGGCAGACTCAAACATTCAATATTTTCATATGAAAAACGACATCCAATTCTACTCCCACAGAATTCTCAATTTACTAAGGTATATTTTATTCATGAACACAAGAGACTGCTTCACGCAGGCCCCAATCAATTATTATCCACCGTCAGAGAGACTTTTTGGCCAATTTCAGGACGAAACATTGCCCGAAAAACGGTACATAACTGCACGATATGTTTTAAAGCAAAACCTTTATTTCAAAACCCAATAATGGGAGACCTTCCCAAAGAACGAATTGTTCCGACCTTTCCATTTCACTCAACAGGTATTGATTACGCTGGTCCCTTCATTTTAAAGGACAGAAAGGGGCGTGGATGCAAAACTTACAAGGCCTGGGTATGTCTCTTTATATGTCTTGCCACCAAGGCAATTCACCTTGAAATAGCTACCAGTCTTACATCCGAAACATTCATTGCCTGCCTTAAACGCTTCATAGCTAGACGAGGAAGACCTGTACAATTGCATTCAGATAACGGCACCAACTTTACAGGTGCAAAAGGCGAATTAGACGAAATTTCAAATTTTTTATTCAATAACAATTCCGAGCTAGCTTCATTTTGCGCCAATGACGGAATTAAATGGAAATTCATTCCGGCAAACTCTCCACATTTCGGGGGATTGTGGGAAGCTGGTGTTAGGTCAATGAAGGTTCACTTGCGGCGAGTAATGAAAAACATAACCCTTGTTTTTGAAGAATTTCAAACTCTCCTTGTTCAAGTCGAGGCAATACTAAATTCCCGACCTTTATCACCCCTTAGTCCCAATCCAAATGATTTTAATCCAATCACTCCCGCTCATTTTCTCATCGGACGATCATTAACGTCGTTACCCGAACCTGATTTAAGGGACGTACCTGTAAATCGATTGTCCCGATATCAACATCTTCAAATGATGCAACAACATTTATGGCATAGGTGGTCAAAGGAATACATGGGAGAGCTACAACAACGCCAGAAGTGGTTCTCTGCCCAATCATCCAATGTCGAAGTAGGACAACTAGTCCTAATCAAGGACATGAACTCTCAACCATTAGCGTGGCCGTTAGGCCGAATCATTAACACACACCCTGGTCAAGATGGAGTTGTGCGTGTAGTGACAGTAAAAACTGTGCGCGGAGAGTATCGTCGTGCTGTTAGAAATATAGCTCCCTTACCGATAACGGAAAAATAAACATTTTAAGGAATGAACTACTATTATTATTAATATTTTATTTACTTTTTATATTACTGATTACAATGTACCTATTTTTATTTTCTGTGTAAAATTTGAAATGCATTTCAAGGCGGGGGGCATGTATGCGCCAATCACCCCTAGCGGTAAACATTTAACAATCCAATTCAACGACCAGTGTGTAACCGACCTTTGTATGAAACACATCGTAAAATATGTAAAATTAAACCAAGTACCTACAGAATAAATTCAGCACATACATAATATCTACACAGGGTTTTATTATCCCATTATACAACAGTGCTACCGACATACTTTTTAAAATCAAAATTTTCGTAATTACATAAAAATAATAAATAAATTTAAACAATGATAAAATGGCAAAATATAAAAAATATTATAAACAACTTATTTCATATGGCTGTTGTGGCACTCGTTCTTTAAAAAAACTCATCGCTTCGCGATTCGTTTTTTAAACTTGAACTCGTGTCATAACAGAATTCCATATGAAATGCGTTGTTTAATATACTATTTTAACATTACTCTAAAACGGTTTAACGTTAATGTATGAAAATGTATAGGAAATACTAGTAGAGAATACCCAATAAATTGGAAACAGTTGCATTCAATTATTTTGATTTATTATGGATTATGTAACTTTTTTTGCGTGCACTATTGTATTTAGGTAAGAGGGGTTCAATCAACATATTTTTGACCCCAGAATCTGTGGTATAATTTATGACCATTCTTTTCAGGACACTCTGTATAAATATTAATACAAAGACTTATTTGTATAAAGTTATAATTTATTTTAAATATTATGATAACTCCCTCGTAACTGGCGGACGGAATATATAGCGGAGCGGAGTTGCCAAATCAATTTTACCGTTTTGAAGCCAGGAGCCCATTCCTCCCACGTAAAAAATTTGATTATTCTTACGAACAATTTATTGAGCAATTTGTTCTTTAAATTGTACAACAAACATGAAGAAAATTTAAATTGTGATTAGTGATTGTTCTAATTAAATAAACATAAGCTATTTGTTTGATTATGTGGTCTATAGACTTTAGATTTCGACATAAAAATATGTCATTTCAAATTGATTTTGACTTAAAAACAAAAATTAATTAAACTTAAATATAAAATTGGTTGCAGAAAAAAGCATATAATTAACTTTGTGCACATAAGTAAATTTACTAAATGTATGCATTTATTCAAAATAATAAGAAAAAAATCGCTTACACACTTAAAATTACATGTAATTTATTGTACTATCCCTTGCTTTGTGGAAGTCTATCATACAAAGAACACAAAACAAATAATGTAACATGTGTTTTTCAATCAGAATTGCTCATAGGGTGAGGATAAACCTGAAACTTGTTTCATTTTTGAAACTTTTTTGGCTAAAAACAGGAAAAGTTTTAGGTAAAAAAAGGTTTAAGGTTTTTTATTTTATTTAGCTGGTAATAAAAAAAGTAAATGTGACTTATTTGCACCACTTTCTTTTCTTTTATGTAAATCTGTCATGAGCATTATCTCATGCCTAGTGACTGAAAAAAAGTCTGGATAACCTTGAATGTTATCTTTGAATTTAAAGTTGAATACTATTGGTTTAAATAAAAGCTTATTAAAAGAAAAACATCCCAAGGCCCTTTATTATCTTCATAAATGGATATAAATCTCATTTCACTATGGTGACAAGCCAATGGTGTCATGAGAACCCTGTTATTATATAAGCCAGCCATCACTAATGCATAATCTTTTAAATCAAACATAAAAATGGATTTAGAAAATGTGAACTTTCCCCACTTAATTCAAATAAAATTGTGCTCAACCCCCCAAAAATACATTAAACACAAACATACTACTACACAAAGATTAAATAAAAATATTACACAAAGGGATATAAAATCCTTGATAAAATTAACCAAAAAACTTATAAACTAAGTAAAACTACAATTGGAGTGTTTTAGCTTAAATACAGAAGTTACCATAAATAAAATTTATTCATCAGAACTGCCAATGGTACCAAAAAAAGGAGTTTAGAAAGAAGCAAAGAAAATTCTGTGGTTCAAAGATTGGCCTAACCATAGAATCTGGAGTGAATAATAATAAAACACAAACAAGAATGATATTATTGATGTGAGCCTGACAAATTTATTAACTAATTCTGTTATTAATTCCATAGAAATTAAATATCCTCTTTTTACAGATATATTGGACCTATTCATACACTTTAATATCATTAGCTTAACTCATACAATCCAGAAAATCTCAGACCCAAATTCTGCATAAAATGAAATAAATAGATGTACCTGAAACACTGCAAGAACTATCTAACATGGTAAAAAAAACAATTAAATGAAACCATAAAAATATGCATTTGATAATCACCCAACATATCTTGGTGTTATCTGATGTGTTCTCTTATAAAAAGAAAACGGGAAATGCCCAAGTTAAATTTTCAGTGACAAATGGAGAAAATATTGATTTAAACATAAAAAGAAAACATGAAAAACAAGACATTCATAAAAAGAAGAGAGGAAGTGGTGCAAGGAAGAACAGCTACAAAATAGAAACTACATCATAAATTTTAAAAAAGGTCCATGTGTTTTGTGTAAACAAAATTCAAATAGCTGCACTAAAGAGGATAAACAGAGATTGAAATGTAATTAATGTTAGGGTTTTTCTTTTTAATGGATTTTTAGAGATAGGTGTTAAAGTTTAAACAGAACTACAATTTCATACTTATTAAGGATTAATGATTCTGTCTTAATATTCTGATGTAAATTTTTTATTTCCAAGTCCATATTTTTATAATTTTAATCAAAATTACTTTTAGTTATTCAACAATTGCTGGTGTTTATTGAAATATTTGATGTTTCTCTAAAAACTCTATTATGGATTTGAATGCATAATTAGCAATTTCAATATAATTCGGCTTTCTACTTAAATTTGATCATATATTTTTAAATCTTTAATTTTAATTTTAAGGACAATCAAATAGTAACCCCCTGGAAGAGCATTTCTTTAAATTCGAAGAAATTATAAGAGAACTAAGAGGTGTAGGTGCAACTCTCCAAGAACTAGATATTGTGTCACATTTACTATTAACGTTGCTGTCTATGTATGATAATATGGTAACTGCTTTGGAAACAATGGATCCATCACAACTAACGTTGGAGTTTGTCAAAGGGAAATTGTTAGACCAAGAAATTAAAAAATTAAATGTTGGTAACTTAAGTGAACCAGAAGGTGCGTATTCGGGATATCGCAATAAACCTAACAAATCAGGATATTGCTTTATGATGATATTCGGTTCAACAGTGTCTTGGAACACAAAGAAACAAATACCGAAAACCGTTTACACTACCACTACACCAACACACACTTTTATATGCCTGACGCGCGTTTCGATAACCAAGTTATCTTCTTCAGAAACCAAGTTATCTTCATCAGAGACCGAAGGTAAACTGAAGAAGATAACTTGGTTATCGAGACGCGCGTCAGGCATATAAAAGTGTGTGTTGGTGTAGTGGTAGTGTAAACGGTTTTCGGTTTCAGTTTCGCCAACGGTTAAATTTACAATTTTTGAGGATAACCAATCCTGTATTGAACTGACTAATAAATTTGAACATAAAAGACTGAAAAATATTGACATTAAGTATAACTTTATTAGAGACTTGATTAAATCTGACATTATTTCTATTGAATACATTCCTACAGGTGATCAATTCACTGACATTTTAACTAAAAATTTATCTGGGAAGTTTTTCCAGAAACTTTAGGATTAAGGTCTTTATAAATTTGCACTTTGTTGCTTGAAATATGTTCTATTTTTGTAAAATTATTTGATTGAGGGGGAGTGTTAAGGACAATCAAATAGTTAGTAATGTGTTCTGTATCTTAGACATATTTTGGTTGTATCTATGCTTTTTGTATAATGTCATAATATGTCGTTGTAGACGTAATCTGAATATCGGCGTTATTATAACTTTTGTACGTTTTATATTAAATACTTTGTTGCTGGTCACACTGTTTGCTTTAACGACTGCTAACATATTTGAGCTAATGTTTCCACTTGATTATAGAAATAATGCAGAAATTTTTTATAATGAAGTTTTTCCTGATTTTTTTTGCCACTTTTTATATATTACTTTTTGGGAGTACCTCATACATAAACTTATATAATAAATCAAGTTATAAAGATATTGAAAATAATATTAAATATCTGTATAAATAAATTAAACATGATTTATAAATAAAAATGTGTTGTAAGTATGGTGTATAAATATTTAATTTCTCCCAATTGATCAAATACAGAAGCAGAATAAATCTCTTAAATGCCCTAACACATAAAATACAATACAAAAGCCTCGACTCGTCCACTTTTTGCGTGTAATTATAAAAGTACAGTCTGTCCAAAAGACCAAGCATCTCGCAGTTGTCATAGCGACGCGCTGCGATCATGGTACAGTTACGGCATGATTTCGCGAAACAGTCCCGTGCCGTGGTGGTGAGGCGGTGGGTGACAAGACAGGTACAGTCGGAGGGCATATCGATCGACTAATCAAGATAATTTCGCCCCTCTACTCATTTAGAATGCGTGAAAAAGCAGAGAGAAGAGAAAATATGTAATTAATATTCTCAAATCCGACCCACGTCCATCACTTATTTTAACCCCAAACGAACCTGTACATACCTACATAATATTTTATAAATACTTAAACTGCAAAATTTTTATAATACAAATTAAAAACAGCCGTTAAAAACTACTTAAATTAAATTTGTAATTATTTTTAAGTACTTACATTGGTGTTTATCTGCTAACTGAATCAGCTGGCTAGGCAAGTCCCTTCGCCTGTAAAAACACATCACTTTAGCTTCCACATTTCCCGAAGCCGTTTTATTTAATTCTTCTATACGTCTGATTTGATAAGGGGATGTCGAAGACGCCTCAAAATAGACGTAATCTATAATAAAATAAATAAACTCCAATACTACTGTAACAGGTAAACGGTATTTAGTTGCAACTAAAGCTGTTTCATAAATATATTAAGGTAATGTATAGAAATGTATTTACCTATATTATGGTAACATTATTAGATAATGATTTCATGTAAAATAATTTACTGGCTTATAGTTCATTGTTCCCGCATATTTTTACCTCGCATAAAAATAGATCTGTATTTGGTAATAATGTAGTGACAATTTTTGACACCATTAATATAACCTATCATATTTAAAAAAAATACAATCAAACTATTTTGTAATATAATTGCAACTATAACCTTCATTTTTAATAGCTTATCAATAAGCTAAATTTAATCAAATATCACACCTAGCAGACCTAATAAACACAAATATCAAAGTAATCTCCCAATAATCAAATGAAGATCATTGACATATGAAATACATTTTAAATACATCAAATCAAGAGGACATAGACAAGCACAACATAATCATAGCGCAGATGAGAATTTCCTTGTGTGAAGCCGGTTTAATTAAAAACAAAGAGGTACTAACCTCCAACTCGGTACATATTTGCAGCCATATTCACAACACTAACACTGTAATCCTTAGTTGAAACACTCCATTACAAGAACATACTCAAAAAATGTTGATATATTTCCAATGTTTATATCACTGCACGTAATACCACCATCAAGCTTTTGGACGCCATTTTCTCGTATAATATAAAACATCAAAACTGTCTGTTCTGTTCGCGTCCAAAAAGAATGAAGTTGTCTAACTAAATTGACATCAGCGCCAAAAGAAACCAAAGCGGACAGTAGTCAAAGGTTTTTAAAAACTATTTTATAGTAATTTAAATAATACAAAATGTATTACGCTATTTAAGTTTAAAGTTAAATACCTACAAACGTTTGTATTTTTATTTATAAAAAATATAAATCTTATTGTAATATTTTTTTCAAATTAATAAAAACTAATTGTAATTTTTTTTAAATGATCAAGTAAAAATTAAGTGCTTATTGTATTTAAAATTCATTTCTAAACTCTGCTCCTAATTACCTTGACTAAAGTAAAACCAAAAACTTTTATTCTCAACCTTAACATATCTAGTAGTGCTCTCTATAGGCATGTAAAAACAATAAGATTTAAAAACAATAACCTTACTTGTTTATAAAAATTCTGTGAACAGAAACCTAGATTCTGATTAAAATAAAATCTTAAAAATCGTGATCCATTTATTTATAAAATATTTTAACGCGTTCAAATTCTTTGATTAATGCTTCCTATTAATGAATGGTTTTCTATTAATCAACGATTTTATTGTATACACATGAAATCCACCATGCTGACAGTGACCTGCAATGTAGGCAACCAAACATACTTTTATCTGTAATCCGTGAGAAATATTTGTACAGTGAGCTTTATATTGTGGGTGCGTTTAACTGCATTTACCATAGGCTACTTCAATGTTGTTAATTTTCTGTTATAAAAGCATTAATTCCCAAAAATTGCAGGCACAACTCGTTAGTCACAGTTTAAATAATACGTTAACTCGTTAACTGTCATTTGTCAATTTCGTGTCAATATTGCTGGATGGATATGTCAAAAGTGCCTGACTTTATGAATAAGTCCAGGACAGAATCATACTGATATAATGATCAGAAAAACGTTAGTTTGTGAAAAGTTGTAGTTCTTATGATAAATGTTGATTTTATTAACGTTAAATGTGGCTAATGAAATAGAAGAAACTTGTTGTAAGTACATCAATTCATTGTTTTTAATAGAAATTAGCATCTCGTTTGCTTGTATCTGTATTCTAAGAATTGCGCCTTAAATTGTACATAATGTATAGTCAGTGATAAAGAAAATTATAAATATTGTGATACCTACTTCCTTCTATTTCCTTTAGTTTAAGTACTAATATATAGGAGTGGTCTTGTGTTTGTGATTTGTTCAACGAGGTGAGGCGGTATATCTGTAGACCAGTCGGTCAACATTTTTGGTATTAATTCGGTCAACTTTTAAAAGGTAAATTTAAAATCTTTATGTCTTAAATCACATTTTAATTGAATATTTATTTATATATTTGTTCCTTTTGTACTGAATTATTTAAACATATAAATAACATTAAACAATTTAAATGAACTAATAATTTATTTAGACTACAGAATACACAACTGTTTATTAATATTTTTAACTATTTTATCAAAAAAATGAACTTAATTCTCTAACAGCAGCTGTTTTGAGTAATTTTTTAGTAAAATAATCTTAAAAATGGTAAAAGAAATTAATAAACTGATAATTATTTTTTAATCAAATATGTAGGACTTCCATAAAATGAATATTAGTATCAAAGATAATTTCTCACAATAATATATATATATATATAAACATTTTATTTTTAAATTTATTGTACTAACCCTTACTTTTTGGAAGTTCATCTATTTAAGAATAATAAAAAACTCTTGGAAGTTACTTTAAATGAAGAGTTATTATTCTTAATTTTATTTTTATTTAACAATAATTACTTAAAACTTTTAATTGAAAAATAATTTTGATTTTTTTGAAATCATAAAATAGGCAAAACAGCTTTGTGCCTTTTTAATAGTAAGTATTTGATTTGTCATAAATTTTCATCAGTATTATTTATGTTGAATATGAGATTGTTATTTTTAGAAAAAGAAACAAAAAAACAGAATTAAATATATTTTTAAGTCCTATTCATTTTATTTACTTTTATTTTTTCTCATAGTTGGAAAGTACTACTATATTCAATACAATGATTGAAAATGAATTTACAAAAAATGGTCTATTACTTAAATACTTTTTTTTTTAAATGTTGCTAATATAAACAAGTGAAGATCATGAAAACAAAATTTACCATGAAAAATTTTTCAATCACTTCTCTTTGCATTTATAGTTTGTAACATGTCGATTTACATGCTATCTTACTTTAGACTAAGGTCATTACGAACCTTAAAGTTAACCCCGACACCACTATATTAGACACTTTACTCATCGATGGTGAATGCACTCTCATACAAGGCACTTTCAGTGGAAAACACCTGAAAAAAAAAACCCTTAACTGAACGCAGCCCCTAACCGAATACCAAGCAGTAAAAATTGACAGCCCTCATCTATATTTTCCGATGCTCCTAATACACCACCCTTTTTCTTGCCGAAAACCCGACGAAGTCAGTCGTCCATGTACTGCAATTTATCGTATCGTTTTGGCTGTAGCCAAAAGATACAGCCAGTAAAGCCTCGAGTAAAGCTAGGCTACAGTTAATATACAGCAAATATACTGTAATGTTTAAATATTTGTCAATAGCATAACGATTAAAATATCAACAGAAGTTGTTTAATGTAACAAAATCAAATAATTTTAATCATATTGTATTATTTTATTGTATATTTTGTGTATTTGTAAGAAAATTTTAAGTTGGAAATTATTTTATTATATAATGTATCGATATTATATCTAGTACTTAGTAGAAATTACGCGAAAATTGATTATATAATGTGTAAAAAAGGGACAGATAATGTGTAAAAAGGAGACAGATATATTTTACTATATTTTATTCTGGAATTATCGATGATAGACAAAGCGAGTATGTCTAGTCATATATATGAAAGAAAGAGATACACATACTTCTTTCCAGAAATGTCTAAACCCTAGAACAAAAAAACGAATAATCTAGAAGTTTCAAACCTATAAAAGACTGAACAGAGGTCGTTAAAAGGGAAGTTTATTATTGGAAGTCAAACAGTGAAGATCTGAGTGTGAACAGTCAATTTGAACAAACAGTTTTTAAAGTAGTTATCATAATAAAGTGTTAAATAGTGACGTTAAGAATAAAGTAAAACAATCAAAAAGTAAAATAAAGTGACAAAAAAGTGACATTACTAAGATTGAATCTAAAAGTGAAATTAAAACGTTTTTGATCGATAAAAAAGAAGAACAAAGTGTACTTACCATTATTAAAACAATAAAACGAACAGTAATCCAACAAACACTAAGGTGTATCAAATTTGAGGAACAAACAAAACACAATAATATTACACGAGAGTCCAAACGTCTAATAAGGCGACATTTTGCCAAGGTCGGAGGTTCCAAGTGTCGCTTCGTTCGTCTCCGTTTTTCATAGATCAACTACAGATTTTTCCACCAATCAGGAAGCAGGACTTTATTTCAAGGTCAGATAAAATTGTAAACTTTTAAAAATTTTTGTAGTAGTTAGTTGAATTTTATAATTTAAAAAAAAACAAAGGAATTTACTTGATATTTAATAATTAGTGTATTTGATAATCTTATTTGCCAGTACATAAACAACATTGGTTAATTTAATTTAATTCACATCAAGTAAGTTCTTTTATAATTACAAAAAGGCCTTTCTTTTTCCTTATTAAACTTCAATATTACTGTTTTAATTTAACTATTTTGTAATAAATTTATAATTATAATTGAATCAAATTTTTCATTCACATACCTAATAATCCAACTGGAAACTGGCGTAACCAAACACCCCCTGAGAAAAAGATCTTGTTGCAATATTACATTAAATAAGTAATATCAATCTAATAAATAAATTAAATAAATCAATAAATTATCTTTAGAAACATAATATTCATTACAATACATATGCTATAGACAGAGAAATTCAAATCCTAAATCCTAAGAACACAAAAACTCAGTCCAAGAATAGAAACTAGAAATTCAGAAGCACTGAAAAGCACTACTGAATTCTGATAAATATTGAATTATGAATTACTGGAAAATTGCCATTTAAAAATTTTAAAAATTAACATTTATTTTTATTATTTGTTGTAAATATCATTTGATTAGAGTTCTATTCAATTATACTTCCTCTTGCCAATCTTTTCGTCTCATTAAGGAAATAAGACTGGACTAACATTAATGCTTCTACTTATAAAACAGATAACTTAATATTAACATTATAACAAAAATACAGAAGAATATTTTTCAAATAAAAGTATCACAAAGCATCTCCATCTTTAGTACATACACATTACTTTGTTTATTATAATTAGCGGTTTAACAATAACAGTCAAATATAAACTTAATTGTATATATATAAAGTAAGACAAACAAAAAAAAATTCTAAAACTAAACAAATGAAAATGGAATAGGATTTTTCGATAATACTTTTCAGTAAAAAATAAAAATCTTTTGGTTTAAATATTGTAATGTTTTTATTATTTATTATTATTATTATTTATTGTTACTGTTTTGGTGGGTGGGATAAATTATTTTATACCAATCTAACATAACACTATTTATATATACTTATTTTAATGTTCGCTTGCTTCCGCGCTCTGTTAACTATTACCTAAGACATTCCCGTGAACTTGGCACACCATATTTAAAAATCTAGACTCTAGAACTATTGTAAAATTAACTAGAACTCCGAAAAAATAATGTATTTTCATGATACGGTGCGCTGCGTGAACTTGGCGCACCATATTTTAAAATTCGATTTTTTTGTATTTATTAACCGGAACTATTGAAATTACTTACAGAGAACTCTAGAACTATTGCAAAGGATGCCAGAACTCTAAAAAAACTTTAAGATTTTTAAATATGGTGTGCCAAGTTCACGGGAATAGTTTAGTACATACTTCGACGACAAGTAAATACTACCAGAACTTACAACATACTTAATGCTGGAGCAGATACTTCGAAGTAAATTCTTTAATTTGTAGTATTAGCATTTACTTCGTTTTTATTCATACCACCCATTGTCTCGTTCTATTTCAAAAAAATGTATCAAAGAAGCTACCAGTTCTTTGCAGCCACTATTTAGTTGTTTTGGCATTTTTCACAAATAAGAACAAGAAAAAATACCAAAAAAACCACAAACAAAATGGCAAATACAAAACTAAATATACTAATCTGTGACAACGGCAACGACGCGGCTTGTCAATCACGGCTACCAACTTTATGCGAGACTTTATGTAAACAAATTTAAGTATTTTATATTGATTTATTGAATGAAACATATAATTTGAAAGTTGGGAACGATGCTCTGCAATTAAGAAGAAATTAGTAACGTGAATCAAATTTTGTTTTGCACCAACTATATATTGATTTTTATATTTTGCACTTATAAAAATCTTCATTATAAAACGCATTTGCGTATCGTAATGTAACTTTTACGCACGCAAATTTTTGTTTTAAATGGTTGGCGACATGAGTGAAGTATCTAATGACAAGACTATTGACAATGACATTTGTGGCTAATAGCAATTTATTAATTTTATATTGTTCTTTAAGAAAGTATCTGTGAATATGAATATAATATTTTACTTATATAATATATTATTATTGGTATATTATTCATTTTAAAATATTTTAAAACATAAACATTTGATAATTTAAATGTCACAACTGTCAAATTTTATAAATTACACAGTGCTGCCGACATACTTTTTAAAATAAAAATTTTCGTAATTACATAAAAATAAAAAATTAATTTAAAAAATGGTAAAAAGGGCAAAATATAAAAAATGTTATAAACAACTTATTTCATATGGCTGTTGTGACACTCGTTCTTTAAAAAACTCATCGCTTCGCGATTCGTTTTTTAAACTTGAACTCGTGTCATAACAGAATTCCATATGAAATGCGTTGTTTAATATACTATTTTGTAAGCTATACTGACAACCAACTGTCAAAATTGTTTATTTGGAGATCATAGCCTTTAATTGTTTATGTATTTGTTAGTGCACAATGGACATATTGTGCACTAGTTTCTAGTGCGAAATAGAAACCAGTGTACAATTTACTACATTTACTAATTAATGAGAGATTTACTAGTGAAATATTACAGTATAGTCGTATGGTAAATAACTACTATTAATATTTAGTTAAATATGCTCTGTATTTTAAAAATAAAAATAGTAGGTACTATTACTATATGAATATATTGTACCTAAATGTGATTCATATAAAGTAAAATTTCCGTGTTCGTTTATTGTATCGTCGTCGATTTCACGTAGGTAGGTAGCTAGTTCCCGGACTGATTAAATTATGTACATAAGTTGTGATAAAAAGCGATAAACCATATAAACACGAAATCAGCATTTTATTTTAAAAATAAAATCTCATTTTTGAAATTGTAATTGGTTTCTTTATTTTGTTATTGAGGAAATCCTGTTGATTCATAGAAGTCATTAGTATTGTTTAATAAATATAACCAGTTAATCATTGTTTCAACTTAGACAATTTTTACTTAAAAAGTTTTCTTACATAAAGAGTCGTTACACATGGGACTGATGGTCAGTCCTGATCATCCGCGAGGGCCATTATATTAAATACATACATTTCACATGTAAGTACAGCGTACCGTCAGTTCATAGTTTCGTACGCCGGAGCCTACGTCGAGCCCAAATAAATCTTGAAAGTTCACCACTATTAAACTGTTTACTTTGATTGAGTCTTCATTTTATAAATATAAATAGAAGTCTTCGAATTCTATCCCTCCCAGTACATGAAACCGACATAAAAGCAAATGGACAATCTAGTAAACGTGTCCTGCTCTTCATCGGATGCATATTTGAGAAACTCTCCTGGTACATGTTCTCTTGATCCAATTTCAACAATTTCATCTCTGAATGTTGAACTGCCCGCAGAAGTACTTGGTGATTTCATACTCGTGGCACTGAAATCAGCAGCTGTGATAAACTTCTGAGATCTACCAACTGTTGATAATCGTGGTTTTACCCAGTAAGAAGTTACTTCAGTTGGTGAAGGTTCTTCACTTCTTCGGTGCACCCACATCAAAAATGCAAGTGCATGCTTACAACCACCTACAAAATAATGATAAAAATAATTGTTGTTGATGATTTTTTACAAAATAAATTACCTGATGAAGCAGCACAATCATTGCATGCAACATCCAAAACTTTCTCTTCTGTCTCATCCACAATAAGTTGAACAGAATAATTTTTGGACTGAACCCTGAGTTCTGGGCATACCTTGCATTTTAAAGTGCACAAAGGACCCTCTCTCTGCAACTCCACATACCCAATGACATTATCACCGTACGCCTCACGAGTAGCCCTGTAAAAGATTTTCATTTTAGATATGAGAAATAATATGATTTTCCAAATCAAAATGTGAATTTATCCCAACAATAACATAACCTCTAAATGAAATAATTTACAAATTGTTCTTTAAATGATATGAAAACTATAAGAAAATATTGACTTAATATCGGATAAATGTTTGGAGTAATTTTAATATAGAAACCAAAGTGTAGCCTAAGCCTAATTTGTACAAGCCCGAAGCGAAGGGTTCATATCCAGTCTTTAGGATATCGACTCCCGCGCCCCTTTTCCAACCACCCCCGGTCCTCCTGGTACCGGTCTGTACAAATTTCAGTTCTTCGGTTCAAAGAACAGACTTGTTGTCTTGTCCGTTGAACCAGTTTGATGCTAGGCATCTTTTACTGGTGTCCTCTTGTTGTCTCTCTCGGTTTGGCAGGCTTCATTGGTCATCTCGTGTTATCCGATTTGATCGGCCTCGTCTTTTTCTTTGGGTCGTCTTCTTCTTGGAGTACCTGTAACATACTTAAATTGTGATTAGTGTGGTAGAAGCTGGTGCTTCGGTCTAACGTACTTCCACTGCCCATCGCCCGGGTCGTAATCTAGCAGGTACCTGAGTTCCGCATTTGGATGGTCTTCAAGTCTGGCAAAACCTATCTCCGCTTTATCGTTCATAAGATCTAGAATTGTTTCCAATTCCAGATCTCTGAAGATGTCTTGGTTGCGAACGTACCAGGGTGCGTTCACTGCCTGTCGGATACATAGGTTCTGCTGAACTTGTACCATGTTCCTGTTGGTTTTGCAAGTTTGCCCCCAAGCCAGGGATGCGTATGTCAGGATCGGCATGATTACGGTCCGGATGAGCAGCAGTTTTGTGCGCAGTTGTAGGTCGCTGTTGCGTCCTATCAGGCACTGTAGTTGAGACCTTGCTGTTTTAGCTTTCGCTACAACCGTTTGGACATGCTCTTTGAAAGTCAGCCCTTTGTCAAGGGTGACTCCCAAGTACTTCGCCGTGGAACTCCATGGAACTCTCTGCTCGCTGATTTCCACTTCTTCCGGTGTTGGTTGTCTTCTTTTTTGACACAGTATGGCCTGTGTCTTGTCTGCGTTGATTTTTATTTTCCATTTTGTACACCATCTTTCTACAAGGGTAGCTGCTTCTTGTAGATATCTGGATACCAGGCGGGAATGTGTGCTACGCGCTGATATTGCTGTGTCGTCAGCGTACAGGGATAACCTGGTGTTCATCGTTTTTGGTATATCCGCTGTGTATATGGTGTACAGCAAGGGTGAAAGGACTGCTCCTTGTGGCATCCCAGCTTCCAATCTCGTGTATCTGGTGGTTGTGTTGTTGATCTTGACTCTGGAGAGTCTTCCATCAAGGAAGGATCCTAGTAGTTGTACTAGGGATCTCGGGATGCCAAACTCGTCCATTTTGAAGAGTAGACCTTCATGCCACACTCTGTCGAACGCCTTGCTTACGTCCAGCAGAACAGTGCCAGTGATTTGGTTTCTGCTGAAACCTTCACTGATGTGCTCTACTTGTCGCAAGACTTGGTGCTCTGTAGAGTGTTTTGCTCTGAAGCCAAACTGTTCGTCTGGGATTAAGTTGAGGTTGTCGCAGACGCGTTGAAGTCTTCTTGATAACCCTCTCGGCTATCTTTGACATCGCAGGCAGTAGGCTGATCGGCCTGTAGTTTTGGGGAAAGAGTGGATCTTTCCCCGGCTTCCTGATCATGATGACATCCGCCTTCTTCCACCTCTCCGGAAAGTGCCTTTGCCTCAGAATTCCGATGATCGCAGTAAAAAATACTACGCCCTTCAACAGAAGTTTCTTTAGCATTAGGTTTGACACAGAGTCGTACCCCGGAAACCAAAGTGTTTGAAGTACTTACGCTGTTGCTTTTACATTTCGAAATTCAGCTGCATTGAAACGATCGTCTTTCTTTATGAATTCCATCACCATGAAAATGTCTAAGGATGGTAAATTGTTTGACAACGCTTTTACAAATCCTACTGACGACACCAATAAAATCAATAAAAGTCCAACTGTCTCAAATACCACACATTAAATGTAAACAAACTGTCATGATATGAGTTTTGACGTCACGACCAATGAGGGTGCGTTTTGACTTCTATTTGAATTTATCGATTTTAATTTACTTTCAATTTGATATTATATAAAAAATAACCAGAATTGTTGCGTTGCAATGAGTTTAGGATTAAATATTTATAATTTACTATATGATTACAAAGGAATTTCATTGATTTATTTCTAATGAAAACACCGAATTGTAACACAAATATATTAAGTTATTGTAAAGATCAGCATGATATAGTTTTTCCTGGTTTTTCTATATCATTGCACAGTTATACTGATCTTAGAGGGAAATACATCCAGGGATAATCCCTTAGGGCTAATAACATCTAGGCTTTAATATTGTTATGTCTTATTACTTCCTTACTTGGTCTAGCCTACTACCTAATCAACATCAGGTACCTAGCTATAAACAAACAAAATGTAACTTCAATATGTCAATCTGGATCGGCAGAAATGGTCCAAAAATATAGCCAGCTCGATCACCGGATTTTTTTAGATGGGGCTGTTGACAATCTTGTTTATCGAACGTAACCTACAATACCTGCAGATGAAGGAGCGAATAATACAAGCATTTTTAGATCTATCACACCTCAGATCATTTCACGAACTAGTAGATTTACGAGGGTTGTCTGAAAAGTTTCCCACCTAACAAAGATACTAGACATTTTTTATTCAAATTAATTTTTATTTTTCTACATAGTCTCCTTGTAAGTCTATACACTTCTCCCAGCGATGCTCCCATCTCTTCAACCCGTCCAAAAAGTACTCGGCGTCTTTCTCTGCATAATAGTTGTTTACGAAGGTGATGGCCTCCTCATTCGACGAGAATCTCTGTCCTCCGAGCATAACTTTTAGCTTAGGGAACAAAAAAAGTCGCTTGGGGCTAGATCTGGTGAGTAAGGAGGGTGGTCAAGCAGTTCAAACCGTAATTCGTGGATTTTCGCCATGGCAACCGCTGAGGTGTGAGACGGCGCATTGTCTTGGTGAAACAAAATTCTTTTTTTCTGCAAATGTGGCCGTTTTTCCGCAATTTCTGCCTTCAGCTTGTCAAGTAATGATGCGTAGTATGCTCCTGTAATGGTTTTTCCTTTTTGAAGATAATCGATTAAGATAACTCCATGACTATCCCAGAAAACAGTTGCCATCACTTTCCCAGCCGAAGGAACAACCTTTGCTTTTTTTGGAGCCGATTCCCCCTTCGCAGTCCATTGTTTTGACTGTGTTTTTGTTTCTGGAGTATAATGGTGTATCCAAGTTTCATCTACAGTAATTAATCGGCGCCAAAACTCTGATTTATTGCGCCTACACTGCACCAACAGAGAGTTGGAAATGTTCATTCGAACACGTTTTTGGTCCAAAGTGAGCAAACGCGGCACTCAATGCGCGGACAGTTTTTTCATGCCTAAATCTTGATTCAATATGTGACAGACACGTTCTTTGGACATGTTTATAGCCTCTGATATCTCTCTAATTTTAATTCGACGGTTGTCTAGCACCATTTGGTGAACTTGAGCGATATTATCGTCAGTGGTTGCAGTTTTTGGACGTCCCGAACGTTCGTCGTCATCCAAGCTGGTACGGCCTCGTTTAAATTCAGCAGCCCAAAATTTCAGGGTGGTAAATGATGGAGTAGAGTCCCCGTACACAGCGTCCAACTCGTCTTTGATTTGCGTAGGCGTATTGCCTTTCAAAAACAAATATTTAATGACAGCTCGGTACTCGATTTTTTCAATTTTCATAAAAACACTCACATCGACTCACTCAAGTGAGTCTTCTATCTTCATGTTGAGGTCGGAAACTTTTCAGACAACCCTCGTAAGTATAAAAGAAAATGACTGACCTCTTATAAATTAAAACTGGATAATTTATAAATAAACTACAATTGTTGTTGATAATAACATTTTAATGATATTAAAAACATGTAAAATTGGTTTTTGAAGCAATGAAATTGTTATTGATTATCTAACTTTGATGTTAAGTGAGAACAGCCTACAGATTTTTACCAAGAATGTGATTTTTTCAAATAACTTTTTAACCGCGGAAAATAGGTGAGGACAGTAAAGTTTAAGGGGATAAAATCCAGTATCAATTGATGAATATTTATACAGGGTGTCCCATTTGAAAAAACTGAATAATCTTCAACTTAAGTTCTTGGAATGTAAAATTTATTTAAGACCATCTAGTACAAAATAAAAATTTTTAGGGGAGTCTAAGAAAATCTTCAATCCTTTGTCTTTGTACAAGGTGATCAGTTAAGGGTAGCCAGCGGCCATATCTCATAAGATATTGGTCGTATATATTTGAGAAAAAAAATCATGATAAAAGTCGGCAAGAGAAATTGCTGTAAATTATTTTCGAGTTTGTCAAACGTCCTCTAGAGGGCGTAACAACCAACACCAAGTAAAAAAATGGGATTTGGATAGAATTTTGCATAATGAAAGTATATCGATGATATCATTTTCATATTTACTGACAATTTACCCATATTTTTTGTCCATTTTGTTCTATCTATCAAAATAATACGGTGGGGGAAGTTCAATTTTTTTTATAAACAAACCAAGATTTCGACGGTTCTTTTGACCGATTTTAGCAAACTTAGGCTCACATGAAAGAGCATAATTTGCACTATAAAACGCTTATTTGTTTTTGAATTTTTGACATTTGCTGTCGCCGCTAGATGGTGTTAACTGAAATGATAGCAAATTTTTGAAATTTTTCAAAAAAAAGAAATGTAATGGTATATTAATTTTTATATATTTTAAAAGAGGATAAATTTCTCTATAATTTAATGAACAGAATTGATCATCTACCTTTTTTTGAACCGTTTGGAAACTTATAATTATCATTGTAAACAGAATGTAAACCTATTTTATTTTTTCAATCCAAAACCGTTTGTCTAACAAAAAAAAGTCAAGAGGCTCTTTTTGTTAGCAACTAATAAGAGATTAAAAAGCTGATTTTTATTTTGATAAAAATCAGTGGCGTGCTTATGTTATGATGTCCGCACTGATTTAGTGGTGTTAATGTGGTATTCTTTCGTACCAATCTAACTCATCTAAATAAGTCCAAGTAATCCTTGACTAATTCTTTCGGTTAAGATGAGTTCCCCAACATCTGACAAATTTTGATTTGAGATCTCATCTTTCTCCTCCAACTTATCTAAATTAAGAGCAAGATTAGTTGGATTGGTTTCGACTTTCCTAACCTCAAATTTTTAAGTGACAGCTAGAGCTGGGCAAATTTATCGATAAATCGATAACTTATCGATAGTTATCGATAAATCAGTTATCGATAAAAGGAAAATATTTATCGAATTATCGATAACTTTTATTTATCGATAACTTTTATTTATCGATAACTTTTATTTATCGATAACTTTTATTTATCGATAACTTTTATTTATCGATAACTTTTATTTATCTATAACTTGTTATTTATCGATAACTTTTATTTATCGATAACTTAATATTATTAACAACTCAAATAATATGGTTTTCACTTTCTAGGTCGATTTTGTTTGCGAATCAGAATAAAAATGTAGGTAATCTCAAGAAAAACAGCGATTCGTCTTTCCTCGTAGAAACTCGTTAACCATTGCCGGCTAATAAGTTATTAACTTATAGATAATTATCGATAAGTTTATCGTAAATTATCGATAGTTAACGATAAGTTTATCGATAGTTAACGATAAGTTTATCGATAATTAACGATAGGTTTATCGATAATTGTCGATAAGTTTATCGATAATTATCGATAGTTAAAGATAAGTTTATGGATAATTATCGATGGTTAACGATAAGTTTATCGATAAATCGATAATTTATCGATAAATTTCAGTTAACGATAAACGATAACAATTCCATTTATCGCCCAGGTCTATGACAGACTTCATTGATTCTGATTTAGTTTTATGGTTTGTTTTCATTGTTTATGGTAAGGATAATAAATGTTGTTAAAAGTGAAATAAATTGGTTGTTTACTACGTCAAAAGTGATTGGAAATGATTTTGTAGAAAATTTTGATACCTAAATTTTTTATTTAAAGCTTTTTTCCATATCTTCGAATATTTTCGAGATATTTTAAGAAATGTGATTTTGGGGGTAGTTTTAATTGTTTTCGCCCCCTAAATAGAATTCAAAAGTTTGTAAATATGTATACTTCAATTCAAACTTTCGTTTTGAATGGTAGTTTGAACGTTCATTTTATTGGACTATACACCATGTATGTTTACACTCGCAATTTTACATCAGCAGTGACAGCTGACTTTTTAATTTTGTTCTTTCGTTAAAAACTTAAACTAATCCAAGTCATCCTCTAGATTGGTTGAGTTGAAGCAATCCTAGATTGGTTTGGGTTTTTGGATTGGTACGAAAGAATACTGGTAATGAATGACGGCTGTATGCTCGGCTGTATGATATAGGGACATGGTTATAGAGCCAATAATTTTACCATTTTTTGTTGCAATAGGCGAACAATTTGTCTTTCGAACAGCCCTCCAAAACCCTAGAACAGCTTGCCAATGCCTTGCAGAAAATATGGGAAAACATACCTCAGTAATTTATTAATAATTTAATAAGGACCATGCCAAATAGAGTGACAGCACTAAGGCATTTTTATAAAATTCCAGCGTACCTACGTGTAAAAATGTATGAAGATACTAACCAAATTCCTAGTACTATTCTGTCAATTTTCTTACTCTGATAATTTAAGTTTAAGTTATGATGAAGTAAGGATGAGCCTTGAGGAATGTTACTACTATGTACATACATGTACATCACCGTTAGCTGAATATTTTTGGGTGTAAAGATCGGCAGTTCATTAACCAAAGTGACTATAAACATGCAGGGAGCGGACATAAAAAACATAACTGACGTTTTTATTATAGAAGTGTATACGTTTTATGAGGTATAAAAAAGCTTTATACTTAAAACTTTAATGTGGTTTACATAAGAACCTTCTTATATAGTTTGACACGGCAATGATACATATACAGTGCGGTTCTCAAGTCCCTTCCCCCCATTTATTTTTTGAACCGTTAGAATTAGAAATTTGAAATTTTGGGAAAGTGAACTAGGGAATGTATATTACTTTTTTATAGATAGTAGGTGACGGAATCATAAAAAATGGCGAACGTGGGCCCTTTTGGAAGATAATTTTAAATGGCACCATATGGCAAGTAATACATCATTTAAAAGCTTGTTTCAAACCCTTTCCAATGATACCAAAAAAAAATTTATTTTTCCTTATTTACAACTTTCAACCCAAAATTATAAAATTATTAAGGTTTTAAAATATTTTATTTGGTAAATAAAAATTCCTTCTAATAATAAAAAAAATTTAATAATATGTTCAAAATGTTCACCATTTACTTCCTGGCAATAAAAAAGTCTAGCAGAAAACTCTTCCCGAACGCGTTCAAGTGTCTCTCTAGAAATTAACCTGCATTCTTCACTAATTCTTCGCTTTAATTCGTCAATGCTCTAAATTAGTGTACCATAAACTTTTGATTTTAGGTACCCCCATAAAAAGAAATCTAGTGGGTTCATATCGGGAGAACGCGCAGGCCACTCTATTGGACCCCGTCGTCCAATCCACCTATCTGGTTATTGTTCATTTAAATAATTTCTAACAGGTTGATAATAATGGGGAGGAGCACCATCCTGCTGAAAAATTATTTCCATACCATGGAACTCGTCAGCATGATCCTCAAGAATCTCTAAGATTCGGGGTTCAATACCATTCTGGTGTAATTCCAGGTAAATTTCCCCAGTTAAATTTACGTTTAAAAATATAGGCCCAACAATGTAGTTTCCCAAAATTCCTGCCCACAAATTCACTTTTTGAGGAAACTGGGTGTGACCTTCATAAAAAAGGTGAGGATTTGTGTCACTCCAGTATCTTATGTTCTGGGTATTAACTTTACCATTAAGAAAAAAAGAGCACTCATCACTAAAGCAAATTGTTTTAAGATAATAAGGATCCTGCGTTCTATTTTATTTCTTATTTGCTCACAGAATTCAATTCTGCGATCTGGATCATCTTCTGTCAGCATATGAAGCATTTTCATTTTATAAGGATGAAATTTTTGTTTCTTTTTACAGTTGATGAAGACACTTCACAAGTTTGTGCAACATTTGAGGTGGATTGTATGGGGTTGACTACCATTTTGGCAACTATTTCGACTTGTTTGTGTTCACTAATTCCAGGTCGACCACTTCGCTTAGCGTCTGCAACGTTTCCCGTTCTATGAAATTTATCTAAGAGTTGTCTCAGGTACTGTCACAGAACTTATATGTCTGTGGGTACTGTCTGAATATTGGTCGATCTAGTTCTAGCCTCACCAATAATTAATATTGCTTCAACTTTTTCCTGCATATTTTACGATATTTTAAAAAACTCTTATTTATTATTAACGGATAATTTACTAAATCACAATAATGGTAAAGAGGTAAAATTTTACTATTTTTACAAATTATAATTAAGATATGAACCAAAAAGAAATAAAAATAAAAACTTTGAATTTAAACAAGAATAGTATAGTGCCAAACATTTTAAATTTTTAGTATGCCAGTTAATAGCATTGTACCTACATTTAAAGCAAAGAATTCGATTTAAATAAAAAGTCGGTAAAGTTTTTTTTATTACGAAGAAGTAAATGGTGAACATTTTGAACATATTATTTAATTTTTTTTATTATTAGAATGTATTTTTTTACCAAATAAAATATTTAAAAGCTTGATTGTGTTAACCTCTACTTTTTAGAAGTTCATCTTACTAAGAAGAATAAATAACTGCACAGTTAAACTAAACTTCCACTATTTATTCAAAAAATTCGCTTTAAAATTCAATTACAGCTGTTTCGCTATAACTAGCATCGTCAGATTGACATATTGAAATTACATGTTGTTTGTTTGTAACTAGGTACTTGATGTTGATAAGGAGTTAAGGCTAGACCAAGTAAGGAAGTAATAAGACATAACAATATTAAAGCCTAGATGTTATTAGCCCTAAGGGATTATCCTGGATGTATTTCCCTCTAAGATCAGTTTAACTGTGCAATGATATAGAAAAACCAGGAAAAAACTATATCATGCTGATCTTTACAATAACTTAATATAATTTATGTTACAATAATGTCTTATCTATGTATAAAATGAAGACTCAATCAAAGTAAACAGTTTAATAGTGGAGAACTTCCAAGATTTATTTGTTCATTAACTACTTTAAACTGTTGATCTGCTAGATGTCTTTTAAATTAATGCTGTTAGTGTGACTACAAGATATTTATAGTCTTTTAAATGTTATCTGATTCCTTTATCTGTCATTAAATCGTGGCAAAGCAAAATATATTTTAACCCTTAGGTCAACCACTACTGGACTAGCTGACAATTGCATCTCTCAATGGTGGAAAAACTCATATCATTAGAGTTTCCCTTTGTATTATATGACTTGTTCAATCTCCTGTACTCTTAGATAAATATTTTATTGTTTCTTGTATTTAAATGTAACATCTTAATAATGAAATAATGCATAAAAAAATATTTTGTTATTAGGTTAAAATCATTTAAGAAGGCCGCACTGAACACTCTTACAGACTGGAGGGGCCTTTGCAAGTAGCTCCGGATCAGCAAAATTTAAGGCAAGTTCCATCTGGATCTAGTCCAGATATGGACGATGGAGGAAAACGACAAGCTACCAGGTTAGGTAACTTTAATTATAATTTTTACCAGACGTGTCTATTAGCAGATAAAGCTATTACCTAAATACACATAAGCCAAAAATTCTCTTTTATAACTTTACTTTTGTTCTAATCAGTAATCGGTAAGAATTCTTACGAAGATTTTCAGTAGTAATAGGGAGTTTTTGAGCCACCTCAAAATCTATGTACGTAAATCACGTTTCAGTTTTTATGAGCATGCGCTTTCCTTGCGTTTCGTAATTAGCCGGTTTACAACAAAACAGTTTTTGGTCATCGAATTTAACGTATTTACACAGTCACATCTGGCGATGTCACTAATGTCAGTGGTGAATGTTTGTTTTTATTGTATAGGTATTTTCAGTTTGTGTTTAAACCGTAACCGTAGATTTAATATTTAAATGGAAGTCGTTCTAGATATTATAATTCATCGAAGAAATCCTTTATTAGATCATAATTTAGTTAGAAATGTGATTTTGCAAAACATATTTGAAGAGGAGGCAAATTATCCTCCAGTATATAGACCCGTTTTTAATTTAAATGACTTTAGCCCTAGAAAGGCTAAATTAAACTTCAGGTTGCACAAAGAAGACTTACCAAGGTTATGCCAAGCCCTTCGCATACCCAACAATATAATTACACCTTCTGGACATCAAGCAAGTGGTAAATACAAAGAAGTAGAACGTATATAGAATATAGGTATAATTTTTTTAGGTAGGTATTGAAGGTTTATGCCTACTACTCCGAAGATTAGCTTACCCAAACCGCCTTTGTGATTTAGAGGAAGTGTTTTAAAGATCATCATCAGCTTTATCAGAAATAATAAATGCTGTTAATAGATATATTTTTAATGAATTTCGTCACCTTTTGGAAGATTTAAGAAACCTTCATTGGTTGAATGAAGAAACACTGCAGCAGTATGCATAAGTAAATTCTTCCTATTTTATTGTAAAAAGATTAAATTTCTGTTATATAATTCTTTTAGGCTGTTAGTGATAAAGGTGGGGCATTGCAAAATTGTTGGGGATTCATTGATGGAACCATTAGGCCAATTTGTCGTCCATCAGAATTCCAGGAAAATTATTATTCTGGCCACAAACGTGTTCACTGTGTCAAGTACCAAGCTTTAGTTGCCCCCTGATGGTTTGACAGTGAGTGCAATCGGAGCATTTGAAGGAAGGCGACATGATGCTGGAATATTTAGAGAATCTGGATTGTATGAGCAACTAGAAGAAAAAACTAAATTTGCCAATGGAAATACTTATGTCATATTTGGCTATCAAGCTTATGGCATATGTCCTTACCCTGGGCATGGTATTAATGCAGAACAGCAAAATTTCAATGCATCCATGTCAGTTGTCAGAACATCAGTCGAATGTAGTTTTGGTAAAATTAATGCAGAATTTGCATTTATAGATTTAAAAAAAAATCAAAAATTGTTATTGCAAGATGTTGAACAAATGTATAAAACTGCTACTATTTTAACAAACTGTCATGGTTGCTTATATAGTAATTAAACCTCCCTATTTTTTAATGTAAATCCAATTACATTGGAAGAATATTTGAATGTTCAATAAAAATGTCTTTTTTTATACAATGTTTTATTTAATATGCATCAAATATAAATATTTAATATTAAAAATTCATGGCAATTTTGTCAAAAAAACATTTATTAATTTTTCATGCCTTTCAATGATGGCAGATTGTTGTTCAATGATTTTAGCCAAAGTTTTCCTGGTGTCAATTTCCAACTTGAGACGTGCCTCTTCTAATTCCATTTTTTTTTTAAATTTCAAATTAAGAAAGTTTGTGTTGTTTTTCTAGGATTACTATTTTCCTCTCCTCTAGCTCCAACTCCTTCCTTTTAATTTCATTTTGCTGCCTGTCAAAAGCCTCTAGATAGGGTAGGCCTTGCCTTTGCACATTTTGCAACCGTTTTCTTGACCTCACTGGACCTTCAAAATATATAAGCATATATTATTACCTCACACTCTGAAATATACCATTCAAAGAATATATTTTTTTGATTATCAAGTTTGTATATTTTTTGTTTGAATACTATTTAATATACAAATATTCCTTATATTGTTTTGGTTAACCAGAGCAGTCCTCTCTATGATATAGGCAGAGTCGATTCAAAAGAGAGAGAGAACCACTTTGGTTAACTGAAATGATATATGAAACATATTGGTAATGTATTCTCTTAATATGTTGTAGGGTACTTCACTTTACAATCTTTCAGTTCATTTAAGTGATCTTGACAATTCAAGTATTTTTTATTTAACAATTGGACAAACACTTTTACATTTAAATTAAGCACATATAAGAAATACCTAATATTTTTGATGACTGCTTTGAAATGTTGGACGTGCCTGTGGAAGTTGATGTTTCAGCTGGAACAGGTGTGGAAGTAACAAGTATCCTTTCTTTCTTTGTATTTATAGCTATAACAAAAAGTTATGATCATATTTTACAAACAGACTAATCAAACTGTAGACTTTATATGTCCAAACTTACGATATTCTAAATGAGTACTTGGTAAATTTTCCTTAGCAGTCAAGGCAGAATAAGTGTGGTCAAAATCTACATCACACTCTACATTATATTCAGGTATTTGAAAATCTAAAAATATACTGATATATAAATGTCTCAATTGAGAAGTTTTGAAGCAAAACCAAATAAATCCATATTTTATGAAAAATGAATTAGAAGAGAATATTGACTCCCTTTATATAGCATGCTTTAACATGTTGAAATACCAAATTAATTTAAATTTAAAAGTCATAATAAATGCTTCATGCCAAATATAGAAAACGTTGTTTTTTTTTAATAGTAATTTTTGATGGATTTATTCAGTTGCACTCCAATGCAATAAAAAAATTGACTGAATTACTGTTTATCACATTTGAAATCTTGTGAGAGATATATACCTTCTGCAGTTTCCCTTGTTTCCGTGTCTTCCTGCAACGTTTTATTAAGGGCTTTTGAAACATGGTCTCTGGTTTTCAGTCCTATTTTTTTGAGATATTTACATTTCTTTCTTTTATTTTTTTCCATGATGTAATAAATTTCCTCGCACAAACTATCTTTTTCTGTGAAGGTTACTTCAATTCCAGATCTACAATTTTCAAAAATAAAACAAAACTTTAACTCCATATTTTTTATAGAAATATATGTTATTTGTTTGTTTTCACCATTTTTGTGAACAGCACATTGGACTGCTTTATTGAAATCTTAAGGTTTTGTTGATGCCATCTAACAGGTGGGGTTGAGAGGTCAGTGGATTGCCTAATAAATATGAAATTGAACTGATTTCTTGTACTCACCTATCTTTTAAAACTTTTATATCCTTTACCCATAACTTTATGAGTAACTCTAAATGCTCTTTGAGTGTACGAGTTGAAAATGTTTTTTTCGTGAGAGACACCATATTTTCTTGGATTTGAATCCATACTGACGGATCCTCAAAAGGATTCTGACCAAGAACTTCTCTTAGTAATGATAGATCGTCATGATCACTAAACCTTAAACGTTTTTTGGACATTTCCATAATTACACCAGAGTTGATAATTAAGCACACGTAGCAAAACAAAGGACAACAAAATTAAGCAAGCACCAAGCACATTTGATTACAAACTAACCTAACCTTATTATTTCGTTGTTGGCTAACTTAACTAAAGTTCGATGACGAGTTGTCAAATTTACTCATGGATTACAAATATTTACCATTTCAATCGAAATACAAACAAAGGTTAGTATAGCAATGGTTTAATTATGTTTTAAAAGTTATAAGTAAACAGTCCAAATTACTATTTTTGTCTTATAAAAAAATATAAATACAATAATATTCTCTATCGGCAACACCGTGAGAACTTTATCGTTTAATAACCGTTACGTTGTAACTCCGCATATTACGGGATACGTTATCGGTTAATAACGTAATTCATAATTTTGTAGCTAATGCGCATGTGCACAATAACGTATAGCATGACACATACGTTAAAGAGGTGGCTCAAAAATTCCCTAATATCCCAAATACAAAACTGTCATTAGTGGAAGGTACACACGTTATTTTGATAGTCCTATCTGAAATTAAATTTTTAAAAGTAGAGTACACATAAGTTAAAGTGTTATCCTGTCTGTTTAGTGAATTTGTCTCCAGAAAAGTGCATCCAGGCCTGTGTGTTATTAATTTCATCGTATTGCAAGGTCAGATATATTTACATATCTATCACTCCCACCATGCCAACTAGTCAAACCTGTGCTAATTGTTTGAAACTTATAGACGAACGTGAACGTTCGGCCCTACAAAGTGATGCCTGCAAAAGAGGAATTCACCTAGCATGTACCGAGCTTCGCCAAAACGATCGCATAACCAGATGTAAGGTGCGAGGAATTAAAATTATTTGTAACGGCTGATCAAGCAATATTGAAGCATTTTCTAATTTAAAATCCATTCTTAAGAAATATAATGATGATTTACAATTAAAAATTAGTCAAATAGATGAAAAGGTCGCTAAAATTTCAACGAAATTCAATGATCTAGAAACAAAATTATCATCCGCTGACCAAAATTCGTCACCACAATTTGCTGAAAATATCGTCAATGAAGCCGTCGCGTCGATCGTATTAATCGTGCCAAAAATGTTATTGTCAGAGGCGTACCAGAATCCACAGGGGATATTCAAACTAAAAAAGATGAAGACAAAAAATTTTTGCAGCAAGTTTTATCGACTGTAGAATGTAATGCTACTCCGGTTACTCTCTTTAGAGTATAAAGTTTTTTTTCCTGGGTATCGATCAAATGAAAAAATAATGATGATGGCCCATGGCCGAAACGTTGTTGTTATGCCAATTTTAATATAAAAAAAAAACATATTTATTTAATTTATTTTTTCATTTGAACGATACCCTGGAAAAAAAAAACTTTAAATTGTTATTGTACGGTCAGGAAAATTTCCAACCTCTCTTTAGAGTAGGTAAAGGTTATTATGCAGCATTGCGTTTATGGACGACGGCGTTGCCATATCGGCATGTTCTTCGAATTTGGTTCCAACTGGCGCGGGAATATAACTTGCCATTGTGTTACTATTATGATTTAAATGTTGACTAAATTATTCATTTGAAAATCGTTTAGTGAGTAATTAAAAATATTTATAATTATGCTTTTAGATAAATTTTACGCGTTTAAAGAAAAATATTGTAAATCCGCTAAAATATTCAAATTTTATACGTTTAATTATCACGTATAAAGAAATAAATAAATACAGCGGCCTTACAAAAGACCTTTGTCAAATTATGAAATAATAATATAATAATATAATTAATAATAAAAATATGTCAATAATAATAATAATATATACATAAATTACAAGACGAGTGGTAAAAAAGTCAGCTGTCATCTAAATTTTAAGGGAGAACGATTAACAGAGAAAAGCTAATGAAATCTTGCCGACGTTTCGATGATTTTTCCGAGGATTTTTCTTCTTCTGGTGGGTTGTTGTAACAAACAAAATATAGAATAAGTAAATGAATTAATATGTTATTACTTACCTGTAGGTACATTTACTTACCTCTACATTCCAGGAATATTACATAACGGTTTACGAGGATCAAGGGATCATACAGGAAAAAATAATTAGCATCTTTGTAATTAAATAATATTTTCACTGGCAATAGGATTAGGATTTGTCTGAAAGATTTAGTAGAGACCTAAATAATCCATCAAGTAATCAGGTATATACTGATTACAATCTACATAAATAGATTTGAATTCCATTTTTTAATAATATTTATTATATAGAATACATCTGTTTTGCAAAATTCATAATAAAACGTTTCTACGAAAATAAATTGGCTGAGTTAATTGTGGTTCAAGCCGTAACCAAAGCGGCAACAGTGTTGAATATTCGCCCATAAGATTTACATTGGCCTATGCCGGCCACGCTGCATAATAACTGTGACCCGCTCTATAGACGTCTTTTAATTTCAAGTTCTTCTAGAAAATCTAAATTTTATTTTTTATTACAAATGTGTAGTATATAAATGTCATTGGTGTGTATAAGTGAGTTTGGATGTTCCAGTAGGTGTTTTGCATAGTTCGACTTATCTGGTTGTTGTAATCTATATGCTCTTAAGTGTTCATTGAATCTTACTTCAAAATTTCTTTGTGTTTGACCTACATTTTGGAAAATTAATTTTGTAAACACCAGATTTTTTTAATTTTGGTAATTTTGTTTTCACATTTAACAATTTTGTTCCAATACTATTTTGTGTTTTAAATGATACTAATGCTGATGTTGCCGAAGATATTATTTTTGAAATTGCATTGGAAATATTTCCACAATATGTAATACTTTTATAGCTTTTTATTTCTTTAGTTTGTTTTGGAAATATTAGTTCTAGTGACACTTTTTGTTCTTTCTTATTAATTAATTTATTAATCAAATGTATTGGATAGCCATTAGATGTAGCTATTTGTTTTATGATCTCAATTTCTTTATTAAAATTATTTTTGTTCATTGGAATTGAAAATGCTCTATGTATCATGGAATTATAAGCTGCTAATTTATGTGATAGTGGATAATTTGAATTATATGGTATGGTTGCATCTGTTGGTTGTGATTTTATTTTCGATAGTTGCGACTTTCGTGACCTGAGTATTAAATACTAAGCGTGGATCTGCCATTTGAGGAGAGTGCCCGGGGCATGATTTTTATTTTCGTTTGTTATCTGGTTTTATATTTTGAATGTCTTGTCTACTTTTATTAAACTCTTCGTCCTGATTTTTGAACCTAGTAATATTGATGACTTTTATTTAAATATTTTACGGACTTGACCAGATTTATTATGGGTTGTAAAATATAAAAATATGACAGTTCTGAGGGCCTTCTTAAATAATTAAAAAACTAATTGACTAAGGATAATGTGATTTGTCGTTTAACTATCGGATTGTGTCTGATGGTTTTCGATATATAGAACGGGTGGAAACAGTTAAAGGATTTGTATATGCTTCCTCTTGGAGGTGGCAGTGCCCTGTTTGAAATCCTGATGACAGTCTGTATAAAATGTAGGTATTTATTTAAAATTATTTTTTACAGGGTTTTCAAGAAGAGTTCGCCAAATGGAAAAATTACTGTTTATTTAGGCAAAAGAGATTTTGTGGATCACATATCACATGTAGATCCTATAGATGGTGTAGTATTAATCGATACCGACTATATTAAAGATAGAAAAGTATTTGGACATGTACTTGCTGCCTTTAGGTATGTAATAATTTATTGTTATTTATCACAAATACAGAACTAAGTAGATGATTAAAATACATTTATAGTTGTACAATTTAAAATAATAATAGGTCTGCACCTTAGATAAGTAAAGAGAGTGGACGCATAACCCGAGTCGTGGAACTGTTACCACTTGCCACATAATCGATGTGGTCAGTGGCGTAACATAATGTTTACAATACATTTTTCCCACATAATAGGTAATAATTGTATGTTTCTTAGATACAAATAATAGGTTGGTATCAAAGGAAGGAATAAAATTGAGCAAAGTTACATATAGGTACATTATTTAATAGGTATAATAAAACAAAAAAAATCATATTTATATTATAAAATACTAACTATATTATAGTAATCAAGGAGTATATAAATAACAAATAAAATTTACTAGTAATTATAAAAAATCTTTATTTGTTATGAAAATATTAACATAATTATTCTATAACTACCATAATATTAAATAAATACTTAAATTAAAACTGTTTATTTGCTGATATTAATAGTAATGTTTGACAATAGAACATTTTTGTTCACCATTTAAACCATTAGACAAAAAAATAGCCAAGTGGAAGCTTCCATGTGTCATTAATTGCCACTATCATTAAAACAATAGCTTCTTTGGCTAATTCATTTGAATCATCATCCAAATCAACCCCAAAATTGACTAACCGTGGAAACTTTTACCATTCCATACCAAGTTCTGCCGAATTGATATTGTCATCAATGATAAGAGAACAAAGTAATGGTTTATTTGAATTTTCTATAAGTTTACTCATAGTATTGAATGATTCAATTGTGAAACCAGGAGCTGCATAGTTTGCAGCCATTTCCCAATAGTGCTTCTATGGGGCAAACACGTTTCAAATACTGTCCTGATATACTTGTAAGCTTTATATATTGCATTATTTGTAACAATTGCTTATTTACACTACTCACATGTTCTAATAAAATGGCTTTTTCGTTATCAATCAAGTTCTTATTTTTCAAACTGGTTATTAGTTGTTTAAGGGAAACAACTTTTCTTTTTAGCCTGTTTATAGATTGTTTCAATACCCTAATTTTTCTAGTCTTCTCTTAACTTCTAATAGTTTGTTGAAGTAACTTCCGTTTCAGTAGTTTTAACCAGGACAGTCAGCTGTTGGGTTTAATGACTGTTGAGGAAGTAGAAGGACCGGGTTCTGTACTCTGAATATATTCGAATGGTGCTCTCTATTTGGCCTAGAAAAAACAATATTTTTATATAAATACACACCGCCAAAAAAGTATCGCATCACCTATAAAACTACAAATATTGTATTAAAAATAATTTAAAATATGATTTTTTTTACTGTTGTTTCTTTTGGTTTTTTAAGTAAGCAATAAGTATCTAAAGAAAAATGCAGAATGTACGAAAAACAGAGGGTTTATTTAATTTTTTTCATAAATTAGAAGTAAGCGCATAAACAGCATTGATTTAAAATAAATAAAAATCAAAAGTAATGGTAATTTAGTAAGACGTATTGCCTCCTCTAGCTCTTATAACATCTAGACAACGTTGTGGCATACATCCAATTAATCTCAGATAATCTTGATCAATATTATCCCATTCTATGGTTAACAACCGTTGCAGGTCCTGAAGATTAGCTGGTGTCACATTAACGGATCTCACCCTTCTGTAAAGATAGTCCCAAACATGTTCTATTGGATTTAAGTCCGGGCTGCGCGCTGGCCAATCTAAAACTTGTAAATTTACCTCTTGAAGGTACTCTGTAACGATTCTTGCGACGTGTGGGCGTGCATTGTCATGCATTAAAACGAAGTCATCACCAACAAATGGGGCGTAAGGAACAACATGCATCTCCAAAATTTCTCTTATGTACCTATCAGCAGTTTAGGATCCTCCATCTAGCTGTACCAATTCGGTTCGACCCCTTAAAGATATTCCGTCCCAGAGCATAATAGATCCTCCTCCAAAGTTTGTCGCCGGTCTTAGGTTGCATTGAAAATAACGCTCGCCATCTCGTCTATAAACTGGTATTCTTCGATCCGAAGTGTATAAACAAAATCTTGACTCATCCGTAAAGAGTATGTTACCCCAATCGTCGATATTCCAGTTTACGTGCTCTCTTGCAAATGTTAGTCGTGCTATACGGTGTTCCCTTGTAAGTCTCGGGGCAGTGGCAGCTACTCTGGCCCTAATTCCAGACTGTCTTAAGATGTGCCTAACAGTTTCTGAAGACACACGTACATTTCGAGTCTCGGCTAAGTCATGTTGAAGTTGACTTGCAGTCACATGTCTTCGACGCAAAGCCTGAAGGACTAAAAATCTATTGTCTATGCGTAGTTGCTCTTGGCCGACCTGTTACAGCTCGTCTTTCATAAAGACCAGTCTCTCGGTACCTTACTACCACTCGTGATACTGTCGACTGATTTACACCCACTAAATTTGCCACATATCTCTGACTCCTTCCATCTTCAATGAGGGAAATTATTCTAACCACTTGATCCCTCGTTAAATTTAAATTTATATTGTCACGACCTTCCATACTCGATATTTAATACAAAATTTTAATTTAAACGCAAACTGTATACTCTTTACCAAAGTAAAATAAAGACTGATAATATAAAAACCAGACAAAATAGCAATTATCACTTTTTTTTCTTAAACAGTAAGCTGTATTTACAAATTTTATTTTAATATTTATTCTAGCCTTGCCATAAAGAAATAATTTAAATTAACCAAATGCGGTAATAAATATTTGTAATTTTATAAGTGATGCGATACTTTTTTGGCGGAGTGTATTTCCAATTCACAAAAAATTTAAATTATGTTTTACTTACAACTGCCAAGGTGTTTTATTGTTATTAGTTATGTAGGTACATACCTTCCTGGGTTGCAGGTATGTGGGCAACTGATGGAAAATTATTGGAACAGCTTCATGGAGCAAATGTACTCTTTAATATTGTTATGTCTTATTACTTCCATACTTGGTCTAGCCTTAATACTACCTAAACATCAGGTACCTAGCTACAAACAAACAAAATGTAACTTAAATGTCAATCTGACGATGCTTCATAGCGAAACAGCTGTCATTGAGTCCTTTAAAAAAGCAATTTTTAAATAAATATTGGAAGTTTTGTTAAAACGAAGAGTTTTTTATTATCCTTAATCAGTTTTATATAACCAACATTCCTCAAAGTGTTTTGACCAAACCTATCATTTATAGTTGGTTCCCAAATCCTTAATTTTGGTGTTACCTATCCATAATTTGCGTTTTTATACATCTGTAGGAAGGCTGTAACAAAAAATAAAAAGTCCATAAAATACCTACATGTTTTTCTAGTGAAAATTTTCCTATTTTACAGTGAATAATTCTTTTGTCGTTTTGAGTTAGTCCTTTTTGCATTAATCTCTTATTGAAATGAATAGCTAGATTTATTTGGAGAAACTTAAAAATTGCTTACCTACGCCATTGGTTTAATGGCTGTTTTGAAGCAAGAAAATATATTATTTATGCAGATTTAGAATTAATATTATTAAACCGCGTTATTCAAACACTAAAATTAGATGAATTAAAGACTGAATAATTACATACTTAAATATAATTACTCAGAGATAACTCTTTTAATCATTTAAAATAAGAAAAATCTACAAAGGTCATTGCATACAATCGTTTGTTTACCTGTAAAATGAAATTCCTATCTCCTTTTCTCGCTGCGACTTTGGCATCCGTAAACACAACAGTTCATCATTATTCAGTTCAAAAATAATTCACAATCTCAATAATTTTCACTTATAAATTCACAAATGAAGCACACGTTGTATTTGCTTTGTTTGTCACATAAATAATGGCGTCTGCTAAAAATGTGTCACAGAACGCAAGCTCAAAATAAAGCGAAGTGCGGTATCCATATGCTTTCCTAATTTAAGGTCTGCACTGATTTAATTCAAGATGATGTATTTATTTTATTTAATACAAACCTAATAATACTTTATATCCACAAGATATCAGTAATACTATGGATTATTAAGGATAATAAAAAAAAAACTCTTCGTTTTAACAAAACTTCCAATATTTATTAAAAAATTGCTTTTTTAAAGGCTCAATGACAGCTGTTTCGCTATGAAGCATCGTCAGATTCATAGCGAAACAGCTGTCATTGAGCCTTTAAAAAAGCAATTTTTTAATAAATATTGGAAGTTTTGTTAAAACGAAGAGTTTTTTTATTATCCTTAATAAGATGGACTTCCAAAAAGTAAGGGTTAGTACAATCAACTATGGATTATGATCTTCCTCTTCTAGTTTATCTTTTTCAGTAAAATCTTTATTTCTCATCTATTTTAGGAATAAGTGTTAACGTGGACGTAACAAGTTTTTCATAAAAAATCACATCTGTCGATCTTATAAGTCTGGTAGTTTTTCTACACCATATTCGGTAGACGTCATCATTTTCGTAGCTAATTAGAATTCCTTGTACTGCCTTTTTATCTATCTTCTTCCTACATTGCTTTGGCACATGGGCAAAACAGGTACTTCCAATGATCCTCAATGTCATGTCTTTTAAAGAAGTATTTTTATCAAACCAAAGTTCATAAATATGGTGATTTTTTCCTTTAGAACCAATAACCGCGATGTGTCCACCAAAAAATGAATTAGTGTGATAACTTTTAAAATAACTATATTTTTGGGTCTGTTTTCGTGACATCATTTTGAAGGTACCTTTGTTATTAATCTATTCAAATTTAAAAAAATATAAATATGAACTAATACAGATTTCTTGACAAAACCTTAATTTTTTTACTTAGGAACATTTTACGTCGGTGTTCATTGTTCGATTTAAACCAAATTTTTGGAGTGAGAATAGTTCATCATACCCCAGAGGCCATGCATTTTTTTTATATCAATTTTTTTTCTTTGAAATACAACATTTATTTTGGTTTATTTAAAAAAATTTAATGTAAAACTATGCATAGCTTGTGGGGCATGATACTATCAATAAGTACTGAAATTTTGGAGTTAAAATTTTACTCAGTTTTAGAGAAAATTGTACCTAAAATTTGAATTATTTGAAATATTTTAAAAGGCTGATAAACGCGCCCTCGGCGGCGAATCCATATGAAGGGTACAGGGAAAAAACCAGACATGTCACTTTTCTGCGAAAAATTAGCTATCGCTACCTTTCGATGCAGATGGCAACAAAGAACCTTTTGAGCATGTAAAACAGTGAAGAAACCAGCTGAGTAAAGAGAAATCTTACGTCAAAAAATTGGTGTACAGGGAAAGCACCAGATATGTCCGTGCGTACAGTTCTTCAAACCAAGAAAAGAAAAATAACTGACCGTATGAGTGCACTGAGTAAGATAATTAAGCTTTCAGCACATGAATTAGGCAATCCTTGTCATTGTGCAAGGTACAAATGCTTTGACCAAACGACAGAGGTTCAGAGAAAACAAATATACAAAATTTCAATTCTTTAAATTCTCACGATGAACAAAATTCATATCTTGCCGGATTAATAACCGTGCTTCCTGTTGGGCAGAGAAGACCGCGTAGTGAAGAAAGCACTGCTGCTCTTCATAACGCAAGTTATGCATATCGTATTCGCATTAATCAACAAGACATACTAGTTTGCTTGAAGGCGTTTTGTTCAATGCATGGTATTCCTAAAAACAAGCTAACTAACACAAAAATAGAAACTGGGGCTGCTCCCAAAGATGGGAGAGGAAAACACAGTTCAACTCACAGAAAACATTCTGACTCTGTAAAAAACCTAATATGCGATCATATAAAAAGCTTCAAACCTCGTCAGAGCCATAGTTTAAAGACAGTAAGAAATTTTATCTGCCTGAGGAGCTGAATTTGAAATAGTATATTAAACAACGCATTTCATATGGAATTCTGTTATGACACGAGTTCAAGTTTAAAAAACGAATCGCGAAGCGATGAGTTTTTTAAAGAACGAGTGTCACAACAGCCATATGAAATAAGTTGTTTATAATATTTTTTATATTGTTTTGGTTGTGGTACATATGTATACTTTTCTATTTTTATGATTGTATATTATTAAAACTCACTTTACTTTTTATAGTCTTTATTCAGCTCCCGTTTGCGGGTGTCTGTCTTGTCAATGCTGTAGTGACATTGACATCAACATTCGTGTTGCCAACATAAGTTGCAATTATAGAACACGCCCCTTTTTTTTTTTTTTTAATTTTTTTAATTTTTTTTTTTTTTAATTTTTTTAATTTTTTTTTTTTTTATTTATATAGTTCATAGTCGTTTAAGTACGTTGGTACTTTCACTTGACGCCGCGATCGGGACATTCTTGTTCTATCATCGCTTACATTATCATTATCTCTATTATTATTATTAGTTATGTCTACATGAGTGAGATCAGGAGGAACATTTTTATGCGAGTCCAAACACAGATCCTCATAGAAATCTCCCCCCGTTACAACTATCGGTATGTCGGTTTTGTTTATGAATCGCCTATTTCGTCTAAATCTATTGCCTTGCTCATCCTGTAAAATATATGACCTGTCATTATATTTATGAATTATTTTTCCTTTGGTCCATTGGTCACGTTTTTGAAATAATATGTTGTCATTGTTTTCTAAAGGTTTTAAGTCTTTTGCGGTTTTGTCATAATTTTGTTTGGTTTTGTCAGAATTTTGTTGTAATAATCGTTTAATGTTTTCATTATCAATAATTTTTGGCAATAGGTTGTCTGTCGAAATAGGCAATTTGGATTTTACAATTCTATTAAAAAGCAATTGTGAGGGAGCATATCCCAAATGGGGTAAAGGAGTACTTCGATATTCCAACAAGAATTGTGGCAATTCGTCAACGCTTTTCATCTTTTTCAACATACGTTTACTAATATCGACGTACTTCTCCGCGAATCCATTTGAGGCATGATGATAAGGACTAGAAAATTCCAGCTCAAAATTCCACTCACTAGCAAATTTCTTAAATTCGGTACTATTATAGGGTACATTATCAGAATAAAAAATATCTGGTACACCAAATTTTGAAAAAATTTCTTTACAGTAGTTAATGACGACACTTATATTTTTATTACTTACCGGAAAGACCTCAAGCCAATGTGAATAACTGTCCACAATCAGTAAATATGATTTTGAATTGTAATCAAAGAAGTCTGAAAACAAATATTGCCAAGGTCTTTCAGGTATTTTATGAGGAATCATAGTTTCTTTCTGATTAGCAGGCTTATTACACTGACATGTTTCACAGCTATTAACTACATTTTCTATATCTTTTGACATATGAGGCCAAAACATTATTTCTCTAGCTCGTAATTTGCATTTTTGTATCCCAAAATGAGCCGAATGAATTAAATTTAGCATATTTTTTTTAGTTCATTGGGAATAATAATTTTTTTATTAATGAATAATAGATTATCTGATAGGTAAATATTGTCTTTTAAATTAAAATAATATTTCAAGTCTTGACAAAGTGATTTATTAGTTTTGGGCCACTGGGTTTGGCAAAACATTTTTATTTTAGACAAAATTGGATCGTTATCATACGCTTTTTTAAACTCTTCTTTCTTTTCGCTGGTCATTGGTACTGATAGGGAAAGTGCGTGTACGGTGTATTCTAATTCTTCATCAATAGGAGTTTCAGTTTTGATAAAAAACCTACTTAACGTGTCAGCAACATACATTTTAGGACCAGGTATGTATTCGATTTTAATTTTGTATTTAAGTAGTTTTAGGAGCATTCTTTGTAGGCGCGCACTAACATCGTCCAAATTCTTATTAAAAATTGATATTAGGGGTTTGTGATCGGTTTGTATCATTACTTCTCGTCCGTAAATCCAAAAATGAAATTTTTCACATGAAAAAACAATACTTAACAACTCTTTTTCAATTTGAGCATATTTAGTTTCAGTTTTATTCATAGCTCTAGAGGCGAATGCAACAGGTTGTTTATCTTGCATCATAACACTGCCAATTCCTTTACTAGATGCATCTGTTTGAATTGTTATTGGCTTGTTTTCATCAAATAATTTTAATATTGGTTTTTTTGTGAGTAGTGTTTTTAGTGTGTTTAATTCCTTTTGGTGAATTTCTAACCACTCAAACTTAACATCATTTCTGGTTAAATTTCTCATATTATAAGTAAGCAGGGATAAGTTTGGTATAAATTTTGAAAAAAATTTGAAAAGGCCCAATATTTTCAATAGGTCTTTTTATTTTGGGGATTTTCAATAGATAGTACAGCCTCAATGTTTTTGTCTGATGGTTGAATTCCATTTTTTGATATTATTTGACCTAAGAAATTGACTTTATCTAATTTATATTGTAATTTATCAAAGTTAAACTTAACATTGTATTTTAACGCTCTTTCTATTACTGTTTTTAATGCTTCGTCATGCTTTTGTTCATCTGTACCACAAATGATTATATCGTCAAAATATATGCTCACATTAGGGATGTCTCCAAAAATTTCCATATTTTTTCTTTGAAAAATTTCAGGTATGTTACATAAACCAAATGGTACGCGGTGAAATTTGTATCTTCCAAAAGGAGTGTTGAAAGTACACAAATCCGAACTTTTTGGGCTTAACTGTATTTGCCAAAACCCATCTTTCATGTCTATAACACTGAAGATAGTCTTGCCTTCTAAATTACTCAATATATCATCACATTTAGGAATTATGTAATGTTCTCTACAAATATACTTGTTTAATGGTTTTGGATCCAGACACAAGCGAAGAGATCCATTGGGTTTTTCTACAATTACCAATGAGTTTACCCATTCAGTAGGGTAATCAACTTTAGAGATTATATTTTTATTTTCCAAATCATCTAATGATTGTTTTAATCTTTTATGAAGTGCCAATGGTACCCTTCTTTGAGCCTGAATCACTGGTATAGCCTCTTTTTTCAATTTTATACTGACACATCCAGGGATACAACCTAGACCTTCAAAAATTTCAGAAAACTCACGAGCTAGGCCACTTTTATTTTTAGGTAATAAGTTATTTTCATATTTGTACTGAATTGAAAATGATCGCTTAACCATGTCAAACCTTATGCAGTCTGCCAATCCTAATAATGGCTCTGAATCCAAATCAACTATTAGGAATTTAATATTAGCAAATTTATTTTTATAATAACACTTTAAAATAATACAACCGTAGGCTTTTGATCTGAAATTTCCATATGAGATTATGTTTATATTTGATGGCTCAATTGTAGTTTCATTTATATTTAGATTTTGTACATATTTTAACGGTAAAATGCTACATTCCGCTCCAGTATCCAATTTAATTTTAAGCTTTTTATTATTAACCTCAATGTATTCGTACCAACATGTAGCATTATTATTATGTGTATCTAGTTTATTCTCAAAAATGACTATGTTGGATTCAGGGTCATATTTATCATTTACTATATTATTTACATTATCATTTACCTTATTGTTCATATTTTCATTTTTTTATTTCTTCGATTCTTACTTCCTTTTCAAAGTCTGTATACTCTCCTGTTTCTTCAATGTTCACAGTTTCATTGATGCTTCTGTAGTTACCTCGATTTCTTTGGTTTCCACTATTACCACCACTATATTCGGGGTTATTAACACTTCTCGCACTAACACTATTTTTCAAAAACACATTCTTGCATAATGGCCTTTTTTCTTACACAGGTTACATGTTTTTCCATATGCTGGACACTGTCTTACTGGATGTTGTTCATCACACCTTGTGCACTTGTTTAAGAAACGAACTCTATCAATCCTTTCTTCATCTTGACTTAAGAGTTTGATATGTTGTTTAGAGACTTCGATCGATCTGCAATATTCTTGAACTTTTTCAAGACTCATATCCGATTCTCTTATAAGTCTTTGTTGTACCTGCTTGTCATAAACACCTAAAATGATTCTATCTTTGATCATTCTGTCGATATAGTTGGTTGTGCACTTTTCATCAGCACATGTGAATGAGCAGTGCGCTGCTTGATTTCTTAGTTCAGTTATATATGCATCAATTGACTGTTCTGGTTTCTGGATAATATTATTGAATTTAAATGTTTCCATTGTTACGTTTCTTTTTGGTAAGAAATAATTGTCGAAATTTGTTAATACATCATCTAGTTTGGTTTTTTTGTCTTCTGGAAATGTGTTGAATATATCAATGCCGTTTTCACCTATGACATGAAGCAATAGAGCTATTTTTACTTTTTCTTCTTGCTTTTCTTTACCCGTAGCCAGCATAAAAATTTCGAACCTCTGCTTCCATTTGGGCCAGTTATTTATATCATTTAAAGAAAATGGCTCCGGTGCTTTGCACTCCATATTTATTTATAATCTTATATAGTTAAAATCTTTACTCAAATCTGTGTTTTATTCGGCAGTTAACACGTGGTTTATAACCTTAAATTTGTATTCCGTATTTTGTTGCAGTACACTATTTACTTTATTTTCTTAACACCCCTCACTTCTGACACCATGTTTTGGTTGTGGTACATATGTATACTTTTCTATTTTTATGATTGTATATTATTAAAACTCACTTTACTTTTTATAGTCTTTATTCAGCTCCCGTTTGCGGGTGTCTGTCTTGTCAATGCTGTAGTGACATTGACATCAACATTCGTGTTGCCAACATAAGTTGCAATTATAGAACATATATTTTGCCCTTTTTACAATTTTTTAAATTAATTTTTTATTTTTATGTAATTACGAAAATTTTTATTTTAAAAAGTATGTCGGCAGCACTGTGTAATTTATAAAATTTGACAGTTGTGACATTTAGATTATCAAATGTTAATGTTTTAAAATATTTTAAAATGAATAATATACCAATAATAATATATTATATAAGTAAAATATTATATTCATATTCACATATACTTTCTTAAAGAACAATATAAAATTAATAAATCGCTATTAGCCACAAATGTCATTGTCAATAGTCTTGCCTTTAGAAACTTCACTCATGTCGCCAACCATTTAAAACAAAAATTTGCGTGCCTAAAAGTTACATTACGATACGCAAATGCGTTTTATAATGAAGATTTTTATAAGTGCGAAATATAAAAATAATATTTTCCATGTTTAAAGAGTTACATCCTACTGTTCAGGTTTCTTATGAAACCTATCGTACCATTTTCACAACAGAATTCAACATCTCATTTGGGTATCCTCGTAGTGATACATGCGCGATTTGTGATGAATTCCAAGCCAAGATAAAAACTCTTTCTCCTGAAAAAGATGCCATTGAAATAAAAAAGCTGAGAGCAATGAATGACCTCCATAAAAGAAAGGCCGACGCTTTCTATTCCCGCAAAAGAGAATCTAAAAAATTGGCAAAAGTGAACAAAAAAGTGGAATCCATTTGCAAAAACTTTGCAAAAAATATCAGTGTTCCAAAAATCGCCACCAATGACGTTTGCTACAAAAGGCAATTGTCAATGTACGCATTCAATGTTCATGTTCTATCTACTGGACAATCGATATTTTATACTTATCATGAAGGTGTTGCTAGAAAAGGATCGAATGAACTAGCATCTTTCCTTTTTCATTATATCACTAATTTTTTAGACGATGATGTGGAAGAGTTACGCATTTTCTGTGATTCTGCTGGGAGTCAAAACAAGAATTATACTATTTTCCGATTCATTCATTATATTTTCACCAACAAAATTCATGGTTTACGCGAGATGAAGATCACTTTTCCAGTTAGGGGCAATTCATATTTGGAATGCGACAAGAATGTTGATTTGTGGAATCTGAAAAGCCTATTTCAAACACCCAGATATTTCATGAATGTGATTGAATATTCACGGATGAAAACATCTCCATTCATCGTTATAAGAGTTTCCCAAGAATGATCCTCGACTGGAAAAAATTTTTGGATGCAGAATATCTACAAAAATGTAGCTTCAAAATTCAGAGTATACAAGAAATCTTTGCCACTACAGAACACACTCGTCTAATCTACCATCGATCAACTTATAATGGTGCATTCACATCTAGTATAATAAGGAAAACTCTCCAGAAATCTCAGGACTTGAGACCAGGGGAATTCGAACTACCTTAGCCGATGTATGAAGGTACTTTTTTCTTGAATGATTTTCTCTGCAAATAACAAAAAGAAAAACTTTTTTTCACGCCCTATTCCTATCTCTAAGGTAAAGTATGATGACATCATGAGCCTAATGAAATTTTATAATCCAGAAGCAGTAACATTCTTCACAAACTTGCATCACCTTTGAAGTAAACACATGACCGCAACAAGTTTCTGTGGTTTTTCAAATTTTTTGCTGTCAACTTTTTTTCTTAATTTTGAATACAGACTATGTTTATGAAGGAGATTTCAGTAAAACAATTTTTGCAGGTAAATTTCTTGTTCGTTCCTTCAACAAGATGGTAAACTGTTTCGAACTTTAAAAATCGTTGTTCTCCGTTGCTAAGTAAAATGACATATCTGGTTTTTTTCCTGTACCCTTCATATAGATTCTGTAGTACACTTCGAGTTAAAATTTTGATGCACATTTGCTCGTTATTATTTTATTACATTTTGTTCGTTCAGGTAAAATATTCCCAGTGAATTATTTGTTGTGTTTTTGATATTTTATTCTTGTTTTCGGATGTGCGTGGATTAGGTGTAGATACTTTTAGTTAGTTTGTGTATTTATTCATTAGACTTTAATAAACTTTTCTTGAAGAAATCGTTGTTGAAAAAAGGAGATGAGTATTATCACAATCAATAATTATTAGTTTATACCAATGTATAAATATTTTTTGTACAATTTGTTCTTTAAAAAAATGTGCTTTTGTTAAAATTTGGAGGAAGCTGGAATCTTTTTATTTAAGGTTTATATGGACCTATCACATCACTCGTTTCTGGTCCTAGAGATGGCTCTGTCCACCTAATTAAATTTTGTTAACATTTTAGAGATCTACCTTATCAACCAGAATAATTTTGGTTAATAATAATAGTTTATATCTTTTCTAAAAGAGGCTACTAGTGTCGATAGGAGATTTAAAGGGACAGGTACTTGAAGGTGCTCGAAATTAAATTGGTATAATATATAAATCGTTTGTAGTGGAATGTTATTTGATATATCTTTATGAACAAAGGTATCTAGAGAAATGAAAAGTAGCTGAGATTAATTATTGTTGTTTTAGGATTTAAAATAAGTAAGAAATTAGTGGTATAAAAATGTTTGGTGTGCCACCATCTTATGTTACACCCTGTAAGATTGTAACTAATTTTAAAATGTGGAGTTTAAAGCTGCTTATAATTTTTGTCAATAACTTTTTTTGTAATTTTTACTGTAACATGCCTACTGAGCTTCCTTACACTAATCAATCACCCTGTATAACAGAAACATCATGTCGCTTTCGAAAAACTATATATATATAAGATAGTTTTTCTCTTTTATTGACTCACTCGATGTTTGTACTGAAACAAAATTTTCATTTTATAAAATACAATAAAATAACTAAAATTAACTGATAAACTTTACTAACCTGAAACAACAATCGAGAATTAAAAGTCCTTATTTTTCTATGTTAATATAAATCAAAAATTCTAATATTTTGGACAGAAATGTCTAAATCAAAATTATGTCTAAATATGAAAAACCATAGAAGCCAGAAAATGTCAAAATGTCAAAAAAGATGTAAACAAAGTATTAGCATGGTAGAGAAGCACACCTAATCAAGAAGATGAACTTTTGGTTCGAGTAGATGAAAATCCTGAAAGAAGTTCACGACATCTATCAGCAGCAACAGGAGTAAGTCAGTCGTCTATAATTAGAATTCTAAAAAAAGAGAACCTCCATCCTTATCACTTCACTCCTGTTCAAAATTTACTTCCAACAGATCTTCCACGACGGTTACAGTTTTGCCAACGTATTCTGAATAAACATCGCAATGACAGACACTTTATTAAGAATAGCATTTTTAGCATGAGTTTAAATTGAATATTTGGTGTGGCATTATAGGCGACCAACTACTAGGGCCTTATGTTCTTCCTCCGAATTTAAATGGAGATTCTTATTTATTCTTTTTGGAAAATACTCTTAGTGATATTTTAGATGATCTGTCACTGGATGTAAGAAGAAAAATGTGGTTTATGCAGGATAGAGCGCCATCTTAATGACGTATTTCCTCAACGATGGATTGGCAGAGGCAGTGATTTTCAATGGCCACCAAGAAGTCCTGAGTACAACCCGCTAGATTTTTATTTTTGGGGACATATGAAGTCCTTAGTTTATGCCAATGAAATGAATACACGAGACGAACTTTGGAGATACATTCAAAATGCAGCTAATCTTATAAGGGGACAGAATAACATTTTTTTAACGTCCGAAAATCCTTTATAAAAAGAATTAGAAAAGGCATAGAAATCGGAGGAGACCATGTAGAACATTTAGTTTGAGTTTTTGTGAGTTCTTTTAAGTTAAAGTGTGTTTAGTTTTGATTTATCGTCAAACCGGAAACCTTACGTTAGTTGCAACTTTGTTTATTAGTTTGGTATTTGATAGTGGAATTGTAAATAAAATACTATTTCTTGTCTAAGATTATGCCTCTGTGCCAATTTTGATATCAATTAACACCCTGTATCTTTTTTCTCAGCAACATTATATTAAGGCATATTTGGCCCAATAGCCATATTTTGGTCAAAATAACCTGTCCTTAGTCTATGTCCCAATAGTTATGACTCACCCTGTATATGAGTACGTGGGGTCTTGTTTACAACATTTTACGATTTAATGACTTTTCTTAGCTGCCAACTCAAAACACAATTCCTTTATTCTTTGAAACATAGAATCGTAATCGCGTATTGGGAGATTACCCGGAGTTTTTTAATGATATAATTTTGTTTTAATTTCAGATACGGTAGAGAAGATCTTGACGTATTAGGCTTAACATTTCGCAAAGATCTTTATTTAGCTGCTGAACAAATTTTTCCTCAAGAAAACTCAACTCAAAACAAACGACCTCTTACAAGACTGCAAGAACGATTAATGAAAAAATTGGGATCAAATGCTTTCCCTTTTTATTTTGAATTACCTCCACACTGTCCCGCCTCAGTCACACTTCAACCGGCTCCTGGAGACACCGGTAAACCTTGTGGCATCGATTATGAATTAAAGGCTTTTGTAGGCGAAAGTCAGGATGATAAACCTCATAAAAGAAACTCTGTTAGACTTGCTATACGTAAAATTATGTATGCGCCGAATAAACAAGGTAAGTGGTTCAACTCATAATGGAACTCCTCCACTCTATAACAAAACAGAATTTAACTAAAAATGCTAGAACTCTACGTCTTCGTTAATTAAGAAAATTTCCTTTCAACAAATCTAATATACCACTATTTGTTTTAATTATATTCTGGTACAGGTGTTATTAAAATGGATCATGAGGATTTCAATGTATTCTCTTCTAAATAGTATATCAACAAAAAATTTCTATTAACCCCTTACCGCATCATGGGTCATATTTGGCACAATTAATATTTTCGCACATAAACACATATCATAAAGTTGCATACCAAACTACATTCACCGACTTAAAATTCGATCCATTCAAAATTTTGATTTATTTAAAAATGTTCTAACTTCCGAAAGCGGAGACTGATATCTTTGAGTTTTTTGCAACTTGTAGATAAAATACTGTACTTTTAAGTTTATTATTCTGACGTGTCAAAATAATTTCATACTCCCCTTATACGGGGTTGGGATAAAGCATGGAACCAAGTAAATATCTTTTAAACGAAAACAAAGATATTTATGAAAATTTGCAGGTAAGTGCAATGGAACAAAACGCATCTGATGTACATTTTTTTGATAATAATATACTTCCGGTTTAACCGGAAATGCCATCAACTTCTTTAATTTAAATGGGATAGATATTTTTACAAATTTTGAAAGAGCTTGTTATTTTGAATTCATACATACTGAGTTTAGTGTAAAAAAAATTTTAAAAACGAGGAATATAGCACTTTAACCAACCTCTAATCTAATCTAACTAATCTAATCTAACTAATTGATGTTGTTTGTATGCATAGTAATAAATAAACAGGTACTGTTTAGTACGTCTTTTGTTCTTCAAGTGTCAAATTCTGATTGACGAAAATAAATTGCACAATTTAGAATGGTTCAATTAAGTGAAAAAGGGCGTATTGAAATTTTACTGATGATTGGTTATGGTGATCGTGTTAGAACTCATGAAGAAGTGTGTCATATTTTTAATAATTTGCATCCGGAGAGAAATCCTATATCACGCTCAACAGTAACTAAAACATTACAACGTTTTAATACTACTGGGATGGTAAAAAATTTGCTAAAACCTGGAAGACCCCTGACGGCAACGAACGAAACTGTTAAACAAAATATTGCAATCGATTTAGAAGAATCACCTCAAACTTCCACCACAAATTCGGCACTAAACCATGGTATCAGTCGACGTTCTGTAGGAAAGATATTAAAAAGTGAAAAGTATCATCCGTATAAGGTACAGTTGGTTCAAGAATTGTCATACGATGATTTTGACCGACGGCTGGAATTTTGCGAACGGCTAATGGACATCTGTAATGTCGACGAAAATTTTGCTTCTAGCATAGTTTTTCCGATGAGGCAACTTTTTGTTTAAATGGAACAGTTAATCGCCATAACTCAAGGTATTGGTCAAATGAGAATCCTTATTGGATTCATGAAGCACATACCCAGCATCCACAGAAGTTAAATGTTTGGATGGGAATTGTCGAAAATAAGCTTATAGGCCCATTTTTTATCGACGGAAACTTGAATGGTGACAAGTATTTGGATCTACTAAATAACGAAATTATTCCTGCACTTCAACAGAACGGGCAATTACCACAAAATATTTGGTTTCATCAAGATGAAGCACCTCCCCACTATGATAGACGGGTTAGGGATTTTCTGGATGCGAATTTTCCAAATCGATGGATTGGACGTAGAGGATTCATAGAGTGGCCTGCTCGTTCTCCGGATCTTAGCCCGTTAGATTTTTTTCTTTGGGGTTATCTAAAATCACGTGTTTACGTTAGACGACCAACAAACTTGCAGGAATTGAGACAAAGAATTATTGATGAATGTGAACTAATACGTGGAGAAGTCTTGGAAAGAGTGACTCAAGAATTTGTTAATAGGAAGGCATATTGTCAGCAAGTAAACGGCGAGTATTTTGAACATTTGAAGTAATTTTGTTTCTCATTATTCTAAAATAATGAAATGTACATCTATTGTACTATTAACAGTGAGTTATTCCTCGTTTTTACAAATTTTTTTACACTAAACTCAGTATGTATGAATTCAAAATAACAAACTCTTTCAAAATCTGTAAAAATATATAGGGTGTCCCATTTAAGTTAAGGAAGTTGATGGCATTTCCGGTTAAACCGGAAGTATATTATTATCAAAAAAATGTACATCAGATGCGTAATGTTCCATTGCACTTACCTGCAAATTTTCATAAATATCGTTCTTTTCGTTTAGAAGATATTTACTTAGTTCCATACTTTATCCCAACCCCGTATACAGGGGAGAAAAGAAAACATTGTTTTCCTCTACTTTTGACTCACCCTTTAGGTTAATTCTGCTAGTAGATGTGCACATATTGAACTTTATCAAGATGTCTGATTTGTTTCCAACACTTCTTTTTTTTATTTACCCAGATATCTTGATTTGTTTGTAAATACTATCGTTATTTAAATGACTACAAAAAAAGCTACAAAATGCTAGTAGAGTGCTGTGGCCAACTCACAATTTGACAACTGTCAATATTTATTACTTGTCAATTGCAGTTTAATTGTCTACATAACAAATATTCATTTTTTGGCAATAATTGCTGTTTGAACTATCACCATATCATGATTTTAACGGCTACTGATGCAGCACGAGCAGTTGCTCTAGTACAAGACAGTAGTTCTCAATTTTATGCTGCTAGAATATTAGGTGTTACAAGGTGTAGCGTCCAGAGAGCTGTAAAACGTTTCAATGAATTTTCGAGACAAAGAGGATCTGGCAGACGATGAGCTCGAGATGATCGTTTTGTATAGTGATGAGCGAGACTGGTCTTGGTTGTAGAAAATGCAAGATCAAAACCAAGACCGAGCAGTGCAAGACTTATGCAAGACCAAGACTCAGCATTGCAAGATATACGCAAGACCAAGACCAAGCCTGCAAGAGTCTTGCGGTCTTGCGTCTTTTAAACATATGAACCGAAAAATAAAGCAGCCATGGATTATTTTAAACTCTAAAGCTTTGGTTTCCCTGGATAGCGGTGCCGTAATTTAACGACCGTTCAAGACGGCCGCTATCGGTGAGCACAGATGTAAAGTAAGAGTTTAACGTTATTGACCGCCTAAATCCATTTTTGTATTTGCTTTCGTTTTGTGTGTTTATAGTTTGTTTTTTATCTTGTGTTTAATTTCATTATTTGACAATAATTAGAGTGTTTCTGTATTAAAAGCAAAAAATGGATTATTTGGACTTGGCAATGATGAAATTTTTGGAAGTCTTCGTCGGAAGAAAAAACGAAAAGGTTGGAAGAAAGTAAGATTTTTAAGAAACAGAAAACTGAAGGCGTCTATGAAATCTTAATATATCGTCACCTTCAAACAAATGATGAAAAATTTACACAATATTTTCGTTTGACACCAGTATTGTTTGATTATGTTTTAAATCACATAAAAGATGACATTGTTTCAAAACCATGCCAAGGAAATAAAAATCCAATAACTCCTGAACAAAAACTATGTTTATTTCTAAGGCAAGTTCATGAATAAGCTTGCTATGTTTACATATTAAAAAACTTGGATAATGTTATGAATCATTTGGAGAAAGAGGCATTGTCGTACTGTACTCCGCTGAGAACGCAAGTAGAGTAGTCCTTGACGAAGACGAAGAAGAAGCTTGGTTTTGAGGGTTATAATTACTGATGGTACGTTAACAAGCAGAAGTTGATCGGCTGTGCTTAGTTGCTATTGCTATAGTCGTGTATTTATTGATTGACACTATGAAAGATTTAATTGTCACAATCGCATCTTTTCAAGTATCTAAATAATTTTCGAGGTGATTTTGCTTGTAAAAAAATATTGATCCTAACTCTTGCGGAAATTAACATTTCCGCACTTGTTAGGATAATAACCATTTCATACTTGATTTATAATAAAAAATATTATCGCTTTCATTTAATGTTTCTTTACTATCCCTTTCAATTAATCTTACTTTACTTGTAATGATTTTAAAAAATATTTTTCCTTTTTTTGTAAAAATGGACCCTAGTAAATCTAAAAAAGTGCAAGACTTGCAAGAGTCTTGGTGCAAGACCAAGACCAAGACTGGACCCTGCAAGAACAAGACCAAGAACAAGATTGCTTATTTGACTGCAAGACCAAGACCTTGTATGAAAGACCAAGACTAACCCGGTCTTGGTCTTGGTCTTGCATTTGTTGCATTTGCTATGATAGCAGTAGTATTTCTTTCTCGCAAAACATTTAATGTTACAAAACTAGTAATGAGCAAATGCAAGACCAAGACCGGGTTAGTCCTGGTCTTGGTCTTGCATACAAGGTCTTGGTCTTGTTTTTGCAGGGTCCAGTCTTGGTCTTGGTCTTGCACCAAGACTCTTGCAAGTCTTGCACTTTTTTTTAAATTTACTGGGGTCCATTTTTACAAAAAAAAAGGAAAAATAGTTTTTAAAATCATTACAAGTAAAGCAGGATTAATTGAAAGGGATAGTATTATTCATTATAAAAATTTTGTTTTTTATACTACATTGTAGCGATAAATCAAGTATGAAATAGTTATTATCGTAACAAGTGCAGAAACGTTAATTTCCGCAAACCAAAATCACCTCGAAAATTATTTAGATACTTGAAAAGTATTGTGACAAATCTTTCATAGTGTCAATAAATACACGACTGTAGCTATAGCAACTAAGTACAGCCGATCAACTTCTGCTTGTTATGGTACCATCAGTAATTATAACCCTCAAAACCAAGCTTCTTCTTCTTCTTCTTCGTCTTCGTCAAGGACTCCTCTACTTGCGTTCTCAGCGGAGTACAGTGACAATGCCTCTTTCTCCAAATGATTCATAACATTATCCAAGTTTTTTAATATGTAAATATGTAAACATTAATAAAGCTTATCCACGAACTTACCTTAGAAATAAACATAGTTTTTGTTCAGGAGTTATGGGATTTTTATTTCCATGGCATTGTTTTGAAACAATGTCATCTTTTATGTGATTTAAAACATAATCAAACTATACTGGTGTCAAACGAAAATATTGTCTAAATTTTTCATCATTTGTTTGAAGGTGACGACATATTAAGATTTCATAGACGCCTACAGTTTTCCGTTTCTTAAAAATCTTACTTTCTTCCGACCTTTTCGTTTCTTCTTCCGATGAAGACTTGTCTTCCAAAAATATCATCATTGCCAAGTCCAAATCATCCATTTTTTGCTTTTAATTCAGAAACACTATAATTATTGTCAAATAATGAAACTAAACACAAGATATATAAAACAAACTATAAACACACAAAACGAAAGCAAATACAAAAATGGATTTAGGCGGTCAATAACGTTAAACTCTTACTTTACATCTGTGCTCACCAATAGCGGCCGTCTTGAACGGTCGTCAAATTACGGTCGCTTTATTGCGGCACCACTATCCTAGAAAACCAAAGCTTTAGAGTTTAAAATATTCCATGGCTGCTTTATTTTTCGTTTTATATGTTTAAAAGACGCAAGTCCGCAAGACTCTTGCAGGCTTGGTCTTGGTCTTGCGTAAGTATATCTTGCAATGCTAAGTCTTGGTCTTGCATAAGTCTTGCACTGCTCGGTCTTGGTCTTGATGATGACTGAGGCAGAGGAAAAAATATTAGAAATAATTAAACCTCTTGCCATAGAAGGAGATACTTCTGTTCCAGAATCGTGTTGTAGGTACTGATCAAAATGTAGAGATTATATTCAAACAATCGAGAAAGATTGCAATCAACCAAATGACAACAGTTATGTGAGTGAAATAACAAATGACAACACAACACTTTTTTATATATCACAAGGGTGTTCTCCACTAGCACATTCGAGTTGAAATAAGTGTGTGACCCATCCCAATGAAACAAAGGATGAAAACACAACACCGAACATTCTTTATAAGTCATAAAGATGTTTGTCAGTTGGAGACTCTCCTGCTAGTGGAAGCAAATCGGCAATTTCAGCAACAACACAAGAAACACAAATCTCAAAAAAAATCAAAAACTAGTGAAATTGCTAGTGCAGTAAATCATTTTGAAACAATTACAATAGATGAAAATGAAACAAGAAAAGGTTATTATAAACAAAAACTGAAAAAATTAGATCAAATAATAGGTCTCAAAGAAATAAAATGTAAAGCCATTAAAAGATTGGCAGAAGCTGTAGAAAAAATGTCAGTGATTTAACAAACTTGACCACTGTACTGCTACTAAATCAGGATTTATCCTTCCTGCAACTCTGTCTATACAGGGTGTTTCAAAAAAAGGTAACACCGTCTCTAGGATAGGTAAAAAACTAAAAAATAATTGGGGTTTGCTTAGTAAAATTTTTTTCTAACGCCATCCGTTTTCAAGATAAAGGGCGTTGAAGAAAATAAAAAATTACACATTTCTTACGATTTTGCCGAAACTACTGGCACCATTGCAATGAAATTTTATACGAATATGTTTTGGAAGCTGATATATCCCATGAATTTGTTTTTATAACTAACTCTCATAGAGGGCGCTAGTTACACGATTCATACAACGTATTATTCAACATAACTTTTTTTAGGGTAGAATTATTAGTCAAAACTCCAAGTGAACATAAACATCGTTTAATTCTACACCAAAAAAGTACTCTTGGTAAAACTCGATATTATGTACCGTTTTCGGAATATTTTGATTTGAAAATTATGAAGTAATAACCGCTCCTCGTATGTTAATGATAAAGTTCGCTTTTCTCTAAGTTTGCCATGTAAAATTGACATTTATTGATTGTTATGACAATAAGTCAACAATAAATAAATTATGAAGTAATAACCGCTCCTCGTATAAGTTAATGATAAAGTTCGCTTTTCTCCAAGTTTGCCATGTAAAATTGACATTAATTTATTGATTGTTATGACAATAAGTCAACAATAAATAAATAAATAAATAATAAAGTTTTGTTGACTTATTGTCATAACAATCAATAAATGTCAATTTTACATGGCAAACTTAGAGAAAAGCGAACTTTATCATTAACTTATACGAGGAGCGGTTATTACTTCGTAATTTTCAAATCAAAATATTCCGAAAACGGTACATAATATCGAGTTTTACCAAGAGTACTTTTTTGGTGTAGAATTAAACGATGTTTATGTTCACTTGGAGTTTTGACTAATAATTCTACCCTAAAAAAAGTTATGTTGAATAATACGTTGTATGAATCGTGTAATTAGCGCCCTCTATGAGAGTTAGTTATAAAAACAAATTCATGGGATATATCAGCTTCCAAAACATATTCGTATAAAATTTCATTGCAATGGTGCCAGTAGTTTCGGCAAAATCGTAAGAAATGTGTAATTTTTTATTTTCTTCAACGCCCTTTATCTTGAAAACGGATGGCGTTAGAAAAAAATTTTACTAAGCAAACCCCAATTATTTTTTAGTTTTTTACCTATCCTAGAGACGGTGTTACCTTTTTTTGAAACACCCTGTATAATTGAAGGGTTCAACTGGGTACTGCCCAAGATCTGGGTGCTTTGGTAAATCATCATCAGGTACTTCAGGTATATTATGATCAATGCATAAATTGTGTAATACTACACACGCATTGACTATTTTACCTGCATTACCTGGATTATAATTTAGTACCCCATTACAACTTTCGATGCTGGATCATATTGATCTAAATTTTTGGTTGTATATAGATTCTGGTGTGCCCTGGTGTGATAATAGGCAAAGGTGCAAATCTTCCTGTGGTGGAAAGCCTTTTATAAAGTGTGAAAAATGTGGTTTTTATCTTTGGTTAAATATCAGTTTCATACTGAATAACTTTTTATGTATTATTGCATATCGTGCCATAAATTAAATAACAAAGTTAATAAAGAATTTTTTATCGTAATACTAATATTTTTTTTCGATGTGGTGCGTTTTTTTTTCATAAAAAAAAACAAAAAAATCATGCGGTAAGGGGTTAATGTGCTCCAATAAATATCAAGTGCTTAGCTTGACAACTGGATTAATGGTGGAGGAGTTTTAAGTCTTAGTCATAAATCATAAGTTTTAGTCATAAGTCTTAAAATAAATCCATTGCATTTATGCAGAAATGTCACATCACCGATTGTTTTCCATGCATTATTTTTTCGTTTATTATTTCGGAAGTCTGCTTGCTTTATATCATAAAGTATTGAGAACTGCCTCACCAGTTCTATTAATTGGCCGTCATCTGTATCCATTGTGGTACCTATTTTATATTGAAATTGAGATAGTTTTTGGTCATAAGAGATGAGTGTTGGCCAACTTTTAAGACTTATGACCAAGTGTATAAACATTTTAATTGAAAATCAATGATTGAACTTTCTTATGACTTATTACTTATGACTAAGACTTAAAACTCCGGCAAAAATCCACCATAAGAACTACTGTAAGAAACCGTCCGGGGCGGGCCGCTCCATTCCCTACCAAAATGTATTAGAAAATTGAGAACCTACTGTACCTATTTGCATGTATTGACCTATTTCCTATTCCTTTTTTTTTAGATTGATAAATACTTTAAAAAGTCACAATTGTCAGAGTAAGTGAAAAAGGCAGATCTTCAGATTGTTGTCTTGCTCTTAGAACACAACATACCATTCAGAGTCATGGATTATTTGATATTTCAAAAGACTTCAGCTGTAAAAGAACAATTCGAGAAGAAAATGCTTCAAAATCTGGGAAAGTCCACATTTTCAGTTATCATAGATGAAAGTACAAAAGTTCTTGTCATAGCTATTAAATTTTACTGCAATGAAAGTTTTTCCGTGAAAACACGATTTCTAGGCATGATAGATATTCAGGTTGAAACAGCTCACGATATGTTTGAGGCCCTTAGTGGTGCTCTAATTGAACGTGGCCTTGATTTTAAAGTGATAGGTTTTTGCAAGAATAAGGAAAGTGAAATCCCTATTGCATATTTGTGAAATGCGTCTGTCTTGCCATTGCTTTAGCTGCAAGTCATACTTCCGAAATTCTTCCCAGAACCACCGAACAATTAGTTAAAGAAGTATATAATTATTTTGGTCACAGCAGTAAAAGACAACGGGAATTTACAGAATTTTACTGATACTGATACAATATCATAGTTGTATCAGTAGAATACTAGAGCAGTGGACACCTTCGAAACATTTTTTTCAGAGCCAATATTTGACAGATAAGAAACAAAATGTTTCATCCGAATTTTTATTTAGTTGTTTCAATGATGAATTTTTAAAACTTTATTTATATTTCATTGATTTTGTTTTTCCAATATTTAATAAAGTCAGATGGTCAGGCAGGTAAATTTTATTTATAAGTACTTCAAATTCTAAGATTTTTTTATTATACAGTGTTGAAACCGCTTATGGAATAAAATTATTTGTTGTGTTAGTTTAGAAGATTGTAAAAAACGCTGGGTCCCGTCAACTTTGAAATTGAAATGTGAGCTTTTTAAACATAAATTTAAATGTATAGGGTGATACACGCAAGTCTGGCATCGTCCATGATCTATATTTTTAATGAAACACCCTGTATGTTTTTATGATTTTAAAAGCTCCTTAAAAATACGATCTCAATGAACTATACCATGTAGGGTTTATTATGAATTGTGAAATTATCTGCAGAAGTCAAGTTGAAGTGGCAAACTTATTTAATCAGAGGTATCCTCAGTTGCCTAATATTTCACAAGATACTTTCTCTAAAATTCATGCACAATTTAGAGAACTTGGACATGTCAAACCATTACTTCGTTGAAGATGATGTGAAAATGGATATTATGTTAAGTGTCGTGGAGAATCCAACATCAAATTTCTCGTCAAAATAATGTGAGTCACACAACTGTCCTAAGGTGTTTCCATAAAGAAAAACGTCATCCATATAAATGTCCCAAATAGACTGAATTACAATCTGAACAAGAAAGTTTATAAATACCCGACTTTGTAGTATGGGTACTTTATCTTTAGTGTTAAACTTAGATCTAAGGGTGTCATTAGTTCTAAATGGTACATTAATGTTCAATTTCATGAACACATCAGCTTGCTGATAGGAAACGTTGCCCAGAAAAGAAATGGAAGTAGTGAAGTGTCTACTGAGAGGATCTACAGGACTGTTACAAATTGGAAAAGAAAGTTTAAATTTGCAGTAGTGTCTAAAGTAAAGTTTATACAGTGTGTAAAAGCTAAATGAAATAAATTCATTATTTCGGTTACTGTACACATTTATAAAAAATCCCGAAACACGTCAAATTTAAATTATAACTTGACATTCTAACGTGAAAATGCAACCCCTACCTTCAACCCCCTTAGAATGACAGGTACAACCCCCAATTTTTTAAATGGGAAGTATAGGCTTGTGATATATCAATTGAAAGATCTCTTCATTCTCTATTCAAAAATATTATTGTTTTTAAATTTGATGCAAAAATTAACATAAAAAAAATTAATATCATGTTGTTACCGAAATTCGCTACAATACAATCAAAAACTAAAATGTAATGCAAAACGTAATAAAATGTAGAACACGAAAAAGAACTATGAATTTTAATGAAGTAGATGTTCAAAATGTTCTCCGCGAACGTCTTGGCAACATCCTAATCTCAAATAAAACTGTCTTCTAACATTATTTAACATATCAGGCGTGATCGACCTAATCGCAAGCGTTATTCGTTCTTTTAAGTCATTTAAATCAGAAGGTTTAGTTTTGTACACATGGCTCTTCACATATCCCCATAAAAATAAATCTAATAATGTAAGATCAGGTGATCGCGCTGACCATTCAATCGATCCTCGCCTCCCTATCCACCGATTGGGAAATATTGTATCGAGGTACTGCCGGACATTAAGTTGGTAATGTGGTGGTGCTCCATCCTGCTGAAACCATATCGTATTCGCTGGAACTTGAGGGTTACCTGGATCAGGATATATATTTGCCAACGTTGGAATGACATCATTTTGAAGTAGTGCCAAATAATTGTTGCCATTCAAGTTGCCCTCAATAAAAAAGGGACCAATGATATTGTTCCCTACAATCCCTGCCCAAACATTAACCTTTTGAGGGTATTGAGTGTGTTCTTCTCTCATCCAGTGAGGATTTTCCGTGGACCAGTAGCGGCAATTTTGCTGATTAGCATGACCGTTAAGTAAAAAGGTACACTCATCAGAAAACATAACGTCTTCTAATTGGATAATATATTTATCCAACATGTCCATCATTTGCTCACAAGAAAAAGTTCTCCTATCAAAATCGACTTCCATGAGCTCCTGAGTAGGTATCATCTTATACGTATGCAATTTATTTTCTTTTAATATGTTTGCTATCGATGTATGGCTAGCATTGAATGTACTGGATGCCTGTCTACTCGATGTATGTGGGTTTTCCTGAAACTCAAGCAACACATCTAATTCGAGTTCATCACTCAGTGCATTGGCAGCTGCTTTTTTTTATCTGCCTTACATAACCAAACTCGCGAAACTGCTTTTCTATTTTACTTATTGTTCCTTGGGATATAGGCGGTAAATTAGGAAATTTCTCATGAAATAGGCGAGTTACTTCCTGTTGTGTTCGGATGTTATCTCCGTAACCAATCATTTGTAAAACTGTTATTTTATGCATTTCCGTTAATCTAACCATTTTTCAGAATTGAATTGAACAAACTTTATACTTAAATTACAACAATGACAACTTAAATAAAACAATTTACTACTGCTTGTTAAAATAGCGTTGCCACGGAAATTCTTTAAAATTTTTAAAGGTTACCATCTAAAAACCACATTGCTATGGTTTTTGTTCACTTTCTCATTATCAAGACCTAAACGGGAAATAAGTTTTAAGTATATTGTAATAAGTTTCGAGTATATTTTAGCGAATTTCGGTAACAACATGATATTAATTTTTTTTATGTTAATTTTTGCATTAAATTTAAAAACAATAACATTTTTGAATAGAGAATGAAGAGACCTTTCAAATGATATATCACAAGCCTATACTTCCCATTTAAAAAATTGGGGGTTGTACCTGTCATTCTAAGGGGGTTGAAGGTAGGGGTTGCTACGTTTTTAGTTAACATATCATGTTACAATTTTCACGTTAAAGAATGTCAAGTTATAATTTAAATTTGACGTGTTTCGGGATTTTTTATAAATATGTACAGTAACCGAAATAATGAATTTATTCCATTTGGCTTTTACACACTGTATATGATATCTAGCGGATAATGATTATTAACAGCCAACTGCTTGATAATATTAATCTCCTTGTCAAAAGCATCCTTGGAAAGATGTAATGAGAAAACTCTGTGAAATAAACTGTTGAAGGCAGCTAGTTTGTGTGACATTGGATGGGATGAAAAATAATCAATAAGACAATCTGTTGTTGTAGGTTTTCTGAAGATTTCAAATTCGAAAGTGTTGACTAGGTTCTTTTTGATTAATAAATCAAGGAAAGGTAACTGGTTATTGGATTCAAATTCAACAGTGAAATTGATACGGGGGTGTAGTTTATTAATATAAGTAAGAAAACCGTCAAAGTTATTTAGGTTATTATCAAATAACATGATACAATCATCAACATATCTGTAGTAGAAGATAATATTGTTTTTGAATGTGGAATTAAGAAAATTGGACTCTAGATTGTTCATGAAGATCTCAGCAAAGAAAGGGGAAAGGCAAGAGCCCATGGCCAAGCCTGAAGTTTAATAGATATCATTGAATTTGAAGAAATTTTGTTCGAGGGCAAGACCTAATAAGGAACAAATGTCTAGGACAATATGGGTAGGAGTGGAATTTCGAAACATTAAATTTCTCGTTAAGGAGATACATTCAGAAGGGGGTATGCTAGGGAAAAGGTTGGATACATCTAATGAAAGAAGGAGAGAATTCTTGGTGAAAGTTATATTACTAATTTTTTTGGCTAAATCAATGGAATTTAATAAAGAAGAGCAATTGTTGAAATTGGAGTAGGTTTTTAGGAGGTTCAAAATGAAATTTGAAAGTTTTGAAGCGGGGTATCTGTAAAACTGACAACGGGTCTAATAGGAGTACCCAACAAATAATTTTGTTCCATAAGTGGTTTCCATACTGTATAAATAGTTTTACATTCTAAACTTTTAACAATTTATTGAAATAAAGATCCCTTAATTATAATATCATTAAAAAAACATATTCTTGACTATTTTATGAGAATATATATGTATTTTATAATCCAGACCTTGGAATCTTTTAACCAACAGATAATTTTATCGATTATTTACAATTTGAACAATTGGTGCTAATGAGAGTCAGTAAATCTCTAGTTTGACTATACCGGTATATTGTCTTCACAATTCTTTTCACATACAAAAAAAATAATAGATAAGCAATGCTCTTTTCCAAACATTACTTTATTATTATCGCTGTTATTTGTAGGGGAACAACCGTCCGTAGAAGTGAGCAAGGAATTTATGATGAGCCCTAACAAATTATATTTAGAAGCATCTCTTGATAAAAAATTATACCACCATGGAGAAAATATAGCTATCAACGTACATATAGCAAATAATTCTAATCGCACAGTTAAGAAGATTAAAGTTTCCGTCAGACAGTTTGCTGACATATGTCTATTTTCAACTGCTCAATATAAATGTACAGTTGCAGAAATAGAAAGTGAAGAAGGATGCCCTGTTGGTAAGTTAGTGTTTTCCCATGGACAACGTTTTATATGATAACTTCTTTATCAACATTTATTAAAATAATATCTATTATTTATCTATCTATCTAATATCTATCTATTTTTTGTACAGCGGGTAATAAATTACTAGATTTAAATATTGCCGCCTTCATTTAGTTTTTACCCCAATCATTCATGATGGCGCAATAATAAAGTTAGAATTTTTAACATAGAGAGCCGGTTTATCAATTGCCACCATTATCCAGCAGTTAGGTATCCGTCAAATAAAGCCAACTAGCAGATAAAGTTCCAGTTTGTTCGGAAGCGGTTTATCAACTTGTTTTTATCCACTAGTTATTTAACTGATAGATAATAAAAGTTGGCAATGCTGATGGATGAATGTAAGCAATCTCATTGGTTGTTACAAGGTCATGTCACATTAATGGAGATGTCACGATCGTTTTGTTAGATTTTTGTTGATTGTTTTTGTTTATGCAGAAGTTTGTGTTTTTATTTTCTGAAGAGTTTTTGATTGTTGATGATTATATTCTGGATAGCGATGAAGACGAGGATATTGTGCAAGTTCTTGAATACGAAAGGCCTTATACAGTTAGGGAAAGAGTAGACAATTTCGAAAAGTGGGATGACCACGATTTTCATGCAAGATTTAGGATGACAAAACAGACTGTTCTGTCAATATTAGAACTCATTAAGTATTCACTTGAGTTTTGTACTGATAGGTAGATGATTTTCGATTTCCAGGTTGCCCTTTCCGTTCTTTTATTCTCGACGACATCTTTATGTTTATTTACAATTTTTAAAAGCAAATCTCTCTCATCTGCTGCTTCCTCTCTGCTTAGTCGTACTAGTACTTTCCATTTTTCACTTTCATCAAACCTAAGTAAATTAGACACGCCAAAAAACTTCGAAATCAAAACAAACCAACTCTTCTCCATAAAGTGAGGTTATATAATATATTTTAACCTCCAGATATCGACCTAATTGCCAGTTGAAAGTTACAGATAAATATTTGACATTTTAGCTGTCGGATAAATTTAACCTATTGTTGATAAACCGACTTTTCCAAAATAACTGGTAGTTTTAGCTGACAGATAAATTGCTATTGATAAGCCGGCCATAAGTTTGTTGTCTATAATATGTAGGTTTGTGTATAAGTTATTGGTTGCCTATTCATTGTCATGTCATGTGAAACGGGAGTAATTGTGACCCGTCAAAATTTTTTATTATATTATGCCCTTAGTGAAAAAATGCTATATGAGCCACGTTAAAAAAATGTATTATTATCTCTGTCTTTTTTTCATACTGTACGGTAAAGTGCCATTGACACTTTACTAGGTTTTGAAGATTGACATTAATTGTACAACTGCTGTTGCAGCATTAATGTATTAATGGAGTTGATGGATTTACAGTGTTTTCTGTAATCGCGGAAGACGTGTGACTGTGATGTAGCACTTCAACAAAAGTTTCGCCCCTTTGGATCATTCTTGTAATCTTGTTGTTGCCTTCAATCGATTCTTCTATATACTTGTCTGCAACTGAAGAACTCTTCCATCCACCGTGCTATTTTAGAACTTTAAGGTATAGACTGTATACTTTTCTGGTTGGTCTAGTTTTAAGAACTCAGCTATTTTCTTAGGTGCTCCGCCAACAGTATGTATACCAGCTCTTTGAGGCAGACATTTTTCTTGTCTATAACCCACCAAAAGAGCTTTTAGGGAGACGTGTTGCCGTAAATTAATGTATTTTCTAAACACGTCCAAATAGTGAACCTCACCACTGTTAATCACAGTGAAAGCTCGTCGAATATGCGTTTTTGTCTGGTTAATCTTAACTACTAGCCGAGTACCCATATCCTCTACATCAATAACTTCTAAATTATAGATCTCTTCCCTTCGGCAACCTCCAAAAACTTCAATTAATGCTATCACTTTGAGTAATAGATATTCTTTATCTGGAGCGTCCCTCATGAAGCTTTCAATTTGTTCCTTTGTCAGCACCTTCGACTGGTTTGGCAGATGGTCTACATTTTGTTTTTTCAAAAAGCTATCAACTTTAGGAAACGATATGTCGACATTCTCATTAACCATAATCATTGATTTTACCATCGAGTATTTGGACCATAATGAAGAAAGGTTGAATGTTTTTGACTGAAAATTTAAACTGTTGAAAAGAATATTCTTTAAAAAAACTGTTCTTACCACATCCAAAAGGTAAGCCAACATCACATTATCACCAGCACTACTTTTCAAATTGTGTTGTTCACGCCAGTTGCAAAACAGCGCATATTCTTTTTCATATCTTGTCGCAGACTTAACTGGAATGATTTGTCCTATCGCTTCCGCAGTTTTCTCAGCAATTTAATCTAATTTCAGATCATTACATTGTTACTTGGTAACCGCTGTTCATTTTTTATTTATAAAGCAAATCCACCATGTTAAGAATAAATCAAGTAACATAATTTTTTCACAGCAGCCTACATGACTTCCTAATAAAATGATCAAATATGTCATTTCAGTTTCATATTTTATTACGTTTAAAACCAAAGGCAGTATGTAAAAAATAGTACGATACACGTCCGTGAAGTGATTATTACGGTATTCGTTTAGATATTCTTGACTCGGCTCCTTCGTCGCCTCGTCCATAAACATCTATCTCGTACCGTAATAAGTCACTTCCCGGACTTGTAACGTAAATAACTATAATGGACTTTGACAATAATAACTGACTTTTCTACCTTGGCGCATAATTACTATTTCAATTTGATTCCTTCCTTAGTGAAAGAATAACACATGCCCATGATACACAGTGATATGAAAAATAATACAGGGTTATATACCTTGCCTAGTATAAATTTAAGTGCACGTCATCAAAGTGAACAAATCGCTCTGTTCATTTGACTTCCTTCGTTCGTTTGCTACTGTCAATCAGTATCTTTTTTCACTGTAAATTTGGTAAATATTTAAATTCGTAGGCCGCAAGTTATTACAAATAATAAATAAATGCTTTAATAAAGGTCTCGTACAGTACATTCATACTTATTCATACTCACTTCTTAAGGCCAATAAACGACCCTTTTGTCCCGTATTGTGTTACCTGCTATAAAATTTGAACGGAACAGGGTGGAATTTACTTTTTTTATAGATGTTTGCACATTTGTACATATTTTTAAACAATTTATATCTATCTATCAATATTTCAATTGCTTCTCAATGTAAAAGTAAAAAGTCCACTCCGGCCCTGCCGGCCGGTAGGAAGATTTATTGGAGGCAATATAATCGAAGTCCTTAAGTCAGAACGGTATAAGTATGAATGTACTTTAATTAATTTTATATCAAATACAACTCCTGGACTAATTAAATATAAACTTCAAATTAACATAACTCGTGCTAAAATATTTTATAAGTTGGCACAATTATTGTGCCATGTTGCCGCGGGAGCGATTTGTTCACTTTGATGACGTGCACTTATATTTATACTGGACAAGCCATAGTAAAATAAATTACATATACATAGTAATCCATTTACAATAGATATTTATTTTCAGGACCCGGTTTCACTCTTAGCAAAGTTTTTACGCTTACGCCTTTACTGGCAAATAATAAAGACAAGTGGGGCTTAGCCCTCGATGGTCAATTAAAACACGAAGACACAAATCTTGCGTCTAGTACACTTGTAGCCGAAACGTCACAACGAGAAAATTTGGGAATAATTGTCCAATACAAAGTTAAGGTAAATATATTACTATTTATGACTTCTGTATTTGTAATTAAAGTCAGTAGTCTTCAGCTAAAAATCGGGCACATATTATTGAAACACACTTAATTTTAAATGTAATTTATAGTTTGTTCAACAATTTAGTGTCTACAATAAAAGGGGACTGATGGTAATAATAAACTTCTTAGGTACTTTTATCTCAGGTATTGGCAAGTTTGGGTAAAGAATGCAGGTCAGGATTAAATTTGCAAAAATAATTTTTTAATAGAAACGCATATTAAAGGATATTCACAATAAAATTTAATAAAAATTTAAATATGTTATTGTATCAATTCAGTTTCACTATCACTATCGTCGTCTACATTAATTAAAAGGGGTTCTATGTTAGTATGAAATACCCTGTATGAATCCTCCCCTTTTATAACATGTTTTATTGTTCTTTTCCAACAATCAGCGTCTGGGTCATCTATATTTTGCCGGATTAATGCAATTACAGAAGGACATAATGTAAGTATAGTATTTTGGGTCCGCACGTTGTTCTTTAGTTTTCTCCACATATGCTCAATCGGGTTGAATACGCAGTAGTAAGGAGGAAGACGAAGAACTGTATGTCCTTTGGATACTGCAATTGTATCACATACATACGTCTTCTGTATGTTAAATGTCCTTAGAACCTCTAAAAGCTGCGTTTTTTTATATCTTTCTTTTAAGTACATGTTGTTTTGGAGCATAAATTCCTGGATTTCCGCTTTTGTATTTGAAGAGCCCGGAACCTTCTTCAATTGGCGGCTATGGTAACTGGCATTGTCCATAACTATGACACTATGCCGAGGAATATTTGGCAGTAAAGTGTTTTCGAACCAATCTTCGAACAATTCGGCTGTTGGTTGTAATCGAACGACGAATCTTGAATGTTCTTCGCCGAAAGTCTCAAACTGTTTGGAATCTAACCATCTTCTGATCCAGCATGAATAATCGTGATCCGTTTTCCTTTGTTCGATGGAGCTTTTGATTGGCATCGCACTGTTCCATCGGTCCATCCTTTTGCCGGCGTATCGTGGGTATCATACCAGGTCTTTGTAAAGACCTGTAATTACTTAGAGCAGTCAAATATTCAAAACGCCATTGCCTAATCCGTTGGGGAATAACTTGCCTTTTGTCAATTTTGCAGTATTTGAAACCTAGTTTGGATAAAAGTGTCCATAGGTTTCCAATTGATATCCTTATCTCAGTGGAGCTCCTTAGTCTTGTTTGCAATGATCTGATAGTAGGCACCAAGTTTTCTTCGTACATAGAGTAGATAGTTCTTCTTATCCAATCTTTATAACCGTCATCAGTGGTTCTGGAAACACCACTATCGTTTTGTTTTCGACTCGGATGAATTGGCCTCGAAATGTGAACTCTCACTGATGATTCCGGTATCCCTGTCAAATCGCTGGTTTCTCTTACAGCAGGAGTAAAAGCCCAACACCTTTGGACCAGCTTCTGATGAACATGTCTGACGATTTCTTTGGCATCAATATAAATGATTATACTCAACCCAAATTATACAAAAACAAGAACCGATCCTGTGTGCAAATTTTGACCATAAGCAATAAACCGTGACAGACGATCGCAACAAAAGTGGTTTATTACCATCAGTCACCTTTTATTGTAGGCACTGTATTGTTGAACAAAGTATACCATTCGTGGAATAATTAAAGGGTACATTTCTCTTTTTAGGTAAAATTGTGCCTTGGTGCATTAGGAGGGGACCTTGTAGCTGAGTTACCTTTTATTTTAATGCATCCGAAACCGGAAGAAGAAATATCATCAACTACACCTTCTAGACGTGCCAGTGAAGATGTCAGAAATGACGTACCAGTCGATACTAATTTAATTCAACTAGATGCTGATGATAATCATGACGATGACATAATTTTTGAGGACTTTGCTAGATTGCGTTTAAAGGGAGGAGAAGCGGAGGCATGAAGGAGGGTACCTACAAAGCCCCGTCCAGTTGAACCCATTTGTCTGATGAATATATCACCTGCGAGTAAGCTTTATGAAACTACAAGTATATTTCAAAATTAATTTATTTAATAATACTATTTTTGAAATTAATTATGAAATATTGGTGGATTCCTCGTACTGGTGCTATTCAACCAATGTGTCTGCCCTAGTCAGCGGCTGTGTTGTGACACAACCAGATTGCACTTCTTATATGATTAACCATTTCCCTTCTTTAATTTGTATCTATGTCCTAATATATCAGTAATTATTTATTAAATTTTAAAAATAAATTTTAACATTTCTCCATTCCCGCATTTTTATTTCTACCTAAGTCAAATTTTGTGTACCAATCCTTACAGTATAGAAGTGCATCATCAAAAACTAAATTTACCTTTTTCTTCTAACTACATTTATATGTATTATATACTTTTGATATTGGTAAGTTTATAAAATTTTGTTTTCGGGCTGAGATGGAAAACTCATGTTTGATGGGTCCTTATCCAAAACCCAACAGTGTTGGACTCACCCTCGAGAGGATGCCTGCTAACCAAACCCACCTCAAAAACTCGCCGTTACTCCCGCCTCGGAATCACTACCCTAGCATACTTCAAGACACGGCGGTCCCTCACACACTCTTCATCCATTCTTACTACTCGCCATCAGAACATTCCTTTCTCCTAACCATTTTCTCCACAGCTTCGCTAACCTCCACCCATTCTTTCTCCCTTCTCAACATTATCTCCACCATGTGGATTAATTCTGCATTAAAAGGAACTGCTACTATAATGGGTATATTTCTGCATCAAAAGGAACTGCTACTATAATGCGTATATTTCTGCATCAAAAGGAACTACTGCTATAATGGGTATATTTCTGCATCAAAAGGAACTGCTACTATAATGCGTATATTTCTGCATCAAAAGGTACTACTGCTATAATGGGTATATTTCTGCATCAAAAGGAACTGCTACTATTCTGCATCAAAAGGAACTACTGCTATAATGGGTATACTTCTGCATCAAAAGGAACTGCTACTATAATGCGTATATTTCTGCATCAAAAGGAACTACTGCTATAATGGGTATATTTCTGAATCAAAAGGAACTGCTACTATAATGCGTATATTTCTGCATCAAAAGGAACTACTGCTATAATGGGCATATTTCTGCATCAAAAGGAACTGCTACTATAATGCGTATATTTCTGCATCAAAAGGAACTGCTACTATAACTATATTTTTTCCTACTAGCGGGTATATTTCCAACATTAATGTCCCATATTTTGTAACAAAAATGAACTAAAAACAATAAATTTATGATTTAATGAAATTCAGAGCGGTGAAGCCGGCTTTGTGTGATTGATTATTAATGAGTTTTATTGTTAGTACAAATAAAAAAGTTATAAGCTGGTATAATTAGTTTTTTGTACGTAAAATAAAGAAGTGATTGTTATAGTTATTTAAAAAAGGTTTTTAATTGTTCTAAAAGAATTTATTGTACTAACTCTTAGTTTTTGGAAGTCCATCTTATTAAGAATAATAAAAAACTCTTCGTTTCAACGTAACTTCCAAGTTTATTTGAAAAAATATGTTTTAATTCACAATGACGGCCGTCATTGTGGAGAATCGATTCCTATGAAATATTTCAAGAATAGACCTATTGCAAAATCGAGAGAAAATGACGTCAATTTCTCCTGAGAATCGATTCCTACGATTTCAAGAATAGGGCCCCTGAGGTTTTAATACACAAATTGTTCATTTTGGCCTTAAAAAATAGTGAAATAAAAGGAAATTATATGTACAATTACTTCTAAAAATGTTTAAAATAAATGTGAAATGGAAAGAATAGGAAATAATGAAGTACTTACTGTGATACAACCAGAGAAATGTATTGTCTAAGTTTCGCGGATAACTTGCCACTAGGGGTTGTTTGGACGAAAAGGAATGAAACGAGGTGTTTGCCCTAATTTATAGCAGTATTGACAGGGGTTTCCGGTTACGTTCGTTGGTAAGGGTTTTGTTTCAGGTACGTTCTGTTGTAGGGATGGGTTTGGTAACGATGATAAGGTTGTGTCTAATATACAGTAGGTCAGGGTTGATTTTAGAGTTCGGACGGTAAACTAAGGAAAGGGAGCATGGCGATAGACATGTTACAAGTGGCTTTATCCTCGCATGGATCCCTGCTATTTCACCCCTCACTTACGGTCCGTACAGTATACTTTACTCAATCGTCCTACCAATAACTCTCCTCTTCCATTCTCCCGGCCCTTTCACATTACCCAACTCCCCAACCATGCTGCTCGTACTCTCGCCTTCTCTGATGTCTTCAACATATGGTGCTTGAAGGATAGTTGGCTATCCAACCAAACACCTAGATACTTCACCGCCTCCTGCATGCGAATTTTCTTCCCCTTCACCATCACCGTAACTTCCCTCGTCTTGCTTCGTCTCCTTACGAGCAATCCCACCATCTTATCTTCCGCCACTTCGAATCCGCATCGTTCTATCTTCCTCACAATCTTCCTAAACATCTTAGATTTTATTTTAAGGTGAGTACAGCACCCGTCCGTAAATTCAGTGTTGGAAGCACCCTCAAAGTTCGAATAGAAATGTACCGAGATATTTTAAATGCTGACGTAGATTACAATTTATAATTATATTAAATCTTCCATGGGCCAGAATTTTGGGTGGGTAGGAAATTAGAGATGGGCTTGGGTACGGCCGACGTATGCACATATAAATTCGCAATATTTTATCTACTTATCGGTCGGTAGTCTGTAGTTAAAACTTTTCATTTCAGATTCAGGATTTTCTAGTAAATACACCGCCCAGCCGAGAATTTAATCATTAGGACACCGCATCGCTCCTATTTTTCTTTCATAAATATCTCGAAAACTATTTGATGGCAATAATACAAATTTTGGGAAATTAATTACGCAAAATTATCAAGGACATCAAAGAGAGAAAGTAAAAAAAAAATTACATTTCTCAGAAAAATGTCGAGGAGTATTATATGAGGCTATCAGCGCAAAAGTGGTGTAACCCCCGGCACTGCACTTAGGAAAAATAGGATTTAAAATTTGCTAAGATAGATTTGTTTTTATTAATTTATTTTTTATTTAGCGCCATCTGTTGTTTTGATAAAAAAAGGTGGCTTACTCCACTTTTGTATTCAAAGTTAATAATGTATGGAATGTATTTTACACCAAAACTGCAACCAACACAAATAGTGGGTTACACCACTTTTGCGCTGATAGCCTCATATATTAAAATCCTTAAATTCCTAGAAACCTAATAACACTTTAAATATACCTATTACTCAAAAATTTTCATCGTTAAGACTGCTTTTGTTATTTTTTTTTCAGATTTTCTCCCTGAAAAAAAATATATTTGTACTTCTGGGAAAGAAATTATTATAACAATTATCGTTTAATTTCTACTTAAAAAACGATAAACGGAACTAGAAAATTTAAATTGTTTGACAATATTTAAATGGTTTTCATGTTTGCTGATTATGATTTTTAATTTCAAAATTTACTAACCTGCGGAAAAGCTCGAAATGAGTCCCACGTGAAAATTGTTTAGAGACATTCTTAAGGTCTTAACTAACAGCGGTAAAGCAATGGCAGAGGTTTAATCGTACAAAAAACCCTTCGCAGAGGTGATTGAAAAGTGTCGGAAAACCCTCCCGAAAAATCAATGAGTCCCGCGCCCAACTTTTTTCCCAACATTCTTTAGTCCTTAACTAAGAGCTGTGCGTAATGGCAGAAGTTTTGAATGACAATAAACCCTCGGCAGAGGTTAATTAATCGGAAAATGTCAACAAATTTGTTAATACATGATTGTTCGCTAAGTTGCAAGTTGAGGCTAATTTTATGTATGCCATTACAATTATTTTCAAATTCTACCCCAAGTAAAATTATATAATTATAAAATTATCATGATACGATTAAAACTCGCCGAAAAACTCGAATTTTTTATCGCGCGTTCAATTTGAAATCACTCTCTCGCTTTTCGTAGGCCAGGATACAGTGCCTCCCACAGCGTATGCTGCCGATCGCTTATTATATTCAAATCATGCGTAATTGATTATTGGCTCATTCATTTTTTCATCGATCATATGTTATTTTTATATTATTTTGTACTGTTTATCATTTAATTACTATGCCCAAAGTTTATTCTTTTATTATTTGTTATTACTCATAAGTTGAAAAAAACAGTCATTTGTCATTTGAAGAAAAAAGTGTACGATCCATCCTGAAAATGTAACGAACGGGTCAAAATAACCGCAATGGGTCTTACAATTTAGAGGGGTACTGGAGACGCTGTATCCTGGCCTATTTAATAAGATTAGAGAATATGTTTGTTTTGAATTTTAATAATTATTGTATACAGGATGGTATAGGAAACATATTTTTTAAAAATTTTTCCAATGCAGAATTCTCCCTCCCATATGGCAATAATAGTATATTATTTAACGAGCGGTAATGTAGGTCATAACTCACGCAGATGAAGTTTGCAGCACGAGCCGAAGGCGAGTGCTGTAATTCATCAAGCGAGTTATGACCATTACCGCAAGTTGAATACTATACTTTATCTACGACTTTAACAATAAATAGATTATTAAAAAGTTTGAATTATTGTGAAATCTATTAGATAGGTACCTTTGTCGCCAGATATTTTTCATGAAATTATTAAGTTCTGGTGTAAATGTTTTTGCCTTTTTAGCTACATGCTTCTCTGATTGACGTTGAAGAAACGCAAGTAATTTCCAATAATTTTCTATATTTATTTTATTATTTAAATTGAGTGTGCTTCTCAGCATAGAGAAGAAAGTCCACAGAGATGCTTTATACTTACTGCTCAGTTCTTTAAAATATACCTAAAGAACATTTTCTGTAAAAGAGTTTACATTCTTACTGATAGGTACATCAATTTTAAAAATTTTTGTTGACCGCTTTGTTTTGTGACTTTTCGGGTAATAAATTTTATACTGTAGCATTAGCTACTTGCCTCAATTCTGGAGGTGTACATAATAATTCATCTTTACTCTCTGAATTCATCTTTCTTAACACCTTTATAATTTTTAACAGATTTGAAAACGTCAAAATATCTGACATTACTCCCCTCAATTACAATAATGGACTATTCCGTTTCATCGAATCGGCCACCTTTGGTATTCGGTTCTTTAATTGTGATTTAGAATTAAAATTTAATTAACTCCATGGATTGAGTAGACATTTATGTAAAAAATAAACACAATGAATAAAATTAAAAAAAAAGGTTTGGTAGGCACAGGGGATCGAACCGCCATTGACAGTATATAGTTACTGTGACAGTATGGTGTAATAACTCACTAGAGAGTTATTATAACTCACGCTTTTTGTTTATGGATACTATTAATTCCTCAAAAGCAGTTGAATAATTAATGTATAATTTAATAGGAGTAGATAAAGATTATTTACTTTCATTATTTACAAGAGTTCGAATCTACTATACAATCAAATTTGTAAACCGACAAATAAAAGAACAACCTTTAAATAAAGAACATCCGAAATAAAAAATTTTGCAAAATATGTAATAATTGAAAACAATGATAATATTAAGAGTTTGAGATTATGGATGTCGATATCATTAGTTTTTATGAAATAATTGAAGATTTTATTGCACGAAAATTGTTACTTTATTTTAGAATAGAGTAAGCAAGTCTACCTGAGTTTTATTACTGTGTTCGAGTACCCTAATTCTTATTACAAAGATAAACCCTTAAGTTTGCAACATGTTTACCAAATGTTAAAATAAATGGAAACTTTCACTTTTTCAATCAAAATAATCTTAACTATAAATAATATAATATTTTAACAGAGATAAACTATTGTACATGAAATCAACATATTTCAACATAAGCAAATAAAGAGCCTTAAACATTGTGTCTTTTCTCTGAATTCCTTTTTTAAGTATTTTACCCTGCAATAAAAGATAATATATAAATATAAATAATGAATGTGATCAAAACACCCCACGCTTTACCCTCGTAGACACACTCGAATAAACATACCCCATTGACCCTCTGTTTATTAAACTGTTATAATACAAGTTAAAAACATAAATTATAAATTAATTAATTATTATAAATATTGATAATAAAATTATTGCAATTATTCAAATTAATTGCCGACGAATTCGTAAACTGACTTTGACTTGTTGGGAATTACTGATAATAGAGCTGCCTCTTCAATATCGCTTGGTAGCTGTTCAGAACTTGAATCACTTATTTTTTTAAAAATAAAACTAAAAATATATCAATCTCTCTAAAATCCTTCCGTCTAGGCTTTTTACAAAATGTCAAACTGACAACTAACTTGAAGTAACAGCAACAAACTAAATTGTTTATAAAAGTTGACAGTTACTTGGGACACGTAAACGTCACTCACTAGAACGGTTTTCATAAATACCACTGGCTATAAAATCAGACGGATTTTGATAAACTTGAATTTTGTTTTATTTTATGGGGTTTTAGAACAAGCAAAACTTTTTATCAAGAATGACATTTTTCACTAAAACTAATAGGTATTTAAACATTTTTCACCTATAGGATACCCCATCCGTGGACACGCTGTATATTAGTATTAATATTATAGCAATTACTTTATTACTCAATGATTCTAGTTTATTAAATTAAATAAAGATTTGCTAAATTCCTAATGCGGACCTGATAAACAAGATTTAATAGATGTTCTATCACAACGCCCTCCATTAGACAATGCTCACACTTTGGGAATAATTTTTTAAGATTCCTTTTATATGTGATAAAAGAGTTGCCTAAATTTGTAGAAAAATGGCACCATTTCTGATTTCTTAAAAATTACTTTGTAACAGTACCTGTTAACATTTTAAGCACCTGGTATCCTAAATATTAAATTCAATTAGTACCGCTAGCTCAATCTATCCTAAAACATTTTTAATAATAAAATAATGAATACGGTCTCTATAATTATAATTGGAAGTTCAAAGTAGCTACGCTACGAGGTGTACTAATAAGTTGGCATTATCGAGTTCAAGAGGTTTTAATAATTATTCCCAGTCTCATTTTTTTTCTATTGATTTACTGTCATATACAGAAAGTTGGAATATAATACAGTTAACTAGAGGCAACTCTTTAATTGAAGATTCTGTAAACCAGAAGCATCTCTTGAATTTGGAGATTCCGTAAACTTGAACAGCTTGTAAACTTTAAGCTCTCGTATGTACATTCTTAACTGGATTATCTCTACAACTGGGGCAGATCATCCCTCCACTAGTGATCTTCCATAATCATTTGGAACCACCTAGACAGTGCCGTAGCGACCCCAAGGTGCGGCGAAGGATCGTCCACTATTGTAACAGATAAGTTTATTGTGATCTATCAAGTTTACTGTTCCCATATTTTTTCTCTTTTATTTCCGTGTATATCTATCTATATCGTCAACTGTATTAGAATAAGTATTTTTAAAGAACTGTTTGCGGATTATTTTGTTGTAACGTATTCTCTACCTCATTAATTTCAGCACCAAGGAAATCTTATTATCTTTTATATGTTTGTACATTTTCAAATCATTTTTTTATCTTCATAGACAGTTTTTTCTGACATCTTTCTGTCATCTTATGATACTTATTTAAATAACTCAGCTTAAAACAACTTTCTTCAGTAGTATCATAAAAAATAAAAAGATTTCAGTGGTGCCCTTATAATTTCTTAAAGAAACAAATATTGTACTATAGTCAGAGCTAATGAACTTACTCACCCCTAGCCGAGGTATTTAACTATAATAATTTTTGCTGTGATCAACTATTATAAATTTTGTTAATTATTGAAATATCTTTTACAATTAATTAAAGACGAAATTAAGATTAATGTTTGTTTTATTGTAAATTACATTTTTTCTTTTGGTATATAGTTATTTTTTAAAAGTTAACTAAATAATTTTATCAATTCACTATCAACAGTAAATCATATCACAAATTGACGCTAAACGTAATAATTTGGTTACAAATTGTCGCCCAACGACCAAATAATATTACAAATAAAATAAAATTACAATATTACATAAAACAACAAAAAAAAAAAATTTTGCCTTCTGCAAAATTTTTTATATCGAGTAGAGGGGGTGTAACAGTACCTGTTAACATTTTAAGCACCTGGTATCCTAAATATTAAATTCAATTAGTACCGCTAGCTCCATCTATCCTAAACCATTTTTAATAATAAAATAATGAATACGGTCTCTATAATTATAATTGGAAGTTCAAAGTAGCTACGCTACGAGGTGTACTAATGAGTTGGCATTATCGAGTTCAAGAGGTTTTAATAATTATTCCCAGTCTCATTTCTTCTATTGATTTACTGTCATATACAGAAAGTTGGAATATAATACTGTAAACTAGAGGCAACTCTTTAATTGAAGATTCTGTAAACCAGAAGCATCTCTTGAATTTGGAGATTCCGTAAACTTGAACAGCTTGTAAACTTTAAGCTCTCGTATGTACATTCTTAACTGGATTATCTCTACAACTGGGGCAGATCATCCCTCCACTAGTGATCTTCCATAATCATTTGGAACCACCTAGACAGTGCCGTAGCGACCCCAAGGTGAGGCGAAGGATCGTCCACTATTGTAACAGATAAGTTTATTGTGATCTATCAAGTTTACTGTTCCCATATTTTTTCTCTTTTATTTCCGTGTATATCTATCTATATCGTCAACTGTATTAGAATAAGTATTTTTAAAGAACTGTTTGCGGATTATTTTGTTGTAACGTATTCTCTACCTCATTAATTTCAGCACCAAGGAAATCTTATTATCTTTTATATGTTTGTACATTTTCAAATCATTTTTTTATCTTCATAGACAGTTTTTTACGACATCTTTCTGTCATCTTATGATACTTATTTAAATAACTCAGCTTAAAACAACTTTCTTCAGTAGTATCATAAAAAATAAAAAGATTTCAGTGGCGCCCTTATAGTCAGAGCTAATGAACTTACTCACCCCTAGCCGAGGTATTTAACGATCATAATTTTTGTGTGATAAACATTTATAAATTCTGTTAATTATTGAAGTATCTTTTACAACTAATTAAAGACGAAATTAAGCTTAATGTTTGTTTTATTTTAAATTACATTTTTTCTTTTGGTATATTGTAATTTTTTTTTTTCAAAAAAGTTAACTAAATATTTTTATAAATTCACTATCAACAGGTAAATCATATTACAAATTGTCGCCCAACGCACAAATAATATTACAACTTTCAAATAGCTATTAAGGAAAAAAACGAATTTATTGTAATTTTTAAAAACACTGACTTATGAGTAGATATATCATCTATTCAAAGAAGAAATATTTTTAAAATCATATCACGTTTAAGTGAGATATTAATCATTTTATGAAATGTAAAAATAGACATATTTCGGGAATTTTTTCTGGATGATTCCTTGTACTCTCAAGCTTCAAAATTCTTTATTGAATAACTTTATATATCTAGTATACTACTGATTTTTTTTCAATTTTCATTGGCTTATAGTTTTTGCTAAAAGCTCTTTGAAAGGACGTCGCGTTTGCCTATATTAAATACATTGCCAATGCCCGGCCTTAAGAATGTCTCTAAACAATTTTCACGTGGGACTCATTTCGAGCTTTTCCGCAAGTTTTTCAACGTGGAAAACCGGCTGGCATTTTCATCCGCAAACGTTTCGCACCGGCAGAGTAACCATTTAGTGATGTAGTAGGGTTTTACTCATAACTTTCGGGCTCTGATCTTGGGACTGGTTTCGAGCCGTTTTTATGTAGCTAGCTCTTGGACTAATCTAGTATATCTTCTGGATGACTTGGTGTTCTTCGCCAACGTTTAAGACTTGCTCTACTAACATAGAAAAGGATAAGATAATTTTAAAATTATTCTGAGGAAGTAGCTATTGTAGTCAAATCCACATATTCATCTGTCCTATTTTCTTTAAATGTTCATTTACTTTATTTTTACTTTAAAATTAACTATCAATGAAATCAAGTAACCTTATAATTACCTTACCAAAAATTGTATCATAAAATTCGAATACAGTTGTCCTAAGATATCTTATAATATGGAAAATATTGTATTGTTTTTTAATAAAATTTCTAATAAATATATTATTTATTAGAATATTTATATTTTTACCGTTCAAAAAAAGCTTTATATATTATTTAAATTCTTACGGTTTGTGTAAAAATATAATTAAAATTATATTATATATAGTTTTTGACATACGGCTAGAGAAAAATATTTAAAATCATAATAAATTTACTTGTAATATAATATTGAATAAGACATACTTACTTTATACTACGTGTCTTGTAAACAGAAACAGCGTATTTTATCTTCCTAATATTTTTCCTATTACCCATCGAAGCTATTATACCAAAAACTTTATTCAGTCGAAACTAACTACAGTAACCAACACTCAGTAACTAACCTAACCTAACACAAGTAACAAGGTTCACTGTTTCCACCTCTAATGACTGGAACAAGGGTTACGATGTTTAATTTATACCAAATACGTCTGAGGGCGCCATCAAACGGAAAGAAAATTTCAAACAGTGATAAAAATTCGATGAGTAATCTTAGAGGATTAAAAATCGGGGACCATATTTAAAATGTCATTATCTAGGGCCTCGAGGATGGAAATTTAAAAACTTTAATATTTACTGCCTCTCGATTTTTTTTCTTGGAATTGTTACTCTTTTTTGTAATGTCTCTCCTTGATGCACTAGATAATCTTGTCTAATTTAATTTCCCAAAATTTCAATTATTTTTATTAAATAGTTTCGGAGATATTCCGGATCGAAAAATATGACCGGTGCTGTAATCCCCTTAATACATTTAAATTTCTTTTTATTATGCTTAATAAATTTGGCACTATAATAATAAATATAATTTTATCCTAAAAAATGTGTTACTTACATAAAAATTAAACAATATTGTGTAACAAAAATATAAAATATATTCTCATACCATGTTTAGCACATGCTGTTGTGAATACAGTGAATAGTAGTTCATTATTCACTAGTGATTAATAGGTAACATTATGCTTGAAGAAGCACATGTATAATTAAGGTTTTATAGGACAGTCGCACACAGGCGAAAAGAGACGAAATCGCGGGCAAAAATGCTGCGCTATCAATTTGGACCAGAGAAGTGAACAAAATGTGAAAAATGTATAATATAAGAGATTAGCACACTCTTCAAGTTGGTCCACTTTTTCACCTCTAGTTCACTTGATATTGTAAATAGTAGTGGACCATGAGAACTTTCTTTTAGCCACAACCAAAAACCAATTCAAAATTGTCAAAAGTGGTTACAACTTGCTACTTTTATATCATAACTAATTCAAAAATAGAGCATACTTCCCCCCCTACACACCTTATAATAAATGTCACAAAGTTGACCCAATATTGGTGTGTCCAAATCCTCTTAATGAATGATATTTTGAATTATAATAAAAAGAGCAATTTTAAATTAGGATTATATCTAAGTTTATTTTTTATAAAAGATCTATTAATACCTAAAAGTAACTAACCTATTAATTTCAAAATAAAAATTAAAACTAATTTAAATTAATAATCATTTTCAATAATATGATTATCGCTGTCACTTTCACCTTTATTTTTTGTCTGTGGTTCTTTAAGGAAAACTAAAACTTCTGCTGGATATTGTTTTAACTTTTTGGCCAAATTCTTTTTCTTATTTGAAATCAAGGGATCGGAGGAGACAAGAAGGTTATTAAAAATGTCCTCCATATTTTGTTTCCTGGAAAATTTTCGAGCATTAAATTCTCTGTACCTCTTGATATCCTTATTTCTTGATTTCTGTGCCTCTTTACTAAGTTGCCCAATTGGAATCATGAAATACGACATGATTTCTGAACTATGAAAAAGAATTTTGTGAACTGTTGTTGGCATGTTATGTCAGGGATACAATTCGACATACTTTTTTGCAGTTTCACGACAGAAGTTTTTGAAAAGATCTGTATTTACGTCAAAACCACTGGATATTGTTTGCAAAATTGTTCGAAATCTAGTTATCAGATTCTCATCAATTCCTGTTATTTTTGAAGAAATATCTGGATTTTCAAAAAAACGCCTAGCTGTATTGCCATCATTTGTACTACCAAATCCAGGGTTTGGTCTATCTACTATCAAACCTAAATCCTTTAAAAATAAATCCCGGATTCGCTTTTTATTTTGAGCCACTTTTTCTTTGTTCTCTGTACCCTTAGCTTGCCACTGCTTCTTAACATAATCCGAATTGATACTTAGACTCATCACTTATATTTTGTTTAAGGACTTTATCCATATTATTAAAATCTTTAGATAACAACCCACAAATGTAGCACCTCTGAGCATTTTCAGTGTTTCTGTTACTTTACAAATATCTCGCGATTCTGTTTCAAAATTGAATAATATTATGGAAAAGGAGGAGAAATAAGCCCACACAAAATTGTCGAACGAAAAATCGGATTTTTTTAACATAACCCAGTTTTTTTGAAAAAAATATTTCAAGCAAGATCGCAAATTATCGCAGGATTTTCCAATTCAACTTTTCTTGGGACTCATTGAATAAAAATATTTATATAGTTTGAAAGCGGAAATCCGCGAAAGTCACAACTTTTTCTATAAAGAAAAAACGAAAGCAATTTTTTTTTGGAAAATTCTGTAACTATGTCAAAATAAATTTCCGGTGTCTACACTACTGTACGTAGAATTATTCTATAAAGATTTTTAGAATTCACTTAACACTAGGAATAATAAATAAATAATATATATAAATAATAATAAAAATAAATAATCAGATTGAAACTTTAATTAGGATAGGGTGTAATAGACAGGTAACTAGGTTATTAAGTGCTAATAGGCTTTTCCCGAAATTCGCCTCTGCGAGTCGTGGACAAAGAATTTTAATCATTCTGAATTGGAAATCGAACATGGACATGTGTAATGTTTTAATAAAAATTAACAGATTCTACTTTTTAATTATGTATTTTAATGTTTATTTAAATTTAGGAGGTAAATTTGCATACGGCTTGGTATACTGAAAGAAGAACCGTTGATGTTTTTAACAGGCACTAAATATTTAAAGTTTTTTGGTGGAATTTACATAAAATTATATTCGAAATATTGTGTAAAATCACTTAAATGTATACACATAATATGTCGGATAGGATGCCAATACGTAGTTACTAACTAAACATGTGTATTTTCGGGAGGAGGAGCCATGCAATTTCCTGTGGGGTATCTTTTTCGAAAATTTTCTATCAATACAGGGTCGACTAATCGAATGCCGTCTACTTGGTTTCCTAATGTTATCCAGTTAGGCTGAATATTGTGAGGTCTACCGAATAATTCAATTTTCTTAGTACCCGGTGAAAGTCTTTCAATCATTCCTGCAAAAACAAAAGAGGTACTTTACTAAAACACCAAAATTACGATATACTATTGTTTTTTTTTAATTATTTTAATAAATAAAAATATGTTTTAAATAATTAGTATGAAATTTAGTATTTCATTAAAATTCAATATGCAGGTTGAGGTTTAATCACTCTTAAGCAGCATCACAGCACCTTTCTTATTAAAATTCGTGGTATGGATGGTAATATATTTTTTTTCTTACACAATAATAATATTAAATTGTAACATGTCTATCGTCATGTCACCTTGCACTATTACCGACCGTAAACGATACCGCTATTATTACCGTTAAAACCGACCCCGATTCACTGTTAATGCTACTGTACACGAGACACCCCTTATAGACCTAACTATTTATATGTTTGAACGAGGCCAATCGAAGAACGCGTCCCTCGCTTGCAATTGAGTAACGAACGCATTTCATCTGACTAATGACACAAAACACAATTTCCGTCTTGAGCTGGACTATTTAATGAATCGCCAAGCAATTTTATATCCTTTTCAACTGATACTCTCGTCTGAAGAGTTTGAACAAACCCTCAAGTACTCATCTTGTGAAATTGGTTGTTGAAAGACACAACCCTCTAAGTTGAAGTCAAGATATCTCCAAGTTGGAGTGAAGTTATTGCTAAGATACAACCCTCTAAGTTGGAGTCAAGTTGTTGCTAATTTAGAGCCCAGTTACCGCTTATGTATAGACAGTCCTTCCAACCACTTCTGCACTGTTAAGAAATACTATCACATCCCGAGCAGCCAGAACCATTAAAGAAAATTCCATCTCTCCAAGAAGAAGCCAAAGCCGCCCTCCTAGACAGCACAGAAACTCAAAGTTAAGTCCTCTTTTTACAACTCCAGTTCATTATCAGCAAGTACTTACAGTTTCAATAAATAAACAATAGTTTTAAAAACTGTTTCATTTATATACCTTAGACTATAAGTTTTAAGGGTGTAGCGTGGTCGTTCTTTATTTCAAGTAGCTTCTCTATATGTTTAATTAAAGTAATTACAAGGTGTTTCTATCTTTCTCACCTTAGTTTTTGTGTAGTTTGTTTGCTTAATCGATAGCGTTCAAAAGATAGTGGCGCCCTTTTTACTTATACATCACAATCCTTCCTATAGTGAGCATTAACTTGGAGTCGAACCACCCCCTGGAGAGGGTCTCTTAGCCGGGATCTTTTTGGGAGAGTAATTTAGTTACAAATTGGCGCCTTTGAGGAGCTAATATTGTTACAAATTGGCGCCCCTGAATATTGTTACAAGGTATATAAATGAAACTGTTTTTTTTTAATTGATTATTTATTAAAACTGTAAGTACTTGCTGATAATGAACTGGAGTTGTAAAAAGTGGGCTTAACTTTAGGTTTCTGTGCTGTCTAGATGGGCGGCTTTCGTGGAGAAATGAAAGTTTCTTTAATGGTTCTGGCTGCTTGGGATTAATAGTTTTCTTAACAGCTCAGAAGTGGTTTAAAGGACTGTCTTCAGATAGGGACCTTCCAAAAGCAACTGGGCTCTAAATTAGCGATAACTTGACTCCAACTTAGAGGGTTGTATCTTTCAACAACCAAAAAGGAAATTCACAAGATGAGGTACTTTAACGTTTTTCTTACTCTTCAGTCGGCCAGTTAATCGATGAAAGGAGATATGATTGCCTCACGGGCCTTTAAATAGTCTTGATCAAAACGGAAATCGTGTTTGTGTCATTTGTCAGAAGAAATGCGTTCGTTATTCAATTGCAAGCGAGGGACGCGTTCTTTGATTGGCCTCGTTCAAACAGATAAATAGTTAGCGTCTATAAGGGGTGTCTCGTGTACAGTAGCATTAACAGTGAATCGGGGTCGGTTTAAACGGTAATAATAGCGGTATCGTTTACGGTCGGTAATAGTGCAATGTGACATGACGGTAGACATGTTACATAGTTTTAATTTATAGATGTAAATCCCTTAGAGATTGGGTTTATATTAAATAACTAATAAAGATATTATATAATAATTAAATTATTTTGATTAAATTTTTAAATTTTAATTAAATTAAATGATTAAAAAAGTAAAATGAAAAATCAGGTCTCTCAAAAGTCACATTTTTACCATATCGACTAAAATAAGACAACTGTGTTTAAGTAAAAAGTAATTTAGTAACTAACAACGGTTCATAACACTAAACTCCAACGAAACACCTTGCACATATCACAGTTGGATAATGCTATGTAAATAAATGTTAAATAAAAACCAACGCAAATTGTGAAAATATACTTTAAAATTAATTTTTTTTACTTCTGGTAAATTATAAACGAATATTAATCTAGAAAATTATATTATATTTAAAAGCAAAACACTAAAATTAATATATTTTGACTTTATAAACGAGAAATAAGGTTAGGTTATGTTAAGTGTAGTTTGTGTTTGGATTTGGAGAATTAGAATAGACATACATCTCGGAAAAAAGCGCCACCAAAACTGTTGAACTAAATTGACAGGTTCGTGTAATGTTCAAATTTTGCGTGCAACAAATGTCAAAAAATATACCTTTTTTTAAATTCATATTTTTCTAGTCGCATTCTTCATGCTTTCTTTAGGAGTTAAGCTTCTGGCGTTAAAATTCATGATCGCTAATTGTCAACTTTTTACAAAACATACCATCACTTAAACGCCAATATCTCGTTTATTACAATATAAAACTCAACTAAATAAAAAAACCTTATCTACTAGAGAAAGGTCTAAACTATATCCTGTTAAAATTTGAATACATAATTTAAAGGCGTTCTTTAGAATTGTTGTTGACAAAATGAATGAAATTTTGGGTACAATCCAGGCTTGCCACCCGTTTTCAGCTGTCACATTTTAGACGCCCCTCTTAAATGTTAAATTCTTAGTCATAATCAAATGTACTATATTTTTAACAGAAAAAAAAGTTTTTAAAAAGAAAATAGTTTGAATCAAAGATACATTTGACGGTAAGATAATAGACCAATACCTACAAGCTATAAATTATTAACTAAATATTTGGGGATTCACAGCCGTCACTACGGATCCAAAACGAAAAAGATTACTTTGTGTCAGAACTAGATAGTTCTGCATCACATCAACATAAATAAGTTTACGCCGGGGACACACGGTCCGGGTAAACGACCGTCCGAGTTTTGTCCGGGCTCCGGATGATCCAGAAGTACATTGTGAAAGTTGTGAAGAACACACGGAACCCGGACGGGATTTTGCCAGCCCGATAACAAAGACGCCCGGATGTATTCTCAATTGATCATCCGAGACCCGGCCGGGCGTTCACCCGTCCGACAGGTGTCTTGGCATTTAGAAGTTTTGAACTCTAGAACCTGATCAGTTTCTGAATTTGTAGAAGTAGGATAGGTGCTCTCTCTCATGTACCCTATTAATCAATACTATGGAATTTTCTAAGTTTATGCTACACTAACAGATGAAGATGAAGCCAAATAGATTATTCAAAATAAGTTCTTAATGCCAGAATGATTAAAACCCATGTTACTATTACATTTAATAAAAATTTAATGGTTCGTTACCAAAAAGAAAAGTAATGATTATATTAGTAAACAAAACTTGCTTTAGATGAAAAGGGAGTTAAAATCAAAAAAAATTATTATTAAACAATTTCTTTAAAAATTTAGAGGTTACAGTGAGTTAGTATCTCGATGAAACTGTTTAAAATGAACACAATTCCAGGTCTAGTAAATATTGCCAGCTTCAAAAATTGAGGCTGATAAGGTAGATAGAAGAACAAAAAAAAAACGATACTTTACTGTATTAAAAAAATATTAGAAAAATAAATGGAGAAATAAACGCCACGTAATTGATTATTATTTTTTCGTATTACATGATTTCTTGTTACTAGCATTAAAATTTGATTATTAAACATGTCTACAAAAAAAATATAAAAAATCAAGCACCCTACTATTTCCCAATAATGAATAATAAATAAAATTGATTTTATATCATTAAACAAATTGAAATTTAATTTTATAAAGTGTTGTAACCTGGGAGGTTTTTGTAAATTAAGCTATTTTTAAAATATCTAAACTTATTTTCTTCTTGAGTAGCAACGATTGTTAAAACCATATGTAGAGACAGAACATAAGAAGAATTGTAATAGTAATGATCAATGTAACAGAAGTGTAATTTAGTCAAGGAAATAAACGAAGTATTGATTATCCCAAAGTTTTATTCTTCAACCACTGTTGATCTGCGGATCACAACAAAAGGTATTAATTGTCTTACCATAAATTTCATCGGGTTTGTGACTGGTTGCTCTAACTTCAGCTACAATCACATCTGAATCTAATCCACGATTGAGATTGGGGGGATTACCCTTCATTCCCACTAAACAATGTTCCTTTCCATGATTTAACCAATGACCAGTTCTTCCTGTTCTTATAATACGTTGTAATTGATTTGTTTTTACCCATATTATTTCATCTACCTAAAAATGTTCATTACACAAGAAAATTTATATTTTCCTAATTATTTAATAGCATCAGCGAAAACGTTAATTAAATGAAAGCATTTAACATCTTTTTTCTTACCCTTTCATAACCCCATAACTGAAGACACTCTCTACCTAACTCCATTGCTCTTCCTGTAACCCAGAGAAATATGAGTCCTTCATCCTGTAGTTGCGGTATACCTAGTTGTCTCATTTCATCGTCTGACATAGTACCATAAGGAAGTTCCATATGAATATCCCATGGTGGATCCGCCATAATCACTGCATATTTACCTAAAATATAATTATGGATGCAATTTTAGTGAGATTAAAAACAATCATTTTAAAATATTCAACATGGATAATTTAAAGAATCTATGTGTGAATAAAAAATGGTCACGAGTCAATCTCAAAAAGAAAGATATATTTATTGATCAATTACTTAAAGAGTGGCAGTTGACAAAAAAATTCCCATTTAAAATACATAAGATAACACACCTTTAAAACATGGGTATTTTATAAAAAACTAGACAAGTTTCAGTAATTTAATAAAAATCCAACAGTTTTCTAAATATTGATTGTATTCCATAATTTAGCTACTCACTGTGTTTTACCTAATACTGTCATATCCAAATATCTTAAATCACATTGAACCCATTGAGGAGGATAAAGAGTCGTACTTTCTAATCTAACCACTGGTCCACTTAAAACATTGGGTAAATCTTCAGAATTTCCAGCCCGATCAACTTCATAATGCACATATTTACATGTATCCATGTGAAAACAAGTATTAAGAAAAGAGCAATCTCCCAATGACTCATCTGTATGTTTTTGGAGTATTTTTTTGAAATGTAATTTTTTACACTCCACAATACCTGAAATATATTATTTTAAAATTATGAACTGTTATCTTTATCAATAATATACATTCATAAAAAAATTTTTATGCCCATTGAAATGTTACATGAGATTTGCATTTTTTAGAGGATGCAATTTTAATTTTGGGACATGTGTGGAGGGTCAATAGAAGTTTAACCTCAAGTTTGTGGGGTCGCCACCCTTTTGTCCCCGGCCTACTGGAAAACAGGGTTCTTCGGGTATTATAAAAAAGTCATAAATTGTAGCAAATTGTTTTCCAAACAATAGTATATTACACACCGAGGTGGAAAGTGTTTCATCACTGTCGAGAGATGAGATAACTGACTGAGGCGCGTAGCGCCGAAGTCAGTTACATCTCGAGACAGTAGGAAACTTTCTACTGAGGTTTGTATACTATTTTATTCACAATCAATTGTTTCAGAAAATAATTTAAAAATAACAATTTATAAACTATGTCAGACATTTTACTAAATGAGTTTTCTTTTTAATCTGAAGTTACTGTCAATATAATGAGAAATCGAGAAACGTCATTGTCATAGTCTACTACCTGCAGCAATGAACAATTATATGATTAGTTTAATGGAATAATTAGAGAGTTGTCCGAGTTAAAATTAAGAAGCTTAGTAAATAATAATAAAAAAGAAGAATGACAGGTCGGGAAGTGGCCATTTCCCGACCTAGGTCCTACTGTATAAAAAAGTTTTACTTTCTAACTTTTGAAATGTCGATAATGGTTACATTACATATGTGATTGTGAATAAAATAATTTATCATTTTGTCTTTGCATCAGTTAACCTAACATTATGTCAAATGGATTGAGATTTAGTTCTTAATCAAGTAGCCCCTGTATTTTTCTACCTTAGTTAATAATGAAGAACTTTACTACCTCAACAAAAGTCAGTAAAGTTAGGATCACAGGCTAGTAGTGAAAAAAGAATATTTAGGAACAATATGCAAAATGTGCTTTAATCACAACTCTCACCAACAAACAGTTTATAACAATAAAGTATTTTTAGCCTTATGCTAAAATAATTATTAGCTGCTGACTTACCATTTCTTTCACAATCTACTCTTGTACCATGTGGACAAAATTCCATAAGCTGCTTTCCGCCTTGAGATTTGAATCTTTCAGTTAAAGATCTTTCTTTTGCTGTTGGTTTGCTTAGTAAATCTAAAATTTCTTCACCCAACTTTTTGCTTTCTTTTTCTTTTGTTGAAGGCATTGACAACAAAGACTAAAATATTGCTTGTTTAGTATTTCTTAATACTTCAAAATTTTTGGAAATTTAATAGGTATTTAAATCATATAAACTTTATTATTGGTACAAATACAAATAAAAATTAAACTTTACTTATAAATAAGTATTACCTACCAAAATATCTGCTTTTGGTTCCTTCCTTTCTTTTTTTCTAATTTCTTCTTCCACTTCATAGTTTCTCTCAGGTGAATCTTCCCTTTTTCTTTTTAAATCTTCTTTACTTTCATCAAATTTTAATTCAGACCCATCAACTATAATAGCATTAACTTTTGAAACCTCTATATGAGTCACTTCTAATACATCTAGACCATCCTTGGAAGTTTGTGTTAGATTAATTAGTTTTTGTATTGCAAATTTTTCTAATAAATTGCAAATTTTACGATGAGTATTAACTCTAAAATGAGGTTTAAACACATTTTTTTTTAAATTTAAAACTGCTTTAAAGTTATTGTGTAATTTTCTGTTAAAGCAGATTTTAAACTATTTACTTAAACTACTTAGTTACCAACAACAATATTTTTACAATATAAGTAATGGGACAGCCCAAGAAAAATTAAAATAGATATGCTAAAGTATAAATATATATAAATAAACCTTTGTAAAAAGAACATTATGATGTACAGAAAGCAAATATTTACCTGTCAGAATAAATCAATTTATAAGATTTTAATAAATCTGAAGAAGAAATTGGTAACTGGAGAGCAGCCTCACTTAACTCTTTTAACAATTCCCTTTCCAATTCAGGATTTAATTTATGTAAATCATCTTTATCTTCTGACTTTAATGTTACTATTGTGTATGGAGTAAAGGTTGTAGAGGATGTATCTACTATTTTTCCCACGGAAGCTGATCCTGTAATGTTTTTGATTACTTACTACTGTTTAATATTTTAGAAACAATCGATAATAAAAATTATTCAATTTAACAAGATTAAATAAATTATTCAAAATCGCTAAATTATATTTAAAACCCAAACCTAACCTAATAATTCTTGGCGAGCTTTTTTTCTCTTTTCTAATCTTTCTCGTAAGCTATTTCTTTTACTTTTAATAGCTTGAATCTCTTCCCAAGCATCTGTTGACATATTAATAAAAATATTTAAAATTTCAAATAAACAGACAAAAGGGATGTTTGTGTTTGAGATATAAAATGACACATTTATATTTATATCTTTGCACACTTTGCAGCTTTGCCATAGAACCTAAGATCCTTGTCTAAGCATAGAACCAATGATTTAACCAATTAAATTTGTGTTCTATGGATAAGTAACCCGAAAGTCAGATCCATATACGTATATGGTCAGCTCAATCCGAAATCAGCTGATAGTAATCGAACCGATCCGAAAACTCATTGGCTGATATACCAATAACAAGTTACCTTTGACAATCCGTTCTATACTGCGCATTGACTCCAACATTAAAGAGAGTGAGACCTATAGGAGAAATTGTACGCGCGACAAAAATAGATACAGTTTGGTCACGTGACATAGGGCAACAATTCGAATTGTTATAAGAAATTATATAAGGAAATTTGAGAAAATAATGATTTATTCAATTTCTAAAAGAAAAATTGGAGTGAAATTTTAAAATATCGGATTCATACTATATTAGAACTACATTGCTGTTTATTTTAATGTGATCAATAGCTTGAAATTGTAATTCAGTGCCAGTTATAAACTAGAGAATTAAAATTTTGTTCTTTTAAAGATTGAAGTTTGAAAAAATACAAAATAATACACAAATTGGAGGTGTATGCTGTTCTTACTGACATATTAAAATGTTAATTCAATATTGAGTAACCTGCAATTTTTGTATTCAATTAATTTATCAATTATAATAATTAAATTTACATATTTAAACAAAAATGCCTCAGAAAATTTGAAATTTTTCCTATGATTATGAAGAAAGGGTGAATAAAACGACCATAAATATTTAAAAAAGTATATTACTGATATTTAAATAAAAACCGTTTTAAAAATTTGTATCTAATTTTATCTTAAATTCAAACATTTGTCTTTAGCATAATTAGTGCGGAGTGAAATTTTCTCTTGGTTTAAGAATAAGTGCCCAGATTCTGGGATTGGCTGAAAAATCAGCATACTTATGACGTCACGGCATGCGGTAGCCTAATTGGCTAAAGTTACGAGACACCCTTATTACAGACCGTGAACAACAAATCTAAAGAACAAAGAAGATAGTAGCTGAGTTACGAATTAAAACAAGACCAACCGCACCAGTTGCCAACTTCATCGTTAAACTTTGGCATTTTTAAATGGATTTGAGGTTATGTTGGATTGATATGAATTTGTTAAAAATTGTTATAGATATGGTTTAACTCGTGCAAAATTATGAAAATGTGTATATTAGAATAAAAAAATTGTGATCTAAAATAAAACTAATATCTTAATAGAAAATTGTAAAAAATAATTAATAAAAAATTAAAATGGAAACACAGTACCTAACCAAAGAACATTTAATTGGATTTGATAATTACAAGGTTGGTTTATTTTAGTTTGTACTTTACTCTGCTATTTTTTTTATATATGTACAAGTTCAGATTGTTTTGTTTAAAAACTCTTGCTTTATTTTAATTACAATTCCTGTAGGTAATTTTTTAACAAAAAATTTATACTGAAATTTATATTTAAAACGATTAATCATTATATTTTTTGAAAAATTTTTACTTTAGCATAAAATAGAAACACATAAAATTGAAAGTATTTAAGAGCATGAAATGATTTTATTGAAAATAAATAAATTATAAAAAACCTTTAGTAAATAAATTTGAATTTGTACAACTTAAATTGAACCTATTTTTGGTAGTAATAAATATTGCAAATTGAAAATGAATATATGTTACTAGTTTGTTTTATACAATATTTAAAAATTATATTAAATTTAAAGCTTCAAATAATATGTATTCATATTTAAGTGTTATATTTTGAAAAGATAAAAAAGGCCAAAGATCTAGCAAATAAATTGATAACCAAATTGTATATTTATGGTAGATTATAGTTTTTTTCCTGTTATTGATAAATTATTCTAATTTCAATGACCTTATTAATAATATTCACAAACAAGGAAGATAAATAATTGCAAATTTAATTTATATTTTTTATTTATATACTTAGCACATTATGGTATAGTCTTTCCAATATTAATTGCTAAAATCCATTTAAAAGTGTCATACAGAGTGAGTTAGTTTACTAGGCTTCAAAGTAGAAAGAATGGCATGAAATATTATTGAATGAATATTATTATTTCTGCCATTAAACATCCACTTTGTATTGTTGGAACCCAGCTCTCTCTAGACTGGTAGTCTATGTGACACTTTTAAATGGATTTTACCAATTAATATTGAAAAGACTATAGGATGATATGTACTATTTAATATTTAAATTAAGATACTATCATGTTGTTTAAAACTATTCTAATTGAAGTAAGAAATACATTTAAAAATTAAATATTTTATATTATTCAAAATGACATGAAACTGACATGAACTTACTTCTAATTGATGTAAATGCATTACTAAGCTGATAAAAAAAGAGTACCTAAGTAACAGTATTTTCCCCCCAAAAAAATTGTTATAAATTTAACTTTTAAATGGGGTTTCTTATTTTTTTATAATTAATATCATCAGGTTTTTTCGTGTTTTTTTTTTTGCATCAAACCATTTCTTAATTTCATTTCTGGTACTGATTAATGGCTGTGCAAGTATGGTAACATTGTTCTTTCTACTTGTTGGTGGGATGTATATTTTGTTAAATCAAAAGACTGTAGACATAGATTATATTAGGTCATATAAGCCAGTCAGTGTTCTCTACACTTTAACCTATAAATGTCTGTTGTGCCTAGATTTTATCCACCATATACTTATTTACCCTGATTATAGTAATTCCAATTTTGTTCATTCATTTTCAATCTGAATTTGGATAACACTTTATCACACTCTTTAAGGATTCATTTAAGGTTAGGAGTTAACCAAGGTGCTGGTTTTTTACTAATTCCAACAGTTTTAAGAGGAGCATATTTGTTAAAAATTAGATTTATATTCACAATTAAAAACTTGACTTTATCATTAATATTGTCCATATAATATATGTCATCCCATAAAATGATCCAAATGTTTGAAATTACTTATACGAGGGTTGTCTTTTATATTTCGGGGTTTGGCAACCCTGGTGCTGCAATCTGACAACTGACAGCTCTATCGTAAAATTGGACATTTTTGAGGTTATACATACTCAGAACGTTTTGACATACAGTAACTTAAAATAATCATCTCGGCCCAAAAATTTAATCAAATCGTGAACATTTATTTTTCTATCGATGTGGATTGACTCAGCAACAGTGCATGGATAAACTAAATTCAATTTTTGTCGATGAACCTCCGTTGAGGTTAGGTTAGTGTTTATCGATGGTATGGTGAATTCAATCGTGGCCGTAGTTCACTCCAAGACTAATTTCGTGCAGGTCGTCTAACATCAGTTGTTGTTCCGAAAACCATTGATGCTTTGCGCGAACTGAAATTGCAAGATCGTCATGTGACGTATCGTGAGATTGAGACAACCTTAGGCATTAGTGGGACCAGCGTACATTCATTATTGCATAAATATTTGACGGTCAAAAAAATTTGTTTGCGTTGGATCCCACACAAGTTGTCAATGGCTCAAAAAAGGCTCGTGTCGATTGGTCGAAGGAAATGCTCAAAAATACGATCGCGGTGCTTCGAAACACGTCTATGGCATCTTGACAGGTGATGAATCGTGGATTTACGCGTATGAGCCCAATACAAAAAGAGTTGTTCGCGCACGAAGCACTTCCAAGCAAATGGTCGCCTGTTTTTTTGGAAAAACTGAACATGTCGCAACCGTACCACTAGAACAACGCAGAACAGTCAATTCTAAGTGGTACACAAACATTTTTTTGCCAGCTGCGTTCCAAGAAATCAGGAAAACCCGAAATATAAAAGGCAACCCTCGTAGTAATATATCGCTGCTGGCCATGACTTCAAACCATGATGTATTATAGCTTTTTAAATGAGCTTTTCTGATATTTATGTACTGAAATAAGGTCACTTTACTCGTGACTCAAAATCAAATTTTCGGATGCACCTCGCATATCTGCACATTTTGTTGGTGCATTTTTAGTTTTAGAAGTTGCACAAACTTTTATGAAGAATAACTTTATCGAAAAACCCATCATAAATAATCCCGTTTGGTGCTCACTTTTGCTTGAGCACCAATAAGATCATTCTTGCAGACATGAATCAACCTGATATTGAATCATATTATTTAGAGAGAAAAATTATTTTAACATGAAAATTTGAGGTGCAAGGTTTATTTTTCTTAAAACTACTTTCACTAGCGTTGATAGATTATTAGATTAGATTATTAACAACATAATATATTGTAATGAATATTATGATTTGAAATATTGTTTATTGATTGATTGATATTATTTATTACAAAGTGGCGCCCAACGTGGGGCCAGTTTCGGTTGGAAAATTAGATTTCCATTTAAACAATTTATGTTGAAAAATAGTAAACAATTCATTATTAAATACTAGGAAGGTTTCTTCATTAAGACTACATTAATAGATATTTTATTCTCAATATACATTTTGCATTTTATTTTAACATCAGCACAATTTTCTTATCTTGTAATAACAATCAAATATTTAATAAAATAATTTATTACATTAAATATTTAAACAATAAATAACCAAAATGGAAACAAGAAAGACATTAAAACAACTATCAGAACTTAAAAAGGTATTAGAAATCAGAAATATGAACACCAAAGGATTTAGAGAAAGGCTACAAGAAGCACTAGTAGAAGAGGGAATAAATCCTGAAGATTACATATTTCAAACAGAAGAACCATCAACAACTACACAATTACAACAACATAATGCCGAAAGAGGTGATTTTGTCTGTGAGAGATATGATAGTATAGAAAAACCTAAAGAAACAAAAGACAATAGTGAACAATTGGATATGATGAAACAATTACTTGAAGAGATGGTTAATCATTACAAACAAATGCAAGATATATTGGATAATCCACTGCAGAAAATTAATACAGACATAAAGAAAACGCTCACAAAACTAGAAAAGGTAGAAAATCATTACAAAATGGCGCCCAACGTGGGGCGTCATTTGGTAAAGAATATTATATGCATTTCTCTCTTTCATATATACAACTAGACATACTCACTTCGTCTACTGTCCATCTTTCTAGATGACAATATAGTAAAAATATATCTGTCTCCTTTTTACACATTATATAAGGTTTTAAATAACATGTTTATGTACAAAATATAATATTGATACATTACATAATAAAAATTATTTATATAATTAAAATTCTCTTACAAATACACAAAATATATAATAAAATAATATAAAATAATAAGTTATTTGATTAAGGTAATATTAAACAACTTCTGTTGATATTATGCTCATTATACTATTATCGAATATTTAAATATTACAATATACATATATATATCTTTATTTCAGTACAATTGTATAGACACTGGTATATTAAGTATATATGTTATGCACCCTTTTTGGAATTGGTTAGTTCAGGTAAGCTGTTTTATATTTAATAATTGTAAAATTATAGTATCTCATATAAATATACAGGGTGATTCATTAGTGTGAGGAAGCTCAGTAGATCTGTCATAAAAAAATTTCAAAAAAAAGTTATTGACGAAAATTGTAGGCAGCTCTAAACTCCATATTTTAAAATTAGTTACACCAAACTTATATTTTTTTAAATGAAACACCCTGTATTTTATTTTAAATTTGAAATCTGCACCACTTCCACGTCACAACTTTTTAAATACCCTGTATAACATAATAAAACTTTACATTGTTGTGATGTGGAAGTGAAGAAGATTTCAAATTTAAAATAAAATATAGGGTGATCCATTTGAAAAAACATAAGTTTGGTGTGCCACCATCTTATGGAACACCCTGTAAAATTATAAATAATTTTAAAAAGTGGAGTTTATAGCTGCCTATAATTTTTGTCAATAACTTTTTTTTGTAATTTTTACTGTAACAGTTCTACTGAGCTTCCTCACACTAATCAATCACCCTGTATACGGTGAGCACGTAAACATGGAACAAATTACCTAAGATCTTGATATTTTTATTATCATCTTCAATAAGTTCAAGAATTATTGTCACTTTATATGGGTGCCTGTTATTCTTTTTTAGGCATTTTAAAACAGACGGTTGATACATTGAAGGCCCCATTGCAACATTACGAGTAGGTTTATGAGGATTTTCTTGCAATTGCATTTTGGACGGGTCACCAAACTTCCGTTCGACTTTCGACATGACATGGCAGTTGTGCACAACCAGTATCTTATCTAATCATTTTTGTTTTGATTTGATACTATACTAAAATCAATAATGATTAAGAATAAAGCGCGTTGTCATATCTAAATTTTACGTTACCAGTTTATAGTAGAATCAAAATATAGTAAGTAGTAGAGTTGTAGGTTGTGGAAAATTATAGATAATACACAATACTAGTATGATTAAAAGGTATTATTTATGACAAAAATCAGTAATGAGTAATACTTCACATTTCCTGATTACTGATCAGATAAAATTCATTATTTTCCGTATGGTGTTAGGTGGCAACGCTGTACGTAACGATATTTCTGTCTTTGTCACTTTACCTTAACTTCCATCACATCGTCGCAGGCCACAGTAATGTAAATGCAAGCACGAGCGTAGCATTGGTAGCAACAGCGACGAATTTGAGGTTGAAGATTAGACGAAGAACAAAAAAATACCATGAATTCGTACATAACAAGTTTTAAAAAAACAGTTTATTAATAAAACAGCGTCACCTTAGTAATTGTTTATTTATTTCACGATTTGAAATAATTGTACTAATAATTTTTCTTTCATTTTTAACCCTCTCAAAAATGAATAAGCACGCCCCCGATTTGCTGTCAACTGGGCCTACTTCTACTCTCAATCATTATTGGTTTTAGTATAAGTATTGTATGGTAAAAATTGCTATAAAAATAAAGGGGTAAGTCAATTGGATTTAATTTTTAAATAGACAAGTGGACTATGAAATAAGTAAGAAAACTTATTTTTTTCACTACTATATGCCTAACTTTATTGACTTCTGTTGAGGTAGAAAAGTTGATCATTTTTAGCCAAGGTAGAAAAACACAGGAACTACTTGATTTAATAGTCCGCCTACTTATTCAAAATTAAAAATCAATGGACTAGTTTAGTGACTTTTTTTATATTTGCATCTTATAAAATAGGTTTTTAGTGGTTCAACTGTACAAATAAAATTTTTATAAAATTAATCCTCTAGCCATAATCGGCTTTTGAAATTTAAATTTAATGGTTACATACGTCATAAGTGGTAAGTGACGTGTTTCAATAAGATTGGTAGAAAATTTGCGATATTGTCGATATGCTTTAATATTAACCGAGAAACTTATCTCTCTCTCTTATTTGTTTTCATTAAAAAGAGATAAACATATCGATATTTTTGTTCTCTGATTGACACTTTATCAAATAAGGAGTAAAACACTAAACAAAATATTCTGTCATTTTCGTTAGTTTAATTTGTTGTTTGGTTGTGTTTGATTTATGAAAGAAATTACTTCTATAATGTTTTTGGTTCGAAAATAAAAATCCCTAACACCTTCTCTTGGTGTTATAGCGGTTCCTTCAAAAATAACCAATAGAAGTAATTGTTCTCTCGGGGAGCAACCCTTCTGTCGGTACAGTGAGAGAACAAATTTCAAGAATACGGTTTTGGCATTTTCAATAGAACCACGCCCACTTTCTATTGGCTGTTCTATTCCATCACCGTCAAGAATAGGGGTCTTGTTTGTTTATTACAGATAAACACGATTTTCTCTCTGTCATATATTTTGTCAACTGGTACAATCAGTTATTCACAGAACACGGTGTTTTGTGCCGCCAGTTCTTTGAGAATACTTGAAACGAACGTAGCTAAAATGTGACAACGTTGACTTTTAAACACACTTCATTATTGGTTATTAGTTGGCGCTGGTTGGCGCAACGTTTAAAACTTACTAATTATTTATTGCTAAATTTTACGAAATGAGAAAAATTAATTGCAAAATGAATACCAATATAAGTAAGTAGGTATCTTATCCTAAATATATATTGCTATCATTTTGATTAATATGATCCTACTAAACTAGTCCATTGACTTATCCATGCATTTTCATAGCAATTTTTACAATACAATACAATACCAAGTATCAAATCAAAACAAAAATTATTAGATAAGTTATTGTTGCCTTGTAATGTCATGTTTTTTTTTCGGGCTGAGAAACCAGAACCCAACAGTGTTGGACTCACCCTCGAGAGGATGCCTACTAACCAAACCCACCTCAAAAACTCGCCGTTACTCCCGCCTCGGAATCACTACCCTAGCATACTTCAAGACGGGCGGCGGTCCCTCACACACTCTTCACCCATTCACACTATTCGCCATCTCAACATTATCTCCACCATGTTCTCCCAATACACTGCTAACTCCACCACCCTACCCAGCGCAGAGATACACGATTTTTCCTTCGTGAACCCATGCTGGTTTTCTGTAAAACCCCCATTTCCATTTACATCTTCCTCAATCCTTACCTTTATTATTCCTTCCATCACCTTACCCATACCATACAGCAGACTGATGGGCCTGTAGTCTCCTGTCCGCTTTCCTTCCCTACCCGTCTTCCTTACAAGTATAATTTTGGCCACCTTCCATACCTCCGGGAATTCTTCCTCCCTCAGTACCTTGGTAAAGAGCTCCCAGAAATACTTCCCATTCTCCTCCACTAACCTCTTTATTGCATCCCCTTTCAAGGCATCCACTCCAGGGGCTTTTCTTACCTCTCCTCCTCTACTTCCCACTTCTCTACCGACCTTATTCCCCTTATTTTACCTGCCACCCAACAATCCCGCCCTTCTCGACTCATGGCCTTCCTTCTTCAATCGTGAATAGTTTTTCTATAATCTCCTTCTCCCATTGTTCTTCTAGCACCACGTTTCGGCTTCCTCCCATCCTTTTCACCCACGGATTGTTTTTCCAGCTCCCCCAGTAACTCTTCCCACTTTTTTCTCTTCTCCCTTTCCACCCTTCGCTCCAGATCTTTCTTCTTCTTTTTATATCCCTCTCTACCCTTTACCTCCTCCAGGATCTCACCTCTTCTATCCGTTTTCTTCCCTCCCCAAACAGTATTTTTAGCGTTAAAGTCCCCTGTTACCATCCTCCTCATGTTTCTTTTTTTCCCTTTTGTTACCCTCAGATCGTGCTCCAACCCAGACATTCTCCTTTCATAATCCTCTAGGCTAATATTCGGGCTAATGTACACCACCATGTCCCCCATGCGCACTCCCACCCATCCGTTTCCCTTCCTCACTTCATCTATTCTCAGTCCGCTTTTCATCACTCTTATTCCCGTCTCTCCTGTACCGTCCATAATCTATACTTGCTTCTCCACATATCTAGCATTTACCTCAGATCCCCACACTACATCCACTTTCCTCCTAAAAATCACCTCGTCCAATACATCATGCGGTATCCTGCATTTCCCCAGGTTTATCTGTAAAAGCTTCCATTCGCCATTGGTCCTTCCTCCCCCACACTGCCTTCCCCTACCTCCTATTGTACCAAACTCCCCTCTAAGGGGTCCAGAGGGGCCACCAAATTTTTTCCCTCCTCATGCCCATCCAGCACCTTTTTCCCCATACAACAGTTCTCCCCTGTTCTGTGTCCTCTGGCCCCACATGCTCTACAAAGGAACGCCTGCCTGCAGTTCCTGGCCATGTGCTCCTCGCTTTTGCACAACCAACATCTAGACTTCTCCTTGCTTGTCATGTCATGTGAAACGGGAAATAACACCTCACTTTTCTACCTTGGTGCATAATTACTATTTTTTATTTTAGTCCAGGAGGAATCGGCGCATGAGTACCGAAAACTATTCCACCTGAATTTTTTTATGTGATCCTCTTCAAATTGTCCTCCTAATGATATAAATGCATGTTGCCATGGAGCAACACGGTGCCATATTGTTTAAACCGAAATTGTTTAAACAATTACAAGGAATTGTTATTTTTCAACCTGACAATTTTTTTTATATTCTTTATTGAAATGCCAATAAAAAAGGTCCAATGACTTTTCACGATAAAGTTAATATTTTTAAAGGTATGAATTTTTTAAGGTTCGAAAAATCTCAAATTTGGTACTTTCGACCTATGAAAAATATATTAAAAAAACAGATAATGTGAAAGTAATAAATGTTTTTAATTCTCTATACAATAGTTAATAATATTGTTAATAGAGATTTAAAAAAATTTCATTGTTTATATCTTTTTTTTTAATTGTTAATGTAACGTTTATTTATTTTTACTAGTCTTTTTAATTTATTTTTATACTATTTAAATCACTAACACTGTTTAATTTATATAACACAATTTATTTACAATACTTTAATTTATATAAGACAATATTTCTATTCACGTTTATCTAGCAACATACTACTAACTAACTCAAATATTCAAATCGGTCCTTAATATATAGGTAAGTCCTATTGTTCCAGCATACTCCGGTCTATTCTCGATCGTATCGAGTCTAGATGCTTCGCTCGTCGGGCGCCGTATATTCTCGAAGACTCTCGCGTCATCTGTTTCCTTCGCGTCTGGTCATAGCGCCAGGGGCGTACTCGCACAACATTGCCCCCTCCTTAAGAGATAGTTCCTCCTGGAACTTTTACGGAATTGAGACTGGATGGAGATACTTGCAACTGAATCCTCGTCTACAATTTCCAGTTGCATGGAAATAACATGGAATGGTCTTTGATGTCAGCTGGACACGGGGCGAATGGCTGCATACCAACACTTGGACTTCGGTATCTTGAAAGATTACTTCCACCATATTTCGGATGACCCTCCAATCCAATGAGTTGCACTCTATTTTCGGCATGGCTAGCTTCTGTATGTTGGACTCCAATACGTGCTCTCTCAAGTTAAGTAATGATTCCCATATATTTCGATAAGTGGGCTGGTCTTGGTAGGTATTCTTGGTAATCAGATAGAAGAGGCAACGGGAGTCATCTCGAAGTATCAAAGCCTTCCCAGTGGCTGGTAACTGATTTCGAAGTTCTGACAATCGACCAAACTTCCTTCGAAAGACAGGCGCTAATCCTCGGCCGTCGCTGATAGTGGCGGAAACGCTATGGGCTAATGAGTAGTCATCAGGAAGTGTGAACAGGTCTTGCTGTCTCTCAATAGTCACGCCGTATCTAGCTTTCCCAGTACCTCCATATGCACCCATAAATTCTTCGAAAGCAAGGTCGGGTGTATCTTGGACTTGATTTACGACTTCTTCTTCCTGGTCATGATCTCCTTCAAATTTCGCCAGTCGGTTTCGGTGTACTACCTTAGGTTTTCCATTCGGGGTCTTTATTATACGGTATATGACGTCATTGATTCTTTTCTTGATGATGTATGGACCCTCCCAAGATTGTTGTAACTTTGGTGAGTACCCCTTCCGTCTTTTCGGGTTATGGAGCCAGACTTTGTCACCTTCTTGGAAACATCCTTCTATAGCTTGGGTATCATACCGTTTCTTCATCCTGTCACTGGCAACTTGGAGATGGGAGCGAACCAAATCATGCATGTCGTCCATTTTTCTACGTAACTGGATTACATAGTCTTCTCCAGCTATATCCTCTCCAGGTCGGCATCCAAACTCGAGGTCGCATGGTAACCTCATCTCGCGTCCAAACAAGACTTTTGCTGGTGTTTGACCTGTTGATTCATTGACGGCGGATCGATAAGCCATTGCAAAGAGCGAAATATACTGGTCCCAGTCTCTTTGGTGATTGGATACTACTTTTGATAGATATTTGCCAATGGTTTTATTCATGCGTTCTACCATTCCATCTGATTGTGGGTGCAATGCTGTAGTTCTTGTTTTCTTCATTCCTAAATTGTCGCAAATTCCTTGAAAGAGTTGACTTTCGAAGTTCCTTCCTTGGTCACTGTGAATCTCCAAGGGCACTCCATATCGGCAAATAAACTCCTTCACTAGCACGTCTGCGACAGTTGCTGCCTCTTGATTTGGAATGGCGTAGACTTCAACCCACTTCGTAAAATAATCCATTACCACCAACATGTATTTGTTCTTATTCTCAGTAGTGGGGAACGGTCCAGCAATATCTAAAGCAATTCTCTCAAATGGGCTACCAACGTTATATTGTTTCATGGGAGCCTTTCCTCTTTTCTGAGGTCCATTACTAGCAGCACAGATGGTACACTTCTTACACCAGTCCTTAACATCATCGGAACTATTCATCCAATAAAACCTTTCACGAACTCTCTGCAGGGTTTTCTTGACACCAAGATGACCTCCTGATGGACTGTCGTGTAACTGTCGTAGTACTTCGGCTACTCTACTCTTTGGTATAACTAATTGCTTTCTGTTAACGGAACCGTCATCATTTTCAATTATTCTCTTTAATAAATCGCCTTCCAAAATGAAAGACTCCCACTGAGCCCAATATGATTTAAGGACTGTAGAGAATTTTGACACTTCTTGCCAAGTAGGTCGACGATCTTCTATCTTCCATTCTCTCATTTTCTTTTAAACAGGATCATTATCTTGTTCTTCTTTAATTCTAGTAGGTGCCCAGTCGTCGTTAACTACAGTTGTTCGTAGTATTGCAGTTTCTTTTAATTCTGTCTTACTGCAGTGAGAACACTCGTCTGGGCACGGCCTTCTGGAAAGGGAGTCTGCATTTCTGTGACTTATCCCAGCTCGATGTTCGATCCTAAAGTCGTACTCTTGGAGTCGTTCGATCCACCTGGCAATTTGACCTTCAGGGTTCTTAAACTGCATTAGCCATTTTAGGGCTGCATGGTCCGTCCGGATTAAGAATTTTCTTCCATGAAGATATTGGTAGAAGTGTTCCACCGATTTCACAACTGCCAGAAGTTCTCTTCTCGTAACGCAGTAATTCCGTTCAGGTTTGGAGAGCACTTTACTAAAATAACCCAGGACTCTCTTTTGTCCATCTTGAATCTGTGAAAGGACTCCTCCAATTCCGACATTACTGGCATCTGTATCCAAAATAAATTCTCCTTCCGGTTGTGGGTAGCCTAATATCGGTGCTGCGGTTAAATGCTTCTTCAGAGTTTCAAAAGCGGTTTGACAGTTTTCATCCCAGCAGAACTCTCTCGTTTCCTCTGTAAGGCGTGTTAATGGCTTAGCAATGTCTGAAAACTTTCTGATAAATCTGCGATAGTATGTACATAGACAAAGAAAACTTCTTATTTGATGTTTATCAGTTGGTTGTGGCCATTGTTTGATAGAAGCGACCTTGTCCTTATCTACAGACACGCCCTCTTTGCTGACAATATGACCCAGATAATTAACTTTGTCTTGGAATAACTGACATTTCTTTGGATTCAGCATCAATTGGGCAGCTTGAAGTCTTTTAAAAACATCTTCTAAGTTTTTCAGATGTTCTTCAAATGTCTCCCCCAAGACTATGATGTCGTCTAAGTAGACCAGGCACGTTTTCCAAGACAACCCCCTCAATACGTTCTCCATCAGCCTTTCAAATGTCGCAGGAGCATTACATAGTCCAAATGGCATGACATTGAATTGAAATAATCCAGAACCGGTGGTAAAGGCTGTCTTTTCTTTGTCTCTTGGGTCCATTTCTACCTGCCAATAACCAGACTTCAAGTCTAAGGTAGAAAATAATTTGCTTCCAGCTAGAGTGTCCAGGGTATCGTCGATTCGAGGCAGAGGATAACTGTCCTTCTTGGTAACATTGTTCAACTGACGGTAGTCTACACAGAACCTCGTAGTTCCATCCTTTTTCTTGACCAAGACTACCGGAGAGACCCATGGACTGGTAGAAGGTTCTATCACTCCATCTTCTTCCATTTCTCGGACAATCCTTTCAGCTTCTTGCCTCTTTGCCTGTGGTAATCTTCTAGCTGATTGACGAATTGGCTTGGCATCACCCGTGTCGATTTTATGTTTTACAGCAGAGTCTTACCTCCCTTTGGTACAAAAATGTTGCGATACCGATGAAGAAAATCTTTCATTTTTCTTTTCTCTTCTCGGTTTAAAGATGTACCAGCAACCGCCACCATTTGTTCAAACTTATCGTTGGAATTATCGGGAATAGTTGTCTGTCGAATTATAGATGTTACTGGTACGGAGGTTCCAACTTTGGTCTCTTTCTTGATCGTAATTGGGTGATCATTAACATTTATAACTCGTACTGGAATTTCTTTAGCAGAAGTGACCAATCCTTTTCCTATCAAAATTCCTCGACCGACCTCCTCATCATGGTTCCATGGTTCCATCATCACAGGTATTCCTTCGTCAATAGTTCCTTGCAGTCTGGCCACTATGATCGTTTCGCTTCTACCAGGTACCACAGTATCCTCCTGGACAACGGCTGGCACAGTTTTGTCCTCATATGGATGAAGGAATATTTCTTCAGAACCGACTTTGATAACTCTGTTCTTGAAATCCAGTTGGAAACCATGTAAGTTCATCACATCCATTCCTAATATAACATCTTCCTCAATATTAGCGACAATAACAGTATGCGAGAACTTTTCTGAGCCAATTCCTATTTGAACCTGGACTTCTCCAAGGATGTTAGCTCTATCACCTGTGGCAGTTCGCAGTCGTAGCCTTGTTGGTAAAAGCTTCTTACGGCTATTTATAGTTGTTGGCCGTATAATCGTTCTGGTCGCTCCAGTATCCACCAATAGTGTATACTTTTTACCGTTGACTTCACCGTCTACATATACACTGTCGTCGCGGCATTTCAAAGAGGCTATTAATATGAGAGGGTCTTTGGAAACGTTCCGGGTCGAAGCTGCCCCCTCTAGGCCGACCCGTTTTAGTTTTCCTGTGGAGTAGTTTCTTGATTCGTAGTGACCCCAGGGCGTTTACATGAATTGCGAACATGTCCTATTTCACCACAATTCCAGCACCTGATGGTCTTCTTCTTTTTCTTATCAGTAAAGTTCTTCATCATGTTTACTAATTGGTTTAACTTATTTTCATCTTCCTCTTCCGTTACGGACCTTACTTTACTGTATCCTCCACAAGCTTTCGAAGCCGCTTCATACTCAAGCGCGGCAGACAAGATGTCCACTAATGTTTTGTGGTGGGCTAAACGGAGTGTCTTTGCCATTTCGTGGTCACGAAGTCCATCAAGAAATGCTTCAACAGCTAAACATTCCATCATTTGTTCTGGAGCTGAAGGGTAAGCAAATCTTACCAATCTGGCAATATCTACTTCGTACTCTTGAAGTGTCTCCTCTCGCTTCTGTTTTCGAGTCTTCAACTGCGATCGGTGCAAGTTCTCCAGGTGTTCGTGACCATATCGCATGTTTAAGCTTTTCTTCAGTTGCTCAAAATCATCTGTGTCCTCCACTGGTATGGTCTGAAGAACATCCAAAGCGTCTCCTCTCAGGGCGATGGTGAGGTTTATTGCCTTCTCTTTTTGGGACCATCCGTTCGCTCTTGCAGCTGTTTCGAACTGTTTGAGATAATTTTCCCAAGACATCTTTCCGTCAAAGGTTGGGGCCTTAACACGAACAGAACTTTCGTTGCCTTCCAATTTCGGTTTCCGCTCCACTTTGTAGCTTCTCATTTCGTCCTTGTTTTCCTCTCCTAAATCTTCCATATCTTCTTTACCTCCTTTTTCCATCTCTTCCATTTGTTTTTCCATTTCTCTTATTTTCTCTTCAATTTTTTTTTCAAATGAAGACATTTTATTTTCCATAGAAGAAATATCCAAAGAAACTTTGTTTTCCAAAGAAGAAATATCATTTTTTAAAGAAGACATATCAGTAGAAACTTTGTTTTCTAAAGAAGAAATATCATTTTTCAAAGAAGACATATTGCAAGTAATATCATTTTTTAAGCAAGACATTTCGGAAGAAATATCACTCTTCAAAGAAGACATATCGGAAGAAACTTTGTTTTCCAAAGAAGAAATATCATTTTTTAAACAAGACATTTCGGAAGAAATATCACACTTCAAAGAAGACATATCGGAAGAAACTTTATTTTCCAAAGAAGAAATATCATTTTTCAAAGAGGACATATCGGAAGAAACTTTATTTAAGGAAGAAATAATTGTAGCAGAAGAGTCGTCTACGAAAATATGATTTTCTGGATCTAAACCATCATTTTCCAATGCTTGCTTAAGTCGCTCCAACAACTCAGTCTTCCTTCCCGTTGTTTCCAATTCACGATCCTCCAGCTCTTGACGCAATTCAGTCACTTTCAAGTCACAAAGTTTTTTCGACATATTTATTTATTTATTTTTTTTTTTACCTTATTTATTTACAATATCCCACTTCTGACACCAATGTAACGTTTATTTATTTTTACTAGTCTTTTTAATTTATTTTTATACTATTTAAATCACTAACACTGTTTAATTTATATAACACAATTTATTTACAATACTTTAATTTATATAAGACAATATTTCTATTCACGTTTATCTAGCAACATACTACTAACTAACTCAAATATTCAAATCGGTCCTTAATATATAGGTAAGTCCTATTGTTCCAGCATACTCCGGTCTATTCTCGATCGTATCGAGTCTAGATGCTTCGCTCGTCGGGTGCCGTATATTCTCGAAGACTCTCGCGTCATCTGTTTCCTTCGCGTCTGGTCATAGCGCCAGGGGCGTACTCGCACAACATTAATTTGTATGCATCGCTTACCTTTAAGTATCGCTGTCTCTCTCTGACTCATGCGTTGCGTCGGCCTCTTTGTGTCTTGAATCATTATTTATCATTTCTCTGAAAAACTATCAACTTTATCAAAATTATTAAAGAAAGCAATGTTATTAGATAATAATTAAATTGCCTACAATTTGTTTTTAATAAATTTTTTTCTGAAATAAATTTTTCAAAAGTTAAGCATATGTCATTAAAATTCCTTTTATCAGTTTATATTACTTTTTTGTTATTATCATAGTTTTTTTTGCATTTATATCAACAATAATAAGATATAATGGTATTTGAACATTTTTTGAAATCACAATTATTTATAAATAATAAAAATATATTGGGTATTTAGAAAAAACATTCAAATAAATTGAATAAAAATAATTTTATGTATATGTATCATAGTGTGTGTATGAGTGTGTCTGAGTAAGAAACAAATTCTTCTTTTATTTTTTATTCTTTCAAGGTTACTCTGTATAAATAATAACGTTTAATAGCAAAAAGTAATATAATCTGATAAAAAAGTAATTTTAATGACATGTTCCGATTTATGCTTAAAGAACTTTTGAAAAATTGATTTCAGAAAAAAATTTATTAAAAACAAATTGTAGGCAATTTAATTATTATCTAATAACATTGCTTTCTTTAACAATTTTGATAAAGGTGATAGTTTTTAAGATAAATGATAATGATTCAAGACACAGAGAGGCCGACGCAACGCATGAGTCAGAGAGAGACAACGATACTTAAAAGTAAGCGATGCATACTTGTGAGCGCGCCAAATTAACAATTAAAAAAAAGATATAAACAATGAAATTTTTTTGAATATCTATTAACAATATTATTAACTATTGTATAGAGAATTAAAAACATTTATTACCTTCACATTATCTTTTTTTTTAATATATTTTTCATGGGTCGAAAGTACCCAAATTTGAGATTTTTCGAATTTTAAAAAATTCTTATCTTTAAAAATATTAACTTTATCGTGAAAAGTCATAGGACCTTTTTTATTGGTATTTCAATAGAGAATATAAAAAAAATTTGTCCGTTTGAAAAATAACAATTCCTTGTAATTGTTTAAACAATTTCGGTTTAAACAATATGGCACCGGGTTGCGCCATGGCAACATGCATTTATATTTATATCATTAGGAGGACAATTTGAAGAGGATCACATAAAAAAATTGAGGTGGAATAGTTTTCGGTACTCATGCGCCGATTCCTCCTGGACTATTTTGTCTTTGCATCAATTAACCTCACATTCTGTCAAATAGATTGAGATATAGTTCTAATCGAGCAGTCTCTGTATCTTTCTACCTTGGTCAATAATGAACAACTTTGGTACCTTAACAAAAGTCAATAAAGTTAAGTTTAGAAGCTAGTAGTGCAAAAAGGTATTTACAATCAGTGTCACTGCCGAAGGGAAATTAAAAACATTCGTATCCTCGGATTAATTTGTGGAAATATTCTCATGTAAAGTACGTTTCACAATAATTCGTTGACTCGGTACCTGACCTTAGGGGATTAGTAATGAAAGGTTATAAATTTCTCACTGTACAGTAAACATTAACAGATCCGTAATCCGGTTTTCAAAACAGATTTAAATAAAACTCAGTAACATTTACTAAAACTTAAATTTATTTTGTAAAAAAAATCACGCAATTTTTTAAAAACAAACAAACAAATTTTAAGTTTATTTATTAATTGAAATTAAACAAAACTGTTGAAACATACGTATACGTATACGCTTTGGACTATTTCATCTAATTGGCAGATGTTGTCAAAAAATGTTTCAAATAAAAAAGATGTAGTTTAATCATGGCCACATTTTAAAAATATTTTGTTCTACAGGGTATCCCAAAAAATTGATTTAAATATGCATGTATTATTGTAATTCTTTGTCCTCTATTTGATGGAGCCTTTGTTTTGCAATTTCCCGATGAATCAACAAAACCCTTCGTTGGAGTATCATGGGTGTCATACCATGTCTCGTCGAGGTAGATAATTGAAAGGTTTTCACTTCTATATTTTTGAATAGCTTGTAAGTAATGACAACGCCACATTCGTAAACAATATGACTCCATTATCACTTGTCTTTTATTAATGGTACAATATTTAAATCCCATTTGAGAAATAATTCTCCACAAACTTGTACGGCTACAAATAATTCCCGTGTCGTCTTTAAGTAACCGTTTTTTTATACAATCTAGGGTTGGTATCATTTTTTGTTCTTGGTATAGGACATATATCGTTCGTCGGATTATATCTTTTTGTATTTCATCAACACATTTGGTATTATTAACGTCACTTCGTTTTTTTCGTTTACTTATTGGCTTATTGATAATATCTTTTACTGTGGATATTGGGGTTTTGGTTAACTTACATGTTTCTTCTGCTGCATCGGTTACACTATAACCTCGATTATTCAATGTTTCAAACACATTTTTCACAATTTGTTTCGCATCCGGCGATAAATGCACTTTTTTTGCCCAAGGACGCCACATACTTAGTTATAAACACAAGATTACTTTCAGAGTATAATGTTTAGTACAAACTAAAATTCTAGGAGAGAATTTTAAAAATAAATTACCCCGAAACTCCCACTTTCTCTTCCAAGATGATTAAGAAAATCAAAAATCATTTACTAATGATTTACTATTGATGGTCAGTAATAATAATTTAAAATTTTACCTGAAAAATAAAAAATCCAAAATATATCTTCCTGGACAAAAATAAATAATGCCTTTCTGTAAATGTTCGAAGAAATATTAACCACCTTTTATTAGTAATCCCTTAAGAGCAGTTAAGAGCAGGTACCAAGTCAACGAATTATTGTGAAACGTACTTTACAAAAAATATCACATCTATACACAAAAAAATGCCTTCTTTTTAAGTGTTATCAAAATAGGGTATTGCTATTTAAAATTTGATGATGACTTCATAACTCGACCAGTGATGACGTCATCAAAAAATACTAGCAAACCAAAAAATGAGCAGAGAATCCAGCAATTTGTTCCAACCTTTACGTGCTTGCTTTATAGTACAAGGTCTGGCTATTAAATAACGAGACTGCTTATGAAAAAGAGTTTTATTTAAAAAATTATTCTACAATCGAATGCTCCCCTTCAATATACCCCTTCCCTCGCCACACACCGTTCCATTCGTTTTTTCCATTGGTCAAAACAATGCTGAAAGTCTTTTTTTATAAGGGCATTTAGGAGCTGCGCCGATTTTCGCTTCAACTCTTCCATCGACTCGAACCGGGTTCCTTTTAAGGCAGATTTGATCTTCGGAAACAGGAAAAAGTCACAGGGTGCTAAATCAGGCAAATACGGTGCATGTTCGAGCACAGGGATGCCTCTAGCGGCTAAATATCGCTTCACAGACAGCGCATTATGGGCAGGTGCGTTGTTCTGGTGCAAGATCAACGATTTGTTTTTCCGGCCGTTTCTTACAAACTCGCAGCATTGTCAAAACTTTCAAATAGTAAGTTTGGTTTACAGTTTGACCCTATGGAACCCATTCAGTCATCACGATGCCGTTGATGTCGAAAAGAAGATTAGCATGGCTTTAAATTTTGATTTCGGCATCCTTGCTTTTTTCATTCTCGGCAATGCAGGAGTTTTCCAGTGCATGGATTGCCGCTTAGTTTCAACATCGTATTGGAATATCCAGGTTTCATCGCAAGTGATGATGTTTTCCATCAATTCAGGCTATTCATCTAACCTCTGAAGAAAATCTGAGCAGATCTGTTGACGGACGAGCTTTTGGTCAGGGGTCAAATGATTTGGGACCAACTTCGTACAGACTTTCTTCATGTTTAATTCGTCATTGAAAATTTTTCTGGTAGTTTCATTATCGGCGTTTACAGTCTCAGCAATCATCCGAATGCTCATACGCCGATCTCCGCGCACAATTTCATTTATTTTGATCATAGTTTGCAGAGTTGAAACAGGGACAGGTCGACCCTGGACGTTTGTCATCTTCGGTGCTCTCTCAACCTTTAGAAAACCTTTTATACCATTCGAAAACACGCGCACGAGAGAGAGAATTCTCACTATAGGCCTCTTTTAACAACTTATAGCGGTCGGACTTTTTTTTTAATTTAACGACAAATTTCACTTTGATCCGTTGCTAGTGTTTTTGTCACACATTGTTATCGGCACGAGAAAAAAACACATTCGTTTCTAACCTCTACAGAAAAAATACTACTGCAGCGACAAAAAAGTGTTTTCGTACAGGACTGGAATAGTAGACATTTCCAACTATCTAACGCTGCATTCGTTTCCCACCCTACCCCTCTAGAACGCCTTCTGTGGGCGCAGAGTCGTTATTTAACAGCCAGACCTCGTATACAGGGTGCGGCATTAGTGCGAGGAAGTCCAATTACTCATTTGTTGTAAGATATACGAAAAAAAGTTATTTGGGTAAAAGTAGGGGGATTTATAGGACCACACTTTAAAAATATTTTCAAATATACAGATCCACCATTGTGACAGGGTGGACCAAACTTATCTTTTTTTAAATGGAACACCCTGTATATTTTTACATTTTTGGATTCATCACGGTTTTTCCTTTTTGACAATATAGGGTTTTGTAGTGTTATACAAAATGATTCAAGAAATAATTACGTTTTCTTAATAATTTCGTCGCGGTAATAACACCCTGTAGAATTGTGCAGATTTGACATAAAAACATTTATTTACTGTTAAATGGTTTTTAATATAGTCTTCCATTGTACAAAATTATCAACATAGCAAAAAATTTAATTTTTCTATTCAGAATAAGTCGAAAGTTGGAATGATTATTTTCTGGGTTTTCTTAAATGGAACACCCTGTATTTTAATGTTGCAATGAAATGGTCTTTTATGGTACTTTAATATTTCATAAATATTCCCTATATTTATTACCTTAGTTTGTGAGTTATTCGTGATTTTTTGAAGCAAACAATAATTTTATTAGGTTGGCCGTGGAAATATTCAATAGAAAAGAATTTTTTATATAAAACAACAGACTGATACTTAATTTGTTAATATTAGATCGGATATCAAAATACATAAGTAGTTAACAAATCAACATAAAGTGATGTGACGTTTAATACACAAAAAAAATTAATTTAAAACAACGTATTTACAAAAATAACAATAAACTCGTTGAAGTTATAATAAATGTTCAAAATGGCCTCTGTCGACGTCAATCTTTAAAAGATCGACTTACACTAGTTAACACATTTCTGTTTAAATTTGCACATTTATTTCTAATTCTTTCCTTCATATCTTCTTTAGTTGTAGGTGGTATTTTATACACCTTATCTTTTAAATATCCCCATAAAAAAAGTCTAATTCGTTTAACCCTGGAGATCGTGAGGGCCACCTTTTGGGTCCTCCCCTCCCAATCCATTTTCCAGGAAAACTATCATTCAAATGCTCATTCACTAAAAAATTGTAATGTACAGGAGCGCCATCACGTAATATCTACATTTTCTGACGTATGTTCAACGGTACTTCTTCTAAAAATTCCGGCAATTCGCTGTCCAAAAAATGTAGATACATTTCTCCATTTAATTGATCTTCAAAAAAATAGGGTCCGATCACATAATTTCCAAGAATTCCAGCCCAAACATTCAACGACCATCTTGTTCGTTCTACTCTTTTTTTGTAGTCATCCTCATGAAGCTCTTGATGCAATTGTACATGATAAGGATGCATCTTGATCTTTTTTAAAATTCTTCCTACACTACGACCACTAATTTCAAAAGTATTTGCAATGTCCTTCGTACTAATATGCGGATTCTCAGTGACACTAAGGATTACATTTAATTCATTTTCTTCATTTAATAATTTTTTTTTCGTTCAGTTTTCTCGTAGTCTACGTATCCAGTCCGTTGAAACCGCTCTAGTAAACTTTGAAAAGCTTCTTTTCTTTGTTGTCGTTTATCAGGGAATTGCTGATGATAAATTCGTGTTGCTAGTAGCACAAAAACCATATCAGTCAGTTCCTCCTGGGAAAAATTCATGTTAATAATATTAGTAAAACAATGGGAACTACAAAAATAGTGTAATGTCAAACTTTTATGCAGGTTTAATGTCAACTACCAACTAGGTAGAATATTTTGTTTTTAAATCCTAACTACTTAGGTATTTTAAATATTTCCACGGCCAACCTAATAAAATTATTGTTTGGCTTAAAAAATCACGAATAACTCATAAACTAAGGCAATTAGATATAGGGAATATTTATGAAATATTAAAGTACCATAAAAGACCATTTCATTGCAACATTAAAATTTAACATTTAACAAAACCCAGAAAATAATCATTTCAAGTTTCGACCTATTCTGAATAGAAAAATTAAAATTTTTGCTATGTTGATAATTTTGTACAATGGAAGACCATATTAAAAACCATTTAACAGTAAATAGATTTTATACAGTGTGTAAAAGCCAAATGGGATAAATTCATTATTTCGGTTACTGTACATATTTATAAAAAATCCCGAAACACGTCAAATTTAAATTATAACTTGACATTCTTTAACGTGAAAATGCAACCCCTACCTTCAACTCCCTTAGAATGACAGGTACAACCCCCAATTTTTTAAATGGAAAGTATAGGCTTGTGATATATCATTTGAAAGGTCTCTTCAAAAATGTTATTGTTTTTAAATTTGATGCAAAAATTAACATTAAAATCATGTTGGTACCGAAATTCGCTAAAATATACTCGAAACTTATTACAATATACTTAAAACTTATTTCTCGTTTAGGTCTTGATAATGAGAAAGTGAACAAAAACCATAGCAATGTGATTTTTAGATGGTAACCATTAAAAAACTTTAAAGAATTTCCGTGGCAACGCTATTTTAACAAGCAGTAGTAAATTGTTTTATTTAAGTTGTCATTGTTGTAATTTAAGTATAAAGTTTGTTCAATTCAATTCTGAAAAATGGTTAGATTAACGGAAATGCATAAAATAACAGTTTTACAAATGATTGGTTACGGACATAACATCCGAACACAACCAGAAGTAACTCGCCTATTTCATGAGAAATTTCCTAATTTACCGCCTATATCCCAAGGAACAATAAGTAAAATAGAAAAGCAGTTTCGCGAGTTTGGTCATGTAAGCAGATAAAAAAAGCAGCTGCCAATGCACTGAGTGATGAACTCAAATTAGATGTGTTGTGCTTGAGTTTCAGGAAAACCCACATACATCGAGTAGACACGCATCCACTACATTCAATGCTAGCCATACATCGATAGCAAACATATTAAAAGAAAATACATTGCATCCGTATAAGATGATACCTACTCAGGAGCTCATGGAAGACGATTTTGATAGGAGAACTTTTTTTTGTGAGCAAATGATGGACATGTTGGATAACAATATTATCCAATTAGAAGACGTTATGTTTTCTGATGAGTGTACTTTTTTACTTAACGGTCATGCTAATCGGCAAAATTGCCGCTACTGGTCTACGGAAAATCCTCACTGGATGAGAGAAGAACACACTCAATACCCTCAAAAGTTTAATGTTTGGGCAGGGATTGTAGGGAACAATATCATTGGTCCCTTTTTTATTGAGGGCAACTTGAATGGCAACAATTATTTGGCACTACTTTAAAATGATGTCATTCCAACGTTGGCAAATTTATATCCTGATCCAGGTAACCCTCAAGTTCCAGCGAATACGGTATGGTTTCAGCAGGATGGAGCACCACCACATTACCAACTTAATGTCCGGCAGTACCTCGATACAATATTTCCCAATCGGTGGATAGGGAGGCGAGGATCGATTGAATGGCCAGCGCGATCACCTGATCTTACATTATTAGATTTCTTTTTATGGGGATATGTGAAGAGCTATGTGTACAAAACTAAACCTTCTGATTTAAATGACTTAAAAGAACGAATAACGCTTGCGATTAGGTCGATCACGCCTGATATGTTAAATAATGTTAGAAGACAGTTATTTGAGATTAGGATGTTGCCAAGACGTTCGCGGAGAACATTTTGAACATCTACTTCATTAACATTCATAGTTCTTTTTCGTGTTCTACATTTTATTACGTTTTGCATTACATTTTAGTTTTTGATTGTATTGTAGCGAATTTCGGTAACAACATGATATTAATTTTTTTATGTTAATTTTTGCATCAAATTTAAAAACAATAACATTTTTGAATAGAGAATGAAGAGACCTTTCAAATGATATATCACAAGCCTATACTTCCCATTTAAAAAATTGGGGGTTGTACCTGTCATTCTAAGGGGGTTAAAGGTAGGGGTTGCATTTTCACGTTAAAGAATGTCAAGTTATAATTTAAATTTGACGTGTTTCGGGATTTTTTATAAATATGTACAGTAACCGAAATAATGAATTTATTCCATTTGGCTTTTACACACTGTATGTCAAATCTGTACAATTCTACAGGGTGTTATTACCGCGACGAAATTATTAAGAAAACGTAATTATTTCTTGAATCACCTTGTATAACACTACAAAACCCTATATTGCCAAAAAGGAAAGACCGTAAGGAATCCAAAAATGTAAAAATATACCGGGTGTTCCATTTAAAAAAATATAAGTTTGGTCCACCCTGTCACAATGGGTGGCCCTGTATATTTGAAAATATTTTTAAAGTGTGGTCCTATAAATCCCCCTACTTTTACCTAAATAACTTTTTTTCGTATATCTTACAACAAATGAGTAATTGGACTTCCTCGCACTAATACCGCACCCTGTATGTATGTACCTATACATAACTTATCCTGTATATTTTTAGTTTTGTCCGCGTTCCATAGCTCCAAATTTACTAACATTCACTGGATTTTTGTTCACCGTCATAACATATATATATTTTGCTGTGGTGGATTATTACTTCTATGCTTCAGATCCAGATCATCCAGAGGTAGAATCCCTTGGAAGATGGCCGTTTATGTCAGCTGGTATATTATTATTCATCGCCTACACTTTAGGTGAATATTTTTAAATGAAGTAAACCATCCATTTCTCAAATGTACTGATGGGAAAATCAAATGAAAATCAAACTCAATCGTACACATTATATAAAAGGAAAGAACATACCTTGTGCAAAATAAATACAAAATAGTGTTTTCTTTTCTTTTTATAATTTGTAACGATAATAGCGCCTTTCTGACAGAGCTCGGCTAAGAGACTCTGACCCAAAGTTCAAGTTAATGCTGTCTATAAATTGGATTGGTGAATATAAGAGTTGATGGGAGCTACTATCTTTTTTTCGTTTACGGTTAAACAGCAATAAATAAACTCGTCACAAAAAGTATCGCATAATTTTAAAAATTGAATTATGGTATAAAATAAAATATCACACCCACATAGGAATTCACGTTAACGAAAAAGCTGACATTAAGAGCGGACATAAAATCGGAAATTAAATCGAAAAAAAATAGTGCGTGGGAAACCCAGTGGCAAAGTGCATTTACCAAACTAAACGAAGTAAAAAAATCAATAAAACCATGGGCTATATTACCTCAAAACCGTCGCGAGCAAGTGCTACTAACACGACTATGTTTAGGTCACACCAGATTAACACATAGTTATTTGTTTAGCAACGATCCTAAACCAAGATGCAGTGAATGCAACACAACACTTACTGTAAAACATATCCTCGCTGAATGCCCGCAATTAACAATGAAACGACAACAAGCGCAATTTACTTCCTGTAATATAGTTGATATATTGGGTTCAACATACAGTATTGACAAATTAAAGACTTTTCTTAAATCAATTAATACCATAAGTCTATTATAGTTTTAAACATTCACATGTAAACTTTTGTTTGTACAGCTTAAAGACGCTAATGACCCTAGCGGTCGACGCGTAATAATAAAAATATCACATATTTCAGAATATTTTAATATGAGTGTATGGTATCCTTTAGATGTATAAAAGCCCAAAATATTCACAGTTTAAATCGCTTTTTTGTTGAAGAACAAAAAATCAATAAATTTTGATAAATCCTATTTGTATTATTTACATTTTAAAATTTCTTGTGTACAGTATGTTTGTTTTATTTTTCTTTTGAAAGTGTCTAAAAAACATTTTGTGTAAAAATGAGTAATTTAACCCCAGAACAAGCAGCTCAAATCGTGGCTTTAGTTGAAGGTGGACGATCTCAGCAATTTATTGCTGAAGTCATGGGAATCAACCAATCCAGCGTTTCTAGAGTCTTAAGAAAGTTTAGAGAAACTGGAAGTTATAATAGAAGATCAGTTCCAGAAGATGTACCAGGTGTACTAATCCTGCAGATGACCGTTATTTAAGAATTCAGCCAGACAACTGCAGAATGTTCTCTGTGGAGTCAGTAATGTAAGAATATCTGTCAATACGGTTAGAAACAGATTAAGGAATTTTGGAATCAGACCCAGAATGCCTGTTACTGTTCCATTGTTAACCAGAGCACACCGTGTAACACGTTTAAGGTTCGCAAAAGAACATGTTAATTGGGATATTAACCATTGAGCTAATATTCTTTTTACGGATAAATCAAGATTTTCACTTTTTGGATCCGATAGACGTATTCCAGTTTATCGACGCGCAGGTGAGCGATTTGCTCAGTGTAACATAAGAGCAGCCAGAAATTATGAAGTTTGTTCGATTATGGTATGGGGAAGCATCTGTTTTGAAGGCCACACGGAGTTAATTGTGTTTCGTAGGGGATCACTGACAGCTGATCGGTATACGGGGTTGGGATAAAGTATGGAACCAAGTAAATATCTTTTAGACGAAAAGAACGATATTTATGAAAATTTGCAGGTAAGTGCAATGGAAAAAAACGCATCTGATGTACATTTTTTTGATAATAATATACTTCCGGTTTAACCGGAAATGCCAACAACTTCTTTAATTTAAATGGGACACCCTATATATTTTTACAGATTTTGAAAGAGCTTGTTATTTTGAATTCATACATACTGAGTTTAATGTAAACAAATTTGTAAAAACGAGGAATAACTCACTGTTAGTAGGTAGTACAATAGATGTACATTTCATTATTTTGGAATAATGAGAAACAAAATTACTTCAAATGTTCAAAATGCTCGCCGTTTACTTGCTGACAATATGCCATCCTATTAAGAAATTCTTGAGTCACTCTTTCCAAGACTTCTCCACGTATTAGTTCACATTCATCAATAATTCTTTGTCTCAATTCCTGTAAGTTTGTTGGTCGTCTAACGTAAACACGTGATTTTAGATAACTCCAAAGAAAAAAAATCTAACGGGCTAAGATCCGGAGAACGAGCAGGCCACTCTATGATTTGGAAAATTCGCATCCAGAACATCCCTAACCCGTCTATCATAGTGGGGAGGTGCTCCATCTTATTGAAACCAAATATTTTGTGGTAATTGCCCATTCTGTTGAAGTGCAGGAATAATTTCGTTATTTAGTAGATCCAAATACTTGTCACCATTCAAGTTTTCGTCGATAAAAAATGGGCCTATAAGCTTATTTTCGACAATTCCCATCCAAACATTTAACTTCTGTGGATGCTGGGTATGTGCTTCATGAATCCAATGAGGATTCTCATTTGACCAATACCTTGAGTTATGGCGATTAACTGTTCCATTTAAACAAAAAGTTGCCTCATCGGAAAAAACTATGCTAGAAGCAAAATTTTCGTCGACATTACAGATGTCCATTAGCCGTTCGCAAAATTCCAGCCGTGGGTCAAGCCGTATGACAATTTTTGAACCAACTGTACCTTATACGGATGATACTCTACACTTTTTAATATCTTTCCTACAGAACGTCGACTAATACCATGGTTTAGTGCCAAATTTGTGGTGGAAGTTTGAGGTGATTCTTCTAAATCGATTGCAATATTTTGTTTAACAGTTTCGTTCGTTGCAGTCCGCGGTCTTCCAGGTTTTAGCAAATTTTTTACCATCCCAGTAGTATTAAAACGTTGTAATGTTTTAGTTACTGTTGAGCGTGATATAGGATTTCTCTCCGGATGCACATTATTAAAAATATGACACACTTCTTCATGAGTTCTAACACGATCACCATAACCGATCATCATTAAAATTTTAATACGCTCTTTTTCACTTAATTGATCCATTCTAAATTGTGCAATTTATTTCCGTCAATTAGAATTTGACACTTGAAGAACAAAAGACGTACTAAACAGTACTTGTTTATTTATTACTATGCATACAAACAACATCAATTAGTTTATCTAAATAGTTTTTTGCTCTAATGCAAAGAACTCAAAGGGGGTTGGTTAAAGTGCTATATTCCTCGTTTTTACAAATTTTTTTACACTAAACTCAGTATGTATGAATTCAAAATAACAAGCTCTTTCAAAATCTGTAAAAATATATAGGGTGTCCCATTTAAATTAAAGAAGTTGATGGCATTTCCGGTTAAACCGGAAGTATATTATTATCAAAAAAATGTACATCAGATGCGTTTTATTCCATTGCACTTACCTGCAAATTTTCATAAATATCGTTCTTTTCGTTTAAAAGATATTTACTTGGTTCCATACTTTATCACAACCCCGTATAAGGGAGGTTCTTGAGGAAAATGTAGTACCATTTGTTCCAATTATTTGAGAGACTTTTATTCTAATGCACGATAACGCTCACCCGCACGTTGCCAGAATAATAATGGAATACCTTCAAGAGGTTGGTATCCAAGTTTTAGATTGGCCAGCAGTTAGTCCAGACCTAAACCCAATTGAACATGTTTGGGACTACCTAGGCGTATAAAAACTCGTAATATCGCTCCAGACAACCTTGATGAGCTGGACAATGTTTTAATAGAAGAATGGAAAAATTTGGATTTGGATTACATAAGTGACCTGATAAGTTGCCTTCCACGGAGAATGAGAGATGTTATTAGAGCCAGAGATGGCAATACTAGATACTAAAATGTTAAATTTACCGTTTAAATTTTTTATTTCGTTACTTTGTATTATTTGATTTTTCTATAATAATTGTTATTTTCATTATTTATGCCCATTATTTTTTGATTTTTAATTTTAATTAAATAAACTACTTTAAAACATAATTCCAAATTCATTTCCCCAAAAAAATTAAAAGATAATAATAAAAACATTATTCATAAACCACTTATACGATACTTTTTGTGATGAGTGTATAAACAAAAGAAAACTAAGGTGAAAAAGATAGAAACACCTTGTATAAAATTAAATTGAATGCAAACTTATTAATTAAGCAAAAAATTAACTGCTAGGAACAAGAATAATTGTTTAGTGAAATAAGCCATGTTTGGAGCTGATAATAAACTCTGTAACTAACAATGTTGTTCTGCTGCTCCAGCTGTTGGTTTCTAATTTGAAATTTGATTTTATTGTGTCTGTTTTATAACTTTAATATCGTAAATCATGTAACGTTACATCATTTTTCTTTTTGTTATAAAGTGATGCCATTATACAAAGTATAATGAAAAATATCAATAATTTGTTTGTTTTCAATTTTTCTTCAGTTTTTTCAATTAAACTACATATTTTGTATTTCATTTCTTCAAAATAGACAAAAAAAATGAACCGTCAGGGAACCTTTTTTGATAAAAAAAAGTTTCAAAATGGTGATTGAATATTATCAAATTTTTTTAAAGTGAAATTTTATTATTAATAGCACAAAGTATATTTGATCAAACTTTGATGATGATGGGTCATTTCAATATTTATAATCTACTAATATATTTACTAAACAATTTGACGAATATTTTAATTTCTTTAGATGGTATAGATGGAAAACAAGCTAGAAAAACAGGAACCAGTGGCCCATTAGGTGAATTGTTCGATCATGGTTTGGATTCCTATACAGCTGGTCTAATTCCTGGAGCTATGTACTCGATCTTTAGCCGTGGTTCCAGATATAGTATTATTCCATTTAGGATGTTTTTTACCATGTGGAATGTTATGATGAATTTTTATATGACACATTTTGAAAAATACAATACAGGAGTTATGTTCCTACCCTGGGGATATGATTTCTCTATGTGGGGGACAATAATCACATTTCTAATAGCTGGGGTAAGTTATTTTATTGATATTATTTTTCTTTTTAGCAATGATTTTAATGTTGATTATAACATTCGCCTTTGGCGAAGTTTTATAGTTTTATTTTTAAATAAACAAAAGTTTACTAAGGACAATAAATAACTGAACGGTTGAACTAAACAATCAATTTCATTAAACAAAAGTTTGTTAATTCGTTCAGCTACATTTTTTACTTTTATGTTACTTCTATTCATGCATTAAAAGCAGTTTTGAATGTGAATTTATAATCAGATTGACATGCATAATTTTTTTTGTTTTATAAGGTAACTATACATTTTTTCGATAAATTCACTTGCTTTCAAGTTATTCAAGGTCAAGGTTCAACTCAACATAACTTTTTATTTTTCTTTGTATTTTGACCGAAAATTCATCATTATTTATACAGAGTGTCCACGAAAGACAGATTTATTATTCTTTCCTTCATTTTTAACGGTGATGTAATGTAATGTAATGTAATGTAGGGGTTGCTTCGAGCATATATACTGACGTAGAGACAGCAAGCAATAGCGATTGTTTTGTATCAGAGGGGAAACAGTCGGACACTACAGCCAGTGTCGTATCATTTTTAGGGGGGTTTGAAATTAATACCTTTAAAATACATTTTAAAACTTGTAAAATAATATTTTTTAGACTTGAATTTAAGTAGTGATAATAAATAACTATTTACATAGAGTCATAAAATATTTTATAAAATAAGGGGTAAAATTTGTTGAATAAAATTCCACAATATTATCGAGTTTTTCAGTATTCTTAATATAGTAAAATTTTAAATTTTATTTATTATGAATACATTCAACAGTCAGGGTTTGAAGAATCACTATAATAATTGAACTTTATATATAAAAATGGTCAGTCTCAATAATTAGATACATATTCTTAGTATAAGAACACCTTCTAAGGAGAGGATCACCAGAAGTCTCCTGTGAGGTTTGTGGAGAGGGAGGAAAAGTGAAGGTTGAAATAATAGGCAATAAAAAAATATGTAGAGCTTTATTTTAAAGCATATAAACTATCAAATACCTAAATTCTATTGATTTTTGAATAAAATCGTCTTTGTTAATAGGCTTCTAACTCTATTTTGTTTAGAATCTTTTAGTTTAAGTCTCATGGTGGATTCTTAGCTTAAAATAATGCTTTAAAATAAGTTTTATAATTTGAATGGGATGATCACTAAATATATTTGAACAATGTGAAATAGCTGTACAAAAAACCGAATCGGGTAAATTTCTCATGGCACCCATAACTAACAACGTTAAAACATCTTTATATTTTGGATTAAATAAATTTTCTTTTATTAAAAACATTCTAAAATATTTCTTAGCTGTTTTACATATATTAACAACAAACTGAGATGCATTTATCAATAATAGTTTTTGCACTTCTAGATAAAAAATTATTATCCTTCAAATAAGTAAGAGTTGTACTTAATGATTGCAATTTATTTTTTAATTGATAATTCATTCTATGAAGTTTTGTTATTTTATTTGATTGAAGAATAACTCGACGTTGCAGTTGATTAAGCTTCTTTTCTAAATAATTTCCAGTCTTTGTCCTCACTTCGGCTTGAACAAATCTCCTGTAAAGAAATAAATCAAAATGTATTTATAAAACTCTTTCGCCAACTAATACTTTAAGAACTTTCTTTAATAATTATTTGTAAGAGTTAAAAATACTCAAATTAGTCACCCATTTTTTGAAAAAATATTGCTACCATCAAAAATTACCTTTTTGTAGGCTTTTTAAAACTCTTTCTTATCTTTTCTTCTCTAAGAGTCTCTGAAGCAGTTAATGTTGTTGAAGTCGCATTTGCACTACTTTTGGTAAGTACACTTCCAGAAGAATCAACATTCTGTGCTTCTTAGTAGGCCTAGGTGAAGCTCTAGAATAAGAGATATTTTATTTTTAACAATTAAATTTTAACTTAAAAATAAGGTTTTAAATTTGAGATCCCAGGCAATGGGTGCTAATTTTTTTACAATAAGCAAAAAAGGACACAGAAGTCATCAGTCCAGAGTAGTAATTTAAAAAAAATCCAATATGACTTGTATTTTTGGAATGCATTGTATAAAAAACTTTATTTACTTACATATTTTCTGAGTCTACATTTTCTGTTTCTGGAACAGGAGCTTCATAGTTGGGATTATTGAGGTCATCACTAAAAATTGAAAAATATATTATTAATAACAAATAAATTTCAACAATAAAATTATATATAATATATAAAAAACACTTTATTACTTACATGTTTGCTAAGCCTATATTTTCTTTTTCTGAAACAGGATCTTCATAGTTTGGATCATTAGGGTCATCACTAAAAATTGACAAATATAAGTAGATTAGTTTCTTGAAAAATTAATTTCCCTACTTGTAAGAGAATTGCAGGTTTCTTACCTATTTGATTCAATTTCATCTGGGTTACTAGTAAATCCTGATGGCAATGCACCTGGAATTAGTCTAGCTCTTCCTCCAGTCTTTGAAGTACCTATATCCAGAAAAATGATCTGAACATAAAACATCCCTATTTGAAATGTTTCCTGGATTAACCTCTAATATGTTACACCAAATGATTTTTTCGTCAATATCAGCTGGAAATCGATAAAAACAAAAATTAGCAAGATTAAAGATTCACAAAGTTATTTTAATAGTTTTCAGTAAAGTCCAAAATCGAAAACATTATTGTTCCTACATTTTCTTTCTTTCCTTAACATTTATTTTGGTTTATTTAGTTTATAAATTACCATAATTTCAAGTTTATGGCGATATATTTGCTTTACGAATTTTTCTCCTTTTAAACAAATTTAAGAGACGCTAATGAATACTTACTTGTGAAACGACCTTCATGATCCCTTTTCATATTTACAAATGATACAAACTCTCACCATCGTTCAAATTTTTATCGCTAAACTAATATATACTCAAATTAAGTTAAAAAATACAAAAATGTCTTTCCAAACACTATTAAATTGCAAAAATAACTCGACATGCAATGGCGGCCAAAACAAATTGACAAATATGACAATTCGACTTGACGCGCAAATTCAAAACGGACCAATGAGATTGCTGGACACTATATGACATTTATTTTTCCCCCCTGACTCAAAACAAAGTTCATTTGGACGCTGTCTCTACGTTAGTATATATGCTCGAAGAGGGGTTGTACATTGCGACATGGGAGATCTATTGTGTCCCCTTACTTGGAAAAATTTCGGTATAGGGGAATAACTCCGATTTTAACGAATTTTTTTTTTGGACACTTCCTAAACATCCCTGAGCACTACTGTGAAGTTTTTTTTCCGGAAATGAAAACTAAAATTTTGAAATTTTTTTCTAAAAAAATTTTTTGGCTCCAATTTGCACAAAATTTTTTTTGGAGAACCCGATAAAATGTAAGTTGAAACCTAACCTAACCTAACCTAACCTAACCTAACCTAACCTAACCTAACCTAACCCAACCTAACCTAACCTCACCTAACCTAACCTAACCTAACCTAACCTCACCTAACCTAACCTAACCTAACCTCACCTAATCTCACCTAACCTCACCTAATCTCACCTAACCTCACCTAACCTAACCTAACCTGTGCAAATTGGAGCAAAAAAATTTTTTTTTTAAATTTCAAAATTTTTTCAAAATTTTAGTTTTCATTTCCGGAAAAAAAAACTTTACAGTAGTGCTCAGGAATGTTTAGGGAGTGTCCAAAATAAAATTCATTAAAATCGGAGTTATTCCCCTATACCGAAATCTTACCCCTTACTTGCTTAGACGGTGAGTTTTCCCGTATTTAAAGCACCTCCTCTAATCCTATCTTCTTTATGAAGGTTAGGATATCGATCGGCATCAATTTAGGTAAGTCATCCTCTTCTATTTCGTGTGTTCCAAGTTGTAGAGCTCTTGTATTTCCTAGGGCAGGACAGTATGTGTATTGAGTTTTCCTCCTCCATTTCACAATACCTGCATTCTGCCTTTTCCTCAATCCCCAGTCTTTGTAGGTGTCCTCTTAGTTTACAGTCTCCCGATAAGAATTCTTAGGTTATTTTTGCTCAGCCCAAGACATTGTATAGACTTTTTGGGGTTGTAGCTACCTAGCAAGGCTTTTGCCTGCCTTATCCCTGGTAGGTTCTCCCAATGTTCGATCTTTTCCATATTCTCAATGCCACTGAGTTCATTGAGGATAGAGCTGTAGGCGATGCCACAGAATCGTTCATGTCCCATTAGTGACATACTTGCTGCCCTTCTGGCAAGCGTATCTGCCATTTCATTTCCTTCTATTCCCGAGTGTCCAGGGAGCCATAGATAGATAGATGTTTAAGAGGTGGCCAGAAGCCTCTTCCACTGCGACCTTTTCAGATCTATTGTGGTCCTCGAAAAACTAGATTACATCCCCCAGTCCGACTCTCTTAACGAAGTCTATATAAGCTTTGAGACTGTAACCTTCATGTAGTCCCTTGCCAATGTATATTCTTCTCCTAAAGTCAGGAACCGCATATTTACCAGTCCGTCGCACTGACATAAGATGTGCTCTGGTGTTTCCTCTTCTAGGTGACAGAATCTGCACAGATCCGTCTCTGTCAACCCCATCAGCTTAAGATGCCTGTTTAGCTTACAGTGCCCCGTCAATAGACTTACTACAGTTTTGACCGTTTTCTTGTCTTTACTCAATAAGTCTGACGTAAACTTTTGCGAATGTTCCATTATGAATTGTTTCGCTTGCCTTTGTCCTGGTGAATTCCACCACCATTCCCGTGATTTTTGTGCCACCCATGTTTTCATGGCCATTTTTATTATATTTTTTGCAATGCCGCAGAAATGTTCCGGTCCAATAAAAGGCATTGATGAGTCTAGTTTAGCCATTTCATCTGCCTTTTCATTGCCTTTTAGACCCCTATGCCCTGGTACCCAAGCTACCGTAACCTTGCTACGATCCCCCAGAGTATTCAGAGCATGCACACAGTCCCATACTAGCCTAGAATTGACCTCTACAGAATCTAGTGCCCTTAGCACCGCCTGACTGTCTATGAAGATGGCTATTGAACGGTACGTCCTATCCAGCCTTTTAATTTTTTCTACCCAGTAGTGAATTGCCGTAATTTCTGCTTGAAAAATCGGTGCGTTTTGGGATAGACTTACTGGGAATGTTATCCCTTGTTTCCTTTCGACTACGCCGGCTCCCACGCCATACGGCGTCTTTGAGCCGTCCGTGTACCAGGTTGACTCCGCCTCTACGGGTACAGCTTTTTCCCAGTCTTCCCTACCTGGTTTAACTATTTTAAATTTATTGGCAAAGCTGTATCTCGTGACTGTTGCGTCAATGGGTTACCCCAAAATGTTATCCGCTTTTAGTTCCTCGATTAGCTTACCATTATCAGCCCCATGCGATTGGCTTATGTGCTGCTGATTATGTATTAATCTGTGCATGGCTGCTCTCGCTTCGCCCTGTATATATATATATATGTGTAGTGGTGGAATGTTTAACAAGACTTCCAGTGCAGCTAAAGGAGTAGTTTTTATGGCCCCCGTAACGCACAGACAAGCTAACCTTTGTATGTTACTTAACAGCCTTACTGCTCCTGTTTGCTGTGTCTTTGACCACCATACCACTGACCCGTAGGTTATTATGGGTCTAATAACCCTTGTATATAACCATATGGTCATTTTGGGGTTAAGCCCCCAATTTTTTCCACACATTCGTCTACATCTGCCCAAGGACAATATAGCTTTCTGCGTGGTTATTTCTTTGATAACTGGAATCACTGTTCCCCCCAGTGTTAGTGGTTTTAGACCGGCCAATGTTGTTTTTTTTGTGAAGTTGATAATTTGTGTTTTTTGATTTTTGAGCATTGACTGTTAGTCTCTCTCGCGTACACCAATTTCCAACCGTGTTTAGGGCTATCTGCATTCTGTCAGATAATACCCCGACACTGAAAGTCTTTTTTGGATAATTCGTTGAGGACAACCTCCACCTGCTTTCGCTTTGATGATAGCTTGCCCTAGTGGGGATATTACAATCCTATTCTCTAGAGCTGCCCTTATCCATCTGCATATCACTTATTTTAAAGTTTAATATCCAAAGATCTTAATTTTTTATTGAAAAAATCGTATGGATACGGTGTGGAAAAGCAAAATGGAATTAATTCATTATTTAGATTACTGTACCTATTTACCGAAAATCTCTAAACACGTCAAATTTAAATTATAAATTGACATTCTTTAAAGTGAAAATGTGAATTCTACCTTTCCCACACTATACTGTACTCACAACACACTATGTTTTCTTTGTTTTTTCGACAGTTGTTCAATAACAATTACATTTTTGTTTTGATCTTTAAAAACTGATATTTTTCTCTACTTTTTTCATCAATACCACCTGAGATCATTTTTGGATGGTGTAAGTTAATAGGAAGAAAAAATAAAACAACTAAAACTTTTACTTTAAAGATTTCTTTTATAATTACTTCCGTTACATAAACTGGATTACGAATCTCCATAAAGGAAAGAGGTATTCACCCGAGGCGTGAAAATCCAAAATAGGTACACCTCTGTCGGTCGAATAACTTGTCAGGTAAAAAATGTTAATAAACAACTACAACTTTTTATTTGAATAGCTCATATTTATATACACCGGGTTATAAATAATAAAAGCTAAAAAAAACATCTAATTACTCTGGCTTAAATTACCTTTCAAATGGAAAATTACAAAGATTAAAAAATAACAATTCATTAAAACTTATAGATAAAATATGCAAGTGTGCAAAACACCGGAATTTATATTGAAAAGTATTTCTTGATAAGCGCCGGGAATCTCTGATTCAGCGGTCTTCAGGTATTTATCTAGCTGTGACCAGGGGTCAGTGGCGTAACGCGATTTTAAAATATCTAAACGGTCACGGTGCTGACTGAAAACCAATATGTTTTGTTTACGGTGGAAAAATTGACCGTACTGGAATAAAAGTTGTAAGTTTATTTTGTTAAAGGGGTCTATTCTGTAACCATTCTAGGATAATAATATTCATAGAAACAACAATTGGCAAGCAAGATGTCAATAAATAAGGGCTATGATTATGTAGCAATATTTTATGAATTAATGCCAATATAATTATTAAAAAATACTCCACCAATTTATAAGAATCTTTGAAATAAATTGTTATATTAAATGAATAAATATTAATTAAAAAAACTGAAAAAGTGGAAAATTGTTTCCACCTGCACCCAGGGTAAGGAAACTTAACAGTTTCTATACCAAGCTTGACCGTTTTCTATCAAATAAACAACTACTTCCTGGGCTATATGCCCCAACGGACATTGAATTACATTCCAATAGAAAACGTGATGGCGACCGACTTCGTCGATACTTACAACCATCTCTATCGATTTGCAAATTAATAGGAAGAACACTACTCGTAGACCGGTTTCGACATTATTGTGTCTCATCAGTACGAGGTAAGTAGTTCTTCTCATCCTGCTCTGCAGGTGGAAACAATTTTCCACTTTTTCAGTTTTTTTATTGACTGCACCTTATAGAAATTTATTTCTTGTATTGTTTTCTTATTATTACAGTTACCGCAGTTTTTTGTATTGCTCCTGTAAAATCAGGCGTTAGGTACTTACGAGGTTTTCAAAGTAGGGTATCGATATTTTGAAATTACCTTAAACTGTACAGATTGTTGTATAACTCCGTTACAAACCAAACATATAATTTTTTTAAATGGGAACCCCTGTATATTATACCGAATTCGGACTTCTTACATTTTTTTGAAGATTTTGATATAAGGTTTTGATACATTATACAGAGTCCTTCAGAAGTTATGGGCAAGTTTATGTGAATATCGTAGGTAAATCAACGCTTTGTATCTTATTGTACGTTGAAAAAAAAAGTATTTTGCCTAAGAGAGTTTCGTAATATTTATTGTAAACCATAAATTAACCTATTATGAGAAAGAAATAATCGTTGAATGTAACAAACAATCCTTAAAAATAATAAATTGTAATAAACAACTTATTCTAATTAAAACAAGTCTCCAAAAGTATAATTTTAACCATAATATTAAACTAAATGATCAAAGTGCTCACCGTTAACATTATCTCAATACCGAATTCCATAACAGATGGATGGGAAGAGGGGGCCCAAATGATTGGCTGACCTGTTCTCCCGATTTAGCTAATTTGGATTTCTACTAAATACAACATGAAAGAGAGAATCACAGCGGCATTTTAATCTGTTAACGTTGAAATGCTGAAAAATGTTAGTCAATTATTTCAACTTAGACTGCAGCATTGCATTGATGTTAACGGTGAACACTTTGAACCTTTAGTATAATATTATGGTTAGAATTATACTTTTCTTGACTTGTTTTATTTAGAATAAATTGTTTATTAAATCTTATTATTTTTAAGGATTGTTTGTTACATTAAACGCATATTCCTTTCACATAATAGGTTAATAATTATGGTTTACAATAAATATTACGAAATAATTCTGTTTTCAAGAATAATAAAAAAACTCTTCGTTTCAACGTAACTTCCAAGTTTATTTGAAAAAATATGTTTTAAATTACTTAGAAAACATAATCTTCAATTCTAGTTATAAAAACAATATTGTATTTTGGTATAGATATGTTGATGATGTGTTAGCAGGAATAGTAGGTAGCGAACGACAGCTAGATATATTTTTTAATAATTATATAAATACCTTGCATCCTAAAATTAATTTTACTTTAGAAGTTGAAGAAAATAATTCAATTAATTTTCTAGATTTAAGAATTGAAAAAGTTAATAATTTATTAAATTATTCAATATACAGAAAACCTACACAAACAGATGTAACCATACCATATAATTCAAATCATCCTATAACGCATAAATTAGCAGCTTATAATTCTATGATACATAGAGCAATTTCAATTCCAATCGACAAAATTAACTTTGATAAAGAAATTAGTATCATAAAACAAATAGCTACGTCTAATGGATATCCAATTCATTTAATAAATAAATTAATTAATAAGAAAGAACAGAAAGTGTCACTACAACTAATATTTCCTAAACAAACTAAAGAAATTAAAAGTTATAAAAATATTACATATTGTGGAAATATTTCCAATACAATTTCAAAAATAATAACTTCGGCAACATCAGCATTAATATCATTTAAAACACAAAATAATGTTGGTACAAAATTGTTAAATGTAAAAACAAAATTACCCAAATTAAAAAAATCTGGTGTTTACAAAATTAATTGTCCAAAATGTAATGCTGTATATATAGGTCAAACACAAAGAAATTTTGAAGTAAGATTTAATGAACACTTAAGAGCATATAGATTAAAACAACCAGATAAGTCAAATTATGCAAAACACCTACTTGAACATCCAACCTCACTCTTACACACCAATGACATCCAAATACTACACACTTGTGATAAAAAACAAAATTTGGATTTCCTTGAAGAACTTGAAATAAAAAGACATCTAGCAGATCCACAATTTAAAGTTGTTAATGAACAAATAAATCTTAGAAGTTCTCCACTATTAAACTGTTTACTTTGATTAAGTTTACATTTTATACATAGATAAGACATAATTGTAAAACACAAATATATTAAGTTATTGTAAAGATCAGCATGATATAGTTTTTTCCTGGTTTTTCTATATCATTGCACAGTTATACTGATCTTAATGGGAATTACATCCAGAATAATCCCTTAGGGCTATTAACATCTAGACTTTAATATTGTTATTACTTCCATACTTGGTCTAGCCTTAATACTACCTAAACAACATCAGGTACCTAGCTACAAACAAACAAAATGTAACTTAAATGTCAATCTGACGATGCTTCTTAGCGAAACGGCCGTCATTGTAATTTAAAACATATTTTTTTAAAGTTACGTTGAAACGAAGAGTTTTTTATTATTCTTAATAAGATGGACTTCCAAAAAGTAAGAGTTAGTACAATAAATTTAACTCTGTTTTCATAAACTTTGGGTATAGGGAATGCTTAACAAAAATTAAAGTTACATAATCGGGTATTCTATTTATGATATAAAATACAGGGTGTTCCATTTGAAAGAAGAGAGAAAATGAGAGGTTCAAGTTATGGTCCACCCTGTATACAAAAGGAAAAATAATTAATATTTAATAGAATACGGTGATTTTGTATCATATTACGAAACTCTCTTAGGCAAAATACTTTTTTTTTCTTCAACGTACAATAAGATACAGAGCGTTGATTTACCTACGATTTTCACACAAACGTGTCCATAACTTCTGAAGGACTCTGTATAACGTATCAAAACTGTATATCAAAATCTTCAAAAAAATGTGAGCAGTCCGAATTCGGTATAATATACAGGGGTTCCCATTTAAAAAAATCATATGTTTGGTTTGTAACGTAGTTATACAACACTCTGTATAGTTTAAGGTAATTTCAAAATATGGATCCTAAAGACATCTACTATTTTTGTTAATAACATTTTTTTATGTCTTCTAAAACAACCCATATACCGAACTTTGTCATAAGGTTGGTACACCCTGTATGTCACAAAACTTGTATGGTTTAATATTAAAGTAAACAATGGAAGTTTTGAAAAACCAATAATATTCGGTGGTGAGTTTAATTAAATTTAACTAATAAAAAATTTATTTTAGGTTTTTGGAGCGGAATTTTGGCAATTTCAATTGGGTAACTGGACATCAGGAAATATATTGGAGATGCTTCTTTATATTTCCTCGCTAATATCAAATGTACCTGTAATATCTTACAATATTTATCTCTCTTACAAGAATAAAACTGGTAAAATGAGACCATTTTCCGATGCGATTCGACCACTTATACCTGTAGGGGCATTATTCTTAATCACGCTCTTATGGATTCTATACTCTCCTAGCAATATTGTTGAAGCAGATCCTCGAGCGATGTTTTTCCTTTTGGGGACGGTATTTTCAAATATATCGGTAAGTAGTTATCATTGTTATCATTTTATTAATTTTTAAGAGAAGTGTTTTATATCACCATTTTTAATTACCTTGAAAATAACACATTTTGAAAAATATAAAGAATTTATGGCTTGTCCAGTATAAATATAATTGCACGTCACAGCTGTCAGAATGGGACTATGTTGCCAAGCATTTTAAATAGTATTAGAATCTAGTAAATGTCAAATGAAGTTTCTATAACATTCTTCTTTTTATTTGAGTACAATATTAAGTTAGGTTAATTATATTGATAAAAAGGTTATTTGTGTTTATATCCTAAGCGAAACTTATTTTAATGTGATTTTGTTTAATAAAAGAGTTTTATTTTGATGTTAATACCTCAGCACTAAATTAGAATTTTATAACCATATTTAAATGCGGCATCAGGGCACCATATTGCCAACATATAAATTATTTTAGCACGAGGTATGTTCGTTTGAAGTTTATATTTTATTAGTCCAGGAGTTGTATTTGATATAAAATTAATCACGTAATCTTTCTTAAAGCATTTATTTATTATTTGTAATAAGTTGCGGCCTACGAATTTAAATATTTAGCAAATTTACAGTGAAAAAGATACTGATTGACAGTAGCAAACGAACGAAGGAAATCAAACGAACAGAGCGATTTGTTCACTTTGATGACGTGCACTTATATTTATACTGGACAAGCCATACAAAGGGAACATTGTCTCCATAGGCGTGTATGTCCGTGTGTATTACAAATATTGTCGATCACATAATCGTGTTTTAAATTAAGCGCTTTTATACTTCGTAGTAATTCTTTCTTTGTCGTTCCGGACTAATGTTCCTATTTTTCATAAATTCTAAAATATCTACCTCCTTTGAACTAGAATTTGGAATTTTATTTAATATCCGCGAATGATAGGAAGCATTGTCTATAACGACTACTGAATTTGTAGGAATGTTAGGAAGAAGCTGCTCTTGAAACCATTTTTCATATAAATCTACAGTCATATCCTCATGATAGTCGGCTGTACATTACTTAATATTTTTCGCAGACAGTAGTAACGCATTTGGTATAAAACCGTTTTCACTTCTGGCTTGAAGAATTATTATACGCTTTCCTCTCGAACATGGCGCATTTAAACTACACTTTTGACTAATCTATCCAGCCATACTGAACAGTATCATTTGTGTCAAACCAAGTCTCATCTAGGTATACTATATGCCTTTTTAATTCACGATGCTTCCTTATTTTATCTAAATACTCTTCACGGAGTACAACAATACGCCGCGATTCCATTATAACCATTCGTTTATCTAATTTCTTATAATTAAAACCGTATTCTAATAGTTTCTAAGCTTTTATAATTATAATCAGGATAATCTCGTAATGTCTCTTGAACGATTTAAGTCGGTACAATATTTTCTTGATATAAATTATAAACCGTTCGCTTTATAACATCTTTTGTAGCATCGTCAACATTTGCAAATTTTGTTTTTTTGTTTTTCCGCATCTGCGAATGATCTATAACGTCACCGCGCTTAATAACCCGAGAAATAGTGTAAATAGAAATTTTAATTAAGGTATTAATTCGCTTTATTATAACCGCATCTGATTTTTTATTATCTTCATTTTTCAAACACTGATACATATTTAAAATAACCACTCTGTGTGTGGAAATCTTTATTGCAAAATTCGCTACTAACCTCACCTGTTGGGGATATCATATCTTCTGAATTTTAATTTTGATCTGAATTTCCATTTTCTGATTCAAAAGGTCTGCAAAACGCTGCCATAATATATGTAACTAATTTAAGGTTATCAATTAATATGGGCAAAAATTACAATACGTAAACCAATTATTAAATAGTAGTTTGTACAACAAGTGTGGATATGGACAATCCACACGAGTTGGACAGAATATTTTTTCTACGACTCACTAAGAAAATAATAAAATATTAATGATTTTATTTAAATTTGCAGTTAACAAAAATAAAACTAATTTAATTTAAATTATTGATTTTTAACAATAAAATTACAATTGTGAAAAGTACAATTTGAATATGTTATGTTTTCCCTGACAAAATTATCAGTAACTTCAGAAGAAGATCTTGCTTCAATAAAATTTTGGTGCAAATTTTGTTTTGAAGTTGATGGCTGATTTTCTGGATTTGTAGTATCCATTGTCTCGATAAAATTTTGGTCAATTTGTCTTGAATTTAATGGCTCAATTTCTGGAATTGTGTTTGTTGTGTTTATACTGTTTACCAAGGTATTAGCTATTTCTTTTTTTTTCTTTATGGAATTTTCTATGTAAGTTTCCATTACGGCAGTTGATTTCTAGCCACCAAAATGTTTTACTGTTAACGTATCACCTCCAGCATCAGCAAGAATAGTGGCACCTGAACGGCGAAAACAATACCCGGTATATAAGTTAGCATGAGGTAATTTTAAAAAGTTAGCAATTATTTTGGGCTGGTTTCCAATTTTGTTGATTTCAACAACTTGTTTTGTACATTTCCCCTTTTGATAATTAAAAAAAAATGGCTCCATATTAGGCGGTCTAAGAAGTATGTACTTTTTTGCTAATTTATAGAATGTTCCGGGAATTACAAAGCTATCGGTTTTTGTTTTTGTGTCTACTAATTTTACTTGATATTCATCTCCTAAGTCTCTTATATGATTTATTTTAAAATTTTTTAATTTCTGACGTCTGCACCCACCAGATATACCAAATATTAGTACTATCTAAAATTTGAAGAAAAATTAAAAATTTGTAAGTATTTGGTACTTACTGGAATTTTAACTAACTTTTGTAAATAAATATACTTCATCCGGAGCTTTTAAAAGAAATTCTTTTATTTGTTCTGGCGTTAGTATTTTTAACTTTTTCGATTTATAATTTGAAGATTGTAATTTTAAAAAGCTTCGTAACTTAGGATAAGATGATATGTCAATGTTATTTTTTATATTTATCATTGTTTTTAGCATTGAATATGTTGTCCAGAGAGTAGAGGGTTTAATTTCTGTTGATAATTGTTTAAAATATGCTGTTAAAACGTTTTCGGATACGCTTTTTATTTTATTTTTCAAGAACCATTCCATAAACTTTTTATGATAATGTTCAAATTTTTCTTTAGATTTTTGTGGTAATAACGATTCGTATGTTTCTTTTGCAACAATTTTAATAAATGGTGGAGTACCATTTATTGCTTCTTCATCACTATCACTCATATTTATTAAAAAACCTATATTATTAAATACCGCAATATTTTAAAATTTTTGACAATTATTTTGACAGCAGTGACAGCTTAATTTTTAGTAAGGAATAGTTGGCGAACTATTAAATAAGGCATGTTATTGGTCGAAATAAATGAGTAAATATTAAATTATAAACTCCAATTGGTCAACATAATATCCGCACGAGAATGGATATGAATTCATATCCGTACAGTTGACCGATATTTGCTACATATACATTCAGTAAAGTGTGCATAAAATAGGTAATATACATAAAGGAGTAGAAAAAATGAATTACCGAAACAAAGATATATCTAAAGTTAATACTTAATTGCCCCAAATAAAAATCTGGACTCTCCGCCTCGGCACTAGACACCGACTTTATGTAATATAAAAACTACCACAAAAAAAAATAACCCCCAGACCCCTGCACGCAACAAAATACAGCGGACCATTAAAAGCCGTCAACAAGTGGCGTGCGTACTCCACTTATTTTCGCGCTGTACAACTACCAGTCTAGAGAGAGCTTGGATTCCGACGATACAGAGTGGATGTTTAACGGGACAAATATGTTGTTTTCATGCCTTTCTTTCTACTTTGAAGCCTAGTAAACTAACTCACTCTGTATAACATTTTTAAATGGTTTTTAGCAATTAATATTGGAAAGACTATAACATACACTTTTCTATAGAAATGTAGCTACACATACAATAGATTTACGACCTTGGTGACGTGCACGTAACTTAATTTGGCTTTTAAGGTATATGGTTTGAACGAAAATGTCTTGAATTCCAACATGTTTCATATATTTAATCTAATTATATTTTTTTTTATTTTAGTGTCGATTAATCGTGGCTCAAATGAGTAATACAACCTGTGATGCTTTTAACTTACTTCTGATACCTACTTTCATCATAGCTACTATCTCGATTCTTACCCAGTGGGCGCATTTGGAACAATTACTACTATATTTCTTGTGTATATTTTCTTCTGTAGCTCATATTCACTACGGAACTTGTGTGGTACGTAAAAGAAAAGTACAGAATATTTTTTATTGTATCTATTTATAATTTTATTTTTATATCTATATTAGAGAAACTAGTTTTATTTCGTTTTTAGGTAAGACAAATGTGTAGGCACTTCAAAGTTAACTGCTTCTCCATAAAAAAACCATCGGAATGACTATTAATTGACAACGCATGATTGGAATCAAGTGTTGTCTCTCGGATGTACAACATTTAGGTTTTTTATATCCTTTTTTAAGTGATTGTCTTATCTGCCTGTCATAGGCAAGAGCGTAATTTTTAGACCAGATTATATACAAACAAAAAATAAATAATTATATTGTACCTTAAATCTTAGTAATAAATTGGTCATTTAACTAATTATGAATTTGTTTATTTAAAATGTATAATGTATTGATACAAATATATTTAAAGCACTTACGACATTCCCATAAGTAAATTTATTACACAGGGTTATTCATAGGACTTAATATGTCCCCAAATATAAAAGTCAAGCTGATTATACTCAGCACTTCATCCTGCATGAACCACATTTTCTTTTTTACAGCTAGAGACAGATTATCCGCAATATCACAAGGTATTTTCCATGTAAAAAAGGGTATCGTTTTAAGTGGTTGTTTTGGGCTAATCCGGAAAGGTAGTTTTTTATTTAAAAAAACTTAAAAATCTGAGGGGAAATAACAGAGATTTGCTTTTAAATTCAAGTTGTGGGCCTAAAATTCATGTCTATTATACAAAAACCTACTTTATATGATATTTAACGTGTAGAAGAATTACTTATTAAAAAAAATGTTTAATGCAAGAAAGAACTTTTAGACGGATATAAAACTTACATAAAATAGATTGTTGATAATTTTAGTACTACTATATTTATCTAAAAGGCTCAAATATTTAGGCCCATATGCACCAACAGTCGGTTCCAATTCAACCCACGCTTCAACCGTCAAAAACTGAAAATTTGATATGCACCACCAGTGGTTAAATCCAACCGTTGGTTCGGATCGCCCATATTCGGCTGGTTACAAATTCAATCGACGTTTCATAACCTCAATTTAATTGATATTGTCTTATTTTTTTAGTAGTTATATGATCTGTGGATATTGTAAATATTATTATGAATTTATTAATTTTTGTTGTTGCGTTATTATGGTTTAATTTTTTTGTTTTATTTTAATTTTTGATATTTAAATGGTGTTTTCGCAAACCCACGTTGGTTGTGACAAGATATGAGTTGTTTGTTTTATTTTGATTTGATGTAATTGTTGAAGTTTTTTATTACAATAATGTTCCTATATCCCCTTAAATAATATGTATGATGATGACTAGCTCAAATAAAATTAAACGTTTCTGCGCTCGTTGTTTAATTCAAAAATAAATACTATCGTTTATCGAAAAATTATATCTCAGGTCGTACAGGTTTTACCACAGATTTATACTCAAACAAAATTATAAATTTTCTATCAGAATGAAATTCAAAAATCTTTACAATAAAGTCGTATAAATGTCCTCCAGCGGCAAATAACTATTATCGCTTTAAAACAGTTCATACGCACACTTAACACAAATTAAATAACGGTACCTTTTTTTTAACTCTGTCACTGGAGTGTTTGCCGTTCTCGTACAGATGTAGCTGGGGTAGATCTTCGCTGACGAAACATGAAACTGGTGGCCTACCTTCTCTTGTGATAACACGTGGGCAGAAACTTCGGTGGTTTAATTAAAGACAAAACCTCTTACGATGTAGGAATTTATTATTATTCACTCGTAGATTTATTTATACAATTTATTGGTTGATGAGACTCCCTTTTTACAAGTGATGTGTTACAAAGTTTTACACTAGGATTATTTTTGATAAAAGGTAAGTCAAACTTCTTATATTTGATACTAACTGTTGTATCATTATAATTACAGTTGGAACTATTATATTATAAAGTGATTCTGCTTGATTCAACAAACCTATTTTCTATTCAAAGTCGAAGAATGTTAACTTATAAAGTTAATAAAATTTATGACTAATCAAAGTCTTTTTTAAAAAATGTTAATTACGAGTTGAATGTTTTAATAACTGTTGTTGAATGTTTTGAAAATGAGTCTTGAATCTTTTTAAAATTAAACTTGAGTGTTTAGAAAATGAATCGTGAAAGTTTTTAAAATTAAATCTTAAATGTTTGTATAAAGGGTCTTGACTCTTTTTAAAATTAGGCTTGAATCTCTTTAATTCTTCCTGACTGGTTCTTTTACGTAAAGACTGAGATCCCTCTCTAAATATTCTCTGACCAATAAAAATGCTTCATTTTAAAATCTCCACGAGAACCAATCAGAAGGAACTATTCCTTAATTTGCTTATTTCTAACTAACTACTTATATTTTACAAACAATTTTTTTACATAATATATACAACAATCATTTCTAATGTTCAATAATTTTTTTATAATTTATTATGGTCGGAAAAGCTCTCAAATTATATTAACACTGAGGCTTGAAAGTTATAAATTCGACCGATATATTTCCGAGTAACTCTTACGTAATCACGCAGGTGGCATTCTAAGTTTTTAAAGTTAACGGTAACTAACTTCAAACACGCATTGTTGTTTTCGAGCACTCGTAATTCTGTTAATTTGACGTCACAGAAGCAGGTGCTCTTCTAAGTTTTTAAAGTTCGCGGAAACTAAACACTTCAAACACGCAATGCAGTTTTTGTTTTCGAGCACTTGTAATTCTGTTAATTTGACGTCACACGCGCAGGTGCCATTCGTAGAAGAACTTTTAATGTACACTTTTGTAGATTTTTGAAAATCCTTTTATATGTTTAACGGAAAAATATTCTTAGAAAATGTTCGTTTGTTTCTTACCTTTAGAATTATATTTTCTTTATTATTTTCTTAATGATAAGTTTGATTATTTTTATGTTTGTTACTTATTGGATATTTATTTAGTTTCAATTAATTAGTGTGGATTCTGTTTTTATGAAATGTGATTACTTTTTTTATTATTTATTTGATTTCAATTGACTTAATAACGATTTTGTTTTTAATTTGATCATCATAATACATATTTCTTACTGAAATTAATCTTTTCTTTAATCAATAATTTTTACAATAATATAATTATTTATATATTATTATTAAATATAATTATTAAAACGATTTTATGGGAATATTTATTATAAATTATAAGTGTTTAATCTTAAAAATCCAAATAGTGGTACGTTAGTATTACAGAAATCATAAAAATACTGTCTAATTCCTATTATTTCAAGGCATTTATATGGTAAACGTTATAATGAAGGACTGCAGTGACGTCACACAGCTGGCGGACAAATCAGGCCGATTAGGCAATCCTGGTAAATGTTTATCGTTCTTGGATTTAACCAATAATTTCTTCTTCTTTTTTTAATAACGTACAACGTAACCTAACTCTTGTGCTTTAGTTAGTTTGATTTTGTTTATTATTTCAGAGACAACCAGTTTTCTCTGATTATTCTGTTAATTTAGTTTGGTTTGATAAAAGTAAATATTCCAATTATTATGCAGGAAAACGACACTTTAAAAGATGTCAGCAATTTAGTGAGTGATATAAAACATAAGTAAGTAAGGTAGTAGTTTGAAACAATGTGAATACAAATAGATTAATTTATAGAAAAATTGACACTTCTGTTGATATTGCTTTGAGAACAGAAAATCTACTAGAAAATCTTATATCCCAACAAGAATGGAAAAGTGCCAAGGAGTTAATGAACTTAGTAATTTTAAGAATACAATTTGTTAGAGATGCTCTACCTACAGAAGCAACAGCTACTAATATAATGAAACATATTTTAAAAATTATTAGAGAAGAATATGAATCTGCATCAAAGGTATAAATTATTTACTATCCTTTATTAATAGCTATTAAAGCAATGAACTAAATACAAACATATGGTATACTCTACAAATACCAAAAAATATTCATTTAGTAATAAATTAGGTATATTAGTATATATATTATTTATATTAATCAAAATGCCAACAGTTAAAAGTTTAAACATCCACTAGATGAAATGAATATCTTTTGTTGATTCTATTGTACCTAATGTGTACATATAATTTTGATAGTTTTGCTCCTTCCAGTTAATATTGCCCTCTTTATTTCACTTACAGCCAGTTAATGTTGGCATGCTACTTACTGCATATTTGTAAATGAGTTTTCTTTATATTTCAGAAAAAAGGAGAAGGACAATCCTTACATCAGTTGGTAACTTCTCATAATAATGACCGACTAGATTATTCAGAATCATTAAGTAGTCTAAAATCAAATTTATTGGATCACTTAGGAGAATATAAAGTTGAAATAGAATCAAGGTATGATTGATTATGATTTCAGTGTAGATAAATTTACTTAATAACTAAATTATAACTTTAGTTCTGAAAATATAGCAGCTCAGGCATCAGAGCACATCCATATGGATGAGATGATTATGACAGTGGGAAGGTCAAATACTGTAGAGAAGTTTTTAAAATGTGCTGCTAAATATAGAAATTTTAAAGTTGTAGTAGTTGAAGGTGCACCTTTTTATCAAGTAAGTTATATTCATTCTACATTTTTCAATCAATTTTCCATTACTTCCATTTAGTATGTAAGTTAATAATTTTGAATTATTAAGAATATTAAACTTTCCCCATTTATTCAAAATACTTATTGTAAATAAATGGTGGAAGTTATATTACAAATTTCTTCATTGTTCTTAATAAGATGGACTTTCACAAAGTAAGGGGTCAGTACACTAGATTTGTGAACAACATGTTGTTTAACAATAATCAATTTTTCTATTGAATTTCAATAAATGCAATTTAATAAGTGACTTTAAATTAGAGAAAACTTAATTAACATATTTATAATTTTAACTAAAATGTTTAGTTTATTTGATATCAATTTAAAAATGGTACTAAACTTTAGGGTCATGCAATGGCAACAAGTTTGGCAAACAATGGCATCCAGACCATTGTCATCCCTGATTCTGCAGTTTTTGCCCTGATGTCTAGGGTTAATAAAGTAATCATTGGTACCCATACAGTTTTAGCAAATGGTGGATTAAGAGCAGCTAGTGGGATACATACTGTCGGTTTAGCAGCTAAACAATTTTCTGTACCAGTAAGTTAATTTTCCAAAATACATATATAAATATTAGGTAAACTATAAACTATATAAACTTGGTTTGTTAAGTTTGTTGTTAGAGAACTCAGTAAAAATTTATTGTACCATAATACTGTATTGTAACATAGTCTATTAAACACTGGTAATAGGTTGCAAGGAGGCATATGACCAGGGTTATTTTTTTTATTTTATTCTTTACACATTCATTTACTTTTTAAATTCATGTTTTAATAGTTTATTTGAATTTGTTTTTTACAGGCTTTATTATTTTCCCAAAAATTGATTTTTTATATTTTTATGGTCAATATTTATTTGAGTTTTAGAGGTTTTGTGCCCTATGAAAATAGCGTATATACTTTTTTGAACACTTTTTATCTTTGATTAATTTGATAGCCAGTTTATTGATTATCTTTTTATACAAAATATTTCTTACCTGATTGTTTTTAAATGCACACTGTTTTAAATGCACACTGGTAGTTCTACTTCAGCTGTATTTACACTTTTCCTAGTTAATTTAAAATCAGAACAACTAACATCCTTCAAATTATACAGTGTGGAAACCACTTATGGAATTATTATAAAAAACGCTGGGACCCGTCACTGGGACACAAATTTCAATGTACAGGATACATGCAAGTCTGGCATCGTCCATGATCTATATTTTTAATGAAACACCCTATATTTTTATATGGTTTTAAAAGCTAGTTAACAATACAATCTCAACGAACTATACCATGTAGGGTCTATTATGAATTGGACAGGATGAAATTTTGAAATTATTTATAATTTTGTTCAAGATAGTAAATACATAAAATTGTGAAAATAATAATGTTTCACACTTTAAATAATGGTTTTATTTTTAATTAGCTGAATGCAGATCTCAAATTTCTTCACTGCGTGTATTACCCTGTACATTTAAATTTATGTTTAAAAAGCTCACATTTGAATTTCAAAGTTGACGGGTTCCAGCGTTTTTTTATAATCTCTAAACTAACCCCACAAATAATTTTATTCCGTAAGTGGTTCCACACTGTATGTAACTTTGATAAGCGCAGAAACCGTGTCTACATTAAGAAAGTTTCCTGTCCTGTTTGGTAGAGAAATAATACTGCTATGCGACTCCGTTGGAAGTTGAAGTATATCCATGAAATGGTGCGTACCAAACTGTAATTGAATAGTGACCGGATGTAGAGATATTGTGCCAGAACACACAACCCCCAATGACGACAAGGCTTGTGCCCCAAACTACAGCAACAGTGGTGGGGTCCATACACAGTCAAGAAAAATTTTAACGACTTCATCTGTCGTATCATTAAAGTTCCCTAGGGCAAGTTCAAAAACTGAAAAATATAACTTCTAACAACTACCGATATAATAAAATGATTGTTAATATTTTTCTGAAAAGTGAGTCCAATGATTTAAGAAATTTATGATTGGGTTATGCAAGATGTTACGAGCATTGCATTGTTAATATATCTTTCACTGTTCTTATTATGTTATTTAGATATACAGGGTGTCATAGACTAATTTATCCAAGCTCTATCTCTTAAACGAATAAAAATTCTCGAATGGGACAAAAACTGATGTATTCCATTTCCACCATTACACTTTAATAATGCGTGGAAAAAATTATCCCCTTAATGTCGCCCACATAGTTTCTGGAGAGTTGTTTGCTATTCAGTGGTTATCAAAATGGTTTCAACATCTAATGTAAATAATATTAAGAATAATAAAAAACTCTTCGTTTCAACGTAACTTCCAAGTTTATTTGAAAACTTCTGTTTTAAAATTACAATGACGGCCGTTTCGCTATAGAATTAGCATCGTCAGATTGACATTTAAGTTACATTTTGTTTGTTTGTAGCTAGGTACCTGTTGTTGTTTAGGTAGTATTAAGGCTAGACCAAGTATGGAAGTAATAAGACATAACAATATTAAAGCCTAGATGTTAATAGCCCTAAGGGATTATCCTGGATGTAATTCCCTCTAAGATCAGTATATCATTGCACAGTTATACTGATCTTAGAGGTTACGTTGAAACGAAGAGTTATTTATTATTCTTAATAAGATGGACTTCCAAAAACTAAGAGTTAGTACAATAAATTTAAGTAAATAATATTAATTAGTTATTGGTATTTTAATTACATTTGTTTTATATATTTTATATATATATTTCTATTTAATTACTTTAATGATAATATTTTTGTTAAATAATGTAATTAAACTCAACTTTTGATTAAAAAATTGTGGTTATGATACCAATTCTCATCGTACTTAAGATGTCGTGATTAACTTCAATTGCCAATCGGAGAGATAAGAGCGAATAAGAGGACGAAAACCAAAATGCACGTCCTTTTATACCTTTTCCCTAATTATGACACTAATGACATTAAATTAGCAATCAATTGATTCAGTTTGCAAAATTTAACCTAAATTTACATAAAATGAAGAAAATTTTTAACATATTTGAATGTTTCTTTGATAATATATAGAAAATCTGTATTCTTACATTCATGAAAAAGCTATTTAAATTATTTTTTTATCAGTTTTTCCCTATAAATTTGATGTGTGAAATGTGATAATTTTGGCATGTCCTTCTCCTTGAATTTGTGCAAATTTGAGCAAATAACATGAAATGGATATTAATTTGTGCATAAATCTCTTAAAATAGTTCTATTACAACCTTTAAATACTAATTTGACCTGAAAGAATGAAAATGCCTTAAAGCTAAAAGAAACAATAAAATAAATGTAATTAAAATACCAATCTAATAAGAGGCCGTGGATTCTGAGTAGACCCGTGACGTCGTAAATAGTTGCGCACAACTGAATGGCAGCGGTGCATTAGATCCTTGAAATGAAAACCGAAAAAGTCGGGCTCGTTTGCTGGTTCCGTTAAAGCTATTGATATAGTACAGGAAAAGTACGTTCAAAATAACAATATGATTATTTTATTGCAGAATATAATTAAAATGTTATACACTTACCGAAATGACTTAAAAAATATATTAAATAATTATTCTATGTTAAATAATTGGAGAATATTTTTATAAATTTACCTATACCTTAGTAAATAATGACTTTGGGTAATTTGGAATTGTGGTTACCTGCTCCAGGTAGTTTAGATAGAATGTATTTTTGCAATTTAAGGGCTCCCATCAAATCGTCTTTACCAACATGATATACATTTTTAAACGATATTTTATATACTATTATACTATAACATTAGCCCTAGACAGCTTATAAATAATACAAAAAAAGAGTTAAATAGGTACCCTTTGGAAGCCCCGAAGCTTAAATAAATAATACCATATTTTAGCTCCTGCTTTTAGGAAAAGTATGAAAAACACATTTTAATAAATAAAAACATTAATTTATCAAAATTAAAAATATATTCAAATTTATTGTAGTGGCTCGCAACCTAAGTCGTCATCGTCTTCATCAATTGAAAATTCACTTTCACTGTCGCTGTCTTCTCCCAAGTTTATTACCAAATCCGCTACTTTATCCATAATGTGTTCCTTTTCTAGGTATTCATTTTCCACTTTTAACACATTATCGCAAATATTTTTCCAGTTGTCAACAGTAACCTCGCTAAATGTTTTTTCTGTTAATATTTTGACGTCATCTAATTTAAAAGTAACGTTGCAAGTAGCTACTTTGTTTTTTACCAATGCCCATATTTTTTCAATGGGGTTTAATTCCGGGTGACAGGGTGGTAGACGCAACGTTACAATATCATGTTCAGCCAGAACTTTATCTATTATGTAAGTTTTACATAGTGGCTTGTGCGTTTTTATTAACGTGAATAGTTCGGTTTTAGTCGATTTTTCCAGATAAAAAATGTTTCTTTCAGCGAGCCACTTCACCATTGCTTCTTTTTCCAAGAAAAATTTGGAATCGGTTCTAAAAGTGCATTGTGATAAGAAGCATTGTCTAATACCAATACGCTTTTTTTCGGAGCATTGGGAATGAATTTTTCTCGTAACCATTTAACAAAATTTTTATTATTCATATCATCATGATAGTCCCCGGTTTTAGTTCCAGACTTAAAAATATTTAATGCCTCAGGTACGAATTCTGCTTCACGCAATACAATAATAAGGCGTTGTCCTTTAGCTACTGGCGATTTTAAACACATATTTTTACCATCATACCATGCTTTTGGATATAGGTTCCATCAAAATATATAATTGGTCGTCCCTCTTCTCGATATTGTTTTAATTTTCTTAAATATTCCATTCTTTTTGCCTTTATATCGTACTTCTCCATTAACAGTTTTCTGTTGTCTTGAGTTTTTTTCCACTTGAATCCTATTTTCTTGACCAACTTTCTAAATGTGTCAATTTTGCCAGTGAAGTTTACACCCTCTTCATTTTTTACCTCTTCAAAAATTCTATTGTGAATTCTTCTAGTGTGAATTGCAGCATAAGAATAAATAATTCTTCGAATTATTTCTTCCTCAAACTCATCGACGTATTCTTTGGAAGTTGAGGGTTTGCTAACATTTTTTCGAGGTGATTTAAAACGTTCCCCAGGAGATTTTATATTGCCTTCAGCAACAATACGTTTTACCGAAGTTGAAGATACATCACAAGCTTTCGCTACTCTTTCTTGTAGATTACTTAGAGGGATATTTAGGGACTTCTCTTCTTTTTCCTTCTTCATAAATTGATATACATTGTATATAATTTGGCGGGCTTGACTGTGGATAATTTTATTACCTTTTTTGGAACTACTCATGTTTCCCGGTACTAAACTAAACTAAATAATAATACTTAATAATAATAACAAACCTTAATTTAAAATGTTCTAAAATACGTACCCTATTGTCACAAATTTGTTTATTAAAGTTTTTACTTAAACTAAATAACTGCTATAATTAAAATACACTAAACTAAATAATATAATTTAAAAATAAGCAAAATTTACTGCGCTATTCAAAGAGACAATACGACGTAAACGGCGGACTGACCAGAATGAATCAGTAAGGGCTGCAATTATTATTATAGTTAATAGGACACCGCAAAATGTAGAAGAATTAAAAGAAAACATAAGACAAGCATGTCGCCAAATTACTCCTGCAATGATTCAAACCACACATACAAGAAATCTTCTGACAAGATTCGAAATGGTTTTTGCAGCAGGTGGACTACAATTCTAACATCTAATGTAATCATAATTAATTAGTTAATTGTTATTTTTATGGTTCCTTTAAGCTTTAAGGCTTACTTGATTAATTTAACAAAAATAAAAAATAAACTGATATTTTCTTGATTACCTATGAACCCATTTAATTTTTGAAAAATTTTTTAAATAGACGATAGAAGACCAAATCCAAAATTATAAAAAAATGTACAGGGTGCTAATAAGAAATTTAAAGTTAGGGGATGTAACTAAGGGATGAATATTTAGGGGATAATTTTTTCTCCGACATATTAAAGTGTATTGGAAATGGCGGAATAGATCAGTTTTTGTCTCATTCGAGAATCTTTATTCGTTTAAGAGATATAACCTGGATAAATTAGTCTTGGACACCAGGTATTTCAAAAATAATTTGTTTCTGTTATTTTAGGTAATGGTTCTTTCTCATATGTACAAATTTACACCAATGCACATGGTTTCTAACAATAACGATGCTTTTAATATTTGTGCATCTCCTGCTGAAGTAATTCCACAAGCAGCTGGAAAAATTCTGAATAATGTGGACATTTATAACCCTGTATTTGATTATGTTCCACCAGAACTAGTGACGTTATTTATTTCTCATCAGTAGGTATTCTTTTATTAATGGTTCAACATCAATTTTGAATTAGATTTATAATTACTTGGAAAAATATTTTCCAACAAATACTAAAAGAATTATCCAAAGACAAATGAAACGCACAAGGCAACCACCAAAATTCATAAATATTAAACTAGTTTCATTTACTTATTATATGCCTGGCAACGCCGATGAAATTTATTAGAAATACATTGTGACCTTAATAACGTAGATCTATCTATTTGGAGGGGATAGCAGACGTTTCAACGATACATTTTGGCAAATTTGGTTTATCCCACAGTTTTAGTATTAGAATAATTATTTTTATAGTCACTGGTATTCGTCTATGCTTAATTGTGCATATTTAGAGAAAATTGGACCGAATATTAAATAATACGTCTATTGTGTTGTTTTCATAGTTTCTAAGGGATTTTTACATGTTCATTCTGTGGTTCAACTATTTTGCATTGTTATAACAAAATTTTCGTTGCTTGGGATTTAGTAAATAGATTTTGAGTTGAAGGTGTATTAATATTTACTCAATAGCTATTTTTCTAACATTTTTGTGTTTGTGCTGGTTGAAATATTATGTCGAATATAAGTTTCGATATTTTTTATTTTTTCGACTTTTCGGTGATTTTTGTTGGTTTTCGATTTTGTCGATTTGTTTTATGGAATTAACTAGTGTAAATATATTTTTGAGCGATTCGTCTTTATTGGTCACCGAATACGACAAAAAGTTACAACGTATATGAACTCTCTTAAAATAATGTATAGGGTCTTCCATGGGGTGACCATAGGGGGAAGCGGGTTATATAATATCTATTGAAAATTAATTAAAACACTGTGACTTTCATTACCAACATTTCGTTCCTGTGATTGGGAACTTTCTCAAAGTTTAATATAAAATTAAAATACATCTATCGTTTGCAATACAGACAATAAAATTAAAAAAAAAACATATAATTTATAAATAAAATCTTTTAAATAGTAATTAAAATAACATTATTTATATCTACATTAGTTGGTACTTGATTTATACAACGAGTTTTACGATATTATACATGGTGTGGACTAAAATTTACTAAATGTTCACATTAATAGATTATGGTATACCTTAAGAAGAATAATAAAAAACTCTTCGTTTTAACAAAACTTCCACTATTTATTTAAAAAACTGCTGGCAAAACGGCTGTCATTGAGTTTTTAAATAAATAGTGGAAGTTTTGTTAAAACGAAGAGTTTTTTATTATTCTTAATAAGGTGGACTTCCAAAAAGTAAGGGTAAGTACAATCAATTTATGGTATACCTATTTGGCTTGGTTATTGACATCTTGGTTATTGTTTACTGCGTTTGGTTCTTTTTACATATAGATCATTTCTTTAATTGTTAATTTTTTGTAGTTTGGATCTTCAGTTAAAATCTTAGTATTTTTGAAGTTAAATTCGTGTTTTTCATTTTTTTCATGCTTGTGAAGTGCGGTCGAGGCATTTTTTTGTAATTCTGGCCATTTAACCGGTTTTCTAATAAATGTAATTCCGAAACTTTCACTTGAAAATTGTAACATGTCTATCGTCATGTCACCTTGCACTATTACCGACCGTAAACGATACCGCTTTTATTACCGTTAAAACCGACCCCGATTCACTGTAAATGCTACTGTACACGAGACACCCCTTATAGATGCTAACTATTTATCTGTTTGAACGAGGCCAATCAAAGAACGCGTCCCTCGCTTGCAATTGAATAACGAACGCATTTCTTCTGACAAATGACACAAACACGATTTCCGTTTTGAGCAAGACTATTTAAAGACCCGTAAGGTAACCATATCTCCTTTCATCGACTAACAGGCCGACTGAAAAGTCTGAAGAAAAACGTTAAAGTACCTCATCTTGTGTATTTCCTTTTTGGTTGTTAAAAGATACAACCCGCTAAGTTGGAGTCAAGTTATCGCTGATTTAGAGCCCAGTTACCGCTTTTGGTAGGTCCCTATGTGAAGTTTTTTTTTGATTTAGTTTTGACCTCAATATTAACTTTTACCATAGATAATAATTTTTTTGTTGCTCGTAAAACACATAACGTCCAAATAACTTTTTCCTCTTGATTCAATGATTTTTTTTTTGAACATTTCGAGTTTTGTTGAAAGAAATTTTTTTACTGCCAAAAGAAATTAACTTGATATTGCATTCTTAAATATCCAGTAATATTTAGTATATTGTTTTTTTTAATACAAATTTAAGATATTTTTGAGTTGAAACAGTTACGTGTTTGAATTTTTTTTAAATACTAAAATACTAAAACGACAGAACGTATTAACCATTAATTTTTACAATTAAAAAACCTCTTTTTTGCGGTTTATGGAATAAATTTCGTAAGTTTCATTTGGCAATATTTGGTTAAGCCCCGAAATCCTCAGTTTTTAGAATTATTTCAATTTATTTTTCACGTCGTATAAAAGAAATTCCATAAGTTTCAATTAGACCAGGGGTTCCTAAACTTTTTTGTACTACGCCCCCCTTTTCGCGGCTGAGTTTTAGTAAGTGCACAATGCAAGTCACTAGCAACATCAAGTTTATTCCGATACTTTGTTTTAATTGCTACAAGTGTTGAAAATGCTTTTTAGCACAAATAGGTGCTTGAAAAAGGCAAATATAAACGAAGAGCTTCTCGTGATACACTAGGATACACTTTGAAATATTTTAAGCAAAATGAAGGTTTGTCCATTATATCAAAGTTGTATTTGACAGAGGAATCATGTACTATTTCCAAAGCATCTTCTTGAAGTGATTCAGGCAGGGAGTCTATGTTGACATGGAATGGGTCAGTTGACATTCTGTAAATACTATCGTCACAAGTGTTTGTAAAGTATTTCTGGAACTCTTCAATTAGGCTCTCCAAATGCTTTGATATCTGGATTTTCAAACTTGAACTTCCTTAACCTTTGAACTGCAGGGGTTTGCTGATATTTTACGCCTCCAAAGTTGCAATTTCTCAATATACTTCTTGATCGCATCACGATGAGTAACTATATTTTAGTCTCAACCCTGCAGACTATTTAAATTTAATTTAATGTTAAGCTTGTCTCGCGCCCCCCCAGTTTGGGAACCACTGAATTAGACCTAGAACACAAGTAAAATTAAATCTCTAGAACCTGACGATCTCAAAATGTTAAACATATCATATTATTGATCTTAGTTTTTTTTCATGTCCGGTAACTCCGCTTAAAAAGATAATTTTGAACGTTCATTTGTATATCCAAAACTGCTAAAATCTCAATCCATTAGACGAAAGTAGGTATAGGATTTTTACGATAAGTTGACAATGACGTCAGAGCATAAAATTTTGCGGTGTTGTCACGCAGAGTTGTTTTTCCTTCATCTAGGATAACTGGTAGTGATGTGCTAATTCTAAATGTCAAACGTGTACAATACAATAATGACGCGTGGCAATTAGCACGTGGCAACAGCGCGAATTGTTACCAATCTGTACACGTTTAATTTTCCTAGCTCTTACAAGTAAATCTCATCTACTGTCAGTTATTTTTAAGTTACTTTGTTGGCAATATAATTAACTAGGAATGACGTCATGGTCAACTTATCGTAAAAATCCTATATATGTTTTTGCTTGCATATGCATTATTTTATAATAACTACCCATTTATTTAGTATTCATGATCGTCGGAGTCTTAAAAGCTTTTTCGTCATTTTTCATAATACTTCACAAAAAATATTTAATTACTTTATTGTGAAAGCACAAAACAAATTAATCTGTCGCAATACTTGAAAATCTCCTTCCTCGCTCTTTCCCAATTTTCGAGAGCTACCGACTGGTCAAAGGTTTTTCACTGAAAGTAAATATCTATTACGTAGGGGAGAGTAGGGAGACTTGATCCAATTTTTTTTTTTGTATAATTTCGTTAAAAAAAATTATTCATATTTCTGATATGATGTCCTGTTTATGAAGCAAACAACTAAGGGCCGGTTTATTCACCTTTCAGTAAAGTGTTCGGTAGCGTTACTGAGAAGATTGTCGTCCGTAAGTGTTTATTCATCTCCTAGTAACGCCAAGTTTTCAGTAATTATAAGCTACTGAAGACTTTAACTTACGGATCGATTGGACCTGTCATTAAGGAACTACAGAGGAGATTCTAACCTAAAATTGTTTTTCGCGTATTTTGTGTTTTTACTTAATTTTTTTTTAAAATGGATGTTATTGACGACATAAATCTTTTTCTTGACCATATTAACGATCGCCGACCTTATAATAGCCAAAACAGATTTCACCAATGGCAATGAGACAATTTATACTGTCGGGATAATTTCGTTCATAGATAAGAGATATATATATATACTGAGATAGATCGGAAACTGCCATTAGAACCTCGACACCAAAACGATATTCGCGGCACCTTGCGTCTGGAACCAAGAACTATAAGATAAAGCGGGAAATTTAAATGTATTTAAACATTAATAGGTTTTGATTAATATTTTGATGGGAAAAATCTCCAGGTCTCTTCAATAATACACAAATATACATTTTTATGAAATATTTATTACATTCAATAAATTATTTACATGTGTATGACAAACTCTATGTAATTCTTGAATTCTAGACAATGGTTTTTCTTTTAAATCTAACCATCCAATTAATGACAACCATAGATTGCATAGCTGAAATTAAATGTTCAATTAATATTTATAAGATGTTTCTCTCATAAAATTATTAATTAATCCCAAAGTTCTCACAGTTAAAGTATTTTAGACACAACACAAACATTAAATAAAGAAGTGTTTAATAAAACTTTCAAGGTTTATTTAAAAAATTAAATTTCACGGTTAATTTAAATTAAAAATTAAATAACCGTGAAATATTAAAAAGTTATTATTTTAAGGCTTTTATTATTTTATATATTTTAATTCAACTTACTTGTTCATCTTTAGGAATTCGATGCATTTGATATCCTGTTTTATCGGAGTTATTGCATCCAGGAACACAACATTGAAAACCAATTTTTATCTCTAATTAATCACAAATTGTAACAAATACTTCTTATACACTATAAATTACTGTAAAGAATAACCGAACTTAACTTACTATAAACCCAAAATGGCAATGAAATTCACAAAACACGAAAATTCTTTGACAGATGCGACATATGAAAGCACACCAGCGTTTTTTGCGGTTGGAACCTTAACTAATAACAATGAACTTTTATTTACATATAAGATTCCTAGCCATGATTTCGTTTAACAAAAAAATCGGTTGCACAAACTTTAACCTTCATAGAAGAAATACTTTTACACTAATCTGAAAGGTATTTTATTGTAAACTATGTTAGAAAACAATTTCGGAAATAATGAAATTTTTTAGAAACAATCCGATTCCGTCACTGCTACAGCTTTTGTTAACCCTCAGATTTAACCAAAAACTTCTAATAATCTTTTAAAATCTCGAAAAAACCCAACAAGATACACAGCTGATGCAAAGTAAAATGTCATCTGTCAAAAAAAACTATAGAACTCATTAATAGAGTCCTTAGAACAAAAAGATCTTTTTGTTCTAAGGTAGAGTCAGTCTCACAAACCACAGAAAATACACTGTTGCCTTATCTCCCCTAGTGATAAGTATTCAGTAACTACTGAACGAATAAAATGCGTTGAATAAACATAAATTGCTTACAGGTGACCTTTAAGTTTAGTGAACAAATAACTAACGGATACTTTACTGGACAGATGAATAAACCGGCCCTAAATATATTAAACTTAGAAGAAAAACATATTTATTCGGGTCATTGGCTTTTGAGTTTCACCCTGCAATAGGTTAGGTTAGGTTAGGGATCAAGTCTCCTACCTTAAGGGAGACTTGATCCCTCGTGTGGGGACACATGGTTACCTTGATTGTATTTCTCTTCACCAATACTTTTATGGTAATATTGCTAATTTTTGCAACCGATTATTAATAATAATAAAATAAAAAAAAACAATGGTTATAGAAATAAACATTGGTTTAATACACGGCTTAGACATGCATAAAGTGAGAACTTACAAAAGGAACAAATGAATCATCCTATCTAAAAATCAAAAAACTAATTTAACCAATGGTAATATTATTAGGAAATCTAATTTTAAAGTTAAAATATCCACGTCTTATTTCATGTTTTGGCAACACTTTTCTTGACACGAGCCCCTCATCTTTAATTGTGGGCCAATAGAAGTGCTTTTTATGTATTCTTAAAAAGTTCACTAATATTTCGGTGCTTAAAATATCATTTTCGGTCACCTCTCCCACAAAATATGATTTTCCTTTTTTTGTTTAAAATTCTACCAACACTAAGTCTTTAATTTTTGGGCAGCATATTTCAAAAAACCCGCCCTCACTTATGTTTGAGCAGTCACTTTCTTCAGCCCTGAGATCAATATCATCCAAACTGTCGCCTCTATCTTTCCAAGACTCCGCGATTTCTGAACTATCACTTTCAATTTTCTTCTCTTTTCTCTTTTTTTGCTTTTATTTACTTCAATATTTTCTGCTCTACCAGCAAAACTGCTTTTTTTCTCTTTCTTCGCGCTCTGCTTCTAACTCCTGCTTCTCCGGCGTTTCAGTTATGACCCTACAACGACCTCTTTTACGTCCTTTTGATAAAGAATTTTCTGACCTTGGAGGCCTTGGAGTGAGGATCCCGAAGGGCTTGCAGGTGGAAAAATTGGTGTTTGTTCACAGCGGTTACTCTCTCCTCCTGGATCTGGTCTGTCAGTCAGCAAGCTAGTGTAAAACTCATCCTCTCTAAAAATTTTGAAATTCAATGATGAAATCCCTGACACGCGGAAGCCACTTAAAATGTTTGCTGGAGAAAATGCCTTTGGATAAGATTGTCAAAGAAGGCCTGGTATTTCATAAATACTCGATTTTTTCCTGCATTATTTTTCATCCAATCAGATGCTGCGGTATTAAAATAAGTTTTTAGCGAACCAAACACTGTACGGTCTAACGGCTGCAGTTTATGTGACGTGTGTGGCGGCAGCGTTAACAAAACCTAACCATTATCTCTTGCAGATTTACGTGACTGCCCTCTTTCACCCGATGTCACCTTCGAAACTTGTTTCATGCCTTTCTGTCCAATAATCTTAGATGGCTTGTGCATTGTTGTCACTCCCGTGTTTCATCGACGTTCCATATTTTTTCAGGTGTAAACTGGTTTTTCTGAATCGTAGCTCTTAATTTCCCAAAAAATGTGTCAACAGTGTGTCGATTAAACGCAGTGCTACGTGCTAAGCTAGTTGGCTCAGGTCTTCTAAGAGAAAACTCGGCATTTCTGCGCATGAAGTTGCGAACCCAATCCCGGCCAGCCATTTTTTTCTCATCCCAAAATGACGGAACTTTTTTACTGTTTGCAGCTGCAAACTCATATGCCAGTTGTCTTGACTTGAGAATGGGTAGACCATAATTTAGGCGGGATGCATGGTAGTAGGTAATCTGTAAGCTGTTTTTTTTCTGCGCTAGTAAAAAATGAGTGATTTTTGAAACCAAGGTAGATGATAATCCCCCCTACGGATCACTTGTTTTAAGGTCATAACATTAATATGGTACTTTTTTGCAGTGCCTTTATAGGAAGCCCCATTTTTAACTTCTACAACGGTTTCGGCATCAGGCAGTACTAACGGTGTTGCTCCTTCCTTTGGTTTAAAAATTCTTGGCATCTGTAATATCTAACAAATAAATAAATAAGAACGTGCCTCTTAACATAAATCAAAAAAATATTCATAGGGGAGACTTGATCCCGGGATCATGTCTCACTCTCACAACAGGGATCAACTCTCCCCGAAATGCATTTAATTTTAAGATTGGTAACACCCAAAACATAAACTCTCAAACCAGGTGTCCAAATATATCAAAATGTTTGTAAGAAAGCATCAAAACTAGCCGCAAACCACAATCCCCTCTCAAGCAATTTTCTGATAAACTAAAACAAACATAAAACTTACCGTAAAATATGTTTCACACCCGAAAAATCACAAACTTTTGCACCATGCGTACAATCGGCGCGTCTCTTACTAAATGTTGTTTATAAGCTAACATGTGGTCTGTTCTATACAATGTTGCCAACATTCTTCCAAAAAAGTCATTTGAGCGTGAAATTTTAATGGGGGATCAAGTGTACCTACTCTCCCCTATTTATTCTTATTACATTACATCTACATAAACTATTCTTCCACAACTTAGATTATATAGGGCACTAACGAACATTGTCCTATATTATGAATAATAAATGATAATAATTAATTTAATAAACACTTATGATTTCCTAAGAACAAAATAACCTTTTCTAAACTAAAGGGACACAATTCTATTCGCAGCGTTGCAACATGAGGTCAGCAACTAATCCCACCTGAATCTAGTTGTGCGTTTCATTTGTCTTTGACAATAATATGCAATATGCATTCATTAAGTCTGGAACCAATTTTTTTTTATTTTATATAGGTGTATATTAACTATACTGAAATATGAAATTTTACTTTAGTAAAAAATTCAATAATAATGTTATTTCAAGTTACTTGTGTGTAAGAATTTTAAATTTATTTTTTTATATTAAAGTGTTAAATTCATTGTCACAAAAAATGCTTCAAAGCAGATGAAATTATTGTGTTTCATAGCAACATTTATTATACAGAGTGGAAAGTTTAACTGGAACAAATTCTGTAATTTAATAAATAAAGGTTTGTCACAAAATTCCTGAAACACGTCAACTTTTATTTTCTATGGGGCATAAAATAAAGAGGTTTGTTTATTTTCTTAATTATATTAAAGGTTGTAGCGACCACCAACTTTTTTTTTAATGAAACAGTAGGTTGATATTTTTTTTTATTTTAAAGCTTTTTCAATTGCAAATACAAGTAGGTATTTTTTTTTGTTTTTTTTACAAGCAATGTGTTAGGAAAAAATAAAATACCAAAATGTTTTTTAATACTACTTTAATGCAATAAATGTTCAACATGTCCTCCATTTTGTTGCTGACAATATCCTAATCGAATATAAAAATTATCCCGAATATTTTCCAATTACTACGTCCATGTACTTACAATTTGTTTTTACTACTTGATAAGCCACAATAAGAAATCCTTCCTTTTTCTAACCTGCTATCAGGTATTTCACTAATTAAAACTTAATGTGATTGAGTTGTCTTCAGGTATTTGTTTTAAATTTCTACAACAAATTTATAAGCCAATAAAATAAGAAAATGTCTTATTTAACCGAAACGCACCGTATCGAAATTTTACAGATGATCGGATATGGGAACAGAAGTCGAACACAGGCTGAAGTTGCTCGTTTGTTTGCTGAAGTTCATCCAGAATTGCCTCCAATTAATCGAAGTACGATTAGCAAAATTGAAAGTCGATATCGAGAGTTGGGCCATGTAAGAGATATTTCTCGAAAAAGGCCTTTACAAATCGACGAAGAAACCCGGTTGAACATGTTGTTGGAAGTTGAAGAAAATCCTGTTACTCCAGCTAGGGAAGCAGCTCGCGTTCATGGTGTCAGTCACACAAGCGTTTTAAAAGTTTTCAAAGATGCCAAAAAGCACCCATATAAGATGCAAAACCTTCACGAGCTTAACGAAGACGATCCTGATCGTAGACTTGATTTTTGCGAACGATTTATGGCATTTATCGATGGTGGTCAAATTCCTTTGGAATGGGTGCTGTTATCTGATGAAGCTACGTTCACATTACATGGACACGTAAATCGGCACAACTGCCGTTATTGGGCTGACGAAAATCCCCATTGGATGCATGAATCCCATACCCAAAGGCCTCAAAAAACAAACGTCTGGGCTGGAATTGTTGGGAATCGCATAGTGGGTCCTTTTTTCTTCGATGACAATGTAACTGGAGAAACATACCTAACTATGCTTCAAAATGAATTGTTTCCTACTTTAAGGATTTTATTCCCCGATAATTTGGATCCCAATTTATTTGACCAACAGATGTGGTTTCAACAAGACGGGGCACCACCACATTTTGCTCAAATTGTACGGACCTATTCTATTCTATTCTTCTGGGGTGCGTTTCATGCATGTACTGGAGCTCTAGGCTCATTGTACCCCCCTGAAGTAATCATACCAGGTTCGTTTCCTTCATGTATTCTAGAATGTCCCTGATATTCGCTTTCACGATTTCCTCTGGCTCAGGAAACTGAATGCCAAAGTGTCTCTGTCTAAGCCACTTAAGGCTCGGACAGTGACATATTACGTGAAGAGGAGTTTCGTCTTCCTCACCACATTTTCTGCATAATGGGTCCTCAGCGAGTCCTATTATGTTCATGTGTTTTCGGAGATGGCAGTGTCCTGTAAGCAGTCCCACTGCCTTTCTCAATTGGGTTCTACTTAGGCTGAGTAGTTCTGTAGTTTTCTCCCTGGATGGACCTGTTATGAATAATCTGGATTGCCTGAGTCCAGGCAGTTCCATCCAGAGTTTCTTATGTTGTTCCCTTAGTCGTTCCTCTATTGTTTCCCTTACATGTTGGTATGAGACCCCACATGTGGAAGAGGTCCGATCAGGGTTCCTACTGAAGCCTCCCTGGCTAGGAGGTCAGCTTTTTCATTTCCAAGAATCCCTGTGTGTCCTGGTACCCATTCAAGGATAACCTTGTGGCGTTTTGCCAGTTCAGCTACAGTTCCTTGGCAGTGCTTCACTGTTCGTGACGCAGTGTGCACGCTCTCTATTGCTTTGAGAGCTGCTTGGCTATCACTTCTGATCCTGACAGTCCTGTTAGGGACTGTCTCGCTCAGGATGATTTCCGAGCATGTATTGATGGCAACCACTTCAGCTTGCAGGATAGTCTCTATTGAACCCAGGTTGAGACTATACGTCTTCCCTGTATTTTCATTGTAGATTCCAATCCCAGTGCTGGTGCTTGTTTTGGATCCGTCTGTGTACCAAACGGATTCATGTTGTTTCCTAATCTTGGTACGAGCCTCGTCCCTATCCGGAATGTGAACCGTATATGGTTTGGAAAGGTCGTAGCAGATAGGTGTTCTATCTGAGGGCATGCTCAGTAATTGATTATGTTCAATCTCTTTCGAGATTGTGGAATGGTACCTAGGGATCGCCCTGCCCCATTCGTTGTTTATTTTCAGCCTGTAAGCAGCTGCCAGTGCTTCCCTTTCCACAATAAGATGTAGTGGAGGTAGTCCCAGCATAGCTTCCAGGGCCGCCGTGGGCGTTGTTCTCATCGCCCCGGTTATGGCTAGACAGGCTACTCTCTGTACCCTGCCTAGCTGTCTAGATGCTACTGAGCATCTCGCTTTATGCCACCACACAACAGAACAATAGGTTATGATAGGTGCCACCACCCTCGTATAAAGCCAGTGCATCATACTGGGTTTAAGCCCCCACGTATTGCCCACAGCTCTTCTGCATGCCCAGAGAGCTCTTAGGGCTTTATCTGTTGTGTTTCTAATGTGGTTGGAAAGGGTTAGTTTGCTATCTAGGGTTACCCCTAGGTATTTGACTTCCCCTTTAAACTTTAGCGTTTGGCCCCACATACGAAGTTCCCTCAAGTCAAGGTTCCTTCTGAGGGTGAACGCTATCACGGAGGTTTTTGCCGGATTAGTTGACAATCCCTCTTGTCTGCACCATTTTTCGGTAATCCTCAGTGCCAGCTGCATTCTCTCGGACACAGTGGCCCCGAATCTACCGTTTACAACTATGCTGACGTCATCAGCAAAGGCTTGGGCATAGATACCCTCGTCATTGAGTCTACAAAGGAGCTCGTCAACCACCAGGTTCCACAGAAGAGGAGATAACACCCTCCTTGCGGACACCCCTTAGTGGCTGAGACCATCCTCGTCTCCCCAAAGAGCGTACCTATTATTGTTCTTTCCCGTAACATATTACCAGTCCATCTTACAATGTCCTGTTCTATGCCACGGTTCTGCATGGCCCTAAGTATGGAATCGAAGGAGGCAACATTAAATGCCCCTTCAATATCCAGAAACGTACCTAGGGCTATCTCTTTATTTAAGAGTGCCTGCTCCGCTTTCAGGAGCAGCTTGTGTACCGCGACTTCGCAGGACACCTCACTCTTATACGCAAACTGGTTTCGATGCAGAGGTTTTACCCTCAAAGCACCGTCCCGTAGGTACCTGTCCACCAGTTTTTCCAAAGTTTTAAGAAAAAAGGAGGTCAGGCTGATAGGTCTGAAGGAGCCCGTCTCAGCATACGTGGCCTTACCAGGCTTCGGTATGAAGACTACTCTTCCAGACCTCCAGTTCATAGGGATATAGCTCAGTGCCAAGCTAGCCCTGAGTAGTCGGCACATTGGTCCTCGATGATTTCCCTGCCCTGTTGCAACAGTGCCGGGAAGATACCGTCTGGTCCCGCGGCTTTGTATGGGTGAAAGGATTTTATCGCCCATGCAAGTCTGGTTCTGTTCACGATTTTGTTGGCAAGGGCCCAGCTGTCCTTGGATGCCCTCCTACGAAGTGCCCCTGAACAGATGTGCCCCTGCTCCGTGACAGGTTCACATCCCGGGAAGTGTGATTTTAGAAGAAGATCTAAAGTCTCCTCACCGGTCGTTGTGTATTCCCCTTTTTCATTCTTCAGAGATCCTACCCTACCCATGGTGTCCCTCTGGAGAGTTTTTCTCAGCTTGGAGCATTCTGGAAGGCTGTCAATGTCCTCACAGAATTTTCTCCAAGAGTTTTCTTTGGCTTTGCGAATCGCATAACCATATTCTCTCCTTTTAGCCTTATAGGCTTCCCAGCCATTTGTTCTTTTGGCCAGGTTGAAGAGTCTTCTCACTTCTGTCCTGAGACTCGAGAGGTCTTTGGTCCACCATACAGTGTCCCTATTAGCCCTCTTCCTTTTCTCTGGGCAGTTTCTGTTATAGGCCTCCATAAGACCTCCAGTCAGTTGTTCTGAGAGGAAGTCTATTTCAGCCTCATTCTTTGGGTCTGGGAGGCATTCGCTTAGACCCTGCTCAAGGTGCTCCCTGAAGGAGTCCCAATCACAGGTTCTAGGGTTGCGATATGTGACCTCCTCCTTCCCCGTTTCACAGGTTAGGTTGTAGAGGACATGCCTATGGTCGGACATAGACATCTCCCTAGAGACATGCCATCCGTCCACCCACCTGCACACCTCTCTTGTACCTACTGTGATATCAATGACCTCCTCCCGCGATTCAATCACAAAAGTGGGGTCATTCCCAACGTTAGCCACTTCTAGATTATTGCAAGCAATGTATTCCAGAAGTGACTACCCTCTTGAGTTAATGTCTGTGCTCCCCCATATGATATGGTGAGCATTGGCGTCGCACCCCAGAAGGAGTTCGATCCCTTTGTCCCTACAGTGTGTAACCAGTTCTCTCACCTCTTTGGAAGGAGGGGGACCTGATTGGTCGTACGGTAGGTATGCCGAGCCAATAACAATCTGCCTCGACATATTATTTCTTTTAATCTTGACTGTAATTGCCACTAGGTCTCCTGTGCACAGGTCCCATTGTGGAAAAACATCAAGATTTCTCTTGGCTACTATACATGCCCGAGGGTGGCCATTCGTCGAATAGATCAAGTCGTAGCCTCCCGCGCATGGTAGCCCTTTGACCGCTCTCCCAACGACATAGGGTTCCTGCACAAGAGCAAGATCTTTGTCTTGTTTGAGTAGACATCTCTGTAGTACAGCCGTGGCTGCCTTACAGTGATGTATATTTGCTTGTATTATTTTTACCACCTTTTCAGGTGGTGTTCGCCCGTCCGGTTTGGGCCTCTTCTGAGTCCCTGCCGGTCTCGGTTTTATGGGCTTCTCAGCCCTCTCGCCTCTTCCGCTGGTTCCTTGCCCCTCGATTGAGGTGCCGGACCCTAACGGAGTTGGTGTCAATACCGGAGCTGGCTGTCCCTCTACGGTTCCACCATCTCCGGTAAGAAGTCTTCGGGCGCGCCCCATCTTTCGACGGTGCGCTCCCGATCTTTTCGTCTTTTGTATGGTATCCATATCTGGTCCCACGAGCAGCTAGGGAAGGGGTGGTCGCCCCTGACAGAGCCCCGCATGCCAGGGGAAGGCTAAATACAATGGGGTTTCGCCCGGTGCCCCAAGGTGACTACCAGTCGCTGCTGATCTTCTGTTCAGCCACGCATCCCCTTGGCCTGGTGTCCCACCGTGAGATTCAGGTTTTTATTGAGGTTGTCTCCTCTTGGTCCAGGTTGTTAAGCCCAGACCCCCGTAACCCTATCCGCGAGACATGGTTACTGATTTTTCGGTTCGGTCAATGGACCTCGCCGGCATCGTGTACCCCTGTGCAATCCCTTAGCCACGACACGACAGCTGGGAAGGGGTGGTTGGTCCGCGGTGCGACCTTAGGTACGACTCGTCCGACAATCTTGCGGGTTTTACACCGCTCATGCAAGACTCGCCGTCCGTATAGTACGCACAACCCCAGTGTTGCATCTAGCCTGCCATGTTGCAGTGTTAGCTGCTCAAGCAGACCAGATACTTTTCTGGGGGGCCCCTATCCGCCACCTGGGGACGCGCCCGATAGGCTCCAAACCCACGGGCCACGGACCTATCTCAACGAAGTGTTTCCGAATAGGTGGATTGGAAGAAGGGGCCCAATTGAGTGGCCAGCATGCTGGTGATCTTGCAAGATCACCCGATATCACCTCATTATATTTTTTAAATGGGGATATTTAAAAAGTAAGATTTATACTACTAAACCTAACGACATAGCCGAGCTTCAGCAAAGAATCAGAGACGAAATTATTCAAATAACGCCGGAAGTATTACAAAATGTTAGGAATAGTTTTTATGATCGATTGGGATATTGTCAGCAACAAAATGGGGGCATTTTGAACATTTATTGCATTAAAGTAGTAGTAAAAAACATTTCGGTATTTTATTTTTTTCTAACACATTGCTTGTAAAAAAAAAACAAAAAAATACCTACTTGTAATTGCAATTGAAAAAGCTTTAAAATGAAAAAAGATCAACCTACTCTTTCATTAAAAAAAAAAGTTGGGGGTCGCTACAATCCTTAATATAATTAAGAAAATAAACAAACCTCTTTATTTTATGCCCCATAGAAAATAAAAGTTGAGATGTTTCAGGAATTTTGCGACAAACCTTTATTTATTAAATTACAGAATTTGTTCCAGTTAAACTTTCCACTCTGTATATTAATTAATTTGGACATTTTGGTATCTAAAGTATAATTCGTTTATTTAGCTTTTATATTTTATTATGCTAACAAAATATTTTTCTTTTAGGGGTGGAAATGCACCATCATATGTTTATAGGTTATTGTCTGAATTATACCATCAAGATGATTATGATATATAAAAATAAATAACTATAAGTATTTTTTATTTTATTTTTCTACATTGTATCGATTTAACGATATTTTATAGAACAAGTTGTACCATTACTTTTAACTGGATGCTAACCGCGTACGAGGACATTGTAAAATCATAGAAATTGTTAGGGTAGTGACAGTTTGTAGGGCTGCAACATCATCTCTAAGTTTGAATGGGGCAGGTATACAAAAAATAGTAATTTTTATTCGTCAATAAAATATCAAATTACAAAAAATGGGACATTTGAGGATCTTGTTTTTCTAATACTACACAACCAACTAAAATACCCCACAAATTTTGGCGCTGCGAACAGGATCTCCAACTAGAGAAAAAACAAAATAATTTTCGATATTCTTAAGCTGTATTTTCCTTACTTGGCGAATTTTAATTCCTAGTGGTGAATTGGTTAAGTGCTCTTTTACATTAGACAATTGGCATCTGTTACTTCACTCCTGAGTTTTTTACTTTCTCCACCTCTTCAGGGACGTTTTCCGCCACCTCTATCTCTTTCGTCTCTGGATCCATATATTGATCCCACTGTAGTGTGAACACCCCGTATATTTTTTATACTTAATTAAATTGTTAAATAGAAAATACCGATGGCCTAGACCATCGTAGTTTGTTTATAGTATGGCACGTTCAATGTCGTATCGTGTCTTTAACTAAGGTCGAATAAACAAAAGATAAATATAAATACATAACAATGCTGGGACGACGGGTTCATTATATGATATTCACGATCAAGTTCACTATGCTGCTGATATAGCGTTATTTAATTTATTTATAATAATTAAGTGTTGGTACTCAAATTTAATTCATAGTAAATATAGTTATAATGTCTTTAGTGTAAAAAGTGTTTATTACATACTACCCCATATATTAAATATTAGAGGGGTGGTCGTAAGTAAAAGCTGTTACCCACGAGTTAATCGAAATGGTTACACCTTATATGAAAGAGCGAACACGGGCATATGCACCATCCTTTGAAAGAAGCGTAAACATTACGGTAAAATTTCGGTATAGGGGAACAACTCCGATTTTAACGAATTTTTTTTTGGACACTCCCTAAACATCCCTGAGCACTACTGTGAAGTTTTTTTTTCCGGAAATGAAAACTAAAATTTTGAAAAAACTTTGAAATTTAAAAAAAAAATTTTTTTTGCTCCAATTTGCACAGGTTAGGTTAGGTTCGGTTAGGTTAGGTTAGGTTAGGTTAGGACACTCCCTAAACATCCCTGAGCACTACTGTGAAGTTTTTTTTTTCCGGAAATGAAAACTAAAATTTTGAAATTTTTTTCCAAAAAAAGGTTAGGTTAGGTTGGGTTAGGTTAGGTTAGGTTGGGTTGGGTTGGGTTAGGTTAGGTTAGGTTAGGTTAGGTTAGGTTGGGTTAGGTTAGGTTGGGTTAGGTTAGGTTAGGTTGGGTTAGGTTAGGTTAGGTTATGTTAGGTTAGGTTAGGTTAGGTTGGGTTAGATTAGGTTGGTTAGATTAGGTTGGGTTAGGTTAGGTTAGGTTAGGTTAGGTTAGGTTTCAACTTACATTTTATCGGGTTCTCCAAAAAAATTTTTGTGCAAATTGGAAACAAAAATTTTGTTTAATTTCAAAATTTTAGTTTTCATTTCCGGAAAAAAAAAACTTCACAGTAGTGCTCAGTGATGTTTAGGGAGTGTCCAAAAAAAAATTCGTTAAAATCGGAGTTGTTCCCCTATACCGAAATTTTTCCCGTAAACAGAATCTTTGTTTATGGTAGTCCGTGTCAGAATAATACGGTGTTGCCACTTAATCTTTCGACATCAAATGTCGATTCGTACTGAAGAATAAATCGTACAAATCGATCGACATTAAAAATGAAAAATTACGAATTCGACAAATTTCGGTCGAGATTCAAGAATCGAGTGCCAGACTGGATGTTGATCGTTCAATGTGAATAGTATACATAATTCTTGATTGTGACCGAACGGTGAGCGAACCGAGACCTGAGCGCCTAATATGAATCGACCTTTAGTAACTAAAATAAGTTTTGTTTGGGGTATCTGTTGGAATGAGGAAAGTTCACTCCTGCTCAACGACATTATTCGTTTGTTTTTAATATAATAAAATAGTTTAAATTATTGTCAAAAAATATATATATAACTGTCATACTAAAATAAAAGGATTTTAATTTTATAAAAACCATTGCATGTAATTACAAAACAACAGGTTATGGGCACAGCATTTAAAGAACAATAAAAATAGACATTGAAACAAACAAAAAATGGCCCAATATTCAACCAGCTACAAAATAGATCCATTAAAAAGTAATAACTATGATACATGGAAGTTGCAAGCGCAAGCAGTTTTAACGAAGGCTGGTTTATGGGATTATGTATCTGGTAAAAATAAAAAACCAGATGATAGTGCTAAAGATGAAGAAAAGGATAAATGGGAAAAAGATGACCTAAATGCAAAATCTGAACTCATATTAATCATTTCACCCAGTGAACTGAAACAAATAAAGAATTGTAATAGTTCTAAAGAAATATGGGACAATCTCAAGAAAATATATCAAAGTAAGGGACCAGCTAGAAAAGCAACACTTCTTAGAAGCCTAATTTTATATAAAATGAAAGAAGGAGACAATATTAGACATCATTTAAATAATTTTACAGATACCGTAGATAAATTATCAGAAATGGATATTAAAATAAATGATAACCTGCTAAGTATAATGATATTATACTGTTTACCGATGTCATTCGAAAATTTTAGAATAGCAATAGAATCTCGAGATGAGTTACCTACCCCTGAAAATCTAAAAATTAAAATTTTAGAAGAAAATGAAGCCAGAAATAAGAATAATCCAAGTAGCAGTACAAATGAAGGTGCATTTATGGGAAGAAACAAGAATTATTATAAAAAATCTAATCAGTCTGGAAAATTTCGTCAAAATAATCAGCATGAGAACAACAATAATTATAATAATAAAATAAAATGCAATAATTGTAACAGATTTGGACATACAACAAGAGATTGTAGAACTAAAAAGAGATAATCAAGAATCTTTTAAAGCTGAAGAAATATGCTTAACACTACCAGAAAGTGATGAAATTTCGAAGACGTGGTGTATTGACAGTGGTTGCACATCACATTTATGTGCTACAAGAGAAATGTTTACAAATTTAAATGAAATTTCTCAACCTGGACAACTTAAATTGGCGTCAAAAGGTCAAACAGCTGAAATAGAAGGCAAAGGACAAGTCCAACTATCGATATCACAAAATTTTAGAGTAAATTTATTAGATACCCTTTATGTACCCAATCTTTCAACAAATTTAATGTCTGTCAGCAAAATTACAGAAAATGGATGTACAGTACTTTTTAAAAGAAATGAAGCAATCATAAGAAATAAAAAAGGATACCAAATTTAACAGCAAAGAAAATAAACAATTTGTACTACGTTCAGAGCTACAACAAAAGAGAGGAAGAAAATGCATATTTGTCTACAAAAATTATGACATGGCATGAAAAGTTTGGACATATTAATGAAACTTATCTCAAATCCGCAAAACTAACTAATTCTGTAAATGGGTTAGATTTTAATGATAATGAAAAGCTAGGTACGTGTGAAATATGCATTAAAGGCAAAATGACGAAATTACCATTTCCCCAAAGGGAAAATCAAGCAAAATCTTTACTGGAAGTGATTCATTCGGATGTTTGGGGACCATTTAAAATAAAGTCTCATGGTGGTTCTCAATATTTTGTTACCTTTACTGATGAATACTCCAGATACTGCAAAATTTACTTCATGAAATGTAAAAATGAAGTTTTGGAATGTTTTGAAGCTTACAAAAATGAGGTAGAAAACGAACATGATAAAAGAATAAAATATTTTCAAAGTGATAATGAGATATCAGAATATTGCAATGCAAAATTTCAAGAATTTTTAAGAAAAAATGGAATCCAAAGAAGATTGTCGGCACCCTATACGCCACAACAAAATTGAATTGCTGAAAGGAAAAATCGCTCGCTTCTTGATAAAGCACGATGTTTAATAATTGGAGCCAAATTACCTTTAATATTTTGGGCAGAAGCCATTAATACTGCCAATTATCTAATTAACAGATGTCCTTCTAGAGTATAAAATGGTAGAACTCCTTATGAATTGTTTGTTAATCGTACACCATCAGCAAGACATTTTCATGTTTTTGGTTCAAAAGCATTTGTACTTAACAAAAGACAAAATAGAGGAAAGTTTTCACCTCGAGCTGAAGAGGGCATTTTTATGGGATATTCAGATTCATCAAAAGCTTTTTAGAATATGGATGCCAGATCAAAGAAAAATTATCGTATCAAGAGACGTAAAACTAATTGATAATAAAATTGATGATTTTTTTAACGAAAATGAAAATTATGATTTTTTAAAATTTGACACTAATGATGAAGAAGAAATTCAAGATAGCGAAATAAATATTGATTTTAAAAATAATCTTACTGCCAAACAAAATCAAATTGTAGAACATATAGAACAAGAAGAAGCAACGACTGATGATGTTGAAATTGAGTCAGAATATAGTGAACAAGAAAAATCTGAAACTGAATTACAAATTAGACCAAAAAGAAGAATATGTCCACCAAAGTGGACTGAAGATTTTCATTTATCTTATTTTACTGGAGAAAGTGATACAGAAGAAATAAAAAATATCGAATTATTTGATGAAGCTATCAAAAACGAAATTAAAGCACTGATAAAAAATGAAACATGGATCATAACAGATAAAAAGCCATACAAAAACGTAGTAACAAGCAGAATGATTTTAAAAGAAAAATTTAATGCTGATGGAAGCTTAGAACGAAGAAAAGCAAGATTAGTGGTTAGAGGATTCACCCAAAGACCGGGCATTGATTTCCATGAAACTTTTGCTCCTGTAGCTAAACTAAGTTCTATAAGATTGTTACTGGCACTATCTGCAGAAGAGAATCTAACATTAAACCAAATAGATATAACAACAGCATTCTTAAATGGCGATATAGAAGAGGAAATTTATATGGAAATTCCACAAAATTTTGAAAAATATTTACATGCAATTATACTTGAAGGGAATACAAACAGAGACAAAGAATGTTACTTAAAAGCCAAGAAAATGTTAGAAAATTTGAGAAGAAATTCAAAAGAAAAGGTTTGCCAACTTAAAAAGGCTTTATATGGTTTAAAACAGGCAGGAAGGCAATGGTTTAAGAAGTTGGATACGAAGCTTACTGAGATGGGTTTCATGCCGTCAGAATCTGATCCATGTATCTACATATACCTCAAAGGGGGAGAAAAAGCCATAATCGCAGTCTATGTAGATGATCTGATCATAGCGACATCTAGCGACGAAATTTAAACCGTATTAAACAGAATATGAATAATTTTGATATGAGAGACCTAGGATCTTTAAGATATTGTTTAGGCATAGAATTTAATCAACAAAATGGAGTAATAAGCATAAATCAGAAGAAATATATTAATGATTTGTTACAAAAATTTGAAATACCAAATTTACCGTTCCAAAGTTTAGTAGGATCCTTGATGTATTTGTCTGTAGCGACTCGCCCAGATATATCTTTTGCAGTGAGTTATCTAAGCCAATTTAACAATTGCTACAATACTCAACATTGGACCGCTGCTAAAAGAGTGCTTCGATATTTACAGGGTACCAAGAATATAAATCTTGTCTATACAAAAACATCGAAACCCATTGCAGGATATGCTGATGCTGACTAGGGGTCATGTACAATCGACAGAAGATCATACACTGGATTTTGTTTCATTTTTGCAAATGCATGTATTAGTTGGGAAGCCCGGAAACAAAGGACGGTTGCTTTATCAACAGCAGAAGCCGAATATATGAGCCTTACAGAAGCATCAAAAGAAGCCATTCACTTAAAAAATCTAATTAACGACATGGGATTCATTCAGGAAACAATTTCAATATTTAATGATAATCAGGCAGCACAAAATTTAGCTTCAAACCCAGTCGTCAGTTCAAAATCAAATTATATTTCAATTAAGGAACATTTTATAAGAGATGTTGTAAAAAGAGGAGATATAAAACTAAATTACCAAAGGACGGAAGATATGTGTGCAGACTTACTAACAAAGGCCTTGAATGGAAATCAACATTCACGTTTTACGAAATGTAAACTTTGTTTGATATTTAGTAGATTCTAATAAATATTATTTTAAATGGTTGGTAACATAGTCCCGAATGACGTGCAACCACATTTATATTGAAGCCACCGATTTATTAGTGTATAAAAAATAAAATTAAATGTTAGATCCTTTATTATACAAAAATATAAGTGATTACATTGCATCTAATATTTTCCAGGAGATTACTCTTTACCACTTTCAACATTATTCTACACCGACAAAGGATCGTAAATACTATATTCTGCCATCAAACGTGGCAGCCCTATTCAATGATTTCCTTCACCAAGTTGGTAGATAGATACCCAATATTTCTTCAGTATCTCCATCATTCATTTTTCTATCGGCTAGCCAACCTTTTTCGACGGTGATGAATTAGATTGTTTCGAAATTTTCTGTTTATTTTGTCTGATTGGATTGAAGTGTTCTCTGCGGTGATAATCTACGAATAAAATACCAAGTAAAATTTGTAATTAAACAATAATATATATTTTATACATTAAATAATAATAATATTTTTTTATATTTTGCACTTATAAAAATCTTCATTATAAAACGCATTTGCGTATCGTAATGTAACTTTTACGCACGCAAATTTTTGTTTTAAATGGTTGGCTACATGAGTGAAGTATCTAAAGGCAAGGCTATTGACAATGACATTTGTGGCTAATATCAATTTATTAATTTAATATTGTTCTTTAAGAAAGTATCTGTGAATATGAATACAATATTTTACTTATATAATATATTATTATTGGTATATTATTCATTTTAAAATATTTTAAAACATTAACATTTGATAATTTAAATGTCACAACTGTCAAATTTTATAAATTACACAGTGCTGCCGACATACTTTTTAAAATAAAAATTTTCGTAATTACATAAAAATCAAAAACTAATTTAAAAAAAGGTAAAAAGGGCAAAATATAAAAAATATTAAAAACAACTTATTTCATATGGCTGTTGTGACACTCGTTCTTTAAAAAACTCATCGCTTCGCGATTCGGTTTTTAAACTTGAACTCGTGTCATAACAGAATTCCATATGAAATGCGTTGTTTAATATACTATTATAGTACATATTCTATATTTTATTAAATATATGAGAGTGGTGATTAGAAAAAAATAAACATGATTTGTAGTACTCGTGTACAAAGCGAGTCATTTTGGCAAAAGTTTTACACAATATTTTTTATAATTCGCATTTATTTATGTTTTTTAAATAAAAATAAAAAATAAATAAAATAATAATAAATAAAATAAAATAAAAACAATTAGTACTTTTTGTGTTCATTAAATTATGTTGGTACTTACTAAAATGACATATATGTCAGATATATCAAGTTTGAAATTTAAGTTCTTTAATTGGATAGTGATGAACATTTTATAATGCCTGTATCCGTCATGTCTGTCACAATTTGATGTTAATTGATGTGAAGGTTACGGGCAAAGAGGCTGTTTCGGATGTTTGAAATAGAGGACTTCTGCTAAGAAATCAGTGTTGCCAATTCCGAATAAATCCCTAAAAAATTACTACATTACATTCATTTTTTTGGGGGGACTAACTAACCTTCTATGCAGTTTGATATTAAATAAAAAGGAATTATTGAGGTTTTTTTTTATTCTAACATAATGGGTGCGTTCACCCGACTTCAGCAGCTGACTTAAAGCTCTCAACAGTTTAGTGATAAAATGATATGACAGCTTAAAAATAGGTGAACGCATCGTTGAATTTCAGCGTTATTATTTGACGTTATCTATTGAAGTTGACAAGTCACATAACCTCAATTTGGAATGGAGAACATTCAGCGAGTAATTCTAATGGAATTGATGAATGATGAACTAAATTTTGGCCAGATAGGGGCTATTGTAGGTAATTTAGTTCAGGCATTCGATATAGTGGAACCTGACAGAGTAGTTCCTGTTCGAAATGAGGATTATTATAAGAATGTTATAACCAAATTACAGTGCTGATGATTTTCATAATCATTTTAGAATGTCCATTATTGGTCGGTCACCCTCCTCATTTAATACCAAATCAAATAAACTCATATCCATATATAGTTAATAAACTTTAAGCACAAAAGCGAAACGCGAAACCAATAAACAACAATATTAAAGTTATGGACAATTTGTAAATGTCAAAACAAATTCTGTGCATAGTTGAAAAGCAGAAATAATTACCGCTTCAAGAAATTTACAGCTGCTTACATCCAGCGCCTAGTCATCTGGTCGGTTGAACGCGATCGCTTACTCAACTTCTCAACTGTTGACGTCGGGTGAACGCACCCAGACTGAAAGCAATAAAAAGCGTCAGTGTGTTTTTAGGGATTTATTCGGAAATGGCAACACTGATTTCTTAACAGAAGTTCTTTATTATAATTGTCAGCTTCAATGGGCTAGTTTAGTAGGATCATATTAATCAAAATGATAGCAATATATATTTAAGATAAGATACCTACTTACTTATATTGGTATTCAATTTGCAATTAATTTTTCTCATTTCGTAAAATTTAGCAATAAATAATTAGTAAGTTTTAAACGTAGCGCCAACTAATAACCAATAATGAAGTGTGTTTAAAAGTCAACGTTGTCACATTTTAGCTACGTTCGTTTCAAGTATTCTCAAAGAACTGGCGGCACAAAACACCGTGTTCTGTGACTAACTGACAGGAGAGAAAATCGTGTTTATCTGTAATAAACAAAAAAGACCCCTATTCTTGACGGTGATAGAATAGAACAGCCAATAGAAAGTGGGCATGGTTCTATTGGAAATGCCAAAACGGTATTCTTGAAATTCGTTCTCTTACTGTGCCGATAGAAGGGTTGCTCCCCGAGAGAACAATTCTATTGGTTATTTTTGAAGGAACCGCTATAACACCAAGAGAAGGTGTTAGGGATTTTTATTTTCGAACCAAAAATAGTATAGAAGTAATTTCTTTCATAAACCAAACACAACCAAACAACAAATTAAACTAACGAAAATGACAGAATATTTTGTTTAGTGTTTTACTCCTTATTTGATAAAGTGTCAATCAGAGAACAAAAATATCGATATGTTTATCTCTTTTAAATGACAAATAAGAGAGAGAGATAAGTTTCTCGGTTAATATTAAAGCATATGGACAACATCGCAAATTTTCTACCAATCTTATTGAAACACGTCACTTACCACTTATGACGTATGTAACCATTAAATTTAAATTTCAAAAGCCGATTATGGCTAGAGGATTAATTTTATAAAAATTTTATTTGTACAGTTGAACCACTAAAAACCTATTTTATAAGATGCAAGTATAAAAAAAATCACTAAACTAGTCCATTTATTTCCTTTTGTTTTAAGAATGGCAGCATTTAGAAAAAGGCAACCCAATTTTTCAGGGAAAGAAAAATTTGAATTATTTTTCATTTCCATAATTGAAAATAAAATTACAGACATCGTAGAAAGATTTAGCATGGAAAAATATTGAAAAAGACTTTAACGCTTCCAGCGAAGCTGGACTGTTTCTTGATCAAGACTGTCTCAAACGATTTTATAAAAATCGTAAACGGGAAGTTAGAAAATTAAAAGCACGACAGAGACAAGAAATTATGAAAACAAGTGGTGGGCCTGAAACAAAAATTATATTTGATATTGCTGATGAATTGCTCATGAATATTAAAACTGTTGAAGGACTTCAAGCAGTTTTGATTCAGATGAGCATGTTATTTATGTGACATCTACAGACAAAGTAAGCAAATTTTTACCTTTTTTTTTACACGTAGATACCTAATTAAACTAGCCAGTGAGCAACTTGTTATATTAGCTTAACCGTCAGCTGAAAATAACTTAAACTGTATGTTTGGCTCCAGGGTTTGTGTAAAAAATGAAATCAGAACCAAACAAAACATCCTAACCTCACTTATTAACTAACCGCGGTTATCTAGTCTCAATCCCAGGCCATCTGACGATTAAAAGTTAATTGCGGATTAGGAGAAAAAAAGGCTTGGCGCATATGAAAAACATTATGTAATCACGGTTAAAATCTAAAGCCCGTTTGTAATTATCGATGATTAATTACAAGTTTTAGTCAATTTTTTAGGACCCTAAATAATTGATAAATACCTTAGAACAAAAAGAAACAGGAAGGAGTCTGTCATATATTAACTTTAGGGAAAATTTGCGACGAAAGTCGGCCATCTTGAAGCTCCTTGTATGACTCATTGTTTATGTTTACAGTATGCTGTCAAAGCAATATTTGCATATAAATGTCAAAAATTAGCGCATAGGCGTTGTGTAAATTACACAAACAGTGTAGTGAAAATTTGTGCGCGCCCTGTAGCTGTTGCACCCCGTACAATACGTATAACATTCCGTTAAAGTTATGACGCAAAAATTCGTTACAAAGTTTGCCGGCCGACTGGAAGTGGGGTAGGGGTGAGAACACACCGGCTACCGGCAGATCGTCTCTGGTGCTTGGCCCAGCAACAAGGGTTTATCGAGTATACATCGATAATTATATTTATTATTACGTAAAATAAATTTCTAATAATTTCTACAGTGCTTACAACATACTAGTAACTCATAAGTCAATGTCTTCTATGAAAATTAACTTCGAAGGTGTCATATCATTTAAACACCTGTAGTGCCCTAAACCACGTGTGCAGCTCTTCATAACCACCTTTATTGTCCAGGACCACGTGTGCAACACATAAGGTACCAAATATATTCATTTTGTGCATGATATTTCGGTAACGCGAACAGGCGTATCATTCGGTTTTTACAAACACAAAATGATTTACAACACTAAATGTATTCACATACTTGATTGGTTGGAATTTAATAAAAATAAAGACCCTAATGTAAATTTAATTTTTTTACGGTACGGCATTGGAAACGGAAATTAAAATTGACAGTTGGCCGCCATATGCAAGCTCCTTTCTGGACTCAAGGTCATTTTGCATATACTCCTTCCTGTTTCTTTTTGTTCTAAGATAAATACATACAAATTTTGTGTCAATTTTCAAATCATCAAAACTTGTCCAATTTTAATTGACGTGATATATTTATAGAACCGGTCCTATTATCTATCAATTAATTGACAGATTAGAGCAAAAATATAGGGTAATTTATACTTCAATGTTGTTTATTTTTGCAGAAATGGTATAACTGATTCTGTAACATAACATAACCTCTACTTTAAATCTAGAAATACTACTTTCATGAACTCTTGTTGAATACATAAGTGATCGAAAAGATTCTCCGGTTGCTAAGAATCGTAAAGTAATTTGTAACCTGCCAAAATCAATACATAAATAGTAAAGTACATTTAAAACGACTTCTATGTACCAACCTGCTGCTTTCAGAGATAGTTTCTTGCATCAGAGATTCCTCTTTTTCTATATCATTTTTAACCAAGCAAAGTAAAAAATAAAATTGTTCCTCTGATACGCGTAAATTTTTTTTATAAGAATCTGGATCTTGTACTGCCAGTTCTTTATTGAGCATTTTAAGGGTACCCAAGGCTTTCGTATTACTCTGCTCTTGTTTATAACTTTTCTCCTTCTTGCAATATTAATTTTCACTATATTTATAACAGCTGTTAGTAATAAAAATTCGGCATCCATGTTTATAGTTCATCGTAAAGTTAGAAATAATAGCATTAACGATAGCGCAGTACACATAAAGTAACTTAGCTAAACACCGTTTAAAAGTTAAGGAGGTTCCCGCCTACTGCAGTGCGCAGGATCACATCCTAAATAAATTATCAGAGACAATCAAAGAGACGGTCAAGTACATGAGCATTTTTGTTCGATTGTCCAATAAAATAGTCCTGCTATAGAGCGGGTCACAGTTATTATGCAGCATTGCGTTTATGGACGACGGCGTTGCCATATCGGCATGTTCTTCGAATTTGGTTCCAACTGGCGCGGGAATATAACTTGCCATTGTGTTACTATTATGATTTAAATGTTGACCAAATTATTCATTTGAAAATCGTTTAGTGAGTAATTAAGAATATTTATAATTATGCATTTAGATAAATTTTATGCGTTTAAAGGAAAATATTGTAAATCCGCTAAAATATTCAAATTTTATACGTTTAATTATCACGTATAAAGAAATAAATAAATACAGCGGCCTTACAAAAGACCTCGAAGTAAATCTCTTTTTCCAGTAGCCAGTACTTTATTTGTTTCTTATTCCAAGTTGTCTTTGGAAAAGGTAACTTCGTCGAATGGTATGACGCATTGTCCAACACTACAACATTCTTTGATCCGTTTTTCGGCAAATTAGGGATCAATTGATCTTTAAACCAGGCCTCAAAGCCTTCTGCGTCCATTTCGTCGTGGTAATCGTCTGCACCTTTCTTTGCCAGAAAAGTTTTTTCTGCACCCTCAAGAAAACCGTCTTTCCAGCCTGCATGAAGAAGAACAAATCTCGGTCCTCGTTGACTTGGAGCCTTCAGTCCTGTTGTCAGTCCTTTGACAAATGCATCTCGGACATTTTTTATGATAGTGTCTTTCCATTTAAAATTTACACTGTGGCCCACATTAATCCATGACTCGTCCAGATATATTACGTTATATCCTTCTTCGCGGAACTTCTTCACTGATCTTAAATATTTGTGCATCCAGGCGATTATATCAGCTCTTTCTATTAGAATCGAGTCTCTTCCTCTCTTTCCATAAACAAACCCCATATCGTTAAGCAAGCGTCTTAGCGTACTTTTAGAAAAATTTGGTACATTTTCGTCTGAATTTATTTTAGCAAGAACTTTTGCCAGTGTTGGTGGAATATTTTCGGAGTAGAATTCATGCACAGCTTTTCGTATTTGCGATTGGATACCTTCATCGTAGGTGATCGGTCTTGAATTCGACTGGCTGCTGTTCCGTCTTCGTTTTTTTAGCGATGTCAAAGGTCCAGTAGCGGCTTCGCTTTTCAGAATATACACTGTTCTCACACTAAGGCCATTTCAGAATTCATTTTCGCTGTCACACTTTTGTCATCTTTTGTATTCAACGTATACGTTAAAATATTCAATAAAAGCCTCTTGGTTTGACGATGAAGATTTTCACCTTGTTTAAATTTTTCAAACGGTGCTGCTAACTGCATGGCTGTTGTTTCAATAATGTCCTTTCGTTTATCAGCAGAAACAGATAGGTACCTGCCTATGTTATTACTTACCTGTACATTTACTTACCTCTACATTCCAGGAATATTACATAACGGTTTACGAGGATCAAGGGATCATACAGGTAAAAATAATTAGCATCTTTGTAATTAAATAATATTATCACTGGCAATAGGATTAGGATTTGTCTGAAAGATTTAGTAGAGACCTAAATAATCCATCAAGTGATCAGGTATATACTGATTACAATCTACATAAATAGATTTGAATTCCATTTTTTAATAATATTTATTATATAGAATACATCTGTTTTGCAAAATTCATAATAAAACGTTTCTACGAAAATAAATTGGCTGAGTTAATTGTGGTTCAAGCCGTAACCAAAGCGGCAACAGTGTTGAATATTCGCCCATAAGATTTACATTGGCCTATGCCGGCCATGCTGCATAATAACTGTGACCCGCTCTATAGCTCTATCCTTGTTTAGTTCACAAGTTTATGAAATGTCACAACTTTTTGGAAAGTTAGCGCAAATGGCACTAGGAGCATGGAATTTTTGACACAACGGTAATCCTTAGAACATAAAGTTTGTTTGATATTCTGTGGTAAATGTGAAATGTGACGTGCCAACTGCAAAAGTATTCAGTCGCCATTATTGTTTTGACCAGTTGTATTAACTGTGTTTTTTTGGCGTTTTTAGAATAAGTTCAATAATTTGAGTTCTTATTTATAAAATGTGAAACAGTGTGTTGTAGAATAATTATAGTAGACTTTTGTTTGGTGATTAGTTTGTGTGTAACGATACTTAAAAAACGATGTGTTTTTTATACATGCTTTTAGTCTTTATCTTGTCATTTCTTTGAAAAGTTAAGAACCACTTCCATATTCCACGTTCGGTATGTTTTCATTGCTCCTGTAATTGGTCCAATAGGCCATATATTATATCGAGGACCACAAAAATGTTTATGTATATGATAAGTTTAATATATTGTTTACATCATTTATGTTTCATATAAAACCACTTTTTGTATTTCTCAATAAAGTATGTTTTTTTTAGTTTTGTATTTAATTTTTAATTAAAGAAATAAGAAAATAAACAAAAAAGGGTTTGCCCGCGCTTTTTTAAATTTCCTGAGAAGCGCGAGCGCCATCTCGACTCACTTTCCGGTTCTGGTGGACCAATTCATTACTGTAGAACAAAAATTTAACATGTACTTGGGCGTCTCTTGGTTGTCTCTGAAATTATTAAAACTTTGAACATTACATATATTTAATTTTATTGTTTCAATTTTTATGGTCCTGAATTTAGGATCCTAAAAAATTGACTAAAACTTGTAATGAATCATTGATAATTACAAACGGGCTTTAATCAGAGAAATTGTACAATGGTGCATACAGGCATAAGTATGTGTTTAATTGTCAATATGCATTTGCATTTTTCACATTTACGGTTTAGTATTGTCCACGGTTTACCTGAGTTATTTACTCCTCTGAATTTGTTTGTAGAGCATATCTATTTATTTTCCAAGTAATGTGTATTGATTAAAAAAAATAATCGCTAGCGTTTTTTATCATAGCTTTTAACATATAATTTACTTTTTTAAAACATTTTTATTTATTAATTGGCAGAACCTTAGACTAGGAAAGAGAGAGGACAGCGCATGTCAATGAAAACCTTAAGCGTTTGATTGAAGCCAAAGATGTTTTTTGGCGACTGATACAAGCTAATACGCAAAATACTTGAGTATCACGAGTATCTAAAATGTTGCATTCGAGCGACTTAGCTATGACGTCATATCTGATACGCATGATACATTAATCTGTCAAAACGTTTACCCATTAATGAGAGTGGTAAACTTACGCGTTAACTTTCTATCTCTCTCTCTGATGTAACCTGATTGGTCAAATTTTCCTAAACCACGTGCTTGAAACAACTTGTTAAATGCACTGAATTTGAAAAACATCGCTGAACGAAGATCTGGTGGAAGTGAAATTCATAATAAATGGTACCGACATCGCGTTTTGTATTAGCCTAACCTAACCTTTATTACTCTTAATAAATAATACGTAATTCTTGAAAAGATTTCGAGGTTAGAGCAACTGTCACTTGCCGAACTTGAGTATCTTTCCAATGTCAAACTGATACTTATGACGTCATTAGTGCATGATACTCAAGTAACTTGCGTATCTGTCGCCAAAAAACATCTCAAGTTTTAAACGTTTGACATAAATATGTTTGGTGGTAAACAAATTTGGAACGTCGAATTGTATTTTTTTTAGCTTTTTACTAATTTTCATCTTTTTTAATTACCTGAATAGACATTTGAAAATGGTTAATTGTGTAGCTTATAAGTGCAACAGTCAGAGTGCTAAAAAAGAGGAAGGAATTTCATTTCATAGGTAAGAAGTATTTTAAAATTATTTCCTTGAAATTTATTTCTATTAATATTACAGCTTTCAGGTAATAGATGTTTAACTAAGGGCCGATTGTTCAATCTTCAGATAAAAAGTCTATTAACTATCCAGCGGATAAAGTTATCTGTCTGTTTATTCGACGTATAATTAGTCCCTTATTTTTCAATGTCTTTTTATTTATTGAATAGTTATCTGACGGAATATTTGAACTCTGGCAACACGAACTTCAAAGTGGTGAAACAAATATATTGCAAACTTATGGGTTAGAGAAGGACAAAAATTTTCTGTCAAACAAGTGTCAGTGTCACTTCACTTTTGAGGTTATGTCATGCTTTAATGCTTGCTGTTTGTTTTTTGTTGCGAAACGTGAGACGTCTATCGGTTGTGTTAAAATAAATTGTTGCGAAAGTGTACGGAAATAATGGAATCTAAGAAAAGAGAGCGTTCAGCAAATTTTAATACCGCAGAAATCCAACTACTTGTCAGTTTAGTAGGTAAATTCAAAGCCATAATTGAAAACAAAAAGACGGACGCTGTGACAAACAAAGATAAAGAGGCAGCATAGAAGAAAATAGAACATTCTTTTAACTCCTGTGGGATTTCCACGAGTGTCCGCTCGTGGAAAACTTTAAAACTTAAGTACGAAGGATTAAAAAAAATAACAAAAAAGAAATCTTCTCTGCAAAGGCAAGACATGTACAGAACTGAATCCCACTGAGTATAGTGATTGGGCCTCGGTCTGACGATTCTTACTTTGGTTGGATTTAAATACTCATTTATTATGTCCTCTTCTTCGATTGCCAAGTCATCAACGGAATCGAAAATATCCATCGTTCGTCGTAATGTAGGAAACTGACCTAACGTAAATATTAAAATAACCTCAAACAAAATCACTATTCAACTGTCAATGTCAAACTTAGTCGAATTACGCGGTTATCTGATGGTTGAAGCGGCAGATAGATTTATCCCTCAGTTAGCAGAGTTATTCGACAGTTAAGTCTTATCCAACTGTTGAAAAATTCAAAACCTTGCTATCCATCGAATAAAAGTTATCTCTCTGTTTATCTGAAGATTGAACAATCGGCCCTAAATCACGTAGGATAACTTAAATTAATTGTACATACATTTTGAAAATTGTTTTTAAGATTATTTTTCATATAATTGTTATTATTTGCTCATAGATGTAATAGTTTTGTAATGGCGTTGAATAAAAACATATATTTAAAATAGATAAAATGGATTAAAATTGTAATATTTATTAAATAAATGATTAAAATGATTGTTGTTTTTTTTGGAGCAGTACATATTTAAAGACTTTTTTAAATTAGATTTGTAATACGAAATAATTAAAATGATAGTTTAATAATCGTATAAGAAAAATCGTATGATACGCCTATATCAATATTGTCCGCCATTAGTTTGGTGGTAAATGGGTTACATAAATTGATTCCAATGCGCAGTCCTCTCTCTTTCCTTGCCTAAGGGCAGAACCATAATTTCTATTAGGTTATGTTATGATCTGAGGTCTTAGACAAGGAAAGAGAGAGGACGCGTAACCCGAGTCGTGAAACTGTTACCACTTGCCACATAGTCTATGTGGTCAGTGGCGTAACATAATGTTTACAATACATTTTTCCCACATAATAGGTAATAATTGTATGTTTCTTAGATACAAATAATAGGTTGGTATCAAAGGAAGGAAGTGAATAAAATTCAGCAAAGGTACATATAGGTACATTTAATAGGTATGATAAAACAAAAAAATCATATTTATATTATAAAATACTAACTATATTATATTAATCAAGGAGTATATAAATAACAAATAAAATTTACTAGTAATTATAAAAAATCTTTATTTGTTATGAAAATATTAACATAATTAATCTATAACTACCTTAATATTAAATAAATACTTAAATTAAAACTGTTTATTTGCTGATATTAATAGTGATGTTTGACTATAGAACATTTTTGTTCACCATTTAAACCATTAGACAAAAAATAGCCAAGTGAAGCTTCCATGTGTCATTAATTGCAACTATCATTAAAACAACAGCTTCTTTGGCTAATTTATTTGAATCAACCCCAAAATTGACTAACCGTGGAAACTTTTACCATTCCATACCAAGTGCTGCCGAATTGACATCTCATCAATGATAAGAGAACAAAGTAATGGTTTATTTGAATTTTCTATAAGTTTACTCAGAGTATTGAATTATTCAATTGTGAAACCAGGAGCTGCATAGTTTGCAGCCATTTCCCAATAGTGCTTCTATGGGGCAAACACGTTTAAAATACTTTCCTGATATACTTGTAAGCTTTGTAGGAGAGAAAAAATTTAAAGTCAATACAAATTTTCGTAATTCAGGTGGGTATTTTTTATTTTTAGACATTGCATTCTTTGTAACAATTGCTTATTTACACTACTCACATTTTCTAATAAAATGGCTTTTTAATTATCAATCAAGTTCTTATTTTTCAAATTGGTTATTAATTGTTTAAGGGAAACAACTTTTCTTTTTAGCCTGTTTATAGATTGTTTTAATACCCTAATTTTTCCAGTCTTCTCTTCTAATAGTTTCTAGAAGTAACTTCCATTTCAGTATTTTTAACCAGGACAGTCAGCTGTTGGTTTTAATGACTGTGTTGAGGAAGTAGAAGGACCAGGTTCTGTACTCTAAATATATTCGAATGGTGCTCTCTATTTGGCCTAGAAAAAACAATATTTTTATATAAATATTTCCAATTCACAAAAAATTTAAATTATGTTTTACTTAGAACTGCCAAGGTGTTTTATTGTTATTAGTTATGTAGTTACATACCTTCCTGGGTTGCAGGTATGTGGGCAACTGATGAATAATTATTGGAACAGCTTCATGGAGCAAATGTAGTCTTGAATTTACATCAGTTTTATAACATTCCTCAAAGTGTTTTGACCAAAGCCTATCATTTTTAGTTGGTTCCCAAATCCTTAATTTTGGTGTTACCTATCCATAATTTGCGTTTTTCTACATCTGAAGGAAGGCTGTAACAAAAAATAAAAAGTTCATAAAATACCTACATGTTTTTCTAGTGAAAATTCTCCTATTTTACAGTGAATAATTCTTTTGTCGTTTTGAGTCAGTCCTTTTTGAATTAATCTCCTATTGAAATGAATAGCTAAATTGCTTACCTACGCCATTGGTAAAATGGCTGTTTTGAAGCAAGAAAATATATTATTTATGCAGATTTAGAATGAATATTATTAAACCGCGTTATCCAAACACTATAATTAGATGAATTAAAGACTGAATAATTACATACTTAAATATAATTACTCAGAGATAACTCTTTTATCTTTTAAAATAGAAAAATCTACAAAGGTCATTGTATATACAATCGTTTGTTTACCTGTAAATTGAAATTCCTATCTCCTTTTCTCGCTGCGACTTCGGCATCCGTAAGCACAACAATTCACCATTATTCAGTTCAAAAATAATTCACAATCTCAATAATTTTCACTTAAAAATTCACAAATAAAGCACACGCTGTATTCGCTTTGTTTGCCACAGAAATAATGGCGGCTGCTAAAAATGTGTCACAGAACGCAAGCTCAAAATAAAGCGAAGTGCGGTATCCATATGCTTTCCTAATCTAAGTCTGAGGTTCTATGTTCTGTCATCGTCTTGGTTAATTTCAAAACTGTCTAATAAAATGCACACAATTACCAACTGTGACACAAAAAATAACTTGAGAATAAAGTGTGAAAAGAGATTTCATTTCCACACTCCTTCGAGTGTTACAATGAAGTCTATTGGAAACGCGAATTATAAAAAAGTACATCATCATGTAACAAATTTTGCTTTGTTTATATAAACATGTAGTATCACTGTTTTATTAATATAAAAAAAATCATATTCTACCAATAATTGCAAAAAATTAATTATGAAGTCTAGAGAAAAAAAATTGACGCAATACGCACAACTATTTATTATCAAGCATGACGTTTAGATTAATATTTAATGCGTTTATTTATTTATTTATTTATTTGTTCAGTATAAAGTTAGTATTTTACTTTAATTATCTACAAATTAACAAATTCAGGTATGTAAAAAATAAAGAATATATTTTGTAATTTATTCAGGTTGTTTATAGTTATAATGATTGTTTATGATTCGTATTACATACAAAATTTTTATCTGATGGCATTTATATCAATACATTTTCGAAAAATTAAAAACTGCATTTTCGACATGTCACAATGGCAACTATTTTTAAAGGAGTAATGCCGGTATTCATAGTCAACCCTCAACTTGAGCACTGAGGGAGACTTGGGTAAGGGTCACTTAGCACTCAACCTCTTACTTGTTTCATAAACGTCACTTAACCAGCCCTTAAGTGAGTAAACACGTTTTCGGGGTTTTTAATGCATTTGTGTTGGTTGTGCTGGCTTATCTTACCGTTCTATGGTTGTGAGCATGCGCCAAATAATAACATACTTTTTGATATCTTCATTATTGAATTTGTCGATTGCTATGGGTGTGTTCGGGGATCACGCTTTCGAGCTATGTAGCGCCAAGAGCCATATAACGCAAACGAGGAATAGTAGTAGATAGCGGCAAATGGCGCAAATAGCGTGCTCCCCGAACACACCCTATGTCTAATCAGATGTTGTAGTACAAGTGGCAGTAAAACATTGGTGACACAGTTTTTGCTAAATCTAAATCATCTTTGGAATTCTCGTTCCTCAAACGTTTCCAAAGGATTCTGCATGTCCCTAATATATTTTTTAGGCAAACGATTTACTTCTTCAAATTCCTCATCACTCTCAAAAAGTTCATCAAATTCTTCCATTTTCAAAAAAAATGTATGCAAACTGTCTATAAATATAATAACTATTCTTCCTTAATAAAAAACTACCTAAACATAAATAACTATTTCTTATTATATATGTAATACCTATTTACTACCATAAAAAATGTCAATAATGTAATATAATAACCTATACAGAGCATAAGATATGTCAAATCTGTCGAATATAAAACTCTCAAGGTGCCCTCAAGGGTAGTCACGTCTTCACTTGAGTTAAGGGTGACTTGAGGGACCCTTAGATCTTGAGGGTTGTTTATGAAACACCCAAGTGCCCTCAACCTACCCTTACCCTCACACTCATACTTAAGGGATGACTATGAATACGGCCATAAGTATTGTGTAGTTTCAAATATTAGTAGGTGAGTGAGCTGTGCTTTGCCAGTTCCTTGACAACGTCATCAGGTTGTAACGGCAATATTTATTTATCGCTGTCAAACTCAATAATTATTGTCAGGTAGAATTTAATATAATTTAAAAAATTAGTGATTCTGAAGCTGATAGTTTACCTTCTGATTTGGAAAAATCACGGAGTGTATATGAAATGGTGTTTAATCGGTACGAAGAATGGTGTTCTGCTAAAAAAATCAGGAATATCACTCATGAAAAAGTATTGTTGGCTTACTTTGAATGCTTATCTGAGGAAAGAAAACCAGGTAAAATTTCGGTATAGGGAAATAGCTCCGATTTTAATGATTTTTTTTTGGGCACTCCCTAAACATTCCTGAGTACTACTGTGAAGTTTTTTTTCCGGAAATGAAAACTAAAATTTTGAAAAAATTTTGAAATTTAAAAAAAAAATTTTTGCTCCAATTTGCACAGGTTAGGTTAGGTTAGGTTTCAACTTACATTTTATCGGGTTCTCCAAAAAAATGTTTGTGCAAATTGGAGCCAAAAAATTTTTTTGGAAAAAAATTTCAAAATTTTAGTTTTCATTTCCGGAAAAAAAAACTTCACAGTAGTGCTCAGGGATGTTTAGGGAGTGTCCAAAAAAAAATTCGTTAAAATCGGAGTTATTCCCCTATATCGAAATTTTTCCGAAAACCATCTTCTCTTTGGTCGTATTATTCGATGATAAGAAGTATTTTATCAACAAGAAAAAACGTTTTAACGGAAGCATCAGATGATACATACTTATTTAATAAAGTTGCCATGATAATTGGACTAAGTGGAGCATGCAGAAAAGAGGAATTGACAAATATGCTCGTTGAAAATGAAATAGATGAAGGATCCGTTTTTAGAATTACATTACCGAATACGAAAACAAAGGTAATGCGAGATTTTTCTCGCGGGGAATATCCCAGGATTGAATATGGTAGAACTTGTCAAACAATATGTGAAAATACGACCTTGCAACACAATCCATCTACGTTTTTTTGTCACTTATAGAAATAAGAAATGCACAAAACAACCCGTTGGAATACATACCTTTAGTAAAATGCCAAAAGTTATTGCCACTTTCTTGAATTTACCTCGCCCTGAAGAATATACCGGACATTGTTTTCGGCGATCGTCTGCTTCATTTTTGGCTGATTCTGGAGCTGATCTGTATACCGTGAAACGCCATGGCGGATGGAAAAGCAATACTGTCGCTGAAGGTTACATCGAAAATTCGAAAGAGCAAAAGAAAAAAATATCAGAAGCAATTTTTGGTGCCAACAACCAAACAGGATTACAAGTTTATCAACAATCATCAACTACTGATGTAAAAACTGTAGAATCCATTGGAATTAATATTACAAATTGTAGTAATTGTTCTTTTACCATTTATAATAAATAGTTTTGTATATAGTTATGCATTTTGAATAAACTTTTTTGATCAAGAATTATAGAATTATATATATATATATATAATATATAATATTAATAATATTATAATATATATACAGGGTGATTGATTAGTGTGAGGAAGCTCAGTAGATCTGTTATAGTAAAATTTACAAAAAAAAGTTATTAACAAAAGTTGTAGGCAGCTTTAAACTCCACATTTTAAAATTAGTTACAATCTTACAGGGTGTTCCATAAGATGGTGGCATACCAAGCTTATGTTTTTTTAAATGGAACACCCTGTATTTTATTTTAAATTTGAAATCTGCTTAACTTCCACATCACAACAATGTAAAGTTTTATTATGTTATACTGGGTATTTAAAAAGTTATAACCAATATTACCTGAAAATCGTATCAAGTTTAACCTCCTGTATAATTAAAAAGGAGTATAGGAACATTGATCTATTGCAACCATAGTTTTTTAATAATTGTTAAAAATTATAAAACATATTCGTTTTCATAATATTCGTTAAATCAAATACAGGGTAAGTCAAAATGCTAGTACATTATTTTCTTGGTAATTTTAAATGGAACACCCTGTATTTTATATCACTATCGAAAAGTACTAATATCATACTTCAAATTTTATGAAGTACTCCCTATACCTAAAGTTATCAGTTTTCTAGATATTTTTATTTTTCCATCAAAGTATTGATTTGGTAGATATTTTAACTTTTACCAATAATTATTGTGAGTTGGCCATGATTGGTTTGTCAGAAACTAACAATTTGACATTATTGTTTATTAATTTAGTAATAGCGTTACAGAAAAGAAAACAATTTATTTCAAATAAATTTTATATAAAATAACCGACTAAAAATTAAGAAAAAAAAATTAACAACAGAGAAAAATAAAAAACAACAGTAATTTTAACTTATCTTACTCAAGTAAGATGTTCAAAATGACCTCCTAAAACATTTATTCATGCTTGAAAGCGGTCATTGAAAGAGTTGCTTACATTATTAAGTATTTGTAAAGAAATATTTTGAAATGCAATTCGGATTCTATCTTTCATATCATCCCTTGTTGTTGGAGGTATTTTATACACTTTGTTCTTAACGTAAACCCAACAAAATGAGTCCATTTTATTGAAATCTGGTGACCTTGGGGGCCACCTGACCGGTCCATCCCTTCCGATCCATCTTTCTCCAAACTGATCATTAAGTTTACCACGTACTAATTCGTTGTGGTGCACAGGAGCACCGTCATGTAGAAACCACATTTGTTCACGAATATTAAGTGGAACCTCTTCTAATAATATCGGTAACTGATTTACGATAAAATCTAAATAAATCTCACTATTTTAAGTTATCTTCAAAAAAATATGGACCTATTACATAGTTACCGACGATACCTCCCCACACATTTAGAGACCATCTTGTTCGACTATGTGTTACTATGTGGTATGGATTACTTGTTGAATAGTAGTGAAAGTTATGCCTATTAACAGAACCGTTTCGATGGAATGTAGCTTCATCACCAAATAGGACATAATCAAAAAAATCTCTCTGCTCATTAATTTTTTCTAAAGCCCATTCACAAAACACTATTCGTTTCTGAAAATCATCATTGTTTAATTCTTGATGCTTTTGAATATGATAAGGGTGCATCTTGTTTTTAGATAGAATGTTTTGAACAGAGTAGTAACTAAGTTCTTGTTCATGGGAAATGCTCCTTATACTTGTGTGTGGGTTTTCTGTAACTGCCATCAACACACTCATTTCGTTTTCCTCTGTCACACTCGGTTTTGTTCGTTCATGTTTTTCATAATAGACTACCTAAGTCGTGACGTCACTGGGCGGAGTTTATTTTTCCAAACAAAACAAAAAATTTAAAGCCCATGCATTTAAACCACCTTTACTCTTTTTCTTTTCAATTTATTTCTTATTGTGAATTAAATAAGAGAGGTTGTAATTTGTTCTGTTGAGTGTGTGTGTATATTTATTGAAAACCTCAAGAATTTTTAAAGGTAGGTGTTTTTCTGTTGTTTTAACACTAAGAAGCCTTTTTAGGTTATATTATGGATTTGAATGGTTTTTAATAATAAAGATTTTAATTAAAACATTGAATTATGTATAAAATTATAATTTATTTCTAGAAAGAGCCCTTTTCGCAATAGTTATGTGTTTTGTACCTTACTGTAAGCATTACAGTGAGCAGAGAATATGCAAATACTTTGCTTTTCCATCCCATCCAAAAGAAAAATGGATCTCTTTGATAAGGTAGGTAACTAATATATAATATGATAATATTATAATATAAAATTTTAATAAAATGAAAAAATATTAATAGGAGACAAGATAGAGAGCCATCAAAATTCTCATTAGTTTGGAGTTGTCAAAAAAAATGCAGTCACAAAAAAATGGGCCAACTTTAAAACTAAATGGAGGTTAATCTTTGATTCCCCTGAAAAACGGTATGTAGTACATTTATATTTTTACAATAATATAAAGATATAGGTACTCTTTCTACCTTTGATAAGGTAGGTTTGTTTTACAAGTACTTTTTTTTGCAGTAAACGAAATCCACCGTTAGCTGATAATAATGGAACCAGCAGGACCTTCAACTTCAGTGCCAACTTTAATTTCAGAACCATCCACTTCTAAACACCCTCCTGCACATTATTTCTTAAAACAAGAACTGGAAGAAGTTACCAAAAAACTGAATAACTTATGCACCCATTTCAGTTTTGAACATATAAAAAATAATGATTCACACATACTTATGTATACTGGCATACACAGCAATGGTTTATACATGATTCTATTTGAATTAGTGGACAGTTTGAAAATAATTATGCTGGGTGGCAGGTAAAATTATTGCCAAAAATTGATAAAATACTAATGACGTTAATGAAATTATGTTTAAACTTGTCACATGAAGATCTAGCTATGCACTTTAATTGCAGTTCATAAAACATTTTTTGTTGTATTATTTTAAATTAATAAAACAGACCTTATGAAAAATATTATATTTTACAAATGTTATAAACAGTATAAATTTTAAACTGAAAAATTATAAAAATAATTGTATACATTGTCAGAACCAATATATTTATAATAAATAAAAAAATTTTTAATTTATATATACTACAAACTACCTATTATTTCTGTTACATACTAAATTTAACCATTTAATAGTTTTTGGAGGTAATGATTTACATAAAATGTTTCCAATAATAATACATATTCTTCCCAAGAAGCATCATAATCTACATCATTTTTAAAAGAATATGGGCACTTCACCTCAACAATGGCATCATCACCAACCAAGCCATCAGGACTTGCTCCTAATATTCCTGAATTTGTCAGCCAAATACCTGTTGGATTAACATCTAAATTGAAATTTTCTTTTAAATGTTTCAGAGCATGCTTCTCATGACTTCTTCCCCACTGAATAGTCTTAATGCCATCGAGAGAATGAGCACCTACAATAGCAAAATAAAAATTAATATAAAAGGATATTAATGTTTCATGATTGTTTTCAAAAGTTGTGAATGTAATTATGTAGCAAATGTATATACTCACCAATTAGAGTTTTATAAAGACTGTCTGGATACTTATTTCTTTTGCATGAAGAAATAACTACTCCAAAATTACTAGCAGTAAGTCTAATTTTTCTGATTAAAATCCAGTGTTCATTGGTAACTTGTGCTACTGTTAGAGCAGCAATATTTTTAATGTTTATTTAAGGCCAAATTGAATTCTGTAGATGAAATGATATCTTCAATAATGGGCAAATTATATTGAGTACCTTGATCTGCAGCATCAACTAGAGTATTACCAAATAAACTTAACTTGTTTTTAATGCAGTCATTTGCTCTTGACTTAAAGGCTCTTCAACAGCAGTATATGGTTTTTGAGGATATAATTCTTCTGTAGTTTTTACTGCTCAATATTTTTGTTTTGGCGCATTCCATGTACATTCTCTATCTGTTACTGAAATATTATAGTGTCCAAATAGAGCCAATGCAGCTATATGGTGACATTTTATTCCTCTAGGGCAAGCACAAGTTGTGGAAACAATATCACCCAATTTATTCAATGTAATCTGAAATAAGTTAATATTTAGTATATATTACCATCATATAAAAAAATCCAAACCTACCTCATCTTTTGAAGTGTTTTCTTTCATACTGGCATATATATCCCCTCTGATCATCATCAAACTGCATATTTTTTACATGGTTCGACTCCAATGAATTTTCACCTCTTTTAATTATTTTATTATCATTGTTTAAAAATTCATTAATATTTGAAAGCTTTAAAACATGTTTAAAAGCCATATTTTAATCACAAAATCTAAAAATATAAAAAATATTTCATAAATTAAACAAAACTTAAACTTAATTTTATGAAAATAGTATTAAAACTCCTACCTTTAAAAATTCTTAAAGTTTTCAATAAATATATACACACACACTCAACAGAACAAATTACAACCTCTCTTATTTAACTCACAATAAGAAATAAATTGAAAAGAAAATTGGTAAAGATGCTTTAAATGCCTGGGCTTTAAATTTTTTGTTTTGTTTGGAAAAATAAGCTCCACCCAGTGACGTCAGACTTAGGTAGTCTATTCACTGAACCAGTGCGGTTAAATCGATCTTTCAATTTTTCAAATGTATCTTGTCTAGGTTGCCGCCTATCTGGAAACCGTTCTTGATAAATTCTAGCGGAGAGTAATGAATTTTTATTGCATTCCCCCAAAATCCAGATCATATCTACCAATTCATTAGTAGTAAAATTCATTATTTCTAATTTAAATTAAATTGATATTGTTGCTAATAATAATTGTTGCTAATTTACGGTGTACCACAATACTGAATTAATAAACAATAATGTCAAACTGTCAGTTTCTGACAAACCAATCATGGCCAACTCACAATAATTATTGGTAAACGTTAAAATATCTACCAAATCAATACTTTGATGGAAAAATAAAAATATCTAGAAAACTGATAACTTTAGGTATAGGGAGTACTTCATAAAATTTGAAGTATGATGTTAGTACTTTTCGATAGTGATATAAAATACAGGGTGTTACATTTAAAATTACCAAGAAAATAATGTACTAGCATTTTGACTTACCCTGTATTTGATTTAACGAATATTATGAAAACGAATATGTTTTATAATTTTTAACAATTATTAAAAAACTATGGTTGCAATAGATCAATGTTCCTATACTCCTTTTTAATTATACAGGGGGATAAACTTGATACGATTTTCAGGTAATATTGGTTATAACTTTTTAAATACCCAGTATAACATAATAAAACTTTACATTGTTGTGATGTGGAAGTTAAGCAGATTTCAAATTTAAAATAAAATACAGGGTGTTCTATTTAAAAAAACATAAGTTTGGTATGCCACCATCTTATGGAACACCCTGTAAGATTGTAACTAATTTTAAAATGTGGAGTTTAAAGCTGCCTACAACTTTTGTTAATAACTTTTTTTTGTAAATTTTACTATAATAGATCTACTGAGCTTCCTCACACTAATCAATCACCCTGTATATATAGAATTATAGAATTTCATTATGGTACTTAGTCCCATAATGAGCTTCCTTATGTCATCAAAATTGAGTGACATAACGTTGTCATTATGACATGCCATCAGATAATAGTATATTAAACAACGCATTTCATATGGAATTCTGTTATGACACGAGTTCAAGCTTAAAAAACGAATCGCGAAGCGATGAGTTTTTCAAAGAACGAGTGTCACAACAGCCATATGAAATAAGTTGTTTATAATATTTTTTATATTTTGCCATTTTATCATTTTTTAAATTAATTTATTATTTTTATGTAATTACGAAAATTTTTATTTTAAAAAGTATGTCGGTAGCACTGTGTAATTTATAACATTTGACAGTTTTGACATTTAAATTATGAAATGTTAATAATTTAAAATATTTTAAAATGACTAACACACCAATAATAATATATTATATAAGTAAAAGATGATATTCATATTCACAAATACTTTTTTAAAGAATAATATAAAATTAATAAATTGCTATTAACCCACAAATGTCATTGTCAATAGTCTTGTCATTAGATACTTCACTCATGTCGCCAACCATTTAAAACAAAAATTTGCGTGCGTAAAAGTTACATTACGATACGCAAATGCGTTTTATAATGAAGATTTTTATAAGTGCAAAATATAAAAAATACGTTTATTTAATTACAGTTGATTATTGCATCACAAGTAGATCACACATGTCAACATACTCAATTAAATCCGATTGTTTGTTAATAAAATAATAATTACGTTAATTTTCTATTTTTTGTAATATTACATAAGACCGCCACCTCTCAAGTGCGACAACATAAGTACTTATACAACTTCATACAAGAGAATCCATGCAAAAAAAAACTAAATCTAATGTACATACAAGGAATTCAAACACTAGCAACAAATAACAAAAGATTATGTTTATTGAATGTGGTATATATTTATATATTTCCCAGACTATTACTATATTAAATTGGAACACTAACAACACACTTATAATCATGTATAATATTTTCCAAGTCACAGATCACACAATTTTGACTATTATAGGTTTATTACTGAAAAATTCAAAAATAAATAAATAAATAAAATATGTTGTAGTATAAGATATGCGGTTGACGTATGCAAGCATCGTCTTAAAATACTGTTGGATTTTACTTTTACATGTTTTATGAAATTTTCTATTTTAGCTGTTTTATATAGGTACTCTTGAAATGAACGAACCTGCATTTTAAAAATGTTGCTATGATACAATTTTGATGTTGTCAATTTTAATATGATTGATTAATAGAATTTTACAAAAAGGGTAAAAGTTCGGTATAGCGGTTTTCGCTATTATAAGAGATTTTGCAAAAATTCTTTTTCAGGGCGTTTCTATAGGTCGATTATGACACAAATCTGTGTGCGCGTTTTCAAAAATTCATTTCTATAATTTATTATTAATAAAAACATACTTACGGGACGGTGGAGCGAATAGGGGTGCTGGGTGGGGACGAAACAGTAGAAATCCTACATTAAACACCAAAAAACAGTATTTCAGAGTACACACCGCACTTTCTGTTCACAAAAATGTTCAAGAAATTGTTTAAAAAAATAAATATAAATAATAATTAACACAATAATACCGCCATGGCTGTCACGACTGTCACTGCATAAAAAAGAAGAGTGCAATAGAACTGTCAATGTGTTGCGATGTTGCCAAATAGAGTGAAAAAGTCTTAATAGCTGAAAAAAAAGAAACAGGACAAAATTGATATGAAAAATTAAGTTATTCCTTCTTCCTATTATAATTTGTAGAGAAAAAAGGAACATACCTAAACATAAAGAAGGAGGCATTTCTACAAAAAATACCACTGCTTCTCATGGAAATGGGGGATAAAGGCGGCATGAAAGAAGAAATAGATATTTTAGCAAGTGTATGATGCACGGCATCTACGAAGATTTAAATGGCAATCCCCGAAATAGGCTTAATTGTGTTAATTCTTCATAAGAAGTTTGGCAACGTTGCTTCTATCAAGCCTGTCATTTTAATAATGACGAACTTCATGTTATCAGCTGATCAAAATGAATGCGCCTATCGCCTATTTTATTTTCCTTCATCCTTCATTAATAATGGCGAACGAGATTTGTCATGTGTGGGATAGTTTTTCGAAAAATTTAATACTTTTCAAAATTAATTTACATTTTTCATGTGCCCCGAGTGCAGTGTATTAGTGTTTTCTTGTGTTTGACGTTGGATTTCTACTGTTTCGTCCCCACCCAGCACCCCTATTCGCTCCACCGTCCCGTAAGTATGTTTTTATTAATAATAAATTATAGAAATGAATTTTTGAAAACGCGCACACAGATTTGTGTCATAATCGACCTATAGAAACGCCCTGAAAAAGAATTTTTGAAAAATCTCTTATAATAGCGAAAACCGCTATACCGAACTTTTACCGGATCTTATACAGGGTGATTCATTACTAATTGGAAATAATTTAATACTTGAATCCTGACTTCAAATTATGAAGATTTAACCCCAAACACCTAAATAAAATGTAGCTGCTTACTTAAATAGATTTAAAATGTTTGATCGTGGAGAAAATATAGTTAAAAAATATAGGTACTATTCAGTGGCGCAGCCAGGTAAGGGGGCTAGGCCCTCCCCCCGAAATTTATAAAATTTTAAACATTGTAGAAATCATTCCATTCTTCATATGTATTACCAATTCAGGATTGTATTCAAAGTAAACTTGCTAATTTTGTGCACCTAATAAATGTTATGAAAGGATAAAAAATTGTATCGAGCTTTGAAACCTTTCTATGAACATTACTTATAATATTTATGGGTTTTTTCTGTTAAAATATTAGTATTTTTCAATAAGAAAGTGGTAGAGTATACATACAGTATGACAGAGCATCATCAATCGAATTATGACTCAAGGATCATTAACATATATAACTTTACATATTTCCTAAAGTTTTAATCAACAAAATAAAATGTCGTTGATTTTTTCATTTCGAGAGGAATTGGAAACTATAATAAAGTTATTTGTAACCTAAGATTTTGATGCTTAAATGAGTCCCAAACGCCTATTTCAAGGTATAATTTTCAAAAAATTTCCGTGGGTGGACCCCCTGGTACGTCCCGCCAAAGCCAATTCCTGGCTACGCCACTAGTAGAGGCAGTAGAAAATCTCATGGGCTATGAGTCACCTTTGCCTAGTCTACACGACTCGGTTTCTAATAAACCCTATTAACTATTGTGAAAACATCAGTAGATAATTTTAGTCTAAACTAAATTGCCAGTGATTGAACATCGTGTCGCATACGGAGTATTAGTACAGTCGAAGTTTTAGTATTTTAATAGTTTGTTTTTCTTTGTGGTTTTGTATTTGAACATTAGTATTTTGTTGGTTAGTTGTATTTTTAGTAAAAATAAATTTATATTTCTTATTAATTCCAATAACATTTCATAATTCATAGTAAATGTTATTCAAGTTATTATAATACACCTAATAGAAATGCAGGTACAAACAATCTTTTCGAACGTGACGATTTTATGATATATTTATCTACGATAATTATTGTTATTTTATATTTTTAACAATAATTTTACAAGGTAAAAAACAATTTCTGTTAAATTGTGTTTTTATCTCTCGCGACCCCAGAATTTTGCTACGCGTCCCCTAGTTTAAGAAGAGCTGCTGTAGTTTAATGCAGGTATTCTAAATTTTTTGGAAAGATGGAAGAAAACTGAAGATATTAGAAAAATTTTAACAAAGAAACATGACATCAAATCAAAACGGATTGAATACTTGAAAAAGTTAAAAAAAATATAAAGAAGAAGGACGAGCAATAATATATTGTGACGAAACATACATTCACGGCTCACATACTGTACCTAAAATGTGGGACGATGGGCAAAATATGTGTTTGAAATCACCAGTAGCCAAAGATAAAACATTGATTATTTTACATGCTGGAGGTTTTGTAGCTGATGCTTTGTTGATATTCAAATCAGGAGCTAAAATAGGCGATTATCACGACGAAATGAATACCAACAATTTTTGCAAATGGTTAAAGGAAAAGTTTTATCCTAACGTTCCAAAAAAATGTGTACTAGTATTAGATAATGCATCTTACCATAATACTTTCATTGAACCACTGCCCAATTTATCATGGAAGAAAGATGCGATGCAAAAGTGGCTAAGTGAAAGGAACATTTTTTATAATATGGCTGACACTAAACAGAATTGTACAATTTAATTCTAATGCACAAACTTCTAAATAAAAGATATATAATCGACGAAATATTAGCAGAAAATGACATGCTAACATTGCGTTTGCCACCTTACCATCCGGAACTGAATCCAATAGAAAAAATTTGGGCACTGGTAAAGAGTGTCGTAGCTGCCTGTAACGTCACTTTCAAGTTAGACGATGTGTGGAAGTTAACGGAAGAAAAATTTGCCAATGTAAAATTAGAACATTAGGAGAATATGTTGGTAAAGTTGAAAACGAATACATGGAAAGAGAGCATATTATGGATGATGTGCACAATTTAGTAATAAATATAGGAAACGAAAGTATAGCGAGAGCGAATCGGAATATGAAGATGATTTGGGTTGTTTATATTTATTTGTAATGTGCTTAAATAAATCTATTTATCTTGTTATGATTTTAACAATTTTTCCTTCTTGGGAAAGGAAGTTATGTATACTCTATGCTAAAGTTCAGTCGGGAGGGGTCATGGGTGGTATTTAATAAAATCTAAATAAATAAATACCGAATTAGTTAGTAACTACGGTTGCATTTATTCTGGTTGACAAACGGTTGGTACAATACCATTAACAAAGAAAAGAAGATTTATATAGATCGGTGATCCGTACTGACACTCTGACAGCGACTCTATCAAGTGTGCCCAACTTCAACTTAATATTTAATGTTTCCTAGTAAACAACGAATCATTATGAAAAGAAATAATTTAATATGGTCAATAATATTACATACTCCTATTATAAATTGTACTTATTACGGTAAGCTATCAACCCAAGAGTATATACTTTTGGTTTACAGGTCGCTATTGTAAGTCGAATTCTGAAGTTAATTTTATTGTAGGTATGCTAAAACTATTTTTATATATCTATATATACAACGAAAAAGGTTCCTAAACACTATGTACATACGCGCTGTGATTCAATCCAGATATGTTAATAGTTTATCTAGAGTCTATTTGTAACGATGAGCCCTCAACTCATATAAATAGATGGGTCCTACCTTAGTTGTGGCCTTCCAGGGACAAAGCAATCAGGCTCCAGAGTATGAACACAGCTCAGAGGTAGTAGTATATCTATGAGAGGTAGTTGACCAAACCTTCAGGGTAAGTAAGTATTACTTAGTCGATGAATATATCTAGCCAGAGTACTGGGTGGCAAGTAGAGGTCACTTGAAATCCCAAACACCTGTTCAGTTCACCCAGGGAACAGATAGAGAAGGGTTGCATACAGTACAGTATGGTAAATTAGAGGCCTAAAATAGAAATATGTATTGTTGCAGTATGTCTGATGTCTACCAATCTAAACCGCTATGTAAATTGGGTTGTGATTTTATTTGAGTACCTACCTGTTGATGATAGTTCGGCCTCGTAGAATTCACTATTGGCAAGATCCACAGCTGAATCCTTTTAAAGAGAAGACCAACTACAGGTCAATATATAGATTATGGATCTCACAATCCTATTAGCACAAATCCTCAAATTGAGATTTCTATAAGCACATGCTTCTAGTGTCAAGCTAATCAGGTTATCAGAAGTGACAGTATTGAGACACATTCACAGACAGGCATTTCCGGTAGTTCTCAGGTAAGACACCTTATATTTTCATTTACTTAATTATAGTCAATTTCACACATTGTTAATTTAATCTTGACCTTGAGAGAGAGGTTAGTGAACCGGCTAGGTCAAGGGTCAAGTTCATTGTTCTGTGGCAAGCTTTAATTAATGATTGACAAGCTTCAATCAATGATTGACAAGCTGTCCCCTATAACTGACAGGCTGTAAATATAACCAAGAATCGTTTTTAGTAAAATAAGAGTCTGGCAATTAGTAATATTCATCAGAGATTGGTTTCTTACTCAACTAATTGATATTATATTTTAGATAGGATGCCATGATACCTAAATAGAAGAAGGTAATCAAGAAAACCCAAACAACAGCTATGAGGAAATAGTGGTTGTTAGGAGTTTTACTTTAAAACCGTAACAATCTATATAATGTACAATTTTTATTAAATAAAAAATTGTATGATCAACCAACTTTGACTGGGCTATTGAATATAACGTGCAATTGAGTCAACGTTTTCAGATCGCATTTTATTCATTTTGACCATTGTTGCCATTAAGTTGGGCGCATACATTTTCAAGGCCACAGCCCATGAGATTTTCAACTGCCTCTACTATTCTATTTTTAAATTGTATAACCTGCAACACTGTTTAATAGAATTTTATCGTTATTTCATTAATATATAATATAAAAAAAATTAATTATTTTTCTATATCTCATCTTTATTATGCAGATGAATAAACCGTTTTTTACTAGATATCTAAGTAGATTAAACTGTTCGATAAAATAATTTTTATTATTTTAACCCGGATTTTAAAGAATTTTTAACTATTTGAGTTTTATTAATTTTTTTTTAAACTATTTAGAAAATTTGATAAAAAAATTAAAGCAACATAATTACCATGCACTAGTTTACTACGATATTAAACTCTTTAAATTTTAGTATACTTTACCTTTATTTACCCCGCACACTGTAATTTTTTAAAAATACTTATTATATGGGAACAAATTAAGAACGTATATTTTAAATTTTTATTACGATTTTAATACATAATTTTAAAATGCACATTACTTGTTTTAGACATATTTAAAGAGTTATTCTATATTTTGTTGATTAATATATTTTATGATAATGTATTAGGATAGAATAACTCAAGTTTACATTAACGGCGCAGATTTACTGTAGGTACAAATTTTTAAATGGTTTTTAAAACTAGTTAATTTTTACGATACAGTATTTAAATTTAATTTAACTACGATACTATTAGTTTATTATTTTAATTAAAACTAGTGGTCTAAATATTACAAAAATGTAGGTAATTCATTAGAATAATGCTTCCGATTTTAAATTAAAATCAAATTATGAATCAAAAGGTAAAGTATCTACCGTGTTTCTACAATTAAATATGTTATGACGCCGTATAAAACTGATTATAATAATTGATTTAAATCTAACTTCTTTATAGTATTATAAATAATATTGATTTTTATTGTGTGTTTTTAAAATATACGAGGTCTGGCTATTAAATAACAAGACTGCGCGCGCAGAAGGCGTCCTAGAGGGGCCTATGGTGAGAATTCTCTATCTCGTACGCGTGTTTTCGAAGATAATGTAACATGTCTATCGTCATGTCACCTTGCACTATTACCGACCGTAAACGATACCGCTATTATTACCGTTAAAACCGATCCCGACTCACTGTTAATGCTACTGTACACGAGACACCCCTTATAGACGCTAACTATTTATCTGTTTGAACGAGGCCAATCAAAGAACGCGTCCCTCGCTTGCAATTGAATAACGAACGCATTTCTTCTGACAAATGACACAAAACACAATTTCAGTCTTTAGCTAGACTATCTAATGAATCGCCAAGCAATTTTATATCCTTTTCAACTGATACTCTCGTCTGAAGAGTTTGAACAAACCCTCAAGTACTCATCTTGTGAAATTTCCCCTTTTGGTTGTTGAAAAATACAACCCTCTAAGTTGGAGTCGAGTTACCGTCAAGTTACCTCCAAGTTGGAGCCAAGTTATCGCTAAGTTGGAGTAAAGTTATTGCTAATTTAGAGCCCAGTTACCGCCTATGTGAAGACCGAGCAGCCAGAACCATTAAAGAATCTTTCATCTCTCCACGAAGAAGCTGAAGCCACCCTTCTAGACAGCACAGAAACCTAAAGTTAAGTCCACTTTTTACAACTCCAGTTCATTATCAGCAAGTACTTACAGTTTCAATAAATAATCAATAGTTTTAAAAACCGTTTCATTTATATACCTTAGACTATAAGTTTTAAGGGTGTAGCGTGGTCGGTCTTTATTTCAAGTAGCTTCTTTATTTGTTGTTTAATTAAAGTAATTACAAGATGTTTCTATCTTTCTCACCTTAGTTTTTGTGTAGTTTGTTTGCTTAATCGATAGCGTTCAAAAGATAGTGGCGCCCTTATTACTTATACATCCCAATCCTTTCTATAGTGAGCAATAACTTGGAGTCGAATCACCCCCTGGAGAGGGTCTCTTAGCCGGGATCTCTTTTGGAGACTTTTTTAGTTACAAATTGGCTCCCTGTCTTTTTGGGACTAATTTAGTTACTATGACCAACGTCCAGGTCGACCTGTCTCTGAGCATTCGGATGACTACTGAGACTGTAAACGCCGATAAAGAAACTGTCAGAAATTTTACATGACGAATTGAACCATCAGTTAGAAGAAGGAAATAAACGCCAAAACATGGCGAAATTAGTTATATCAGAAATTGAACTCTTGAAAGCAAGGCTCATCTATCAGCGCTAAGTAGGAAATAAACACCATGTAAATAACGGATATATTGAAGCGTGAAATATGCGACAGTTTTAAGAAGGAAATAAATCCGGGAAGTATTTCTTTCTTCAAACTTAAGGTTGGATTGCTTTGTCACGTGGATTTTTAGCGAGTTAACGGCGCATGCATCCTAATGATGATGCAATAATTCATTTCAGTTGCTATTGACATTCACATTGGTCTGGTTCTTGTTTTATTTATGAGTATTTATTAGTATTTGTATTAGAAAAATGTCTAGTAGTGACAGTAGCAGTAGTGAGGACAGTAACTCAAGTATTGCAAGCGATGTTGCGACGTCACGGAAGAGAAAATGGGGTGTAAGAAATAAACATTTATATAAATACGAGGTACAAAAATTAAATAGTTTGCACGGTGAAACCTATACGAGTTCAACTACGGGGCGTATTGTTCCGGCAAAATCAAATACAGATAGTGAAAAACGGTGCACACAAAAGTTTAGTCCAGAAGAAAAACAAATGATTCTCCAAAGTTTATAAGTGGACGCCCAAAAAATGAACAGGATACATTTCTCATGGGCCTCATAAACCGGTCCAAAGTTGTTCGAAGACGATCCAAAAAAGAAAATACCAAAAGGCGTGATAATACTTTTAGTTATTTTGTCCAAATAAATTCTACAAGAGTTGAAGTATGCAGGCAAGCTTTTTCGATCTTATATGCTATAAAAAACAAAGCAATTTTTCGACTGACATCTCTCATTGCCGAGGGAAAATTACCAGTAGACCACCGTGGTATTCATTTAAATCGTGGCAACGTTTTACCTAACGATTGACCAGCACATTCGATCATTTCCCTTAAAAGAATCACACTACAGCACCAGAATCATTCAATATTTGGATGCCAACCTTAATGTGAAAATAATACAAGAACTCTTTCGCAAAAAGCATCCGGAACACGCCAATAAAGTTAAATACGATTTTTTTAGAAAACATTACAATGATAACCATGGCTACAGATTTGGAAGACCACAGGTTGACGTTTGCTCAACTTGTGAAGAACTTGAAGCTAAAATAAAAAGTTCAACGTTTAATGAAAACGCCAAGCGTGTAGCAGTTGCAGAAAAAATGGTGCATCTGAGACGAGCTAAAAAGTTTTACCTGAAGCAGCAAGAAGTGTTAACATTATGTCAAGAAAAAGAATATGTCGGAGCTATTGTTTTCGACTACATGCAAAACCTTCCACTTCCAAAAAAAACAGTGCAGGAGATGTTCTATCTCAGGAAACTATGGCTTTACGTGCTTTGTGTCCACGATTTGAAAACAAACTGTGCAGACTTTTACACGTACCATAAAGGAGTATCGAAGAGAGGACCAGATGATGTCTGCAGTCTACTTTGGAAAACAATCCAACATATGGATCCCGCGATCAAAGAACTTCACATGTTGTGACGCTTGCGGAGGGCAGAACAGGAACAATACCCTAAGACGTTTCATGCTCATATTGGACGGTTTGATAAAATTTATCAGTACTTTACTGTGCGTGGACATTCCTTTTTACAGTGCGATCTAAATTTTGGAACAGCAAAAAGACTTATCAGGAGAAAAGATAGGATTTACGTACCATAGGAGTACAATCTAATGATCTCCACTGCTAAAACAAGAGGATTTTCAGTAACAACATTCACCTCAGATAATATATTTGACTTTAAAAATACATGGCAAAATTATTACAAAAAAACTTGTAAGTCGGTGGACAAAAGTTGTACATTTATGATTTCTAAATATAAATATTTAGAGGCTACGTAACTACTACCAGGGCATACACTGAAAAAATACCAATTAACCAGAAAAAGATGGAAGACGTTCGGAAAATCATTCAGTATATTCCAGAAGATAAAAAAAGAATTTTATGAAAATATCCTTACATGGCCAACTACTACTACTACCTCAGATGACACTATTGCGGAAGAAGGATAGTTTATTTAGATTTGTTCATTTTTTTGGTTATCTTAAATAAAAACACGTTTTTCATACATTTTTGTGTCTTTTTTTGTATACATCCAATAATTTTTTTATAAGTTGCAAGAAAGAAATAAATCCAAGAGTTTCTTATCATTATTTCTAGATAACGAAAATCAATGAATGGTTTCTTGCAGTATTAATTAACCCAAACAAACTGTACTTTAGAGTAGAGTTCATTATTAGACGAGTAAAAAATATAATTGAAGGAATAAACAGTTTTTATCGATTTCCCAAAAATCTATTTTTTGGATTCATTTCCTTCTTCTAACTGGTGGTTCAATTGAACATGAAGAAAGTCTGTGCGACGTTGGTCCCAAAACATTTGACCGCTAACCAAAAGCTCGTCCGTCAACAAAACTGCTCAAATTTTCTTCAGAGGTTAGATGAAGAGCCTGAATTGATGGAAAACATCATCACTTGCGATGAAACCTGGATATTCCAATACGATGTTGAAACCAAGCGGCAATCCATGCACTGGAAAACTCCTGCATCGCCGAGAATGAAAAAAGCAAGGATATCTGAATGGGTTCCAGAGGGTCAAACTGTAAACCAAACTTACTATTTGAAAGTTTTGGTAACACTGCGAGAGCGAGTTCGTAAGAAACGGCAGGAGTTGTGTAAAAACAAAGCGTGGATCTTGCACCAGGACAACGCACTTGCCCATAACCCGCTGTCTGTGAAGCGTTATTTAGCCGCTAGAGGTATTACAGTGCTCGAACACGCGCCGTAATCGCCTGATTTAGCACCCTGTGACTTTTTCCTGTTTCCGAAGATTAAATCTGTCTTAAAAGGAACCTGGTTCGAGTCGATGGAAGAGGTGAAGCGAAAATCGGTGGAGCTCCTAAATTCTCTTACAAAAGAAGACTTCCAGCATTACTTTTACCAATGGAAAAAAACGAATGGAACTTTGTGTGGCGAGGGAAGGGGAGTATTGAAGGGGAGCATTCGATTGTAGAATAATTTTTAAAATAAAACTCTTTTTTATAAGCAGTCTCGTTATTTAATAGCCAGACCTCGTATATTCGGGTCAAGAACATTTAGGAGATATACCCAGTGATAATATTGGGGCATCTGCTAATAATATTGTTATTTGGTTGTCTACGGTCATACCTAACATGAAAAACTATAGATTGTATTTTGAAAACTATCACACGTCATTAGAACTAATGGTATATCTTGCAATCGACGTAATAGAAAATGATCTGAAAAAGAAAGAACGTGGTACCTCGGATGAGTATGTGGCCACTATAGAGGATATTGAAATGTCATCCCTGATATGGAGAGATAACAAATTTGTGACACTCCTCTCAACATATGCTGGTAAATATCCTATAGTACGTTTGAAGAATAAGGTGGAGTAAATTCTCAGAATACTAATGTCCGAAACCTCAAAATACATAGACTTGCACAACTTTTAACTAAAACGTAGTCTTAAAAGAAAAGTTTACGTTAAATTTATTTGGATATTTAGAACAAAGAGATTAATCCAATGCAATACTGGTATAAAATGAAAAGATACATATAAAAAGAATAAAAATTCTATTAATTGTGAAACATACAGTTATTATAAAATAATAAAATAAAATAAATTATACTAAAACGTAAAATACATACACAAAAACGTTACACATTTCTATTAATAATTAATAAAATTTTTAATAATAATGGCAATAAGAATGAAAATTATATTAGCAATAAAAAAATAATAGTATGATAGGGGAATACTCAAAAATAATTATAGGTAAAACAATAATGAATCATATAATTTTAAAATACTAGTAATAAATGTAATATATAAATAGTGGTTCATAGGCTATGTAAAAAATAATAAACAATGAAGTTGACGTTAAGTAGTTAAAATGTAAAATAAACTTCTGAGCTATAGTTTAAAGTTATGCTTCCTCATATTCTGTTTCAGACGAATTGTCATCCGATCCGAGAGAAATTATGATAGGTTCTATACTGCTATCTATTATACGATCAAGCTCCCACATATTTTTCTCAATATCCATAACGTGATTAATACATTTTTGCCAATGTTCAGTCGTTACTTCGGATAATGATTTATGAAAAAGATTTTTATCATCTGAAAATTTAAAAGTTGTATTATTTCGAGAAACGTTACCTTTGACTTCGGCCCATACTAATTCTATCGGATTTAGCTCGCAATGATACGGTGGTAGGAGAAGTATTTCAATTCCTCGTTTTTTGGCTTTCTCCTCAATGATATATTTTCTTACTAAACTATCAAAACACCGTTAACTAAATACCTATTCATTTTGACAGTTTCTTTATTTCTTGTTATTTAATGGGTCATTATTATAACGACAAAAATAACCATAAATAAGGTTACTATTTATAAACAGATTTATATAAATATAAAATGCTTTGAAAATGGTTTATTTATAAATATCTAACAAACTGAAACAAATAACGTAATTCCCTTAAAGTACGTCTATGACCAGCTGAATAATCCCTAGCCTATTGTTATAACAAGAGATAACTAATTTTTACGATAGTCCGTATGATGTGGCAAATTTTCTATCTGAATAGTAGAACCCAATGCAGAATAAGCTAAAATATTGACGTTGTACGAAAAGCACACGTACTAAAATATGCATAACAAATTAGTTTTTTTTTCTGAGAATTTACTCCGGCTTATTTTTCAAACGTACTATATAAAAAGTGTTCAACGATATGACAAGAAGAAAGGGGCAAATGTGAATGTAGAATGCCCCTATGTCATTCAAGAATATAATCAACATATGGGTGGAGTGGATTTAATGGATAGTTTCGAAGGAATCTACAGGATCAAGTTAAAAAGTAGAAAAGGGTACCTTTTCAAAAAGTAATATTACCACAGTCGAAATTCAGAAGCCAAGTGGCAATTTTTCGTGTAGGGTTGTATTTAAAAGTCTGATCAAGTTGGACAGTGACCAATTCATGCAGAGAAAAAGGACCAAGTGTAAATTTCCAAGTTGCAGGGGGTATACTGACGTAATTTGTGAAAAGTGGGTTGTTGTTCTCTGTTTCACAAAAAAATAACTATTTCGGACAATTTCACCATTGACAAACTTTTATTAATTTGTGCACAATGTTGTATGTTTGCAAAAACCACATATATTGAACATATTAAATAAATATGCAGATAGATATTTTTCATTATTTTTCCCATGTTTCTTTAATAATTTTATAAAGAAAAATTTTTTATCGAAAATAAAAAATCATGCATTTAAGGGTTGAATAAAATGTACAGTTAGACATCTTTTTTTTATTTTATTTTGGAACTATCTACCAAAAACCACCTATAAGTTCTACAAAATTGAACTACCAGATTTAGATTTTGTTAGTATATTATATTATTAATAATCGTGGTTTTTGTGAATATACCTACTGTAGTTTATTTTATTTTAGGATTTAAAACACATTATGAGCTGCTTCAACATTTTAAAAGATAAAGGATAAAAGTATAAATCCTTATAATTATCCGTAAAGAAACACAATTATATCATCAGCAAAGATTGGAAATTGAAACCGTTTTTTATTTTTATGGTTATTTCGTGAAATATGTTTATGTTAAATACCGGATGTCCCAGAAGTTGACCCATTTTAACTGCAAATATATCGGAACTTAAAAACAATAGGGAGGTGCGGGTTTCGAGGAACAATTTCTATTTATATAAAGTTTTTTTCAGTATACATGTTTATATAGTAAAATCTTATAAGATAGGGTGTTAAAAAAAGGTTTTTTTTAAATGCAAATTTCGTCGATTTTTTTAATGGAACACCATATATATTTTTATTCTATTTGAAAGACGAACTCTTTCCCTTTGAAAAAATGTATAATTTGTTAAAGTTTTGAAGAAAAATGAGTTAGTTATTTGATTTTTTAGAATAGGCTGTTATGTAGGCATCTACGGGTTTCAATGTAATGTACAGTACCTGTTAACATTTTAAGCACCTGGTATCCTAAATATTAAATTCAATTAGTACCGCTAGCTCCATCTTTCCTAAAAAATTTTTAATAATAAAATAATGAATACGGTCTCTATAATTATAATTGGAAGTTCAAAGTAGCTACGCTACGAGGTGTACTAATGAGTTGGCATTATCGAGTTCAAGAGGTTTTAATAATTATTCCGTCTTATTTTCTTCTATTGGTTTACTGTCATATACAGTTGGAATATAATACAGTAAACTAAAAGCATCTCTGTAATTTGAAGATTCAGTAAATTAGAAGCATCTCTTTAATTTGAAGATTCAGTAAACTTGAACAGCTTGTAAACTTTAAGCTCTCGTATGCACATTTTTAACTGGATCATCTCTACAACTGGGGCAGATCATCCCTCCACTCGTGATCTTCCATAATCATTTGGAACCACCTAGACAGTGCCGTAGCGACCCCAAGGTGCTATACTATATTAACTATAGTTAACAGATAAGTTTATTGTGGTATATCAAGTTTACTGTTCCCATTTTTTTTTCTCTTTTATCTCCGTTTATATCTATCTATATCGTCAACTGTATTAGAATAAGTAGTTGTAAAGAACTGTTTGCGGATTATTTTTTTGTAACGTATTCTCAACTTCATTCATTTTAGCACCAGGGAAATCTATTTATCTTTTATCTGTTTGGACATTTTCATATCTTTTTGTTATCTTCATAGACAGTTTTTTCTGACATCTTTCTGTCATCTTATGAAACTTATTTAAATAACTCAGCTTAAAACAACTTTCTTCAGTAGTATCAAAAAAAAATAAAAAGATTTCAGTGGCGCCCTTATAATTTCTTAAAGAAACAAATATTGTACTATAGTCAGAGCTAATGAACTTACTCACCCCTAGCCGAGGTATTTAACTATCATAATTTTTGCTGTGATTTATAAATTTTGTTAATTTTTGAAACATCTTTTACAACTAATTAAGGACGAAATTAAGATTAATGGTTGTTTTATTGTAAATTAAATTTTTTCTTTTGGTATATTGTTATTTTTTCAAGAAAGTTAACTAAATATTTTTATAAATTCACTGTCAACATGTAAATTATATTACAAATTGGCGCCCAACGCCCAACCAATATTACAGTAAAAGTAGGCTTTGGAATTTTTATAGATTCAACAAACTGACACAAAGAACTGTCAAAGTAATTCATTGCGATTTGTTTTCAATAATGGTGCGATTTAGTTCACGTGAAAAATCAAAAACTGTGTTATTGTATGCTAAGTTATGAATCACTTGTTACTACCAAAAGAAGATTTCGTCAGGTAATTAGGAAACATCCAACTTCAAAAAACAGCATTAAAAAATGGTATAGTCTTTCCAATATTAATTGCTAAAATCCATTTAAAAGTGTCATACAGAGTGAGTTAGTTTACTAGGCTTCAAAGTAGAAAGAATTGCATGAAAACGACATATTTGTCCCGTTAAACATCCACTCTGTATCGTCGGAACACAGCTCTCTCTAGACTAGTAGTTGTACAGCGCGAAAACAAGTGGGGCACGCACTCGACTTGTTGACGGCTTTTATTGGTCCGCTGTATCCTGTTGCGTGCAGGGGTCTCGGGGTTATTTTTTTGGTGCAGTTTTTTGTAGCTAATAAAGTCGGTTTCTAACGCGGAGGCGGAGAGTCCAGATTTTTATTTGGGGCAGTTAACTATTAACTTTAGATATATCTTTGTTTCGGTAATTCATTTTTAATAATGGGTTTACCTATTGTAATTTTTGCCCATATTAATTGATAACCTTAAATTAGTTGCATATATTATGGCAGCGTTTTGGAGATCTTTTAAATCATAAAATGAAAATCCAGATAAAAATTTAAATTCAGAAGATATGATATCGCCAACAGGTTAGGTTAGTAGCGAATTTTGCAATAAAGATTTACACATTCAGTGTCTGAGGGTTGTTTTAAATATGTATCAGTGTTTGAAAAATGAAGATAATAAAAAATCAGATGCGGTAATAAAGCGAATTAATACGTTAACTAAAATTTCTATTTACTCCATTTCTCGGGTTATTAAGCGCGGTGACGTTATAGATCATTCGCAGGTGCGGGAAAACAAAATTTGCAAATATTGACGATGCTACAAAAGATGTTATAAAGCGAACGGTACCCTTTATTTACCCTTATTTTAGTTATACTATACTGTAATACCCGTCAGTTCAACCAATGGAGCTGCAATTTCCGTGATATTTGCGATGAACTTACGGTACCAATTGACTAATTCCAGGAATCCTCTTACTCCTTTGTCGTTCTTCGGCAGCGGATATGTCTTTACTGCCTCAATTGTCTCTGGATCTGGTGATATCCCTTCCTGCGTTTTTATGACCTAAATACTTTACTTTTTGTAGTATAAAGTTACACTTTTTCGGTTTTAATTTTATATTTGCCACACTTAATCTATGATATCGTCTAAGTATACCATGCAGCTGTTTGTAATATTTAATATTGGGGGTATATGGAATAAACTCTTTTCACACTAAAGACATTAAACTATATTTTCTATGAATTAATTAGAGTACAACACTTAATTGCTATAAATAAATTAAATTAATGCTGTATCAGCAACATAGTGAACTTGATCGTGAATATCATATATTGAACCTGTCGTCTATGTCTTGCTGTGTATTTATTTTCTATCTTTTGTTTATTCAACCTTAATTGCAGACACGATGTGACATTGAACGTGCCATACTATAAACTAACTACGATGGTCTAGGCCATCGATATACTTAATAAACAATTTAATTAAATATACGGGGTGTTCACATCACATGTTTCCTGTGAGTCCTGCTAGTGTTACATTAAAGAATCTTTGGAATGTCGCAGGGGCGTTGACAAGATCAAATGGCATTTTTTCATATTCAAAATGTCCATCGTATGTGCTAAATCCTGTTAATGGGATATCTTTTTCTTCCATGTTTTCCTGATGGTACGCCTTGCAGGAGATCCGTAATGTTTGGCAGCGGGTAGTATTCCTTTTTCGTTACCGCATTTAGTCCTCTATAATCTATGCTCATTCTAACTTTTTCCGTACCGTCTGGTCTTTTCTTCACTCCAGAACACTCGAACTATATCGCCGTTGATTCGATTGGTATCTAGCCTTTGGAACAGTCCAAATCGAATTGCCTCATCGTTCGTTTTTTGGTCCCCAGGAAAAAAAGTCTTTTCCCCCTAGTACCTCATGAAACTACCCTTTCTTCCTCACTCTGCTCACTAGACTCTTTTTTTTATTGGCTAGCAGCCCCGCTACAGGTACTGCTTGGATACGCCTCAATAGCTGAGCCAGCAAAATTTGACTTACAACATTGTTGCGTGCCTACGTGACTTTTTTTAACAAAATTGCAATTTCAGAAATTCTTTTCCAGTGTGGTGTTGTTATTTTCTTTTGTAATTTTTTGTGTAGACATTTCTATCTAATAAACAATTATCATTAAAATCCAAATAACTCACTTATTTTTCATCTAAACTTTAACAAATTATACATTTTCTCAAAGGGAAAGAGTTCTTTTAGATAGAATAAAAATATAAAAAAATCGACGATATTTGCATTTAAAAAACACTAATAAACATGTATACTGAATAAAACTTTATACAAAAACAAATTGTTGATACCTTCAATGACGTCATTCGCAAGTCAACAAGGCATTAGCGAAGCTATTGAATCCGCCCTTTGCGCATAATTTTCAATAGTGGATATATGAAAAAGACGCGATTAGGTATACTGCGCGCCACGCCACTTAGGCACTCTCTAGATACCTGATAAGAAAACTCTGAATAACAAGGTATCTCTTAAAATGATTTGCAATTGTTTTTCAAACCCCGATAAGAAAAACCACAACCGACACGTTAAAAGACATAAGGTGTATACAGATTATAACAGAAAGGTCGCAAGAGAAAGAATGCAGTAGTAAGAAGTCTCCAGAGGCTTTACAAGAAGTCGTCGTGTAAGGAATGTAAGCAGAGACTTTACTATGATTCATAACTAGAAAGGGAGATGTTGACTAAATTGTTATTATTCCCAACAAAAATAGGAAAATTTGCAGGAAAATTTTATTAACCGTAGGACCTATAATCATGTTATCATTTTCGAAAAATATAAAAAGACTAGGTTAAAGAGTGTTTTTTCTTAGTTATCTCACAAAGTTTAAACAAGTAAAAAGTACTTGCGATTTCTTAGTGTCTTGCATACCTTTACAAATTGGTGTAGCTTATGGAACGAAAACTTGAAAAAGAATTTGTTAAAACAGTGCGTCAAATAAAAAACGATACAAATTTCTATGTGGATAAAAAGGTGATTATAAATTATATAGATAATCTTAGTATTTGGGATACAGTTTTTAATAAACAAAGACAATTACCACAAGCGGTATATCCATTGAGACGAATTGAACCAACCAAGTATCTCACCTTGATTTACCGGTCAACTCAATTTACCTTATCTCAACCTTGATTTACCTTAATTTTTTTTACCTTGATTTACCTGTCAACTCAATTTACCGCGGGGCCCGTGCTGACAGGTAAATCAAGGTGAGATAAGGTAAATTGAGTTGACAGGTAAATCAAGGTAAGATACTTCTTTGCAACAGGTACAGTTCTTGGATTCTTAGCTAGAAGCTCTTTCTAGGTCTCTTCACAGAAGTGGATGGAAGCTTACCAATGTGTCACAGAAACCCGCCATTATACTACTACATAGTACTTACACGTGAATTTTTAAAAAGAATGATACTTTAAATTCTATAAATATTTTGACTAAGATTTGGGATTTGTGTGATATTAATAATAATTTACTTAGTAATGCACTTAAAGAATTGTACAAAAACAAATTGTTCCTCGAAAACCGCACCTCTCTATGGTTTTAAAGTTCCTATATATTTGCAGTTAAAATGCGACAGAAACTTTTGGGACACCCGGTAATACAATCATTAAAATTCACAGGGCTCGTTATTGTAAAATTGTTGAGTCATAGAAATCTCCTAAAATATTTTCATACGATCGAAAATTGCAAACCTTTGTATAAAATGTTAAAGCAATTCCAAATTTTTACTGCATTGCATCTTTATGTTACTCTCCATGATTCACTAATATGTTATTTAAAAAAAAAGAATAATTTAATGAAAAAAAAAACGTCACAATTACTTTAATAAGAAATGAAAAAAAAAAACGAAAACGAAAACAATTGGAAACCCTGATTAAAATTTAGTCCTTTATTTTAAAGGTCTGGAGTACGGAGAACCTTTATAACGAGACGTTTCGACGTGACGTGAAGATGAAGATGTACCTGGAGGTGATTTAGAATAAGATGAAGTCTTCCAAGATCGTGATGTTGGTTCTGTGCAAAAGATATTTTTTAATTAAATATATTAAACGACGGCACTGTTTTTTATTTTTATCATCATTATTATTATTATTTTATTAATACCAATAGTATACAGAGAAAGTCGAAATTGTGTTAATGATTATTCAACAGTGAAAATTAGAAAGAAATTTGTACTATAGTTTATTTGTTTGGAGTTGGTAGCTAATAAAAGTCATTAAATCGTAAAATGTTGTAAACAAGACCCTAAATCAGTAGCGCACGTACTTTCTTTCAATAACCATATCTTAATTTTCTTAGGTAAGGGATAAGTAGTCATAATACGATATTTACAATATTTTGTTTTCCGATTTTAACGAGAATAATTGTGGTCGTTAGGGGAGTTAAGGGATTAAGGTATAATAGGCGACTGGGCTGATATTGAATATTGGACTTTGAACTACATTCTCGTATTGTTACAGAACCTAATTAATTTTTGCATCCAATCAAAACTATTAAAATGCGATTTATGAGCCTATTCGTTGTTCGAAATCATGAAATTTCATAATCTATTTTAAACAATCCATGACAGGCGCTAATTTGTATTCATGATGACGTCACTTGTTAAGTGGTATCCTTATTGGTCTGTTCCATTTCCAATTGACATCCAATGTTGCCAAATCACCTATTAAAAACAAATTAACCGGAAATTGGTCTTCATAAAATGGTGATTCATCTCATCGCCCATATAGCACACGACGTACTGGGTACGTACATATTAGGTCCGATTTGGGTCTTTACGTCCCCGGACCAGAGGGGACGTTCTGAGTACGTACATATCTGGACTTACTTGGTACGTCCGGAAATGGACGTTTTCAGTACGTACATATTGGGTCCATTTCAGGTATTTAGTCTTAAAGCCAATTGGATATGTTCTGAGTACGTACATTTCTGGACGTACCTAGTACGTACATTTCTGGACGTATCCAGTGCGCACCTAAATAGACGTAGTTATTACAATGTTTTATTTTGTATTATATAGCAAAAATAACTTATTAAAAGGTAAAAATAAAAAAGCGTGACTATTAATTTAAAGTTTTTCGTTGCATAAAATAAATGTTGGTATTTTTAAAAGGTTACGTTTTCATAAACATAGAACTATAAACTCACAGAACACCAATATAAAAAAATTATTATGTGTCAAGGGAAAGGGGATTACTAAACATGTTTGTAAACACGTTTGTTACAGAAAAAGTGTAAATACTAAACAGTACAAAAGAAAAACCAATCCTAACCGTGTTAATCAGCAGACCTAACTGTTTAGCTCGAGAAAAAGCGCCTATAATGTTTTTAAATTACGCGCCAAAGTTTGGGTTGCTGTTTACTTGCGTTTTTGGTTTTGACAATATGTTATTCTAACCTATATTCTATGAGTGTGTTCGTGATATGTAAAAGGAAGAATATTTGCTTTGGCACTAAAATAATACAAACCTACACAGACAATACAGATTACCATACCATATTTGTGATTAATAGTGAACTGTTAATAGTGAACTGTTAATAGTGAAATTGTAGAAGGTAAGCTATCTTTTAATATTACAATGAATCGATTAAAAATAAGTAAACATCTAAAGTATGCCCGGCAAAGAGTTCCATTATTCGAGCGATTGCTAGCAGTTGATGGTTCACATAATAGTGACAGGGATAGTGTTGATGGATTTAATAGATAGTAAATAGATGCTATTTGATGAATTGATGCTGCTGATGAAGGAAAATCTTCTGGTTCATTCAGAGAGACAGAACTAGCTCTCAAATCATGGCTAAAGAGGGCGAAGGAAAGGTCCTGGAAACAAGCATTAAAGCTTTTATTTTATTTAAGATCCAGGAAATATTATTTAGGTATTTTTTATCAGAATTCTTTAATACCCTTGATTTTATGATTTTTATTTTATTTTATTATTACCTATTACCTAGTTTTATTTTAAATTTTATAAATCATTGTGAAATAAAAATTGTTATTAAAAATTGTTTTAATTAATTAAAATATTGAGATTATTTCCTGGATACGTCCCAGAACTGTCACCAGTTTGAGCCAAAAGTGTACGTACCAAGGACGTCCATTTGCGCGGAATCTGGACGTACCCGGTACTTCCATAGGACGTACACTGTCCCTAATCCGTACGTCCCCAGGACGATAAGACGAACGATACGTCTGTTTCGTACGTCCCCAGTACGTCCATAGGTCTTACATGTGCTATATGGGCAATAAACATAGGACACGTTCCTGATGATTATCTCAGAATTAGCAGCGTGAGAGAACCACGAAATTAATTTTTGACCCTCACTTACAACGTTCTCTAAATTGTCGTTAGAAATTTGGCAACATGTTATGTTATTCTCTTTCTTTCTTGGTCGAGAAATGTGCTGCCATGTTGTCACGTTAATAAAGCTAAATGTCCTCAAGTATGAATTACCACCTAATGCTTAATATAAAATATGGATTATTATGAGCACATCATCATTGTATCTGAGAGAATATATAACAGTTTAGTAGTTCACTTCATAATTAATGTTCAAAACATTAATATTTGAGAATCAATTGAGATTATTTCCCGAAACCTAATGAAATTTGCTGATTCATTTTTACAAGTGGCAACAGTGTTGTTCTCTTCCCCTTCTAATTAAATAGTGACGTCACTTGCTTTGTGCGGCAAATTTTCGACAGTTTGAATATTATTTTGATTTTATAGGTGATTAAAATAAAAAAAATATTAAATCGCCTAATGTTTATGTATATTATTAAAATATAAATTAAAAAAAAGTATTCCACTTGCCTATTGTATTGATAATAACTTTAAATCATTAGCACATCTATAATGAAAGTTCGTGATCTCAATCCAAAAATTATTGGACAGAAATAAAAAACCAGTAGGTATGTCCTAATATCTCTGTATACTTTTGATAAATACATATTTTTACGTAAATAAAACCCGGACAAACATTTAAATTAGATTAATGATTAAAGTTAAAAGATTTTTAAAATAATTACTTTTAAATTTGACATTCGTTATAAAATAAGTAATAAGATTTATTTTTAACGTCTTTTTAACCGAAATTTTTCACGAACTTTTTAAATTATTTACGTTTGTAACTTTTATAGAGTTATACAGTATGATGCAAATGTATGGAATAAATTCATTATTTCAGAAACAGACGACTTTTAAAAAAAATCTTAAAATAGGTCAATTTTAAATGTTTGAATGGCCATCAACTGCTATAGATGTGTTACGTCATTAGTGATGGCGTAAATACAAACGGAGGTCACGTGACAACTCATTTGAAAGGTCTCCTTATTGCCTTTGCAACAACATAATCATTTGAATATTTATTTCTACAGGGTTAACCAAAACTCTTGGTTTATTAATACAATTAACTTAGAATAAATGTTTATTTAAATACAATTAAATTACAAGAAATGTTCAAATTGCACACCTTCAGCAGAGAAAGGCAAGCAGTAAATTCTTTTCTAACGTTTTCGAGGACTTCAGGTGTTATTTGTGCACTTTCCGTTCGGATTCGCTCCATCAACTATTCTACATTATTCGGTCGATTTTGATATACTCTACTCTTTAAATATCCCTACAAAAAAAGTCTAATGGAGTCAAATCTGGAGACCTTGGTGGCCATTCGATAGGCCTCCTTCTACCTATCCACCTGCCTGGGAAAAAGTTTATTAAGGTAATTTCGTACCTCAACGCCATAGTGTGGGGGAGCCCCATCCTGTTGGTACCATAAATCATTTCTATTTGGAAATAGCTGATTCAGCTGTGGCAACAGATAATTTTGAAGAAATTCCAGATAACTAGCAGCAGTTAGGTTTTCCTCAAAAAAATATGGCCCTACAATTTGATTGGTTATAATGCCGGCCCCAACATTCACCTTCTCGGGATATTGTGTCCTATACTCTTCCATCCAATGTGGATTTTCACTTGCCCAATATCGACATGTCTGGCGATTTAGGTGACCGTTCAGCATAAAAGACGCTTCATCTGAAAAAAGTAACTTTTGTATGAAACCCGGATCTCTGTTACACTGTTCCATAACGATTTCGCAGAATTCAATTCTTCTATCAAAGTCATCTTCTAATAGCTCCTGGACCAGATGTACTTTGTATGGATGCCACTTCTCCTTTATTAGCATTCTTACAACAGTTGATTGGTGGACATTATTATCTAGTGCGACCTGCCTAGAACTGATATGAAGATTTTCTTGAAACGCCAGTACAACGTCCAGTTTTTTGGCTTCGGATATTGATGTTCTACCACTTTTGGGAAGATCTTTAACATGGCCCGTTTCTCTAAATTTTTTTTCAATTTTACTTACAGTTGGTTGAGTAATGGACTAGTTTAGTAGGATCATATTAATCAAAATGATAGCAATATATATTTAGGATAAGATACCTACTTACTTATATTGGTATTAATTTTGCAATTAATTTTTCTCATTACGTAAAATTTAGCAATAAATAATTAGTAAGTTTTAAACGTAGCGCCAACTAATAACCAATAATGAAGTGTGTTTAAAAGTCAACGTTGTCACATTTTAGCTACGTTCGTTTCAAGTATTCTCAAAGAACTGGCGGCACAAAACACCGTGTTCTGTGAATAACTGATTGTACCAGTTGACAAGATATATGACAGGAGAGAAAATCGTGTTTATCTGTAATAAACAAACAAGACCCCTATTCTTGACGGTGATAGAATAGAACAGCCAATAGAAAGTGGGCGTGGTTCTATTGAAAATGCCAAAACGGTATTCTTGAAATTCCTTCTCTCACTGTACGGATAGAAGGGTTGCTCCCCGAGAGAACAATTACTTCTATTGGTTATTTTTGAAGGAACCGCTATAACACCAAGAGAAGGTGTTAAGGATTTTTATTTTCGAACCAAAAATAGTATAGAAGTAATTTCTTTCATAAACCAAATACAACTAAACAACAAATTAAACTAACGAAAATGACAGAATATTTTGTTTAGTGTTTTACTCCTTATTTGATAAAGTGTCAATCAAAGAACAAAAATATCGATATGTTTATCTCTTTTTAATGACAACAAATAAGAGAGAGAGATAAGTTTCTCGGTTAATATTAAAGCATATCGACAACATCGCAAATTTTCTACCAATCTTATTGAAACACGTCACTTACCACTTATGACGTATGTAACCATTAAATTTAAATTTCAAAAGCCGATTATGACTAGAGGATTAATTTTATAAAAACTTTATTTGTACAGTTGAACCACTAAAAACCTATTTTATAAGATGCAAATATAAAAAAAATCACTAAACTAGTGCATTGGATCGCGATTGGGGTATTTAGCATAAAATAAATTACGAACTTCTGCTTGAGTCCTCACTCTATCTCCATAACCAATCATGGTTAAAATCTCGATTCGTTTTGTTTTTGTTAGTTTCATTTTTGTAAATGCTGTTATTAATGTCGGCAAAAAACTCAAAAGTAAAAATTTGACGTCTATTATTTGACAGATTCACAGATCATTGACGAATAAAGACGAGTCAATGACAATATTGATTTACTTATGGCCGTATTCATAGTCATCCCTTAAGTATGAGTGTGAGGGTAAGGGTAGGTTGAGGGCACTTGGGTGTTTCATAAACAACCCTCAAGATCTAAGGGTCCCTCAAGTCACCCTTAACTCAAGTGAAGACGTGACTACCCTTGAGGGCACCTTGAGAGTTTTATATTCGACAGATTTGACATAACTTATGCTCTGTATAGGTTATTATATTACATTATTGACATTTTTTATGGTAGTAAATAGGTATTACATATATAATAAGAAATAGTTATTTATGTTTAGGTAGTTTGTTATTAAGGAAGAATAGTTATTATATTTATAGACAGTTTGCATACATTTTTTTTTGAAAATGGAAGAATTTGATGAACTTTTTGAGAGTGATGAGGAATTTGAAGAAGTAAATCGTTTGCCTAAAAAATATACTAGGGACATGCAGATTCCTTTGGAAACGTTTGAGGAACGAGAATTCCAAAGATGATTTAGATTTAGCAAAAACTGTGTCACCAATGTTTTACTGCCACTTGTACTACAACATCTGATTAGACATAGGGTGTGTTCGGGGAGCACGCTATTTGCGCCATTTGCCGCTATCTACTACTATTCCTCGTTTGCGTTATATGGCTCTTGGCGCTACATAGCTCGAAAGCGTGATCCCCGAACACACCCATAGCAATCGACAAATTCAATAATGAAGATATCAAAAAGTATGTTATTATTTGGCGCATGCTCACAACCATAGAACGGTAAGATAAGCCAGCACAACCAACACAAATGCATTAAAAACCCCGAAAACGTGTTTACTCACTTAAGGGCTGGTTAAGTGACGTTTATGAAACAAGTAAGAGGTTGAGTGCTAAGTGACCCTTACCCAAGTCTCCCTCAGTGCTCAAGTTGAGGGTTGACTATGAATACCGGCATTACATATTTTTGTAAAAATAATTTCGAGTACTTTCTACAATAATTAATTTCAAATTATAATGTAGCATTGTTTTTATCAATGTATTTTTTTCGGAACCAACAATAAACACTATATTGTTTTATTCCCAGTGGCGGTCCCTGTTGTATTTTAGTTCAGTGAATGAATATTTATTGTAATTCCATGTTACTTAACAAAGTTCATAATTTTGGTTAACCCTGTAGAAATAAATATTTAAATTATTACATTGTTGCACAGGCGATAGGGAAACCTGTCGCGTGACCTCGGTTGGTATTTAAAAAAAAATCGTCGATGTCGTCATTACGCCATCACTAATGATGTAATGTCCAACACATCTATAGCAATTGATGGCCATTCAAAAATTAAAATTGACGTGTTTCAAGATTTTTTTAAAATCCGTCTGTTTCTGAAATAATGAATTTATTCCATACATTTGCATCATACTGTATATTAAATAACTGTTAAATATATACCCTTTTTAATAAAATTGTTTCACTTAATATTTTTCTTTGTCAAAGCACTGGAAAATCTTTTTCACATCTTAAAATAATGTAACATGTTTATTTACATTCCAAATTAAAAACAGTGTTCATTTCTCATTTTGAATTTTAAACAAATAAATTCAATCACAAAATATAAATAATGTTGTAACCTGGAAATATCGCACCTGTTAATCAATTGACTATTATCTGTCACCTGTATATTTACTGTCACCAAAAATAGAATAAACTAGGTACTTACCCAAATTAGAACCGCTGCCTTTATAATAATCAGTTTCGTAGTCATCATAATAACCGGAAGTGTACGGTGCTCTGGAACTAGAAAAACTACTGTAAACAGGCGAAGTCGATCCATAATCGTCTTCGTATCCGTAGCTCTCTTCCATAGCAACACGGGCACGATCCAAAATCGACATAATTTTAGTTTTAGCAGGCATTACCCTTGGGGTAACCACTGGTACTCTTGTAGCTGTTCGCATTACTGGAGGAGGTGGAGGTCTCGGTATAGATGCTGAAATAATAAAACCAAACACTCATTCAATAATAAATTGAGTGGCAGTCGTTAGGTATAGTCTATATAGAAAAGACAAGGAGTAATAAATCATTCATTTAAATAGATTTCATAGACGTATCAAAATATATTTTAAGAGGGTATACCGTAAGGTACATTTTGTATTGAACGAATGAGTTGCAGTTATGCTAAAGAATATACGATTTAGGTCAGAGGTGACGGGATGTACTAATTTTAATAAAAAAAAATGATAGAGGTAAATAAATTTTAGTAAGTTGGATAAAGAAAGGCAACACAGTTTATTCATAATAGAAAACAAACCAATCTGTAACAATAATTATTTTATATAATTTTGTTCTTTTTGTAAGAAGATTAATTCAAACTTTGAATATTGTCACAAATAAATTACAATGAAATATATTTTTAAAAAATTAATTCAAGATAGCAAGATATCGTTACAATTTTTATTAAATTCACAGAAGCAAAATGAATATTTTTTTATTTGTATTACTCCTATATGTAGTGTTTGGGGAATTTTTCTCAAAATTTTAAATGGCAAGTGGCCTACTGTAATCGGCTTAATACGATTACACCTATTTTTTACAGATTATTCGATTATTAAGAGGGATTTTCCAAACAACCCAGTTTTCTTAGAAACATTATCGGGAATATTATTTTAGAAGAAAGTAGGTACATTAAATCAGTACTTAGTATTAGTTCTTTGAGTAAAGTTGTATGGTTTTCATAATATTGTAAACAGTTGGAATATATTTAAAACATTTGTTGAATGTTAATTGTGCAAGTACCAAACAATGTCGATAAGCCAAGGACCTTCTAAACGACCAAAAACAGGTTCATTATCTTTAAATGAAAAAACTCTGATATTGAATTGTTATATATCATTGAAAAACAAGGATCCAAGTGCAAGTGTTGATGATATTGTGGAATTAACAGCTGCTATGTTGTGTGTTGCTAAATGAACAATTTATAGATTACTAAAAGAAAATAAGAATGTAACTCTTCAACCCCCTAAAACTCCTTCAGGCCGAAAACCAATTGAGATCGATGAGTCATTAAAACAAAGTCTAGGGCGTAAAGTCCATGGATTCTACTTACGAAAGGAAATTCCAATACTTGACAAAATTATGACATCGGTGCAAGAAGATACGGACTATACAAAATTCTCCAGAATGACATTATGCAAACTTTTGAAAGATGTGGGTTTCAGATATACAAAACATAATAGAAAATCTCTCTTGATAGATAAACCGGAAATAGTTTTTTGGAGAAGAGACTATTTAAGAAGCATTCGACATGCCAGAGAACAAAATTTGAAAATCTTCTACTTAGACCAAACATGGATAAATGCTGGATATACAGTTTCCAAATATTGGCAAGATGAAAACATTAAAAGCGGAAGGCAGGCATTTGTGGAAGGTTTGTCGTTAGGTTTGCAGCCACCATCTGGAAAAGGAAAAAGACTTATCATTGTCCATGTTGGAAGTTCTGAAGGTTTTGTTGATGGTGGATTATTAACTTTTATTTCAAAACGCACGGAGGGCTATCACGAAGATATGAATGGGGATGTCTTCGAGGAATGGTTTGTTCAAATGTTGGATCTGATTCCAAAAGGGGCTGTTATTGATATGGACAACGCAAGTTACCATTCACGTTACGAGAAGCATTGTCCACAAGTCGTTGGCGTAAAGCAGAGCTTTTGGAGTGGCTTATTTCGAAAAATATTAAGTTTCCAAAAGATCCACTAAGGAAAGAATTTTACAGAATTGCAAAAGTGAACAAGAATAAATACAAAACATACATTGTAGAAGAAATGGCTTCTTCTCGTGGTATATCTGTTCTTCGACTTCCCCCTTATCATTGTGAACTTAATCCCATAGAATTAATATGGGCTAAGGTAAAGGGGGAAGTTGGAAAAAAAAATACTACTTTTAAAATAAACGATGTTGTGAAATTGTTTGAGAGTGCTGTAAGTCATGTTAGTAAGGAAAATTGGACAAACTGTATCGAGCATGTTATCAAAGTAGAGGCAAATATGTGGAAAATTGACAATATTTGTGCCGATTTAATCGGATATAGAATAAAATGTAAGTAATAAATGTATTCCAATTAATTATGTCTTTTCATTTTTTATTATATTATAATTTAAAACGTATTTTTTCCCAAAATACACACCACTGCATTGCGTTGTTGCTTAGCTGCTAATCCTTTAACAATGAAGAAGCCCTAAACTTTGCTACAACTGAAACAAATACGGGGTCGATCTACCTGGTTTTTAGATTTACGGAAGAAATGTAATTTAAATTAGAGATTTATCAAAAATTTCATGGTGCTCCCTGTAAAGGTTTTGCATACTTAATTAGGGTTTATTACTCCTCTTATTTTTTGTACATACTATGGTATTACCGCAAAACACTGACCTATACAGAAGGGGATCTCGGGTAGGTTACGGTAACCGATTTTTCAAGCGATTCGTCACGTAATAGTCAAGTCGTGTTACCTGATTGAAAAAATAAATGTTTTCTTACAGCAAACGAATGGCACAATTTAGTCAAAGATATCATAATTAAATAAAAAAAATATTCCGAACCAAAATAGTTTATTAGGGGTTTTTAGGGGGTGGAAATGGTTTTTTGCGATTTGTGACTAAAGAATGAATCCTATTGAAAAAAGTCAAATGAACTAGTTGTTGGAAATAAAAAAATCTACAACTTATGTAATAATCATTTTTGCCCTAACCTCAAAAATTTCCAAAAAAAAATTAACTTTTTTCTTTTACAAAAATGGTTCGATTAAGCTGAAAGTTTGATCAAATATACTTTGTGCTATTAAAAAAATACTGTATTTGAAGACTCAATCAAAGTAAACAGTTTAATAGTGGAGAACTTCCAAGATTTATTTGTTCATTAGCTACTAGCTACTTTAAACTGATGATCTGCTAGATGTCTTTTAATTTCAAGTTCTTCTAGAAAATCTAAATTTTGTTTTTTATCACAAATGTGTAGTATATGAATGTCATTGGTGTGCATAAGTGAGTTTGGATGTTCCAGTAGGTGCTTTGCATAGTTCGACTTATCTGGTTGTTGTAATCTATATGCTCTTAAGTGTTCATTAAATCTTACTTCAAAATTTCTTTGTGTTTGACCTAAAACAAAATTTAGATTTTCTAGAAGAACTTGAAATTAAAAGACATCTAGCAGATCAACAGTTTAAAGTAGTTAATAAACAAATAAATCTTGGAAGTTCTCCACTATTAAACTGTTTACTTTGATTGAGTCTTCATTTTATACATAGATAAGACATTATTGTAACATAAATATATTAAGTTATTGTAAAGATCAGCATGATATAGTTTTTTCCTGGTTTTTCTATATCATTGCACAGTTATACTGATCTTAGAGGAAAATACATCCAGGATAATCCCTTAGGTCTGTTATGTCATATTACTTCCTTACTTGGTCTAGCCTTAACTCCTTATCAACATCAAGTACAAACAAACAAAATGTAATTCCAATATGTCAATCTGACGATGCCAGTTATTAACGAAACAGCTGTAATTGAATTTTAAAGCGAATTTTTCGAATAAATAGTGGAAGTTTAGTTTAACTGTTCAGTTATTTATTGTTCTTAAAAAGAAAAACGATGTAACGTTACATGATTTACGATATCAAAGTTATAAAACAGCCACAATAAAATAAAATTTCAAATTAGAAAAATTGCCACCAACAGCTGGAGCAACAGAAGAGCATTGTTAGTTATAGAGTTTATTACCAGCTCCAAATATGGCTAGGTAATGAACTCACTGCAACGGATTATTATTTACATGGAAAAATTGTTATTGTTTATTTAAATTACAATTTTTTTCCAGTGCCATTTGTAAGCATTAAGCAAAATAATAATGAATCATGCATATTTAACAATTACGTGGACATTTTTAAATAAATCAAAAAACAGAATTCAAGTCCTAGTAATTTATTTTATTTGTATTTTTCATCATATATTTTTTCGATTTTTTAGTGAACTTAAAAATATAACAACCAAAAAAAATCTTTTCCAATTTATAATTACTTTTTCAATTAAATGTTGAAAATCATGTTTAAATGATTTCAAACCTTGCTCTTTTGGTGGAGTTTGATGATTCTTCTTCATCAAATTCAATTTCAGGTGAAGCGACAGTTTCTTCATCAATTTCTTCATCTTCATTATCTTTAAGAGCAGGGTGACGTTCTTCTACTTCTTCCGAGTCGTAATCGTCGATTATAACTGGCTGAACTTCTAAATTAGTACAGTGGCCCAACTCGTTACAATTATAACATAAATCTGTGCATAGTAGCCCATGTTTCCTACAACCACACTTGGCAGAAAGGCAGCCTTTCTCAGCAGCTGCAACATTATCCAATATTAATTTTTCAGTGGTCATACATGGCTTCATAATATCGTCGGATATTTTCCAACCCCAATCCGTTGCAGTGAATTCATTACCTAGTCATGTTTGGAGCTGGTAATAAAGTCTGTAACAATGCTGTTCTGCTGCTCCAGCTGTTGGTGGCAATTTTTCTAATTTGAAATTTGTTTTTATTGTGGTAAGTTATATTATAACTTTGATATCGTAAATCATGTAACGTTACATCGTTTTTCTTTTTGTTATACAGTGATGCTATAATACAAAGTATAATGAAAAATGTCAATAATTTGTTTATTTTCAATTTTTCTTAAATTTTTTTAATTAAACTGCATATTTTTTTTCATTTCTTCAAAATAGACAAAAAAACGAAAAAAATGAGGCGCCAGAGAACCTTTTCTGATAAAAAAAAAATTTTTTTAAATGGTGATTGAAAATTATCAATTTTTTTTTAAGTGAGATTTTATTATAACGTCTGAATATATCTTAATGAAAAAAATACAGTAGTTTTAGAATAACACAAAGTATATTTGATCAAACTTTCAGCTCAATCGACAATTTTTGTAAAAGAAAAAAATTAAAAACCAAAAAAACGGTTTTTTTTGGATATTTTTCGGAAATTTTTGAGGTTACGGCAAAAATAATTATTACATAAGTTGTAGATTTTTTAATTTCTAACAACTTTTTTATTTGACTTTTTTCAATAGCGTGCATTCTTTAGTCACAAATCGCAAAAAACCATTTCCACCCCTAAAAACCACCCCTCCTATACCCCCTAATAAACGATTTTGGTTCGGAATGTTTTTTTTATTTAGTTATGATGTGTTTGACTAAATTGTGCCATTAAGTTTGCTGTAAGGAAAACATTTACTTATTTGACCATTTTGAACTGCTATTTCTCCTGGACTATAAATGGTGACTGACAGTTTGTTTGTAAACATTAATTCTTGTTTGAAAGTGATTTGATTGACTTCTAGAAGTGGAACTAACTGATCTTTTTTGAATTATTAGTCCAAAACAGGCAAAGGAATTTTCTTTCTTGTTTTCCGAACAACAGGCAGTAAGTTTAATGTTCTAAAATTGTTTTATTCTTCATTAATAAATCTAAAATAAGACCTAAACTTTGTATTCTTATTTTTTCTTAGAGCAAAAGAAAAATAATACAATTTATTTTTATTATTGGATACGATAGAGAAGATTTACATGGTAAATCTTATGAATCACTCTCTACATACTGCAAGCTTTATAAAACGCACTTTTGATAAGCACTGCTTTGTAGGAAAGGCAAAAAACGAAAACATTTCTTATTTTAAATGAGAGTGATATTATAACCTAAAATGGATGTGCCTTACAAAGAGATAGTATGGGACCATAGCAACCAGACAAAGATAGATAGAGAACAGTGGCAAAAGGAGCGCGAAAGCATTGTGAGTAGTGGGCTTATTTGTGCTTTTTAAATTTTTAACGTGCTATTCCGTAAATATTACTCAATATTTTCACATCGCGAATACATAGACTTATTAATTATATACGTGTGTATTGAATTAAAAAAGAAAAAATGGTGAAATCATGTTCAGCTTACAACTGCACGACTAGATTTACTAAGGGAACTGATATAAAGTTTCACCAGTAAGTACATAACTGTTTGTAAAATTTTAGAATATATTTTGAAATTGTATTATTTTGATGCCTTATCAAAAATATGTCACCATTTTTAGTTTTCCTAAAGATCCGAATCATCGCAAAAAGTGGATTTTGGCTTTACGAAGAAAAAACTTTAAAGCAAGCGATTCAGCTGTTCTTTGTAGTAAACATTTTCTTCAAAGTGATTACTACCAAACTGTTATAGAAAGCTTTCGATTGAAAAAAGACGCTGTTCCAACTATTTTTGATTTTCCCGTTCATTTAAAGAAAAAGGAAAGAACGCGAAGGCCTTTAAGAAGTGTAACCACTAGTGTAAATGGTGGGTAATAGGTGCCTTTTTTTATTTCATTTTCAAATAATTTCTTTCTACTTTTTACATTAGTAGAAGTCTGCCCTAGTTGTAGAGTTATACAGGAAATACCTGCTGAGCCTTCAACTTCGGTTGTATCTGTACCTGATAATATTACATATACAAATGTTGCGTTAGTCATAAATTTAATTATATACAATTACAAACAAAAGTAAAATGTGCCTACTAAAAATTATCAACTCTCCCCAATTTTTCATGTTTCTTACTTATCCTATAATGTCTGCTTAAGTGCTGATGTTCCAAGATTTATGGTTTTTCTCCTGATGATTCTTGGTAAGTTTGAAGAGGTCTGTAATTTTTAAATTTGATATTTAATAATTAATTTTTTTTTATATTTTGCATTGCTTTGTTTCGTCAAGTTAGAATGTTTATAGTGTTCACTTTTTTGATCAGTATTTTGTTACTTTACTTCCCTCAATATTATATATTTCTTCATTTTTCTTAAGTACTTTACTCTTCTCTTGTGTTTTGATGTATCAATTAGTAATAATGTTGATTTATCATTACAATATATTGTATTTTCTTATGATTTGCTTTGTATAATTAAATTTTTTTTTAAAAAGCCATTAGAGAACTTAAACAATATTATCATTTTGGCTGCATGTTTTATATTTCTATGCGGTGATCTCTTTGGAGATTTTCATATGTATTAACATAATTTAATGTTGTCTATTTTATGAGTTGTAAGTTGATAATTCACCTACAACTATTTTACTGTAGTCTTGATTTTTGTTTCCATCACATTAACTCTTACTACTGTCTTCCTTTCAAAATTGACATTGTATTGTATTTTTAGCCTGATGATGGTCCTGTGGACCGAAACTAGTTGCAAGTAACTTTCATTATTAAATTAAAATTGTGGGATCGACTTTATGTTTTTTTTTGAACCCTTAATTTTTTATAATTTAATTGTGGAATTTCTACATTTATTTATGTTAAGAAAATGCAAAAATAAATATTTACGCTTGGAAAAGTTATTTTAATTCATTTCCAAACCAAACTTCCTAATAACTTTATAGTAGACAAAATTAATTTGAATTTTGTATTTATTTTACAATGCCAGCTCCCGTATTTTGCCACCGTTCTATCTCCATCTCTCTCGCACTGCTAGTGCGACACATGGTAGTATACGCTGTGTATTGACAGGGCACATCCATTTTAGGTTATAATATCTATGGTGTAAACCTAATTTGAAGAATTAGGTTTTATTTACTTTTGTATACTTATTACTCGGTTTTTTTATATCTATAAATATATTTCAATAAATAAATACTTTTCTTTTATCATTTTAAGATTCCAGAATTCAATAGGAAATGCGTTTATATTTTCAATGATTTTTAAATCATAAATAGTGTAGTTTAGGAAGAACAAATTAACATGTAATAAGTGAACATCCACACATTCAAATCCTCCTTAGGTATATTTTTTTACTTTAAAAGTGAAACATCCCAAAGATAAATTGTCAGAAAAATAAAATTTTGAATTTTAACAAAATTGGACATAAAACACATAGTTAGAGAATAAGATTAATATTTTTAAGTTTATAATATATTTATCCAAAAAAATCCAATTTTTAATAATTTTTTTAGTATTTTGCTCACAAAAAATTACTATGATATTTTCTTTCCAAACAATCTTTGTGTAAGTAAAAATACTTTTTTATCAGTGTATATTACTGTAAATAGTTTTCAAGGTCAAATATTTCGGTCACCATGTAAAGGGTAGATGTAAGAATAACCAACTTGTATAGGAATGGACTGGGAAAGTAGCACACACACACTCTAACCAAACCCGTCCCTTCCAGAATGCATCCCTCTAGGAGCGGTGCATTCCGGGAAGAACTTCCTCCACCCCCCATCACTTCCGATGGGGGCCACAGTCCTCGGGCTTATGCTTTTCCTTCCACTATTTTGGTTCAGAGATGGTTTCCAGGTATCTTCTGTTTGGTCCGGGATGGTGCTTGGCACCTTTATCCTCCTGTCTTCTTTTTAGACGTTCAAGAGTGTGTGCTATTCGCTGCCTCTAAAAAGTTAGCCATTACTCGACGAACTGCGGCTAAAGGTAACCTTAGACAGTGGATCCACTTGTTAAAGCTGTCCCTACTCAAGAATCTGCGCATCTCCCTAAGGATGGGCAGAGTCTGTTATAGGTGGTTCCTCTTCTGTCTGCTTCTTGACAGATGTTGTTTCTTCTTAGTTGTCCAGCTGTTTCCTTGGTCTAGGATGTCAGCTGTAGTCCTCTACTGTGTAGTTTGTTAATTCACTAAATGTTGTGTTCGGGTGTGTCCTGAGTTCTTCAAATCCTCTTCTGGCTCTGGCTTTTACTACCGGTGGTTTGAGTTTTCGTTTTGTGAAAAAATATGGCACCTAGTGGCTGTTGAGTATTTCGGTGATTTCTTGAAAAATATTAAACAAAGTTTGGTGATTTCCAATAGGTTTGATTTATATTAAAATCATTCTAGGACGGTTCACATAAACAACCATTAAATATGTCAAAAGAACGTGCAGAGCACAGAATAAAAATCCAAAATATAAATTCTGTAGTTCCGTCATTTCCATTTTTTTTTGTACATTTTGCAGTTGTTGTGTATAATTCTAACCTCAAATTGGATATATTATTTTTTATTACCTAAATGAAAGAATTGTCGTCATTAAAGAGTAAAACTAAAAAAGTTTTCTCTATAATTTATGAATAGTTTTTCTTTGGAGCATAGTATATAGTAGGGATAAAATAATTAAGGTTACCTTTTTATAAACATAGATCTGTTAACCCATAGAACACTAATATTTTGAACACGTAAACGTAAAAATATCTGATTTCTTTTATATAGGTACCTATCTATTAATCGCAGCTAAAATTCCGTTATATTTAGTGTTATTCTAGCGATTTTGAAGTTACAACAACAACAATAACAAATAAAGCAAGAAATTTTGGTGGAGATTTGATAATATTCTACGAGGGTTAGAGAATAAAGTAGATGAGCCCAGATTAGGATTTAAGATCCTCTACAGAGCTGGGATGGCGTTGTTTTTGTGTGGAAGTCGTATTGTCCTGGGTGAATTTTGTTTGAGGTTGGGAGATAATGGCTTGGTGTGGCTGAAGAGTGCCAGTTGGGGGTAGCGTGGCTTGAAGAATTCGCAGAGAACGGGCCCAAATTTGGGCGGCGTTTGGACATCGTGGGGAGTCGGGTACAGAGCTGTGGCTGTATTGTTTCCTTCCTGTCAGCCATTTGGTGTAAGTGTTATAGGGAATCTACAGAAAACCTATAACCTGACAGAGCTTGAAGTTAAAACCAACAAAAAACGACTAGATTTTCTAAAAAAATCTCCTGTGGCGCATTTTTTCCTCTTCCCCAAATTTGGTGGTTTTTAGTGATTTGAAGTGTCCATTTTCTGACTTTTGAAAATCTGCGTTGGCAACACTGCATATATTTCTACATATATTTTTACAGTTCAGTACAGGAATCATCAGGTTATATATTTTTCGTTATCCTTGAATTATTTCCTTCAAAATTAAAAAAAAATAGCCATGCTCGAGAATGTCAGGATAATGTTTTTACATCTTTGTAGCCTTCCCACTTTCTGACATCATTAGGAAATTGTCAGACTACAAATACACCTTTTATCATGTAATTAACTCACTCTACCTTAATCTGATATCCCCTTGTATGTGAATCTGTAGCGCTTTAATAAATCTTCCCTAATATTATTGTATAGCGACAATATTATACTGGATGTAAATTTAATACCTAAAGATAATACTTACGCCTAGGAATACTTGGAGTTGACCTCCTCAGTCTAATATCTCTTTCATCCAAAGCAATATCTCGGTGATCTCTTTCTCCAAATAATTCCATTTCTCTCATTTGTTCTTGCCTAATGTTGTCATTATTATCAGGTATAAGATACTTCCTAACTTCTGCCAAAGCAAATGCCACTCTTGCGTGAGCTTCAGCTGGAGGACCAAGGGCCGAAATTTCGACATGAAGATCATCTGTTAAATGACTAAAATTCCAACAAATACATTCTGATAAATACTTTACCAAGTAAAATTTGTCTACCTGTATTTAGGATCTAAAGAGTTTCTTAATTCTTCTTCTTTAGCCCTATCTTTCATGGATCCTTTCCCTAATACAGCCATTTTGCACATGGTTTCTTCTTGAAGGCGCTTCATAGAATTGCCTTTTGGTCCCAAAAGTTTACCAACAAAATTGAACTAAAAACAGAGTTACATATTTAGAATACAAAAAAAAATAACATTTTATTAAATTTACATCTTCTCAATCATATTGCACACTAAAAGTATACAAATAGTGAATTTAACTTTAACTATACACATTGGTATAATAAACATTACCTTTGGATGTTCCCTTACAGGTACTAAAACCTTAACAGTTACTTTGATAGGTTTCTCCCTGTAAATATCAACATATTTATTTTCTTTTGTAGGAGCTCTTCCTAAAGCTTGAGTTTTTGTTACCTCTGAAACAAAAAATACCCATCGTAGTTTGATACAATATTTTATTTGAGATAATGCCTCTTAAAGGTGCATTTTCACTACAGAACAAAAGTTTTGTATGTAAAAGCAAAAACATCATTTATGTATTTTAATTACTTCTGCATTTTGTTTTAAAATAAATTTGATGAAATGAATGCTATCTGATACAAATAATAACTACACATGTATACAAAAACATATTCCTTACAGTTGATGGTATATGAATTCATAAAAAATATTTTTATTACAGAGTTGTTGGGGACAAAATCATGCAGTTTCGTTATCTCTTATCGTTTTCAGAAATGATAACAGTTTAGAACTTTTGCAATGTTATTATGGGAGAGCTTACATATCGCACCTCCAGAGAAACAATCTTATAAGTGCCATTTTTTTAAAAATGGAGGTTTAATTACCAATATTACTAATAATGTATAAACTATCTGTGACAAAAAGGTCAGAATTGTATTTCAATAATCTACCGCTATATGTCACTTATGTCTTTGTGGAAATAAACAATCAATCAATGTATGTGGAGCTATATTGTCACAAAGGTAAATATGACAAAACACATTAACTTATTTTGGGGAAACAATGACTGAAATGATTGTTTAAATTTTGGTAGCTAGATTTTATTGTCATTATTGGGTCAACAAAGATGTAAGTGTATTTTCTGACTTTGTTTCAGGAAGAAAGAAAGATGATCTGTTAAAGTTATTAAATAGTAATATTGTGCCTAAATACCTATTATGAAACTGTTTATAGATCTTTGTTTTAGTATTTTATTAAATAATAAGAAATAAAGCTGTTGTATTTAATTTTTTCTTGCCATTAAACATTAATTTTTTTATTTGAAAGTAAATTTTTTAGATAGTTCTAGATCAACAAAGACACATTTGTGGTAATCTAGCCCCCTAAATGCCACTAGCAATCGCAAAACACAAAATGCTTTAAAATAACAAAGCTAACTTATAAAGTAAGAGCTTCAAAACCCCTGGAAGCATTCAAATCCCTTGCAAAGAGATTGAAATTGTGTTTTATCATGTATTCAATATTTAAAAATATTTAATGAAAGCTATCCAATAACAGATAGTATTTCAAATTTGCCAGATGACTATATGTAAGAGGTAAATTATCTCAGAGATTGGTTATTTAGCCCCTCTGGGCTAATACAACTTATAAGAACTTTCACTGCCAAAATGCTTCGGTTTATGGTATGTAGATAAGTGTGCAAAATAAACTAATCGTTTAATCATTTTACAGCATAATAATCTCATGCATATGGTAAGAAATTGCAATCAGTATTTGGTAAGATTTAACAATTTCAGAAACCAATTTGGCTTCCTTTTTATTGCAACTTGTATGCAAGTCTGATATTTTTTTTCTATAAATACCTACATTTCCCTATGTATGAATGTATAAATGAGTTAGGGGTGATGATTACACTGCGACCCATAGGATCTATTGTGTCCCCCCTTACTTGCCATGTTCTGATGTTTTCTCAGATTTATAGCAGCTCCTCGAGTCCTATTTTCCTGAGGAAGTTTAGGACATCGTCGGGCTTCAAATCAGGTAGATCCCCTTCCTCTATTTCATGTGCTCCTAGGTATCTAGCCCTAGAATTTTGCAAGGCAGGACATTCTGAGAGTATATGTATTGAGGTTTCATCCTCTTCCTCACAGAATCTGCACTTTGCTTCATCTGCTAACCCTAGTTTCTTCATGTGGCTTCTTAACCGGCAATGCCTGGTTAATATTCCTGTTTAAAATACGGAGCCTTTTTTTACTGAGGTTGAGGCAGCTAAGAGATCTCTTCTGGTCATAGTTCCCCAGTAGTATCTTAGATTGCCTCAGTCCTTCCAGCTGATTCCAGTACTCGGATTTTTCTTTCTCCATTTCCTCCCTTAGTTTTCCTAAGATTACTCTACTGCTGATCCCACAAGATGGTTCTGGTCCCAAATGTGGGGTTTCAGCTCCTTTTTTTGCCAGCTTATCTGCTGTTTCATTCCCCTCTATTCCTATGTGTCCCGGGACCCATAGGAGGGTGACAGTGTTCTTCTGGCCTAGTTCATTTAGTTTGCCTAGGCATTCCCAAACCATCTTCGAACTGATTATATTTGAACTCAGCGCTTTGATGGCTGCTTGACTATCCGACATGATCACAATCTCTTGTCTGCGATAGTTTCTTCCAATATTGAATTCCACACATCTTTCGATGGCGCGGACTTCTGCTTGAAAGATGCTCGGGTATGTGCCCAAGCTTTCTGAGTATTTGGCTCTCAGTCCAAAAACTCCTATCCCAGTTCCTTCGTCTAGCTTGGAACCGTCCGTATACCACTTTATGGTATTCTGGTTTAAATTCTGTATGGTGTCTTCATCCCATTCAGATTTATTACTCAACTTTGTGATGAATTTTCTCACAAAGTTGAATTTCTTTGGCATATCATCTTGGGGCATTTCCCAAGTTTGATCAAAGTGAAGTGATCGAGGTTTTTCCCTGATAATTCCTTCTTTGATCATTCTATATATTGTTTTCTTCCTTACACTTTCTAGCAGAATGTGCAGTGGGGTCAAGTTTAAAATCACCTCCATTGCAGCAGTGGGGCAAGTTCCCATTGCTCCAGTGATACATGAACAGGCTAGTCTCTGAATTTTCGAGAGGTTTTTCCTCGTCGTATTCAGATTAGCCCTTACGCCCCAAGCCACTGCCCCATATGTGATTAATGGTCTCACTATTGCTGTGTACATCCATTGCAGGATACATGGGTTACATCCCCAGTTCTTCCCTGCAATGTTCCTACACACCATGAGGGCCTTGGTTGCTTTGTGTATTACTTCGTCTTCGTGTTTGTTCCAGAGTAACCTGCTATCTAGGATTAGCCCTAGATATTTTACCTCTGTTTTCCACTCGACGATGTTCTCCCCTATTTTTATGATTTTTAGATTAGGTTTCTTTTTCCTTGTAAAGGCTACTAGTGTGGTTTTGGTGGGGTTGATGCTGAGTCCCACCAAGTCACACCATTGTTCCGCAATGTTCAATCCTCTTTGAACAATATCACAGAGGACGTTTTCATACTTCCCTTTACATTTCCCTAAAGGCTCTAGTAATATTACTCATGCCAAACTGACTTTTAATCACAAACTTTTATACAAATAACATTGCATGCTGTAAAGTGGCTTTTATAGGTTATTTCTAATATATCCTAGCAAACTATGAGTTTTAAATCGTGAGTATTATTATATCGTAATTTAAACTATAGTATAGATTTATATTACAATGCATACATATTGCTGTCTTAACACCCTTTAAACTATTAAGTGTGAAGTATATATATATATCTTTGTTTTAGTACCAAATATAAAAATAAACATGGAGGCAATTGGAACACCACAAAAAATTAGTATATCAGATGTCTTATTACTGCTGTACATTTTGGTTACGTTAAATAATGAATTATAATATTACCTTGTTCCAACAATCTAGCAGTATGGGGTAATTTATTTTGATCAATCAATAACTTCTCGGCTAACAATTCTCTTACATATTCGCTAGCTTTTTGATTTGCTGCACTATTTTCATCAGTTTCAGCTATTCCCTCGGTATCATTTCTCGAAGATTCTGGATCAGTATTTCTTTTAAAATTTTCGGCATAGTAATCACCGTTTGAATCATATTTATCGGTCATTTTTGACTCGCTTTGAGATGTTTTTCAAAGCAACAACAAAATGTCGCTGTCGCTGGGCCTACTACTTTCAAACGTCAACTCAATAGTGCTCCATGGCATAGCACAAAGCGTAGGCGCCACAGAAATATATGGCTTGTCCAGTATAAATATAAGTGAACAAATCGCTCTGTTCGTTTGACTTCCTTCGTTCGTTTGCTACTGTCAATCAGTATCTTTTACATTGTAAATTTGATAAATATTTAAATTCGTAGGCCGCATGTTATTACAAAAGAGAAATTTAATTTGACGTGGAATTATATTTATACTGGACAAGCCATATCTAGCGGCATGGCGGTAAAAACGTCACAGCTACGTCACCAGAATGCCAGAGTCTGCTGAGGATTGGACTTTACGTTGTTTTTGGTGGTTTTATTGTGACGTTTACAGTAATTTAATTTAAATTGCAGTTTTTTAAGTTTTCATGTATTTTTTTAATTTATAAACTTCTTAAAATATTATTAAACTTATTTTGCACTAAAAATTATATATTTTATATTTCATCGTGGAGAGTTGGATAACCATAAAAATTTTTATATATAACAAAAATCATAAATTTTACAATGAATTTTATTAGTAAAAAATAGCCACTTATAACAAAAAAAAATTATTTATACATCAGTTCGACAAATATCTTAATTTAAGAAATCTCCAGAATCATTATTCAATAAAAGAAAACGTGACATCGATGAAAGCTACAAAATTGTCGAAAAAAATGAGAATAACTTAATGAGGGAGTCCGCTAGCACTATGTAATACCCGGCTACTACGCTGTCACCAAAATGTAATACCCGGATATATTTTATTTTCGTTGTCCTAAGCTTTAGCCTAGCCGAGCGAGTGTTAGGAAAGTCCAGGACTTGGAACAGCATCTGCACAAATACAGCAGGAAGGAAGCTAGAAAACGTCGCAGATAGAAGACCAGTACTATTCATAATTGGACCACCAGGACCAACGCATACACCACACATTGGACATAGCACTACTAAAGGATATAACAGTGGACTAAGAAATAGAAAACAGCGAAGGAGGAACAGACCACGAACCAGTTATTCTCACAATAAGAGAAGGAAGAAGGAACATAAAAAAAAACAATAAAGAAAACCAACTGGAAAAAAATTCAGAGCCGGAACAGGTCAGCTGATAGGACCAATTCCCCATATACCTAACAAACAGCGAAGAACTAGAAATGCAACTCAGCCAAGTCAATGAAACACTAAAACAAGCTATAGAAGAAAGCACAACAACCAAAAACGTAGAACGATACAATAGGTTTTCAAACATCAGTGACAACCTAAGAGAACTCATCAGGGTGAAAAACAGAGCAAGAAGAAGAGCCAACAGAACAGGACAAACGAGAAGCAAACAGACTACATGAGAAAGTGAAGGAACAACTCAAAGCACACAGATCCAAGGACTGGGACAGAAGAATAGAAGAACTGGACCCAAATACACCAGGATTATGGAACCTCGCCAAGATACTACAAGACAAAAAGGACATTCTCCCATTCCAAGGAGACAACGGAGTCGTATTCACGGATGAAGAAAAAGCCGAAGCCTTCAGGAGAACTATGGAGCGCCAATTCACCCTGAATGAGCACCCAGATGAAGACATAGACTTCACAGATCAAGTAGAAGATGAAATCGAAGATTTCGACAAAGAAATAGTAGACGGAAACTTGGGATTCACAACACCAGAAGAAGTAGCTACATAATAAAAGGAAGGAAAGCCAGAAAAGCACCTGGATACGACGACATCAACAACAATGTACTGAAGCATTTACCAAGAAAAGGGATAGTATTTCTAACAGCAATCATAAACGGAATATTAAGAACTTAAAACTTCCCGGGCCAATGGAAGGAAGCCGAAATAGTGATGCTAAGGAAATCAGGACAAGATCCCAAGTTTCCACCAAACTACAGACCCGTCAGTCTACTACCAGCGATGAGCAAAATAGCCGAGAGAGTCATCCTCAAGAAGCTAAACGAAGAAACCGAAGCAATAGGAATACTACCACAAGAACAATTTGGATTCAGAAAAGAACACAGCGCATCGGACCAAGTACTTAAAATTGTAGAATACACAACAGAAGGATACAACAAAAATCAATCTACTGGAGCCATCTTCCTGGACATCAGCAAAGCCTTCGACCGCATATGGCACGAAGAACTGATATACAATATGAGAGAAGCAGTATACACCAGAGAACTGACGAAACTACTACTCAGCTATCTGAAAAATAGAAGATTCAGGATAAGGATAGGAAACGCAAAATCCGAAGTAGGAACAACAGAAGCCGGAGTACCACAAGGAGCAGTCCTCTCACCAGTGCTTTACAACAAATACACGGCAGACATTCCAAAGACAGACAACACAATGATGGCTCTCTACGCAGATGACACGGCTATCGTTACAAGAAGCACTCAACCAAAGATGGTGACAAGAAGACTCCAACAGGCTATGGACCAAATAGACGAATGGTGCACAACATGGAAAATCCAAATAAACCCGGAGAAAACCCAAGCAGTCTACTTTACTAAAAGAAGGAAAAAACCAGAAGAAAAAATTAACATAAGAGGAAAAGAGATCCAATGGAAAAACAATGCCAAATACCTAGGAGTGATACTGGACAAAGGACTAACCTTCAAAGAACACGTGGAAAACATCACAAAGAAGGCAAAACAAGCAAGAGGAAGACTAGCCGGAAGAAAATCCAAACTAGCACTGAAGACAAAGACACATCTAATAAACGCAATCATCATTCCGATCATGTTGTACGCCTCCGTAGCTATATAGGAGAAGACAGAAGAAATCATGAAAGCCAGAGCCAGACGAAGATTTGAAGAACTCAGGACACACCCGAACACAGCACTTAGGGAATTAACAAACTACACAGCAGAGGGCTACAGGAGACATCCTAGACCAAGGAAACAGCTGGACAACTAAGAGGAAATAACATCTGTCAAGAAGCAGACAGAAGAGGAACCACCTATAAAAGACTCTGCCCATCCTTAGGGAGATGCGCAGATTCTTGAGTAGGGACAGCTTTAACAAGTGGATCCACTCTCTAAGGTTACCTTTAGCCGCAGTTCGTCGACTAAGGACTAACTTTTTAGAGGCAGCGAAAAACACACCCTCTTGAACGCCGAAAAAGAAAACAGGAGGATAAAGGTGCCAAGCACCATCCCGAACCAAACAGAAGACACCTGGAAACCATCTCCGAACCAAAATAGTGGAAGCATAAGCTTTTGAGCTTTGAGCTTTTGAGATTTTTCGAACCTTAAAAAATTCATATCTTTAAAAATATTAACTTTATCGTGAAAAGTTATAGGACCTTTTTTATTGGCATTTCAATAAAGGATATAAAAAAAATTTGTCCGGTTGAAAAATAACAATTCCTTGTAATTGTTTAAACAATTTCGGTTTAAACAATGGCACCGGGTTGCGCCATGGCAACATGCATTTATATCATTAGGAGGGCAATTTGAAAAGGATCACATAAAAAAATTCAGGTGGAATAGTTTTCGGTACTCATGCGCCGATTCCTCCTGGACTAGCTGTACAATAATTGACAGTTTAAATGAAATTATTGAGGTGTGCTATCTGCATCTTCCAAAAAAAAAACCTTACTTTTCTTTAACAATAAAATAATCAAAACTAAACAATATTATTTGAATATGGTCATTTTTTAAATTTTCAATTTCCATTTCAAAGGGGTACTCCTTTGGAATGAAAATGACTAAAAAATCATTTTTCTTGGATTTCGACCAAAATTTGCACACAGGGTTTTTTTGGGCCGGACATTCCGAAAAAAAGTCAGTTTTTGAAAAAAAAATTTCTTCATTAAAATTTTCCAGGAAAATTGGATTTTCCGGGTTTTCCTTGGAGTTTTCTGGAAAATAATATCATTTTTGAATTTTTTGGATCCAAAAACTATATTATGCATAATGTTTCCCATTAATTTATTATAGTCCCAGTTTTTGTAAATTTTGCTCAAAATCCGTGGAAAATTTTTATAAAATTTTACATCGGTCTCTTTAATATTGAATAACTTTTTTTCTATAAAGATTTTAAGAAACCAAAATTACATCGATAGATAGAGGAAAGATACAGGTAAAATATAATCCCTATTTTGTTATTCGATTTCATAATCGTGGAAATTATACAGGGTCAAAGTTGGAAAAGAATTTAAAAAAAAATATTTCTTTAAAAATGTATTACGTTTACACCACTGAATATTAAGAAACCAAATACACATCAAACGAAAGAGGACCACCTATACTATTATAAAAAAAGTACATTTTGAATTTTTTTTATTTACAGTTGAAGTTATTGCCAAAAAACGCTAGCTGATTAACTTAATGTAGGGTAACTTAATGATAGTCGCCCTAATTATTAATTATATTCGTCCCAACAATGGATACACTGTGGACCCTATATGTCTGTTTGAGGATAAAAGATACAATATTCGTCTGAACAATTAAAACCACACAAATTCGTTTATCGAACAAATCCAAACTCCCATAAAATGTCTTATTTATTAATGGTTAGTGTGATATAAACTGACTCACCAATTACTCTGAAGTGAATTCGGTTTCACCCAATCACACACTTATTCTTCAACCGACCCGGTAAATTTATTATTTATCACTTAGATAAACTCGCGTCCAATACTCACAATTTTATTTTTAAAATTATTATTATGCCGGACCGTTAGGTATTCGTTTAATTCTTTTTTTATTTTAGTGAATATTTAACTTAAACACTTTCACAAAAAAAACACTCAATTATGCTCTCAACGCGGTTGATTCGATAGGCATCTAGCCTCTGGACAAGTCCAAATCGAATTATCTCATCGTTCTGCTCACTAGACTATTTTTTATTGGCTATATAGCAGCCCTGCTACTGCTTGGATACGCCTCAGCAAAATTTTGCTTAGAACATTGTTGCTAGCTACTACGTGACTTTTTGTTTAACAAAACCGCAATTTCAGTAATTTTTTAGTTTCATGTCGTATATTGTTTTTCAACGACATTCTTAAGAAATAACTTTTATGCTGACAAAATATCCTGTCGCTAGGGACTCGATTGAATTTATTACGCAATAGGTTACTTAGTTTTTTTTAAATCAATGATACCGGGGAGCTCCGATATGTTGCTTTAGCTTTTTATAAATTATTGTATCTTTTTCCCTCAGAATCAACCCGGTGCGGGTTGATTCTGATTGGATTATTACAACTATCTCTACAAAATGTTTAAAATAAAGAACTACAAATTAACAACAGCTACTGTCAGAACAGAATTTTGAACTCTGTTTAAATAGGATCTGCTTGATAAAGCGACTTTACTTTACTTTTCGTATCTCATAAAGTACGTTTCACAATAAATCGTTGACTTGGTACCTGCTCTTAACTGCTCTTAAGGGATTACTAATAAAATGTGGTTAATATTTCTTCGAACATTTACAGAAAGGTATTATTTATTTTTGTCCAGGAAGATATATACGTATACGTATACGTAAGTTTCAACAGTTTTGTTTAATTTCAATTAATAAATAAACTTAAAATTTGTTTGTTTGTTTTTAAAAAATTTCGTGATTTTTTTTACAAAATAAATTTAAGTTTTAGTAAATGTTAGTGAGTTTTATTTAAATCTATTTTGAAAACCGGATTACGGATCTGTTAATGTTTACTGTACAGTGAGAAATTTATAACCTTTCATTACTAATCCCCTAAGGTCAGGTACCGGAGTCAACGAATTATTGTGAAACGTACTTTACCTGTACTAGTGGACTTTCGACTATTTACCTCAACAATAAGCAATAGGTAAAAAAGAGTTACTACTTATTATTTGTGAAAAATATTTTTATTTTTAACTCAAAATATTATTAAAATATACATAAAACAAAAACTTGACTTTCTAAGTGTATAAACAGAAAAAAAATGCCACAATTAATATTAATTAAGTGAATTAGTCATCGTCATCACTCTCATCCTTTGAATCTATGAAAAGTTTTTGGAACCCACTGGAGAAGTGCTATAGAATATCACGAGTGACGTCACGTGCGCAGATCGGACGAGTTTTGAACCGCTAGATATCATACCTTGTATATTTGTGTCATGCATGCGCACTACTGCTTGAGGAGATGCTATCGTTTACCTAAGCGAATACCGGAGATACTACAGTACAGTTTCTTACGCGCATATCTGCTGAACCTCTAAGTGCTAAACTAATGCACTTACACTTACGATCATTTACTACAAGAAAAAGAAGAGTTAGTCTAAATCTGAGATACGACAGGTTACCTCTATCACAGAGTATATAATACAAATACAAACCAGAGTATCGACTCGTTGTCGGCACCTTTGATGTTTATAAGACAAGAGCGGCCATTTTTTGGGAGTATAAACCACAAAACAGAAAACTGATTAGTCTGTTTTGTGGTAACCAATATTCTGTTTTGTGGTATAAGCTCAGGGTAGTACTAAAAAAATTGTTATTATAAATAAGACCCGTACTTGAAATTTTTCTTTATTGTTGAGATAATAATTGTTATTTTAGAAACATGGAATAATTAAACGTTGATTTATTTGTTTTTAAAAAATAAAATTGAATTTTTAGGTTAAATAATTATATAAATAGAATTTCTACGCAAAATAAATGACCGAATATGTATGTCTTACATGCAATTTTCCTCGTTAGTAAGGAAGGATATCAATAATTAAAAAAACACACATCAATTTGTATCTTTATCAGATACAGAACACTGAGAAGGAGTACATGCATCAGTAGTATTTATTTTAATGTCATTTAAAGTAAGTAACATTTGTTCCGCATCTCCTTCGCAGTTTTCTGTACCTGAATTAAATAGTTTAATGCACTTTTCCACACAATACAAACGCCACCACTGATTTATTCACATACAATCAACTGCCTACCTTAACCAAAACTGACGGCGACGGGCGACGGCTATGGATACTCCCAAAGTGTCATGGCGATACCTGCAAATGGATGCTTACCCCCTCCATATAGAGTCGATACTCTGGTTTATATTATAAGCGAGTTCGGTAATTATATCCCAGGACCCCTATTTTCGAATATGTGATGTGATAGATCACTGGTGAGAAACCGGTGAACCATATTTTTAGACTATATGATAGCTCACATCACACTTCGCTTGGTCAGACCCAGTCGAAGCAGTGAAACATGCGCATTATTATTCAGGCGTCAGCGTATTGTCAAAATCATATGTTCATTAGAGTTGTTACCGTAGTTTTGTTTTGAAACTTGCATCTTTCATAAATAAAAGAATATAGTTGTAGTTATCATAAATAAAAGAATATAGTTATCAGTTTGAACTGCCTCAAACCCAATTTATCAAACGTTGCCAACTTTCTAGTATGTACGTTATACGTCAAAATTCTTCCATTTTTCATAAATATAACGAGGCAACGTTGTGATATCGAAAATACGACCCATGAAAAGTTTTGTCAGGGATCGATCACTTCCCTACTCACATCACATTCACTTCACATCACACGTTCGAAAATAGGGGTCCAGATGCGATGAATTATTTTGTCACGTGACTACAGATCAGGACCCCTATTTTCGAACGTGTGATGTGAAGTGAATGTGATGTGAGTAGGGAAGTGATCGATCCCTGACAAAACCTTTCATGGGTCGTATTTTCGCTCAGATGAAAAAATTGTTCATCTGAGTATTTTCGATATCACAACGTTGCCTCGTTATATTTATGAAAAATGAAAGAATTTTGACATATAACGTACATACTAGAAAGTTGGCAACGTTTGATAAATTGGGTTTCAGGCAGTTCAAACTGATAACTATATTCTTTTATTTATGATAACTACAACTATATTCTTTTATTTATGAAAGACGCAAGTTTCAAAACAAAACTACGGTAACAACCTTAGACTAGGAAAGAGAGAGGACAGCGCATGGCAATGAAAACCTTATGCGTGTGAGTGAAGCCAATTTTCAAACGTTTGGTGGCAAACAAATTTGGAACGTCGAATTGTATTTTTTTAGTTTTTTTATTAATTTTCACCTTTTTCAATAACCTGAATAGACATTTTAAAATGGTTAATTGTGTAGCTTATAAGTGCAACAGTCACAGTGCTAAAAAAGAGCAAGGAATTTCATTTCATAGGTAAAAAGTATTTTACAACTATTTCCTTGAAATTTATTTTTATTAATATTACAGCTTTCAGGTAATAGATGTTTAACTAAATCACATATGTTATGTATGATAACTTAAATTAATTGTACATACATTTTGAAAATTGTTTTCATTCAGTTTTAAAGATTATTTTTCATTTAATTGTTATTATTTGCTCATAGATTGAATAGTTTTGCAGTGGCGTGGAACAAAAACATATATTTAAAATAGATAAAATTGATTAAAATTGTAATATTCATTAAATAAATATGTTTTAAAATGATTGTTGTTTTTTTTTGGAGCAGTACATATTTAAAAACTTTTTTAAATTAGATTTGTAATACGAAATAATGAAAATGATTATTTAATAATCGTATAAGAAAAATCGTATGATACGCCTATGTCAATATTGTCCGCCATTAGTTTGGTGGCAATTGGGTTACACAAATTCATTCCAATGCGCAGTCCTCTCTCTTTCCTTGTCTAAGGTAACAACTCTAATAAACATATGATTTTGACAATACGCTGACGCCTGAATAATAATGCGCATGTTTCACTGCTTCGACTGGGTCTGACCCAAGAACGATAAACATTTACCAGGATTGCCTAATCGGCCTGATTTGTCCGCCAGCTGTGTGACGTCATTGCAGTCCTTCATTATAACGTTTACCATATAAATGCATGGAAATAATAGGAATTAAACAGTATTTTTATGATTTCTGAAATACTAACGTACCACTATTTGAATTTTTAAGATTAAACACTTATAATTTATAATAAATAATCCCATAAAATCGTTTTAATACTTATATTTAGTTCTATTTTTATTTAAAAAAATACATTCAAATAAATTTATTATTACACAAAATCATGCCTAAAACTAGTGTTTTTTGACAAACAAAGAAACAATAAACAATTTGCAGCATATTACTAGTACAATCCGTGAATCTTTTATGGAGCGACATAATAGGTCTGTTCCAACCAAGCAGAGAACTGTTCTAAAATAGTAATTTTTGTGCGCAGTGGTATACTGAGTTGCGCAGTGCACTAATTTGGTTTCGTGAGTGGTAATATTACCGTTCTAGAACGGTTCTTTGCTTGGTTGGAACAAACCTATTATGTATTCTATAAAGAATTTTTAATTACAAATTTAAAATTAACAAAAAATACTACATATTAAAAAAATAGTAAGTAAGTAAACTATCTCACTAAAAACGTAAAATAAAAAATGTATTCACTATTGAATATTAACGTTGACACTCAACGATACTAACCAAGCAATGTCCAGCCAAGCAGTGTAACACATGAAATTTAAAAGTCCGAACTGGAGTTTAAAAGAACAGTTTTTTAAAAATTTTACACAAAAATGCAACGTACACTAATGTATCCACAATATCTACCAGTCAAAATTTTGAATATTTTTATAATAAATCTAAAAACGACGATTGAAAACGACCTAAAATGCACTGTCAAGATAGGAAAAATACGGCCGAGGACTGCAGTGACGTCACAGGCCACCACGTGCAATCGATTTTTTGGCGAATGTACGTCTTATGGGATTAAGCAATCCTGGTAAATGTTTATCGTTCTTGGGTCTGACCAAGCGAAGTGTGATGTGAGCTATCATATAGTCATTATCTTTGATATAGTCTAAAAATACGGTTCACCGGTTTCTCACCAGTGATCTATCACATCACATATTCGAAAATAGGGGTCCAGAGGGATTAATTGAATTAAACGAACGTTTCAGATCACTATTAGTCAAAAGTGTCAAATGTCATACCTATTTATTTTTGTTTTTTGTTGTTGGAATGTGCCATAATTTGTGGTTAAAAAATAATCAAATCAAACCAATAATTTGTTATTTTTGCATTAAATTTAAAACAAAAAGATCAAGTTTTTCCATTGTAAAAAAATACAAGTTCTAAAACATAAAACTTAACCTCACAAAGTCAGATTAATTTCTTTGATCTGCCAAAATACTCGTAGTTAAAAGATCGTAATCCGATAGCTCCGCGGTCGAGATTTATCTCCCCTACATCTAGATGTTATAAACGAACTATTTTGACAAGTCTGACTGATCGGATGTAAATACCGAACGCAACTTATATACTCTGTGATCATGTCATACGTCATTTGTCACATATTAGACAACAAAAAATATTTTGGTATAAAAAGTCAGAGTTGACACTGTGGTTGACACAATATAAAATATATTTTAATAATGGATAATGAAAATTCTGTAATTTATGGTTTGGAATTTCAGGTATATATAACTTAAATTTAATATTATCAAAAATCATTTTAGTTATTATTTTAGTCTAGGGCTTTGTGTCCACAACATGCAGAAACCGAAAAAATTAAGTTTATTATAGGAACACAATCACTAAAACAAACCAACAATCAAATCCATTTAATAGAATTTAATGAAGAAATCTCCACTATTAAAACATCTGTAAGTATAGTAAAGTTACAAATCATATTCTATAAGAAAAAGGCTATTCATACGAATATTTGTATACATAAAAATTAATTATTCATACGATAATCTTATAAACATACTATTTTGTTTTCTATATGATCTTTGGCTCCATTGAACAATCCCGGTTGTGATCATTTTCCCAAGAGACTCAATAAACTGTACAGTGATATTCCCTCATTGCATCTAGCATAGGCTTTTCTTTGCTAGAAATCTTCACATTCACAAAGTATGTGTATAGAGGTATCCTTTTCTTCCTGACAAAATCTGCATAAAGGACTATCTGTCAGTTTTAGTGCGTGCATGCACTTATTGAGCCTGTTTTGCCCTGTTAAAAGAGAGTATTCTTATATTGTGCTCATACTACAAAATCCGCCTTTGTGACACTTGTTTTACAAGATAATATTATTTAATAAACTGTGGAAGACCATAATTTAAAAATTAATTTAAATTCACTTATATTTTAATGAAAATGTGTATTTAAAAATTTATAGGTATTTCATCATTCTGAAGGTGAAATCTGGAAGTTAACTTCAAGTCCCACAGATCCACTAAAAATTTCTTCATGCTACAATGCTTTGACAGGTGAAACAAGTTGTGTGATGAAAAGTGCAATTTTAAAACTACCTGATAATGAAAATAATGATACAATTGAAAATTTGGAAATAGTAACAAAACTTGACACTACTTCATTAGGAAATGACATTAAAACAACAGAATTTCATCCAACTGATGGTAATTCAGCTATCACTTTGACAGATACTCATATTATTGTTTGGGATATTTCCAAAAGTGAAGGAAAAGCTATAAATAGCATAGCTTTAGAAGGCAAAAATAGTCCAAGATTTACTAATGGCAAATGGAATCCTCATCAAAACTGTAACCAGGTTGGTAATAATTTATTTAATTATAAAAATGCAGCTGTAAATATTTTTTAGTTCCTCATCAGGATATTAAACAAATGCTATTTTTTATTTATTGCTAGTTCAGCACAGTCACCGAAACCCACATAAAGACATTTGACATCAGATCAGGAGAATTAGCCTGGAATATAGATCATGCTCATTGTCAATTTATTAGAGATATAGATTATAACATGAATAAATTATATCACTTGGCATCCTGTGGGGATGATGGTTTTTTAAAGATTTGGGATTTTAGGCAAACAAACACACCTGTATTTTCTAGAAGTGATCATTCACATTGGTAAGATATTTCACTATTAGACATTGACAATAAATTCTATTGTAAAATCAATCTGGTCTCCAATTTTTTTGCAGGATTTGGTGTGTAAGGTTCAATCCATTTCATGATCAGCTTGTTCTAACAGCCAGTTCAGATGCAAGAGTATTACTCTCAAGTGCTGCAAGTGTTAGTTCAGAAAATATTAGTGAAACTTTAATTATTGATGACAAAGAAGGATTAGATATTAAGCAAAAGTAAGTAAACCTAAAGAATTATATTTTTTATAATTTTATATTCTGTTTTATATTATATAGTGTCCATCTAAAAGTCTTCCTCTCTTTCTAGGTTATGAACCATAGAAGATAATTGTTGGCTTTTATAATCGTTATTAGATATCGATCAAAAAAATCATAATTAATTTTTATTTTCTTTTTTCTCACAAAAGGTATCTAAAAAATTTTCATTATTGAACTTGTAATGTGTGTTCCAACCCACAAATTTTTTTATTTTTAATTTTTGACCGGTAGCATTCCTTTGGACATTTAAGTTAAGAGAATTCCTATATCACTCCATTTCCATCTTACACAGTTTTTAACAGAACAGGGATCATTTAGGTGGTTGCAGAGGCACAGCATCATGGTCTTCAACTAAATCCATCAGGCTAAGGTTGAACTATTTGGTACAACAGTCCAATTTTCTACTGTTGAAATTATATTCTTTCTGTCATGGACAAAGGATAGGGTGTATTACACTCATTTTTTAAAAGTGTTTTGATTAGATTCTACATTGCTAACAAACTACTAAAAAACCACAAAATTTTTATTCAGTTGGTAAGGAACCATAAAAATGCATTTCAAATTTATATTTTTAAATCATGGTCATTTCATTTATCAAAATTGTCCATTCTTTTCCTTATTTTATAAGACTTTCTATTTGTGCTGAATAACTTCCATGTATCTGTATCCTCATCACTATACAATATGTAATTATCCAAAAAAATCCATATTATTTAAAAACAGAAAAAAGCTAAGAGTGAGGGCCAGTTTATCAATAACAATTTAAGTGTTAGTTAATGCTTAACTACCAGTTATTTGGGAAAGGTCGGTTTATCAACAACAGGTTAACTTAGATAAAATGTCAAATATTTATCTGTAACTTTCAATTGGCAGTTAGGTCGATATCTGAAGGTTAAAGTCTATTGTATGACTTCACTTTATGCAGAAGAGTTGGTTTGTTTTGATTCCGAAGTTTTTTGGTGTGTCTAATTTACTTGGGTTTGATGAAAGTGAAAAATGGAAAGTACTAGTACGAAATTGTACATAAACATAAAGATGTCATCGAGAATAAAAAAAACGGATGGGGCAACCTGGAAATCGAAAATCACCTACCTATCAGTACAAAACTCAAGTGAATCCTCAATGAGTTCTAATATTGACACAACAGTCTCTTTTGTCATTCTAAAGTTGTCTACTCTTTCCATAACTGTATACGACCTTCTTTTGTATTAAAGAACTTGCACAATATCCTCGTCGCTATCCAGAATATAATCATCAACAATCAAAAACTCTTCAGAAAGTAAAAACGCAAACTTTTGCATAAACAAAAACAATCAACCATAACCTAACAAAACGGTCGTGACATCTTAATTAATGTGACATGACCTTGTTCTTGTAACAACCAATGAGATTGCTTACATTCATCCATCAGCATTGCCAACTTCCGAACAAGCTGGAACTTTATCTGCTAGTTACTGTTGTCTGACGGATACCTAACTGATGGATAATATTGACAATACACCTATCTCTTTATTGAATACTCATGTGCAAATATTTTTGAATTTTCCCCTTCCACTGCTAAAATATGACTACTTCTTGCCATAGAATACAACGTATTGCTACCCAGGAATACCACAAACCCTTTTAACTGTCAAAAGCTAGCTTCTATTTGCCGTATAGCCCCGGCAGCTCAGACCATAAACCACAAAGAAGGAGTTCCAATTTTTATTTGGTTTATTTTTATTAGTGCGTATAACAATAAATATTTTGCGATGGTCCAAAAAAACAAAATACAAATCCACTCAAATAAAATAATGAACTAACCTCTTATGATCTTATGCATAATAATATACTGATTGGTAGGCTTGTCAACACAATTTTATAATGGGCACGAACATTTAGGTGGAACAACGAAAGTGGGAGTTGGTTCGCGCATGAGTATTCAATTTGTGCCATTAACGAGATGGGTCTATTGACAAACCCGCCCTCAATACACTTTTCGTTACAATAAACCTGTCACAGCAAACGTTTTTAATCAATTAAGTATTTGAATTAATACACTTTTGACCAGAACTGTCACATATGTACCGGGTGGTCCAATAAGGCGATCTCTCGGCTATATATCAGAAACTATTCATGTTATAACTTTAGGAGAAAAAATTCCTTGGTAAAAGTGGCCAAGAGAAATCGCTGGAAATCAATTTCAAGTTTCTAGGCTAACCGCTAGAAAAATTTGAAAACTAGTTTTTTCGCGAAATAAGCCCAATAATACCAAGTGTTAAATAAGTATACTAGAAAGAGGCCTAAATTCCACACAAAGTTGTTCAAGTCTCAGAATAATAAGTAAACATAGAGTAGGCATATTCCCTACTACTTGTCGCCGAGACGAATTTGTTTACCAGCAGGGCATTGCCAGACGTTGTGTTTTGCAAGTACAAAGTAGGAAACAAAAACGTAATAGTATAATTTACAACAATTTTATTTTACTTTTAAAAGGTGATTTTTAGTCAGAGAAAATATTCTTTAATACATTTTAATATTCACTTTCTTACCTTTCGATAATACTGATAAAAACGCTCTGCACCAATTGTATCAAATACCCACACCGAAAATTTGGCATCAGTGCCTTTGTTTGTTTGTTATTGTCTAGAGGTGATTTGAGCTATGTTCGATTTTTTCTGAATATTTGTGAACTTTATAAAGTATTTTTATTTATTTTCAATATTGAAAATGGTGAATACACGAAATGCGTGTATAATTTGTGGTACTTCGTAAAATGATAATCTAACCTATCACCCGTAAGTTTTTCACTTCATTCATCAAATTAATAATGAAATACATATATCCTTTTAGATTTCCTTCCGATAAAAATACGTTAGAAGTATGGTGCCATGCCATAAGTGTAGATATAAATGTGTGTAAATTATTTAACTAACTTTTATACAGTGTGTCCACTTAAGTTCGCACCATATGGGAAACTTTCTTATTATTAGTTTTACGAAAAAAAGTTATTCTTCATAAAAAGTTCTGTATGGTGTAAAAACTAAAATACAATCATCAGATATTAAAAATTTTCAGTCGTATACGAGGTATGTTCAAAAATATGAATTTTACCAAGAGTAAAGTACCTCAATTTTTTATAATATCGAAAATTGTTATCAAGAAAATTTATTTAAAATTTTAAACTATATCTAACAAACATTTAACTCATTTGTTATCAAAAATTTGATAACCTTTTAGTTTCCCAACTTGTTTTAAAATAATTCGTACACATAACAACGTTATTTATTTTACAATCTAACATGAATATCAATTATAACAATAAGTTGTTAAAAATATTTGCAAAAAATATTAAGTAATAGATTTTCTTCGATCAAACCGCCATTGCCTCAACGTACCCACCTTCTATTTCAATACAAGTTTCCGTTCTACGACAAAATTCTCTTAACACATTTCTAATCATGTTGGGAGTTATAGTCTGAATGGTTTCCGTAATAACCCTTTCCAAATGTTGGACGTTTGTAAACGGCCCTTGTTTGTATACATTCTCTTTCAAGTAACCCTAAAAGAAATAATCTAACGGGGTTAAATCTGGCGACCTAGCTGGCCAAAAAGTCTCTGATAAAGTCTCTTGATAAAATTCATATTTTTGAACATACCTCGTATACGACTTGTTATGTACACATTAATTGTAAAACATATATATTTCTAATATATTGACAATCAATCATAATTTAAATATATCTGTCAAATTGACATAAAAACTAAAATACGGTAACGGCTAGTATATAACAGTCCTCCGCCGTTATTTCTGGACACCTTTCTGTGGCACCTTGGGCGCCGGCAGCAGCTGCTCGATGTGTCTACGCCAAAGAAGGTCACCGTCGGTCCGTAGCTCGTAGTGCAGTTCGCCCAGCCGTCGTGTGATCACCCCGAACTCGCATTTAATTTTCGGATCGGAATAAGCTCTGGCTTGGACGCGGTCTCCTGTCTCAAATGATCTGGTCGTTGATGCTACATCATCAGGATGGGTCGTTGACGGAATGTTCAATCCCCTGAACATCACCTCCATCTTAGTCCTGATGTTTCGACCAAACATAAGTTGGTAGGGTGTTTGTCTGTTCTGTGTTGGGGTACGCCGGATTTGATCCTTAATGATAAGAAGTTTGTCGGTTAATGTTAGGTTATCCCCCTCCCCCTCCATCGAGCGTAATGCTTTCTTAATTGTTTGCACGTAACGTTCGGCTTGACCGTTCGTGGCTAGATGATAAGGAGCTGACGTTAAATGTGTTATATCGCAACTAGAGAGATAACTTTTGAATTCTTTGGACATAAATTGTCGTCCAGTGTCTGAGACTAGTATGTGGGGAAACCCGAATGTGCTAAATAGTTCTTTAAGTTTGAGAATACACCACGAACTTGTTGTAATTTTGGTGGGAAACACTTCTACCCATTTTGTGTAAGCGTCCACAATTATGAGGAGTCGGTATCCCTGTACCGGTCCAGATAAATCCACATGTATCCTTTGCCATGGTTCTATGGGTTGTTCCCAATGATGAATTGGTACTTTAGATGGTTCTTTTTGTTCCAATCTGCATGCTCTGCAAGACCTTACCTTATTATCAATATCTTTATCAATGTTTTTTCAGTACACGTAACTGCGTGCAAGCATTTTCAATTTTATTATTCCTATATGTCCAGAGTGAAGTTCATCGAGAACAATCTTGCGTAAACTGGGTGGTATCATTACTCGCGTTCCCTTCAATAAACAGTTATCCTGAATTGTTATTTCATTATCATTATAGCCATAATTTCGCAAAGATCGACCAGTTTTTAATGCTTGCCATATTGCTTTAAATTCATTGTCATTTTTAGTCTCCTTGGCTATAATTTGTGGTCGAACTTCAAGCGCGTTTATTTGCTGAATTTGAAATAAAGAATGTTGGTCTATAGAAGTGTTTTTTACTTTTTCTACTGGGAATCTTGATAGGTAATCAGCATTAGCGTTTTTGATTGAGCTTCTGTATTCCACGTTGTAGTCGAATCCGGACAGAAAATGAGCGTAATGGAACAGCCTCATTGTACTGAGGGCAGGTAATGTTTTATGAGGATGAAATATTGACGTGAGTGGTTTGTGGTCTGTTATTAAAGTAAATTTTCGACCATAGCAGTAATGGAAAAATTTTTTTATGCCCCAAAATATAGCTGTAGCTTCTTTGTCGATTTGGCTGTATTTCTTTTCGCTCGATGACAGTGTTCTGGATGCAAATGCTATTGGTCTTTCTGATCCATCATCTAATTTATGTGATAATACGACTCCCAAACCTGTTGGCGATGCGTCAGTCGCAAGAATTAATGGTTTATTTGGATCAAAATGGATCAAAACTCTTTCGCTCAATATTTCCTTCTTTAATTTTTTAAAACTGTTTTCGCATTCCGATGACCAGATGAAGTTTTTGTCTTTCTTTAAAAGTTTGTTTAAGGGATGTGTGATGGACGCCAGGTTTGGAATGAATTTATTATAATAATTTACCATCCCAAGGAAAGTTCTAAGTTCATTTATGTTAGTAGGTCGTTCAGCATTTAGTATGGCTTTGATTTTGTCTTTATTTTTGTGTAATCCATCTTGATCTATTGTATATCCCAGATAATTAATGCTTCGTTTAAAAAAATGGCATTTTTCTTTATTCAAGCGTAAATTATTTTCCTTCAGTTTTTGCAGTACTATTTCTAATCGAGTTAAAAGCTGATCTTCAGTTGCTCCTTGAATAATTATGTCATCGAAGAAACATTTTACTCCATCCAGTCCCTGAAGTAGTTGGTCCATAAATTTTTGCCAAAGACTTGGGGCTACTTTCACCCCAAACATTAATCGATTGACCTTATATGTGCCCTTATGCGTGCTCAATGTTTGTAGGAGGGCACTTTCCTCGTCCATCACCATGTTCATGTATGCTTGACAAATATCTAAAGTGCAAAAATACTTGCCTCCATTCATTTCAGCAAATATGTCTTCGATTATGGGTATTGGATAGTTATCTTCTTTAATAACCTTGTTAAGGGTTACTTTGTAGTCTGCACATAGTCTAATGCTACCGTTGGGTTTCACAATAGGTACTATTGGAGTACCCCAATCCGAGTGATCTATCTTAGTTATGACTCCTTCTGAACATAGTCTCTCTATTTCCTTGTCTACTTTTTCTTTTAGTGCATAAGGTATGCGTCTAGCTTTAACAAAAATAGGTTGAGAATTTTCTATTAAGTTAAGATGCGCTTCGTAATTGGGTATTTTTCCTAGATCCGATCGAAATACAGTGGTTGCATATTCTTCTAAAAGTGTATCAAGTTTTTTAGCTGGCTCTGAATATTGTATTATTTTCATATCTGCTAATTGAACATTTACTTCTTTCATCCAACTCCTTCCGAATATTGGGTCTACGTTTTGTGTTATCAAGTACAATTTTCCACTGAATATTTGATTTTTATAGCGGCATTGAACAAATACCATTCCTACAGGTTTGATTATTTCGCCAGTGTATGTTTTTAGTTTAATGTCTATTTTAAATACCTTCTTTCCTAAATTCATATTTTTAAACTGTTTGTAAGACATCGAAGATAATGTTGCGCCAGTATCAAATTCCATACTCACAGGTTTGTTCTCTATTTTTATACTGATTATATATTTATCTGAAATCTCGCTCTTAATAAGATTAATGTCTCCTATACTTCCATTGCTTGTGTCACTGTCGTCATCTACTTGGTTGGAATTTGTAATTTTCTGTAGGCATACTCGTGCTAGGTGACCAATTTTCTTGCATTTCATGCAAGTAGATTTAATAGCTCCACATTCACCTGATCTGTGATCGTCCTTGCCACAGCGGAAACACCTTCCTTTTAAATCTTTTACAGTAATTGGACCCGAACGAGAATAAAAAGAACGAGGAGATGTGATGCTTTTCTTTTTGGTGTTTGTTATTTTATTCATCGTGTCGGCAGGCTTATGTATGTCATCAGAAATTCTCGAGTTTTCAGCTTTGCCCATTTCTATAGATGTAGCTATGTTTACCATTTTCGAAAAATTAGTAGTATCCCTTTCTTGAATAATTTTTGTTCTTATTTCACTGTCCTTCAACCCTCGAATAAATTGAAGAGATAGAAAACTTTCTGATGTGGGTTTAAAGCAATTTTGACACTTAAATTCACAATTTATAGATAGTTTCTTTAACTCGGAAGCATATGTAGCCACAGTTTCATGTTCCAATTGTAAACGGGTAATAAATCTGTGCTGCAATGCCCAAATACTTGGTTTTGGATCTATATAGTCGTCTAATAATTGTGCAAGTTATTCGAATTTTTTAGCAAGAGGATCATCCGGGGAGCATAAATCATAAAGCCTTTCGTGTAGTGGCGGTGACAATGAAGAAAGAAGTATATAAACTTTCGTATCAGCGTCTTCAATATTATTAAGCAGGAAAAACACTGAAAGTCTTTTTATAAAATTCCTAAAACTTTCATTTTCTTGAAATGGTTGAAAATTCATATTTGGCATACGGGTTTGCTGATTGCGTACATCCGATTGTTGTGTTGACGAAGCAGGCGATATAAAAGCGCGGTTGATAGTATTTTGTAGCATCATAAGTTTCGTTTTAAGAACTGTGCATTTTTCTTCAAACTCATATCTAAAATCTATCTCCTGTTTGAGTTCGTCATCTGGAGTGTCTAATTCTATGCTTTCTTGCAAATTTTGAAGTTTCCCTAAAGTTTCTTTAAGAGATTGAAGTCTTGTTTCTATTTCCTCCTGGGGAATAATTTCTTGTGAATTCATGTAGTTTTCTAGTTTGGTAATTAAACCTCGTAGTGAGGCGCGGGTTTTCTTTAGTTTTTTAATATCTATTGTCGACATCCTCGTCGCCAGTTTGTTATGTACACATTAATTGTAAAACATATATATTTCTAATATATTGACAATCAATCATAATTTAAATATATCTGTCAAATTGACATAAAAACTAAAATACGGTAACGGCTAGTATATAACACGACTGAAAAATTTTAATATCCGATGGTTGTATTTTAGTTTTTACACGATGCAGAACTTTATATGAACAATAACTTTTTTTCGTAGAAATAATAATAAGAAAGTTTCCCATATGGTGCGAACTTAAGTGGACACAGTGTATATTACGGTGATACTCTAACCAATTACACGCCACTGTACGGCTGTGTTTACCTACACCTCTAGATGTCAATTTTATTTTCCATCTCTCTCAATTATAGGTTCATTGCTATTGACTACAAACTGTATGATATTATGTTGTTGTGGCACCTCTATGTTTACTTATTACTCCGAGGTTCAAGTACTTTTTTTATATTTTTTCAAATAAAGGGTGGGGAGAGTGGGAAAGTATTTGGGGATAAATACTAGGTTAGGATCAAGCGATTTTAACGAAATTAGTGTCATTAGAAAGAGTGTGGATGATTTAATTACATCTACTATAAAACAATTGCATTTAGTTTTAATTGTCGTAGGTAGAGGGTACTTTCGAATAGAAAAAATTAAAACTTGTTTTTCTTCAAAATATTTAATGAAAACACCTAATTATTGTGAATTATAATAGAATTGGATTAAATTCGCAACAAAATGGCGCAAACCGCATGTTGATAGCAGCTTTTGTCGAATTCGAGATATGAATAAAAACGCATAAACACAAGTAAAGTATAGAATTGACTAACGCTGTTTTATAATAAAAATTAAAAAATCAGTTAGTACTTTCAATTTTTTTTATAGTGTTAGGGTCATAGGTTGGTCGAGCACTTAAACAACTTGTGATTTTCTAACTTTTATTTCTCTCTGGGCCAGATTAACAAACATTATTCCCTCCAAAACCAACTCCCAATGACTTCTGACAAACAGTAGGTCCAACTCACAGATACTAATGATAAAGATCTATGGTTTAAGGTGACATACCCGAGACCACAAAGCATACATCCAAATCGAATTATATTAGCCTAACAATAGCAGAAAAATCTTAGTGTTGATATCTATTTTGACCATTGTTATTTCATACGATTAGAAATAGTTTTTTCCAAACTAAGTAGCCTACGACAATGGATTTGACGGGGCACGTAGAAGTTATATTTCTATGGTTCATAAAATAGATGGGGGGAAGCTTTGGACAGGTACTATATGGGTGTGTTCGGGGAGCACGCTTTCGAGCTATTTAGCGCCAAGCGCCATATACCGCAAACGAGGAATAGTACTAGATAGCGCCGATTGGCGCAAATAGCGTGCTCCCCGAACACACTCTATATCTTATTATTTTTTTCCTATTTGCATCTAATTAAAAAAATTAAATAGGTAAACTACTAAAATCAAAAGTTGTTAAATAACTTGGTTTGTTAAACTCAGTGTTATTTAATTTAGTATCTTTTGTTTTTGTAATTTCTATAACAGTAAGTCTTCTTGCAGACTAAAAGATGGACCACTTCAATGGTGTGAACATGAAGACAGTGTATATTGTGTTGAATGGTCTCCAGCAGAGCCATGGGTTTTTGCTTCATTGAGTTATGATGGTAGATTATTAATATCTCATGTGAAAAAATCGTTAAAATATCAAATATTGTTATAGAGCTTAGGTTCTAATTTGTTGTTCTATTTTATTTATTTTAATGTTTTAAATTTTTGTAATTATAATTTTGATTTTTAATGTTTATGAAGTCTTCCTAGCTTTCCTAACCGTCAACCGCCAAATATTTGGTTCCTAACTTTATCTACTTAGTATGCTGGTAGAGTCTTTCCAATATTAATTGCTAAAAACCATTTAAAAGTGTTATACAGAGTGAGTTAGTTTAGTAGGCTTCAAAGTAGAAAGAATGGCATGAAAACAACATATTTTTTTCCTGTTAAACATCCACTCTGTATCGTTGGAACCCAAGCTCTCTCTAGACTGGTAGTTGTACAGCGCGACAACAAGTGCTGTACGCACGCGATTTGTTGACGGCTTTTAATGGTCCGCTGTATTCTGTTGCGTGCAGGGGTCTCGGGTTAGTTTTTTGCGCCACTTTTTTTATAGCTCATAAAGTCGATGTCTAGTGCGGTGGCGGAGAGTCCAGATTTTTATTTGGGGCAGTTAAGTATTAACTTTAGATATATATTTGTTTGGGTAATTCATTTTTAATAATTGGTTTACGTATTGTAATTTTTGCCCATATTAATTGCATTTTGATTGAATTGGATCTTGTAATCATAAAATTAATATATTAGCATCTAAACAGCCGGTTAACACTGAATAAACAAGAACAAAAATCTAAATTAAATATGGTGGAAGTCGAGGGTGTACCAGAGAGCAAAGAAGAAAATGTAATATCTACCGTATTGAATATCTCAAAAGCACTTAACTTTGAACTTAAAAATGACCAAATTAATTACTGTTACCGTGCTAAAAAGAAAAATCGTCAAAATGAACCCAAAACTATATTTTTAGAATTTATCTCAAAATATACAAAAGAGGAGTTTTTAAAAGCGAGGAAAGTTAAAAGAACTTTTTGTGTGGGGGATATGTACTCTAATATAAAAGGAGTGCCAGCACAGGTACCAATATATGAGGCACATAGAATAACAGTGGTCCAACTCCATTTTTTTAAAATATCTGTTCTTTATTGTAAATACTTTATCTAATGTGTATCTTTCAGTATGAAGGTGGGCTATCTTCATATTTTGACTTTCTGCAAAAAGATGATATGGAGATAGCCCACCTTTATACTGAAAGATACACATTAGATCAAGTATTTACAATAAAGAACAGATATTTTAAAAATGGAGTTGGACCACTGTTATTCTATGTGCCTCATATATAAATGAGGCGCTAACTGGTCAAAACAAGATGCTGTTTGGAAAGTGTAGAGAATTTAAAAAGAAAAATAATGTAAAATTTTTATGGGTGAAAAATGGTAACATTTTCATGAGGAAGACAGAAAACTCAAAAATATTTTTAATAAAAGCGGAATCAAACTTAAGTGATGTGCACTAACGTTTCATGTAAAATATTAAATATTTATTATCAAAACGTGCAAGGATTGAATTCAAAAATTAACGAGTTTCTATTGAGTTTAAACGCTTCCGATTATGATGTTATTATATTAACAGAAACGTGGCTTACTTCTGGTGTTTTCGACCGTGAACTGATTAATGATAATTACTTAGTGTTTCGGAAAGACAGAAATATGAAAGAAACTAAAAAGAAAAGAGGTGGAGGTACACTAATTGCAGTAAAAACTAACTATGAATGTCATTTGCTAAAATATTCTTGTAAAAATTACAATGTAGACGATGTCTGGGTTAAGATTAATTTTTTGGTAATAATGTTATTATTAACGCTGTATATGTACCAGATAGTATGAATTTGCAGACATACGAAGATATGTTTGATAATATAGAAGATAGGCTTTTGAATTCGACTGACATATTTTTGATAGCAGGTGATTTTAATATCCCAGGTTTAAAATCAATCGACAAGAGAGTTAGGTTAACCGCCATCGAACAAAGATATATTAACCACATAAACTTGATAAACGCTAAACAATATAATAACGTTCCAAATAGACAAGATAGATATCTTGATATAATTGTTAGTAATACTCTAGTTTTTCTGGAAAAATGTGATATACCTCTTGTTAAAGAAAATAATCATCATCCCTCTTTGTTTTTCTTTTTAAAAATATACTCAAACTTGAATCGCCAACCAGATAAGAATTTTAACACTCAGTTCAATTTTAAAAAAGCCGATTTTCTTAGAATTTATAGTCTTTTTCAAGAAGCCAGCTGGGGTGAACTAGAAAATAATTTAGATGTAAATGAGGTTGTCGATAGATTTTATATTTTTTACAAAATTTTACAGGCGTGTGTCCCCACCGCTAAAGAAATTAAAAAATTTTATCCATCATGGTTTACAAAAGATATTAATTGTTAATTTAAAAAGGAAGATTATTTTAGAAAAAAATATAAAAAGTTTAATACTGTTTTTTATCAACAGCAGTTTATGTACTTGCGAGCTAAAGTAAAGAATGATGTTAAACAAGCGCATAAAATCTATTTACAACAAATAGAAGATAACATAGTTGACAATCCGCAAAACTTTTGGTCATACATATCCAAAACGAGAACAAATTCTAACTCTATAACCAACTCTATGATATATCAGGGGAGAAATGTCGAGACCAGCGAAAAAATTACAGAAGCTTTTGCGCACAATTTTTTAAATGTTTACTCAACAAAACAAGCCAATTACAACTTGAAATTTAATTTAAATACAAAGACTAATTCATGCTTGGATATTCCTTACATTAATGAAGAAGACATATTAAAAGCGACAAAAAAATTAAAACCTAAAAAATCGTCAGGTCCCGACATGATTCCACCTTATGTATTTAAAGGACTTATTGAGTTTTTATCCAAGCCCCTCAAAATAATATTTAATTTAATTTTAAAAACTAGTACCTATCCTCAAATATGGAAGCGATCAAAAGTGTGTCCGATACCCAAAGGTAATAAAAAAGAAGATATTCAAAATTACCGGCCAATTTCTTTAATTTGCACTGCTAGAAAAATTTTTGAAACCATTTTATACGAAAAAATTTTAAATCATGTTCATCCCTACCTTAGTGAAAAACAACATGGTTTTTTGCCTAAGAGATCTACAGTAACTAACTTAATGTGTTTTACTCAAAAAGCTAATGAAGCAATTGAAAATAACAATCAACTTGATGTTATTTTTACGGATTTTAGTAAAGCCTTTGACAAGGTTGATCATGATGTTTTATTAAGTAAAATATACACCTGTGGACTATCGGACAGACTGTTGAAGCTGTGTGCATCTTATCTTTATCAAAGAACGCAATATGTAGTGTTTAAAGGGCTAAAATCAAACGAGTTTCCCACAAAATCAGGTGTACCCCAAGGATCTAATCTTGGGCCACTTTTCTTTATACTCTTAATAGCTGATTTGCCAGAGGTTATTAGAGATTCTGAGTGTGCTTTGTTTGCTGACGACTTTAAATTATATAAAGAAATCAAAACTGATACTGACGTCGAATTACTTCAAAACGATATACACAGAGTCTACGAATGGTCTTTGAAGAATTGTTTGGATTTTAATGTTAACAAATGCTTCAGCATGTCAATAACTAGAAAAATAAATAAAATCAATTCAGAATATACAATTAACAACCAAATACTATATAAGCAAAACGAGAGTAAAGATCTGGGAGTATATATTGACGCCAAACTTACCTTTGAAGAGCATATCAATACGATTATAAATAAATCATACAAAATACTATGCTTCATAATTAGAAATTCTTTTAAATTTACGAATATAAGTACTATAATAACACTATATAATTCGTTTGTGCGGAGTTCGCTGGAATATGCTGCTGTTATATGGTCTCCGTTTTATTTTGTTTACAAAAATTCCATAGGAAAAATTAAAAAAAAATTTCTAAGATATTTACACTTCAAAAGACACGGAAAATACATCTGCAATCTCAATTATAAAACATCATTGAACGAATTTAACTTTCAGTCTCTAGAATTAAGAAGAAATATCGCTTTTGTCGTTTCTTACTATAAAATTTTGCATAACAATATAGACCTCTTATCCAATGTAAAATTAAATTGTAGTCCCTATTTCCATATAAGAAAAACTAAAATATTTGTCTGCCCTAGACCTAGAACAAACCTAGGTCTAAATTCTCCTTTCTATAATATGTCTTCCCTCGCAAATTCACTGAACAATATTGACTTTTTTACATCCTACAACCTTAAAACTTTTAAAAGAATTGTCGAAAAAAACTTAGCACTAACGGAATCTTAAAATATATAATATACTTTTTATATTTTGCACTTATAAAAATCTTCATTATAAAACGCATTTGCGTATCGTAATGTAACTTTTACGCACGCAAATTTTTGTTTTAAATGGTTGGCGACATGAGTGACGTTTCTAAAGGCAAGACTATTGACAATGACATTTGTGGCTAATAGCAATTTATTAATTTTATATTGTTCTTTAAGAAAGTATCTGTGAATATGAATATAATATTTTACTTATATAATATATTATTATTGGTATATTATTCATTTTAAAATATTTTAAAACATTAACATTTGATAATCTAAATGTCACAACTGTCAAATTTTATAAATTACACAGTGCTGCCGACATACTTTTTAAAATAAAAATTTTCGTAATTACATAAAAATAAAAAATTAATTTAAAAAATGGTAAAAAGGGCAAAATATAAAAAATATTATAAACAACTTATTTCATATGGCTGTTGTGACACTCGTTCTTTAAAAAACTCATCGCTTCGCGATTCGTTTTTTAAACTTGAACTCGTGTCATAACAGAATTCCATATGAAATGCGTTGTTTAATATACTATTATTTTTACACTATCTATAATATTTAATGGTTATTGCTATAGGGTAATTATTGTAATCTTTTATTGGAACTATGTTCTGTTGATTACTTAATAAATAAATAAATAACCTTAAATGAGTTACATATATTATGGCAGCGGTTTGGAGACCTTTTGAATCAGAAAATGGAAATCCAGATCAAAATTTAAATTCAGAAGATATGATATCGCCAACAGGTGAGGTTGGTAGCGAATTTTGCAATTAAGATTTACACATTCAGTGTCAGAGGGTTATTTTAAATATGTATCAGTGTTTGAAAAATGAAGATAATAAAAAATCAGATGCGGTTATAATAAAGCGAATTAATACCTTAACCAAAATTTCTATTTACACTATTTCTCGGGTTATTAAGCGCGGTGACGTTATAGATCATTCGCAAGTGCAGAAAAACAAAATTTGCAAATGTTGACAATGCTACAAAAGATGTTATAAAGCGAACGGTTTATAATTTATATTAAGAAAATATTGCACGGACTTTATAAATCGTTCAAAGGAAAATTACGAGATTATCCTGATTATAATTATAAAAGCTTAGAAAATTTACGCGGTATACTATTAGAATGCGCTTTTAATTATAAGAAATTAGATAAACGAATGGTTATAATGGAATCGCGGCGTATTGTTGTACTCCGTGAAGAGTATTTAGATAAAATAAGGAAGTATCGTGAATTAAAGAGGCATATATAGTTTACCTAGATGAAGTTGGTTTGACACACATGATACTGTTCAGATGGCTGGTTAGATCAGTCTCAAAAGTGTAGTTTAAATGCGCCATGTTCGAGAGGAAAGCATATAATAATTCTTCAAGCCGGAAGTGAAAACGGTTTTATACCAAATGCGTTACTACTGTCTGCGAAAAATATTAAGCAAAGTACAGCCGACTACCATGAGGATATGACTGCAGATTTATATGAAAAATTATTTCAAGAGCAGCTTCTTCCTAACATTCCTCCAAATTCAGATAGATAGATAGATAGATAGATAGTTTATTGTGTATAAGATAAAACTTTTCACAAGGGTTCGGTACAAAATATCAACAAAGGTATTAACATAATTAGAAATAAATTATGACATAGAACTAATTATGATTACAAATATTTTTGTTAGTTAATGAAAAGTTAAGATAAAAAAAAAACTAAACGATAATACATGCTAAAGCCGGTCATTCGCCATGTGCAAATGTTCGTAACTTTAATATACTAATAATACTATGGGTTAATTTAGTGAGTTCAGAGAATCCATTTTGTGTATTATTAATATTAAGGTAGTGCACCAGATCATCAATATTATGAACATTCTGAAAAAAACTATTTTTTCTTAGACAACTGTAAATGGGACATTCAAAAAGCATATGATGTAATGACTCCGGGGAATCCATATTACAGACAGAGCAATTTTCTGTGCTGTTAATGATATAAAAATTTCCTTTAAAAGACAATTTTAAAAACGTTTTGCTACATGTTCTAAGTTGTGCAATCATTCTGGTTATGTAGATGTGTGCAGGTATTTGCAAATAGATGTTATTTTCACCAACTAATAAGTGTGAGTATAGTAAAGGGTAACTAGAAGCAACCTTACTGTTTATATCACTATCAAAGAGTCGTTTTCGCAATTTGTCTAGAATAAGTCTGTCTAAACTGCGTACATTTGTAGTTAAATAATTTTCCCATAGGTCCTCGCATTGCGCATAAGTAAACCATTCTTTAACTTGCTTCACCCAATTATACTTCGTTTTATTATTATCAGATGCTAAATGAGCAAGTCGATTGAAGCAAATTTTTGAAAGTCTAGACGAGTCCATTCCTTTGAGTTTGTTTAACCAAAGTAAAGCATGTTTGAAAACAACCATTGACAAATGATAAGAAGATGTTTCCAGGCGAACAATGTAGTCTGGGGTATTCTTTGACAGACTTAGAAGTTTTTTGAAAAAGTTCACCTGTACACGCTCTATAACATCAGTGTAACGCAGACCCCATATGCCAATTCCAAAAGAAATAGAAGATAAAATAATTGAATTGTATAAACTGATCCGCGATTCCCAACTATTCATTTTTGACCGACACATTATATCCATTACTGCTCCAATGGCCCGATTCGCTTTGATTTTAGAATTCTTAGCCATGGCACAAAACAAGGCTGTGGAAGAGAAGTCAACACCTAAGTATGTAAATTGCTTTACTGCTTTCAGGCGGTATCCGTTATAAATGAATTTTTTATTGTAATGATGTACATGACCACTTTTTGCAAATACCATTACTTTCGTTTTGTCGGTATTGACTACGAGTTTGTTAACAGAGCAATAAGAATGGAGTACCTTTAGTTTTCGCTCTATATCGATTGGAGAGTCACCAAGGATAACTATATCGTCTGCGTATTGAAGCATTAATACGTCGTTGTTGCCGTCAATAGTAAGTCCATTCAAATTTTTTGAGCGAAAATAATCCTCAATGTCAGATAAAAAAATAGAGAAAATTAGGGGACTAAGTGATTCTCCCTGTAGGACACCCTCCGAGATGTTGTATTTTTTACTGTATAAGTTTTGTTGCTTTATTGAGAATGTTGCGTTATCATTCCTCCAAATTCAGAAGTCGTTTAAGACAATGCTTCCTATCATTCGCGGATATTAAATAAAATTTCAAATTCTAGTTCAAAGAAGGCAGATATTTTAGAATTTATGAAAAATAGGAACATTAGTCCGGAAAAGGTAACGACAAAGAAAGAATTACTACGAAGTATAAAAACGCTTAATTTAAAAATCGATTATGTGATCGACAATATTTGTAATACACACGGACATACACGCCTATGGAGACAATGTTCCGACAAAGGATATTTTGCCGCTAGGCGGTTGTTATCAATCTCCGTATAATGAAATAGTGGTCAATAACTAGTAAAAAATGTATTTATATAAGTAACTGACAAAATGTTCTATCTTTAAAGTGACAACTCCTGTCAAAAAGTCCCTGTCCCAAAACCATGGTGACTCTAACATCTCCCCCTTTTGAAATGTTCTACATCAAAATTTTCCAATTTTTTTGGTAAACGAGTTTCTCGTCTTGGTCTCTGAATCAGGAAATTTCCAATATTATTGACTGATTCATCTGACTCTTCAGGCTGATCTGACTGTTTAGAATGATCCTGACTTCTATTGTTCTCTTCTTGACTAGAACTATTTCCTTGTGATGACTCAGTCAAATTAGTTTCAGACGATTTTCTCTTAGAAGTAACATCGAATGTATCCAATAATATATCAATTGGAAGCTCATTTTGATCTTGGCGATAATCTTCTTCAGTACTGACAAATCTTGATTTTAGTTGGTTTGCATGGGATCGGATTAATTTACGATCTTCTTCTAGAAACACATGTTTTTCTTCCAAACATCAATTCTGATGGTGATTTTCCCTCTGGAGCATTTTTGTTCGGAGTCGAACGATAAGTCTGTAGAAATGTAGTTATCACCTCATCATTTGTAGATTCTTCTCCTTTCATTTTTTTGAGTGCACGCTTGAAAGTATCCACAAACCGTTCTGCCAAACCATTTGATTGAGGATGGTAAACTGGTGTTCGGATATGATCAATTCCATTGGCTTGACAGAAATCTTTGAAAAATGAACTAGTGAATTGGGTGCCGTTATCTGAAACTATGGTTCTTGGTAGTCCAAAAATGGAGAATACTCCTTTTAGTTTCTTTATGGTTTCTGTAGCAGTAGTTGTTTTCATTTTGAAAACCTCCGGCCATTTGGTGTAAGCGTCCACTATGACGAGAAAACTGGATCCTTCTACAGGGCCAGCAAAATCCATATGTACCCTAGTCCAGGGTCCTTTTGGTATTGGCCAAGATGAAAGTTCGGTTTTTGGAGGTGATTTGGAAGCTTGTAGACAGGAATCACATTGATGAACGAAATTTTCGATTTCTTTATCTAATAAAGGCCAATAAACATAGCTCCTCGCTAAAGTCTTCATTCTATCTCTTCCAGGATGTCCTTTATGTAATTGTTGCAAGATCCTCTTTCGAAATATGGTGGGAATTACCACTCGATATCCAAAAAGAATACAATTTTCGGCTATAGATAGAGACTCCCTTCTATTGTACAACTGTCGAATATCTGGTTCATCTATTTCTTTAGGCCAACCATGGGAAATATAGTGTGATACTTTTTTGAGAACTGTATCTTTTGGCGTCTCCTTTGCTATCATTTCAGCTGTTACTGGTAAAGAATTTCCAGCTGTCTCGATGATTTGCTTGACAGAATTTTCCATATATAGTGCTGCAATGACAAATTCTTCATCAGGTTTCGATTCGCGATCTATCAGTCTCGATAAAACATCTGCATGTCCGAATACCGAAGATGATGTGTACACGATATCAAAATCATATGAAAGCAAAGTTAGAGCCCATCTTTGTATACGATTCGCAGTGTACACAGGGATACCTTTTTTTGATCCAAAAATTGACAGAAGTGGTTTGTGATCTGTCTGAAGTGTGAATTTTCTTCCAAAAATCATTTTATGAAATTTTGTTACCGCAAAAATGAGTGCAAGACCTTCTTTCTCTATTTGACTATATTTCTGTTCTGCTGAAGTCAAAGAACGAGATGCGTGACATATTGCTTTTACACTTCCATCAGGAAATTTATGAAGGATACACGATCCAAGACCATAGCTTGATGCATCAGCTGCTACAATGATAGGTAGTTCTGGTTTATAATGAGTGAGCAATAAATCAGAAGATAAAACAGCCTTCAACTTTTCAAATGTTTTTTGGCATTTGACTGACCAATTCCATTCTACGTTTTTCTTCAGAAGATCGTCTAATGGCCCACGAATCTGCTTCATGTTGTTAACGAATTTCCCATAATAATTGATAGCACCTAAAAATGATCGAAGAGTTGTGAGATCATTCGGTGGTGGCATTCGTGAAATTGCTTCAATTCTTGATGGATCAGGCCTGATTCCATTTTTGTCTAAAATATGTCCCAAATATTTTATTTGTGACATGGAAAACTTGCATTTTTCTATTTTCAAGCGAAAACCATAAATCTGAATACGTTGTAGAACCTTGAAGAGATTTTGATTATGTTCCATTTCCGTTCTACCAGAAACAATTATGTCATCCAGATAAGGAGCTACCATATCCAAACCTGCTAACATGGTATCCATCAACTGCTGAAAAGCTCCTGGTGCCACCTTAACTCCAAAAGGAAGACGATTGTATAAGTAGAGCCCTCTGTGTGTTGAAATCGTTAGTAGTTTTTTGGATTCATCGTCAACTTCGACTTGTAGATAAGCATCAGATAAGTCAAGGTTACTGAATATAACTCCATTCGAAATTTTTGAAAAAATTTCCTCTGGAACTGGCAATGGATAACAATGTGATTCTAAGGCATCATTGAGGCCTGTTGAGTAATCGGCACAAATGCGAATTTTTCCATTCGGTTTGCGAACAACTACAATCGGTGCTGCCCAATTAGAAAAATCGATAGGTGTAATTGCCCCTTGTTTTTCTAATCGGTCCAATTCCTCTTCCACTGTTTTCCTAACATTGTAAGCCACCGGTCGTTTTGGTCGAAAGATAGGTTTCGCTCCTGCTTTTATATGAAGTGTCACTTTTGATTTGGTGCAGTGTCCCAAACCATCTTTGAAAACTTCTGGAAAAATGCCTTGTAAATCTGCTAAACCAAATTCTGACGGTATTTGGGAAAACAAATCAACTTTCTTGCAGATTGAATTAATAGGAATGTTCCATAGTCCAAATTCCTCGATCCAATCGATTCCCAATATATTTAACTCTTTGATTGATGTCACAAAGCATGTCTTTACTACCGGTTGTAAATGATCACCCAGTATCACCTGACAGCTTATTTTTCCAAGTAAATCCACCTCTTGTCTGGAGGCATTGAACGCAACTTCATTAATTTTAATGATTTCTGGTCGACCAATAGATGTCCATGTATTTTCATCTATGATTGTGATATCTGACGCAGTGTCAAACTGAAGTGATGTTTGTACACCATTAATGGTCAAGTTAATGTATTTTCGTGAAGAATTTATTCGGTGTATGAATATACTTTTTGTAGTAGTTTTATTCTGACCTTTATTCTTTCTAAAACCATTTTTGTTTCTATTTTGTGGTTTTTCTGCTGATTTATCTGCGAAACAAGAGCAATAACCTTCTTTATGTCCAATTTTGTAACAGATTCCACACTTGTGTTGTGAAAAACTGCAATCCTTCTTGAAATGCATTTCGCCGCATTGCCAACAAGGTGTTCTGGGTTTATCGGAACTGTTATGTGGTTTGGTTTTATCGAAACTGTTATGTGGATTCTTTTCTTTGCTGAAAACTGCATGAACCGTCGGACTAGTTCTATGTTCAATGAGGGCAGTGTCTTCCTTCAGACTCGAAATTCTATGACATTCATCCACTAAATCTTCTAAGGAGATGTCGTCTTTTTCATCTTTGTCAATCTTTGATAAGAGACGTGTTGTAATATCCGAATATTTGGAAGATTTCAATCCAATTATGAACATGAGACATTTGAATTGATTTTCGTTCAGTTTCTTTAATTGAAAAGCTTCACAATGTTTATTAACAATACCAGCATATGTTAAAAAGTCGTCGGATTCGACCTTGTTCAATTGTAAACACTTGTAACGAGTACTGAATATAGATGACTGTTTTCCAAAAATTTTCTTGAGAATCTTTATTGTTTCCTCAAACTGAATATCTCTGGGATGTTTTGGCAAAATGAAGTTAGTGTACCTTTCATGTGCTGAAGTATTGAGATTTCGTAGTAAAAGTCGAACTCTGGCTGCGTCATCCAACTTTTTTCCATCGAGAAGAAACAGATCTTCATATCTTTTATACCAAGAGTCGAATGTGATATGGTTTTCCGGATCTGGTACAAACTCTACGATGTTTCTCGCTAGTGATTCGATGATGAACTCAGTGTTTTCAGATTTTGATTCTGGTACCTTATCATTCACCTTCAGTACGAGCATTTCTAGAATTTTGTTCTGCTGTTCTAGTAACTTCGCTAACGCCCCAGAATCCATTATCCTCGTCGCCAACTGTTATCAATCTCCGTATAATGAAATAGTGGTCAATAACTAGTAAAAAATGTATTTATATAAGTAACTGACAAAATGTTCTATCTTTAAAGTGACAACTCCTGTCAAAAAGTCCCTGTCCCAAAACCATGGTGACTCTAACAGCGGTACACTTTGTAGCAACTTATTTTATTTATACTATACCACCAACAAAGCTTAGCAGCTTTCTATAAAATCATATTCTTAACTTAATAGCAATTTACTTTTCTACCGCGTCTTTAGAAGTTACGCAGAAACGACACGTTGTTGATTTTCCCACTGTTTGGGGGATATCCTTAAAAAAAATCAGCAATGGAAACAAGAGGAAAAATAAAAACACAAATTTTACTGTCAATCAAATTTATTATTTGATAAATTTTTTGTAACATGTTTCACTAAACATTTCTGTACCAGTGGGACTATATCATTACAAGTTTTATCAAGACAATCAATAGCTTTACTTAATGTATCTAATGAAATACTTCCTGATTGATAAAATTGAGATATTTGATTGTGTGAGTGAAGTTTGGATATAATAATAATACCATGATCATCCTGTTGTGGATCAGAAATTGGTTGACAACAAATATTCTGTTCTTCAACAGTAGGATCTACAAATATAACATCCTTCTGAAAAGCTAATGTTACCGAAGTTATAATATCATACATAGGAACTCCTGCCTGACTGAGTGCCAAACCAGCTGCTGTAATTGCAGCACTCAGGCAAGAACCATCATTGTGCAGTACCATTGCATAAATATCCACCTATAATAGAAAAAAAAATGTAGTTTAATTGATTAAAAACTAGCCTGCCGTTTCACATACATATGTTATGAATCAATCAATAAATATTCAGAAATTCTACTTCTTTCTTGTTACTAAAGTTTTAACTGATCTTACCAGCTTATTGGTTTTAAAATTCAATTTTAATTATAATCAATAAGTTTATAATGAATAGCAAACCTGGAAATTCGGAAATTCGTGACGACAAACAGTAGATTCTAATGCTTGTTTCATAATAGCACTAAATTGTTTTTCCTCTGAATCCTGCTGGTGTAGTCGTCGTTTTTTACAACTAAAGGGTGCAAATTTAAATTCACAGTATATCTCGCCTTTGAGGGAGTAGTCTGGTCTATTGGGAATTTCTCTAGGATCGAACACAGACACTATTACTTTAGTCTTTTCTAATTCAATGTATGCTGAACCTTTGGCTTGACTTACTACACCAGTTTTTATAACTAAAACTAAACATTGTATTCTTGTTCTCTAGTCGCAACAAATACCTACAAAACTTTCTATGTTCTTTCTCTGATCTAGAATCCTTTCTTTTTCCAATTTTTATAACCTCTTCATATTCTTTACGTAAATATGTTTTATCCAACTTTGCAAATATATAATACGGTAATGTTTCTTCTGGTCCATTTATTCTTTTGTGGTCCACTGGCATTGTTAATTGTGGAATTTACCGTTTTTAGTTTACCACTTAAAACTTAAAGAGGTTATTGTATTGGAGGTTATTTTTATTGTGGCTAGTGGTGGGTTCTTAGACAAGGAAAGAGAGAGGACTGCGCATTGGAATGAATTTGTGTAACCCAATTACCACCAAACTAATGGCGGACAATATTGACATAGGCGTATCATACGATTTTTCTTATACGATTATTAAATAATCATTTTCATTATTTCGTATTACAAATCTAATTTAAAAAAGTCTTTAAATATGTACTGCTCCAAATAAAAACAACAATCATTTTAAAACATATTTATTTAATAAATATTACAATTTTAATCTATTTTATCTATTTTAAATATATATTTTTGTTCCACGCCACTGCAAAACTATTACATCTATGAGAAAATAATAACAATTAATTGAAAAATAATCTTTAAAACTGAATGAAAACAGTTTTCAAAATGTATGTACTATTAATTTAAGTTATCATACATAACATATGTGATTTAGTTAAACATCTATTACCTGAAAGCTGTAATATTAATAAAAATAAATTTCAAGGAAATAGTTGTAAAATACTTTTTACCTATGAAATGAAATTCCTTGCTCTTTTTTAGCACTGTGACTGTTGCACTTATAAGCTAAACAATTAACCATTTTAAAATGTCTATTCAGGTTATTGAAAAAGGTGAAAATTAATAAAAAAACTAAAAAAATACAATTCGACGTTCCAAATTTGTTTGCCACCAAACGTTTGAAAATTGGCTTCACTCACACGCATAAGGTTTTCATTGCCATGCGCTGTCCTCTCTCTTTCAGATAAGATATCGCGCATGTTTGGGGCGTGGTTAGTGACGTCACTGGAGCTCAGACGCCATTGTTTACAGGTTATAATTTTAAATTTCTCCAGGAAAATACAAAATAGATTAATTAAAATGCGTTGTGCTGTATACGGGTGTGGTATTGACAATAACACTAAACATTTTTCGAGTGATATAAAGTTCTTTAGCTTTCCAAAAGACAAGAAAGTGCAAAATGGAAATATTTATGTAAGCTGGTTAACAATTTCAACGTAAAAAATGCCCATATTTGCTCAAAACATTTCACTTACGAACGAAACTTTAAACTTGAGTTGCTTGGATACACCCCAAAAAACTACCAACCCCTAAAAAAGGGAGCTATTCCGTCAAAAAACTTACCTTTACAAAGCAAACCTCAAAATCTTAACACATTAATAATAGGGAAAAAAAGTTAATGGAAACTGTTTTTAAAGAGTAAGTTAACACAGTATCATAATATTATTAAATCATATTTTAAGTTGTATGATAGAATGATTGTATTATGGATAAATAAAATAGGTATTTTGTTTTTGTAGAGTGGATGTTTCTGGTGGTGTTGATTACGTTGATAAGACCTACAATTTATTTGGAATTTACTATCAATCTAAAAAACAATAGACCTATATTTTTATATATAATTATACCTTGCCTAATTACTTAATTATTTTACCTAGTCTACGTCTACCATCGTTCCCTTTAATTAAATATAATTTAACAATTCTCAATTTATTTATTCTTAATTTTAAGCCATACATGTATGATTTGAATTTTGTTTTGATAAATAATGTTAAATAACCAACAAATAAAAGTTTTAAACAATAAATTGACCAAATACTTATCAAATTCCTATATATTAACATTGAAACGCGCTATAGAATACCACCAATGACGTCATATGCGCAGATCGGACGAGTTTTGAACCGCTAGATATCATACCTTGTATATTTGTATCATGCTCTCTTTCCTAGTCTAAGGGTGGGTTGTTATTTCACAAAGTGTTACTTTGTCACTGCTCCAACGCTGTCACAGTCTGCTCCAGATTGAATAAAATAGCAGTGACAATTGGTCACGTTTTGATTTTGAGATTTTGTAGTTTTTGTACCACATCGGTTCCATTCATTGTCATTTTCCGGGACGTTATCGTGTTCGCGACAGTAACATTTAACATCCTTTGATATGCGATGGATGTCGCTGCTTAGTAGTAATAATAAATTCAAAAAATAATTATCAAGTTAGTTATCAGCATGTTCGGTCGCGATTACGCTTTATAATATATTTGTAAATAGCAGAATTTAAAACTACAGTACACTATCACTACCCTCTGCACTTTATTGAGATTTAAAAATAACCACATTTATCACTAAATTTTTTGTTCTGTGAATCGCACCACAGAACAGAATAAGACTACAATTTGTGACTTTTTATATTCTGTAGTTGTGACAAGCAGAAGAATGAAAAAAGTAATCAAAAGTAGAAAAATAGTACTATAATATTAAACTACACCTATTTAATTTCAAAACAAAATATTTTCGATTTTAATTTATTTATATGGAAGACATTAGTAACGACTATAATATGTTACAGAATGGTTCAGAAAATTTAAATGCAATTTTATTGTAATTTAAAGCTGTTTTACAATGAAAGGAGGTTAGGAATGTGGAAAGTAGTCCAGAAAAATACTGGAGGGCACGTAAGTAATTTAATAAGGGATGATTTCCTTATTATTTTCATTTGGTTATTTATTAGTAATTTTCTCATTAATAAATATACATATAAACCATAATATTTTTTAATATATTAATTTTAAGTTAAACAAATGTTTTATTTAAAATGCCTATTCCATTATTGTTTTATATTTTAAAATTTATGCTGTATTTGATTTTAACTTTATACTTTTTAGCATGAGGTGATACATCCAGAGACATGGCAGAATTCTTGCCACTATGTGACTTACTCTTTAACATAGTCTCCCTTGCAGCATATTTCTGTGATTTAGTTTTTGACATACTAGTGGTATATGCTTTGTATGAGAAAGGTTTAACTGTGCTTTTTTCACAGTGCTTAGGTGCGATAACATTAAGTATATTAGTTTCTCAAATTTTGTCTATGCACTGGTATATACAAAGCAAATCCAAAAATAGTTGGCAAAAATTGGTTGTGATAGTATTGCATTTACTACAGCTAGGTGTTTTGTGGCGTTATGCCAGGCTTCTTGTACCTGTTGATTTATCTAGTGTTAAACGTGAAGTAAGAGACTTGTGTATTTTGAGGCTAGTACATGGTTTTTTGCAAGCTGTACCTATGTTGCTGCTACAACTTACATTGTTACCAGGTAAGTTTAATTCATAAAAGTGTAAAATAAAATAAAAATTATAAATATCATTTCATATGCATAATAGTTAACAACAATTTAGTGTATATACCATATAAACATGTGATATTGTATCAAAGTTGAATACAGTCAAGTGCTTGGCTGCAAAAACTTTTGGTGAGATTTTGTTTTGCATAAGTAGAATAATTTGTTTAATAAATAAAAATCTTTGAGTTAGTAAATTTGTATTTTAAGAAAGCAGGAAGTCAAGAGAAATTAATGTTTACAAATTGGTAACTACACTTCAGGCTACAATGCTATTACCACAGTGACATCTTCAAAGTTTGTACAAATAAATCTATAAAATAAGAACAATAAAGTAAAATTAGTAAAATTGGTGTTTAACAATATTGAACCCTGTTAGAGGTTAATATAAAATCTGTGTTTTAGAAGCCTGGAATAGGGTTCATATCAAATGTACATTTTTTTGAGTCAAGATGGGAAACCTGGGTTTAAATGTGTCTGTCCAAACAGTGTTGAACTCATTCCCAAGGGAGATGCCTACCTACCAATGTATGTATGTATGTATAAGTTAGGGGTGATAATTACACTGCGACCTATAGGATCTGTTGTGTCCCCCCTTACTTGCCATGTTCTGATATTTTCTCAGACTTATTGCAGCTCTTTGAGTCCTATTTTCCTGAGGAAGTTTAGGACATTGTTGGGCTTCAAGTCAGGTAGATCCCCTTCCTCTATTCCATGTGCTCCTAGGTATCTAGCCCTAGAATTTTGCAAGGCAGGGCATTCTGCAAGTATGTGTATTGAGGTTTCATCCTCTTCCTCACAGAATCTGCACTTTGCTTCATCTGCTAACCCTAGTTTCTTCATGTGGCTTCTTAACCGGCAATGCCCGGTTAATATTCCCGTTAGAATTCGGAGCCTTTTTTTACTGAGGTTGAGGCAGCTAAGAGATCTCTTCTGGTCATAGTTCCCCAGTAGTATCTTAGATTGCCTCAGTCCTTCCAGCTGATTCCAGTACTTGGATTTTTCTTTCTCCATTTCTTCCCTTAGTTTTCCTAAGATTACTCTACTGCTGATCCCACAAGATGGTTCTGGTCCCAAATGTGGGGTTTCAACTCCTTTTTTTTGCCAGCTTATCTGCTGTTTCGTTCCCCTCTATTCCTATGTGTCCCGGGACCCATAGGAGGGTGACAGTGTTCTTCTGGCCCAGTTCATTTAGTTTGCCTAGGCATTCCCAAACCATCTTCAAACTGATTATATTTGAACTCAGTGCTTTGATGGCTGCTTGACTATCCGACATGATCACAATCTCTTGTCTGCGGTAGTTTCTTCCAATATTGAATTCCACACATCTTTCGATGGCGCGGACTTCTGCTTGAAAGATGCTAGGGTATGTGCCCAAGCTTTCTGAGTATTTGGCTCTCGGTCCAAAAACTCCTATCCCAGTTCCCTCGTCTAGCTTGGAACCTTCCGTATACCACTTTATGGTATTCTGATTTAAATTCTGTATGGTGTTTCGTCCCATTCAGATTTATTACTCAACCTTGTGATGAATTTTCTCACAAAGTTGAATTTCTTTGGCATATCATCTTGGGGCATTTCCCAAGTTTGATCAAACTGAAGTGATCGGGGTTTTTCCCTGATAATTCCTACCAAACTTTTAATGTACTTGCTGTTACTCCTATCTTATAGCGTTTGGAGAATGTTTGGTTGGCCTGATTGGTCACCGAGCATGGTCGATTTTCTTGTTTGGCTGATCGACTGGATCGCTCTCGGGTTGGTTGGAGTTGATCTGAGATCGAGGGTCAGATCAACAGATGCAGAGCAAATATGGTGGGTAGTGTTCAAAAAATAGCAAAGAGTTTTTGGCACTGTGTCACTTTTTTTCGATCAATCTGGGAGCAATTTCAGATCATTTCACCCGAAAACGCTATTAGAACATTGAATTAATACCCTTGCATATTTTAAGACAGGTGGCAGTCTAACAGTCAGATATAATCTATTTTTTTGAAAACCTATAATATGCACAGTTGTTTTCAACAATAAACATGCATAAACTTAGCTTCTGTACAAGAGATCTTGCAAAGAAGAAAAATAATGTTCGCACTTGCCTCAAAATCACAATTAGTCTGACCTTACCTATTAATTTTTAAAACTGTTTGAATGTTTTATTTTGATGGGTTTTTACCTTTTTGACATAAGTTTTACTTTATATTTCTTATTTTAAGAACTTATTTATATATACAAGCTTTCTGGAGGTAACTTTGATAATGGTCTTGTAAGCCATCACTACTGTTACCAAGTTTTAAAACTTGCAGATTATTAATTTAATTAATAAGTATTTTAACTATTTTTTAGGGGCTGAAGGTGGACCCCAAACTGACCTAATAAAAGTTTCCTCTGCTCTATCACTTTTTTCAATTTGTTGGGCATTAGCTTCATTCAGCAAACACATACAAAGCATAGATAGGCTAGTGCTTACTTGGTTAGGAGTGGTGTCACAACTTTTATGGAGAGGAGGCACTGTAACAGCCAGAGTTCTTGCCCTTTCAGCCTATGCAGCAAGCTATAACTCCTGGGTATTTTTAGTATTAGCATTACACTGGGCATGTATGTTTTTATGGCTACTTTCTCCAAGAAGTCCTTTTCATGGACAAAGGGGAAGTAAATTGGGAGTATGTGCCTTAATGGCAGCTATTTATATTTTAGCTTACATTAATCTTCAGGATAAACCTCATAGAATAACAATGGGAATATTTTATGTAGTTATGTTATTGGAAAATTGTTTGCTAGTAGGTGCCTGGGTAGCAGCAATATGGTCTGTAAGACCAGCACATTGGGAATTGGTGCCCCTTCTTACAGTAAGTTTAAAAAATGTATATTGCGGTTCTTTCACTTTACTTTGCCTTTGAAATTAGAATATTAAATTTATTTTGCAGGTGTGTTTATTTGCAATAGGCATAATATTTATGCTGGTTTATTATAAATTTTTTCATGTGAAACGTCTTATGGAAAAACCTTCTCAACCACCTGGTGTGTTCAACTGTCGATTTAGTAGTCCATCTGCTTCGGCTTTATACAGAAAAAAAAAGAAACCGACTACATTTGTACCCCCTCCAGGCCTGGGACCTGTAACTGTTCCATTCTGGAGGCGACCATTACCATCTTCAAGTGAAAATGAAGGTATATATTTGGACTATATAAAAACTAGAAATACAACTGTTTACGGAATGACGACTTTTGTTCCTTCTCTTTGCACCACACTGTAAATTAGCAGTTGTGTACAAAGACATTTTTTGATTGGTAAAATATAAGTTCTATTTTAGGTAGCAGTGTTGGTTCTAGGGTGAACATTCAACAAAAACTTCAAGAAAAGAAACAAAAACAATTGGCTGAATTAAAAATAATTGAAGAAGAAATAAAACAAGGTAAATTGGTAGGACCTGAAGGAGCAGAGTTCGATGATAGACAGCCAATACCACGAGCAAAACGTCATGTTGAACCCCAATTGTTAAGCCTGGCTTCTTTAAACAGTTTGGTTAATTATGGGGTACGTTTTCTATTTGAATAAGAGTTAATATAATATTTCCATCGACCGGAATAGAAAGGAAATTGCTTTTTATTTTAGGAAAATTCTCATAAAGTTACTCCATATGTCTATCCAAAAGTTAATAATTAACTACTTAGCTAACATTGTTTGAACTCTCTTTTTGGAAGTTCAAAAACTTTTTGTCTGTTAGATGTCGTTCTTCAATCCTCAGTATTTCTCTTGGATCTTCTTTTTCTGCCTTCTATAAAATTCGGTAATACCAAATTTATTTCGCTCAATTACCATAAAAAAACAACAAATAACCCAATAAAACAATAAGTAATAACAGTTTAAAATGACAATAATGGCATTTAGGGTGTCAAAATTACTGGTAGATAGATTGAAAATAGAAAAGTTGTAAAAGTAGAATTTCTTGTCTATTTCTATTTATATTGAGTTACAGAGTTCTATTAATCAATCATTTTCTATTAATAAACGATTTTATAATGTGCAACATAAATTTCTCTTATACAAGTGGGTTATGGAAGGTAGAAGGAAGGAACTCCAACTTGTATAGGAAAAACTGTCCAGTGGTGAGCAGCAAATAGTAGATGGCGCTACAGTAGCAGAAGGGTAAAAAGACAACGTGAAGTGAACTGAATTGAAAAATTTAATATTTTTCGTAACTTATGTGGTTAAAAATTATGCAGTATTTACAATCTCAACTATTTACGTAGTCAAATGTAATTTAATTTCGTTTTTTACTCTAACAATGGACTAGGAAAGTAGTGACGTAAGTGTCAAACCAAATGATTCCAAACAACTTTTTTATGGTATGTTTTATAGGTGTTATTGACTATTTTATTGTACTTTCTTGATTTTTGGGAGTTAATTACTGTTTTTTCATTGGTAAATGTTCATTCATATGATTATATCATATCATTAAAGTAGATATATGAACAATTTCCGTAAAAATATTCTAACATAACCTTCAAAGTTGTATATTGTCATAAATCGAATTTGGAAAGATTTTGCTTATTATATTATATAACAAAAGTTATTTCTGGAGATTTATAATGTTGTCGTTTGGAATCATTTCGTTGACATTTCCCAGTTCAACAGCATATAACACAAATTTTGACGTCACACTTTCCCAGTCCATTCATTTTCACATAGCCGATCACAGAACAAATTCTTCTTTTCTACTATTTGTAACGTCCTGTGACTCTTGCTACTGTGGCTCCACCAATTTGCTTCCTTTCGATGGACACTTTTTAATACACTGAGTTGGTTCTCCTTCCTTCAACCCCCCATAAAGTAGATATAACAGTTTTGTATTTGATAACCTGTGTTGTACAAACATACATTCACAAAATATTAACTAATGATTTAGAATGGAAACTGCAATACTAAAAGTAAAAATAGAATTTTAGTAACCGTCCGAACCATTAGATATCGCTGTATCCGAGGAGGCATGCATATTTGGTTATAATATTAAAATTTTTGTTTTTCTATTGCATATTTCTTGGCTGTAGTTCCGATTAACTCCCATCCGAATTTCACCTTGGTATTAACACGTTCGATAGTTCTCGTGAAGCTCGATCGAAAAAAAGTTGTCTAGATGTGTTAATTTTAAGCTACGAGAACGCTTCTTTTTGCCATTTCACTTTGAACTTTACTTGCATAAGTTTGTTTTATTTTTCTGCTCTCTTTTAATTGATATTTTTGTTTTAAAAAATATGTTAGGTTACGTTAGGTTAGGTTAGGTTAGGTGAAAAATCATATCCGGGTTATGAGACAATTCGGCATAAAAAAACTCGCGTTTTTGTAGAAAAAATTCAATGCGCATGCGCAAATTCTGGACACGATTTTCGAATTCCTTATGTTCGGAATAGTAGGTTAGTCATTTTTTGTAATGAAATTTCAATGGGAGTTAATCGGAACCTTCTCCTATTTCTTTGTAACAGAAACACAATTATTAATATAAATACTGCATTTATTGTATAAAAAACACATACATGTAATACAAAGTATAATCTAAATTTAAAAGTAGTGGTCTGCCACAGCTTCTAAAAGGGTCAGTCTCTTTAAAATGGACACTACAAACCCTTCGATTGTTCTACAGTGGCTGTGGAGCAATATTGTTGATCTCGTCACTATTATTTCTATTAACCCACACACATTTTCTGGATTTTTTAGAAAAAAATACATTTTGTTTGAACCTGCACAACCAGGCACACAACACTTTTTATTCGAACTCATAATGTACATATCCTTTGACTAAATTTGAAAAAATTTAAAATTTAATACATTTTCTTAACAAAAGTAGTGCGATGAAGATATGTACTTTTTCAATATTGCATATTATATGACTTACCAATTTTTCTGCTTGACAAAATACACTTTATTTATTTATTTACGGATATTTCACATCCTTCATGACATGTTTTAAATCGTTTACAAACAAACTGAATAATAATGCTGCTGACGCCCAGTAAGGAAACTGTGCACCCAAGATATAATATTTGAGCCCAAACCTTAATTTACTTATTAACAATTCATGATTGACTCTATCAAATGCCTTTCTAAAATCTGTATAAACTGAATCAACTTGTTGACCATTTTCAAATGCGTTAACTATGAAATTCTGATATATCATAAGATTAGTCACAGTTGATTTCCCTACCTGAAATCCATGTTGTTCTGGAATAATGATATTTTTACACGCCCATGTTGTGTTTTGCTATGATGCTATCCATAAGCTTTGGTAAGGCTGATTGAATACAAATACTTCTGTAATTAATATTATTTTCTTTGTCGCCTGATTTAAATATCGGGGTTATGTAACTAATTTTCCAGAAATCTGGATATCGACAGGAATTTAGTGACAAATTAAATATATAATGAATAGGATTTGACAAGCCACACACACAACTCATCAACAAAGCATTGGGACACCATCTGGACCACTTGAATATTTGACTTTCAATTGCTGAATACCTTGAAACACTTCCATTAAACTAATTAATATATTTTGTAGGTCAGTAGTTTCAGTACAATTGAAGTTTAGCGTATCATTGCCACATAGGTCATTTGAATAGACAGTTGAAAAAAAATTTGCAAATAAATCCACTATTTCAACCCCATTAGAACTTATTTTGTCATCCAGATACATCGTGTTTGGATAAGTGTTTGATTTACGGATATTGTTGAAATATTTCCAAAAAGAGCCAGAATTTCTACCTATATCCCTTTCTGCATTTTTGCAATAATTACTGTAACATTGACTACTAAGCATTTTGCATGATTGACGTAAGTTACAGAATTCTATATAATCGTTAACATTATGAGATCCCATATACTGTTTATGCGCAATTTTCTTTCTTATTACAAGACTCTTAAGTTCAGACGAAAACCAAACCGGAAAATTTGAGGACCTGAATCTCTGTAATGGCACAAAACTGCTTATACCTTCAAAGGCAATATCATAGAAAAATAGTACCGCCGAATCAATATCATTAATGTTGTACAGTAAAGACCAGTCTACCAATGCAGAAAAATTGTTGATGCCAATGATGATCGCTCGCTTAAAATTATAATAATAAGTATCAAATTTTAGATTATTACTAGTATTTAAAACAATGGAAAAATAATAAATATGCTTTATGATGATAATTTACATTCATCTAATTCTATTGTTGTGACTAAAAAGTAAATCCAAAAATACATTATTATTGTTAGGAATATTATTAACTTGACTGACACCCATGGCACTAAAATAACTACTTATATCATTTCCTGGCGAAGTACATGGGTTAATAACATTATCTCTTCTAATAACATTATCTCTTATATCTTCTCATTATCAGATGGTACCCATATAGCATCAGGAATATTGTAATCACCAAATATAATAAACTCAAAATCAGAATAGTTTGCAAATATTTCAACATCGTCCGCATGCTCAGAGTATAGTTCCATATCATATTTAGGTGGAATGTATACAGCACCCAAAATAAACTTGTGCTGGTCATATTTTAATGAAACAAATAGATGTTCAACTGTTTCATGGTTTATAGTGACCTTACTGGTGTTAAAACCCTTTTTTACAGCAATTAACACCCCACCGCCCCGACTTTTTTGACTAGTTTGACTAGAGCGATCACACCTATACACAATATAGGGTGTGTTTGGGGAGCACGCTTTTGTGCTATGTAGCGCCAAGCGCCATATAACGCAAATGAAGAATAGTACTAGATAGCGCCAATTGGCGCAAGTAGTCATCTAGACCAAGTTCGCTGTTAGGCACACTCCCATCCAACCAAACCAAGTTTAAATCAAGATAATAACACCATAGATAGACACATTAACATTAGTTTTTAATTCTTGAATTTTTGATTTCATTCCACCAACATTTTGACAATATACCATTATTTCTTTATTCAGGTTTTTGAGTTATTACCAGATTTTTTTCATAATAGGAGGCACGCCAAACGGGTAACGAATGAAAATGTTAGTTTCTCCCTTTTTCTTGCGCTCCTCAAGATCACTATATAGTTCTTTGATATGTTTCCTTTGCATTGGAGTCAGGTCACCATTAATACACTTGTAATATGTACTAAACTAACGTTCACTAATTAAACATCCCTACTTACTGTTACTTTACTGTTACTAAACGTAACAATAAATCCAAAAAATATACTAAATAACTTGAAGAAAACGATGATACTTCTCCAATAAACGTAAACAATAAATTATCATACGAATTCAAATAAAAGTATTTCCTTTTATGTCATATCTGTCAAAATTGGACAAGGGTGATTATAATAATTTTCCTGTGGTGCCATCTATTGACTCTGTCAGCTAACTGAAAAACCATATGTCCTTGACCGGTTAAGATTCAATTCTAGTTCATTAATATATTGTACATACATTTAAAATTCTTAAAATCAAGTAGTCGTAATAGTGCTGTAATTGTTTATTTTATTGTTACATTTTATTAAAATTCTATTTGTTTTTGGAAAAGATGATATTGATGAAATAAAAATTAAAAGTAAAATAAAAATATGCTACATTTTAAAAAGTAAGAATTAAATATAAATTAATGCAAGGAGCACCTAGTCACCGCATCACGAACAGTTGCTGATACATCTTGATATATTAGTGCATCATGAACATTTAAACAATATTTTCTCTTTGAGAAAACGCATTTTGTTTTAAATGAGCCACTTGCACTGAAACAAAACTCGAACTTGACGCCATTTTCACTACCAATTTTGTTCTTGGAGTAAAATAATAAAAATATAGATCACAATATAAATCACCAACACTAACGAGTACCTATGTATATTTTTATGTATTAGGATATAAACAAGTCTTCAATCTATAGACTAATAAAGTACCTGTTTTTGCAATTATACACAACACCCCTAAAGACCACAATTATTCTCGTTAAAATCGAAAAACAAAATATTGTAAATATCGTATTATGACTACTTATCCCCTACCTAAGATGATTAAAAGAAATTTCTTAATACCGATATAAATAAATACGTGCCCTACTGATTTAGGGTCTTGTTTACAACATTTTACGATTTGACTTTTCTTAGCTGCCAACTGCAAATAAACGAACTACAACAATCTCCAACATTAAAATATCTCGACTTGTTGGTTAAATAACTATTAGAAACTATAAAATAATTTTCAGTAATAATATAACAAGAGAGTGAGAATAAATTGAAAATTTTTTGACAGATTATTTGGAAACTTAGTTTGAGTCTAGAAATTAAAAATTTATCTAGTAAAATTTTACAGGACGAATGGTATTTGAGAAGATTATTTTTTGAATAATTCTGTACAAAAACCACTTTATTTAATAATTTATCGTTATCGTTATATACACTTTCTTATAAAGTGTCTTTACTTTTATATTAATTTTTATTCTATATAATTAATTTAATTAATTATATAGAATATATAGAAAATTATATAATTAATAGGCGCCGCCTATTGAAGCTTTAAAAAAGGTTCTGGCCAATCTCGTTAAAATTAAGGCATATTAAAAAGGTAACGCCCTTTTTGGGGTGTGGTTATGAAATTAAATGACATTATAAACGATTAGAATTTCTGATGAATGATTGATTCAACTTTTTTGATTTTTTTTCAATTTTTATAGGTACATTTTTTTATATAGAATATGCTAAAGAAAAAAAAGTACAAAAAATAAATAATAAAGTATAGGAATAATAAAATTTAAAAAGTGATTATATTATTTTTTTTAATCTATACTTTCTTTATTAAATAAAATAATTTTTAATTAGATATTATATATTATAATGTTGCTGCGAACCTCGCTTCGCTCGGCACGCAGATTTAAACCTAATAAGATACACTTTCTTATAAAGTGTTTTTCTATTTTTATTTCTATTTTTTTTTCTTATTTTTCAGGTATTGGCGCGTAGACCTCCTCCAAGAGCACCTCGAAGTAGAACGCCAGAACTTCTTCTTGCCCCTCGATACCTCTACTGTGAATGTACAGCTTTAGAACCAGAAATAACAGAAGTTCCAGTACCACACACATCTTCTGATCTAGAGAGTCAAGTTTCATTGCCACGTTCATACACGCTTCCTCGAGAATTTAAATACTACAGAAGGCAAAAAATGGGCAGATCGATTCAACCAATTCCATCTACTAATAGTAGTGACGGAGATGTTGATAGTGGAGATGACGAATCAGACTGCAACCCTCCTCCCCCTACAGCAGTAAGACCGTTAAGAATGCATTTTAGACATGAAACTAAGTTGTAGTCGAATATCCATAATTAGGTACAGTGTAATTTTGTGTGGAAGTAAAAATGCATCGAGTTTTACAAATATTTATTATTTTTTTTTAAGTTAATTAGTATCTTGATGGAACATGTCGACGCGTTCAAACCAAAACGGCGTAAATTCCATATTTTTGAGAAAATAAAAAATAAAAACTGGTGTATATCAAATTACCACATAATTTTTTGATCAAAACGTATAATTGTTTCGACTTGAAGTATACTGTTTTGAAGAAATCTTCAAAAATGGTAGTTAGGTCAATTTGAACCCCAAGAAGATGGTTGTCATGACTTATGCCTATTCAATGCTATAAAAAATGGTAGAGGAAAAGTGCCTAAGTTGACTTGAACGCGTCGATATAATTTTTGGTAAAATAAAATTTATACTCTAAATTACACTATTTAAAATGGATTTCTTGTGATTGTGAACCTATTTGTTTATAACAGCATCTTATATGACAACGTTGAATTTCAGAAAGGCAATTTTGAAATTTTTTTTTGTGCGATTTTTTTCGTTGTCGTATATATTTTTATGAAATTTTATAGATGGTGAACTTTAGATAAGCATATTATTGTATTTTTGTATTATTTATTTGATTTTGTAAAGCGAATATACTTTTTATATAAATATATTTTATAAGTAAATAAATAACAATGATTTTGGTTTTTATATAATACAATTTTTCGTCGACCTCTACGAAAAGTTACATTTTACGTACTGATTTCCGGACGAAAAATCGACTATTATTGGAGGCAAGTACTTTTCGTCCGCAAACACTTTTCGTCCGCTGCGGTTGCTATGGTACGGCACTGTTCGAGAGCGGCGATTGAATAATTTTCGTTTAATAAAAACGTAGGCGCCTGTGACAATTACTGTCATTTGCTGTTGTCAAATGAAGTAATTACGAAATTCGCTAGATTTTACGTGTGAATAAGACCGCGGTGTGTGTTCAAAGTAATCAAAAATGAATAGTGATAGCGATGTGGATGTAAGTAATACTCCTCCGGAGCTACGGGAATTGGCAAATACGGCCACGTTGGATTTACTCCCACAGAAATCACGAATTTTATACGAAAAAAAATACAACAAATTCAAGAACTGGCGTCAGGAACATAAGGTCGAGAATCTCTCAGAAAATGTTCTTCTGGCCTATTTTTCTAGTAAAGCTGATGAGAATAATTATAAGTCCTCGACGCTATGGTCAATATACTCTATGCTAAAGTCTACACTAGCCATCAAGGAAAACGTTAACATATCCAAATTTCCGAAACTTATTGCATTTTTGAAAAAACAAAGCGAAAAAATCTAGAGTATTCAGTCGAGATGAAATAAACAGATTTCTTGGTGATGCCCCTGATGACACTTATCTTTTGCACAAGGTAAAATGTTTTTAGTTATTTTGCTGATGCATTTATTGTTATATTATATTTCAGCTCTGTTTGATTATTGGAATTGCTGGGGCTTGTCGAAGAGACGAACTACGTAAAATAACGACCAAGGATATTGTTTATCAAAGCAACATGCTTGTAATAACCATTCCAGACTCAAAAAATGGTAAAAGGCGTGTTTTTACAGTTACAGACAAACTTTGCGACGGAGTGAATCCTTTAGAAATATTTCGACAATACGCCAACTTAAGACCGAAGCATTGTAATCATAATATATTTTTTGTCAATTATAAATCAGGAAAGTGTACAGTGCAAGTGGTTGGTGTGCATACATTTGCAAAGATACCTAGCTTAATCGCAAAATACTTAAAATTGCCGAACGAACTAGAGTACACCGGGCATTGTTATCGGCGCACATCTGCAACACTTTTAGTCAATGCCGGCGCAGATATGCTGTCACTAAAACAGCACGGAGGATGGAAATCCTCAACAGTCGCCGAGGGTTACATTGAGGATTCCATTCCCAATAAAATAAATGTATCAAAAAGTATTTTAACTGGTCAAGCACTCCGAGAGGGAAGTTTTAGAAATAGTGATGCCGGAGCATCTGCATCTGAAGTTGCATCAACAAGTACCCAAAATCAAAACTTGTCTCTGGCATCTTCTTCGACAGCAGGAATTAATATTAATAATTGCACAAACTGTTCTTTCAATATCCATCTTCGAGATTGATAATTTTGTAGTAATATGATTTAAATAGAGAGTTGTTACACTTCAAATCAGAATACATTTTTTATAATTTTATTTGAATTATGATCGAGTCTGCAGTTGGGAGAGTGGGACGTAGCCGGGGGTAGCAAATAAGGTGAGTTCTTACTTTCATAAAAGCGTAGGGGACGACGAAAAAATGTAATATGCACCTCGGCGAAAACTGTCTATTGTCTCGCCTGCTTGCTAGCAAGCAATTTGCATGCTCGACTATAATAGACAGTTTTTCGTCCTTGGTACATAAATAACTATTTCCATCGTATTTTCTGGATTGTAAAACCTGGTTAAGATTTTAAAAAGTAATAATACAATCAATCACTGCATATTTATTTCATTTAAAACTAAATATTTGGTTGATATATAAACAGAATTATGTCTTAAGCCCTTCTCATAGATACACCACTGGTGTTTATTTGGCGGTTGTTACTAGTCCATATATATTTATCTTTCCTTGTAAGGTGGCTACACAGCAAAGTAAACAGTCGGCAAATACACGGAACCAGAGACAAACAGAATTTGAGTAACGAGAACAGCCAGGTCCGCGATCGCGGAGGGTCCCCGGGCCGAGGAGGCCCCACCTTACATAAAAAAAAAGGTTTTGTCTCATGCAAGTACAGTTAATCTTAAGCTAGACGAAAATGACATTGATGTCGAGATAGAGTTGGACTTTAAGAGAAAAAGAACGTCAAAGAAAAAATTGATGCACGGTGAAAAATCAAAAGATGAAGCCGACTCTATTTCAACAGTTCAACATTACAAAATTGTATATTTTGATGTTTTAGACTGTGCGAGGATGAGTATTGAAGAGAGATTTTGCGCACAGACGTTTTAGAGGATTGCTCTTGGTTGGACCCCAAAAAGGTTGACTCTATCTTGAAACTCGAAACATTTCCCACAGAAGCCATGCACAATGTTTCTAAACTGTGTAAAGTTGAAAGAAATCGGCTGTTGCTAGAGCTGCGACAGTTTACACTACAATACAGCAACTTCATATCGGCAAAGTCCACTGAGAACTACGGATACAGATGCTGTGACGAAGAAGATGATTTGGACCCAATCGAAGAAGCGGAAAAATTCACTTCTCTCACAATAGACAATTTTTCCAGTGTTTGACATGTGCTTTTTCTGTTCTGTTTGAACTTACTCAATCTGGACTGTTTACCAACCTGTCTATTGCATATAAATTTGTTCTGACCATACCTTGTACCCAAGTCACGTGTGAACGAGTTTTTTCTAAACTTAAAATAGTCAAAAATCGTCTTCGGTCATCTTTAGGTCAAGTTCTTATGTCCAGTCTTCTTTTTATTAATGTTGAGAGGGATTTATTTTATGATTTGGACAAAATAAAATAATAGAAGTAGCTTTAACAAGTGAGTTACTTAAAAAGAAGCTGTTACTTTAGGGCTAGGGGAGTAAAATGTCGAATCATCTCTAGTACAACAACATTATAAACTGTTAAATACACAGGATTTTTTAAAAAATGTTAGTTTTATTTTTCTAATCCCTAAAATCCGTTTTTCATTATTTTTATTTCACAATAGTTATTTACGTTACAAGTCCGGAAAGTGACTTATTTCGGTACGAGATAGATGTTTATGGACGAGGCGACGAAGGAGCCGAGTCAAGAATATCTAATCGATGTGTGAGAAGGGTGAGTGGTCACGTGGTACATTTTCTCACACGACTTACTCGTCTGCATTTCGAACATCGAAGAAATATACTCCGGCAAATTAACGCAGTCCTATACAAAAAAAAAAATGGAAGCCCTATGGACAGAGTTGTCAACTTTATTGAACAGTATAGCTGGGGGCTCTTCCAAAGATTGGAAACACTATAACGTCGCGACAAACTTCCTTGCTTGCGTACGAAAAGTATACACTTTTTACACTATATTCTGACCCTGTATTTATTTATACCAATAAAAGAAAGCTCGGAGTAAAAAGTGTATACTTTTCGTACGCAGTACTTATTGTTCAATCTGAAAAGCCTTGTAAACCTATAATCTGTTAATTGATCAAATGGGTTTACCAAGGGTAAAACTTCTCTTCTGATATTGATATCCTCTTCTGCTTCTCGAAAATCATTTTGTATAGCGTCGTAAATTAAAACATTATTCCAATCCATTGTAAATTGTAAACACACCGGTGACACAAAGGCAAACAATATTAATACTAAACTAAATACATACAAATACTAAAAACAATACTAAATAAAAAACTAGAACTAAATATTATGCTATGAAATAGAATTAAATGTAGAAAAGAAATAAAATATAGCTCCTGAAACACTTTAGAGACCGTAAAAAATAAACAATAACCACATTTGTTTGCATGATCTTCAATTGTCAAAAATTCTTTATTCCGATTGGTTTAACTATTTGGCAACCCTGCTCAAACATTCTTATTAATTTGCTTCTTTCTACAGCGACTGTACTTCTTTCTATCGAACTCAAGAATACAGTTTCATGTAACCAATAAAAAGGTGATAGAATGAAAGTAGGGAGTGCTCCCTAGGGAGAGTTCTATTCTATCACCGTCAAGAATAGGGGTCCTGGACCCCTATTCTTGACGGTGATAGAATAGAACAGCCAATAGAAAGTGGGCGTGGTTCTATTGAAAATGCCAAAACCGTATTCTTGAAATTCGTTCTCTCACTGTACCGATAGAAGGGTTGCTCCCCGAGAGAACAATTACTTCTATTGGTTATTTTTGAAGGAACCGCTATAACACCAAGAGAAGGTGTTAGGGATTTTTATTTTCGAACCAAAAATAGTATAGAAGTAATTTCTTTCATAGTAGTTATATTTATATGCTTCTTGGTTATATGTCATATGATGTATTTCGTCGTTTCGTGCTTAGATAATCCGTCCGTTATCAACCTTTTATTTTTTTTTAACAAAAGTAACAGTAATGAACATAGATAAGACATATATAGTGTAGTTAAAATGGCAGAAAATAAAAAACAAAAGAGTGCTCCTATGAACACCCAACAGAAGCAGATTCTTGTGGACTTTATTTCTGCAAGAAAAGAAATGTACTTCGGCAAATCAGAGCAGTCCTATACAAAAGAAAAAATGAAAGCCCTATGGACAGAGTTGTCAACTTTATTGAACAGTACCTATACCTGGGGGCTCTTCCAAAGATTGGAAACACTATAACGTCGCGACAAACTTCCTTGTTCAATCTGAAAAGCCTTGTAAACCTATATGTTAATTCATCAAATGGGTTTACCAAGGGTAAAACTTCTCTTCTGATATTGATATCCTCTTCTGCTTCTCGAATATCATTTTGTATAGCGTCGTAAATTAAAACATTATTCAAATTCATTGTAAATAGACTACCTAAGTCGTGACGTCACTGGGCGGAGTTTATTTTTCCAAACAAAACAAAAAATTGAAAGCCCCTGCATTTAAACCACCTTTACTCTTTTTCTTTTCAATTTATTTCTTATTGTGAATTAAATAGGAGAGGTTGTAATTTGTTCTGTTGAGTGTGTGTGTATATTTATTGAAAACCTCAAGAATTTTTAAAGGTAGGTGTTTTTCTGTTATTTTAACACTAAGAAGCCTTTTTAGGTTATATTATGGATTTGAATGGTTTTTAATAATAAAGATTTTAATTAAAACATTGAATTATGTATAAAATTATAATTTATTTCTAGAAAGAGCCCTTTTCGCAATGGTTATGTGTTTTGTACCTTACTGTAAGCATTACAGTGAGCAGAGAATATGCAAATACTTTGCTTTTCCATCCCATCCAAAAGAAAAATGGATCTCTTTGATAAGGTAGGTAACTAATATATAATATGATATAATATGATAAAATTTTAATAAAATGAAAAAATATTAATAGGAGACAAGATAGAGAGCCATCAAAATTCTCATTAGTTTGGAGTTGTCAAAAAAAAATGCAGTGACAAAAAAAATAGGCCAACTTTAAAACTAAAAGGAGGTTAATCTTTGATTCCCCTGAAAAACGGTATATAGTACATTTATATTTTTACAATAATATAAAGATATAGGTACTCTTTCTACCTTTAATAAGGTAGGTTTGTTTTACAAGTACTTTTTTTGCAGTAAACGAAATCCACTGTTAACTGATAATAATGGAACCAGCAGGACCTTCAACTTCAGTGCCAACTTTAATTTCAGAACCATCCACTTCTAAACACCCTCCTGCACATTATTTCTTAAAACAAGAACTTGAAGAAGTTACCAAAAAACTGAATAACTTATGCACCCATTTCAGTTTTGAACATATAAAAAATAATGATTCACACATACTTATGTATACTGGCATACACAGCAATGGTTTATACATGATTCTATTTGAATTAGTGGACAGTTCGAAAATTATGCTGGGTGGCAGGTAAAATTATTGCCAAAAATTGATCAAATACTAATGATGTTAATGAAATTTCATTTAAACTTGCCACATGAAGATCTAGCTATGTGCTTTAATTGCAGTTCATAAAACATTTTTTGTTGTATTATTTTAAATTAATAAAACAGACCTTATGAAAAATATTATATTTTACAAATTTTATAAAGAGTATAAATTTTAAACTAAAAAATCATAAAAATAATTGTATACATTGTCAGACCCAATATATTTATAATAAATAAAAAAATGTTTAATTTATATATACTACAAACTACCTATTATTTCTGTTAGGTACCAAATTTAACCATTTAATAGTTTTGGGAGGTAATGATTTACATAAAATGTTTCCAATAATCATACATTTTCTTCCCAAGAAGCATCATCATCTACTACAACTGTTACAACTTCAAGTGGAGCCCATATGCATAAATAACATTTGAATTTTTTTAAAATATGTAGATTACGTTAAATTTGATGATAATAATTGTGATTTTTATTAATGCATATATCTCCCTCTTCATTATAATATATAATGTATGTTTTATTATTTTTAAGTTTTTCTGACAAAACATCATTTTTAAAGGAATATGGGCACTTCACCTCATCAATGGCATCATCACCAATCAAAACATCAGGACTTGCTCCTAATATTCCTGAATTTGTCAGCCAAATACCTGTTGGATTAACATCTAAATTCAAATTTTCTTTTAAATGTTTCAGAGCATGCTTCTCATGACTTCTTCCCCACTGAATAGCCTTAATGCCATCGAGAAAATGAGCACCTACAATAGCAAAATAAAAATTAATATAAAAGGATATTAATGTTTCATGATTGTTTTCAAAAGTTGTGAATATAATTATGCAGCAAATGTATATATACTATAATATTTTTATTTAATTTATTATTTAAGTTTGATTAAATATTTGTTTGATTTAATTTGAATTTTATTTTAATTGGCTAGCTCAGTAATTTACCTTTTTATTTTAGTGTTGTTGTATTTAATTTTAATTTATGTGAGTCGGGAGCATGAAACTCGTTTTTCTCTTTGAGTCCTGGCTTTTACGATTTAAATAAAAGAAACACATTGATTTTAAAACAATTTAATTTTTAAAGAAATTTAATTTTTTATTATTCAAAATATTATTACCAATGCCCATATACTATATTAGAATTAATTCCTATTCATACTCTCCAGTGCGCATGCGTTATAGAGAGTCGTACGTTCTCGTACAGACCGAACAATTTGACAAAATGAATACTTATCCGATACGACAAGCAACATATGTTTTCTATTGATTCACACAGAAAGTTCAATACATAGAAGAATTTGGTTTAAATATACACATAAAAATTGCATAAATAACTGTGGAAAAATATTAGATTATAAAGAATTATATATATACACATGGAAACAATAAAAATTTTATATACAGAGATGAATAGGTTACATGGATGAAAATTCTAAAATCACCTTATGACATTGAAATTTACGTAAGTACATAATTTTATATCGATATTGAATTAAGCCTTTTTATTAATTCATTCCAATTAGTATTATCAATTATTTAAACAGTCATTACATAAAATTCTTTCTTTTATTTTCTAGATTATATATTTCTGCAGAGTTTATAAATTTATGGAAAATTGTTCACTAATCTGAGCTCATGAGTTTTTAACACTGATTCTTGTTATTATTGGCCAATAATAATTTAAACACACTGACCTGATGTTCTGGACACGGGATGACCTCTTCTGGACTCGGAATGCTTCCTTGAAGTTCTAACACTATTATTCTGGAGAATTCTCAAAACATTTGACGGCAGACTAGTTATAAACACTGGCAAGTACAACTCTAATTATTTTTAATTGTAATTTAAACGTTTTCTTAAGAAAATTGGGAATTTACTAAATTTTTGGGAACACACTAATATAAGCTCCTGCTTCCACCATATCAAATTCCAACTAACTAACGCTTTCTCTGCTATGTTCAACTTTTTTCAATAAACAAACTTTTGTTTGTTTCCAACTTACTATCTCAAAAAGTTGTTTCTATATTTGTTACAATTGACACTTTTCATTTAAAACAGTCCATATACAATATTGTTATTATCAATCTTATTGTTACAATATCCTTGATTGATAAACATAAATTCTTCTATGTATTCTTTCTATCATATTTTATATTAAATTATTTTTACTCATACATTAACAAATTTATTATTTATCGAATCTATGTCTAATCTTCTTAATACTATATAAAAATTTCTCTAACCATCTATTGAAATATATTCTCCTTATTCTACTAACTGTGTGTTGTTTTTTTTTTTTTTTAATTTTAATTATTTAAATTGATAAGTATGCAGAATTAAACTAAGATTATTTTTATTTTAGATGAACAGCTGATTGAATGCTGAACAATGATCCATGGGCTTGGTGTATTAACTATCCTACAATATGTTTACTAGACAATGTTTTATATTTACTATTATTAAGGTACTTTCTTTATTTATTAAATTGTATTATATTACTTATTTAATATATTTTTACTTCAAATATTTTTTTATTAAGAATAGTGTTTCCTTTTTTTTTTTTAAATTATTTCTCATAAGATATCATTTTTAATCATTTTCATCTTATCAAAATATTCATTCAGAACTAAATTCTTTTAAGAAATATGATATCTGGTTCAATTCCCCTCAAATTTAAATTTAAATGATATCCATACCTTGGATATTTATTTAAATTTTAATTTTCTTACTATTAATAATCGATATTATTTACTTTAAAATTTTTCTTTATAACTTTATGGCATAATCTCAACTTTCTTTAACTTATTTCTCAAATATCTGTTCACATATTTCCTATTACAATTCCTACAAGTATTTCTTTCTATACCTATATCATTATTCTTTCCTAAAATACACTTGATTAAAATCTATGTCAATTTCTATTCTTACTATTACTTCATATAATACTTCTCTACTCTCATTTTCATACTAACATCCCCTTATATATTAACTTATTTCTTTTTAATTTCATTATATTTTAGTCAACTATATACTCCTCATATCATATTTGTTTTCAATATTCTTTATTCAATATAATTAATTATTTCTTAAATTCATATATATATCAAAATCAATTTCCTATTCCTTCATGTATTTTCAAGTAATCTATAAGCTTCTAATTGACATCAAAGATTATCTCCTATATTTTTAATCAATATTATTCATTATTATCCTTTCCTAACCTTTATTACTCACATCTTATTTCCTTATTTAAAATTTGTGAACTTCTATCTGAGATTTGAGTTATTTTAATTTTTTTATCCCCTCTATCTTATATTTTAATATTTTCCTTCAATGTAAAGCCAGTATCTCATATAAATTATTTTCTTTATTTACTATTTATTGATTTGCCATATTCAAATTTTCAAATCTGTTTTTTAATTATCAGTTTTTTTTTTAATAATTTTCTTTATATTGTATTATATTGATTCATTCATTTATTTATTTTTAGGTACTCAAGAAAAATGTGACGGATTTAATTGGATCATCAGCTGCCAAATAAAAAACAAAACTCTGTCTATTACCTAATTTATCTATGTACACTACCTAATATTAAATTTAAAAACTATAATTCTGACTATTATTTTATTCTTTTAACTATTGTTCGTAGCATAACATCATCTATTCATAATATCTATATACATGTTCTACGTTGAACACTCCCCTTTCTGTTTGTGTACCTGGATAGAATAAACGATAACTGTTTTGAGCATCACTATTGTCAACTACATATGGGCCTTCAAATGGTGATAATAATTTTTTTACACTGGTTTTCACCTTTCTTTGGTGTTCTTAATGATCTTACTATAACTAAATCTCCTTTTTCAAATCTAATCTTCTTGTTATTTTTGTTTCCTTTTCTTTTAATAAATCTCATAGCACTTCTCTCCAAATTCTTGCTTACTTTATTTAAAACTTGCGACATATCCCATTCTCTCTGTATTATCCAATCACGCTCTGGATCCAACTTACTATCTCAAAAAGTTGTTTCTATATTTGTTACAATTGACACTTTTCATTTAAAACAGTCCATATACAATATTGTTATTATCAATCTTATTGTTACAATATCCTTGATTGATAAACATAAATTCTTCTATGTATTCTTTCTATCATATTTTATATTAAATTATTTTTACTCATACATTAACAAATTTATTATTTATCGAATCTATGTCTAATCTTCTTAATACTATATAAAAATTTCTCTAACCATCTATTGAAATATATTCTCCTTATTCTACTAACTGTGTGTTGTTGTTTTTTTTTTTTAATTTTAATTATTTAAATTGATAAGTATGCAGAATTAACTACTAAGATTATTTTTATTTTAGATGAACAGCTGATTGAATGCTGAACAATGATCCATGGGCTTGGTGTATTAACTATCCTACAATATGTTTACTAGACAATGTTTTATATTTACTATTATTAAGGTACTTTCTTTATTTATTAAATTGTATTATATTACTTATTTAATATATTTTTACTTCAAATATTTTTTTTTATTAAGAATAGTGTTTCCTTTTTTTTTTTAAATTATTTCTCATAAGATATCATTTTTAATCATTTTCATCTTATCAAAATATTCATTCAGAACTAAATTCTTTTAAGAAATATGATATCTGGTTCAATACTTACCAATTAGAGTTTTATATAGACTGTGTGGATACTTATTTCTTTTGCATGAAGAAATAACTACTCCAAAATTACTAGCAGTAAGTCTAATTTTTCTGATTAAAAACCAGTGTTCATTGGTAACTTGTCCTACTGTTAGAGCAGCAATATTTTTAATGTTTATTTAAGGCCAAATTGAATTCTGCAGATGGAATGATATCTTTAATAATGGGCAAATTATATTGAGTACCTTGATCTGCAGCATCAACTAGAGCCCACAGTATTACCAAATAAACTTAACTTGTTTTTAATGCAGTCATTTGCTCTTGACTTAAAGGCTCTTCAACAGCAGTATATGGTTTTTAAGGATATAATTCTTCTGTAGTTTTTACTGCTCAATATTTTTGTTTTGGCGCATTCCATGTACATTCTCTATCTGTTACTGAAATATTATAGTGTCCAAATAGAGCCAATGCAGCTATACGGTGACATTTTATTCCTCTAGGGCAAGCACAAGTTGCGGAAAAAATATCACCCAATTTATTCAATGTAATCTGAAATAAGTTAATATTTAGTAGATATTACCATCATATAAAAAAATCCAAACCTACCTCAGCTTTGTAAGTTTTATCTTTCTTACTGGCATATATATATCCCCTCTGATCATCATCAAATTAGCATCAAACTGCATATTTTTTACATGGTTCGACTCCAATGAATTTTCACCTCTTTTAATTATTTTATTATCATTGTTTAAAAAATCATTGATATTTGAAAGCTTTAAAACATGATTAAAAGCCATATTTTAATCACAAAATCTAAAAATATAAAAAATATTTCATAAATTATAAAACTTAACCTTAATTTTATGAAAATAGTATTAAGACACCTACCTTTAAAAATTCTTGAAGTTTTCAATAAATATATACACACACACTCAACAGAACAAATTACAACCTCTCTTATTTAACTAACAATAAGAAATAAATTGAAAAGAAAATGAGTAAAGGTGCTTTAAATGCATGGCCTTTAAATTTTTTGTTTTGTTTGGAAAAATAAGCTCCACCCAGTGACGTCAGACTTAGGTAGTCTATTGACACAAAGGCAAACAATATTAATACTAAACTAAATACATATAAATACTAAAAACAATACTAAATAAAAAACTAGAACTAAATATTATGCTATTAAATAGAATTAAATGTAGAAAAGAAATAAAATATAGCTCCTGAAACCTGAAACACTTTAGAGACCGTAAAAAATAAACAATAACCACATTTGTTTGCATGATCTTCAATTGTCAAAAATTCTTTATTCCGATTGGTTTAACTATTTGGCAACCCTGCTCAAACAATATTAATTTGCTTCTTTCTACAGCGACTGTACTACTTTCTATCGAACTCAAGAATACAGTTTCATGTAACCAATAGAAAGGTGATAGAATGAAAGTAGGGAGTGCTCCCTAGGGAGAGTTCTATTCTATCACCGTCAAGCATAGGGGCGTCCAGGACCCCTATTTTCGAACGTGTGATGTGAAGTGAATGTGATGTGAGTAGGGAAGTGATCGATACCTGACAAAACCTTTCATGGGTCGTATTTTCGATATCACAACGTTGCCTCGTTATATTTATGAAAAATGAAAGAATTTTGACGTATAACTTACATACTAGAAAGTTGGCAACGTTTGAAAAATTTGGTTTCAGACAGTTTAAACTGATAACTATATTCTTTTATTTATGATAACTACAACTATATTCTTTTATTTATGAAAGACACATAAATTTCATAGAAAATGGACATAAAAGACATTTTAAAACAAAAACTAAAGTTATTAAAAGGTATAAACATATTAAAACTAATGTTTTTAGAAATTGGGAAATTGGTTTTTTTTAGATTCCAAAAAGACGGAAAAAGAAAATGAAGAAATTGAAAGTCATTATTTTAAAAAATATTTGGAAGAATGGTCTAAGAAAAACAATGTAGAACGAAGAGGCATTCCAAAATTCTATAATAAAATTCCAAGAGAAAATGAGCCACTTCGAGCCAAATTACGCGAAGAAAGTAGGTCAAATTTATTAAAAAGAAAGAATTTGCTACTTTTGGACAATGATGAATTAAAAGAATTATGGGTTCTATTAGATCAATATCAAAGTAACCCTGAAGAACAGTTAATTAACTATACACACTTCCAGAAAGTAGCAAGTCTTGCTGGCCCAAAAGTTAAACCTTATTTTACTTCACTAGTATTTGCCAAGTTACAACAGGGAGATGTTCAAGGTAGAATTTCTACAATGTCTTTATTTAACTATGTTATGAGAAAAGTATGGTTAGACCAAACAAGAATAGGATTGTCTTTGTATGATGCTACTGGCCAAGGCTACCTTACAGAATCAGATCTAGAAAACTATATAACAGAATTATTGCCAACTCTTCCTCAGCTAGAAGGACTAGAAAAATCTTTTCATAGCTTTTATGTATGTACAGCAGTCAGAAAATTTCTATTTTTTCTTGATATAGTTAGAGCTGGGAGAGTAAGAATTTTAGATATTTTGGCTTGTTCATTTCTTGATGATTTGTTAGAGCTTAGAGATGAAGACTTAAGTAAAGAATTACAAGAACAAAATTGGTTTAGTGCTCCTTCAGCTTTAAGAATATATGGACATTACTTAAATTTAGATAGAGATCATAATGGTATGTTAAGCAAATCAGAATTGTCTGGTTATGGTTCAGGAACTCTGACAGAACCATTTTTAGATAGAGTATTTCAGACATGTCTAACATATGCAGGTGAAATGGATTATAAAACTTATTTAGACCTGGTCCTCGCTTTGGAAAATAGAAATGAACCACAGGCATTGGCATATTTGTTTAGGATATTGGATATTAAGAACTGTGGATATCTTGATGCTTTTACATTGAATTATTTCTTTAGGTAAGAAGTAATATTTTTTCTGAAATTTTATTATTTTCTATGTATCTACATATATATTTTAGAGCTATACAAGATCAAATGAAAGCACATGGAGCAGAACCTGTGTCTTTTCAAGACGTCAAAGACGAATTGTTTGACATGGTAAGACCCAAAGATCCAGAGAAAATAACTCTTGCTGATTTGCTAGCCTGTGGACAAGGGGAAACATTTGTTAGCATTTTAATAGAATTTCATGGATTTTGGGCTTATGAAAACCGAGAAGCAGTTTCATCTGAACCAACTCAAGATTAATCTTTCCGGAAATTGTTTAGTTTATTTTATTGATCTTATTGAAACAAATGACTGAATAATATTTAAATTTATAGCACTGTTAAGGAATTAATATAGAATTTAATTGAATTCTTACATATTGTCAGACATTTTTTGTTTTCTATAATAAAATGATGTATTTCTACTTTTTTAATATGGTTCTTTTATTAAAGGTTATTTTATGAAAGGTGACAAAAGGTTTGGAAGATATTATTTAAGAAAAGTGTCACATTAAGCCACTAGGCCTGTTAGTGTGTATATTTATTTGCCAATGAAATCAGTGTAGCATTAGCACCATACATTGTTGCTTTCATGTCCACACACTTTTTGAATTATTTATCGTGTGATTCAACGGCCTTATGGCTGCTTGAATATTTAATCCCTTATAATTTCTTTCTAGGCTTATATATAATTTCTTTCTAGGCTTATATGAGCAAATTTTCCTATTGTATGTACTTCTGCTTAAAAAATTCTTGCCAGCTTGCACATAAGCTGACCTATTATTGTTGGGTCTATATATTCCTATTCCATGTCGTCCTGAGACATTCCTCTATACTGACTTATTACTGATTATTTAACAGATTGTATTTATTTTTCATTAATTTAAAACCATAATAAATTAAAATCACAGAATACCATTAAAACAAGGGATGTAATATTGTAACGGGTGACAGATGTGTGACGGATGATTGTGACAGATGCGAGAGGAATGCATGAATTTTGATGTAGCTGCTTGCCATAAAGGATAGAGTCCGTGAATGAGGAAATGAGGAAGAAGGTTTTGACAGGAACTTGACATGATTTATAATTATTTTAGAAGCGGCTGAATGTCACAGCCCGTACCGACGTTGCCAAATTTTGAACGAAATGACATTTGCGTGACAGAACTGGAATTGAGGTTATCATCAGGTTAATCAAAACAAATAATTAAGTGCCGGCCGATTGTCTTTGGATATTGCGCCCTTTCCATTTTTGATTTTGTTTTTGAACTTGTGTTTAGTTGTTTTACTAATAATCATAATGCCTGTATGCTGTAAAATTTGTGATAAAATATTTTCAAGTCAGAGTAGTGTAAATCGTCATGTTCGCGAAAAACATAATCTTGAACATAAAAACATAATATCTTATGTAGAAACTGTGCATAATTTTAAATGTAGTGAATGCAGTTTATCATTTATAAACAATAGCAACTTACGACAGCATTTGCATGATAAACATAATTTAAATAATAATTTAATGGAAGTATTGTAAACTTCGAAAATAATAATAATAATTCTTATTATAAAAATTTATTTATAAAGAGTACGGATATAAACATTTTGTTAATAGTGGTAAACCGGACGATGAGACTGTCGTAATTCAACTAACTTGACGGTAGGTACTTGGTCCTTTTTTTCAATAAGGGTTCATACACCCTTCTTATCGGCCCTGAAGCGTGCGGTCGCATAAATTATCCTTTATTGTTTAGTATCCTCACGTCTATTTTTAGAAATGGTTACAGTCGGCCTACCTGACTTTTCTTCACGCCCTCGTGAAGCTGGACTTACCTAAACAAAACAAAAAAACAAAGCATTAGTCAAATGATAACATGATTAAATAGTACAGTGACAAAACACATTATTTGTCTACTGTTAATTCGTTACCACTGTCTTCATCGTCAGTAACAGTAGTAATGAAAGGTTTTACCCTTTCAGAAGGACAAATGCCCGTATAAGCTGTCCTACAACGTTAGAACATGTATTTCGTCAACTACATATCTATCGTTATCTAGTACTTTTGTTACAACAAAAGGACCTTTATACCAGGGTTCAAGCTTTCTACTCTTTCAGTCATTGGAGGCTTTACTGGCTTGAACCACCACATGTTGGCCAACTACGTATTTCGTAACAGGGGCATGCCTACTACCTAACCCAGTAGAGATGCTTAACAGGGGCATCTCTACTACCTCCTTACGTGTAGCTTCCAAGTCTTTACTCACTGAATCATCCCAACGGGATTCATCATCAATGGAAGCTATAAGGGCCGACAGGATTGAGCAATTCATCCTCTCCACTTGCCCATTAGCCACGAGCATATAACGTAGAGACAGCAAGCAATAGTGATTGTTCCGCATCACAAGGGAAACTGTCAGACACTACAGCCAGTGTCGTATCATTTTTAGGGGCTTGAAATGAATACCTTTATAATACATTTTAAAACATGCAACAAAATATTTTTTTTTTTTTAGACTTGAATTTAAGTAGTAATAGTAATTAATTATTTACATGGAATCATAAGATATTTTATAAAATAGAAAGTTGAAATTATTGCATAAATTTCTAGATTTTCAGAATTCTTAATAATATGGCGGTATATTTGCTTTATGCATTTTCCTATTTTTAAACAAGTGTAAGAAACGCTAATGCATATTTACTTGTAAAACGACCTTGATGATTCATTTTCATATTTATATTTATAAATCACACAAACTCTCACCATATAATATATACTCAAATTAATTTAAAAAAATGGCTTTAAAAGTAATATCCAAACACTATTAAATTGTAAAAATAACTCTAGATGCAAAACAAATTGACAATAATGGCATATGTGACACGAAAATTCAAAACGGACCAATGAGATTGCTGGACACTATATGACATTTATTTTACCCCTGATACAAAACAAAGCCCACCTGGACGCCGTCCACACGTTAGTATATATGCTCGAAGCATAAAACACGTTTAATACCTAACGACTGACAAAAGTCCGTAAAACTTTTGCTCGTAATCGCTGTGCCTCGTGAAGGTTTATCTGCAGATAAAAAAAAATAGCAAACATTAGAACACTTTTCAAAAAAAAATAAACAAATGGAACTATTCACTATCCGTGTCGCTCTCGTTAGAGGCTCCACCAGCAGTAAACAGTTTCATTCGTTCCGAGGGACAAATCCCTATATAGGATCTCTTAGATCCAGGCAATTCTTCGATCACGTAACGATCGTTATCTAACACTTTCGTAACGTGAAATGGTCCTTTAAACCGTGGCTCAAGCTTTCTGCTTTGACCGTCATTAGAACCCTTAGGTTTCATTATAAGTACTTGTTTTCCAACTCCAAACTTTATTGGAGACGCATGCGCTTTATCGTAATACTTTTTCTGATAATCCTGTTTGGCATTGATTCGCTGAGAAACGTCATTTCTCAATTCTGCCAAATCCAATTGATTATCGTGACTTACCTGTGTCGATAAAAAGGCAATGTGGACTCCTCTAGGTCGATAACCAAAGAACAATTCGTAGGGACTTTTCCTTGTCGTGGAATTAACCGTCGAATTAATTCACCACTTAACACCACTTACAGCCTGATCCCAACGCGTTTCGTCATCGGTTGAGGCCATCAATGCTGAAAATATCATTCGATTCATCCGCTCCAATTGGCCGTTAGCACTTGGAGTAGATGTGGTACACAATACTCGCTTAATTCCTAACCTTAAGCAAAATTCTGTAAACTGTTTACTCGTAAAAGCAGTACATCGATTACAGATTATTCTACAAGGCACTCCAAATGTATCAAAAATACCGTTTAAGAAATTAAGGACAGGAACTGTTTTTGTATTTGTAACTGCCTTTAAAAATGTGAATTTAGTAAAGCTGTCTACTGCTACTATCAAATAAGCATTTTTCTTGACACTTTTCACAAAAGGACCTAGGTGGTTAATGTGCAACGTGTTCATTGGTACAGGTTGTTTTTCAATAGGATTTAGACCTCCTGGAAAGCGTTTTCTTGTTCTTCATTCCACGTAAAAATGGAATTTTTGCTTATAAGGCTAGTTAAAGGTTTGACAATGGACTCAAAACCATAAACAAATTTCCTGAAATAGCTGGCTAAGCCCAAAAATCGCCTAACTTCATGGACATCTTTTGGAGTTGGGAATTCTGATACCGCTTTAATTTTTCCACATCCGGGCTTCACTCCCTTGCTTGTAACTTCGTGTCCAAGGTACTCAATTTGGGTCTGCAGAAAATGGCATTTACTTAGCTTAAAAGTCATGTCTGCTTTCGTAAACGCTTGTAGCACCATCTCCAACCTTTCAAGACCTTGATCAACAGATTTAGATGGAATAAGTAGGTCATCAAGATATGTCATAGCCTTGTCAAAACGAAGTGGTCCTAGTACCTTATTAATCGTCCTCTGGAACACTGCAGGAGCATTTACCAAACCAAATGGCATCCTTAAATGTTCATAGTGCCCGTCAGGCGTGACAAATGCTGTTTTTGGAATGGCATCATCGTCTAACGGGATCTGGTGGTAGCCTGAAGCCAAATCTAGGGTACTATAAAATATGTTGCCATCCAGATTGTCTAAAAGGTCGTTGAGTCGTGGTAAAGGTTGGTTCATCTTCAGACATTTTCGGTTTATTGCACGGTAATCTATGCACATACGTTCTTCTCCGGACTTTTTCTTAACAAGCAGGATGGGACTAGCATATGCTGACTCTGATTCTTGCACAATACCATTATCCATTAGTTCCTTTACCATTTCTCTCACTATCTGTCTATTTGCATAAGGCAAGCGATAAGGCCTGTACGTCACTGGCTCGTTATCGATCAATGCAATCTAAATTTTTTTTTTACGACATTTGTTTTACCAAGTTCTCGTAAAGAATTTGCAAAACAGGTACGATACTTATTAAGAAGATTTACTAAAACCTGACACTGATTCTTATTTAAATTGGGATTGATTTGATTTCTAATTTCTTCAAATGTTATTGGATAAAGTGGTGAAATATAAGTTTTGAGACACTCCCTAACATCAACATCGCCGACTCTTCCTTTTTCGTAACATAAAGGTCGATCGGAAATATTTAAGACAGGTATTGAGCAATCAGTATTGAGATCTATTACACACGGTAATGAGTGTTATTGCACCAATTTCTTTATTGAAGGTCAATAAATACTTCGTCTTGGCATTCATCATTTACTACCTGAATTTGACCCATAAAATTCGGTGGTATTACGGTTGTTTGCTTTGCATATAAACTTATTTTATGTGACAGAAATTTATCGATCGAATCAGGATCAATATTGGTAGTTTCGTTATATAGCCTAATTTGATTTCCTTTTAATACAACAGTGATATTTTTATTATTTAAAAATGGCTGACCTACGATAATGGGAATAGATTGTACCGCATCAGGTACTATAAGGGCCTCAACAGTAGAAGTTGCTAAATCAACCGTCAAATTGATGGTTTTAAAATAAACATTAACAGTAACCTCGTAAACTAACCAATGTTGGTTTGCGTAACAAACCTAAACTTTGAGCATTTGAATCTCGGATTGTGACAGCAGCGCATTAACATTACAATCAATAAAATAACAATTATTGGTATTCTGATCGTTAGTAGAAAGAAGTAAAATAAATACTGACTTACCCCTATTAACAAACCTACCAGATTTGACTCTGCAGTGTTCGGCATCATGTCCTAACAGATGACACTTCGAACACTCCAATTTCGGCTTTGAACAGTTTGATTGATAATGGTCCCTCATCTTGCAGTTTAAACACTTTATATTTTCTATTCCATTTGCAGTCTTTTCTGGGCGGGAATACGGTTTACATTGTCTGCCCTCTCTTTGTAAATTGCGAAACTCTACACGTCGATTTTAATTAGGTTGATCACTTAATGAATAATTACCGATGTTGCCTTCTTCACGCAACATTGCCAAATGTTCTTGGAAAAGAGCCTCTGGTGTTGTGTAACGACCAACTCTAGCTGCATTTTGAATAGAAGGATTGGGTATACCATCTATTATACAAGCAACAGTATTTTTGCCAGTAATCTAACAGGTTCTAATCAGCTCCATTTTCTTAAAATAATAGCACATCATCGGTTCACTTGCTTGTTTGGTACGACCAATCATCTTTCTTCGAACTTTAGCGTAATGAATATGATCCGGGAATGTTTTAAATATCAAACTTTTCCATTCCGGCGTACTTCGATCATTGCGCGGGGAACGGCGTTTTTCAGTAGCGGTTCTCCTGTATCTCTCCCGAGAACGTACACGTGACGAATCACTACTTGAACTGGAGCTCTGTCTCCGCCTATGAGATTTCCCCATTGTTTGTTTTATATACACAACTATGTTAATTAATCTTACTTAACCAATAATTAATAACTATAAAACACAAAACAAAACGCACAAACTATTACGGGATTGTAAGTTACACTCCACACCTGAACTGTAAACTTCGAAAATAATAATAATAATTCTTATTATAAAAATTTATTTATAAAGAGTACGGATATAAACATTTTGTTAATAGTGGTAAACCGGACGATGAGACTGTCGTAATTCAACTAACTTGACGGTAGGTACTTGGTCCTTTTTTTCAATAAGGGTTCATACACCCTTCTTATCGGCCCTGAAGCGTGCGGTCGCATAAATTATCCTTTATTGTTTAGTATCCTCACGTCTATTTTTAGAAATGGTTACAGTATTAAAGTTCTCTTCTTATGAAGGCAAGTATTTTATTTAAATTAATTAACTATACATATCCGATTATGTCTCCATTCAACCACAAATTAACGGGTACAAATGCAGTGTATTTTTACAGTTATTTTGAATAATCATTACCTCCTGTTTGTTACAGAATTTTTGATATGGTTAAAGCAGGAAGAGAGTGACAAAACAATACAGTATTTTAAATCTGCCAGTTGCTCCAATGATGAATTCAAAACCATATATTTCAACTGCAACCGATCTGGTAAAAAACAAATTTTAAAAATTAACATTTGCAATTCTAATCAATGAAATTTTCATAGGTAAGATTATAGAGAAGAAAATCAAATCAAAAATAACAAAAATTAATGGTTCTTGTAAACTAAATAAATACTGTACAAGTCAAATTGTTGTAAGACGTCATCTAGCCAGTGGTTCTATAGTAGCTAATTATTATTATATTCACTATGGACATACTTGTTCGGTTCAGCATATTCGTTTACCAAAACTAGCAAAGGAGAAGGTTGCAGAGAAGCTCATTGCTGGTGTGACTCCATCGAGGTAATATTTTTAACTTTCTACATTAATAATCCACAATTTTGTTCTTTAGACCTAAATTAAATAAAACAGCCCTTTATTGTTCCATTTTGTAATTGTTAAAACAAGAGTGTTTATGTTTCCATTAGTTGAAGAAAATAAACATGAACAAAATTTAGATTCAATAAATTAACATTTGTCACATTCAGTTAAAGCAGACACAAAGATTTTGTTTTTTCATTTTAATGGCGGTACAAACTAGATTCAGTGTTAGAAGAACTTTCTTGACATTTTCATTTTTAACTTTTAATATTATATTTAACTTTCATACTAAGTATGTATTACCACATTTTTTAAATTGATTTACTTAAAATTTGAATTACCTATATTATAGTTCAATGTTTTACTTGCTCTATCATATCAATATTCTTTATTTTAGAATTCTTATGGATGAACGAAAATGTATTGGTAGTGAGAAGAGGCAAATGCAGCGCAAGGATTTATTAACGCGAAAAGATATAAATAATATTAAAACAACATATGGCATACACATAAATGATGGTGTTCGACATAATCATGATGCCACAAGTGTTGATTTATGGGTAAATGAATGTTTCCAACACCCAGAATCAAATCCTATTATTTTTTATAAAAAGCAAGGACAGTGTTTGGAAGGTTATCATCTACAAAAAGAAGATTTTTGTTTAATCATCATGAGCTCCGCCCAGCATCATATTTTAGAAAGCATTGCTAATAGTATCATATGTGTTGATAGTACTCATGGCCTAAATGCATATGACTTTGAGATGACCACACTATTAGTTGTTGATGAGTTTGGGGAGGGGTTTCCTGGTTCTTGTATGTACTCAAATAAAAAAGATACATACATTTTTGAAATATTTTTCCAAAAAATCAAAGAAAAAATTGGTAGCATTGATTGTAAAGTATTTATGAGTGATATTGCACCTGCATTTTATAATGCCTGGCGAAATATTATGGGACCCGCAGAATTCCAATTATATTGTTCGTGGCATGTAGATAAATGCTGGCAAAAAAATTTAAATAAAGTTGTTTGTAAAGAACAGAGGAAGCTTTTATATAAACATTTAAAGTCTTTGCAGTATACCTTAAGTGAAGAAGAGTTTGAAAAGAAATTATCAAATGTTTTAATGTGCCTACAGAATGAAACTCTGGCAGAATTTAAAGTATACTTCATAGAAAACTATGTTTCTATTAAACAGCAGTGGGCATATGCTTACAGGAAACAATGTGGTATAAATACAAATATGCATCTGGAAAATATGCATAGAAATTTAAAGTATTTATATTTTGATGGAAAAAAAATTAAGCGAATGGATAAAAGCATTCACATGCTAATTGTCTTTATACACAAAAAATGTGTGGAACGCTTAATTAAACTTACAAAAGGAAAAACAACCAAGCATATGATGAAGATTCATACGTGTCATCGAGCTGCCACAGTATCGCATAATTTAAAAATTGTTCACAATTCAGAAAATGAAACTTTAATTGTGAATGTACGGTTATATAATATGTAGGGTGAGCAGTGGTGCTGATTTTTACCATACATAGTTTCAATTGAAACCAATAAATCTAATAACTTGCACGAAGGACCACTCACAATTGTGAGAAAAGGATATATAAAACATCTACAAATTAGAATAGTATTTATTATTAACGAATCACGTTTTATTTTATAAAGCAAGACATGAAGGATAGTCTCAAATAAGCAGCGCCAACCAACAATAAAATAAAGTCTGGCAACCGCACTCCAGCACACAAGAAAGAATATATAAAAGGTTTTTTGTTCAAAGTTCATTACCCAATACACAAATAATATATAAAGTACATAAATAATTATATAGACGCAATATGCGACGGTAGGCAACACCGCTACTATAAGGGCCGGTAAAACGTGGTAGAAATTATTATAACAAAAGTTTTGTTTTCTTATTTTGCTTACCAGTCTGAATTTAGCACTACACTGTTTTTGAATTACACTATACTTTAGTTTTAAGGATATTTAAAGACTTTAATTACTGTTGAATTTTTAAGATGAAAATAGAAAGCTAGTAACGAACCCTACCTTGCTCTACGAAGGTTCGTTAGGAAGAGAGCGAGACTCGCTACCTATACCGCCAAAACTAATATATGTTCGATCGGGGGGTCGTGGCCCGTCGACCTACCGAACTAACTTTTAACTTTTAAGTTTACGGGGTGGCCGCAAATTGTTAAACGCGTTTTTAACATACTGGGGGGGGGGGGAAACGAGAAAGGAAGAGAGAGAAACTAAAAACAAAAAGAGAGCAGTGTTTCAAAGAATAACGGATAGCCATAATGAAACAGTTCCGAAGAAGGTTGCCCTTCGGCATCCACGGTAGCCATGGGACCTTACAAAGGTGAGCCTCAATACAGCATTCTGACCAGCAATGAAACACGACATTTAAAGGAGAAAAGTCTAACTGCAATAAAATATTTTGGGGGATTATTTGTTTTCCAGGGGAAGAAGAGCGAGTTTCACAATCGGACGAGTGAATTCGCCGTCACTAGTCCTAATTTTGGCTACTCGGGCTTTTCCGTCTCGTCCAGGGTACAGTTCCACTATTCTGGCTAGTGGCCAATTCAGAGGAGGCCGATCCTCCGAAAGTACTAGAACCAAGTCACCTACGCTGAGTGGCTTTGATACCTTTTGCCATTTAGGCCGGTGCTGTAGTTGATGCAAATAATCTTTGGACCATCGTTTCCAAAAACTCTGCTGGATTTTTGTGCACTGGGCCCAAAAAGTCAAACGGTTACAAGGAGTGTCGCTGATATTCTTTTCAGGAAATGAGGTTAAAGGGGATCCAATTAGAAAATGACCTGGAGTCAAAGGCTGAAGGTCATTAGGATCGTTTGATAAGGGATAAAGGGGACGACTATTTAAGATGGCCTCTATTTGAATTAAAATTGTTGAGGTTTCCTCAAAAGTGAAATGAGATGTGCCTAAGAGTCTCGTTAAATGAGCCTTGGTACTCCGAACTGCCGCTTCCCAAAGACCACCCCAATGGGGAGATCTTGAAGGTATGAATTTCCACGCAATATCCGTTTGAGCTAAATAAGAAGAAATTGAATCAACATTATGTTGAGATTTAAAGAAAATAGATAAGTCTCGAAGTTGATTTCGAGCACCAACAAAATTGGTGCCGTTATCAGAATAAATAACTTTGGGGTTTCCCCTCCGTCCGATGAATCTTTTTAGTGTGGCAATGAATGCCTCGGTCGATAGGCTGGTAACCAATTCAATATGGACCGCCTTGGTAACCATACAAATAAAGATAGCTATGTATGCTTTTAGAAGAAGTGCTTTACGAAGCCTGGAAGATTTAATAGAAATGGGACCGGCAAAGTCTACTCCAACTTTATTGAATGCACGGTCAGGTTGAATTCTATCAGATGGTAGTGGAGCCATGAGTTGCGAAGAAAATTGAGCTTGAAATCGGTAACACGTTATGCATTTAGCAAGAATTCGTTTAATTGCTCGAATTCCACCAAGAGGCCAATAACGTTGACGTAAATTGCCTAATACATTCTGAGGTCCGCTATGACCCAGCCTGCAGTGCTCTTGGTAGATCAAGCTGTCAACGATTGAATCGGTTTGGGGTAATAATATGGGAAATTTTTTCTCATAATTTATATCGGCATTCTGGAGGCGTCCGCCCACGCGCAAAATATGATCACCGTCTAAAAATATATTGAGTGGAATCAAAGATTTTTCAATTATTGGCTTTTCATTAGAAAGGCACTGAAGTTCTTTATAGAAATGTTCCTTTTGTATTTCTGAGATAATTAATAGAAGAGATTGATTTAGCTCGGTCACAGATAAAGAACCAGATAACCTGCTGACATTCTTTTTGCAATTATTTAGGAATCTTAAAACATAAGCTAGAGTTCTTTGGAGTCTACTAAATTTTGAAAAATGGAATAGCTCCTTCAAAGGGTTACAAGGAACATGAGCTGCAACTAACGAAGATTTCCTTAGTTCAGGGAGCGAGTCTAAATCAGTGAAAGTGTCGAAGATATTGAAATCATGAGTTTGACACAAAAATGTGGGTCCATGAAGCCAAAAGTGTCGGACTTTGACGGGAAACTTTCCACGGGTGAGTATATCTGCAGGATTTAATTCACTTCGGATATGTCGCCAAATTGAACCAGCGTTATGCTCATTGATTACAGCAATGCGTCTAGCAACAAATGGAGTTAGATCGTTCTCCTTTCGTTTCAGCCAGCATAAGCAGACAAGAGAATCACTCCAGAGATTCAAGGAATCAAATTTGTAACAAGGAGTGAGAATAGTAACAAGTTTATGGAGAAGTAACGAAAGCAGTACCATAGCACAAAGCTCTAGCTTTGGTACAGTTAATGGATTTTTCAAGGGACTAACCCTGGATTTGGAAGTAACAAGTTGCGAAGATGCGGACCCATCGGTATAGGTGACTACTAAATATACACAACAACCGTAAGCCGTTTGGCTAGCATCACAGAAGCCGTGTAATGAGGCCGTCTGTATTTCCTTATTTTCTACCAAAAGTCGAGGAATTGGAAATTGATCCAACTCCGAAAGAATATTAGTGAAAGTTTGCCATTGTTTTAGAACGGTTTCGTCCAATATGGGAGTGTCCCAATCAAGTTTTAATTTCCAAAGGGTTTGCATTATTAATTTACCTAAAACGATTACCGGATTAACTAAACCCAAAGGATCAAAGGTACTAGCTATAATGGATAAGACAACTCCCTTAGTGAGGCATGGAAAATCAGGTAAGGGTGAAGAACATATTTGAAGAGAATCTTCCGCAGAATTCCACTTTAGTCCCAATATTTTGCAGGGAGAATTCTCTAAATTCAAGTCGAGTGTAGAAGCTTGGTCTAACGACAGAGTTTTTAAGAACGAAACAGAATTAGAATGCCATTTGTGGAGGAAAAAGTCGTGTTTGTTAAGCAAGGTGTTTAATTCCGAGTAAAGTATCTGTAATTTCGAAAATTCATTGACTCCACCAAGGATATCATCCATATAGGTTTGTGATAATATTGCCTCTCTAGCAAGATGAAAAGACGTATCTTTCGTCGCTATGTCTTTCAGGACTCTAGTAGCGAGGAAAGGTGCACAGTTTTGACCAAAACTGAGCCGGGAAAGTTCGATACATTGAAATGGATCTGTTGGTTTATCTCGCCAAAGCACATTTTGCAAGTGGCGTTGATTTGGGTTTATCTCGATCATGCGGTACATCATTTGGATGTCCGCACACAAAACATATTTAAATGTTCGAAAGCGACAAATAATGTCGAAAAGATTGTCCTGCACTTGATAACCCTTCAGAGTCAGGTCGTTTAAAGAAACTCCAGTATCGGAGCGACAAGAATAATCGAAGACAATTCGGCATTTCGAAGAAACAGAAGATTCACGTAGAACCGCTCGATGTGGTACATAGTATTTTATGTTGTTAGAAGTTTCACAATATAGAGATAAAGGTATGATCCTTGCATGGCCAAGGGATACATAATTGAAAAGGACATTTTTATAAGTTTCGAAGAATTCCAAATTATTAGCAAATTTGGCTTCGAGAGAACAGAATCGCCGTTTGGCTATAGACAAAGAATGACCTAGTGTTTTATTGGAGTCTGGCTTAAAAGGCATGTTGACCTGATATCGACCGGAAGGTAAAATTTTCGTGGTTTCTAAAAATATTGTTTCAGCAATTTGATCGTCTTTTGGAACGACTTTGGTGGAAGGTACTTCTTCCATTTCCCAAAACTTTTCTATTAGATCACTGATGTTTGGAGGCTCATAAAGATGATTATCAGTAACCGTTAGAAAAGAAAGAACAGGTGAATTTTTTCCGAATGAACCCTACGATTTTCTGGTACGGGACCAGCTATAACATAACCCAGGTGGGTGTTAACGAAAGTGGGCAAATTATCCCCCATGCTAATAACTTCACCTTTTAGGAGGTTGAAATAGAGATCAGCACCGATCAATATTTGTATTTCATTTGGGTGAAAGAAAAGAGGATCGGCAAGATCTAGCTTTACATGGGTAGGTAAATTAAATTTATCCGGAGATATTGCGAATTGAGGCAATTGACTAGTTATATTGTCAATTACAGAACAAGTTACATGAAACACCCGAGAAGAATCTACTTGGGGACTGAATTTAAGATTTATGACATTGGTGCTTTGAGTGCACCGGTTGTTACCAAGACCAGAAATATTCAACTTATGGTTGCGATAAGGTATTCCTAAACTATCAGCAAATGATTTTTTAATAATGCTCATTTGGCTAGCTGAATCTAGTAACAAGCGAGCTACGACCATTTTTCCATCACTACAATGTACGTTGACCAAAGCAGTAGGAAGAAGAACTAGCTTGTTTACAAAGCTTGTGGCTGCCAATGATGCTTGAGGTACATCATTAACAGGAGAGGTAGGATTGGGGATGTTTACCACCAAATTTGAATTGGGTTCAATTGCAGAACCCTGATTTTGTACATAGCTGCGTACAGGAGGAGCTCGATTTGTATTAACAGGGATATTATTATTTGAACTTGACTTATGACAATTTGAATCAAAATGAAGAAGTGAATGATGCGCCTTACCACAGCTTAGACACCTGTGCAACGATTTGCAAGCAGGAAGCAAATGAAGAGGATTTAGACAATTCAAACATAGTTTGTTAGTCTTAGCAAACTTGTGTCGATCATTTGGAGAGAGTGTTAAGAATTTTTGACATCTATACAAAGAATGAGTGGAGTCTGAGCAGTAAACACATTTTGCTTTGGTTACCTGATATGAATTGGATGTTGGCTTTGCTTTGTCTCCGATGCTAGAGTGTAAGCTGACTTTGGATTTTTGTTCCGCGACCTTATAATCTTTCTTTAGTCCACTAGGATCGAACAAATTTAAATTTTCCAACACAGTATACCGTTTTTTTAGAAATTCGAAAAATGATTCAACAGTTGCTAATTCGGTAGTCTCTCTTTCACTTTCAAATGCTCGTTTTGAATTAAAATCTAACTTTTGCTCTAATAGATATACTATAAGTGAATCGAAATACTGTTCAGGAGAGAGAGAGATATTTTTTATAAGTTCCAAGTTTTTCTTAGAGGTTATATAGAAATCCCTTAAACTAGCGGCGTTGCTTTTTGTCAAAGGTTTTTGATCCAATAAATTAGAATACAGATTAAAAAGTAGATTAGACTGATTGTCATACGTTTTGCTTAATATGTCAAGAGCTACTGGTAAATTTTGATTTGTTACACTTAGGCTGTCTATTAATTCTAAGGGTTGACCCCGTAAAAGACTCTTCAAGTAATAAAGTTTTTCACTGTTACTTTGAAGTTTTGTATTGTTAAGAACAAGAGCAGTAAATAAATCGAAGAATGAGGTCCATTCAGAAGCAATGCCAGTGAAAGGCTTAATATTGATTTTTGGGAGAACTATGTTAGAGTTGTCAGAAGGACGAACTCTATTTTGATTTGCTTTATCTACTAAAGAAGTTAATTGAGCTATAACTAATTCAAAACGATCATCAATAACGCTCTCTGATAGACCGCTATCTGATTCTATCTCATCAGGAGTCGAAGCTAATCCTACAATTTCCTGATGATACGCTTGGTAATTAGTATAATGCATTATAATGTTATCAAGTTTTACCTTTAAGATATAGGGTTCTTCAGAGCCCGTAAGATCTTTTAAATAACTTTCTATCCTAGAAAGCTGGCTCTTACAACCAGCCCGTTTGTTTTTAAGACTACGCAAAGTGGGTTCCATTTTACAGCTAAGGTAAATAATCAAAATCTATTACAAAGATAAAAACTAAACAAATTCGTAATATTCGAACAGCTTGTGAATACAAGTCATTCAATGAAAATATCAATATTAAAAATATTGGCAAAAATATAGCAAAAAGATACACAAATTCAGCATAATATTAAAATATCATATGAGTACACAAGTCAATAAAATATCAATATTAAAAGCCGAAGAAATAAATGTAGAAATTTTGTTTCATCAAATACCCAAAATAAATTAGAAATATTTAAAAAATCAAATGTTATTGGAATAATATAAAAAATGATATGATAGGTATAAAATATAAATTAACAGTCATTTATTTTAAGTTATAAACGCAAAAATATTTTCTTTTTATCAGTGCAAAATTAAAACACCGCACTGTATAAATAAGAGAGTACAAAATAACATAGGAACAAAAAGTTGAATGGAATAGACAGTGCAAAATAACCATTTAAATTATTTTATCAATGTTATAAAAAACTATAAGTTTAAAACGAAATAAACGATATGTTAAGCTTTACAAAAATATGCGAGTGAAAATAATTACACTCAAAACTAGAAAAATCAATAATATTCACAAACAATAACAGTATGAAATAGTTCAAAAACCAAGGGTGGTTTTTTATGTTGATGTCGGTTATCGTTGTCCGGCAGGTGTTCGACTTTACGAAAAGTCGATCAAAAGGGACGAGAGAAGAAGTCTTAGGGCCGGTGCAGACGGGCGACCAACGTCCATTTGGCGCTCGCGTCCAGTGACGCCGCGTCATTTGCTTGTTTCAATTCAGACGAGCGACCGACGACAATGTAATAACATTTTTTGCAGTAGTTCAGTAAATAACATGGCCGGGGTAAGACGTCGCCGTAAAGACATCTGTCTAATATACTATTTCTATAAATTACACTACAAAAGATTTCGTAAATATTGGGTTCATCCCTTTATTAGTGCACGTCTATTGAAAGGTGCTTTCACCACGATGTTTTGCGATCTTCGAGAAGATAAAGTTTTTTAATTACTTCCGAATGAGTTTGAGATCGTTTGATGAACTTTGTGCAAAAATAAGTGACTATATTCGTGGCCAGGATACTAATATGAGACTTGCAATATCACCACAAGAAATGCTTGCAGTTACTCTCAGGAAAGTCTTTAACTACAAATTAATTCAACGGTACTAAAGAAATATTTTATTTTTTACTAAATATTTAATTTGGTAAGAGAAAAACAACAGTGTAGCTACTTAACATTAAGAAATGATGTTCCATCTTGTCCATAGTTCGAAGTGGGCAGTAACGTCATAGATGCTTCAGATGGTGGAGAGTGCACCATTACTTCAAGATCGAAGAGTGATGAGTAACTTCTAGGTTGAAAGACCATGTTTTGCTAAAGATTGGAAGACTGTTGTGAATATCCCCCATAAACATATTGTGCCTGGGTGCTTACAGGAAGTGAAGGATGACCCCTTCGAATATTTTGAACCACCTGCAGCATTTTTGTACGAAATTCCATTTTCTGTTCAACGTTTGCAGATCTCCTCCCACGCGGTTTGCTTTTTATTTCTATCCCGGTATTCTTCTAAAGAAGTTTTCCATATAACTGGTCTATCTCTCACGCACGCTAGTAAAATTTCTGTATCAATTCCGTCCTCCATATTAAAATAAAAATAAATACACCACTGTCTACTGACGCTGGACGACTGAACGTTCGTGAGCACTGTTCCATTTCTAGCCAAGTACTACCAGGACGCTCGGCGACTGCGTGGTCGCCGCGTTTCGAAGAATTTACGTCCACTTCATCGGGACGCAACGGTGATGTTGCAGTTGCAGTCGTATGTGAACTGTACAATTTATTTGTGTGTTTAGTGAGGACGTAACGTCCACTTGGCGTCACTGGACGCGAGCATCCAAATGGACGTTGGTCGCCCGTCTGCACCGGCCCGTAGACATCCACTTGCCGTTAAAATTATTGTAGTTGGAGCTTCGCGGTGTTGCCAAGCATTTGAATTATTCCGTAACACTCGCGAAATACCCGATAAGAGTTTTTTATTCGATAGTTTACTGTATTCTACACCAGTTATTAACACAAGAGATTATTTCAGATTGTTCTATTTCAGCTCCCTTACTTGTTGGAGGCTGACGCTACAGAGTGAGTCTAAAGTAATACATGTCGGTTTGACATTTGATATTTGCATATAAACATAAAATAGGGCACTAATAGAAACTGTAGAGCTGGAAATCCGGCTCGAAGGACCACAAAAGCTATGTACGGTTATATAATATGTAGGGTGAGCAGTGGTGCTGATTTTTACCATACATAGTTTCAATTGAAACCAATAAATCTAATAACTTGCACGAAGGACCACTCACAATTGTGAGAAAAGGATATATAAAACATCTACAAATTAGAATAGTATTTATTATTAACGAATCACGTTTTATTTTATAAAGCAAGACATGAAGGATAGTCTCAAATAAGCAGCGCCAACCAACAATAAAATAAAGTCTGGCAACCGCACTCCAGCACACAAGAAAGAATATATAAAAGGTTTTTTGTTCAAAGTTCATTACCCAATACACAAATAATATATAAAGTACATAAATAATTATATAGACGCAATATGCGACGGTAGGCAACACCGCTACTATAAGGGCCGGTAAAACGTGGTAGAAATTATTATAACAAAAGTTTTGTTTTCTTATTTTGCTTACCAGTCTGAATTTAGCACTACACTGTTTTTGAATTACACTATACTTTAGTTTTAAGGATATTTAAAGACTTTAATTACTGTTGAATTTTTAAGATGAAAATAGAAAGCTAGTAACGAACCCTACCTTGCTCTACGAAGGTTCGTTAGGAAGAGAGCGAGACTCGCTACCTATACCGCCAAAACTAATATATGTTCGATCGGGGGGTCGTGGCCCGTCGACCTACCGAACTAACTTTTAACTTTTAAGTTTACGGGGTGGCCGCAAATTGTTAAACGCGTTTTTAACAGTGAATACAGAAAATAGTGAAAAATATTTTGTATACAAAAATGAATCCAAAGAATCTTGCTGTTATATTAAATGCAATTTCTGTAATATTTGCATACATACTTACAAATGTACTTGCATGGATTTTTTAATCAGATCTATCATTTGCAAGCATATTCATTTTTTTGTTTTAAATGACACGTTACCTTTATCCGTCACAGAGCCGATTATCAACGAAACTGTTACACTTGATAATTCTCAAAATTTAATAAATTCATTTAAAAAGCAAAAAGATAATATCCAAGTAAGAAAAACTCAAATTAAGGATGATGCTACAACTATTATTAACCAAATAGATAATAACAATGTTTGTTTTAACACATTAAAATTGCTAAGGATATGTTAAATATGGACAAAAGTAAATGTTCAGCCAAATTTGAGCCCTTACAATCTACCATTAAGGAACCTGCCAATAAAAAAATTGACAAACAAAGTAGTTTCTTTTCAACCAAAAAAAAGAAAAAGAAATATGTTAGCAATTTTAAAAAACCAAATGAAGCCGAAAAACATGTATTAGAGGGTTTATTACATGATCATATGTACTACTTATTTTTTTTGTGGTAATTAAAATATCTACTGTACGTATTTAGAAATAAATTTGTATCAGATCACATAAGTTTTTTTTTTCACACAAAATGAAACTACAGAATAGTTCATAAGAGTAAGATTTTCAAATATACCGCCGAAACCTGAGAAAGTAGAAAGCTGGCAACGTCGGTACGGGCTGTGACATTCAGCCGCTTCTATTATTTTAGGTTGGTAGTTATTCGCCAAGAACGATAAACATTTACCAGGATTGCTTAATCCCATAAGACGTACATTCGCCAAAAAATCGATTGCACGTGGTAGCCTGTGACGTCACTGCAGTCCTCGGCCGTATTTTTCCTATCTTGACAGTGCATTTTAGGTCGTTTTCAATCGTCGTTTTTAGATTTATTATAAAAATATTCAAAATTTTGACTGGTAGATATTGTGGATACATTAGTGTACGTTGCATTTTTGTGTAAAATTTTTAAAAAACTGTTCTTTTAAACTCCAGTTCGGACTTTTAAATTTCATGTGTTACACTGCTTGGCTGGACATTGCTTGGTTAGTATCGTTGAGTGTTAACGTTAATTCAATAGTGAGATAGTTTACTTACTTACTATTTTTTTAGTATGTAGTATTTTTTGTTAATTTTAAATTTGTAATTAAAAATTCTTTATAGAATAGGTACATATTATGTCGCTCCATAAAAGATTCACGGATTGAACTAGTAATATGCTGCAAATTGTTTATTGTTTCTTTGTTTGTCAATTTTTTTTTATTTTACGTTTTTAGTGAGATAGTTTACTTACTTACTATTTTTATAATATGTAGTATTTTTTGTTAATTTTAAATTTGTAATTCAAAATTCTTTATAGAATACATATTATGTCGCTCCATAAAAGATTCACGGATTGTACTAGTAATATGCTGCAAATTGTTTATTGTTTCTTTGTTTGTCAAAAAACACTAGTTTTAGGCATGATTTTGTGTAATAATAAATTTATTTGAATGTATTTTTTAAAATAAAAATAGAACTAAATAGTGTTTTCTTTACTACTCTACCTATTTCCCAAATAATATTCAATAAATTAATTAAATATAAGTATTAAAACGATTTTATGGGATTATTTATTATAAATTATAAGTGTTTAATCTTAAAAATCCAAATAGTGGTACGTTAGTATTTCAGAAATCATAAAAATACTGTTTAATTTCTATTATTTCCATGCATTTATATGGTAAACGTTATAATGAAGGACTGCAATGACGTCACACAGCTGGCGGACAAATCAGGCCGATTAGGCAATCCTGGTAAATGTTTATCGTTCTTGGTTATTCGCGAATATTCTAGTAATATTGGGATTTTAGTAAATAGTTATTTCGAGAAAAATCGAGATGTCAAGTATTTTGATATATAAAGCGTGTCATTCGCGGTAGTAGAGTTAGTGTTCGTTCAGCTTTTGTAAAGTTTAATAGTTAAAAAGTGAGTTAGTAATTTGTAACCAGCTGAATTCTTGTATTCTTACAATTTGTAAATAAATTGTGTTCAAAGTCCTCACAAGTGTTTCAAATTGGTGTCAGGTGTGGGGTGAAGAAGCAAGAATGCCTGGAAAGAAGTTATGTGAGGCTGAGCTCAGAAGAGAGTTGGAAGAATTGGATTTGGATACCACCGGAGGAAAAACTGTATTAATCAATAGATTACGTGAGTACTATTTAAGTATAAATATTGACCCTAACTCGGTGGAATTCGAAGATCCGATGCACAAAGCAATGTCCGAGCTATCCAATCAGATAAAGGGTCAACAAGAAGCCATGTCCGAACTTACAAATAGAATTACAAACCAGCAAGAAGACCAAGCACAACAATTAGCCGAGCTAACAAATAGAATTTCCCGTCAACAAGAAGAACTGGTCCATCAAATGCGTGAAGAGTTGTCAAGTTATGTTTTACAACAAATACCGACCTTAAGAAATGAATAATCCCAGCAAATATCGACTCTACGTTGTGAGCAATCCCAGCAAGTAACCGAATTAGTAGTCGAACTACGCAGTGAAGATACCAAAATGAATGCGATGATTCAACAACTTCAGAATGAAATAGAGGTCCTTCGGCAAGATCGCTACGTCCACCGCGGCGAAGGAGATGCGGAAAGAATGGAAACATTCAGCCTGGATGTCGAACGAAGGGGAAGCGAAGACACTGTACAAATGCGTTCAACAATGAAACCTATCTTCGATGGAACAACTTCGTGGTCCAACTACGTCAAGCAATTCGACGCGGCGGCGGCCAGGGCGAACGGATGGTCATCCAGAGAGAAGGCAATATCGCTAACCATAGCGTTGCGAGGCGATGCTTTGAATATCTTGCATTCCCTTAAGCCCGACGAAGGTGACAACTTCGAGCTACTAGTACATCGCCTGGAGATGAGGTATGGTCAGACCCACCTACAACCCGTGTACCGAACACAGCTGAAGAACCGTAAACAGAAGAATGGAGAATCTATCCAGGAGTTCGAGACAAAGGTAGCTAGAATGGTTCGATTTGCTTATCCGACAGCAACAGAAGAGTTCCTGGAGTGTCTAAAAGTCTAAACCTTTACCGATGGCCTTAGGGACCCGGAGTTACAAAGAGCTGTGCGGTTGGCCCGACCAAAAGACCTTGTCGACGCATTAACCATTGCACTTGAATTCGAAGCGGCAACGGAAGCATCACAGGAAGTTGCACGAATAAGGGAGATTACTGCTGATGACAACAACGTGATAGCACCCGCCAGCGACGTCGATGGATTAGTGGAAAGGCTAATGAAATTATTACCCACAAGGAGACGGCGACCTATACGATGTTGGAATTGTGGAGAACTAGGGCACGTGAAAAACTTATGTCCACGCAAGGAGACGTCTTCTGCGACAACGACCCCAAACCATTGCAAAGCCCTTCCTACGGTCAAGATAGCAATAGTAAAACACCAAGCAGGAAGGTTATACGTCGAAGCCCTGATTGACAGAAAGAGATACAACATATGCTGGTGGATACTGGAGCTACAAAAACTATGGTACGGCCGACAGTTGTCGTGGCTAGGAAGTTGTCGCCTACCAGTTGGAGACTGCGCACCGCTACTGGGGAACCTGCCAAAGTCTTCGGAGAGGTTAACGTGTCTCTACAGTTTGGATCAACTTATCTTTCTCATTCGATATTGGTGGCTGATATCGATGAGGATGCTATCCTGGGTGTGGACGTGATGCACAACTGTTGTTTCCGCTTGGATTTGGGACGAAGGATACTTCATACGGAAAAGGAAGAATTGCTTCTACATCGAAAACATGAAGCTATCGCCCCGTTGAAACTATCTGACGACATCGAGCTTCCAGCAACGTGCGAATGTGTTGTACGGCACGACTAGAGGAAGTACAGCCGGATGGAACCCCACACCTGACACCAATTTGAAACACTTTTGAGGACTTTGAACACAATTTATTTACAAATTGTAAGAATACAAGAATTCAGCTGGTTACAAATTACTAACTGTCACTTTTTAACTATTAAACTTTACAAAAGCTGAACGAACACTAATGCCTGTATGCACCATTTTCACGTTTTCTCGTAATTAGCTAACCACGTCTAAGTATGTAATCGCGGTTAAAAAGTAGATTCGATGCACCAAAGAATTTTGCACTTAAATTAGCTAATTGTGATTTGGTAATTATGGCCAGCTGACAACATCGCAATTTTCCTAGGAATCCGTCATGTCTGTCACAATTTCATGTTGATTGATGTGAAGGTTACGGACAAAGAGGGATTCAGGTGTTTGAAATTTGTTGTAACTAATAACATTACATATTATTTAAAAGAATATATTTCGATTGTACATAAATTACTGACAGAACTTCAAATCAAATCTTCATGACACATGTTATTCTTAACTACTAGATTTCATCAATAAATATATAAATAAAAATAAAATAAACTACTCACTATTGACAAAAATACATGTAAATGAAAGCAGAACCAAACAAAACATCCTAACCTCGCTTATTAACTAACCGCGGTTATCTAGTCTTAATCCCAGGCCATCGGGCGGTTAAAAGTTAATTGCGGATTAGGAGAAAAAAGGCTTGGTGCATAAGAAAAACATTAAGTAATCACGGTTAAAGTCTTAATCAGAGAAATTGTATAATGGTGCATACAGGCATACTACTATCGCGAATGACACGCTTTATATATCAAAATACTTGACATCTCGATTTTTCTCGAAATAACTATTTAATAAAATCCCAATATTACTAGAATGTTCGCGAATAACTACCAACCTAAAATAATTATAAATCATGTCAAGTTCCTGTCAAAACCTTCTTCCTCATTCACGGACTCTATCCTTTATGGCAAGCAGCTACATAAAAATACATGCATTCCTCTCGCATCTGTCACAATCATCCGTCACACATCTGTCACCCGTTACAATAGACCATTCCAGAACACGTGACTTTGGGCGCGTTCAGCCACGCTAGCGCTAGACAAGCGCTGAGTAAGCGGAGGGCGAATTTGACCGCTAAGTGACAGCGCTAGCTCTAGCGGTCGCCATTTTTTCCAGCGAATTTATATTCCGCTAAGTTGGTCAGCGGTTCGATATGTCAACAACAGCAACCAATAATTATAACCATTGAGTTAAGTGAAAATGTCTATATTTGGTTTTTATTAGTGTATAAAGTTTAAATATGACAGATAATACATATGCAATTGTAGAGTTTAATGTAAGGGGAAACATAAAAGGTGGAAATTAACTTTATATGATATATGATGTATTATCTTCTAGCATAGACGTTCAGCCACCTTCAAGCGCCTACACAGAGCGCCGCTGCCAGCGCTAACTTTGTGCTAGAGTGGCTGAACGCGCCCTTTGACACTTCTTTGACAAGATCCGCCATTTTCTCTGGGTGGCACACAGTCTCATAGATTAGAAAGAAGTTTATAGATAGCCGACTCTTACGGTTTTTTAAAAACGTGTTTACAGCGCCGCTTGTGACCTGAGCACTAACTATATAATTGTATTTTTATTTTATTGATTAATTTAAAATACTTATATTAAAATATTTTAAAAATATTCTGATAAATATAATAAATATATTTTTCAAAATATTATTAAAGTATTTTAATATTGTTAACAATTTGATATGACATATAGAAATAAAAACAAAATAAGTAATAATTCTTTATTTTTGCAAAATAATTTTATTACAATTAGGAGTCAAATTTATTTTTCGTGTTTCCCCAATTATTTTTAAAATGGATCTATTGCATTCTGGTGTCCTGGGAGTAGCTTCTGTTGTTAGAGGATCATCAGAACAATGAGAGATGCTGGTTTCTGAAAAAGAAATATTAAATATTATAAAACTGAGTCGTCAACCTAAAACTCATAATTAGAAATTGAGAATAAAATTGTACATTAACCTATAATAGTAAGGTATTTCAACTTCCCTATTTGTAGGCTCTTGTTATTTAAAAAAGTTTTTCTTTAATTCACAATCAAAATTTTAAAATCATTTTCTTACCTGGAAGTTTTAAAGTAGGCACAGCATCTAATTATAAATTGGTAACTTTTCTATTCTGTGAGAAAAAGCAGTCTTTTGTAAAGTGGTCAATGCAGATTTTAAATTTATAACGGTCATTTCCAGTTACATTAACCAAATCTGGTCTATTTAAAGCATCACACTATTTTCTTCGGATCTACAAATATAATGTAACATAGAAATAATATAATATGCATTATATACTAATAAATAGGTATACGCTGAAGCTTTAAAAAACCAAATTCTTACCTGTGGATCCTTTGGTAAACAATGCAATTTTTTATAGTTATTTTATACATGATATGTATTAATATATATTAAAATTTGACTTGGTGAATTTTTCTTGATAAAGATATGATCTTTTGAAGTCACTTTGTAACAATAAGTCGAATTTAAGAAAATGTGACTTGGTCACTTTTCGCAGTATACCCACGATATTTTATCTGAATTAACTAAAAAATATCACCTGTTTTATTTCAATTTTTTTAACCATTGTTACCTATATAAGGTTTGTTCTTTATAGCTGAACTCTTTGCCCCATTGCTCTAAAAATGAAAACTACCTACAGAATACCATGAAAACGTGAGACTTTTATATTTACAATTTATTTAATTCGAAATAACGAAAGGGAAGTAACTACGTTATTATTTGTATTTTTAATTGCTGTTCTTAGCATCTAATTTACTACATATTTATTTTAGCAATAAAGCTCCTTGTTAACGTGCGTCTTTTTTATACTCAAATTTACTAAATCAAAACTAAACTATTCGGTTTCAGGAAAAAATATTTGAACTGACAACACTGCGCGGCTGTCCCGCTGTCAATTTCGAATAATTTCATACATGCGTAGAGACTTTTTCAAGCGGATGGTCAGTGGCGGATCATGGCTTTCCGAGGCCCCAGGCGCAACTTCATTTGGAGCCCCCCCCCCATTGGCCGTGCCAAGAAAGGGATGGAAGGGATGGAAAATTGTATTTTTTTATTGTTGGCATTAAAACATATAATACAAGATATAACAGTAAAAAAAGGTATAATAATAAAAAATCAACGCCTTTTTTTTTAGTTTTTATGTTTAATTTACCTTTTTTTAAATTATATTATCATCAAAACCTATTAGTTTTATCAATTCTGAGGCCCCCCTGAAGCGAGGCCCGAGGCGAGCGCCTCATGCGCCTGTGCGGTGATCCGCCACTGCGGATGGTTGGTACAATAAATTTAGTCAGAGGACCCCTATTGTTGACGGTGATAGAATAGAACTCTCCCTAGGGAGCACTCCCTACTTTCATTCTATCACCTTTCTATTGGTTACATGAAACTGTATTCTTGAGTTCGATAGAAAGAAGTACAGTCGCTGTAGAAAGAAGCAAATTGATAGGAACTCTTTCCTTGCCTAAGGACAAGAATGATAAACATTTGTTTATCATTCTTGGTCTAAGGATAGGAATGTTTGAGCAGGGTTGCCAAATAGTTAAAGCAATCGGAATAAAGAACTTTTGACAGTTGAAGATCATGCAAACAAACGCGGTTATTGTTTATTTCTTACTGTCTATAAAGTGTTTCAGGAGCTATATTTTATTTCATTTCTACATTTAATTCTATTTTATAGCATAATATTTAGTTCTAGTTTTTTATTTAGTATTGTTTTTAGTATTTGTATGTATTTAGTCTAGTATTAATATTGTTTGCCTTTGTGTCACCGGTGTGTTTACAATTTGCAATGGATTTGAATAATTTTTTAATTTACGGCGCTATATAAAATGATATTCGAGAAGCAGAAGAGGATATCAATATCAGGACCCCTATTCTAGACGGTGATAGAATAGAACAGCCAATAGAAAGTGGGCGTGGTTCTATTGAAAATGCCAAAACCGTATTCTTGAAATTCGTTCTCTTACTATACCGATAGAAGGGTTGCTCCCCGAGAGAACAATTACTTCTATTGGTTATTTTTGAAGGAACCGCTATAACACCAAGAGAAGGTGTTAGGGATTTTTATTTTCGAACCCAAAATAGTATAGAAGTAATTTCTTTCATAGTAGTTATATGCTTCTTGGTCATATGTTATATATGATGTATTTCGTCGTTTCGTGCTTAGATAATCAAAAATAATTGTCCGTTCGTTATCAACCTTTTATTTATTTTTTTTTATCAAAAGTAACAGTAGTAAACATAGATAAGACATATATAGTGTAGTGAAAATGACAGAAAATAAAAAAACAAAAGAGAACTCCTACACACCGGTGACACAAAGCAAATAATATTAATACTATACTAAAAACATACAAATACTAAAAACAATACTAAATAAAAAACTAGAACTAAATATTATGCTATGAAATAGAATTAAATGTAGAAATGAAATAAAATATAGCTCCTGAAACACTTTAGAGACCGTAAAAAATAAACAATAACCACGTTTGTTTGCATGGTCTTCAATTGTCAAAAATTCTTTATTCCAATTGGTTTAACTATTTGGCAATCCTGCTTTAACATTCTTATCTTTCTACAGCGACTGTACTTATTTTTATCGAACTCAAGAATACAGTTTCATGTAACCAATAGAAAGGTGATAGAATGAAAGTAGGGAGTGCTCCCTAGGGAGAGTTCTATTCTATCACCGTCAAGAATAGGGGTCCTGGCCGGTTATTCGTCACCTGTCTATCGGTCATAATAGGTCTGTCGTAGTAGAGTCTAAAATCGACATTCACCAGAACCGCTTGCGGATGGTACTTATAATAAGGCGTGTAGGTCTTAAGCATCCTCTTTTCATCTTTTTAGTAAACACCATATTGTTTATAAAATAAAATATAATAATCACTAAAGCCCAATCAATAAACTAACGTATCACGTATCACACAACTACTGCTACTTTGAAATAATAATTATACAGCTTATACCTGTTTACTACCCATTTAGTAGGGAGTTATCGCACACCACTTTTATGCGTTGCCTTAATAAAGTTTTCTTTATAATGACAGGTACGCTTGCGTACAAAGATCTTTGAAATAAGGAAACTTTAATAAGTTAACGCATTTACTTTACTTGGGACATGTTAAGGACTCAAATAAAATAAAGCAAAATAACTTAAATTCTTCTTTTTCTCTATGGTGTCACAATGTTAGGTAAATTTTAAGCGGAAAGTAAATAAATTCGCAGGTAACCTAAGCCTAACATTCGTATTTGATTTTATTTGGTCCACAGAAAAGGTTTATAATTTGGTCTTATATAACAATTAAATGTAAAATTCAGGTACATATAAATTTATGCAATTATTTAAGGTTTAAAGTATTTTGGATATAGGTAAGTGGATTTTTTTTGTCATGCCTTCCGCATTAGCACAACTGTACATTACTACAATGAAAAGAATAGTACAATATTTTACAAAAATAGAACATTTATTATAATTACTTACTGATACAAATTTAAAATAAATAAGAAAACTATATCAAAACAAGAGAAATATATAATAAAACTTCATAGGGTATGTCTCTGGTTAATTTTTGTTTACTAACATTCTAACATTCATAGATCAATAAAACAAGTAGGTACCTACTTCGCAACTGTCAACTTTTTACGTTACACAAGTGCCGTGGCGATAACTCTATTTGTACCATGCAGTATTAAGGTTTTGCCTTATTTAAATAAGGAAAATTATGACGTTAAGCATGTGTGTGCGATAACTCCCTAGTATTTATTTTGTTCAGTTTTATTACCTAAATCCCTATTTTTACCTATTTATAGTTAGGTATTTAAAACCTTCTCGTAAATATGAAACATCTATTTCATATTGTTATTGGTCTAATTTACGGCTGAATAAAATATTTTAATAAAGATTAAATTTTGGTAAGTAAACAATTACAACTGTTCAAATCTTGCATATCTATTGAAGCCTTTTTTTCACCTTTTAAAAAGACTTTTTTTAACCGAGGAAGATAACATTTCACTGTCAAAATAATTCACAAAATAAACATGAAGTATTACTTTTTATAGGATTTATTTTTTACAGATTCAATTATTAAGAGTTTACTGATAGCATAAAACGTATATTTAAAATATCATTTTTATACGCAATTTTCTGATGTTTAAAAAATATCCACTTCAATTGTTGAGCAGTGTAGTTTTGTATCCTGAATATAGAACCTTTATTAGGAAATTTTATTGGTAATTATTATTTAGAGTATACCCAAGCATATATCTATTATTCTAATTGTTTAAATCTTTACCAGCATCAATTAGAAATATTCTGTACATCATTGGCCGAGAAAATGCGGATTTCCTCATTGTTCATCACGTTGTTTTAACACAACCAAAAAATTTATACTCCCTCATTTGCTAATCTAATGTTAAACAATAAAGATGGATGTTTATTTCTGAAACAGTTACTTTTTAAATTATCTATAGTTATGTTTTTACAAGTAAATGTAGTAAATTATGTATTAAAAAATTTGTTACAGTTCAAATATAGTTATTTACGTTACAAGTCCGGGAAGTGATTTATTACGGTACGAGATAGATGTTTATGGACGAGGCGACGAAGGAGCCGAGTCAAGAATATCTAATCGAGTAACGTAATAATCACTTCACGGACGTGTATCGTACTATATTTTTTTTCATACTGCCTTTGGTTTTAAACGTAATAAAATATGAAACTGAAATGACATATTTGATCATTTTATTAGGAAGTCATGTAGGCTGCTGTGAAAAAATTATGTTACTTGATTTATTCTTAATATGGTTGATTTGCTTTATAAATAAAAATGAACAGCGGTTACCAAGTAATAATGTAAATAAAGGCAGACATATTGAATTTTTCTTCACACACGAAATATCTGCGGAGAAAATGGATTTGGAGGGACGCTCCAGATAAAGAATATCTATTACTCTATTACTTGGACTTGCTGGAGGTTGCCGAAGGGAAGAGATCTATAACTTAGAAGTTAGTGATGTAGAGGATACGGGTACTCAGCTAGTAGTTAAGATTAACCAGACAAAAACGCATATTCGACGAGCTTTCACTGTGATTAACAGTGATGAGGTTCACTATTTGGATGTGTTTAGAAAATACATGAATTTACGGCAACACGTCTCCCTGAAAACTCTTTTGGTGGATTATAGACAAGGAAAATGTCTGTCTCAAAGAGCTGGTATACATATATACTGTTGGCGGAGTATCTAAAAAAATAGTTCTTAAAACTATACCAAATAGAAAAGTATACAGGTCATTGCTTCAGGACGACATCCTCAACGTTGTTGGCCAATGCCGGAGCTGACCTTAACGTTCTAAAACAGCACGGTGGATGGAAGAGTTCTTCAGTTGCAGAAAAGTATATTTATAGAAAAATCGATTGAAGGCAAAAACAAGATTGCAAGAATGATCCAAAAGGGCAAAACTTTTGTTGAAGTACTACATCACAGCCACACGTCTTCCGCGATTACAGAAAACACTGTAAATCCATCAACAACTCCATTAATACATATTGCTGGCAACAGCAGTTGTACAATTAATGTCAATCTTCAAAAACTAGAATAAAAGCTTAGTTTATGTTGATTCACTTATATTTTAAACAACATTGGGAAAATTGAAGAGTTGAAGTACAAGTGTACTGTAAAGTGCCATTTCCCGGACTAAAACGACTCCGGGAAATGGCACTTAACCATACAGTATGAAAAATAGTATATTACTTTATGAGGCGGAGAAGCATGACTTTTCTTGATGCGCCCGATCTTACGCGCCGAACGAAGTGACGCCGTCAGTCCGACTCTCTTTACGAAGTCTATAACCTTTGAGACTGTAACCTTCATGTAGTCCCTTGCCAATGGATATTCTTCTCCTAAAGTCAGGAACCGCATATTTACCAGTCCGTCGCACTGACATAAGATGTGCTCTGGTGTTTCCTCTTCTAGGTGACAGAATCTGCATAGATCCATCTCTGTCAACCCCATCAGCTTAAGATGCCTGTTTAGCTTACAGTGCCCCGTCAATAGACTTACTACAGTTTTGACCGTTTTCCTGTCTTTACTCAATAAGTCTGACGTAAACTTTTGCGATTGTTCCATTATGAACTGTTTCGCTTGCCTTTGTCCTGGTGAATTCCACCACCATTCCCGTGATTTTTGTGCAACCCATGTCTTCATGGCCGTTTTTATTAAATTTTTTGCAATGCCGCAGAAAGGTTCCGGTTCAATAAAAGGCATTGATGAGCCTAGTTTAGCCATTTCATCTGCCTTTTCATTGCCTTTTAGACCCTTATGACCTGGTACCCAAGCTACCGTAACCTTGCTACGATCCCCCAGAGTATTCAGAGCATGCACACAGTCCCATACTAGCCTAGAATTGACCTCTACATAATCTAGTGCCCTTAGCACCGCCTGTCTGTCTGTGAAGATCGCTATTGAACGGTACGTCCTATCCAGCCTTTTAATTTCTTCTACACAGTAGTGAATTGCCGTAATTTCTGCTTGAAAAATCGTGGCATTTTGGGATAGACTTACTGGGAATGTTATCCCTTGTTTCCTTCCGACTACGCCGGCTCCCACGCCATACGGCGTCTTTGAGCCGTCCGTGTACCAGGTTGACTCCGCCTCTACGGATACACCTTTTTCCCAGTCTTCCCTATCTGGTATAACTATTTTAAATTTATTGGCAAAGCTTTATCTCGTGACTGTTGCGTCAATGGGTTGCCCCAAAATGTTATCCGCTTTTAGTTCCTCGATTAGCTTACCATTATCAGCCCCATGCGATTGGCTTATGTGCTGCTGATTATGTTTTAATCTGCGCATGGCTGCTCTCGCTTCGCCCTGTATATATATGTGTAGTGGTGGAATGTTTAACAAGACTTCCAGTGCAGCTAAAGGAGTAGCTTTTATGGCCCCCGTAACGCACAGGCAAGCTAACCTTTGTATGTTACTTAACAGCCTTACTGCTCCCGTTTGCTGTGTCATTGTTCACCATACCACTGACCCGTAGGTTATTATGGGTCTAATAACCCCTGTATATAACCATATGGTCATTTTGGAGTTAAGCCCCCAATTTTTTCCACACATTCGTCTACATCTGCCCAAGGACAATATAGCTTTCTGCGTGGTTTTTTGTAGGTATGTGTTCCATGAGAGTCTGTGATCTAGGAATACTCCTAGGTAATTTATTTCTTTGACAACTGGAATCACTGTTCCCCCCAGTGTTAGTGGTTTTAGACCGGCCAATGTTGTCTTTTTCGTGAAGTTGATAATTTGTGTTTTTTGAGCATCGACTGTTAGTCTCTCTCGCTTACACCAATTTTCAACCGTGTTTAGGGTTATCTGCATTCTGTCAGATAATACTCCGGTAAATTTGCCTCTGATGACAATCACTATGTCATCTGCATATCCTAGACACTGAAAGTCTTTTTTGGATAATTTGTAACGGTTCAATTTCTATGAAAGAATATTTTATTTGATATTCTATTTATTTTCTAGGTAACAATCACGATTCTAACATTCCGTGTTGTCCTCGTATATATCGATTTTTAACTTTATTAATCTGTAAGCTGAATTAATGCTTCACGCATGGCACTCGTCTACGTATGCTCAACGTCACTTGCGCTACGGTTTAAATTTTGAATTTTTCCTTTTTTCTTAATAGGTATTTCATCCTAATTGTCATCCTAGTGGGAGTTGAGTGAAGAGGGGTATTCCTTCTTCTCCAAAAATTCGAGTAAACGGATAAGGTAGTTAACAATTTGTTTGTAGAGTGGTTTCGTAAAATTATTTGTGATGTTGAAGTTTTGAAATTTTCTTTATCATCCATATACTTTGGGAAATATTACAAACCATATTATATATATTTATCTGGTGCGGTTTAGCCGTATTAAGGAAGATAAATCTTCATTCTGAAGGATTTGAACAAACAAGTCAACTACCGCCATTTTGTCTTTTTTGTGATCTAGAAATACAGTTGGAAACCCTCTCAGTAATAGAGGTAAATTAATCTAATTTCATTTAATCTTTAACTGAAGATATCATTAAATTGTAGGGTTTTTTTTTTGGTTACGTTTTTTTTGTCTACCTGTTCCTCGGACGAGTATTAACAACTTCCTGAGTACCTAGAAACTTTAACCCTTACTGGCTGAAGAATATTTCGCTACTGGATGTTGGAGGATCGACAGCTATTGGTTTCCAGTCCTATAATCAGACCATAAGTTACCTAGTCTAGGAGGAATATTATTATAAAATCCGTATCAACCAGTAAGACTTAATATTTTTTTTTTTGTGAACTTGCGTGCACTTAGGGGGTTAACTGTTTTTTTTTTTAATCAATAGTAAATATAAAGATGCATAGTTTCTTAGTATAATTGATAAATATCGCTAAGTAGTTTGAATTTTAAAAGACTTTACGAGTACACTGTAAGAAAAATATTCTGGAATAAACTTGAACATTAAACTAAACTGCTATTATTCATTATAGTACATAAAAGTTATTTCTTTCAGCAAGGTTTATGGTTACCAATAACATCTACCTATAGTATTTAATATTTTCGCTTTACAATTAAGTTCCTTAGAGATCTATAGGACGTTAGTCTTTTTTTTAGTGTGTGTTTGGGTGGTTTTACTGTCCTTGATAGTAACAGGGCGTACGGAAATAGAAGATCGGAGTTTTTCAGCTTAGACTCGCGGATTTATGAGCTGGTGGCGCTATTTCTGTGAATTCTTTAGTAAATTCTCAAGTATTTCTTTTATGTTCCCACTCCCATCTCCTGAGTGGACCGGGTAATCTTTTGTCACTATCCGCTTCCGTATCATTCCAGTTTGGACCGTGACAAATTCGTTGAGGAGATCGTCTACTAGGGTTGCCCAAAGTAGTAGTGACAGAACTCCTTGTGGACAACCTCCACCTCATTTCGCTTTGATGATAGCTTGCCCTAGTGAGGATATTACAATCCTATTCTCTAGAGCTGCCCTTATCCATCTGCCTATCAGTTGAGGTGTGCCCCGTCTACTCATTGCATCGGGCGCGTCAAGAAAAGTCATGCTTCTTTGCGAATAAAGTATACTATTTTTTCCTCAAACGTAGCAATTTTCAACCATAAATAGTACAATTCATACGCTATTTTTACTCGAAAATAACTGTGACAACTATCAAAGTCGTCTAGATGTTAGAAATTAAAATAATTAAGTCATCGGTGGGATTTGCGTCTCCCTGGTTACAGTTGTTTGACAGTTATTTTATGTAATTAAAGACAGCTTATTGTTGTTCCAACCGCAAGCGCAAATTAGTGCGAAAATGGAAAACCTAAACGAAATTGAGTCCGCGGCTAATAATGCAGTAGCACGTTTGGGGCCAATATCGGGAATGATTGCTGAAAGTTGGGCTCGACCATCAGTATCATCAACAATTACCAATAATGCGTATCAAGAGTCGGGAACATTTTTGCACTGTTTCAATTTTGAAAATGCTTCATTAACTAATTATAGGTACTTTTAATATTACTATAAATAAAAATGATGTTTAATTGTTGTTAATGGCATTTGTATTGTTGCTTTGTGACATATGTTTCATATTGTTGCCATGAAAACATTTTTCCCTCCGCCGTAAAGAAATGGGGAAAAAACTGCTGCCGGCGGAGACATCAAACTTTGACAGGATCAAGTTAGATAAGTAATGTCATCATTATTTGACGTTTGAAGAAAAAGAATTTTTACACTTCAAAAAAACTTTTTTTTTAAGAACGCAGAAGCAACAAACAACCGAGGGTAAATGCTGTAAATAATAAAATCACAATTGAAAGTATAAGTACAAAATTGATCTTTGAATAATATGTAGATCGTTTTTGCCTAGAACTTGGACAAAGGGTATGTGACCCTTGTTCCTTGTAGTTAAATTAAATGTAAACGCGTTATTAAATATTATCTTTATTATTCACTCCATCTCTATTCCAAAAAGAGGAGGGAGGAGTACACAACAGAAAGTGATTTTTATTTTTCAATTGTTACACTTATCAAATAATGACTGACAGAGGAAGACGGGAAGTTTATATTTTTATCAGTGTACGTAGGCAAATCATAGTGCAGTGATAAGATTGTGAATATTTATGACACCGACTTACAAAGTTAGTTGGGGTGGTTATTTAGTTAACAAAGTAAGTAATTGATGTTTTAAAATGTTATAAATATTCACGTGAAAATTGATATTGTTTCCTCAATCCCACAATAAACAATCTTACAAATATGTTGTACTTAAAAATATACAGTATGATGCAAATGTATGGAATAAATTCATTATTTCAGAAACAGACGACTTTTAAAAAAAAATCTTAAAACACGTCAATTTTAATTTTTGAATGACCATCAACTGCTATACGGCTTGTCCAGTATAAATATAAGTGCACGTCATCAAAGTGAACAAATCGCTCTGTTCGTTTGACTTCCTTCGTTCGTTTGCTACTGTCAATCAGTATCTTTTTCACTGTAAATTTGCTAAATATTTAAATTTGTAGGCCGCAACTTATTACAAATAATAAATAAATGCTTTAAGAAAGGTTACGTAATTAATTTTATATCAAATACAACTCCTGGACTAATAAAATATAAAATTCAAACGAACATAGGTACCTCGTGCTAAAATGTTTTAGATGTTGGCAAAATTGCGCTCTGTTGCCGCGTTCAAAAATAGTGTAGTATTGTACTCAAATAAAAAGAAGAATATTAGAGAAACTTTAGATGTTTTTTGGCGACTGATACATGCTGATACGCAAGATACTTGAGTATCACGAGTATCTAAAATGTTGCATTCGAGCGACTTAGCTATGACGTCATATCTGATACGCATGATACATTAATCTGTCAAAAAGTTTACCCATGAATGAGAGTGGTAAACTCACGCGTTAACTTTCTATCTCTCTCTCTGATGTAACCTGATTGGTCAAATTTTCCTAAACTACGTGCTTGAAACAACGTGTTGTTAAATGCACTGAATTTGAAAAGATTTCGAGGTTAGAGCAACTGTCACTTGCCGAACTTGAGTATCTGTCCAATGTCAAACTGATACTTATGACGTCATTAGTGCATGATACTGAAGTATCTTTCGTATCCGTCGCCAAAAAACATCTAATGTTTGACATTTATTAGATTCTAATACTATTTTAAATGCTTGGCAATGCTAGTTCCGTTCTGACAGCTGTGATGTGCAATTATAGTTATACTGGACAAGCCATGTAATGTGTTGGACATTACGTCATTAGTGATGGCGTAATGACGTCATCGACGATTTTTAAATACAAAGCGAGGTCACGTGACAGCTCATTTGAAAGGTCTCCTTATGGCCTTTGCAACAATGTAATCAATTAAATATTTATTTCTACAGGGTTAACCAAAATTATGAACTTTGTTAAGTAACAATGAATTACAATAAATATTCATTCACCGAGCTAAAATACACTAAGGACCGCCACTGTATTGTAGTAAGTACTCGGAATTATTTTTACAAAACTATTTAAATCAATATTGTCAGTGACTCGTCTTTAGTCGTCAATGATCTGTGAATCTGTCAAATAATAGACGTCAAATTTTTACTCCTCGAGCTTTTTGCCGACATTAATAACAGCATTTACAAAAATGAACAGAAACAGAACGAATCGAGATTTTAACCATGATTGGTTATGGAGATAGAGTGAGGACTCAAGCAGAAGTTCGTAATTTAATTAATGCTAAATACCCCAATCGCGATCCAATTACTCAATCAACAGTAAGTAAAATTGAAAAAAAAAATTAGAGAAATGGGCCATGTTAAATATCTTCCCAGAAGTGGTAGAACATCAATATCCGAAGCCAAAAAACTGGACGTTGTACTGGCGTTTCAAGAAAATCCTCATACCAGTTCTAGGCAGGTCGCACTAGATAATAATGTCCACCAATCAATTGTTGTAAGAGTGCTAAAAAATGAGAAGTGGCATCCATACAAAGTACATCTGGTATTAGAAGATGACTTTGATAGAAGAATTGAATTCTGCGAAATCGTCATGGAACAATGTAACAGAGATCCGCAGGCTTATTCTGTAAGAGCAGCAATTATTTTGCAACTAGCAACCATTGTACAACGGTCGCGCAATCACTCGCAAAATGTGGTATTCTGTAAGGTAATCGCATCGTAGTTGCTGGTTGCTGTTAAGATGCACTTTTACGTCATAAAACTAGCGCCACTTGCAATCGGGTAGCAATCAACGTAACTAGATTGTCTGCAAAATCAGCTGATGAACAAAACAAATTTAAAAAATATTCTGCGGCCTCAATAATCATAAATGCACGAGCCATTTCTAAATACTTAAAACAAATGATGACTATTATTTTTTCTATTACAGTGATAAGTAATTGTTATTAATTATTAGGTAAATATTCCAACGGCAGTAAGCCCTTTAAATTACTATTTGTAAATAATAAAAACATGTTTATTATTGACGATATACTATAATTTATAACTTACCTTCTATTTCTATCACCAAAACTTAATTAAATTATAAAACAACTCAACTACAACTACTATATTTGTGATTGCTATTTGACAGTTGCAATCGCGTTGTAATTGCTAAAAAATTGCTTACAGAATACGATTTTTTACATAAAACAATTGAAAAATGCACTTTTTCAGTTATCCAATTGCTCACTAGAGGCAGTTATTAAATAAATTGCGATCGCGGTCGCAGTTGCTTCTTCGAGAATACGAAACTCGCATTTGACAGCGACAATTGCGCAATTATCGGCAGTCGCAAGTTACAGAATAGGCCTGCCGGGGGGGTTTCATACAAAAGGTACTTTTTTCAGATGAAGCGTCTTTTATGCTGAACGGTCACCTAAATCGCCAGTCATGTCGATATTGGGCAAGTGAAAATCCGTATTGGATGGAAGAGTATAGGACACAATATCCCGAGAAGGTGAATGTTTGGACCGGCATTATAAACAATCAAATTGTAGGGCCATATTTTTTTGAGGAAAACCTAACTGCTGCTAGTTATCGGGAATTTCTTCAAAATTATCTGTTGCCGCAGCTGAATCAGCAATTTCCAAATAAAAATGATTTATGGTACCAACCGGATGGGGCTCTCCAAAACGATGGCGTTGAGGTACGAAATTACCTTAATAACGTTTTCCCAGGAAGGTGGATAGGAAGAAGGAGGCGTATCGAATGGCCACCGAGGTCTCCAGATTTGACTCCGTTAGACTTTTTTTTGTGGGGATATTTAAAGAGCAGAGTATATCAAAATCGACCGAATAATGTAGAAGAGTTGAAGGAGCGAATCCGAACGGAAATTGCACAAATAACACCTGAAGTCCTCGAAAACGTTAGGAAAGAATTTACTGCTCGCCTTTTTCATTATTAATTATATTAATAAACCAACAGTTTTGGTTAACCCTGTAGAAATAAATATTCAAATGATTGCATTGTTGCAAAGGCGATAAGGAGACCTTTCAAATAAGCTGTCACGTGACCTCGGTTTGTATTTAAAAAATCGTCCATGACGTCATTACTCAGAGTAATAAGTAAACATAGAGGTGTCACAACAGCACAATTACATACAGTTTGTAGTCAATAGCAATGAACCTATAATTGAGAGAGATGGAAAATCTAGAGGTGTAGGTAAACACAGCCAGCCGTACACTGGCGTGTAATTGGTTAGAGTTCACCGTAACACCTATATAAATGTTAAATAATTTAATACGCATATTTTGGTAAGGAATTTATATCTACACTTATGGCATGGCACCATACTTCTAACATATTTTTATCGGACGGAAATCTAAAAGGATATATTTTATGTATTTCATTATTAATTTGATCTTCTTAATTGTAATAAATTTTAATTGAAATTGCTAATTGTACGCCAATGTAGTGAATAACTTACCGGTGACAGGTTAGATTATCATTTTGCGAAGTACCACAAATTATACATGCTTCTCGGGGTTTCATCAATTTCAACATTGAAAATAAATAAAAACACTTTATAAAGTTCACTTAAATACCTACACAAAAATTCAGGAAAAATCGAACAAAGCGCTAATCACCTCTAGACAATTACAAAAAAAGGCACTGATGCCAAATTTTCGGTGTGGGTATTTGATACAATTGGTCTAGAGCTTTTTTATCAGTATTATCGAAAGGTAAGAAAGTGAATATTAAAGTGTATTAAAGAATATTTTCTCTGACTAAAAGTCTCCTCTTAAAAGTAAAATAAAATTGATGTAAATTATACTATTACGTTTTTCTTTCCTACTTTGTACTTACAAAACACAACGTCTGGCAATGCTCTGCTGGTAAACAAATCTGTCTCTACGACAAGTAGTAGGGAATATGCCTACTCTATGTTTACTTAATACTTATTACTCTGAGCGTCATTACGCCATCACTAATAACGTAATGTCCAACACATCTATAGCAGTTGATGGCCATTCAAAAATTAAAATTGACGTGTTTCAAGATTTTTTTTAAAGTCGTCTCTTTCTGAAATAATGAATTTATTCCATACATTTGCATCATACTGTATACTTAAAACAGGTGTATTTAAACAAAAACCAAACTTTGTTGACCAACACATAGTCAAAGGTGATATTTTCTTCTAATAAATAGAAGAATCGACCGACAACTAGCAGGACAGGTGACTGAGATGGAAAAAAATGTATGTAACCCTTACTTTGTGAAAGTCCATCTTATTAAGAACAGTAAATAACTATAGTTCATTTGTTTGGAGTTGGCAGCACAGTGAATTAATTATAAATGCAAATCCTTCAAAGCCCAAGCAAGGGTGGTTCATGAAAAATAAATAAAAGTAGTATACATTTCTATTGAAACAGTCATGGTTGTTATTTTTCAAAGATTTCATCCTAGATAATATTATGATAATATTATCACAACAGGTAGCTGGATAATTCAAATTAAAATAAACATTAAAAGTAAAATAAAAATATGCTACATATTAAAAGTAAGAATTAAATATAAATTAATGCAAAAAGCACTTACTCCTATAATTGTCGGCTTCCATTTCGTCGTATTCATCCGACGATGTGTCAGATTCGTTTCCTGGTCCAATAGGAATTACAATGGGTTCGAACAGTTCTTCAATATTGATATCAACACTCCACAATCGTTCTTCTTCCTTCTTCACATGGTTTATTGCATTGGTCCCATTTTCCCGTGTTACGTTTCCAAAAGAATTTATCAAAAGTTCTCTAACGTCATTCAATTTAAAAGTTGTATTATTTCTTGCCACCTCACTTTTTAGCTGTGCCCACGTTAATCCTCTAGGGTTTAATTGACAGTGATAAGGTGGCAAACGTAATACAGTTATTCCTTTTTCCTTCGCCATTTCGTCAATTACATATCTTTGTAATTTGTGGCGCTTTGTAATTTGCAGTAATTTCATTTTCAGAATGGTGTCTTCAAAAGAAATATTCTTGCTCTGGAGCCATTTTTTAATATCTTCTTTTTTCCATGACGTCGTTGGTAACTTTTCTACCAGTTTTGAATGATAATTATTGGCGTTATCTAAGACAACCACTGCAGTACTTGGCAAAAAGTCCAATAGCTGAGAAAAATAATCTTCACAAAACTTCAGAGGTCATTTCCTCGTGGAAATCTTTACTTTACTTTGATACACAGTCTAATAACCCATTTTCTTCAAAACCATGTTCACTGCCTATGTGTGTGATTATTAGTGAGCTGAACGAAGAGAAGGAAAATCTACATGTTTTTTATTCTAGCTGTAGTATTTTAGTTGTGGTTATCGTTTCTCGTTTGGCCCGATTGTTAGAGGGCTTTTATATCATTTTATTTTAATCCTGTTGGTATTATATTTAAGTCCGCCATTCAATAGTAACAAACTGTCACTGTAATAATTATTGTTTTGCTAGAAATAAAACGTGTGAAAAGATTCTTCTGACGCGAGGAATTAATTTATTTTATAGAGGATTTTAGCAAATAAGAAAGTTCTGAAAGAGTTTTCAAGTTTAGAACGAACGACTACTCATATTCTGTTTGTTTCTCAAAGTGGAGAAACCCTTCGTCAGTCACATTCTTAGTGACCTCCGACGTGATAACACCGTAGCCATTCTGAAGTCGTGGAGTCATCTGAAAGTCGTCGTTCGTGATCGTCTCAGTCCTTCGTACTTCCGTTCATCAAACTGGACATTAGCTGATCTTCTTCCAGTCCTGTCGTGGATGGGATGTGAAGCTGTCAAATCAACTTTCAGAAAAGTTCTTCAGCTGGCTAGAGGATTTGGAAGAAGTTCGGTTTATTGGCGTACCTCGCCGTTTCACCGCATTTTTGGAAATCGACAACCAAAGCCTTCACACCTTCGTTGACGCTTCAGAAGAAGCATTCGCCTGAGCCACTTATTTACTTTTTGCGTCAGGAGACCAGAAAGAAATAGCTTTCGTAAGTGGAAAAGCTCGCGTCGCCCCCATAAATGGCCTTACCATCCCTTACCAGCTTCAAGCTGCGTTGATCGGCAGTAGTAGAAGTAGTACTTCTTCCGTGAGGAACGGACTTGAACGGTTTCTTCCTATCTCTGAAATCACACTATGGAGCGACTCACAGACTGTGCTGGCTTGGATTCGTAGTACTAGTGGGAGGTACAAAATTTTCGTACAATCCAGGATTGCCGAAATTTATGAGCTGACCGGAATTGACCAGTGGAGATGGATTCCAACGAAGGAAAATGTTGCAGACGACGCGACGAGATCCATTCCTGCCTATCCCTTCATTTCGTCTTGTCGCTGGCTCAAGAGTTGTCCGTTCTTGCTTGGAGAAGAAGAGAATTATCCAAAGGAAAAGAAGCACGAGCACGAGCCCGAACTGGAACAAGTCAAAAATTGCTATCTCATTATTCCTGAAGCATCTAACATCTTCGAAAAATTTCCGTCGGCCGCTACATTCGTGCTGGAGCAACAGTCTTCTTAGCAGTTCGCAAATGGAAGAAAATTCAGCCTTACTTCATCACGGCTGAAGACTTTGCCAGAAGTGAAAAAATGGCTATGCTGAAATCACAGCATGAGTCATTTTGGGAGGAGAAAAAGAGTTACCTGATCTCAGGTTATCCCATCCATTACCAAATACGAAGAAGAGGAAAGAACGGAAGACCGGAAGAGTTCAACCTGGAAAGTAATTAAATTGTCTCTTTCCTCTCTCAGCCTTTATAGACACGGATGGTTTAGTAAAACTAGAGGAAAGAATAGAACATGCTCTGGACGTGTCTCCTGATCTAATCCGTCCGCCCATCCTTAAGCCATCACACCCATATACTAAGCTCTTGCTCAGCCACATTCACTCACAAGTGTGTAACCATTTTGGACAGAACAGAGTCGGAACCGAGGTACGAAAGAGAGCATGGGTGATCGACTGTCGTAGGGCTATTCTCTCCACTGTAGCTAATTGTCAGGGGTGCAAGTTACGACGATTGAAGCCACAGATGCCAAAGTTGGGTCAAATTCCAGCCATTCTACCCCAGAGCTTCTTCCTGCCCTTTACCTCAACTGGAATCGACTATTTTGGACCCTTCTACGTTCGTGTGCGTCGATCTACAGAGAAAAAATATGGAGTCCTGTTTGTGTGCCTCACTACTGGAGCAACACACATAGACGTAGCTGAATCACTGGAGTCATCCGAGTTCCTCAATGTTTTCTCCAGATTTCTAGACATGCGTGGCCCCATCCGAGAAATCCTTTCGGACAATGGAGGAGCTAACAAAATGGGACAAAGAAGAAGCTCTTGCACTTTTTGCAAGAAAAGGAATCTCTTGGAATTTCAACCCCCCAGCAGCGCCACATTTTGGAGGATTTTTTGAGAAGTTCGTAGGGAACGCAAAGAAAATCCTAGAGAATATGCTAAAGGGTAGAGTCCTCACCATAACTGTTCTCAGAACTCTACTGTCATCCAGACCAATTACACCACTCTCAGCAGACCCCACCGACGCAGAATACCTTACTCCCAATCACCTATTGAAACAACGCTGTGCTACGGACCCCACCATTCCAGGAAAATTTGAAGATTCAGAAGCTAGGATTTCCTGGAAAAGAAGTTTTGCCTTAGCCAATTAATTCTGGCGTTAGTGGACTGATGAGTGCCTTCCCCTAATGGCTAAACTAAGGAAGTGAAGATCACATTAAGGTCGGTGAGATCGTGATCATCAAGGATGACCTTCTTCTTCGAAGTTCCTGGAAAAAGGGTGTAGTGGAAAGGGTTTTTCCGGGAAAAGATGGCCAGGTCCGAGTAGTAGAAGTCCGTGTCGCTTTCGCCAAACCAAGAGGAGGAGCTCCAGCAATCAGGTTCTTCCGCCGCCCTACTGCGATTATCATACGGTTAGAGGAAAGCTTGGATCACTCTGACCAAGGGGAGGAGGAAATGAACTGAACGAAGAAAAGGAAAATCACGTTTTTATTCTAGCTGTAGTATTTTAGTTGTAGTTATCGTTTCTCGTTTGGCCCGATTGTTAGAGGGCTTTTATATCATTTTATTTTAATCCTGTTGTTATTATATTTAAGTCCGCCATTCACTAGTAACAAACTGTCACTGTAATAATTATTGTTTTGCAAATAAAACGTGTGAAAAGATTCTTCTGACGCGAGGAATTAATTTATTTTCTAGAGTATTTTAGCAAATAAGAAAGTTCTGAAAAAGTTTTCAAGTTTAGAACGAACGACTACTCATATTCTGTTTGTTTCTCAAAGTGGAGAAACCCTTCGTCAGTCACAATTAGTCTACGACCTTTTCCTCGAGGAGCATTTAATCCTGTTGAATATCCCCCAAAAAAATTTGAAATATTGGTGTCCATCCATGTTTTAGAAACAGTGTGTCCTTCATTCAACCATGTTTCATCTAAATAAAATATAGTTCTTCCCTCGCTCCGAAACTTTTCTGTATCATTCAAAAATTTTCGTTTTTTATGCGACTTATACTTAAAACCAATTTCTTTCGTCCAAATTTGGGAATCGTATCTTCTTCTGCTATAAACAGTCATTACTTTGTCTAAAGTACGAATCTCTTTATTTAAGTACAAAGAATGGAAAGTTATCCACCATAATGGACTTTTTTCCTACGTGCTTTTTTGGTCCACTAACATTTCCCTGTTTTCTCTCACTTAATATTGGAGCACCATAATATTGGTGCATCATGAACATTTAAAACAATATAGTTTTTCTCTTCGAAAAATCGAACTTTGTTTTAAATGAGCCACTTGTACTGGAACAAAACTCGAACTTGACGCCATTTTCACTACCGAAAATGTTCTTGGAGTAAAATAATAAAAATATAGATCACAATATAAACCACCAACACTAACGAGTACCTATATTCTTATGTATTAGGATATAATAAACAAATCCTCAATTTATATACTAATAACGTACCTGTTTTTGCAATTATACACATAGGGTTACCTTAATCCCTTAACACCCTCAACGACCGCAATGCGATGTGTATAAGGAAAATGGTCTGGAGGATAAGGGACGCAAGGAAGATGGGAAAATATAAACCCCTTAGAGGGGATGAACATCACTCCTAAATCTATTCCAGTAGAACATATTATTTGTCAAAATGAAGAGGCAATTTCCAGTCTTCCTTTCTGAGCAAGCAGAAATTATCCAGCAAGACGTTACGAATTCCTCGTATCTTCAAATTTACCATTTTGTACTAAACTTTAAGACATACAATTTAAACTCATTACTTTTGTATATGACCTTTTTCTTTGTATTTATTTTAGCCTGATGATGGTCTAAGACCGAAACTAGTCGCTCTTCAGTAATTTGAATAAAGTTAATATTCGCGATTTCGACTACCGTTGAGGGCGCTAAGAAACGTAAACAAATATGGAGGATTGTGAGTAATCTTTTTGTTTGAGGTGTCGAACTTTGTGGTTGAGTTGTGTGTTTTAATTTTTGATGGTAATTTTACATATACAAATAAAAGAATCAAACATCAACCTCCACATAACAATCCAAAATAAAATTAAAAATAATTTGCGATTACTCACAAAGTAAGTTTATTATTTATCCTCCAGAGGGCGTCTAGACTTTCGAAAAGGCGAATTGTGGTTTTATTTTTTACAGAACACGTATAGGGAAAATTGTCAAGAAAAAGAAGAAGGGTTAAGGGGTAGCCTCTCCTAGGCTTTGTCTGTGCGAACTGAATTAGACATAGCCTAATTGAGGTTAACTCTGGCTCGGTTACGCATCACTGAAAGATCAAAATATTTTGGCAAATTTTTAGAAAATGGTTTAAACAACGTATTCGTCTATATTCGCCTTCTTTTTACATCGTAAATCAAATATCAATTTCATCTGTTAACGTTTTGAATAAATTAATAAAGTTAATTATAATACACTTCTCTGCAGCAGACACAATTCACGCCAACAAAGAGGCATGTTGTGCTATCCGTATTGCTTCTACAATAGGTGCACGTCAGTTACATTCTATAAAGAAAAATTTTTTGGCGTGAAAGTTTATTGCTGGAGCGATTCCACCACAGTATTACGTTGGATATAATATCAAGAAGAGAATTGGAAAACATTTATTAGTAACAGAGTTAAGGAAATTAAACTTCTAAAATTTATTGGTTTTATGTGCCTACCCAATACCAGAAGATGTAAATTTGGAGAAGATATACGAAGTTTCTTCAATTTTATCGAATAACTCAGATTTTAAAATATTTTTTATGTTTTGCACTTAAAAAAATTTTTATTATAAAACGCATTTGTGTATCGTAATGTAACTGTTACGCACGTAAATTTTTGTTTTAAATGGTTGGGAACATGAGTGAAGTATCTAATGACAAAACTATTGACAAAAACATTTGTGGCTAATAGCAATTTATTCATTTTATATTGTTCTTTAAATAAAGTATTTGTGAATATGAATATCATCTTTAACTTACATTAGTATATTATGTTACTAGGAGTAGAAGGCCAACCTTATTGTTGAGCCCAGGTTCTTGCACTGCCGAGGCACTAGCCGAGGCTGTGCAAACTGGGCGAAACATATAATGGGCCTTCTGCTCCGAGTAACATATACTATTTTTTCTTCAAGCGTAATAATAATATGCATTTTATAAAAAATATGGAAGGCTTTGTTTATATCTCAACTATTTAATTAATACAAACGAAAAATTACACCTATTTATTAACAGTAATATTAAATGTGCAGTTTTGTATACTGCAGTTGTTTAAATTTAAGCCACTGCCACCGCTTTCAGCTTCGACATTTACAATTTTGTCATTGGTATACATCATATTATTAGTAAGTTGATTGTCGATTATTATGTCAGCGATTCCAGAACTATTACTTGGTTGTTCTTGTCAATTAAGTATTTTTTGTGCAGTTTGTGTTTTACTGGAAATGGAATCATCTAAGTACCCTTCAGCAACACTGGTGGATTTCCATCCACCATGCCGCTTTAAAGCGGTAATATCATCTCCGTTGTCAACTAAAATAGTTGCGGAAGTCCTCCGAAGGCAATGTCCTGTATATTCATGAGGATTTGTTAATTTCAAAAACGTAGCAACGTCTTTTGGTACGTTTGATATTTTGTGGATACCCATTACCACACGGTGACATTTACCATTCTGGTATTTAATAAAAAATCATCGCTGCAGGCCAATATCATCCGGATGAAGAGCCGTATACTGTCTTACCAAATTCAAATAAAAATCGCCAATTATAGTAAACGACCGTTGTTTTTTGTGTTTATGATTTTAACCAAAATTAAATTTCCCAAATCTTGGATTTCGCTAGACTTTAAATTAACAAGTTCATCGCATCTAAGGGTCCTGTGACTCCAAATATTAATATAACCTAAAACAAACGTTGAAATAAATAAAAAAAAGCTGGTAGCAGTGAGATTAGAAACGCTGACCTTCGCGACCGAAGACAAAAGCTATGCCACTGAGCTACCGTCATTAAATGTTATAAGTAGGAAATGAGGTGGTAATATTTGCTGTCAAGTTAAATATTGATCTGCGAGTAGATATCACTGTCAACGGTTTAATAAACGTAATAATGATTAAAAAGAAATAAGAAAGTACCTACCTTTGTTGCTAAATAAACATTATTCGGTGCATACTTGAGAAATTTATCAAATTGATCTTTTGTTAATACTTTTGATTTTTTCGGTGTATAATTTTCTCCTTGGCGCTTTATAAATGCAATTAATTTTCTATATTTTTCTCTCGAAGCGAAACGGCTGTCATTGCATTTAAAGTATTCAAAGAATAAATAGTGAAAGTTAATTCAACCTTTTAGTTGTTTATTGTTCTGAATATATTTTTCTATTTTAATGTTTAATTGACTTTTAATCATTGAATACTGTGCCCATAGAGTAGAACTTTTAAACTTTCTGGACAAATTCGTGAAGTATGCAAGCATAACGTTTTCCGTGTATTGCTGTACATTATATTCATTGCACCATTCATAGATTAACCATTTTAGAAATTTTTCGTATGCAAAATCATACAGTTTACGCGAATTATATATATTTTTGGCAATAACCCTCAAAATTTATACAAGTATTACGAAATTTTAACAGTTGATTCCTATTATTCAAATGGTAGAATTGTTTTTATTATTCATTTCCCTTTAGCTAAACCCGAAATTTATACCTATTTCCACCTTTATTCAATACCTACAAAAAACCAAACAGCCCTTATTCCACCCAGACCTTTTCTGACAATGCAAGGAAAACAGTACGAGTATCAAGATGAAGAATGTCAGAACTTACACGAGCTCTATTTCTGCCACAACGAGAAACAAAATAGCCATTGAAACCGATAAGTGCATCCACCAATTGCTACAATTAAGGAACGAAGAACAACCACATTGCACGTCAATACCAATATTAGTCGAAAAGGAAATCATCCAACAAATAAATTCAGCGCACTACATAGCAGTATTTCCAGAAGAAACAAAGATCAAAACCATCTGTTTAAAAACCGATTTCACCTTCCTCAAGGGTATACCTAGTTATTTCATCGAACTACCACTAAGTTGCAGTTTCCAGACACCGAAAATCAAATTTATTAATCAAGAAGACGTCATCCCAGGGCAACCCTTACTACTTACAGAAATAAAAACAGAAAACTCAAAACCCATTCATTTCGAAAAACTTAACATAAAAGAAATTCCACTAGATCAACTTCATCAATATCTAGAGGAAGAAAAACATATCCAAAAGGTCAGCTTAAGAAGTATCCCAAAAGATTACAGCTACGCTTGGTCCACACCGATTTACATAATCATTGGGCTCATAATCCTTGTGAGTGCCATTAGAAAAATATTTAGACGAAAACCCCAATCTAGAACAGCAACAAACAAAACCATAACAGATCCCAAACAAAACCAAACAAATATTCAACAGGAAGAAGATGAATAAGCCAATCCACACCGTGTATGGATTTCTCTGGGGATGGAGGAATTATGTAATCATTATTGCTGATGTCTTTGACATCATTGATGACACCACTTATTCTAGGAAACCTCAACGTCAGTAAAATGAAGAATCATCATATGTTAGCTGGCTGTTGCTAACACCATTTTTAATCAGTCTGTAATTAACTTTGGTCTTACAATTATCGTATTCATTGTCGGGTTTTAGTATTTGTACTTAGTAAAATAAATCTTTTTTAAAAATAAAGTTTTTAAATCAAAACATATAATTCGCGACTTCGTTGGGATTAGAGTTTCAATACTGGAATTAGCTATTTCAACTAATTCCGGAGGCTTATATTGTAAGTCTTGAGACATTTTTGCAGTTTGAATTAGGTAGGAACACTTTCAGAGTCTGACACTTTTCAAAACTAACAAAACATCAAAATTAAATAAGGAAATTGACAGATCCTGCCTTCTTGATTATAACACCCATAAGACGTTGCTACCGTTTCTTATTATTTTGTTACTAGATAATAATGAGAGTTCATTATTGTACTAGTAAAAGAATAGGCTATTTCTACTGTTTGTGTTGAAGAACATAATACAGTTTTTATTATTCGCTTGAAGAAAAAATCTAATTTATAAAGTCACAAAAACTATATTCTCACAACAATAAAAACTTTTACACCAACTTCTACACTATGACAACAATACAAAACAATACTATTGTTTCCAATCGATTGGAAATTTATCAAACTCCTACACTCCGTTTGTGATTCGTTGCAAATCGATTGGCAATTTTTGTTCTACGAACGGGTAGAAAATTCTGACAGTAGAGAGATGACGGATGACAGGCTTTGAGACTTTGAGCCGTGTTAAATATTTGAAAGAGAATTGATACTAAATAATATAAGTTTTTTACCCGAAATTTGTTATTTATGTATTAATTATCTACTCACTGATTGAATAATTCGAAATGGAATTAATGGTCGACACTCAAGGTATGTTTGTACTTTTCAAACCTAAACTTTATTAATCAATATTTAGAATATTTTAGGGCAGAATGAGCTAGAAAATAAGATTAAAGAAACAAACAGCTGCACCTTTATTTGGACAAATGCAAATACATTAATTTTATTACAGTTGTATAAAAAATTTCGATCTAAAGTAGGTACTCTCCAAATTAGGAATTTCAAAAAAATGTGGGAAGCTATTTCGGTAGAATTTAATAAAATTTATAAAATTAATGTTTCTCCTTCCAACTGTGAAAACAGGTGGCGAGTACTAGAGAGAAATTACAAAAAATATGTCAATAACAAAAATCAAACAGGCACTGTAAGGAAATATTTTGAATATGCTAAGGAAATGGAAGATATTTTAGGCAAAAAGAAAAATATAAGACCAACCGTGCTTTTGTCAAATGACACAATATCTAACCTGCCTAATCAAGAGACTGCATTGACATCAGATACACTACAACAGATAAGACATGACAAAAATGAACGACACAGAGAAAAAATAAAATTGGAAAAGGAGAGATTTGATAAATTATATGAATTGAAACTAAGAAAACTAGAAGCTAAGGAAAAAAAGAATTGTCTTTTGCAGGAAGGCAATAAAATTAGAAAAGAAACTAATAAATTACTGCTACAAATACTCAAAGATATGTCATAATGATAGTTCCTGGGAGTTTGTTTTTTAAGTTAGTTTATGATGATACCTGATAGTGTTTTATCATTTTGTAAAATAAGTTTATAGTTGTTAGTTTCGATATCTGATAGTATATTATATTGTTTTTTGAGTTTAATCAATAATATTATGGAGTTTCTATAAATACAAGTACAGTGAAACTTCTCCATAATGGACACCAACGGGGAAAAATAATTGTCCATTGTGTAGAGTTGTCCATTGTGTAGAGTTGTCTGTTATGTGGAGTTATTGCTTAGACAATTAAAATAAAAAAGAGATTTTGATTTGCTTGATCTTTAATTGTACATATTAGTATTTGCATAAGCATATACACAAATAAAACAAATAAAATACTAATATCAAAAAGGTAGATATGTATTCTTAAAAAAATCATCAATTTTGGTTTGTTTTTTGTTTTGGACATTATTTTTCACAATTTTTGACTCAACGTTTAGAATTACATCAGATATTTTTTGACTTCCCCTTGCATCACCTTTATACAGGGTGTTTCATTTTAACTATTCTAAATGATTGTATCCCATATTTTTGACACCTTCCAATATTTTTTGTTCATACTTGGCAAAGAGTTTATACATATTAGTTTACTTTAAACAGTGGCAAAAGATAGTTTTTCTCGATTACCAGAGGCGTGCGGTAGGGATGGATACTTTCTTTTATCCCCCTACAATTTACACCACTGTCGTAATAATTGTTTCTGCATGTCACTTTCTACATAAATATCATCCTCTTGTCTCAATACGATAGAGTGAGTAGTTTTCGAGTTATTTGCATTTAAATTTAAAGGTAATGTTTAAAATATCCCTTTAATAATTTAACCACCTTGATAACAAAATTTGTTAATTCTAATCGTATATTCAGTCAATAACTATTTCACTAAATAAATAAAGTTTATTAGTTTCAGTAAATTTCATTTCAAAAGTTTTTTCAATTTTAAATTTATGAAAATTCAAAAATATGATTATTATTATCAGATACTAATAAATAAGATAAAATTCGCAGCATTTTGTTTGGCGCGGAATTTTATCCAAAAATGGATATTTTAAACATTACCTTTAAATTTAAATGCAAATAACTCGAAAACTACTCACTCTATCAGTGGCGTAAATTTTAGGGGGATAAAAGAAAGTATCCATCCCTACCGCACGCCTCTGGTAATCGAGAAAAACTATCTTTTGCCACTGTTTAAAGTAACCTAATATGTATAAACTCTTTGCCAAGTATGAACAAAAAATATTGGAAGGTGTCAAAAATATGGGATACAATCATTTAGAATAGTTAAAATAAAACACCCTATATCTCGGTTAGGAGGAATATTTTATTTAAGTGTTTTGGCTTAAATCTTCATATTTAGTGCTAAGGTTTCTCCAGTTAGTATATGGATAATTCTTAATGAAACACCCTGTATATAAAAAATAATTCTGTCTCTTAATTTTAGGTAAGCATCATTTAAATTATTTACAGTTGTAGTAAGCTCTAGTTCATCGTCACTCTCATTGTCGGAAACATTGGACACCTATACGTTTTCTTTAAAATCACTAACACAACTAGCTAAGTTTACTTCAGGATTTTCTGTCAATACGGCTGCATCAGTCTCCACGTAGTTCAAAAAATTTTCAACTCCATGACTTTCGCAAAAGGTTGACAATGGCAAATCATCTTCCAAGTCTTGAAGCTCCAGATTTTCCACAATTTCTTCTCCATTACTATTGTTTTTTGAAAAACCGCACCTGATGAAACACTTTTTAATTGTTTGTGTTGAAACGTCTCTCCATGCTACCACAATCCAAATTAAGGCGTTAGCAATCGTTATGGACTTCTCCAGTTCAACTGTTGATAAAGAACATTCTATAGATGATAACATTCTTCTCATCAAAAACTTTCTATACAGGGATTTAAAATTTTTAATTATTTCTTGGTCTAACGGTTGGCAATATGCTGTAGTATTAGGTGGCAAAAATATTATCAATATGTTAGAAAACTGAATATCCGGATGGGATGTTGCGTTGTCTAGGAATAAGAGAATTTTTCTTGACGTTGCATTTTTCTGTCAAATTTGTGCAGCCAACCTGTCATTATATCTCCGGTCATCCAGGCCTTTTTGTTATAGTACCAGTCGACTTGGACCTTATCAACATGAAAATTTTTAAAACAGCGAGGATTTTTACTTTTACCAATCACCAAAGGTTTTTCTTTTTCCCCATTTAAATTTGCACACAATAATACGGTCAGCCTTTCCTTAGCAGATTTACCCCCAGTGCACTTTTCATTAAGAAATGTAAAAGTTTTACTTGGTAAAGCTCGATAATACAGACCAGTCTCGTCAGCGTTGTAAATATCTTTAGGTAAATAATCACTTAATAAATTTGGTAGTTTTCTTGGCCATTCTGAAACGTCGTCAAGATTAACATTTGCAGCTTCTCCAGAAATTGCTCTAAATTTAATATTTTGTCTTAAGCAAAACTTGTCAAGCCAACCATTGGAAGCTTTAAAATTCAAATTGAGTTCTTTCGCCGCCTCTAATGCTTTTTCTTTTATTATCGGTCCAGATAATGGAATGGGTTTCATCCTACTATAGGCGCACACTCATTTCGAAGTTTACTCATCTGAAAATTAAAGGCACTTACTTTTTATAAGCTTTAAACTCAAATTAAATGCGGAAAATTGAGTTTTATATGCTAATTTAATTTATATTGCAATAAATTTTAATAAACCATTGATTAACTTTTTTATAGTATTATTCCTGACCGTCAGTGTCAATTTAGTTTGGGAAGTCCTGGGTTTCGGTCAATAATGGATTAAAAAATATAAACAATAATAAAACTGCTTGTTGTGACGTTTCGATTTATTTAAAAATCATCATCAGACATTAGTCCTACAATGTTATGAAAAATTCGGAGAAGGTTCCGATTAACTCCCATTGGAATTTCATTACCAAAAATGACTAACCTACTATTCCGAATATGCGGAATTCGAAAATCGTGTCTAGAAGTTGCGCATGCGCATTGAATTTTTTCTACAAAAACGCGAGTTTTTTTATGCCGAATGTCTCATATACCCGGATATGATCTTTTGACCTAACCTAACCGAAAAACACAATTTTTTAAAACAAAAATATCAATTAAAAGTGAGCAGAAAAATAAAACAAACTTATGCAAGTAAAGTTCAAAGTGAAATGGCAAAAAGAAGCCTTCTCGTAGCTTAAAATTAAAACTAAGTAATTTATTTCAATATGTATGCGCATACACACATCTAGACAACTTTTTTTTGACCTAGCTTCACGAGAACTATTTACCGTGTTAATACCAAGGCGAAATTCTGATGGGAGTTAATCGGAACTACAGCCAAAAATTCTACATTAATTTACATATAAAACAAAAAAAAACAAAGAAACAAAACTTGATTAAAAATTAAACATCCTGTATACATCAAAATTAAAAACAAATCATTAATAAAATCTATGATTCATAATCAAATACCAAAAATATATTACTACATTTGACAGAAGTCACTTTCAACAGCATCACAGTACGCATGCTTCTAACAGAAAATTTGATCCCGGTCAGCACAAATTGAATACTCATGCGCGAACCAACTCCCACCCTCGTAGTTCCCCCTAAATGTTCGTGCCCCTTATAAAATTGTGTTGGCATGACATGCAAAAGTAAACAGTAATTCAAAGTAAACCCAAAGAGAATTCTGTAAAAGAATTTTCTTGCGAATTAAAAATAAAGTTTTCTCTAAGAATTATTAAGTCGTAAATACATAACAGTTTTGGCGACGAGAAGTGGAAAGTTCCCTATTAAGACAAGTATAATCAGTTATAAGTATTTAGATATAAATCAGAAAGTGAAGTCATGTCAAATTTCAGGGAATTTGATGAGAATCTGGAGTCATTTGAATCGTGGGAGGAGAGGTTGCAGCAATTCTTCATTGTTAGTAAGATCGAAGACGATTTAAAAGTAGGTACCTAATTTGATAACGTTAATCGGTAAAATTTCGGTATAGGGGAACAACTCCGATTTTAACGAATTTTTTTTTTGGACACTCCCTAAACATCCCTGAGCACTACTGTGAAGTTTTTTTTTCCGGAAATGAAAACTAAAATTTTGAAAAAATTTTGAAATTTAAAAAAAAAATTTTTTTTCCTCCAATTTGCACAGGTTAGGTTAGGTTAGGTTAGGTTAGGTTAGGACACTCCCTAAACATCCCTGAGCACTACTGTGAAGTTTTTTTTTCTGGAAATGAAAACTAAAATTTTGAAATTTTTTTCCAAAAAAATTTTTTGGTTCCAATTTGCACAAAAATTTTTTTTGACATTCCCTAAACATCCCTGAGCACTACTGTGAAGTTTTTTTTTTCCGGAAATGAAAACTAAAATTTTGAAATTTTTTTCCAAAAAAATTTTTTGGTTCCAATTTGCACAAAAATTTTTTTGGACATTCCTTAAACATCCCTGAGCACTACTGTGAAGTTTTTTTCCGGAAATGAAATAAAGAAAAACAAAAAATTCATTTAAAAAATTTGTGGAATTTATTTCCGATTGTTTAATAATGGATTAATTAAAATCAAACTCCAAATCTTCCTCATCATCTTCATTTTCTCCTTCAATGTCGAATTCACTTTCAACAGTTGGATCGTACAGGTTGCGAGCCAACATGAAAAACATGACAAGTGGATCTTCATTCAACTCTTTACATTTCTTCAGGAATATGTAACGAGCCAAGTAACCTCCAAGAAACCCCTTCTGCCTGTTCGAATAAGGTCCACTCGCTTTAGCATGACGCCTGAAATCAAAACAATGCAAGGTTGGAATAGGTTAGGTTAGGTTATGGTTAGATTACCAGGATGACTCAATTGCGTTAGTATGAATTCCAGTTTCAGGGTCCTTGAAATGGAGCGAGTGGTTAACTTGCATGTTTTGGTATTTTGGATGATCTTTTAATCCAGAATAGCCTTTCCAACAATCTGAATAGATTGTAGTTCCATCTTCAATGAAGCGCTCAATGCAATCCAGAAGGGTTTCAGCAGTTCTATTTTCTACTACTACCATGAAAATATTTCCAGATCCTCTTTCGTACCCACCAAACACCCACGCTCCATCAACATGATGACCGCGATTGTATTTTCTTTTTCCGAATTTGGATTCATCAATCTCGACACTGCAACACGTTAGGTTTGATTTAGCTACGTTAGGTCCGGTTGGTTAGGTTAGGTTAGGTTAGGTTAGGTTAGGTTAGGTTAGGTTAGGTTAGGTTAGGTTAGGTTAGGTTAGGTTAGGTTAGGTTTGGTTAGGTTAGGTTAGGTTAGGTTTGGTTAGGTTAGGTTAGGTTAGGTTAAGTTAGGTTAGGTTAGGTTAGGTTAGGTTAGGTTAGGTTAGGTTAGGTTAGGTTAGGTTAGGTTGGGTTAGGTTAGGTTAGGTTAGGTTAGGTTAGGTTAGGTTAGGTTTCAACTTACATTTTATCGGGTTCTCCCAAAAAATTTTTGTGTAAATTGGAACCAAAAAATTTTTTTGGAAAAAAATTTCAAAATTTTAGTTTTCATTTCCGGAAAAAAAAACTTCACAGTAGTGCTCAGGGATGTTTAGGGAGTGTCCAAAAAAAAATTCGTTAAAATCGGAGTTGTTCCCCTATACCGAAATTTTTCCCGTTAATCTCTGCAAGATCGTATGAGGTACTTAAAACCAAATTGTACCCTTCCACGCCGGAAAAGAAGACATACGACGAATTGGTAGCAGTCCTGAAAAAGAGATTTGTTCCTGCTAAAAGTACCATTGTTGAACGTTACAAATTTCATAATCGGAAACAGGAACCATCAGAATCAATTAGTCAGTACATCGGTATCATAAAAGAGATGTCACGTCATTGCAAATTCGACACTTTCCTGGATCAAGCATTGAGAGATAGATTGGTATGTGGTGTGAACAATATATATTCATTCAACAAAAACTTCTAGGTGAAGAAGAGTCTATTTCTTTTTCGAGTGCGTGCAAAATTGCAATCAGTCTTGAAGTAGCAGAGTCTCAAAGTAAATTGGTTCAGGCATCTAGCCATTAGTGTGGATCAATTACAATCTTCGTCCATAAACACTGTTGGGAATTAACTGTATATGAATCCCCTATACTCCGCCATTGTCTTATTCTCCGACTAACCACCCTTGTATTACGCAAGCGTTTATATTCGTATCGCGAGACTATCCGAGTTATGTTTTGTAATTACATGCAATGGTTTTTATAAAATTAAAATCCTTTTATTTTAGTATGACAGTTATGTATATATTTTTTGACAATAACTTAAACTATTATATTATATTAAAAACAAACGAATTATATCGTTGAGCAGGAGTGAACTTTTCTCATTCCAACACTCCCCCTCACGAACTGCTCATCTTAAGTCCAATACATTCCGTAAAACGTGAATGTTGATTTCCATTCAAGGCCTTTGTTAGTAAGTCTGCACACATATCTTCCGTCCTTTGGTAATTTAGTTTTATTTCTCCTCTTTTTACAACATCTCTTATAAAATGTTCCTTAATTGAAATATGTTTTGATTTTGAACTGACGACTGGGTTTGAAGCTAAATTTTGTGCTGCCTGATTATCATTAAATATTGAAATTGTTTCCTGAATGAATCCTATGTCGTTTATTAGATTTTTTAAGTGAATGGCTTCTTTTGATGCTTCTGTAAGGGTCATATATTCGGCTTCTGCTGTTGATAAAGCAACCGTCCTTTGTTTCCGGGCTTCCCAACTAATACATGCATTTGCAAAAATGAAACAAAATCCAGTGTATGATCTTCTGTCGATTGTACATGACCCCCAGTCAGCATCAGCATATCCTACAATGGGTTTCGATGTTTTTGTATAGACAAGATTTATATTCTTGGTACCCTGTAAATATCGAAGCACTCTTTTAGCAGCGGTCCAATGTTGAGTATTGTAGCAATTGTTAAATTGGCTTAGATAACTCACTGCAAAAGATATATCTGGGCGAGTCGCTACAGACAAATACATCAAGGATCCTACTAAACTTTGGAACGGTAAATTTGGTATTTCATTTTCATTTCCTTTTTCTAGTTTTAAATTTGCTTCCATCGGTGTTGCAGCACTCTTGCATTTCAAATTTTTGTAACAAATCATTAATATATTTCTTCTGATTTATGCTTATTACTCCATTTTGTTGATTAAATTCTATGCCTAAACAATATCTTAAAGATCCTAGGTCTCTCATATCAAAATTATTCATAATATTCTGTTTAATACGGTTTAAAATTTCGTCGCTAGATGTCGCTATGATCAGATCATCTACATAGACTGCGATTATGGCTTTTTCTCCCCCTTTGCGGTATATGTAGATACATGGATCAGATTCTGACGGCATGAAACCCATCTCAGTAAGCTTCGTATCCAACTTCTTAAACCATTGCCTTCCTGCCTGTTTTAAACCATATAAGGCCTTTTTAAGTTGGCAAACCTTTTCTTTTGAATTTCTTCTCAAATTTTCTAACATTTTCTTGGCTTTTACGTAACATTCTTTGTTTCTATTTGTATTTCCTTCAAGTATAATTGCATGTAAATATTTTTCAAAATTTTGTGGAATTTCCATATAAATTTCCTTTTCTATATCGCCATTTAAGAATGTTGTTGTTATATCTATTTGGTTTAATGTTAGGTTCTCTTCTGCAGATAGTGCCAGTAACAATCTTATAGAACTTAGTTTAGCTACAGGAGCAAAAGTTTCATGGAAATCAATGCCCGGTCTTTGGGTGAATCCTCTAACCACTAATCTTGCTTTTCTTCGTTCTAAGCTTCCATCAGCATTAAATTTTTCTTTTAAAATCATTCTGCTTGTTACTACGTTTTTGTATGGCTTTTTATCTGTTATGATCCATGTTTCATTTTTTATCAGTGCTTTAATTTCGTTTTTAATAGCTTCATCAAATAATTCGATATTTTTTATTTCTTCTGTATCACTTTCTCCAGTAAAATAAGATAAATGAAAATCTTCAGTCCACTTTGGTGGACATATTCTTCTTTTTGGTCTAATTTGTAATTCAGTTTCAGATTTTTCTTGTTCACTATATTCTGACTCAATTTCAACATCATCAGTCGTTGCTTCTTCTTGTTCTATATGTTCTACAATTTTATTTTGTATGGCAGTAAGATTATTTTTAAAATCAATATTTATTTCGCTATCTTGAATTTCTTCTTCATCATTAGTGTCAAATTTTAAAACATCATAATTTTCATTTTCGTTAAAAAAATCACCAATTTTATTATCAATTACTTTTACGTCTCTTGATACGATAATTTTTCTTTGATCTGGCATCCATATTCTAAAAGCTTTTGATGAATCTGAATATCCCATAAAAATGCTTTTGAACCAAAAACATGAAAATGTCTTGCTGATGGTGTACGATTAACAAACAATTCATAAGGAGTTCTACCATTTAATACTCTAGAAGGACATCTGTTAATTAGATAATTGGCAGTATTAATGGCTTCTGCCCAAAATATTAAAGGTAATTTGGCTCCAATTATTAAACATCGTGCTTTATCAAGAAGCGAGCGATTTTTCCTTTCAGCAATTCCATTTTGTTGTGGCGTATAGGGTGCCGACAATCTTCTTTGGATTCCATTTTTTCTTAAAAATTCTTGAAATTTTGCATTGCAATATTCTGATATCTCATTATCACTTTGAAAATATTTTATTCTTTTATCATGTTCGTTTTCTACCTCATTTTTGTAAGCTTCAAAACATTCCAAAACTTCATTTTTACATTTCATGAAGTAAATTTTACAATATCTGGAGTATTCATCAGTAAAGGTAACAAAATATTGAGAACCACCATGAGACTTTATTTTAAATGGTCCCCAAACATCCGAATGAATCACTTCCAGTAAAGATTTTGCTTGATTTTCCCTTTGAGGAAATGGTAATCTCGTCATTTTGCCTTTAATGCATATTTCACACGTACCTAGCTTTTCATTATCATTAAAATCTAACCCATTTACAGAATTAGTTAGTTTTGCGGATTTGAGATCAGTTTCATTAATATGTCCAAACTTTTCATGCCATGTCATAATTTTTGTAGACAAATATGCATTTTCTTCCTCTCTTTTTTTGTAGCTCTGAACGTAGTACAAATTATTTATTTTCTTTGCTGTTAATATTTGGTATCCTTTTTTATTTCTTATGATTGCTTCATTTCTTTTAAAAAGTACTGTACATCCATTTTCTGTAATTTTGCTGACAGACATTAAATTTGTTGAAAGATTGGGTACATAAAGGGTATCTAATAAATTTACTCTAAAATTTTGTGATATCGATAGTTGGACTTGTCCTTTGCCTTCTATTTCAGCTGTTTGACCTTTTGACGCCAATTTAAGATGTTCAGGCTGAGAAATTTCATTTAAATTTGTAAACATTTCTCTTGTAGCACATAAATGTGATGTGCAACCACTGTCAATACACCACGTCTTCGAAATTTCATCACTTTCTGGTAGTGTTAGGCATATTTCTTCAGCTTTAAAAGATTCTTGATTATCTCTGTAACTTTTAGTTCTACAATCTCTTGTTATATGTCCAAATCTGTTACAATTATTGCATTTTATTTTATTATTATAATAATTATTGTTGTTCTCATGCTGATTATTTTGACGAAATTTTCCAGACTGATTAGATTTTTTATAATAATTCTTGTTTCTTCCCATAAATGCATTTGTACTGCTACTTGGATTATTCTTATTTCTGGCTTCATTTTCTTCTAAAATTTTAATTTTTAGATTTTCAGGGGTAGGTAACTCATCTCGAGATTCTATTGCTATTCTAAAATTTTCGAATGACATCGGTAAAGAGTATAATATCATTATACTTAGCAGGTCATCATTTATTTTAATATCCATATCTGATAATTTATCTACAGTATCTGTAAAATTATTTAAATGATGTCTAATATTGTCTCCTTTTTTCATTTTATGTAAAATTAGGCTTTTAAGAAGTGTTGCTTTTCTAGCTGGTCCCTTACTTTGATATATTTTCTGGAGATTGTACCATATTTCTTTAGAACTATAACAATTCTTTATTTGTTTCAGTTCACTGGGTGAAATGATTAATATGAGTTCAGATTTTGCATTTAGGTCATCTTTTTCCCATTTATCCTTTTCTTCATCTTTAGCACTATCATCTGGTTTTTTATTTTTACCAGATACATAATCCCATAAACCAGCCTTCGTTAAAACTGCTTGCGCTTGTAACTTCCATGTATCATAGTTATTACTTTTTAATGGATCTATTTTGTAGCTGGTTGAATATTGGGCCATTTTTTGTTTGTTTCAATGTCTATCTCTATTGTTCTTTAAATGCTGTGCCCATAACCTGTTGTTTTGTAATTACATGCAATGGTTTTTATAAAATTAAAATCCTTTTATTTTAGTATGACAGTTATGTATATATTTTTTGACAATAACTTAAACTATTATATTATATTAAAAACAAACGAATTATATCGTTGAGCAGGAGTGAACTTTTCTCATTCCAACACAAAGGCGAATATAACTGTATACACATACATCCCTCAACGGTCGCTCTCTCGATGTAAGACCGCCAACGAGGAAACTAGTGTTAAGAAATATGTACAACTGTAAAATTATTACGTTAGTTTTGTAATAAACCTGTTTAAATAAATACTACTCTCATAAATATACAGTCCACTCCAATCCACTACAAACACGTACAGGCATAGGGAGAGCTCCAAACATTTTCCTGAGAAAAATAAGCAATATGTTCCTGCCGGAAAAAGTTTCAAGCAGTGCTTCAGATGTGGACGACGTCATAACCCAGACACATGCCCTGCAAGAATGTGGGTTTGTTACCGCTGCGGTAAAAAAGGTCACACATCATTTACTTGTAATATATGTAGTGTCCATCAAGTAGAAAATACTGAAGAGCGAACTGAGGAAGAAGATGATATTCTAGATTTGGGTTTTATTGCTATGCTGAGGAATAGAGATCAAGAAAAGCCATTTGAAGTTAGTCTAGAAGTCGAAGGAAACTTGCTTAAGATGGAAGTTGATTCAGGAGCATCAAAGTCTGTTATTCATGTTGATGATTACAAGTCCAATTTTTGTAGGTTGAAACTGAAACTGGTAAGTTTCAAACTGAAACTTGTAACTGGAGAAGAAGTCAATATTTTGGGAGAAATACAAGTAAGGGTATTTTTTAAAAATAATTATTATAATTTGCCTTTGATAGTATTGAGTTGTCCGAGAAAATTCATTCCGCTTTCAGGTAGAAATTGGTTAAATATTCTCAATCCGAAATGGAAAAAGTCATTGATGTGCAATTCTTTATTTCCTGATTGTAGTAATTTTTCTAAATCTGGAAATAAGTCAAGTCTTGATCAAAAAGAAAATATTACTCGTGTTTATTCGGATTGTTTAGATAAATCTATGTTAAGTGTTGAACTATCAATGATATTAAAAAAATGTTTCATTCTATTTTTGAAGATGTTCAGGATTCTTCTATTAAAGGTTTCACAATAGAATTGAAATTAAAAGAGGGTTCAAGGCCAATTTTTCACAGGGCCTATAGTTTATCCTATGCATTAAAGCCTGCAGTTGAGACTGAAATTACCAAAATGGTAAAATATGGTATTTTGACAAAAGTTAATTGCAGTAATTGGACAAGTCCAATTGTAGTTGTCCCCAAGAAAAATTCACATATGGGTTTATTCAGATATAATAAATTGACTTTTGATATAAGTAGTGCTCCAGGGATTTTTCAGTCTATAATGGATACAATTTTGTCTGGCCTATCCATAGATAAATATAGGGCCTACCTGGAACAAGTTGTTATCTTGATAACATTTGTCATAAAAATCTTTTTAATATTATGTCACGTTTGACAGAATATAATGTCAAAGTCAATCCATCCAAATGTAAATTTTTTGAAACTAAAGTTGAGTTTTTGGGGCATATCATTGATGAATGCGCACATTCTGCAGTTGTGCGCAGTCCGCAAATCGTTCTCAAACCGTCCGAAAAACGAAACCCGAATAAAGCTATAGAGTGTATAAAAAGTATACATAAATAAAGAACACTACAATGACGATACATTTCAAATGAGTAAAGAGTTGATCACTTCTGATACAGTGCTCACTCATTACAATCCAAATTTACCGATTTATGTCAGCTGTGATTCATCTGGTTATGGAGTTGGGGCAATATTGAGTCACAGAATAGATGGTATAGAGCGCCCTGTCCTATTTGCGTCAAGTACTTTGTCACCGGCTGAACAAAAATATTCCAATATTGAACGTGAATCTCTAGCACTCTTATTTGGGCTTCGACGATTTCATAAATATATTTTTGGTAGAAGGTTTATTTTGGTAACTGATCATCAACCTCTTCAGTTCATATACGGAAGAAAAAAACAGATTCCGATAGCAGCAGCATCCCGGGTAACTCGATGGGCATTAATACTTTCTGCATATGATTATGATATTGAATGTCGAAGTGGGAGGTTGTTCGCTAATGCTGATGCTTTATCGCGATTACCAGTCAAAGGAGAAACCAAAGTATGTGACAGTTTATAATCTTTTAGTGTAACAGATGACCTACCTCTTAAATTCGAAGATATTGCGAATGCATCGAAAAATGATATTACATTGGCCAAAGTGATGGATATGACTATCACAGGATGGCCACAGAATGTAAATGATTAACTTAAACCTTATTTCATTCGACGATATGAGTTATATGTTGAACGAAATTGTTTATTATGGGGCTCTAAGGTGGTAATACCAAATACTTTGAGAAATAGAATATTGGAGTTGTTCCATGAGCAACATTCTGGAATTATGCGCTCGAAAATGCTTTTACGTTCTTATTGCTGGTGGCCAGGTATGAATCAGTGTCATATTTGCCAAAAAAACTCAAAATTTTACTAAAACTTTTCCACTTTCTTTTTGGTCCAGTACTCCTTGTAATTTTTATAGGGTTAATATAGACTTTTTCTACAAAAATGGATTCACATTATTAATTTTAGTAGATAATAAAAGTAAATGGATTGATGTAAAATTAATGCACAAAAACTATTCGGCAAAAGAAACAATTTTTGCATTAAAAGAAATTTGCACTCGTGGGAACAACCATGGTAAGAAAAATGGCGGGAATTAATATCACTCAGATAAACGCCCATCACGCCAAGGGATCATCGGCGGTTATTTCAAGGACGTTTATCAGAAACCAAATGGGATTAGTATTGATCCAGGAACCATGGGTCCGTGATGGTCAGGTGAGAGGACTCGCAAGTAGGGAAGCCAAACTGATATACAAAGTGAGTAATGTAGACATACCCAGAGCATGCATCTTGGTAGGTAACAGTATTGATCACTTTTGTGTGTCAGAGTTCATGACGAGAGACCTCGTTCCGATTCGAGCAAACCTCGAGTTCGAGAATGGACGTCAAGAAGTCATGATAGCATCATGCTACTTTGCAGGGGACGGGACTGCACCGCCTACAGAACTGCAAAGACTAGTTGAGTACTGTGAACAGAAGAAGCTGCCGCTTCTCATAGGATGCGACGCCAACGGTCACAATACCATATGGGGAAGCACAGACACCAACGAAAGAGGGGAGAAAATCTTAGAATTTATATTTAATAAGAATCTTGTTATACACAATATAGGGAATACCCCCACGTTTGTAACCAGAACAAGAAAGGAAGTACTAGATATAACACTAAGTACACCGAATCTTAAGGATAGGGTGAAAGATTGGAGAGTATCGAACGAACCATCCCTCTCTGATCATAGAATGATTACGTTCAGATTAAAGTGTAATCCTCCTGAGCCAGCACTCAGGAGAAACCCCAGGAAAACTAACTGGGAAAATTACAACACTAACCTGAACATAAATCTTGCAAATCTCAAGACTAAAAGAAATGCCAGGAATCACCTGGCATTAGAAAACGATCTCATAGAGCTGAACGAGGCAATAATCGATGCCTATGAATCCAGTTGTCCTCTCCAAAGGACTAGAAAAGCAAAAGATGCGATATGGTGGAACAGTCATCTGTCAAACTTAAGATCCGAAACGCGACAGCTCTTCAATAGAGCCAAACGTAACGGAGATTGGCAGAGCTACACCGAGAAACTTACAACATATAATAAGGAGATTAGAAAAGCTAAAAGAAACAGCTTCAGAAAATTCTGCGAAGAAATAGATGCTACACCCTCTGCAGCAAGGCTACACAAAGTCTTGGCAAAAGGGAAAGTAGACACTGTAATGGCATTACGGAAGCCAGATGGAAGCTTCACAGAAAGCGAAAAAGAAAGAGCTCTGCTCCTGTTAGAAACTCACTTTCCCGGAGGAATAGTCCCTTCCGGAAAAATAAATGAGAAAGCTAAAAGACCTACCAGGGAAGACACTGCAATGGCAAAGCACATATGCAGTGAGGAACGGCTGAGATGGGCTATGAACACCTTCCAGCCGTTAAAAACCCCTGGAACGGATGGAATATTTCCTGCCCTACTTCAACAGGGCCAAGAGGCAATAATTCCACACTTGATCCGAATTAGTCGGAGCAGCCTTGAACTGGGATACATACCAGAAGCGTGGAGAAGGGCCAAAATCACCTTCATCCCAAAAGTAGGGAAACGGGACACTACGTACCCCAAATCCCTTAGACCGATCAGCCTCACATCGTTTGTTCTCAAAACGATGGAAAAAGCTGTAGATAATTACATTAGAACAGAAATCTTGGAACAGGTGCCACTGCACCCCCGTCAGCATGCGTACCAAGCGGGAAAGTCCACGGAAACCGCTTTAATACTATTGACTGACGAAATTCAAGACGCTCTGAATAAAAAAGAGACCGTGGTATGTGCCTTTCTAGACATAGAAGGGGCCTTTGACAATACGCCACATGAGGCAGTCAAAAGAGCACTGATTGAGAAAGGAGTAGATAGAACGACTTCCATCTGGATGTCGCAACTGCTATCTACAAGAATCGCAGAAATGGAGGCAGGACAAGACACTATCTTCATTAATGTGACCAGAGGCTGTCCACAGGGGGGAGTTGCATCCCCGCTTATGTGGAGTCTCACTGTGGACAGTCTACTTAGTCAATTGACCAGGGAAGGCATACCATGTCAAGGGTATTCCGACGACATGGTTATCCTGGCAAAAGGGAAGTATGAAAATTTCCTCTGTGATATTGTTCAAAGAGGACTGAACATTGCGAAACAATGGTGTGACTCGGTGGGACTCAGCATAAACCCCCACCAAAACCACACTAGTAGCCTTTACAAGGAAAAAGAAACCTAATCTAAAAATCATAAAAATAGGGGAGAACATCGTCAAGTGGAAAACAGAGGTAAAATATCTAGGGCTACTCCTAAATAGCAGGTTACTCTGGAACAAACACGAAGACGAAGTAATACACAAAGCAACCAAGGCCCTCATGGTGTATAGGAACATTGCAGGGAAGAACTGGGGATGTAACCCACGTATCCTGCAATGGATGTACACAGCAATAGTGAGACCATTAATCACATATGGGGCAGTGGCTTGGGGCGTAAGGGCTAATCTGATTACGACGAGGAAAAACCTCTCGAAGATTCAGAGACTAGCCTGTTCATGTATTACTGGAGCAATGGGAACTTGCCCCACTGCTGCAATGGAGGTGATTTTAAACTTGACCCCACTGAACATTCTGCTAGAAAGTGTAAGGAAGAAAACAATATATAGAATGATCAAAGAAGGAATTATCAGGGAAAAACCTCGATCACTTCATTTTGATCAAACTCGGGAAATGCCCCAAGATGATATGCCAAAGAAATTCAACTTTGTGAGAAAATTCATCACAAGGTTGAGTAATAAATCTGAATGGGACGAAGACACCATACAGAATTTAAATCAGAATACCATAAAGTGGTATACGGACGGTTCCAAGCTAGACGAGGGAACTGGGATAGGAGTTTTTGGACCGAGAGCCAAATACTCAGAAAGCTTGGGCACATACCCGAGCATCTTTCAAGCAGAAGTCCGCGCCATCGAAAGATGTGTGGAATTCAATATTGGAAGAAACTACCACAGACAAGAGATTGTGATCATGTCGGATAGTCAAGCAGCCATCAAAGCGCTGAGCTCAAATATAATCAGTTCGAAGATGGTTTGGGAATGCCTAGGCAAACTAAATGAACTAGGCCAGAAGAACACTGTCACCCTCCTATGGGTCCCGGGACACATAGGAATAGAGGGGAACGAAACAGCTGATAAGCTGGCAAAAAAAGAAGCTGAAACCCCACATTTGGGACCAGAACCATCTTGTGGGATCAGCAGTAGAGTAATCTTAGGAAAACTAAGGGAAGAAATGGAGAGAGAAAAATCCAAGTACTGGAATCAGCTGGAAGGACTGAGGCAATCTAAGATACTACTGGAGAACTATCACCAGAAGAGATCTCTTAGCTGCCTCAACCTCAATAAAAAAAGGCTCCGAATTTTAACGGGAATATTAACCGGGCATTGCCGGTTAAGAAGCCACATGAAGAAACTAGGGTTAGAACATGGCAAGTAAGGGGGGACACAATAGATTCTATAGGTCGCAGTGTAATTATCGCCCCTAACTTATACATACATATACATACATACAATGGTATCGCAGAAAGGGGAGTTCAAACTGTAAAAAAAGGTTTAGAAAAAGCATTATTTAATGAAGGGTCCGAGGTAACATTAGATGTGATTCGCGATAAATTGATAAATTTTTTGTTTAGCTATAGGAACACACCTTCAACTGTGACGGAAAAATCTCCTGCTGAACTTTTATTAAAAAAAAGGCCTAGATCAAGATTTGACTTATTAAAACCTTTTGAACAGAAATCTACAGAGAAAGAGGTGGGAAGGGTAATAGTAAAATATAATATTGATGAAAATGTGTTTGTTAAGAATCAAAAAAGTCATCAGTGGGAAACAGGGATAATACAAAAAGTAGTAAGTTTGAACACCTATTTGGTTAAAGTTGGCAGTTCTTCATGCACGCAGATTGCTTACGAAAAAATATAGATGCTAACAACTCGTACTATACTCACACAAAAGAATCATCAAACATAAGTTTAGATGGTAAGCCATTTTCCACTCCTCCCGATGAAATTTCAACAGATGAGAATAGCGATGAAGTTGATTCTTTTCCTGATTCGACTATCAGTCAAGAATCGAAAAAGGAACAACCAATTAGGTCGTACATAACTAAATCAGGTAGACATATTAATAAACCAAAAAAGCTGGACTTGTGATTTAAAAAGGGGAGAAATGTTAAATATTTTTAGAGTGTTGTGATTTACATAATTGGTTGCCAGGAAAAGTTTTGTGGATTATGTTTTTTCTGTCATTGATGTAAAAGAATTTTCTTGCGAATTAAAAATAAAGTTTTCTCTAAGAATTATTTAGTCGTAAATACATAACAAATTCTAGGTACACACACATTACAGAGTATATAAAAAAGCGGGTGTGTGAAAGGGGTGAATCTGGAATTGATAACATTAGCAATTAAAAGTGTACGCAATAATATGGCTTTTTAATTAAATTAATACCTACAAGTGTGACAAATAATTTATTTCAAATATATTTAAGTATAAACAAATGTTCTTTCCGCCTACCTTACCGGAAAACCAATCATATGAACACCAAAAACAGGCCAGAAAGTCTTTTTTATCAACCCGATGGACAAAAATTCATAAAACCCCGTTTTTTTTATTCTAGCATTGAAACAGTGTGCTTTGGATTTGACATTTTTAAATCAGAAATAATGTAAATTTCGACCAATTCTATCAAGTGAGAGCTTTTTTTAAACAAAATTCTATAAATTATAAAGCAAAAAAATCTAAAATACTATCACAAGAAGACTAGGCCTTCGATTTTTAACAGAAGTGTCCGATTCTGAATACCTCATGATGAAGGCGAGCAAATACCTAATAGTATAAACCTTACGATATGAGCTTGATCGTGGGGCAGTGAAATACGTGCTTGCCTCTCATGCAGAGGGCTCTGATCTCAGTCATAACAATTTTTTAAATGTTTTTTTAATAGTCATAAAGGTAGGAGGAAAACAGTTGAGTGTCACACGTGCATAAATGCATAAGCACCCCTTAAATGGTAGGTATTTGCTGCCCGAGTGTAACGATGGGCAGCAAATACAGCCGCGGGCTGCTACCCTTGCTGCCCTTGTCTCTGCCTTGTGATACAACATACTTACTTAAGTATTTTTGAAGAAATTTTAGTTTAAAAAGCTTACCTATTCATTTTTCTAGTAATATGTATACTCATTATCTAAAAAAATCATTAATCAAATTGTTTTCTGTTTATTATTTTTTTCGAATTATTTTAAAAGTAATTTTTACTGGCCTATTGCAAGATATGAGTTCTGTGACGAAATAAAAATTCTTCTTCTTTGTGGTTTATGGCCTGGGCTGCCGCGGCTATACGGCAAATAGAAGCTAGCTATTGACAGCTAAAAGGGTTTTTTTCATTTAAATTGTGGTATTCCTGGGTAGCAATTCGTTGTGTTCTATGGCAAGAAGTAGTCATATCACAAAGTCATATTTTAGCAGTGGAAGGGGAAAGTTCAAAAATATTTGCGTATGAGTTTTCAATAAAGAGATAGGTGTATTCCACATTCCACTATGGAATTCCAGTTTCCAGAGTGAATTGAGATAAAAGCGTTAATAAGATGAAATTGCTTATAGTTGCTGATTAAATATTTTTTATATTGAACTTACAATGGAACAGCAACGTTTTTAACCTAACCTAACCTAACCAGTAAATTGCAAACCTATATTTTAAAATATTCCCTTATAATGGATGTGACACAACAAAATGATGTTCACAACACAACCCCACTGTGTTGTGAAGATTTCATGAAGGAGCCTAAAGTCGAAGAGCATTTTCTTTTAAATAAAAAAATCAAAAAAGAAATTTGTTTTGAAGAAACGGACATTCAAGCTAAAGTGATAAAAAACGAGTTGTTTTCAGTAAAACAGGAAAATGATAAGTTATATACAGATTATATACAGAAAACCTATGTAAAAACTCAAAGTACCATTTATAGAAATGGTGATAATACCATGAAGTATAACTCCATCCAACTTAAGTATAGAAACCCATCAAAAAAAGGTATGATAAACACTACTTTATATGATTTGTTGATGTAAGTAATACATGAGAAAATTAGTTAATGTGTTTGGGTACATAGATTGAATGTGTGGATTTAACATAGAATTAATGATAGTGACCACTTTTTGCTAGATTTTTGTTGTACATAGGTAATTTAATTTACTAATCTTTTTTCAATTACATTGTTACAATAAAGCTTACTGTATTAGTTCTTAAAAATCTATTATCTCTTAAGTCAAGATAATTGAGTGTAACTGTATTACATAACAATGAACACTACTTGTACCTACCAACTAATATCAATACTAATGTATCAACTTAAATTTACATATTTGAACAAATATGCAGTAGCCATTGAGTTTATTTTGGCCTCCTTAAATTTAGGGGTAACCTAAAACAGTTTGGGGAAAGAATAGGCAGTTACAAACAAATAAAATGTAACTTCAATATGTCAATCTGATGACACTAGTTTTTAAGTTTTATATGGACTTATTACATCACTCATTTCTGGCTCTGTCCACCTAATTAAATTTTGTTAAATTTTGAGAGATCTACCTTATCAACCAGAATAATTTTGGGTAATAATGGTTTATATATTTTCTAAAATAGGCTACTAGTGTTGATAAGAGATTTAAAGGTGGTAGAAGGGACAGGTACTTGAAGGTGTTGCCATATTTCAAAATTAAATTGATATATATATAAATTGTTTGTAATGGTATGTTATTTGATATATCTTTATGAACAAAGATATCTAGAGAAATAAGTAGCTGGGATTAATTGTTGTTTTAGGATTTAAAATAAGTAAGAAATTAGTGGTCTAAAAATGTTTAGCTTCATGGAGCTCTTCTTATTTAGGTATTATGCAAAAAACAATTTTTAAAGTTTATTCGGTCTGTTTTATGCATGGATTGTACTTGAAAATGCATACTCAATATTGTTTTTTTTGTGTGTGTTATGTTTTATGGCACTGGAACTAAGCCAATTAGCCAAACTCAATATGTAATAGTAGATTTTTTATATTATCTATGTAAAATGATTTTTTTAATGACGTCTGATATATTAATTCTCTGGAATATGCCATTAAATCATGAAATACAAAATTAAAAGTACATAATATATGTTATGTAAAATATATTTAACATTTCTGATCAAGAATTATTGGAGAATTTATGTTAAAAGAATTGTTAAATTATTATTCCAAGAAATGAAAATATTTATGATAAATAATCAATTAATAATTGAATCTGTAAAACAGCTGTCATTGAAATTAAAAACGTATTTTGCAAATAAATAGTGGAAGTTTCATTCAACTGTTTAGATGTTTACTGTTCTTAGTTAGCTATTCATTATTCTATATAAGAACAACCTAAAAATTATTGTTATTAATTTTATTGTTATAAATAAAAAAAAGGCTCATTCTACATGTGCTTTGGGAGAGTTACCTACACTTCACCATTACTAAATATAGGTATGGTGATTCACTATTAAATAGATAATTAGAACAAAAATCTAACAATTTTTTTTTAAATGAGTAGATAATTTTGAAAATAAAGTCATTAATTTTTCTAAAAAATTTTTTTGTGTGGTTTGCTTTGTTTTGTGTAACTAAAAATTGTATAAACATTTTCAATGAATGACGGAAAATATCAAAATACAACAATAGTATATAAAACAACTTACTTCATATGGCTTTTTGTTATGACACAAGTTCAAGTTTAAAAAACATCAGCATTATGAAATAAGTTGTTTATAATATTTTTTATATTTTGTCATTTTATCATTTTTTATAGTATATTACATAACGAGTGTGAAAAGTGAAGTATTACGCACAAGTGAAGTGTAGTGGCGAGTGCGGAAACGTAACGAGTGCAAGAAATACACTTTCCAACGCGTTGTGTACACGATTTTTCCTACGATCCCAATATTTCTTATTATAATTAATATTTTAAATTTATTTATAAAATTTATTTTAATTGTTAGTCATGTTAAAAATTAGGATTTAAACGAGTTTATAATATATTGCATGGAAATATAATTAATTAAAATCAAATAACCACCTTTCTGAGGAATTCACATCAAAATTCTTTATTAGATAAATGACATTTAAATTTTTTTGTGGGCTCTATAAAAATTAAAAGTAAAATGGTCAGATGGTGAGATTAATTGAAAAGTAATGTAATAATAATAGACGCAAAGATAATTGTAAACAGAAACACAAACATAACTTCAAAAATCCACACTCGACACATGCACGGAACATAACCCAATATAAAAAAGAAGAATAAACTGTTCTTCTTTCTAAAAGTGTTTTTATAAAAATAATAATACTGAATAAAAATATGTTTATTTTTTAAAAATTTAAAACTCTATAAGAAACTTTATTCTTTATTCTTACTTTATACAGAAAAATTTGTATTGGCAATTACAATACAATATTTGACACAAGGAAGATTTAAAAAAAAATTAAATGGTCCTTACTTTGTCATTCATGTGTTTACTATTGATAAATTTGACGTAAATGTCACAGATCATAAAACTATATTTTTTTACTTTTCAATACGTGTATTGATATTTACTTTTCAATACGTGTATTGATATTAGCTACTTTCTTAAGTACAAATAAGTGTGCAATCTAGCACTTTCATATGTGGTCGTAGGAAAAATTATTTATATGTAAATTACGAAAATTTTGATTTTAAAAAGTAGTAAAAAGTATGTTGGTAACACTATGTAATTTATAACATTTTGTTAGAATTTTACTTTTACGTTTTATTAGAATAAAAGTTCAATGACTAAAAAATCAGTTTTATATTTTGTTTTGTTTAACACATTTGACAGTTTTGACATTTAAATTATCAAATGTTACTGTTTTAAAATATTTTAACCAATAATAATACAATATATAAGTAAAATATGATATTCATATTCACAAATACTTTCTTAAAGAAAAATATAAAATTAATAAATACGCCACATTATTAGAAACGTCACTGTCGCCATTATATGCAAACAAACTTTTGCCTTATTGTAGTTAATTTGCATTGAAGATTTTTATATTATGTATTTTCTTGTTTATGAGTTATTATAGTGCTAAATAGACACATTATTAAAGTTAAGAAATATTTTGAGTCGTATTTAAAGAAGTTTTATTTTATTTTATATAAAAAAGTTTGCTTTTAAGGTTAATTAATATTATTTTAATTTTTTCTCACCTTAGAACAAAATAAAACTTCTTTAAATATAACTCAAACTATTCCTTAATGAAAATAATGTGTTTATATAGCACTATAATGTCAAAAACTCTACAAAAAAACAAGAAAATCCACAATACAAAATACTACCATAAGGCCACAGTTTGTTTGGATAACATGCTATGACTTATGTCAAACAATGGTGACAGTGACGTCACAATAATGTGGCGTATTGCTATTAGCCACAAATGTCATTGTCAATAGTCTTGTTATTAGATCTTAGAACATAAAATAGTACCACTCATGTTGCCAACCTTTTAAAACAAAAATATTTTTTTTATATTCCGCACTTATAAAAATCTTCATTATAAAACGCATTTGCGTGTCGTAATTTAACTGTTACGCACGCAAATTTTTGTTTTAAATAGTTGGCGACATGAGTGAAGTATCTAATGACAAGACTATTGACAATGACATTTGTGGTTAATGGCAATTTATTAATTTTATATTGTTCTTTAAAAAAAGTATTTGTGAATATGAATATCATCTCTTACTTATAAAATATAGTATTATTGGTGTAATAGTCATTTTAAAATATTTGAAAACATTAACATTTCATAATTTAAATGTCAAAACTGTTAGTGTTACGGGGTGTGTTCGGGGAGCACGCTTTCGAGCTATGTAGCGCCATGAGCCATATAACGCAAACGAGGAATAGTACTAGATAGCGCCAAATGGCGCAAATAGCGTGCTCCCCGAACACACCCATAAAGTGTTATAAATTACACAGTGCTACCGACATACTTTTTAAAATCAAAATTTTCGTAATAACATAAAAATAATAAATTAATTTAAAAAATCATAAAGTGGCAAAATATAAAAAAATATTATAAACAACTTATTTCATATGGCTGTTGTGACACTCGTTTTTTAAAAAACTCATCGCTTCGCGATTCGTTTTTTAAACTTGAACTCGTGTCATAACAGAATTCCATATGAAATGCGTTGTTTAATATACTATTATATTTAACGTAAACTGTACGTTTTAAATTGCAGGAAGTTTGACAAGAGGGAACTCTTTAAAGTATTGGACATTACAGAGAGATATCTTAATTTGTGGGTTATGTGGAAGTATGTACACCAGAAGATTTGAAATTGTATCGCATATTGCCCAGCACCTTGTAAAAAAAAGTAGATATAGAAATCAGTCAAGCAACAAGGAAGCAATGAAGATAAAAGTTAATAAAAAGCTAAAAAGTGAATTTGACCAAGAATTAAAAAATATGAACCAACCGAGGCGCACGCTTAAAAGTGATAAACTATTCAAATGCGAACTTTGTTTAAAATACTTTAACGAGCAGTACACTTTGAAAAGACATTTGCTTATTCACACAGGCGATAAACCATTCAAATGCGAAATTTGTTTAAATTCTTTTAGACAGCGAGTACATTTGAAACAACATATGCTTGTTCACACAGGTGAAAAACCATTTAAATGTGAAATTTGTTTAAAATTATTTTCCAAGCAAGGCACTTTGAAAAGACATTTGCTTGTTCACACCGGCGATAAACCATTCAAATGCCAAATTTGTTTAAAATCTTTTGGAGAGCAGGACCAATTAGAGCAACATATGCTTTTTCACACAGGTCAAAAAACATTTAATTGCGAAATTTGTTCAAAATCTTTTAGCAAGCGAGGATATTTGAAAAAACATATGCTTATTCACAGAGGTGATAAACCATACAAATGCGAAATTTGTTCAAAATCTTTTAGTGGGAAGTATACCTTGAAAAGACATTTGCTTGTTCACACACGCGAAAAACCATTCAAATGTGATATTTGTCTAATATCTTTTAGCCAACAAAGCAGTTTGGATCAACATATGCTTGTTCACACAGGCGAAAAACCATTCAAATGTGATATTTGCTTAAAATCTTTTAGAATGCAATACCATTTGAATAGACATATGCTTGTTCACACAGGGGAAAACCCATCGAAATGTAAAATTTGTTTAAAATCTTTTAGTCAATTAGGTAGTTTGAAGAGACATATGCGTCTTCACACAGGTGAGAAACCATACAAATGCGAAATTTGTTTAAAATCTTTTAGCCAGCGATTTTATTTAAATACACATAGACTAGTTCACACAGGCGATAAACCATTCAAATGCGAAATTTGTTTGAAATCTTTTAACCAGCGAAGCGGTTTGAAACAGCATGTACTTGTTCACATGGACAATAAACCATTTACATGCAAAATTTGTTTAAAATCTTTTAACCAGCGATGTCATTTCAAAAAACATATGTTTAATCATACAGACGATAAACCATTCAAATGCGAAATTTGTTTAAAAACTTTTACTGAGCGGTACACTTTGAACAGACATTCGCTTGTTCACACAGGAAAAAAACCGTACAAATGCGAAATATGTTTAAAATCTTTTACTGATCAGGGCACTTTGAATAGACATATGTTAATTCACACTGACGAAAAACCATTCAAATGCGAAATTTGTTTGAAATCTTTTACTGAGCAGTACACTTTGAAAAGACATTTGATTGTTCACACCGGCGAAAAACCATTCAAATGCGAAATTTGTTTGAAATCTTTTACTCAGCAGTACACTTTGAAAAGACATATGTTAATTCACTCTGATGAAAAACCATTCAAATGTGAAAATTTATTTTAAATCTTTTAATCGACGAACAACTGCATGCGCGTATTAAACCTTATGTCAAATAGTTTCTATATTTTTTTTGTTACTGGACCATTAGATATACCAAATAAAATATATTATTTTTACAATGATGAGAATTTAAATATTAAATACTTACCATTATAGACAGTATTTGCATTTAATGTCATTTTGGACAGTGTCATTGGGGACATGACAGTGCGTTTTAAGTCAGTCAGCGATTTGTGTAGTAACTTTTCTGTTTTGTGGTCATTCAAAGAAATGCCAGATGACCTGATCGAAACCTTAGATCATATATACTAAACGTGGATACATCAACGAAGTAATAACTTGGCTCCGACATATCAGAGACGTACTTTAATCTCCGATTCTTGTTTAACTTACACAGCTTCCCAGCGCTCCTTCTTTGTCTTGGGCAACTGAAGTATAGGACTACAATGTTGCCGAGAGCTATTAAAGAAAAATCTCATTATTGTAATAAAGTTTAAGAAAACAAACTAAAGGTACTTTTAAAATATTTAAATATTTTTGCGCAAATTTTTTTAATGTATTTATACATAATTATAATTTAAATACCTAATATAAGTAATAAGCTCAAAATGCAATAAACAAATAAACCTCTCTTAAAAGTATCAGATTTATTTCAATTGTAACAAACTGGCAATCCCGAATGAAACAACAGAATTGGCACCAAATTTAAAAATCTGATAAGATGTGATGGTGAATATACGAAACTCACATTTTAATTTTTAATACTTAAATATTTGCAAAAATAAAACAAAAAATAAAAGAAAAAATTTATTTAATACTAATTAAACCAACTTCACAATTATTCATGTTGAAACAAAAATACATTTACTTAGCCTATTTCTAATCCTACATTCCTTACTTCTAATTTTCTTACATTCGTAATTTAATCTTATTTTAAAATATAAATTAATAACTGATTTTATAATTTGTATCTTGTGATTTTCAATAATTAATTGTGATTTTAAATGTTCTATAATATAAGCGTTGTTAAAAGTATTTGAACAATTTTCTAGACATTTTATTTTAATTCTTTCGATAATTTTTACATTATACAAATTATCTTTATAGCCTCTTATTAGTTTTTCAGCCTCTTTGCAAATATTTTCTACATCTTTATGAGGTATGCAGAGTTTACCCCTATTTTTTATATCAGTTAATGATGTGCTGTCATTGCTAAATTTTTTTCTAATAAGTAATTTTTACATGTGGAACAAGTTAATTTTGTTAAAATTTTTTTAAAAACAAATCCACTTATGTAGGTTACGACATTTTCTATAAATGGCGTTAATTCATATAAAAATTCAATATGGTCATCCTTAATATTTTCAATTTCTTCAATGGCAGTGTCACAGTTTTTAGCATTATGACCACTGCCAATGAAGAGAATTGTGGTGGCATCTAAAATTGAGCAATTCGCACTTGGAGAAGAGCTTATTTGGTGATGCACCAACAGTCTTTTGTACGCAGCTATAAACTGCCCAGCAGTAGGATTGTTATTGAAACCACCTCTACTCCTTACTGCACTAAAAAAAGTTTCGAGATGGTCTTGACTTAACTTATATGAGAGAATATACTTCATTTTTCCCGTAGTTATAAGAATATCATAAAGGTTTAATAAATTGCTAAGACAAATGATAAAGCCCTTAAACCCAGTTTTCCGATTAGAATTTATCACTGGCCCAAAATCGTCCTTTATACCTTTTAAATAATCGATGAGAATATTTATTTTATTTTGAATGCACTCAAAGTTTGATAAAGATAATGGTTTTTTAAAGTTATATTTTGAAAAAATATTCATCGAATTCAATATGTCAAAGCTGTCATTTATATTGTAACAGAATTCGGATGTGCCACCTTGTTGGTCCAATTTTAAAAATTTTATGGCGTCTCCAACGCTGTTACTTAAAGTTTGAGCAGCTAGCCTTACATTCATTTTTTCAGTTTGGAAATTTAGATGGCGTTTCGTTATTTTATTTGCTGCATGTAATCCCTCTATTAATTGAATGTTGACAAGCTCCTCAAATTTTGTCCAACTAATTGCTCGCCCTTCTTTATCATATAATATTTTTTGTCGCCTAAAGTATTCCTACAAAGTTTTAACATATGGCATGCATCCCAAAATGTCAAAACTTTTTCCCTTGTTATTGGATGAAGGAACCATGGTTGGAAAGTATCCTCAGTGAAGCTCGCTCCCAATTTGGTGCACATGGAAATATTTATTGGAGCCCCATCAAAGGTAAGGCTATAGCATTGAATGCCGGCTTCGTATAATAATTCCAAACATTTTAAAGTTAAATTGGCTCGTTCATCAGCTCCCAATTTGTTTATAAAAAAATAGCCAACAGGTATCTTCCAATTGTCGTTTAATGCAGTTGCCATAAAAACCAATGCGCTGGTTGCCATTTCTGAAGTTTCCATTAAATTGGCGCAATCTACATAGCCAACATATTTGCTGCCATTCCATTCGACAAATTGTCTGATATGAATTTCGTCGCAAACTAGATTTACAAAAATCTCTTTATCTTTAGATTTTATTTTTAAAGAGTCAAAGGATTCCTTCGTAAATCCAGGCTGACCATTTACATTGGAATACCATCTTTGAATAGTGGATGGATGAGGGAGCAAATTATTAAATGTTTTTCTTACATAAGAATATGCTTTTGGAGAATAAAAATGCAACGTAATTGCAAATGCCCTTACATCTTCAGAATACTTGGCGTTTTTTGATTTTAAATGTCTGTTTATTATATGTTTTACTTGATCTGGCATTCCTTCCTGCAATATAAAACACCCTATTTTAACAATAACTAATATTGATTGATGAAAAAAACTTACCAATATTTCTGACTGAGCATATTCAGATAACATCTGTTTGTCAGATAAATGTTGAATCAAGTCCTTAAAGTTAGTTATTGTATGTTGTAGTAGCCGATTTTTTCTTCTGAAGTTGTTTAATTTTTTTCCTTTGAGAATCAACAGTTTCATTCACAATTTTCAGGCTTCGTTTAGCTCTTTTCGGAGTGGAAAAGTGTTCAATTCTCAAGTCACCTATGTAACGAGGAGCAGGCGTGACATCTAAAATGAAGTTATGATTAAAATAATAATTATCAATTATATTGACAGTAGAAATTAGTACTCACCAGGACTTTTTATAGGTAAAGACTCTGCACTAGTACTGCAAGTAGGCATTTCACTTTCAGAAATCAAGGAAGCTAAAATAAGAAATATTTATTTTGAAAAGTCCATTAGAAGCTATTTTTTAAACAATATATTTAAATATAATTTTACAATAGTTACTTACTAGGTTCATCAGTATTTTCAGATATAGTACTATTTAAAAGAGATTCACTTTGTGAGGGATTAGAGTGCACTAAAAATAACATATTAAATAACTATTTTTATTTGATAATCATGGCACAACTTACTTTTGGATCTATTTTCATAATTTTTAAAAATTAATGATGGTGATGGTACTGCATGAGGCAGAAGTCGTCGACTTGGCCAAGATTTCTCATCATAGTCATCAACTTTAAAGTGTCTAGAACAAATTCGCGTATTTATGGTAATATTGCACTCCTCTAGACCGCAATTATTAAGCCATGCTTTACGAATTTCCTTTTTAACAGGAAAACTGAAATAAACAAAAAATTAATTCGTTTGTCATAATCATAAATTAAACTAAGTTAACTCACCGATGCAAGCTTTCTGTTTTTTTCTCATTTACATTTCCACAGATTATACACTTCATTTTCAATAAAAGTCCAATTGAAACACAATTAAAAGCAATAATCACAATGAAAACACCAAAAATTAAAATATATATGATACAATAAAACCACAATAAAACACACGAGAATCACGAAACCGAAACAACGCTTGCAACGCTGCCAAATCTAATAATATCTAAAACTTTCTCAAATTTTTAGGTACACCATCATTTTATTGTTTTAATATTTTATATTAAAAAATAGAATTCATGTGCATTTTTAAATATTTTACCTGCACATAGGTACATATACAAAAATCTTTGAGTAAAAATTGATATAAATAAAGAATTTATATTAAAAGTGTTGAAGCTTTTGAATTGAACTATTAATTGCTCTGGCAACAGGATAAGTTATTCAAGCTCTACGTTTCAATTGTCAAAGCGTATGCTCTATTAGCAGCCCAAGACGAAGATAAAGCTAATGCATTTATACGTGGTAAAAGAAGACAATGTAAAAAAAGTATGTTGTACATGTTGGGGCCAGAACGTATAATGTATTTCTTATGGCATTGAAGTATCCACGTTAGTATATATGATCTAAGATCGAAACTAAATCTGCTGAACTAGTACAACGACACCAAAAGGATCTGGGAACCGATCTTCTTGAGGAACTGGTGAGTCTGAAGCAAATATATGAAGCAAACTTTGGTGGAAAAACACTTTTACCCTTTGAACTTCTCAAGAAAATTAAACTCTTCAATTTAGAATCTTTATTCCCAAATCTTACTGTTGCCTTGAGAATTTTTGCAACAATTCCAGCCACAGTCGCCAGTGCAGAACGTTCGTTTTCAGTATTAAACAGAATAAAAAACGTTCTACGCTCAACAATGTGCCAAAACAGGTTGTCAAGCCTAGGTGTTTTGGCGGTGGAAATGGACCTAGTAAAAAGAGCAAATGTAGATAGAATAATTGACGAATTTGCGTCAAGAAAAGCCAGAAGAGGAGTTTTGTTGTAATTTGTAATCATGGTTAGATTAAGATTAAAGACTTTAATTGACGAAAAGTGTTGTTTACTTTGTATATGGAAAAAAAATCAATTAAACATAATTTATCTACGTGAATTATACGTAATAATTATGTATATGGATTAATAAAATCAATTTCTTCAATCAAAACATGTTGTATTTTTCTTTTTTAAATACCATTGTCTATTCAATTAATTCAACATTTACATATCTGTGATGTTTTAATTTAAATTTTCTATTATATAATTTTTTTTTAAAGGTTTCAATTAAAACCATTTTGTATTTCTTCAATGAGTGCCTAAATTTGTGGTTTACTTAAATATGAAACAGCCTGAAAAGATAATTTATGAATGAATAAGTGAAAACAGGTCTAGATTACACCAAAATGAGTTATTTTATCTGTAATTCAACATTGTTCTCAATCTCAGGGACTGGGGAGTATCCCTAGACCCCCGGTACCCCACACAAACAAAACGCCTTCATGCATACCATACCTAGGGGCCCGGATTAGGTCCAGCCCTGGGGCCCGCGATCGCTCTCGCCGGCCCTGAGTATTTGCATTTGTTTCCATATTAAAAATCAAAGGAACAGAATAATACAAGCGGTAAAAATCAAGTTCCTCGTCAAAAGACCGCTCAGACAGATGACAATGTGATAAATATTTTGGCTTATCTGCAGGTGAATCCACACACCTCAATACGATTTCTTGAACAAGACTTACAAATAAGTAGAAGTTCAATACAAAGAGTATTGAAAAATCACAAATACCATCCTTATAAAATACATTTAACACAAGGTTTAGTTCCTGCAGATCCGGAAAGGAGAATAAATTTTATTGCTGAAATGTCAGTACACATTAATGATGACCCTTGTTTTCTAGAAAAAATATTATGGAGCGATGAAAGTAGATTTCATAACAATGGTATTATAAATCGCCATAATTGTCATTATTGGTCGCAGGACAATCCAAAGTGGATGCGCGAAACGAATTTTCAAACAATATGGGGAATCAATGTTTGGTGCGGTTTATTCAACGGTCGGTTGATTGGTCCCTATTTTTATGAAGGAACATTAACGGGGCAAAGATACTTAGATTTTCTTCAAAATATTCTACCAGAATTACTTGAAGATATTCCCTTACATGAAAGGCAAACAATGTGGTGGCAGCAAGATGGAGCATCTCACTTTTTTGGGCCAGTTAGAGAATATCTTAACAACACATTTCCTGAAAAATGGATTGGTCGAAATGGTGCGATTCTGTGGCCACCCCGTTCTCCGGATATTACACCCTTAGATTTCTTTCTCTGGGGTTACTTAAAAGGTCTAGTTTATGTCACACCCCCAATTGATTTAGATGATTTGAAGAATAAAATAAGACAGGCATGTCGGACCGTAACACTCGCAATGATTACAGCATCACTTACAAGAAATCTTTTAACAAGGTTTGAACATTGTGTCAATGTACATGGTCATCAATTCGAACAATTTCTTTAATTACTTGTACTTTTTAATTCCCTATGTTACGTTTTTCAATAAAATAATTTATACAGATGTTCATTTAATTGCCCCTATTATCATTACTGCACAATACAATGATGACAAGTGTGGTATCGTTGAATTTGTTTTTAAATGATGTATCCAAAATTGTAATATTATACCGGTTGTCCCATTTAAAAAAGTTATAATGAGGTCACGTGAGCCGAAATGACAGGAAAAACGGAAGTCATTTTATAATGAATATAAGCATCAGTTTCGACTGTTTATATCTGCCAAATTTCATACATGTCATATGAACAGTTCTCGAGAAATTGGACTGTCAAAACGTCGTGGGACACCCTGTATAAGTGATAAATATAATATAAAAGCAATATAAACAATGATTTATTTCTAACACTTCTTCTTAGGTGATACTTCAAGGATAATTTACTTATATACATTTTGTCCATGATACAAACATACTGGATCCCTATTCTTGACGGTGATAGAATAGAACAGCCAATAGAAAGTGGGCGTGGTTCTATTGAAAATGCCAAAACCGTATTCTTGAAATTCGTTCCCTCATTGTACCGATAGAAGGGTTGCTCCCCGAGAGAACAATTACTTCTATTGGTTATTTTTAAAGGAACCGCTATAACACCAAGAGAAGGTGTTAGGGATTTTTATTTTCGAACCAAAAATAGTATAGAAGTAATTTCTAATCTATGGTTATATGTTATATGATGTATTTCGTCGTTTCGTACTTAGATAATCAAAAATAATTGTCCGTTCATTATCAACCTTTTATTTATTTATTTTTTTAATCAAAAGTAACAGTAAACATAGATAAGACATATATAGTGTAGTGAAAATGGCAGAAAATAAAAAACAAAAGAGTGCTCCTATGAACACCCAACAAAAGCAGATTCTTGTGGACTTTATTTCTGCAAGAGAAGAAATATACTCCGGCAAATTAACGCAGTCCTATACAAAAGAAAAAATGGAAGCCCTGTGGACAGAGTTGTCAACTTTATTGAACAGTACCTATACCTGGGGGCTCTTACAAAGATTGGAAAGACTATAAGGTCGCGACAAACTTCCTTTTTCAATCTGAAAAGCCTTGTAAACCTATAATCTGTTAATTCATCAAATGGGTTTACCAAGGGTAAAACTTCTCTTCTGATATTGATATCCTCTTCTGCTTCTCGTATATCATTTTGCATAGCGTCATAAATTAAAACATTCAAATCCATTGTAAATTGTAAACACACCGGTGACACAAAGACAAACAATATTAATACTAAACTAAATACATACAAATACTAAAAACAATACTAAATAAAAAACTAGAACTAAATATTATGCTATGAAATAGAATTAAATGTAGAAATGAAATAAAATATAGCTCCTGAAACACTTTAGAGACCGTAAAAAATAAACAAACACCACGTTTGCATGGTCTTCAATTGTCAAAAATTCTTTATTCCGATTGGTTTAACTATTTGGCAACCCTACTCAAACATTCTTATTAATTTGCTTCTTTCTACAGCGACTGTACTTCTTACTATCGAACTCAAGAATACAGTTTCATGTAACCAATAGAAAGGTGATAGAATGAAAGTAGGGAGTGCTCCCTAGGGAGAGTTCTATTCTATCACCGTCAAGAATAGGGGTCCTGTATAATTGTATCATGCATATTGCCTACAGTTTTCACAGACCTGTAAACCACTGTAAACCTTAGATTAAGCTGTAAACGTAAACAATAAACTCTTTCTTTTAAATCTTCTTTTTCGTTAATATCTTAAGGATTATTAGGGACATACAGGGGGTCGATTCTCCAGTGTGTGCGCCTGACAAAGTATACTCTTTCTATCTTATGAAAATAGGCGTACAGAATTATTTTTTCGCATTCTGCAACAAAATACCAACGCATACTTAGGTTATACTTAGGGTGTGTTCGGGGAGCACGCTTTCGAGCTATGTAGCGCCAAGCGCCATATAACGCAAACGAGGAATAGTACTAGATAGCGCCAATTGGCGCAAATAGCCAGCTCCCCGAACACACCCTTGATAGGGACATAAAGCAGTTCTAAAAATCACTACGTATCCGTATCGCAATGCGCATGTGCAGAAGCGATACTTGGGTTTCGTTACGTTACGTGAAACGTAACAATAGGGACATAAAGCAGTTCTAAAAATCACTACGTATCCGTTAACGTATCGCAATGCGCAGGTGCAGAAGCGATACGTGGGTTTCGTTACGTTACATGAAACGTAGCAATCCGTCACACGTACCTAACGTACGTATCGCATTACTGTGTTCCGTGATCGCGTTTTTCAACGATTAAGCGACAAAAGTGACATTTCTGTGATATGTGATAATAGATTTAAAAAGAAAAAAAAAATTACAATGGCAATGAGGACATTATTTTGTTCAGGGAAGTATCGGGGCTATTTTTTTAGGTTAAAAATTAAAACACATGTATGGTTACGTTACAAACTCATTTGCTTTATACTTCTTTTTGATTAGTTACGTATCTCCGTTACGTTACGTATACGGATAAGGATACGTGATACATTTTTAGAATTGCTTTATGTCTCTCACAAAACAACAAAAAATATTTTGTGTTGTGAACATATCGTATATTTTTAACTAGTGGTTTCAGACCGTTGCAAAGTATTCGATACAAAACGTATACAATTATAAGTACATTGTTCAAGAATTCAAAATTATTAAAAGTATACGACTTTATATCAACAACGTATACAAAATCCTAGCGCACACACTGGAGAATCGACCCCCAGCAATTCTAGGTTAGGTTAGGTTAACACGGTGGTTCGGAATGGAACCCACTTAGGCCAGAGGCCCGTTGTGATACCGTATGGGGTGGTTGCCACCCCCACCACTATCGTGAGAACCAGTAGCTGCTGTCAATGAACAGCATGATGCTTTTGATACCAACCGACTGAAGATCGGATAAGTTGTCAAAATAGGGCTGTCCCAGAGCAGACAATCTTTGCCTGGATAAGGCAGGTCAGTGACAGAGTAGGTGGACCATCGTCTCTTCCTCCTCTTCGTCTTGACAACTTCTGCAAAAGTCATTCCTTTGTGGAATTCCCATGCGTGCAGCATGGCATCCTCCAAGCCAGTGTCCAGTGATGGCCGCAATCGCGTTTCCGATGGATTTCCTGGAGAGAGATAGAATTTCTTTGGTGCGTCGCAGGTTAAGCTCTGGCCATATCTGTCTTGACGAGTTGCAAGAAGGTTCTTCCCGCCACCTCAGGTTGGTTTGGCGGAGTATTTCTTTCCGGAGGAGCAATCTTCGTTCAGCGATAGGTGCCCCTGGTCTTGTATTAGCGGATATAGTCGTGAGCGTCGTACCAGCTCTTGCTAACTCGTCCGCCTTACAGTTGCCTGCTATGTCCGTGTGGCCGGGTACCCAGACAACATTGACTCTTACTTTAGTTGCCAGCTCATCTAAGGCTGTATGGCATTGTATAGCCGCCTTGGAGGTCAGGTAGACTGAGTTTAGAGACTTAATGACAGCTTGGCTGTCAGTTAGAATAGATATTTCATTGGACTCGAATCCGGTTTGAAGTACCCATTTTGCTGTTTCATTTCTGCCTGGAATACACTGCAGTAGTCCGGCAAACAGAATGATAGGTTGAGTGGTGGGGACTCTGAGAAGACTCCACTTCCTACTCTCCCTTCTAGTTTTGAGCCATCTGTATAGAAGAGCTTCCCATTTGGCTTAACTAGGTTCGCCGTCCACTTCTCTTTGGACGGGATGTCCACCGAGAACTTGCGGTTGAACATCGGGGTGGGTTTCGTGTAGGAAAGTGTGTGTCCACCAGTAGCTCAACGGTCTCTACGTCCGTGGTGGTCCATGTGCCATCAGGTTTGCTGAGATAGCTTGGCGCCACCGGGTCGGATACGATGATTTTTCGTAGCCTTCTGCAACGCTGTTAATGCTAGAACAGAATTCAGACCTAACCTAACGTTGTAATATTAATATTCCTCGCATCACGATATGACCGTGAACGTGCCATACTATAAACAAACTACTGCAGTCTAAGCTATCAATATTTCTAATAAACAATTTAATTAAAAAATACGAAATATACGGGGTGTTCACACCACAACGTACCGTATCGCATTACTGTGTTCCGAGACCGCGTTTTTCAACGATTAGGCGACAAATGTGATGTTGTATGCTCAAAAATCATAACCTTATTTTCTGTTATCATAAACAATTCTGTGATATGCGATAATGGATTTAAAAAAAAAATTATTATTTTACAGTGACTATGACGACATTATTTTGTTAAGGGAGATATCGGGGCTATTTTTTTAGATTAAAAATGGGGTGTACAAAATCATACTAGGAAATCAATTAATTTTATTGTATTTATTATCACAAGGTTTTTATGTCGATTTGAAAATTCAACTTTTGGAACACATCACATCACAGAACATTCGTTCTGTGACGTAGAAAACCCAAAAGTAAATTTTAGCTACATAAGGGTGGACATAGAACCGCAATTCTGTCTTCCTTTTTTTTAAAATTTTGATCCTCAAACCACAATTTTACTGCAGGTACGGTTACAATTTTTTTATGAGGAGTTCTAACTGTTGTCTTTGTGCAGTATGATACAAAACAAGATTTATATGATATTCAAATTTTTAAAAAAATGTGGAGAAAAGCTAACTAAACTTAGCTGTAGACAAATGTAAGATACAGAACAACAGAACACTCATAAAATTAAATTGATTGTACCTTAGAACAAAAAGAAACAGGAAGGAGTCTGTCATATATTAACTTTAAGAAAAATTTGCGACGGAAGTCGGCCATCTTGAAGCTCCTTGTATGACTCATTGTTTATGTTTACAGTATGCTGTCAAAGCAATATTTGCATATAAATGTCAAAAATGAGAGCATAGGCGTATCATTCGGTTTTTATGAACACAAAATGATTTACAACACTAAATGTATTCATATACTTGATTGGTTGGAATTTAATCAAAATAAAAACCCTAATATAAATTTTATTTTTTTACGGTACGGCATTGGAAACGGAAATTAAAATTGATAATTGGCCGCCATATGCAAGCTCCTTTCTGGACTCAAGGTCATTTTGCATATACTCCTTCCTGTTTCTTTTTGTTCTAAGGATTGTACTAACCCTTACTTTTTGGAAGTCCATCTTATTAAGAATAATGAAAAACTCTTCGTTTTACCAAAACTTCCAATATTTATTTAAAAAATTGCTTTATTAACTTTAATGACAGCCGTTTCGCTAGACTTAGCATCGTCAGACTGACATATTGAAGTTACATCTAGGCTTTAATATTATTATGTCTTATTACTTCCATACTTGGTCTAGCCTTATAACTATCTAATAAACATCAGGTACCTAGCTACAAACAAACAACTGGCTATTAGCTATAAGTTCATAAAACATCTAAATCAGAAAGTGGCTTACTTCATATATGAGTTAGTGACGTATCTGGCCCTCAATTCCCGAAAATTGGTGAGATGAGATGAATTCTCTTTAGTGAGATTTTCTCATCTCACTTTAGAATCTCTCCTACTTCGAAAAACAGTATTCTTGAGCAGTCATCACATGAAATCACATTCCTTCTTTATGCACCTTGTTGCCAAACATAGTTTTATCCTACGAATAAAGAATAGAAAGGAAGTAATGTTGTCTTATTTTAATCTAGCAAATAATCACGACGGAAGTCGGCCATATTGAAGAACCAAATATGACTCATTCGAATCGTGACATTTGACATGAATTATCTCACGACCATATGAACAATTACTAAGAATAATAGTGCTGACTGTCGGAGTATCAAGTTACTTTATATTATTCAACAACATTTTCCTTTTGGCATAAAATATAAAATTGTACATTCATTTCTAACATCTTAACGAGTAAACATATAATTGTAGTTAAACGTATTTTTGTAAAACTTAGTTAATAAATATTTTTAAAAACCTAATTCTCAAGATAGAAAAGATATTTGGCGCAGTCAGTAGGATATTTCGGGAATTCGCGTATCGAACGTGAGTTTTTTCGTTTCAACGATTGACTGAAATTCCGAACCGAAAATACGAGGTGTATCGTAGTGTGAAAGTGTGTGCTAGAAGCTCCTTAAAAATCAGGAAACCATAGAACTAGGACAGCTAAAACCAACGAGAAACCGGGATTTGGGAAGAAAATAGCCCGAATTCGCAAGGAAGAAGTACAAGTGGAGACAAAATCGCAAATCTGGTACTCTTCTTTATATTGGAACATAAGTGAGATGCTAATAATTGTTTTGTGTCTTATGTAAGTACGATTTTATTTAAAACTATTGCTTTTTATGGAAGAATTGACAGCAGAACTCGATAATTTAACGTTAGAAATGAATCAATTTAAACCAGAATATTTAAACTGTATCCCCGAATTTGATGGAAATCCTAACGAATTGAATAGGTATCTATCTACGAGTGAATCGTTAATTAATAATTTTTACGATGTAAGAAATACAAATAATTTTCAAAACATCTATATTCTTAATTCTATCATTTCAAAATTAAAGGGCAACGCAAAACTGGTAGTTAATATTCAGAACGTATCCACATGGGACGATCTGAAACAAATATTAACTCGTAGTTTCGCTGACCAAAGAGATGAAGCCTGCCTTAACAGAGATCTTGTTATGTTAAGACAGGGTCAACATGAAAAACCGCAACAATTCTTCGACAGATGTTTAAACATATTAAATCTTTTATGTAGTTATATAGATATACATGAAACAACAAATGAAGCGCGAACGTTAAAACGCGATTTATATCAAAAATTAGCTTTAAAAACATTTTTATCTGGGTTGAAAGAACCATTAGGTACAACCATACGTTGTATGAAACCTTTAACTTTAAACGAAGCATTACAATGTGTCACTAGGGAAGACAATATTCATTACTTTCAAAACTCATCATCAATTAAAACGTCTATCCGACCCCATAATTCAACAAATAATTATAGATCTCAGCCAAATTTTCAACAAAGATTCACTTCTGTACCATTTAATAACCAAACACAAAATAACCAATTCAAACAAAACTATTTTCCATCCCAGTCAATTCCGTATCAACCTAGGACAAATACTCCTCCTGTAAGATATCCCAACAGTCAAGTATTTAGACAACCCAATAATAGAAACGTTTTTAAACCAAATCCAAACCAAATTCTTCCAAAACCAACACCTATGAGTGTATCAACTCGAAATACTTTCAGAGGTCCATCGACCTCCCAACAGAACAATAGCTTTAGATATCCCAATACTAATTTCAATAATAACCAACCTAAGTACGTTGCTGAAGAGCTTTTCAATACTGAACTTAATAACGATCAATATAATTACGAATATGTTGACCCAAGTGAACACATTAACCAAAATTCAAACAATTATCAAAATGATGAAAACGAATCTGATATGTCTAACCACGACCAAAATTTTCAAACAATGCCTCACCCAAGAAAAATGAGGTAACACCTATTATTTCAATAAATACTTTAAATTCAAGCGAACTCTCTTATATAATTTTTCCAGAATACAATATCAAAATGCTTATTGATTCTGGAGCCACAAAATCATTTATAGATCCTGATATTGCGTATAAATTCTTTCCAAATTCAATCAAAAATGATCCATTTATAGTATCGACAGTATTCCAAAAATCGTCTCATAAATATAGTGTATCTATACCAGCATCAAAAATATTTAATTTACCCCAAAATGAATTAATGAAATTTTATTTGTTCAAATTTCACAATACATTCGATGGTCTCATTGGCATCGACAACTTAAAATTTTTAGAAGCTAATTTAGACTTTAAAAAAGGATTGCTAATAACACCTTCATGTAAAATAAAATTATTATTTCACAATACACATAAAGAAATAAATCTAATAACAGTTGGCCCAAGATGTAAACAAGTGATTAAAGTTAAAACTTCTATCGAAGAAGGAGAAATTATCATACCACATCAAAAAATTCACAATTGTGAAATCCCAGAAAGCCTAACAATTGCTACAAATTTTGAAGCAATAACTACCATATTGAATAATACAACACAACCGGTCACTTTAGATTTTTCTAAACCGCTTTTAGTAGAACGATTTGATAGACAAAAAATTCAAAATTTCGATTGTAATAATATTGAAACCGATTGTAGTCACTTTTTAAATTTAGATAAAATAAGAACAGATCACCTAAACGAAGAAGAAAAGTCCTGTATTTTAAATCTTTGTAAAGAATTTTCCGATATATTTTATCAAGAAAATAATGCTCTAACATTTAATAATAGAATAAAACACCAAATTAAGACAACAGATGAAGTACCTATTTATTCCAGACCATACAGATATCCATTCATTTATAAAAATGAAGTTCAAAAACAAATTAAAAAAATGCTAGATTCTAATATAATTCGACCGAGCAATTCGCCCTGGTCTTCACCGATATGGGTAGTACCAAAAAAACTCGATGCGTCAGGTCAACAAAAATGGCGCGTTGTAATCGATTATAGACAGTTAAATTCTAAGACAATAGATGATAGGTATCCATTGCCCAATATAACGGACCTATTAGATAAACTTGGCAAATGCCAATATTTCTCGACAATCGATTTGGCGAGCGGGTTTCACCAAATCGAAATGGACGAGAAAGATATAGAAAAAACTGCTTTTTCTACAGAACAGGGACACTGGGAATTCCTGCGTATGCCATTCGGGTTGAAAGGAGCTCCCGCTACCTTTCAACGAGTAATGGATAACATTCTACGAGGTATACAAGACGAGCAATGTCTAGTATACCTAGATGATATAATTGTATACTCTACGTCGTTACAAGAGCACCTTGAACGACTTAGAAATGTTTTTCAGAGGCTTAGAGACTCAAATTTTAAAGTACAACTCGATAAATCCGAGTTTTTAAAGAAAGAAGTAGCCTACTTGGGTCACGTCGTGACTCCTGAGGGCGTTAAACCGAATCCAGATAAGATAATCGCTATAAAAAATTATCCGATACCTACAACAACAAAGCAGATTAAAGGCTTTTTAGGGCTACTCGGATATTATAGACGGTTTATACCAAATTTTGCTAAAATTACAAAGCCCTTAACAAAGTGTTTGAAAAAAGGAGCTAAAATTATTCATGACGAAGAGTTCTTAACTTGTTTTGAAACTTGTAAAAATTTACTTATTAACGAACCAATTCTACAATATCCAGATTTTAGCAAAACATTTAATTTAACTACCGACGCAAGCAATGTTGCGATAGGCGCGGTACTATCTCAAGGACCAATTGGTCATGATTTACCAATAGCGTACGCCTCAAGGACCCTAAATGACTCCGAAAGAAATTATTCGGTCATTGAAAAGGAACTTTTGGCTATCGTATGGGCAACAAAATATTTTAGGCCCTACTTATACGGCCGGAAATTTAATATTGTAACTGACCACAAACCACTTAAATGGCTTTTTTCACTTAAAGATGAAAATACTAAATTTACAAGATGGAAACTTAAATTATCTGAATACAATTATGATATTTATTATAAACGTGGTACTCTTAATTCAAATGTTGACGCGCTTTCGAGAGTAGAAATACATACTAAAGAGACCGACGAATTTTGGCAACAAGTAGATGAAATACTAAAGGACACAGAAAATTATAACGAAACAAGTGAAAACCTACATCCTAGACCAATCAAAATAAATCCTTTACAAAACCCACTTATCGACCTTTATACAGAAAATATTCCTATTCCTGAGGATCCACCAGACACCTCAAACCTTGAAGATAATACATCTGTACAAGTTCATCCCGATGTGGATATCCAATCAGAACTAACAAGAATCGAAGATCAAACCGACAACTATGAAAATTTAATTGACACTGATGAACAAACTATTCATTCCAATGTTGACCAAAATCCAACTTTCGAAATTCCTTTAACAACAACCGCACTAAATTATAACCAAAACCAAATTATAATTAGTTCAGTTTTACATTCACCATGCAATCCCAAAATAAAAATTTTATTTGAAACAAAGAAACGAATAAGTCTTCAACTATCTGAAAATAACTTTGAAAGAGACGTTATCGATTTTGTAAAAAATTATATTAACCCAGACACTCAATATTGTTTATATTTTGAAAATCCAGATATTTACGAACCGTTTTTAGTAATTTTGCAAAAGTATTTTAAACATTCTTCATTGAAATTAAAAAGATGTACTAAAAAATTGATTGATATTACTGATAAAAATGATATCAAAGAAATAATTCAAAATTACCACGAATCAAAAACTAATCATAGAGGTATAGACGAAACTTATCAACGTATTAAAGAAAAATATTATTGGCCCCTTATGAAAAATTCTGTTCAAACATATATTAACGATTGCGAGATTTGCCAACAAAGTAAATATGATCGACATCCCGTCACTATTAAAATGAATACGACACCAACAGCAACTAAACCTTTTCAAACAATACATATTGACACTTTTACATTAGAACAAAATAAATTTTTGACAATAGTAGATAGCTTTTCAAAGTATGCGCAAGCATATTATTTAACCTCTCTTTCTAGCACCGAAGTCGTTAATAATCTGATAAAGTTTTTCTCTCATCATGGAGTCCCCGAACAAATAATAACCGACAATGGCACAGAATTCAAAAATTCCGTTATTTCTGAACTTTTAGCTTTACACAAAATCAAAATTCATTTTTGTTCTCCAAATCATCCCCAATCACAGGGCATAATCGAACGATTTCACTCCACAATCACAGAACATATCCGTCTACTTAATACTAGAGGATTTCTTAAAACTCCAATAACTATGAAAATTATGTACGCCATACTCGCGTACAACAACTCGCTACATTCTGTAACAAATATTAAACCAATAGACATAATCAATGGTCACATAAGTTCTAATGATCCATTTAACCTAGAAATTGATCAAATTCTCATTAACGATTACATTAATGATCATAAAGAACGTTCTAAACTACTTTATCAAAAAATTAACGAAAATTTAATTAATGAAAAAGAAAAACGTACTGATCGGGTAAATATAAATAGAGACGATCCTGATATATTTAAACAAAACCAAAAAATATTTATATCAAAAATCCAAAACGTCAAAAACATGCTAACAAATTTAATAAACCCACAATAATTAAGGAAGTAAATGCTAATAATAAAACGGTTTCTACGGAAACTCAAGAAAAAATTCATATGGACAACTTGAGACGTCCGCCTAAAAATACCTTTAAACTTCATAATTAACTCAAAACTTATCTTTTCAGTTTACCTGGAGTCTTCAGCTCATCGGAAAAGGTAAAAATAAGAAACTTGCAAAATAACCCTGGAGTTATTCCTGTAAAATTAGGTACCACAAAGGTCAAAGACTATTATTATAAATTAATTCATTATTATGATATTCAACCAATAATTACGGAACTAAATCGCTTAGAATCACAATCATATTTCTTAGAATCATCTATTAACAAAATAGAAAAATATTCAAAAACGCAAGATTTTTCTAATCATTTAAAAATATTAAAATTTTTCGAACAAAAACTATCAGAAAAAATACAAGATATATTGCCTCAACCAGATAGAACTAAACGTGGACTGATAAATGGTTTAGGCTCAATTTTCAAAACGATAACAGGAAATTTGGACGCTAAAGACGGCGAACGCTATGACAAATTAATTACAGAACTTCAAAATAATCAGAAAAATTTAGCTTCAAGTATAAAAACACAAAATTCACTTTCAATCCGACTAATCGAAAATTTCAATAATACTGTCAATACTATAATGCATAATGAAAAATCACTAAGATCAAAAATAATTAAAATTTCTAATATGATAAATAGTCAAGCACTTAGTGAAAACTCCATTTTTATTAAGGATACTATAAATGAAATGATTGGACTTTATAATATAATATATTCGGTAATTCAAGACATAGAAAATTCTATAACGTTTGCACAAATAGGAAAAATGCACCCTAGTATAATGAAAACTACCGACTTCTTTAAAGAACTGAAAATTATAGAAAATAATATAAAACCTAATAATCTCCCATTTGCAGTAGATTTAAGTAATACCTTATTAATAGAAAAGCTCGTTAAGATAGAAAGCTATTCAAACAATAATAGGATAACATTTATTTTGCACATTCCTGTAACACTTTCTTTTGAATTAGATTTATATCATTTATATTCTGTACCGGTCTTCCATAATAATCAATTTAAAACAATTATTCCAAAGAATAAAAATTTAGTTTTAAATAAAGAGTACTTTGCATACACAAACAACCAATGTAGTAAAATCTCACAACAAATGTTCTTTTGCGACGAACTCGATCTTCAAGAAATACAATCCAAAAACCCATGCGAAATTCAACTTTTGAACTTAGAAAACACTTCCACCTGCCAACAAATAGATATATCAATAAATCGACCCATTGTTACAAAGCTACACGGAATCAACCAATGGATAGTAGTACTTCCAAGTGAAACAACCGCCACTATCCACTGCCAAAATCAAGAAGAAGTAATTACCCTTAAAGGAAGCTACATTTTCAAAATCCCAGTAAAGTGTCAAGTTAACATGCCATTTAGAACAATTAAAAATCAAGAAAATCTCATACATTTTGGACAACCAGTGCTATTTCCTGATATAAAAATTCATGGGACTGAAATTAACTACGATTCAAAATTCAATATAGAAGACATCCCGTTAGATGAGCTACAAGTTGTGAAAACAAAACTGTTACAAAATGAACCAAAACTATCATTTTCCGAAGTTTCCTATACGCCGAGCGTCTGGACAATTATTATTTATATAACTGTTATTATTTTACTATTATATCTCTTACACAAATATATCAAAAGAAGACGCTGTTCCAAAAGCAAATCACAAGAAGACCCACCATCTCCAGAACCATCATCTGTTCAAATCCCTCGATGACCCTCTGGATTTGAATCTTCGAGGGGAGGAATTATCTCACGACCATATGAACAATTACTAAGAATAATAGTGCTGACTGTCGGAGTATCAAGTTACTTTATATTATTCAACAACATTTTCCTTTTGGCATAAAATATAAAATTGTACATTCATTTTCTAACATCTTAACGAGTAAACATATAATTGTAGTTAAACGTATTTTTGTAAAACTTAGTTAATAAATATTTTTAAAAACCTAATTCTCAAGATAGAAAAGATATTTCATGTATAGTTTTTTCATGCTGTTTTATATATTATTTTCTGATTTAAGTAGTTAACCCAACTCTTGAATGGGAATTACTTTTCATCTGTAGGGTTCTATTTATCTGATTTATTAAAAATTTACAAAATATTTTAATGACAAGCACATTGTTATCATAGACGTTCCTTTATTTTTTATATAGACCAACTAAGTCAACTATTTATAATTACCTACTTAGAAGTTTTTAATCTAAATTTATATTCCTACAACCTTATGACAATGTATATTACTATACAAGCGAAAAACAGTTATATTTTTTAACAATTAATACGAGGCATAAGTATATAATACCCTGTGTGTAACACCACTGGTAACCAGAAACTTCAAGTCGGCCATATGCAAGAACCAACGCGGACATCGTCAAATCGTAATATACTACTTCCTTTTTATTCTTTATTCGTAGGTTTTATCCATGCTCAATCAAATTACAGCTATTTGACATTTTTAGTGACACATTATTAAAGTCGAATCTTTTTATTGGTGATAATAGATAAACCATAATATTTCGAACGTTATTAGAGAGTTTGCGGTAAGGTATTTTACGTTATAAAAATTTCCGTTATAATGTATAACGTAAAAATGTAGTAAAAATTATACCGTATAAAGCTTATTTGTACGATATTTTAAAAAATAACGTTAACCAATCAGATATTAATGCTTATAATTTACTTCCATGGTACAACAAATTTACATTGTAAATTGTTGTATCATGCATGTTTATCATTAGTTTCAATCCTGTTAGGTATTTGCAAAACTTTATCGAATTCAATAATGTCTTGTTTTCTAAAACGAAACAAGAAACTAAAATACTATGACTTTCACGTAGTAAGGGTTTGTACAATATATTTCATGTAAAATAAAGTCTTTTATTTCTTCGACTACTTTCTGTAAAGCAGTAAATAGAAGGAATTATTTTTATTAATTTTGTTGATTATTTTTAGCGGTCTTTTTTAAACTTGCACTAGTGACATATCATATGTCATCTGTAACTTTGATTTTTAAGGTACGATAACCGCAAGCTATGTTTACAAATTTTACGATACACTACAGTATAACGTAAAATAAGAGTCTAACGTAACGTAAAACGACTGACCGCAAACTCTCTATTTATCATTATTTAACATTATGGAAAAACAGGAAAAAACAAAAAATAGATAACGAGACAAAAACTACTAGAAGAGATGATTCTCCTGGGTCTTGGCAGGAGAATTGATTATCTCTTACATATGTCACGCATCTTTGGTGAGATTTTATTTCAGGAATACATTTTTGTCTATTTTAAGAGAATTATAATTCACTTTCTCCTTGTGAGATTTCGGGAATCGGGCTCCTGTAGTGAAAGTTGCAAACATTTAGGAATTCTTAATTTCCAGTTTTCTCTCAAAATATTTGATTCAAAAATTTTTTAAATATATTTTTTGCAAAGTAGTGCTAATATATTTTAATAAAATAACAAAAACCGGATGTCGGTTTAACATCCCATTAAAACACATGAAACCTTTGTTTAGGTTACGTTACGTTACAATCTCATTTGCTTTATACTTCTTTTTGATTAGTTACGTTACGTATACCTACGGATAAGGATACGTGATAAATTTTTAGAATACACCTATCTCTTTATTGAATACTCATGCGCAAATATTTTTGAATTTTCCCCTTCCATTGCTAAAATATGACTACTTCTTACCATAGAACACAACGTATTGCTACCCAGGAATACCACAATTTAAATGAAAATAAACCTTTTAGCTGTCAAAAGCTAGCTTCTATTTGCCGTATAGCCGCGGCAGCCCAGGCCATAAACCACAAAAAGGAGAAGTTTTAATTTTTATTTCGTTCGTGTACGTCGCTTGCTAGTTATTGTGTTTTTCTTGTCTTTGTGTATTTAATATTAACGACTTGTGTGCATACCTAGACTTCTCTTTGGATTTACTTTACTTTGGATTACTGATTACTTTTGCATGTCATACCAACACAATTTTATAAGGGGCACGAACATTTAGGGGGAACTACGAGAGTGGGAGTTGGTTCGCGCATGAGTATTAAATTTGGGCCATTAACGAGATGGGTCTATTGCTTTATGTCTCTATATTTACTTGCCATGATAATACTCTCCCTTAGTTACGTATATAACATTATCAGTTGTTATATAAGTTGACAATCATTTATGTCAGTTTTTGTAGAATAAAGCCTTGTATTAAAAGGTAATTCTTCGTATTCATTACATTACTCATACACATTTTGTCTACAGTTTTCACATTAATTAGAGATTTCGGGATTCGGTCTCTGAAGAAGATAACTTGGTTATCGAAACGTGCTTTAGGCAGTTAAAAGTGTGTGTGATGTAGTGGTAGTGTAAACGGTTTCGGTATTGTAACGTTTATTTATTTTTACTAGTCTTTTAATTTATTTTTATACTATTTAAATCACTAACACTGTTTAAATTATATAACACAATTTATTTACAATACTTTAATTTATGTAAGAGAATATTTCTATTCGCATTTATCTAACAACATACTACTAACTAACTAACTAAAATATTCGAATCGGTCCTTTATATAGGTAAATATTGTTCCAGTCTATTCTGGTAATCGTATCGAGTCTAGATGCTTCGCTCATCGGACGTCGTATATTCCAGAACGTTCTCGCATCATCTGTTTCCTTCGCGTCTGGGTCATAGCGCCAGGGGCGTACTCGCACAACATTGCCCCCTCCTTAAGAGATAGTTCCTCCTGGAACTTTTAAGGAATTGAGACTGGATGGAGATACTTGCAACTGAATCCTCGTCTACAATTTCCAGTTGCATGGAAATAACATGGAATGGTCTTTGATGTCAGCTGGACACGGGGCGAATGGCTGCATACCAACACTTGGACTTCGGTATCTTGAAAGATTACTTCCACCATATTTCGGATGACCCTCCAATCCAATGGGTTGCACTCTATTTTCGGCATGGCTAGCTTCTGTATGTTGGACTCCAATACGTGCTCTCTCAAGTTAAGTAATGATTCCCATATATTTCGATAAGTGGGCTGGTCTTGGTAGGTATTCTTGGTAATCAGATAGAAGAGGCAACGGGAGTCATCTCGAAGTATCAAAGCCTTCCCAGTGGCTGGTAACTGATTTCGAAGTTCTGACAGTCGACCAAACTTCCTTTGAAAGACAGACGCTAATCCTCGTCCGTCGCTGATAGTGGCGGAAACGCTATGGGCCAATGAGTAGTCATCAGGAAGTGTGAACAGGTCTTGCTCTCTCTCAATAGTCACGCCGTATCTAGCTTTCCCAGTACCTCCATATGCACTCATAAATTCTTCGAAAGCAAGGTCGGGTGTATCTTGGACTTGGTTATGATCTCCTTCAAATTTCGCCAGTCGGTTTCGGTGTACTACCTTAGGTTTTCCATTCGGAGTCTTTATTATACAGTATATATGACGTCATTGATTCTTTTCTTAATGATGTATGGTCCCTCCCAAGATTGTAGCTTTGGTGAGTACCCCTTCTGTCTTTTCGGGTTATGGAGCCAGATTTTGTCACCTTCTTGGAAACATCCCTCTATAGCTTGGGTATCATACCGTTTCTTCATCCTGTCACTGGCAACTTGGAGATGGGAGCGAACCAAATCATGCATGTCGTCCATTTTTCTTCGTAACTGTATTACATAGTCTTCTCCAGCTATATCCTCTCCAGGTCGGCATCCAAACTCGAGGTCGCATGGTAACCTCATCTCGCGTCCAAACAAGACTTTTGCTGGTGTTTGACCTGTTGATTCATTGACGGCGGATCGATAAGCCATTGCAAAGAGCGAAATATACTGGTCCCAGTCTCTTTGGTGATTGGATACTACTTTTGATAGATATTTGCCAATGGTTTTATTCATGCGTTCTACCATTCCATCCGATTGTGGGTGCAATGCTGTAGTTCTTGTTTTCTTCATTCCTAAATTGTCGCAAATTCCTTGAAAGAGTTGACTTTCGAAGTTCCTTCCTTGGTCACTGTGAATCTCCAAGGGCACTCCATATCGGCAAATAAACTCCTTCACTAGCACGTCTGCGACAGTTGCTGCCTCTTGATTTGGAATGGCGTAGACTTCAACCCACTTCGTAAAATAATCCATTACCACCAACATGTATTTATTCTTATTCTCAGTAGTGGGGAACGGTCCAGCAATATCTAAAGCAATTCTCTCAAATGGGCTACCAACGTTATATTGTTTCATGGGAGCCTTTCCTCTTTTCTGAGGTCCATTACTAGCAGCACAGATGGTACACTTCTTACACCAGTCCTTAACATCATCGGAACTATTCATCCAATAAAACCTTTCACGAACTCTCTGCAGGGTTTTCTTGACACCAAGATGACCTCCTGATGGACTGTCGTGTAACTGTCGTAGTACTTCAGCTACTCTACTCTTTGGTATAACTAATTGCTTTCTGTTAACGGAACCGTCATCATTTTCAATTATTCTCTTTAATAAATCGCCTTCCAAAATGAAAGACTCCCACTGAGCCCAATATGATTTAAGGACTGTAGAGAATTTTGACACTTCTTGCCAAGTAGGTCGGCGATCTTCTATCTTCCATTCTCTTATTTTCTTTAAAACAGGATCATTATCTTGTTCTTCTTTAATTCTAGTAGGTGCCCAGTCGTCGTTAACTACAGTTGTTCGTAGTATTACAGTTTCTTTTAATTCTGTCTTACTGCAGTGAGAACACTCTTCTGGGCACGGTCTTCTGGAAAGGGAGTCTGCATTTCTGTGACTTATCCCAGCTCGATGTTCGATCCTAAAGTCGTACTCTTGGAGTCGTTCGATCCACCTGGCAATTTGACCTTCAGGGTTCTTAAACTGCATTAGCCATTTTAGGGCTGCATGGTCCGTCCGGATTAAGAATTTTCTTCCATAAAGATATTGGTAGAAGTGTTCCACCGATTTCACAACTGCCAGAAGTTCTCTTCTCGTAACGCAGTAATTCCACTCAGGTTTGGAGAGTACTTTACTAAAATAACCCAGGACTCTCTCTTGTCCATCTTAAATCTGTGAAAGGACTCCTCCAATTCCGACATTACTGGCATCTGTATCCAAAATAAATTCTTCTTCCGGTTGTGGGTAGCCTAATATCGGTGCTGCGGTTAAATGCTTCTTCAGAGTTTCAAAAGCCGTTTGACAGTTTTCATCCCAGCAGAACTCTCTCGTTTCCTCTGTAAGGCGTGTTAATGGCTTAGCAATGTCTGAAAACTTTCTGACAAATCTGCGATAGTATGTACATAGACCAAGAAAACTTCTTATTTGATGTTTATCAGTTGGTTGTGGCCATTGTTTGATAGAAGCGACCTTGTCCTTATCTACAGACACGCCTTCTTTGCTGACAATATGACCCAGATAATTAACTTTGTCTTGGAATAACTGACATTTCTTCGGATTCAGCATCAGTTGGGCAGCTTGAAGTCTTTTAAAAACATCTTCTAAATTTTTCAGATGTTCCTCGAATGTCTCCCCCAAGACTATGATGTCGTCTAAGTAGACCAGGCACGTTTTCCAAGACAACCCTCTCAATACGTTCTCCATCAGTCTTTCAAATGTCGCAAGAGTATTACATAGTCCGAATGGCATGACATTCAACTGAAATAGTCCAGAACCGGTGGTAAAGGCTGTCTTTTCTTTGTCTCTTGGGTCCATTTCTACCTGCCAATAACCAGACTTCAAATCTAAGGTAGAAAATAATTTACTTCCCGCTAGAGTGTCCAGGGTATCGTCGATTCGAGGCAGAGGATAACTGTCCTTCTTGGTAACATTGTTCAACTGACGGTAGTCTACACAGAACCTCGTAGTTCCATCCTTTTTCTTGACCAAGACTACCGGAGAGACCCATGGACTGGTAGAAGGTTCTATCACTCCATCTTCTTCCATTTCTCGAACAATCCTTTCAGCTTCTTGCCTCTTTGCCTGTGGTAATCTTCTAGCTGATTGACGAATTGGCTTGGCATCACCCGTGTCGATTTTATGTTTTACAGCAGAGGTACGTCCTGTCTTACCTCCCTTTGGTACAAAAATGTTGCGATACCGATGAAGAAAATCTTTCATTTTTCTTTTCTCTTCTCGGTTTAAAGATGTACCAGCAACCGCCACCATTTGTTCAAACTTATCGTTGGAATTATCGGGAATAGTTGTTTGTCGAATTATAGATGTTACTGGTACGGAGGTTCCAACTTTGGTTTCTTTCTTGATCGTAATTGGGTGATCATTGACATTTATAACTCGTACTGGAATTTCTTTAGCAGAAGTGACCAATCCTTTTCCTATCAAAATTCCTCGACCGACCTCCTCATCATGGTTCCATGGTTCCATCATCACAGGTATTCCTTCGTCAATAGTTCCTTGCAGTGTGGCCACTATGATCGTTTCGCTTCTACCAGGTACCACAGTATCCTCCTGGACAACGGCTGGCACGGTTTTGTCCTCATATGGATGAAGGAATATTTCTTCGGAACCGACTTTGATAACTCTGTTCTTGAAATCCAGTTGGAAACCATGTAAGTTCATCACATCCATTCCTAATATGACATCTTCCTCAATATCAGCGACAATAACAGTATGCGTGAACTTTTCTGAGCCAATTCCTATTTGAACCTGGACTTCTCCAAGGATGTTGGCTCTATCACCTGTGGCAGTTCGCAGTCGTAGCCTTGTTGGTAAAAGCTTCTTACGGCTATTTATAGTTGTTGGCCGTATAATCGTTCTGGTCGCTCCAGTATCCACCAATAGTGTATACTTTTTACCGGTGACTTCACCATCTACATATACACTGTCTTCGCGGCATTTCAAAGAGGCTATTAGTATGAGAGGGTCTTTGGAAACGTTCCGGGTCGAAGCTGCCCCCTCTGGGCCGACCCGTTTTAGTTTTCCTGTGGAGTAGTTTCTTGATTCGTAGTGACCCCTGGGCGTTTACATGAATTGCGAACATGTCCTATTTCACCACAATTCCAGCACCTGATGGTCTTCTTCTTTTTCTTATCAGTAAAGTTCTTCATCATGTTTACTAATTGGTCTAACTTATTTTCATCTTCCTCTTCCGTTACGGACCTTACTTTACTGTATCCTCCACAAGCTTTCGAAGCCGCTTCATACTCAAGCGCGGCAGACAAGATGTCCACTAATGTTTTGTGGTGGGCTAAACGGAGTGTCTTTGCCATTTCGTGGTCACGAAGTCCATCAAGAAATGCTTCAACAGCTAAACATTCCATCATTTGTTCTGGAGCTGAAGGGTAAGCAAATCTTACCAATCTGGCAATATCTACTTCGTACTCTTGAAGTGTCTCCTCTCGCTTCTGTTTTCGAGTCTTCAACTGCGATCGGTGCAGGTTCTCCAAGTGTTCGTGACCATATCGCATGTTCAAGCTTTTCTTCAGTTGCTCAAAATCATCTGTGTCCTCCACTGGTATGGTTTGAAGAACATCCAAAGCGTCTCCTCTCAGAGCGATGGTGATGTTTATTGCCTTCTCTTTTTGGGACCATCCGTTCGCTCTTGCAGCTGTTTCGAACTGTTTGAGATAATTTTCCCAAGACATCTTTCCGTCAAAGGTTGGGGCCTTAACACGAACAGAACTTTCGTTGCCTTCCAATTTCGGTTTCCGCTCCACTTTGTAGCTTCTCATTTCGTCCTTGTTTTCCTCTCCTAAATCTTCCATATCTTCTTTACCTCCTTTTTCCATCTCTTCCATTTGCTTTTCCATTTCTCTTATTTTCTCTTATTTTTTTTCAAATGAAGACATTTTATTTTCCATAGAAGAAATATCCAAAGAAACTTTGTTTTCCAAAGAAGAAATGTCAGAAGAAACTTTATTTTCCAATGAAGAAATATCATTTTTTAAAGAAGACATATCAGTAGAAACTTTGTTTTCCAAAGAAGAAATGTCAGAAGATACTTTATTTTCCAAAGACGAAATATCATTTTTTAAAGAAAACATATCAGTGGAAACTTTTTTTTCCAAAGAAGAAATGTCAGAAGTCAGAAGAAACTTTATTTTCCAAAGAAGAAATATCACTCTTCAAAGAAGACATGTCGGAAGAGATATTATTTAAGGAAGAAATAATTGTAGCAGAAGAGTCGTTTACGAAAATATAATTTTCTGGATCTAAACCATCATTTTCCAATGCTTGCTTAAGTCGCTCCAACAACTCAGTCTTCCTTCCTGTTGTTTCCAATTCACGATCCTCCAGCTCTTGACGCAATTCTGTCACTTTCAAGTCACAAAGTTTTTTCGACATATTTTTTTTTTATTTTTTTACACTATTTATTTACAATATCCCACTTCTGACACCAATGTAACGTTTATTTATTTTTACTAGTCTTTTAATTTATTTTTATACGATTTAAATCACTAACACTGTTTAATTTATATAACACAATTTATTTACAATACTTTAATTTATGTAAGACAATATTTCTATTCGCATTTATCTAACAACATACAACTAACTAACTAAAATATTCGAATCGGTCCTTTATATAGGTAAATATTGTTCCAGTCTATTCTGGTAATCGTATCGAGTCTAGATGCTTCGCTCATCGGACGTCGTATATTCCAGAACGTTCTCGCATCATCTGTTTCCTTCGCGTCTGGGTCATAGCGCCAGGGGCGTACTCGCACAACAGTATGATTTATTTCATGTTTGGTTTTGGAACATATGGGAAACTACACATTCCTGTGTGACAATTTTTTGCACAGCGTATGTATGGGTGGGGAAATGATGGAAAACCTGCAAATTTTTCCGCGGAAACGTTTTTTACTACATAATTTTTCTTTTTAAATAATTATTTTTAGTAGATGACATCCATGTTCACTACTACTTCTGCGCATGGGCGAACTGATTGCTCTTGTTTAAAACGATGAGTTTTTATTAATTTTTCTGATCGAGTTGTCACGATGTGATCGAGAAATAGAATTTTTTTCTGTCGAATATTTTTAGTAATCGAATCGTAAAATAAAATCCCGACCCTGTTGATGAAACGACGCCATTTTTTTGTTTATCTATTAGGCTTTCCAACGATCTGTCAAAAATTATTCAACATGGCGGCTGTAGGCAAACAATAGTATTGTTTTGTATTGTTGTCATAGTTCTTTCTTTATTTAAGCTGGTGTAGAAGTTTTTATTGTTGAGAGAATATAGTTTTTGTGACCTTATAAAATAGATTTTATATATTATTTGGACTTGTTAACGTTATAAGTTGAAAAATGCCTGTTACATGCCTTGTGATTGGTTGTGAAAGTAGATCAAACAAGGATGACTGACAAAAACCACGTATAGAATGGTTTATGAAACTTTGATTATATGCGGTCTGTGACTTTGACAGTGTTATGTTCTAAAGTTTGCCGACCCACAAAATTAGGCGGCCCAGGAGTTGTAGTCGAGATAGACGAATCCAAATTTGGGCGAACGAAGTACCACCGAGGACATCGTATCGAAGGGCAGTGGGTTTTTGGAGGTTTCGAGAGAGGCTCCGGACGGGTATTTATGGTGCCAGTGGAGCAGAGAGACACGGACACCCTCATCCCCATTATCAAGAAATGGATTGAGCTCGGGACAACCATAATCTCCGATTATTGGAAAGCCTATGATGTCCTGGGTCAAGAAGGGTATGAGCACTTGAAGGTAAGCTGTAGCGATTATAGTAATTTTATAAAAAATGAATACGGTGAAATTAGACAGTACTGAGTAAAGCTGCCATTATTTACCTGGTCAGACAGAGGTTAGGTTAGGTTAGGTCGGGTCAGGTTAGGTTAGGTTAGGTTAGGTTAGGTTAGGTTAGGTTAGGTTAGGTCAGGTTAGGTCAGGTTAGGTTAGGTTAGGTCAGGTTAGGTTAGGTTAGGTTAGGTTAGGTCAGGTTCGGTTAGGTCAGGTCAGGTCAGGTCAGGTTAGGTTAGGTCAGGTTAGGTTAGGTTAGGTTAGGTCTGGTTAGGTTAGGTTAGTTGAGGTGATTTTAGGTGAGGTTAGGTTAGTTGAGGTGATTTTAGGTGAGGTTAGGTTCCACTCCTGGGAGCTGTAGGACCTTGTCGTTGGTGGAGTGGCTCATTAACTTCCTCCTTTCTCGAGCCGTGAGGACGGGGGGGAGGAGTGAAGCAAAGAAACAGCTCGAAAACGGTCAGTGGGGCACTGGTGGGACCACTGAGGCCGAGTAGGTGGTACCAACAAATACCAGTAGAAGATCCAACTAGCCCATGTTACATCGGAACACACTGACAAGTCCTTACCTGATACGGGGGGCGAACGGCGAGTTCCTGGCGCCGGAAAACTGGGACCCCTCGACTAAGGGATGGAAAACCCCGACAGAAAACCCGATGGAGTAAACCAGCGGTAAAAAATCCCCCCAATCTCGTGGTGTAACACCATCGCGCCCAGGGGATGCATGGCACCGGGGGTTACTGAGGTGTCGCTAGCGATGCCCGATGGAGCAGGCCGCCCGGAGGGGAACGCAGGCCTTAGCGGGGTATGGGAGCACTGCCCCGCCGGACTCGAAATTCTGCCCCACTCGTGGGAACAAATATGAACACAAATAAAGAAAATACAGGAGAACGGAGGGAACAAATACTGGTTGACAGTATAGCCAATACATCAAAAGTAAAGGCACCAAAGACAGCAGCGGAAACCCAGGTAACACTCATGCGAACCGGCGTAGGGAGAACACAAAGGTCTCAATCAGTGAGCGAGACCCACAAAAAAGAAGAAGGGAAGGAAACGACTCGATAATAGTCGTTGATGATAACAACGGTGAAGTGTACAAAAAAAGAGAATGCCCCGTAGCATTCATAATTATAGAGGCAATCGAAATGTTGAGTAAGCAGTATAAAGAACTGGCCATATATGTCCATGGCAATTCAAATACAAAAAAGAAATTAAGGACGTTACAGTGAGAATGAATAGACAAATGGAAGTACTCCAAAGAGATATGGTAAAAGGATGGTTCGAAGCCCAAAAATACGTGCCGGTAGAGAAACAAACCTATGATGTAGATATACAAACAGAGGCAGAATCAAGGCAAACATCTGAAACAAGAGAAATAGGAACCCAAACGGAACCAGAACTATCGAAAGAAGAATACGAGAAATTAATAAGGGACGAGGAGAAAACAAAGGAAATAAGAAAGAAGCTGGACGAGGCAAAGAGTATCGACGAAATAAGTGAACTGTATGACATGGAATGGCCCGAAAAGGCCTTCCAAAATACCCAAATTATAGGAGGAAACCCATTAACAACTGACCTGGAAATTATTGGCATCTATGCCGAAACTGAGAAACTAGAAAAAGGAATAGAGAAAAGGTTCCGAGAAAGATTCCCCGACCTGGAATACGTAGAATCTGAGGAAGCACAAGCAGCAAACGAAGTAGGGGTGCTAAAAATGACATCATTGAGGGTAGACAAAAACACAAAAACACCGATTGTCAAGGAGAGGCTGGTTTTTAAAATGATACACAGCAAGAGAGAAGAATCAGAAAGCGATATTAACGTCTTTGCGCGAAACATGATATGTCTAAAAAACACCATGATAAAAGAAGGGCGAAACCATATAGCAATGCCTATACCTGAAATAGGGAATCCACCCCACATTAGGAAAACCATTGAATTTATATTCAGTAAGACAGATACTCGAATAAGCCTATACACGACCAGGCAAGAATACCTGAATTCCCTAAACGCCGGAGAGATGGATAACAGAAGAAGGAAAGAGGAATTCCCAGCCATAATCGTAGAAGGGAAAGGGAAAAGCTACGCAGAGCTACTAAGGGAAGTCCGTAGCAAAATGGATGGGAAGAATGCGGGAAAGAACGTGAAAAGTGTAAGGAGGACAAAAAAGGGTGACATGTTAGTCACGCTAAACAATAAAGAAGACCTTAAAAAATTCGAACTGGAAATGAAAAACAAGATGGGAGACGTGACGATGAAAAGAACAAAAACAAACGAGGAAACTATATTTATTTACGACATGGATGCAGCAACAACGGATGAAGAGGTAAAAGCCGCGATTGAGGAAGCTATAGGGAAAGCGGACATCAACATAATAGTTAGGGACGCTCCAGGAGAGAGAAAGACAGCAATATGCAGTATGGATAGAAGCAAAGCGCAATCTATAATTCAACTCGGTAGAATAAGGATTGGGTGGAACTCGTGTAGGGTGAAGGAAAAAATAAATATAGAGAAGTGTTTTAAATGCCTCAAGTATGGCCATCGAGCCAGAGATTGCACGGGCATAGACAGATCCAAAGCTTGCCTAAAATGCGGAAGTGAGGACCACAAAGTGGAAAAATGCCAAAGCGAAAAGGCACATTGCTGGACCTGTAACACTGACGGCCATCGGAATGGATCGGGAGAATGTCCAAATTTTAGACAAATGATTCGAGAGAAAAGAAGGGTGTATGGAAGAAGCACCTCGCTAGTCTCGAACTTACGATTGCTAATAAAAGAAGGGGGGTGAAGGGGAAACTCACATGTTTGCAAGCTAATCTAGGCAGAAAGTACGTGGCTCATGATCTGGCCCTTGCCACCGCTCAAGAAATAGAAGCAGACCTCCTGATCATTGGAGAGCCCAACAAAAAAATTGTACAAAAACCAGGATGGATAGCGGACAACAAAAAAGATCTAGGAATATACTTCAGAAATAAGAAAATCGAAGTAGAAAAAGTAGAAGTCGGAGATGGATACGTTGGGATCCACATGGAAAACTACAATATATACGGATGCTACATATCTCCAAACATAACCCAACGTGACTACGAGGGAAAGGTGGAACACATTTTTGAAAGAGCTAAAATCGCGGGAAAGGAATTCTTCATAGTTGGTGACATTAACGCGAAGTCTGCAAAGTGGGGCTCCCCTGTCACAGACAGAAGAGGAGAGTTCGTGGCCGATCTCATCGACGCCATGAACATTACGGTACACAACAGCGGCGATAAGCCAACCTTTACGAGAGGTCCCTCAAAGTCCTACATAGATGTCACGTTATCAACCGCCAAAGTAGCTAAAAGACTGAATAAATGGGAAGTTATGGATCTAGACTCGGGAACCGAACATGCATATATTTACTTCGAGATCAGAGACCCCAATCAAAAAACCAGATACATACAGCCCCACAAGGAGACCACAGATAGGGAACTGTTTGAGGAACTCCTACTGTGGAACATAGAGCAATTAGGGAACGATACCAGCTTTAACTCACAAAAACAACTTAGAGCTGGCGCCGGAGAAGACGGAAGCAGTACTTCTAAAGTATAAGAGGAAAGACAAAAATCTGGTTAGATTCAAAATTGGAAACGTACACATAGAACCCAAGAAAGCTATAAAATACCTCGGTGTAATGATAGATCAGCAGGGCACATTCGGCGAACACGTGATGTACACAATCAAAAAAGCAGAGGCAAGGGCCGCGGCCCTGAGCCGACTCATGCCAAATATTAATGGACCCAGTAGCAGAAAGAGGGAGATAATAGGAACTACAATAGACTCCACGCTACTCTACGCTGCACCAATATGGCACGGAGCTACAGCGATTAAAAGGTATAAGGACTTACTAACGGGAGCACAACGAAAAGCAATATTAAGAATCACCAGTGCTTATAGAACAGTTTCCAGCAAGGCGGCACAAGTGATAGCCGGGATCATACCCATTCACTTAAAAATAGATGAAAGAAGACGGCTTTACCAAAGAGACGACGGAACGAAGAGCGCAGCCAGAGCAGAAGAGAGAGAAATCTCATTGGTAATGTGGCAGAGAGAATGGGAAACGACGGAGAATGTGGCACAGTGGACGAAGATGCTTATACCAAATGTCATGAAATGGGTTAAATGCCCGTTCCGCAAGACCGACTACTTTTTTACGCAAGCCCTAAGTGGACACGGATCCTTCAGATCCTATACCCACCGTATAGGAAAAACAGAGGATGAAGAATGTATATACTGCGGAGAGATCGACAACGTCTCCCATACACTATACAAGTGTGGCAGATGGGCACAGACCAGGAACGAACTGAACGAGCAAATTGGCACAGAGTTGAAGGAGGAAAATATGATAATAGAGATGATGAGATGCAAAGAAAACTACGAGAAAATATATGACTACCTAAGAAAAACAATGATAGATAAAGAAAGGGAAGAAAGAGAACACGAAACGTAAGGAAGACAACGAAAGCCCCCACCCTGAAGATATGCCACTTAAGGCGATTCCGGGGTGGACCAGGGCGGAAGAAGGTGGGTTTTTAGTGGGTAGTGGAACCTGAGCCCCACACAGGCCCGGCGACAAACATCAGCCGGGTAACGTGCGTAAATGCATTTTCCCACCTTCTAAAAAAAAAAAAAAAAAAAAAAAAAAGGTGAGGTTAGGTTGGGTTAGGTTAGGTTGGGTTAGGTTAGGTTAGTTGTGGTGCCTCCCCGGGGTGTGGCCACCTTGTCGCGGGGGGGCTCAGTGCCCATGATGGATCGAGTAGTCATGGGTCACTGCTAAGAGCTGCACACTGGAGGAGACAACCTCCAGCGAGTAAAAAACAGCAACGACGACACGGCAATGGAAACGGAACACACAATCCCAAGAGGCCAGGGGACCGACTTGGTGTAGGAAAAACCCCTTATTAGGGACGCGGCCGTGAAGGAAGTAGCGGCCCGGTGAGGCTCCATCCCTAATTGACACAATTTCTCCTCACAGAGCTGGCGGTAGCTATAAAACGCGGGGTTAGTAACGCCCCTAAAACTGTACACAAATGGAATCAAACCAGACAAAAGCCTCGGATACTCGAGAGTCCTTGGGAGTGGACCTCGAGAAAACACTTGGGGAGGGATGGGCAACCCCCTCAGGAGATCAGTCGCCCGAAAACCAATCACCCAGACCCGGCAACGAACATGGACCGATTACTATAGACGAAACACCTAAGAAAGGAGTAACCATGACCCCTCCACCTTTTGCAAGCAGTGGGATTATCCAGAAAACACCTGTAAAGATCAGAGGAAAAGACGAATACGCACACACTACGGGTAAAGACGCTGAAAGACACGTGAAGGAACCCTACAAAAAAGAGGAAATGGAGAATAAGTCCGCAACAGAAGCGAAACTCGAAGCTGCAGGAAAACCTACTACAGAAATTGAAAGAAAAAACAGAGAACCTCCTGGAATTCACGAAACAGAATAAAAACGTGCATGTTAAGATCAAAGAGATGAGTGGTATGATAGCAAGTATGACAGAACGCCTAGTGAGGGAATACAGAGAAAAGAGAGAAGATAAGGATTCGTTTACTACAAATAACGAACAAACAAAAAATCTTGATGGGACTGAAAAGCTACTTATGAAAGTAAAAGAGGAAAACATAGAGTTATTAGCGGCTATATTAGAGCAGCAAAAGAAGCTGGAAGAATATGAAAGAAGAACGGAAGAATTAAAACGTGATCTACAGAAAACGTGCGAGAGAAACACAGAACTAAAAGGAGAAATATCGAAACTCAGAGAATCGAGGGAAAAAGAATCAAAAGACATTTTCGAAAACAAAACTACATACAAAGAATTTGAGGAAATACAACATTTCGACTGCCCTGACTCCCTGTACAAGCAAACTGAAATAAAAGTGGGTAACCCACTCGAGTGCAAAGATGCAGTGGTAAAAGTCGTACTGGTGGAGCCTACCGACCCAAGGATGGAGAATAGTATACAGCGGTTGTATAGGGACCGATACCCAGAGCTGGCTGAAGCCACTGGTGATCTTGAGACCCTAGTACAGACGAGTAAATTTCGCACAAATCAAAATGATCCCATAATTAGGAAAATTGTTAAAATACAACACAATGGCACACCAAAAGATGTATGGAACAAGATGCAATTACTCAAAGAAGAAATCAAGGACGACGAGTGGGTCGCGCTTCATCATATACAGACAATAGACATACACAAATTCAGAAAAATGGCGGAATGCATGTTTAGAAACACTAAAAACAGAATATGTATTTATACTACAAAAAGTCACCTGGAAGTTAAAACTAAAAGGCAACATGTGGAACGCAAGACATACGCCCTAGTGGTGGAAAGGAAAGGGACAGACTATAAAGAGGTTCTCAGCAAAGTAAAGGAAGCCATAGGAGACAGCGCAGCCAAGGAATGCATACAGGGTGTAAGAAGTACCAAAGAGGGCAACCTGCTTATTACGACACAAAAGGATCTTACCTTAATGGAGGAACTAAAAACTATTATAGAGCAAAACGTCAAAATAGGAAAAGTCAGAATGGCTGGAAAAAGAACAGAAACGATCCACATACGGGGTATTGATGCTACCACTAACACAGAAGAGCTCAAACAATCTTTACATAATGTCCTCAAGGATAAGGCGCAAGACATATCCAAAATTAGCGAAGTGAGACCTGCAAGCAACAATACCCTCACAGCGACCGTGACGCTGGAAGAAGAAGCTGCCAAAACGCTTCTGGATAAAGGCCTTAGAATTGGCTTTGTCAACTGTAACCTAGAAAGACACTTGAAAATACCAAGATGTGTAAAATGCTGGGACTATGATCATCTAGCTGCGGAGTGCAAAGGGGTCGACCGCTCCAAAACTTGCTATAAATGTGGCGAGGAAGGTCACGAATCGAAGAAATGTGAAGGAAAGGACTACTGCCCTCTGTGCTCGGAAGAACACAAAACTGGTAGTTCCAGATGCAAACCATTCAGAAGAGCACTGTCACGAGCAAAAAGAACGGTAAGACTACAAAGTCAAAGAGCTAGTCAATACTACCCCGAACATGAGTAATACGGCAGATAATTGCGATAAAACAAGCTGCGAACAGAAGGAAACAAAAACAATGAACTTTAAATCACTCAAATTCTGTCAATTAAATGTCAATAGGTCAGAAACTGCGATGGATCTGCTATGCGAACAAATAAGAAGACTAGATATACACATTGCTTTAGCCCAGGAACCAAACAAAAAATACATCAGAGATTATCTTTTTGTAGATGATCTAGGTGTTGCTGCCATAATAGTCCAGAGCAAAGATATAAACGTGGATGAATTTGGTTCAGGATATGGATTTGTGTGGATAAAAATAAGAAACCTATATGTGTTCTCATGTTATATATCACCAAACTGCTCTATTGACATTTTCAAAAATTTCCTAGAAAATCTTAGCGACTGTATAAACAAGATTCAAAGAAAAAATCAAATAATTATCGCCGGAGACTTCAACTCTAAAAACCCGCTATGGGGGTCTAACCATACTGATAGAAAAGGCGAACTACTAGCAAACTGGGCCGCTTCAGTCGAATTGGAGGTTGTCAACGATGGGGATACTCCAACGTTTAACAGAAAAGAACAAAAAAGTGTTATTGACATAACTTTCGCAAAGCTAAATAGTACGAATTATCTGCAAAACTGGAAAGTACTAGCAAACGAGGAAACATTAAGCGATCATAACCTGATTTATTTCGAACTGTCAACTATCACAAGTTACCAAAATGAAGAAGAAAGGAGAAGATACGCATATAAGGAAAAGAAAAAAGAAAAATTAATAGAACTCCTTGAAAAAGAACTAAAACGAGTAGACTCTAACCGCGCAGAGGATATTGTGGCCTGCATAACAGAGGTGTGTGAACAACAACTCAAGCCTACAAATAACCCAAAAACCCCTGTATATTGGTGGAACGAAAAAATTAGTGAGCTACGAAGAACATGCATTAAAGCTAGAAGAAAATATAGTAAAGCCAAAACAAAAGATGCGCCTGACCAGGAGAAACTACGCCTAGAGCAGGAATACAAATCAGCAAGAAAGATACTTCGAAAGGAGATCATACACTCCAAATGTCGTTGCTGGGACCAACTAATTGAATCAGTGGAAGAGGACATTTGGGGTAACGGATATAAAATCGTCACCAAAAAGAATCTGTAAAAAGAAAAACATCACCCCAAGTCAAGCTGAGCAGGATAAGATAGTACGAGAGTTATTTCCTGTTAGAGAACTGGAACCCTGGTTATCAGCACCAATTCAAAAGGAAGAAGTACCGGCTGTAACGACGGAAGAAATACTAAACGGGTGCAAAAAGATAAAGAACAAAAAGGCACCGGGAATGGACGGCATACCTCCAGAAGTAATAAAACTTGCTGTAAATGTCAACCCAGAGCTGTTCGCAAAGTCCTTCAACGAAATATTTACTTCTAGTAAAATCCCAGAAAAATGGAAAACAGCTGCACTAATACTGATCCCTAAACCTAAGAAGAGTAGCTTTCGACCTATCTGTCTTATAGATGTCACAGCGAAATTAATGGAAAGAGTCATATGCGACCGTTTAATGGGAGAAATCGAAACGAGAGGAGGACTAAACGCTGCACAGTTTGGTTTTAGGCCAGGTCTATCTACTACAGAGGCAGTAAAGGAGGCAGTAAGGATTGTAAAAAGCGCGAAGGAGGGGAACTGGAGAAATAGGGAAATTACAGTCGCGGTCGCTTTAGATGTTCGAAACGCGTTCAATTCCGTTAGATGGAGTAGTCTGATCAGTGAGCTAGAACATAGAAACATCAGCGAGTACCTTGTGGAAGTAATAAAAGACTATCTCTCGGAAAGATATATTTTATTGAAAGATAAAATATACAAAGTCTTCTGCGGAGTCCCTCAAGGCTCGGTACTGGGCCCAAATATCTGGAATATACTGTATGACCAAGTCTTCAAGTTGGAGCTGCCGACGGGCTGTTTTCTTGTGGCATATGCAGACGACCTACTTCTAATCACCATTGGGAAGACTGAAACCGAAACTATGCAAAAAATTAAAATTGCTATAAACATAATCAGTAACTGGATGCAAGAGGTTGGACTAGAATTGGCCAAGGAAAAGACAGAAGCCTTGATACTGACTGGCAGGAAAAGGATCAGTCAAATTACAATAGATTGCCTAGGTGCAAACATTTTTCCAAGCTCAGAGATGAAATACCTGGGGGTGTATTTAGATAAGAATCTGGACTAAACACCTAGATGCAATCACCAATAAAGCAAATAAGACGGTAACGGCCCTCTCAAAAATTATGCCTAGAACAAAAGGTCCCTCCTTACCGGTTCGAAAGCTGTTAAACTCCGTTGTAACGTCGGTGCTACTATATGCAGTCCCTGCCTGGGTCGAAGGTTTAAAATACAAAACAAATATTAATAAACTACAGAAAGTGCAGCGTAGAATGCTGATAAGCGTGGCAAAAGCATATCGCACAGTTTCGGCGGAAAAGTTACAAGTAATAACCGGCGTCCCTCCAATAGGCCTACTGGCAAAAGAACGAGCGCATAATTATGAAGCTGATAATGCAACTAAAAAGTTTAACAGACACATGCTACTTGTGGAATGGCAAAATAGATGGGATAGAAACTATGCAACAAGTTGGACACATCGATTGATACCTAATATAAAAGTATGGATCGAGAGAAAGTATGAAAATGTTAGCTTCGAAATAACGCAATTCCTTAGTGGCCATGGTGGTTTTGGAGACTACCTTAAAAAAATCAAAAAAACTCCTTCAGATATCTGCAGAGACTGTATGTACCGAGACAGCGCGGAACACAGTTTGTTCTATTGCCAAGAACTACAGGACATCAGAGTAAAATTTAACAGCAAGCTAGGGCAAGTCCTGAATCCAGACAACTTTACGCAAATCTTGGGGGAGAGCGAAGAGAACTATAGGATAATAGAAGAACTTTGCAGGGAGATTCTGATAGAAAAGGGAGAAATTGAAATTGAAAGAACGGAATAAAAAGAAAACAGGAACCCCGAAGAAATGCGAAAAGCGGTTCCGGGGGTGTGAAAAAAGAGGACAGGGTTTTAGCGGGTGAAAGGCTCGCACTCCTCAGGTCGCTTAGAACACCAAAGGCCTGGGGGTAGGCTGTAAGCTTTCCTAAACCTCTTAAAAAAAAAAAAAAAAAAAAAAAAAAGGTTAGTTGTGGTGAGGTTAGGTTGGGTTAGGTTAGGTTAGGTCAGGTTGGGTTAGGTTAGGTTAGGTTAGGTTAGGTTAGGTCAGGTTCGGTTAGGTCAGGTCAGGTCAGGTCAGGTTAGGTTAGGTTAGGTCTGGTTAGGTTAGGTTAGTTGAGGTGATTTTAGGTGAGGTTAGGTTGGGTTAGGTTAGGTTGGGTTAGGTTGGGTTAGGTTGGGTTAGGTTAGGTTAGGTTAGTTGTGGTGAGGTTAGGTTGGGTTAGGTTAGGTTAGTTGAGGTGAATTTAGCTAAGGTTAGGTTGGGTTAGGTTGGGTTAGGTTAGGTTAGGTTAGGTTGGGTTAGGTTAGGTTAGGTTAAGTTAGGTTAGGTTGGGTTAGGTTAGGATAGGTTAGGTTGGGTTAGGTTAGGTTGGTTTAGGTTAGGTTGGGTTAGGTTAGTTGTGGTGAGGTTAGGTTGGGTTAGGTTAGGTTAGGTTAGGTTAGGTTAGGTCAGGTTCGGTTAGGTCAGGTTAGGTTAGGTTAGGTAAGGTTAGGTTAGGTTAGGTTAGGTTAGGTCTGGTTAGGTCTGGTTAGGTTAGGTTAGGTTAGGTTAGGTTAGGTTAGGTTAGGTTAGGTTAGGTTAGGTCAGGTCAGGTTAGGTTAGGTTAGGTCAGGTTAGGTTAGGTCGGGTTAGGTTAGGTTAGATCAGGTTAGGTTATGTGCTATCGTATGACTTGGTCTGGCCCCGCTGTGCCCTACCTTTTCACTGTGTGGCCCGGACTGGCCCCGCTATGCTCTGCTTTGGCACCGTTTGACCCGGTCTGGCCACGCTATGCCTGGCTTGGCATCATGCGGCCCGGTCTGACCAAAGTTATATGGTTTGATTTACCAATGTTTGTTTTTTATTATGCGCAGGTTAACCACTCCATAACCTTCAAGGATCCGGAGACGGGTACTCATACCAACTTCATTGAATCTTCTTGGCGAGCTGCAAAGACATCGATGACAGCCTCAGGCCGCATTAAGGCACATGTGCCTGGCCATTTGGCCAGGTACATGTTTTTTAAAAGATGTCGGGTTTTACAACTCGATCGTACAATTGAATTTTTCCGATTGGCGAGCGAGTTGTATAATCCCTTGGTTGGTCGAGAAGATTTGGACGAAGATCGGTCCGATGATGGGGATGATGAAGACTTCTAGATGCGTCCCCATTTAATTTAATTTTTTTTTTAATTTTATTAGAATTACTTTGATTTTCTTTGGTTAGAATCATTTTTATTTTGTTATCATTATAATTTACGTTATCCTCCTTTTTTTCTTAAAATTATTATGTATCTGAAATTATTTATACATATTACTTCGAATGTTTTTATGTGTATTAAATAATCCGTTTTATTTTTTACAATTACTGTAAATTTGAATTCAGCGATTGAAATTATCACTGTTATTTTTTAAATGACTTTTTTTCGTACTTTACTATCAATAAACACACTTCACATAATATGTGTTTTTCCTTTAAATGCCTACATTTATTGATATAGTCGTTGGCGTTGTGATATAGTATTTATGTAGTTTCAGTACGTGTCGTTAACTGACCTTGAACCTATCGGATATCGCACATAACCTCCAAATTTTGACTCTTTTTTTAATTTTTCCGCAAAAATCGGCCTTTCCGCGCGGAAATTTTGATGTCATTCCATTAAAAATACCTCAAAAAGGCCCTATGCAAAAAATTGTCGAAATTCATTTGGGGGCACTATTCTAGAATTTTGCCCAATACCGAAATCTTCGCAATATTTTTCCTGAACAAGTTTTGCTGTTACGTTCCACATTGTTTTCACTACACTTTCTTTATAGAAGGATCCATCCTTCTTGCGCATGTTGCTTGCCCAGTCCTTTAGAGTGAAGGCAATTTTTTCCACCGAAGTTCCTCCTTCTAATAAGTGATTTCTTTCAGCACAAAACTCTTGAAATTGTCTCCATACTGACATTTTTGACTTTTTCGTATTCGTTGGCGTAATATTGTCTATATTCTTGTCAATATCTACAGCAGCAGCATTTCCAAATCGCGACATTGTACAATATTGACAGTGACACAAAACGATTTTATTTATTCATAAACTTTTCTCATAAAAATTATAGTCGCCACAGTTGATGTCAATGTGACAGCAAATGACAGAGGCACAATACGATTTGTTTGATTCAAAAAATTTTCTTATAAAATTTAACTCGTGCAATGAAAATGAATCGATAATTTTCATTGCACTAGTTAAATTACTACTGATAATAATTTAGGTCAATAAATTTGCCTTGTGTTGGCATTATAGGTAAATATATAATTCTGTGCGCCATCCCGTTTTCTATTGAAAATTCCTTAAAAACCAACAAAATTGTTTTGGAAGTTAGTTTCCAAACATTAGAGAGAATAAGTACGAGCCCTTTTTACTTTCAACTGATGGCCCCCTTAAAAAACCACTCCCTAGATATAAGGTTGATTGTTATTTCCTTCCTATGGTTTAAGTTCAGATATTTTTACAAAATGATTAAAGTTTATTAAAACCAGATAACACATTTATTTTAAAAAATAAGTATAATTTATAAAAATTAAATCTAAAACATTTTGTTAACGTACATGGAAAACTGGAATGTACTACTAGGTATATATGATTAAATTTACTTACATTTAATAAATAAAGATAAGTGAACAAGCAGTTACATATATATTTAAATTTAACTTTATCGTGCATTCAAATTTAATTCAGCATTTGAATTAAATTTTTATCTAACTGTAAGTTTATTTCAAATTTGTTAGAAATAGTAGTTTATACCTTACCGTAAAACCGAGTGAAACTGACTTTCAGGGGCGACCTTGACACCATAATTGAAATAGAGAATTTTTGAATTTTCCTAACAAATTAAAATTTTTTATTTCGCTAGGCGTCATTTTGGTTTGTTTAAGATTTAATCTTGTGTTGATTAGTAATTAATCTGTGATTTTTAAACAGCAAATCCAAGATTCATTTCTCTAGATAAGAAAGACTTTCCCAATTTATTAAAATCTGGCTTTGAAGTGGATAAGAAAACAGTGAGCGGATTAGGAGCAATTAAGGTATTTGTCATTAGGACCGAGAGACTGTACTAACACATATGCATCAGCCAGATGTTCTTGTTTAATACCTACTAAGAGATTTAGAGGAGTTAAAAAATAAATAAAAGACCAAAGCAGGAGATTGAAACTTGTAAGAGGGTTACTTATGCGTTTAAAACTAACCAATCAAGACTTGATTGGACTGATAATATCCCTAGGGAAATTATCACTAGATAAGAGTTTACACTAAGTACACTTTTAAGAACTATTTCGCTTAATTTTTATTTTTTAAGAAGATACATTAATGATTTATTTAAAAAAGATCGCAATTGAAACACGAACTCTATGCTCTTCCACATTTCATAATTGAAGAACAACTAATTCGAATGGTAAACCTGGCTTAACGTCATGATGTCAAACTTTTTACAATGGACTGGGAAAGTGTGACGTCATATTTGTGTTCTATGCTGTTAAACTGGGAAATGTCAACGAAATGATTCCAAACGGCAACATTATAAATCCCCATAAATAACTTTTGTTTGAGTTATTTTGTGACATATAAGCAAAATATATCCAATACAATAAAACAGTCAATAGAGAGTTTGCGGTCAGTCGTTTTACGTTACGTTAGACTCTTATTTTACGTTATACTGTAGTGTATCGTAAAATTTGTAAATATAGCTTGCGGTTATCGTACCTTAAAAATCAAGGTTACAGACGACATATGATATGTCACTAGTACAAGTTTAAAAAAGACCGCTAAAAATAATTAACAAAATTAATAAAAATAATTCCTTCTATTTACTGCTTTACAGAAAGCAGTCGAAGAAAGAAATAAAAGACTTTATTCTCCATGAAATATATTGTACAAACCCTTACTACGTGAAAGTCATAGTATTTTATAGTTTCTTGTTTTGTTTTAGAAAACAAGACATTATTGAACTCGATAAAGTTTTGCAAATACCTAACAGGATTGAAACTAATGATAAACATGCATGATACAACAATTTACAATGTAAATTTGTTGTACCATGGAAGTAAATTATAAGCATTAATATCTGATTGGTTAACGTTATTTTTTAAAATATCGTACAAATAAGCTTTATACGGTATAATTTTTACTACATTTTTACGTTATACATTATAACGGAAATTTTTATTACGTAAAATACCTTACCGCAAACTCTCTAATAACACCTATAAAATATACCATAAAAAAAGTTGTTTGGAATCATTTAGTTTGACACTTACGTCACTACTTTCCCAGTCCATTTGAAATTTAAACATGTCGAGATTTGGCGAATTAAATCTAGAAAATATCGACAAATTAATCGATGAAAACACTCCGCAAAATACCTTTAGAAGCAAGAAATATATATGGAAGTTTTTTATGGAATTTTGTAATTCGAGAAAACTTGTGCTACACATTTAATTAATAAATTAATTGAACGGTCTTTCTAATTAATAAATGAGTTAATATTGTTAATTAGTTAGTAATTTAATTAGTTTTATTTAATATCACTCGGACAGTGATAAATACTCATAATTTTATTAGTTTCCTAAGCACATTTCTTTAGGTAACATGTTACACATGTTACCGAGCAACGTGCTTTCGGAAACTAATAAATGGCTCTCTACGCAGATGACACGGCTATCGTTACAAGAAGCACTCAACCAAGGATGGTGATAAGAAGACTCCAACAGGCTATGTACCAAATAGACGAATGGTGTACAACATGGAAAATCCAAATAAACCCGGAGAAAACCCAAGCAGTCTACTTTACCAAAAGAAGGAAAAAACCAGAAGAAAACATTAACATAGGGGGAGAAAAGATCCAATGGAAAAACAAGGCCAAATACCTAGGAGTAATACTGGACAAAGGACTAACCTTCAAAGAATATGTGGAAAACATCACAAAGAAGGCAAAACAAGCAAGAGGAAGACTAGCTGGACTCAGGAAGAAAATCCAAACTAGCACTGAAGACAAAGATACATCTTATAAACGCAATCATCATTCCGATCATGTTGTACGCCTCCGTAGCCTGGAGACACACAGCCAAAACCTACAAAAAGAAGATACAAGCACAGCAGAACATCAGCCTAAGGCAAGCAACAGACGCCCCGTGGTACATAAGAAATATAAAACTATACAGGGAACTAGACCAGGAGAAGACAGAAGAAATCATGAAAGCCAGAGCCAGAAGAAGATTTGAAGAACTCAGGACACACCCGAACACAGCACTTAGGGAATTAACAAACTACACAGTAGAGGACTACAAGAGACATCCTAGACCAAGGAAACAGCTGGAAAACTAAGAAAAAACAACATCTGTCAAGAAGCAGACAGAAGAGGAACCACCTATAAAAGATTCTGCCCATCCTTAGGGAGATGCGCAGATTCTTGAGTAGGGACAGCTTTAACAAGTGGATCCACTCTCTACCTTTAGCCGCAGTTCATCAACTAAGGGCTAGCTTTTTAGAGGCAGCGAAAAGCACACACTCTTGAACGCCTAAAAAGAAGACAGGAGGATAGAGGTGCCAAGCACCATCCCGAACCAAACAGAAGACACCTGGAAACCATCTCCGAACCAAGATAGTGGAAGGAAAAGCATAAGCCCGAGGACTGAGGCCCCCATCGGAAGTGATGGGGGGGTGGAGGAAGTTCTTCCCGAAATGCACCGCTCCTAGAGGGATACATTCTGGAAGGGACGGGTTTGGTTAGAGTGTGTGTGTTAGCACATTTCTTTAGGTAACATGTTACCAAGCAACGTGCTTTCGGAAACTAATAAAATTATGAGTATATATCACTGTCCTTGCTTATTTATCCCTTTTTCAAGTAATCAAAGTTACCCAGTCTGATCAATTTCACCTCGCATATATATTCTGTTTGTAAATTACTCGAATAATATGATTCTGATCACAAAACAAAAAAATTAAACCTTTATACTAACCTTAGAACATAAAATATTTTATGTTCTAAGATACTAACAGTTAGTGTGTTCTTTTTACATCATTCTGTTCAGCTCTGTTGAAATAATTTTCAAATTGAGCGGGTGACCAAAGTGAGCAGGAGATCCTAAAAAGAATGCACAAAAATAATCGACAGGAAAGTGCATCATAAAATTTTAGGTTAGCATATTTTTTATTATTTATTTTATTAATAAAATATTAAAAAAGATGCAAGTAGAAGATAAGTTATGAATATTGGCATATAAGTGCTCACACATTTTGCATCCACTTCTAAATAAATCCAAATTGTGATTGTTTTCGTTATGTATTGAGGTTATGATCAACTGAACGGAGCAAGTAATCCGAACCGAGCCCCCACTAGAGGTAGTGCAGTTAGGGGCAAGGGGGGAAGCGATAGTTCAGTTCTGATCAAAGCGAGCGCTTAAAAAGAATACGCAAAAATATTTAAATGAACAGAGCAGCTGATCTGCTCGAGCAAATGCCGTAAAAAGAACACACTAAGTCTAACAGGTACTAGATTGATCAGATATGTCAAATGTCAAAGCTTGATCCATATAAAACCATACTTTTGGTTTTGTGGAGCAAAATATTTCTTTTAAAAAATTCAACGAACCAACAGATACAGAATGAAACATTTTTTTGTATTATAAAATATTTAGGTTCGAACATTCGGAAGCTATTATTTAAAAAAACTATGGTAGAATGATCTTTTTTAGTGGTAATTTTCCCCAATTTACGATACGGAAACTGTTCCAACCCATAAATAAATGATTGTAATGTGCTGTTATATTAAACTGAATGAGCTGATCCAAACGTGATATCAATGATTTTATTCTAAATATTTCGGGTTTTAAAACTAATGATATATACTTAAAACTAAACAGTTACTAAAAATACTAAAACTATTTTAGTACTTGGAAAACCAAAACATGTATTAAGTCTCAGAGTTTATTACTCTGAGTATTAAGTCGGCTGAAAATTCGGATTGTTTCTATGAGAAAGGCCACAGGAATAATCCTTATCATATTATAAGTGTATAAATTTAATGGCTCCAAACTCTTAGTTTCTGATATACAGCATATTAATTAAAGCAACTTTTGTTAATTGGCAAAAAAAGGATATTATCTTTCAGGAGTATTTGGATATGCGACCAAAAACAACAAGATTGTATCACCGAAAACGGAACTAAGTACCATTAACAGCGATTACAAAGCGTTATTGGAACGTTTTAAGGACGAAATTCTCTAAGTAAATAGGTAAAGGCCAAAACTGTGGCCTATATTGAAGCAAAAGACAAATTTGACTACAAAAATGGTTGAGTTTGGGATAAAGTTGGAAGACCGCTATATTCAATGAATTGTCCAAAAATATATTCTTCTTTGAAACGATACAAAACTTTTCAGCCAAACTGTCGAAAAAGAAACAAAAAACAAATAAGTATTTTCAAAAGTATTATACCTACTAAGTGAAATATTTTATTTATGAACATTCAGGTCGATTCTGTTTGCAATAACAACATGATTTTTAAAAAGATATGGCTTTCATAGCAAGTTTTGCCAAAAACGGTATTCTATTCTAATCATTAGTTTTAAGCAATATGATCTGCCATTCATTAATAGATCTTGCTAAAAAGCTGGCTATCTTAGCAAGGTACTTTTTATACTGGTTATTACTATAACAAGGTGACAATATTGTGAGTATAAAAATATTACAAATAAGTATTTAAAATTGATTTTATTAACTTTTAATTTGTGGAAGTCCATCTTATTGAAAACATTAAAAATATTACTTTTTAAAAATAAAATTCCAATTTTTATTAAAATATTGATTTTTAACGTAATGACAGGTGATTATGAACTAGATATTTGGGAAGAAACAGTTAAAAATCACAGAACAATAAAAACTAAACAAATCATAAATAAAAAATCAGTGATAATTATTTTAAAATAATGATATTAGGGAAATTGTACAAGCCACTTATTCTTTTCTCCTCTGGGTGTATATTTCTGCTTTTGTTTTGTATTTTGGCACTATTAAAACAACAAATTTATAACAAAATGACTTGTTCTGTCCCTGTACAGTTTTGTGGGTGCATTTTGCCTGTATTATAACTAATATTTTTTCCTAAACAATTTACTTATAACTACATTTGTTTTTTAGAATTTTTCTTATTTTTTATTTGAATTTTATTCATAATATTACTACTTATTTTGTTAGGTTATCCTGCAAAAACTAACCTCAAATTCTTCTTTTTGATCCCAAAATGACACGAAACAATAATAATTCCAGTGTTGTCAGCTTTAAAATTAGAAATATTTAGCATTGTAAAAACAATTAAATCAAACTAATAGCAAATATTGCTGTCATGGTCCAAACAGAATATTTAAACTACCCTATTATTATTGTTTAAAAGATTTAACAATTAAACAGAATCGACCTGATTATCTTATAGTTCACATTTAATAATTAAATATAGTAGACATGTAAAAATACATTATTTAATGGTTTCATTCAAAGCATTATTTTCTTCTATGTGATTTGTCATTTCGATCCCTAGTTTATATATCATGAAAAACCAAAACTAACCGGTCATAATAGATGAGGTGATAAACATTTATGAATATAATAGTTTGTTTGCTTAAGCATTTTATTGCATTTTAGATTTTATGATGAAAATGGCTGATAAAACAGTATCTACTAGATAAACCGCTCCATTAATTATGCATAACGCTCCTAAAGCAAGGCCCACCTAAAACAAAACAAAAAAATATTACAGTCCTAGAAAACAATAACGGTAAATGCTACAAATAATAATATACAACAATAAGAAAATTCAATAACAACGGAACACAAAACATTTGGTCCTATTCCGACTCTGTAGGCAAGCATACCCCACTTTTCTTATAATTTAAAACAGACCTCACGTAGTTGTGCCGTAGAGCGTTTAAAAATTGGGATAGTGTATAGTCTATATAGAAAGGACAAGGAGGAATAAATCATTCATTTAAGTAGATTTCATAGACGTACCAAAATATATTTTAAGAGGGTATACCGTAAGGTACATTTTGTATTGAACGAATGAGTTGCAGCTATGCTAAAGAATATACGATTTAGTTCAGAGGTAACGGGATATACTAATTTTAATAAAAAAATGTGATAGAGGTACATAAATTTTAGTAAGTTTGATAAAGAAAGGCAACACATTTTATTCATAATAGAAAACAAACCAATCTGTAACAATAATTATTTTATATATTTTTATTTTTTTTTGTAAGAAGATTTATTCAAACCTTGAATATTGTCACAAATAAATTACAATGATATATATTTTTTAAAAATTAATTAATGTCAAGATAGCAAGATATCGTTACAATTTTTATTAAATTCAAAGAAGCAAAATGTATATTTTTTTATTTTTGTATTACTCCTATATGTAGTGTTTGGGGAATTTTTCTCAGAAATTTTAAATGGCAAGTGGCCTACTGTAATCGGCTTAATACGATTACACCTATTTACAGATTATTCGATTATTGAGAGGGATTTTCCAAACAACCCAGTTTTCTTAGAAACATTATCAGGAATATTATTTTAAAAGAAAGTAGGTACATTAAATCAGTATTAGTTCTTTGAGTAAAGTTGTATGAAGTTGTATGGTTTTCATAATATTGTAAACAGTTGGAATATATTTAAAACATTTGTTGAATGTTAATTGTGCAAGTACCAAACAATGTCGATAAGCCAAGGACCATCTAAACGACCAAAAACAGGTCCATTATCTTTAAATGAAAAAAACTCTGATATTGAATTGTTATATATCATTGAAAAACAAGGATCCAAGTGCAAGTGTTGATGATATTGTGGAATTAACGGCTGCTATGTTGTGTGTTGCTAAATCAACAATTTATAGATTACTAAAAGAAAGCAAGAATGGAACTCTTCAACCCCCTAAAACTCCTTCAGGCCGAAACCAATTGAGATCGATGAGTCATTAAAACAAAGACTAAGGCGTAAAGTACATGGATTTTACTTACGAAAGGAAATTTCAACACTTGACAAAATTATGACATCAGTGCAAGAAGATACGGACTATACAAAATTCTCCAGAATGACATTATGCAAACTTTTGAAAGATGTGGCATTGTGACATTGGAGGGTACTGACTGTTCTTGATTAGGTTCTTTTTCTTGCCCACAGTAGATTGAAAGATCGTAAAGATAACCATTTTCGAGACATAATTTAAATAATTTTATGCCAAATTTGTGGCGCTTATTGCTAATATATTGTTTGAATTTCAGTCTACATTTAAAAGGTACAAGAGTCTCATCGAAACAGATAAACTCGCCAGGGACAATTGGAGACTGAAAATTCTCCAGTAGTTTTGTAACAAGAGGTGTTATCTTGTACAATCTGTCACCATCAGGAACCTTTTCGTTGTTTGCAAAATGCCAAGTTTTTAACAACAGTTGAAAACGATTTCTAGGCATAATTTGTTTTATAAAGTTTAGGTATATTTTGCTTGTTGACCAATATGAGGATATTGAAGGTAATTGAACCAGACCCATCCACATGATACAGCCAATAAACTTTTCCATCTACGAGCGGTCTGTGTTTTTCCAGCTTTGAATACGTGCGTTTCGTGTTTGAGCTTGTGCTTTCAGCGTATATTTTTGTTTCTCGAACAAATAAATCAAATATGTCGTCAGTAATTATTAATTTATAAAAGTCATATGGAGTTTTGTTATACAAATCATAAAGATGCGCTCGAATGCCAGGATTGGTTACTGTAAATGAAAATTTTTTCATGTGCACGCCAATTACATCGGACCAAAAAAACAAATCACTTTCATGTTCTGCTAGAGATTCATCCAGCATGGTCTCATCATTATAATTGATATTCCGCTGAATGACACTCTCAATAACTTCGTCAATATTGTTACCTGGTATTGACGTTTGCGATGTGTTGTCATTAGCTTGGAGTTCTCTTGCAAACACTACTCTTTTTGCGGAAGTGCTTGGCATATCAGAGGGAGGAGAAAAAAAACTCGCGTTTCTTCTCACAACTATTGGAAATCCTAATCTTTTTTCTCGGTGTTTCTGGATCCTCTTCAGAACTTGTCTCAGAACCGGAAGGCTCATATTCACTCACATCCGGCGAAAAGTCATCCTCACTCGCAGAAAGCACTTCGTCCCATAATTTCGCTAGATTCTCCTGTTCTTTTTCGTAATTACTCATAGTACTGGAACTAAGATTTTACGCTTGCAACAGTTTTCTTTTCCTTACAAAAGTGCAACTACGCGTTACAGGTCACACGCCTTGAAATATCACACGTTATACTCAACAAAAACAACCAAAAAAAGAAAACAACAACTTTACTATGCGAAACACAGCGGCAACAGAGAAGAACAGATCATACAGATGTGCTTTCTAATGTCAAACTGAATCGAATACGCGTCACAATCACGCTTGGGTGACGGTCACGTACGCCCCCCCACTGGTCATAATAATGCGCGTTTGCTTTCAGGCCATGGGGGATCAACGTCGTCCGTCAAAAAAAATATGAAAAATTCGACAAAAAAATTGAAAATTCCGTAAAAAAAGCATGAATAATAGGGTATTTACTAAAATGGATTTAGTATATTAAATAAAATAATTTGGCCCCAGGGTACTACAATCATGCATTTCCGTTATGGCACTTTACGTGTTAAGGTCGTTTTACAAGTAAATATGCATTACCGTCTCTTACACTTGTTTAAAAATAGAAAAATGCATAAAGAAAATATACCGCCATATTATTAAGAATACTGAAATTCTAGAAATTTATGCAATACATTCAACTTTCTATTTTATAAAATATTTTATGAATCCATGTAAATAATTAATTATTATTACTACTTAAATTCAAGTCTAAAAAATATTTTGATTTCAAACCCCCTAAAAATGATACGACACTGGCTGTAGTGTCTGACAGTTTCCCCTGTGATACAAAACAATTACTATTGCTTGCTGTCTCTACGTTAGTATATATGCTCGAAGGTGATAGGTTAGTTTATCATTTTGCGTGTATTCGAGATTTTTAATATTGAAAATAAATAAAAACACTTTATAAAGTTCACTTAAATACACAAAAATTCAGAACAAATCGAACAAATCCCTAATCACCTCTAGACAATAACAAACAAAAGTCTGATGCCAAATTTTCGGTGTGGGTATTTGATACAATTGGTGCAGAGCTTTTTTATCAGTATTATCGAAAGGTAAGAAAGTGAATATTAAAATGTATTAAAGAATATTTTCTCTGACTAAAAATCTCCTCTTAAAAGTAAAACAAAATTGTTGTAAATTATACTATTACGTTTTTGTTTCCTACTTTGTACTTACAAAACACAACGTCTGGCAATGCTCTGCTGGTAAACAAATCTGTCTCGACGACAAGTAGTAGGGAATATGCCTACTCTCTATGTTTACTTATTACTCTGAGATTGTAGTAAAAAATACAGTCGACAGAAGCAAACATGGTCCGCGGAAAATATGCCAACTAATTTCAAGGTTATCACAATCAGCCAATCACGAGCCAATGTTAACGATAATATCAATTTTAGTGGCTGCATAAGTGAGATGAAAATACAACTACAGCGACAAGGACACGCCCACTCAGGGTTCATGTTTGCTTCTGTCAACTGTAGATGGTTATGTACATTTTTAAATACGAAACAAATGAAATAAATAAGCTAAAATGGTTTATTTAAAATGGTACAAATAATGGAGATCATTTTCTTACTTGTCTTTCGGAATCCACTGTTGTATATTTGTATTCATTCAAATAACCAAGCCAATAGTGAAGAGCAGTTGCTCCAACAGCTACCCACATAAATACACCGACAATGTTCATCAAAATATCCGTAAAAGTCCTAAAAGAATAAATAACATTTATTTAAAGTATTTTTGATAAGTATAGTTTTATATACATATTAATTTTATTCTTACGTTTTGTGATCGCTACTAGCAAAGCAAAGACTGATGAGCGACACGAACGTGTACAACATGTATCCTACAAAAACACCAGAAGCTACAATTTCGGCATCGGGATTTTTCTCTTCATTTAAATTCCACGTTCCTCCTACTCCCAAAAAATAACCTTGATATCCAGTACGATAGATAATAATACATATTAGGTTTATAACCTGCAATTTAATAAACAAATAGGTTAATATGATATTTGTATCATTCATTTTGTTAAGTTACAGAATTATTTTTGTATTAAATTTACCTTAGAACAAAATAAACAGGAAGGAGTTTGTCATAATATATTAACTTTAAGGAAAATTTGCGACGGAAGTCGGCCATCTTGAAGCTCCTAGTATGACTCATTGTTTATGTTTACATTATACTGTCAAAGCAAAAATGAGGGCATAGGCATATCATTCGGTCATTCGGTTTTTATAAATACTAAATTATTTAGAACACTAATTGTATTCACACACTTGATTGGTTGAATATGCAAGCTCCTTTCTGGACTCAAGGTCATTTTGCATATAGTCTTTCCTGTATCTTTTTGTTCTAAGGCTCTGACAGTATACTGTAAACATAAACAATGAGTCATACTAGGAGCTTCAAGATGGCCGAATTCCGTCGCAAATTTTCCTTAAAGTCAATATATGACAGACTCCTTCATGTTTCTTTTTGTTCTAAGATCATATTTGATTGAGTACCACTGCATATAGTAAAAGTATTCGCTTGTCTTATAAACGGTACCTACTAATCGACGAGAAATTAAAAAATATATAAAATTAACTCAGATTTATACTCTCGAAAATTTAAAATAAAAGCAATAGAAATTAACATGGAGACGGAGGCGTGAGAGTATTGCTTTAACTATTGAAAAATGTTAAGAGGGGCGTTTCAAATTTGGTAAGACTGCCTGAATTTAGTGAAAAATCAGGTTCTTTTTAAATTACAATATGAAGTAGATGGCGGAAGTGATTTAAAATTAGTATTTTTATTATAAATTCGAATATTTTTAGAGCTGTTTGTTCAAGTTTTTTTTAAATGAATTGTTCGAAATATTTTGCTATTAAAATCTGGTTTTATCAGCATTTTAAACATTTAGTAAACAAATGGTAATAAACAAGGGTTTAGTTTGGACAAAATGTGAATGATTTCATAATTTTTCTAGTAACGTAGATAATAAATAATACCAACATTCTTTGAACGCCTCAGTGATCTACTTTGACTCATATATTTATCTCCTGTATTTACAATACTGGTATCTACAAATTATCTGATAAAGTGTTTGTAACATTATAGCAAATATTTCTAAATTAAAATTAATCATTAGAGAAAAATTTAATAAAACTTAAAATTTTCTTTTTAGTGGATTAATGAATATAAGCTTAGAGGTCTAATTGATTTTATAGTATATTACGTAACGAGTGTGGAAAGTGAAATATTACGCACGAGTAAAGTTTCAATTTCCAACGAGCTGTGTACACGATTTTTCTACGATCCCAATATTTTTTATATCTAATTATGAAATTTTTAACTTTATTTATATATCATTTATTTTATATTTCAGTTTTTTGTTTTTAAATATAATTAATTAAAATCAAATTACCACCTTTCTCAGAAATTAAGATCAGAATTCTTTACTAGCTAAATGACGTTTTAATTTTTTTCGCGAAATGAAAATTAAAGGTAAAATGGTTTTTGGAACAATTGGTGAAATTAATGAAAACGTTATGTTGTGTTATTAATGTGTTTTTAACATTTTTATTTGCGTTTAACTCATGTAATTCTCCATTTTTTGTACTTTCTGTTGCTGGCCCTCGATAAGATGAATTCACTCTAGTGAGATTTTCTCATCTCACTTTAAAATCTCTCTCCTACTTCGAAAAACAGTCATCACATGAATTCACATCCCTTTTTTGTGCACCTTGTTGCCAAATGTTTTATCCATGCACAACCCGTCAAATTACAGCTATTAGACATTTTTAGAGTGAGATATTCAAGTCGAATCTTTTTATTAGTTATATTAGATAAACCATAATATTTCGAACGTTATTTATTATTATTTTACATTATGGAAAAACAGAAAAAACAATTACAAATGAAGTGCTTGTTCGTCAGTTGATGGAATACAATGCAGGGGTTCTGATAGGTTTAAAATTGGACGGAAGACATACTTGTAAATCAATTAAAGCTCTTGGGTAGAATTTCTAATAAACTAAATTCCATTCTGGGGGCAAATAAGGAATTGACGATCGGATCAATTAAAACAGTTCTCTCTTAAAACATTTCGACGAACTGCAGGAATAGTTTCCTGCTCAGCATCTTCCAAGTACTTTTTATTACTTCCAACATAAGTAATATTTGCGGTATATAAAAAATTATAATTAAAGTAGTAGTAGGGTTTATTCCTCAGACTAATGTCTATGGTTTATTCTTTAATTTTTCAAACACTTTCATTTATAAATAAGCATGATTCTCCTGGGTCTTGTCAGAATTGATTCTCTCGCGCATGTCGCGCATCTTTGATGAGATTTTATTTGAAGAATACATTTTTGTCTATTTTTAGAGAATTATAATTCACTTTCACCTTGTCAGATTTCGGGAATCGGGGTCCTGGTGAAGGATTATACCTTGGTAGGTACAATTTTTTATAATAAATGTATCAATTTGACAATTTGACCAAAGTTATTGATTCACAAAAAATAATAGTTTTTTATTCATTAATCTTGCTTAAATTATTACGTTCTGTGCGTTTTTAAAATATCTCAGAAGTTTCTGATCCATTTTAACTGCAAATATATCGGAAGTTAAAAACCATAGAGAGGTGCGGTTTTCAAGGAACCATTTCTTTTTATATAAAGTTTTTTTCAGTATACAATATTATGTTTAATTAGTAAAATCTTAAATAAGGTGTTAATGGAACACCCTATAAATTTTTATTCTATCTGAAAGACGAACTCTTTCCCTTTGAGAAAATTTATAATTTGTTAAAGTTTTGAAGAAAAATTAGTGAGTTATTTGGATTTTAATCATAATTGTTTATTAGATAGAGATGTCTACACAAAAAATTACAAAAGAAAGTAACAACACAAAATTGAAAGATATGTTACCAAATTCTATAAAAAATTAACTTTATAATATCTAATTTAATAAAAACCTTCAAGATGTTCTAAGTGTTGACCTTTTTGGTCTATAACCTAAATAAAAAGTTCTGAAAAGAATTTCGCAACATTTTTGGGGTAATTTCTTGGAATGTTCGGACAATTTTACATATCAGTTGTTCTAGAGCCTCTGGAATAGGATTATACGAGGGGACCGACACGCCCTATTTTGATGTACATTATTTCAAAAATTTCAAATATTTCAAAAATATTTCAAAATAATATTAAATTATTCAGAACACAAAAAGATTGAATTGAAGAAATTCAGAAAGCCAAAAAAAATGTAGAAAAGGCTAAGATTACAGTTTACACTCTTTGAGCTTTGACTGTAAGCTAATAAGTAATTGACTTGAAACTTTTGCAAGATTTATAGAAAATTAGTTGATGAAAACAAATAAAAGTCTTTCATGGGGTGGTAATCAATAGAAAACGCTTCCAAAACATTTTCAACGAATTTATTTTTAGTCAGCGGTTCGATATGTCAACAACAACAATCAACAATTATAACCATTTAGTGAAAATTTATATATTTGTTCTTTATTAGTGTATAAAATTTAAATGTGACCGAGAATACATATGCAACTGTAGAATTTAATGTTGGGGGAAACATAATAGGTGGAAATTAACTTTATATGATGTATGATGCAAAGACGTTCAGCCACATTCAAAGGCCTTCACAGAGCGCTGCTGCCAGCGCTAATTTTGTGCTAGAGTGGCTGAACGCGTCCATAGTTTATAATTGAAACGAACAGTACCCACTTTATTATAAAATAAAAAGAGTAATTGAGGGAAACTCAAGAGTAAACTTAATATATTGAAACACTTGTGAAGACTTTAAACACAATTTATTTACAAATTGTAAGAATACAAGAATTCAGCTGGTTACAAATTACTAACTGTCACTTTTTACTTTTAAACTTTACAAAAGCTGAACGAACACACTCTACCAACGCGAATGACCCGCTTTTTATACCAAAATACTTGACATCTCGATTTTTCTCGAAACAACTATTTATTAAAATCCAAATAATACTAGAATCACGAATACATATAACAAGGATGTGAAACTCGAGTGGAGAGGGTAGCAGGAGAAAAAGCGCCTATCTGGGCAGGGTTAAATTCTCGGTCGTTGCGTACTCCGTACTGCGCAACAGGCTGTCTTTTTCTTTGTGCGAGCGAGATAACCAACCGCATGGGTTTTCGAATAGTTATGATGTTCGAACTGATGCGCAGTACAAAGTACGCAACGACCGTGGACTAGACTCCGCCCAGATAGGAGCCGTAAATTCAGCAACGGGCGCTTATAGCTCGGCATAGGAGTTTCACATCCTTGTTATACGTATTCGTGACTAGAATGTTCCCGAATAACTACCAACCTAAAATAACTATATATCATGTTAAGTTACTGTCAAAATTTTCTTCCTCATTTACGGACTCAACCCTTTATGACAAGCAGCTACATCAAAATACATGCATTCCTCTCGCATCTGTCACAATCATCCGTCACACATCTGTCACCCGTTGCAATATAAATAAATAAAATTAAATAAATAAATTTTGACTATATATTTTCTATGTTAAAAACTCTATAAAAACATAGTCATTTTTTTGGAACAAATGCCTACAAAAATTTAAAAAGTCAGAAGCACAGACATTTTTTTGTACATTGCACTTAAGTAAAATATAAAATAAAAAATAAAATTTTTTCTAAAAAAAACAATAATACCAGTAATTGTACTTTCTTGAAAAAAGAACGGTCCATATGTTTTTTTCTTTAGAAACGCCACACCAAACGTTCAACTTTGGTGAATCTCTTTCGTATTCCTCAATAACCCTTGGATTTTCAGACCCCCATATGCGACAATTATGTTTATTACATCTCCCGTTTAAATGAAATCCAGCCTCATCTGACATAAATAAAACACCAGGAACATCTATAAATAATCTAGTATAATGTCTCAGAAGAAACAATTCTGACTTGAAAATCCCTTTCATATAATACATCCCTGAACTTTGGATTTTAAAATTCGATTATTATGTTCTTGTAATGCTTCCTGAATACGTATGGGTCTATTTAAAAAATATAACCATTAAGTGTTTGATATTTCTTCCATTCCATAGATAGTTTTTCTAGAAATGCAGTGTACCATTTTTTAATGGTGTTTTTTGAAGGTGTATGTTTCCTAAATACCTGACGAAACTTCTTTTGGTAGTAACAACTGATTTATACTTAGCATACAATAACACAGTTTTTGATTTTTCACGTGAACTAAATCGCACCATTATTAAAAATAAGTCGAAAAGAAATCGCACTGAATTACTTTGACAGTTCGTTGTGTCAGTTTGTTGAATCTATAAAAATCCCAAAGCCTACTTTTACATTGAAACCCGTAGATGCCTACATAACAGCCTATCCTAAAAAATCAAATAACTCACTTATTTTTCTTCAAAACTTAAACAAATTATACATTTTCCCAAATGAAAAGAGTTCGCCTTTCAGATAGAATAAAAATTTATAGGGTGTTCGATTAAAAAAATCGACGATATTTGCATTTAAAAAACACCTTTTTTTAAAACACCCTATACTAGATTTTTCTAATTAAATATGTTTAATGAAAAAAACTTTATATAAAAAGAAATCGTTCCTCGAAAACCGCACCTCTCTATGGTTTTTAAGTTCCGATATATTTGCAGTTAAAATGGGCAGAAACCGGGACACCCGGTATACCACACATATTTGTTATTGCTTCTTAATTTCTTATTTTTCCGTACGCGTATGAAATTACTAATTTTCGAAGTGTCAAAACTGAGTGTTAGGAGTCGTTTTCATAGGGGTCGTTGGAAAAATCAGTTATCATTTTTAATCCTTTTTAATTTCTTCAACTAATTAAGAATCAAATTTTAATTTTAGTTACTTTAAAACCGCTAAACTAACGCTGTTAACTACAGTATCACTTAGCATAAAAAAGAACCCTTTAAGACGTTATCTACAACAACAAAATGGAGTATCTTTTATTTCATAAGGGGTACGGATAAAGTATGGAACCAAGTAAATATCTTTTAAACGAAAAGAATGATATTTATGAAAATTTGCAGGTAAGTGCAATGGAACAAAACGCATCTGATGTACATTTTTTTGATAATAATATACTTTCGGTTTAACCGGAAATGTCATCAACTTCTTTAATTTAAATGGGACACCCTATATATTTTTACAGATTTTGAAAGAGCTTGTTATTTTGAATTCATACATACTGAGTTTAGTGTAAAAAAAATTGTAAAAAAGAGGAATATAGCACTTTAACCAACCTCCTTTGAGTTTTTTGCATTAGAGCAAAAAACTATTTAGATAAACTAATTGATGTTGTTTGTATGCATAGTAATAAATAAACAAGTACTGTTTAGTACGTCTTTTGTTCTTCAACTGTCAAATTCTAATTGACGGAAATAAATTGCACAATTTGGAATGGTTCAATTATGTGAAAAAGAGCGTTTTGAAATATTAATGATGATCGGTTATGGTGATCGTGTTAGAACTCATGAAGAAGTGTGTCATATTTTTAATAATTTGCATCCGGAGAGAAATCCTATATCACGCTCAACAGTAACTAAAACATTACAACGTTTTAATACTACTGAAATGGTAAAAAATTTGTTAAAACCTGGAAGACTGCGGACTGCAAAGAACGAAACTGTTAAACAAAATATTGCAATCGATTTAGAAGAATCACCTCAAACTTCCACCACAAAGTTGGCACTAAACCATGGTATCAGTCGACGTTCTGTAGGAAAGATATTAAAAAGTGAAAAGTATCATCCGTATAAGGTACAGTTGGTTCAAGAAGTGTCATACGATGATTTTGACCGACGGTGGAATTTTGCGAACGGCTAATGGACATCTGTAATGACGACGAAAATTTTGCTTCTAGCATAGTTTTTTCCGATGAGGAAACTTCTTGTCTAAATGAAACAGTTAATCGCCATAACTCAAGGTATTGGTCAAATGAGAATCCTCATTGGATTCATGAAGAACATACCCAGCATCCACAGAAGTTAAATGTTTGGATGGGAATTGTCGAAAATAAACTTATAGGCCCATTTTTTATCGACGAAAACTTGAATGGTGACAAGTATTTGGATCTAATAAATAACGAAATTATTCCTGCACTTCAACAGAATGGGCAATTACCACAAAATATTTGGTTTCAACAAGATGGAGCACCTCCCCACTATGATAGACGGGTTAGGGATTTTCTGGATGCGAATTTTCCAAATTCATAGAGGGGCCTGCTCGTTCTCCGGATCTTAGCGCGTTAGATTTTTTTCTTTAGGGTTATCTAAAATCACAATAAGAAGTCTGGGAAAGAGTAACTCAAGAATTTTGAACATTTGAAGTAATTTTGTTCCTCATTATTATAAAATAATGAAATGTACATCTATTGTACTACTAACAGTGAGTTATTCCTCGTTTTTACAAATTGTTTTACACTAAACTCAGTACGTATGAATTCAAAATAACAAGCTCTTTCAAAATCTGTAAAAATATATAGGGTGTCCCATTTAAATTAAAGAAGTTGATGACATTTCCGGTTAAACCGGAAGTATATTATCAAAAAAATGTACACCAGATGCGTTTTGTTCCATTGCACTTACCTGCAAATTTTCATAAATATCGTTCTTTTCGTTTAATAGATATTTACTTGGTTCCATACTTTATCCCAACCCCGTATACTAAATGATGATTAAGATGCAAGTTATATCAGTTTATTTTCCAATGTACAGTTAATTATTATTTTATATAGGTACTAACTTTATAATATAAAAAACGCAATTCTATGCATATTCAATTGAAATTAAACAGTGTATATAGTGATACAAAAAAAATGTTTGCGTTTTATCGCAATGATTTCAACAACATAAAGCACTCGTCTAGGTATCCGCCCTGCACCAAATACAATAACAGGTGGTCTATATTATTATGAAATAAATCGGAACTTACCAGTTTTAAAATTTTTAGCACGATTGTTCCTACAGTTTCTATGCTCGTCATCTTAAGTAATTAACGTACAAAATGTTTTGGTTAATTAGTACAATGTTTCACTGAAATGCTGTTTTTGCACCTGCTAAGAACAAAATGAGGTGAGTCAATATAGATAATCAGTTTATCTCTGAAGATAAGATTTTGTTTCAGCTTATTCGTGGCTGGTTATTAAAAATTGTACATTTATTAGTACCGAGAAGACCATAAAATATTTCATGACAAACTTATGTAAATATCATTGTTTGTCATAACATTTCTTAACAATGTTTGTGTATTTATCAAACATAACTACTTCTTTCTACGTAGGTCCAAATATGTGTGGATATAGATTTCTTATCGCCCATATTATCATTCAAAGATTTTTGACAATTAGTTTTGTTTTAATTTTATAAAAACCAAATATTTTTTTGAGTAATATCCTCCATAGTAAGGTCGAAGGACATTTATTATTGAGTCGGTTTGAATCCTCTTCCTTTAATTAGTTTAATTATACAGGGTGTGGCGCGACAAGTAATGGAGGATACAGTTATGTTAAAAATCTGAAATTACGAATAGTCTGGTCGAGAAGTCATTTAAATCGGATTTGGGTTACACCGATCCGAAAAATCTGATTTTGGTGTCAATCGATTTGAAATGACAAATATAAAAATGTTCCTGAATATCAAAATCCGTTTTAAAAAGTTCCTATTGTTATTAACAATTTAAGATTTTAAAAAAAGGGGGTTTATATTTTTGCTAATAACTCATAAACTATAATAGCTAGAACAAAAAAACTGATCGGATTCTTAAAGGGCAGGAAATTTCCAACAAAAAAGTCCCAACTCCCCGAATTTTAGCTCAATTATTTATAGGTCTAAATTAATGTTGAAAATGGCATAAAAAACAGGCGGCGCGTCACCGTCGCAACGGCCAAATGACATAAATTATTTTTTTTCAATAAGTAAATATTAATAAAAAAAATTCTAGCACTAACAGAACATATCAGAGAACAAATTTCTGCAGTTAAAAAATGTTTTCCGTTATTTTCCACATTTCTATCCATTTGTTAATTAAAAAATTACATCTTCACTGTTACTAACTTTTAAATTCCTTACTGTGAGTAAAATAAAAACACAAGAATTTTTTTAACCCTTGGAATCCTTTATCATAAAGCTACTGAACAAAGTTACAAAGTTACGCTAATTCTGTAGCGAAACGGCCGTCATTACATTTAAAGTATTTAACGAATAAATAGTGAAAGTGAATTCAACCTTTTAGTTGTTTATTGTTCTGAATGTAGGTAATTATTTCATCCACAAATTGCTTTAATAACATTGACCAAATCTATATTTTTTCTCAAATCTATTTACAGATATTTTACTTAAACATATATTTCACTAATATATTATATATACGTTTTCTATGCAGGTAAGGACTAATTACCCTTATGCTGAAGAGATAAGAACTACTAGCAGTGAAACTATTTCACCAGTTCCTGTTCCTGAAACTCTACCATCTACTTCTGAAAGTCCTCGTAGTAGGAAACAACTTATAAAAAGCATTTGTGAAGTATATTTAAAAACAAGAAGTTGATCGGCTGTGCTTAGTTGCTATAGCTACAGTCGTGTATTAATTGACACTATGAAAGATTTAATTGTCACAATCGCACCTTTTCAAGTATCTAAATAATTTTCGAGGTGATTTTGCTTGTAAAAAAATATTGATCCTAACTCTTGCGGAAATTAACTTTTCCGCACTTGTTAGGATAATAACTATTTTATACTTGATTTATCGCTACATCTTTTTTTACTTGTAATGATTTTAAAAACTATTTTTCCCTTTTTTTGGTAAAAATGGACCCCAGTAAATCTAACAAAAAGTGCAAGACTTGCAAGAGTCTTGGTGCATTTGCTCATCACTATTGGTCTAGCCTTAATACTACCTACACATCAGGTACCTAGCTAAAAACAAACAAAATTTAACTTAAATGTCAATCTGACGATGCTTCTTAGCGAAACGGCCGTCATTGTGATTTAAAACATATTTTTTGAAATAAACTTGGAAGTTACGTTGAGACGAAGATTTTTTATTATTCTTAATAAAAATTTAGTTTCGAATAAAGAGTACTTTGCATACACAAACAACCAATGTAGTAAAATCTCACAACAAATGTTCTTTTGCGACGAACTCGATCTTCAGGAAATACAATCCAAAAACCCATGCGAAATTCAACTTTTGAACTTAGAAAACACTTCCTCCTGCCAACAAATAGATATATCAATAAATCGACCCATTGTTACAAAGCTACACGGAATCAACCAATGGATAGTAGTACTTCCAAGTGAAACAACCGCCACTATCCACTGTCAAAATCAAGAAGTAATTACCCTCCAAGGAAGCTACCTTTTCAAAATTCCAGTAGTGTCAAGTTAACATGCCATTTAGAACAATTGAAAATCAAGAAAATCTCAAAAATTTTGGACAACCAGTGCTATTTCCTGATATAAAAATTCATGGGACTGAAATTAACTACGATTCAAAATTCAATATAGAAGACATCCCGTTAGATGAGCTACAAATTGTGAAAACAAAACTGTTACAAAATGAACCAAAACTATCATTTTCCGAAGTTTCCTATACGCCGAGCGTCTGGACAATTATTATTTATATAATTGTTATTATTTTACTATTATATCTCCTACACAAATATATCAAAAGAAGATGCTGTTCCAAAAGTAAATCACAAGAAGACCAACCATTTCCAGAACCATCATCTGTTCAAATCCCTCGATGACCCTCTGGATTTGAATCTTCGAGGGGATGAATTATCTCACGACCATAAGAACAATTACTAAGAATAATAGTGCTGACTGTCGGTGTATCAACTTTATATTATTCAACAACACTTTCCTTTTTGCATAAAATATAAAATTGTACATTCATTTCTAACATCTTAACGAGTAAACATATAATTGTAGTTAAACGTATTTTTGTAAAACTTAGTTAATATTTTTTTTTTAAAAACCTAATTCTTAAGAGGAATACATACCCTCGTTTATTTGAAATAAAAGTCAAACGCCGTTATTTACCAACCGATTGTTTTGAAAATTTGGAAATTAGTTTAATGTATACTTCTAAAAAAAAGTATGGAAACAGATTTTTTTAAAAAAGTCTAATTTCTGAGAAAAAAATTATTTACACTCCAATTTTTAATTTTTCAAAAATTCGCTCCCATAACTTTTTAGACATTAGTTAGATGTAACCATTCCCAAAATTTCGTGAATTTATCTTAAGTCGTTTGGGCGCACAACAAACATTTAAGTTTCTTTCCTGATTGATAGCGCCCTCTTCTAAATTCTGTGAAAACGGAACTACTAACATGTATAGAGGTGGTAACAGTAAACTCTGTTACTTGTGTTAGTTACTGTAAGTAACGGTTAGTACGACTGAATAAAGATTTGGTAAAATAGCTTCAATAGGTAACTAAAATTAAAATAAAATACGCTGTTTTCAACACGCGCTGTTTAAAGTAGGTATTTCTTTTGCATTAGTATTTTAAAAGTAATCATTATTTAATTAATATAGAAGGTTTTAAAAGGTAAAAATATAAAAAGTATGAAGAGTATATGATTTAATTGGCATTTATATTTTATTAAAAGTTCTTTATGGATTTAGGTGTTGTTTATTTTAGCATTTACGTAAAAACCTTAATGTTGATATTCTTATAGGGTTGAAAGACATTTTATATCAACTTTGTTGAAAGCAATTTTTAATGTCGCAACCAAGCTTAGGTATAATTATTTTAAACCTTATCAGTTAATCTAAGTACCGGTTTACTGAATTATCGTTTAACATTATAACTTATAGTAGAGAGAAATTAGATAATAAAATAGGGATATTATTCTGTAGTTACGAAGTAGATTTTTTTGACTTATTAAGTAACTAAGAGCCGGAGCTTCATTGTAAAAAGCGTTAATGGTTACTTTTGCTTTATATTAAGTGCTTCGCTAAATAAAAATTTAATGGAATTTGTAGATTGCTTGATGGACTCGTTCTTTTCTTTGACAAATCTTTTAATTTATGACTAAGATTTCTAAATAAATGGTTAACACATTCAATTTTTCGAATAGGCGTGGCTCCATAAGGTTTATGCAAAGACAATTTTTTTGTTATACTGCTATCGCCATCACCAACTAACGTTGTGTACTTTAATCCATGCATCTCGACACTATGTTGGAACCCGTCGAGAATAATCGCACTTTCCATGGATGTTGATGACCCTTTCCAATTCTTGGCACACTGATGTTGAGGTACATTTTTGTTTTTGGTTTCAAATCTCAAGCATATTGTGCAAAACTTATTTTTAACACCCATAAATAAAACTTTGGTAGCTTCTCCAATAATAACAGCTACTCCAGATAATGCGTTATAATTTGTCTTATACGATCTTTTGGACCATGCTCCATCTGCAATAACTGTTATATATGGTGTGCCCGACGAATCGACATCTCCTTTTTCTTTGGCTATTGCAGCTTCTTCTTCGCCAGCTTTTATCAGCTCATTTAGAAATACCTTCTCAACTATTTTTTCCATTTTATTTTGAACTGTGTGGTACTTGACAGGATTTAGAGCTGGCATATTTAAAACAGAAGTAAATTCCTCCAATTGCCATTGTCCATTTCCAATGCAAGTGTTACCTATAAGGAATCAAAAAATATTCATAAGTTATAAAGATAATTTTAAGTTATCATGTAAAGTATTGGTACCCGATTAAATCTTTATTGATAATAATGTTGGAATGAAAAAATGCGATGCTTTGTGAGCAACAACCATATTATATATATTTTTTAGTTGTAAATGATATTAATTTACATACTTTGTATTTTATTAAAAAGTACGTAATGAGAATTTAAAACTGTCGTGCATATTATTTAAATGATAGACAAAATACTAACATATTTTTAAAATATTAAAATGTAATTTTCATTAAAAAGTAGTTTTAACATTTAATTATTTGAATAAAAGCTAGCATTAAACTTTAAGTAAACAAAATAAGTAATCTACATGTGACTTACCTATAACTGCTGTCATATTGACATCCAAATTCGTGGTTGGGTCGTCAGTATTTAGATGAGAGGTTATTCCACACATTTTGCATTTGACTGTGAACGAGGAAAAATAACCATTTCTGTTTTCATTTATGATATCGCACTGTGATAGAGTACAATTAAATAACGGATTATGTTCAAAATTCTTGATTTGATCCCAAAAATGTGAAATGTTCACTAGTCTTCGTCCCTCAATTTTGTAAGGCGAATCCTCCGTTACAACTTCAATGTCGAGTTCATCTCCTGCTATGGACTGTTCTTGAACATTTTCAGTGCTAGGACCAGGAAGGCTATCTGCTAATTCAGCTCTTTCGGGCACTGCATAAATATTGTCAATGCCTATATCTTCAACCGCATTCCGTAAATTCCTTTAAATAAAATTTTTGGTTATAAATTAGGTTAGGTAAGTTATAACTGTATGTAATTTTTTAACAAAAGTAAATATTCCATTTTAAAAATAAAAATATTAAAAAATATATAAAAATCAAACAAATTATAACAGTATATTCTTCTAAAATATGTTCATTAGATCAATTAAATTTTTCGGGTATTACCGCATTCTGGATTGAGCATATCGCCGTTTACCCAATTTGGCTGTTACTTTCTTTTTTCCATATTTTTCACAATAAAAGTTCAAAACTCACAAAAACAATCACTTCACTACACAAATATTTCAAAATATTCCTGACAAAGAATGAACAAGAATAAAATAAATTCACCAATTTTCGGTTATTTATGGAATAATAATTATTAGGTAGCTACCTACAGATAAAAAGGTTTAATGGATTTATAGTTATTCCAAAGAATTTTAATTCCCTTTTATTATTTATCAAGCAATAAAGATTATTATGTACCTACTAAGAATTTCTATAAAGTTATTCTAAAGGTAAATAAGGAAATTGCAGATTGATAGCAACTAATTTGGTTTTGATTAAATATTCCATGAATTTAGGCTAATAGCATATTTAATATTCAGAATTCTTTTGTACTATGACAAATCTACTTATAAAATATATTTAAAAAGATATAGGTAATAAATATTAAGTCCTAAATGTTCATTTAATTTCGTTAAATTATTTATAAAAATGTAAAAGGAAATTAAAACATACTGTAATTTTATTAAATATAAAAATCTAGAAAAAAACAACTCAAATTTTCAAAACAATCGATCGGAAAATAACGGCGTTTGATTTTTATTTCAGGGGTATGTAATATTAAATGTGATTAAAAAGGTTTTTTTTTATTCACGTATATATAAAATTTTATTTCAATTAGTTTTCTTAGTCTTATGAATTTTCTGAATGGTAAAATCCCATTAAATATCCCTTGTCACTGTCATGGTAAAAATTTCTTTAAAATCCCTTTAGCCGTTTTTTCTAGATAGTGTTAGCAAATTTACTTCACACTGACATCCAAAAATGGTTCCGCAAACAAATATTTTTCAGTCAGTTATCTCCACAACGTAAAAATCAATCAAACCAATTTTTTTCTTATCACAATAATTCTTCCCCTCTATTATATTCAAACGGAATACGGGATGAATAATTAAAGACACGTAAAACAAAATTCCTGGATTATCATACATAAAAAACATTGCCATATAGTCACAGTTTTTCTAGGTCTATTTATCGATTTTTAATTAGTAATAATAATTTCTTTCCCAGAAATAGAATTATACCTACTTTTTTTTAGTTAAAAGTTTTAAAAAAATAAGAAAAGTTATCTTAAAATGTTTCAACTAAAAAGGTGTCTATAAATTTAACGATTCTTTAAAAATTTTATACATTTCAATTTTTTTAAAAAATGTTTTTTAATTTCTCTCCTTAATACCCTCAATAATGTAGCCTAATTTAATTTTTTTAAAGTTAATTTATTTATAATTAAATTATATTAATAGTTTTGGAGATATTCAGAATAAAAAAATACCGATGCCTGGTAATAAAATTATCGGCTGGGTGGTTATTGTATTCGTTGTAAAATCCTTATCTGATCAGTTGAAACTACCGATGTAATAATATTACGAATTTAATATGTGTATGCCGCCCGTACCCATGCCCATCTCTAATTTCCTACCCACCCAAAATTCTAGCCCATGGAAGATTTAATATACGTCGACTTATGATTTGTAATCTACGTCAGCATTTAAAATATCCCGGCTTATCTCTGTTCGAACTTTGTGGGTGCTTCCGACACCGATTTTACGGACAGGGTAAGTATTCCTCTTAAGATAGAAAAGATATTTCATACGTCAATAATTTCTATCCTTTCTTTTTCTGAAAAATGCACCACCACACGTTCACTCGCCATTTTTAAGAACATCAATAGTGTAGTTGCTACACTGTTGGTTCACGAACCGGATTGCTATAAAATGTCAATAAATTGCTAGAATGTTGGTGCATACGAAGTTTGTTATCGTTAGTCGAAATCATCGGTTAGAGGCCAACCGTTGATTATTCAACCACTGGTTGGTACGATTGTTGGTGCATACGGGCCTTAGTATTTTTCTACCTTGGTTAATAATGAACAACTTTACTACCTCAACAAGAGTCAATAAAGTTAGATTCCCCAGCTAGTAGTGAAAAAAATTAAAGATGCGAGGTTGTGTAAGTAAAACAACTGATCTGTGGTCGTACCTGTCATAATGTTTTATTGACAAAACACAATTAATTATAAAATATGAATTAACAAGATATAAAATTATTTGGATAAATAACTGTACAACTAAACTAAAAAAAGGAAAAAGGCGTTTTTTAATTTCATTACAGTATATATATATATAAATATTAATTTACAGACTTAGAATTTCAATTCTCATTATCAGAGGAATCATAATCACATTGGTACGAATACCACGAATTACTCCAGTTTTCCTTTTTTATCTTGATATTTTTGATACGTTCAATGTTACCAGACGATGTTACGTTTGGCTCTTTTTTTAACACCTTTATTTCACTTCTTAATTGGGGTTTAAATACGTATTCGTCGTCACTAGAATCGTCTATCCGGGTTTTTATAGAAACAGTACAAGTATGGCTCGGCCTGGCATATCTCGAACGAGTATCTAAATTAATAGGAGAATCTCGTCTTAGATTAGTTCTAAGATCTACAGCTTCCAAGCTTCTAGAACAACTTGGCAAATCTCTGTTATCATTATTACTATCTTTGTTTTCTAATTCTTTGGTTACACTTTTGGAAGATTTTTTAACAACAGCAGAACTTTTTTTATACCTTCTTTTGTTGAATAGAACAGCTAGAGGAACATCAGAGTCAGTATCAGAACTTTCATCACTTTCGGAAGATGGAGGTCGCTTTTTTTGTTTTTTCTGCTTCTTCTTTCGCCTATATCTAAAACATAAACAAATTAATATTTTATACAATGTTAAACGGAATTTAGACTACGAGGGTTGTCTAAAAAGTTTCCGACCTCAACATGAAGATGGCAGCAAAAGTTGGGGAATGTGTTTGCGCATGCTTTGAAAGGTACCCACTAAAATTTCAGCCATTTTGGACGCGCAGTTGTTGTTTGACAATCACTTGAGTGAGTCGATGTGAGTGTTTTTATGAAAATGGCAAAAATCGAGTATCGAGCTGTCATTAAATATTTGTTTTTGAAAGGCAATAGGCCTACGCAAATCAATGACGAGTTGGATGCTGTGTACGGGGACTCTACTCCACCATTTACCACCGTGAAATGTTGGCCTGCTGAATTTAAACGTGGCCGTACCAGCTTGGGTGACGATGAACGTTTGGGACGTCCAAAAACTGCAACCACTGACGATAATATCGCTCAAGTTCACCAAATGGTGCTAGACAACCGTCGAATTAAAATTAGAGAGATAGCAGAGGCTATAAACATGTCCAAAGAACGTGTTTGTCACATATTGAATCAAGATTTAGGCATAAGAAAGCTGTCCGCGCGTTGGGTGCCGCGTTTGCTCACTTTGAACCAAAAACGTGTTCGAATGAATATTTCCAACTCTCTGTTGGCGCAGTTTAGGCGCAATAAATCAGAGTTTTGGCGCCGATTAATTACTGTAGATGAAACTTGGATACACCATTATACTCCAGAAACAAAAACACAGTCAAAAGAATGGACTGCGAAGGGGCAATCGGCTCCAAAAAAAGCAAACGGTGTTCCTTCGGCTGGTAAAGTGATGGCAACTGTTTTCTGGGATAGTCATGGAGTTATCTTAATCGATTATCTTCAAAAATGAAAAACCATTACAGGAGCATCATTACTTGACAAGCTGAAAGCAGAAATTGCGGAAAAATGGCCACATTTACAGAAAAAAAGAATTTAGTTTCACCAAGACAATGCGTCGTCTCACACCTCAGCGGTTGCCATGGCGAAAATCCACGAATTACGGTTTGGACTGCTTGACCACCTTCCTTGTATTTATGCATGAATTAGGGGTGATAAGTACACTGCGACCTCTAGGATCTATTGTGTCCCCCCTTACTTGCCAAGTTCTGATGTTTTCTCAGATTTATAGCAGCTCTTCGAGTCCTATTTTCCTGAGGAAGTTTAGGACATCGTCGGGCTTCAAATCAGGTAGATCCCCTCTTCTATTTCATGTGCTCCTAGGTATCTGGCCCTAGAATTCCGCAAGGCAGGGCATTCTGAGAGTATGTGTATTGAGGTTTCATCCTCTTCCTCACAGAATCTGCACTTTGCTTCATCTGCTAACCCTAGTTTCTTCATGCGGCTTTTTAACCGGCAATGCCGGTTAGTATTCCCGTTAAAATTCGGAGCCTTTTTTTTACTGAGGTTGAGGCAGCTAAGAGATCTCTTCTGGTCATAGTTCCCCAGTAATATCTTAGATTGCCTCAGTCCTTCCAGCTGATTCCAGTACTTGGATTTTTCCTTCTCCATTTCTTCCCTTAGTTTTCCTAAGATTACTCTACTGCTGATCCTACAAGATGGTTCTGGTCCCAAATTTGGGGTTTCAGCTCCTTTTTTTGCCAGCTTATCTGCTGTTTCGTTCCCCTCTATTTCTATGTGTCCTGGGACCCATAGGAGGGTGACAGTGTTCTTCTGGCCTAGTTCATTTAATTTGCCTAGGCATTCCCAAACCATCTTCGAACTGATTATATTTGAGCTCAGCGCTTTGATGGCTGTTTGACTATCCGACATGATCACAATCTCCTGTCTGCGGTAGTTTCTTCCAATATTGAGTTCCACACATCTTTCGATGGCGCGGACTTCTGCTTGAAAGATGCTCGGGTATGTGCCCAAGCTTTCTGAGTATTTGGCTCTCGGTCCAAAAACTCCTATCCCAGTTCCCTCGTCTAGCTTGGAACCGTCGACCACCTTCCTTACTCACCAGATCTAGCCCCAAGCGACTTTTTTTTGTTCCCTAAGCTAAAAGTTGCGCTCGGAGGACAGAGATTTTCGTCGAATGAGGAGGACTTCGTAAACAACTATTTTGCAGAGAAAGACGCCGAGTACTATTTGGACGGGAGAAGTGTATAGACTTACAAGGAGACTATGTAGAAAAATAAAAATTAATTTGAAGAAAAAGTGTCTAGTATCTTTGTTGGGTCGGAAACTTTTCAGAAAACCCTCGTAGATGTTTACTACTATTCAAATAATTTAAATAAAAACTATTAACTAGGGCTCGGAACTTCTGAAATGTTTGTATTTGAATAGTCGATTTTCAAATTATTTGACTATTCAAATATTCGCTTTATTCGAATAATTCGATTATTATATTATCTAAAAGTATTGGGTAGATTTAAAACATAGAACATATTTCAGAACAATGAGCAGAGTACCAATACCTACTTGACCTACATAAATATTATGTATCCCATACAGAGGAAACGGCAGCGCATATACTATATTCTTGATCAGAGAGGAAATATATGTTTGACTAAAATATTAGCAGAAAAATGTATACGGTTGATTGTTAATACTCGAAAGAATAATAATCTAATTTACATCAATTCGATTAAATTTTCACATCAGAGCCAAAGATATGTCAACCACTTAAATAGTGTCAGTGTTGACAATACACATTTTTCAGTTTTGCCTAAAGATCGATGTAACTCACATTTTTCAATAATATTATACAATATTCAATCAGTTAGAAATAAGGTTGAGGAGCTGGAACTCTTTTTAAGTTCCCATAATAAACCTGAAATTGTACTATTGACTGAACATTGGTTAAATTTTCATAACCTGTTTTTGTTTTGAATTATACCATAATATCTGTATTTTCCAGAAAACAATCTTTATGTAGCGGTACGTTAATATTATTAAGAAATGATTTTCAGGATTTGTTTTTGTTTAATTTGGAAAACATATTGTATCAAATTTCTCCTAATTCAGCCATTATTGTGGCAGGAGATTTTAATTTAAACTTTTTAGATAGATCTAGCATTCATTTAAACAATCTAACACACTTGTTAAATAGTTTTAACTTGACTATGCATGTTAAGCAACCTACTAGAAATAGTAATATTTTAGATTATATTTGCTCAAATTATAAATCTAGTAGCGTCAATTGCCGCATCATTCAGTACGGTCTCTCCGATCACGATCCTGTCTTATGTAAGATTTATTCTGCACCTTTTAAGAAAGTTTCTTCGAGAAGGGGAAGAATATATAGTAGGTACAATTATGGTAGGTTTTGGAAAGCATATGATCAGGTGAATTGGTTTGATGTTTTAAACAATATTGATCCCTTACAATATTTTCATTCTGTTTTAGTCCAAAAATTCAATTCTGCATTTCCAGAAAAACATCTTAAAAGTAAACATAAACAGTGCTGGATGACCAAAAGACTAAAAACATCAGCGAAAAACATGGGAAAAATTTCGGTATAGGGGAATAACTCCGATTTTAACGAATTTTTTTTTGGACACTCCCTAAACATCCCTCAGCACTACTGTGAAGTTTTTTTTCCGGAAATGAAAACTAAAATTTTGAAATTTTTTTCCAAAAAAATTTTTTGGCTCCAATTTGCACAAAAATTTTTTTTGGAGAACCCGATAAAATGTTGAAACCTAACCTAACCTAACCTAACCTAACCTATCCTAACCTAACCTAACCTAACCTAACCTAACCTAACCTAAACTAACCTAACCTGTGCAAATTGGAGCAAAAATTTTTTTTTTTAAATTTCAAAATTTTTTCAAAATTTTAGTTTTCATTTCCGGAAAAAAAAAACTTCACAGTAGTGCTCAGGAATGTTTAGGGAGTGTCCAAAATAAAATTCATTAAAATCGGAGTTATTCCCCTATACCGAAATTTTACCAAAACATGTATTTGCTAGAATTAATTAAAAGATGTTGTACCTGCGACGTATTTGACGTATTTTAGTAAATATCAATCTATTTATCGTGCAATTATAAAGGCAGCCAAATTTTTACGCTATGACAGACGAATAAATAACGCTAAGAATAAACAGAAAGTTTTACTGTTCCATTGGGCCCAATTTAATAAAGCAATTTAATTTCTGTCATGAACCTTCTTCCTTTTTAGATAATCTGAGTGTTTCTGAGTCTTTCTATTTGATCCCTACTGATATCTTTGAAATCAAAGAGAATTAATTAATAGTCATGCCAATTAGAATTTGTTAGTAAGGATTATTGTATGTTTTGACAATTAATGTCAATATATATGTGTCAAATAAAAGTAAATCGAATCTTAGCTTTAATTTGATATAAAATATATAACAAAATGGCGACGAGGATGGGATTATGCTACTTGTACTAGTACTGGCACTAGCACTGGCGTAGTTTTCCAGAATCGTTTGGACCTTGATTATTTCTTCATCTATTTGATGTCTTATGTCTGCTTCTTTATCGATATTGTCTGTTGCTACTTCTATTTGCTCTTGGATTGTATTAAAGCGGCTACTTTACATCTTTAATCTTTCTAACCGTATAGCTGCTTCTTGTCTAGTAATTTCTGAGGTATTCTGTATAATATTTAACATTTTTGTTACTTGTCCACGTATTGCGGAACGCATTTTTGCTAATTCGGCCAGAAACTACGCAGAAAACCAAGAGAAATGGTGTATAGGTCAAGTAGACAAATGTTGTGGCCGACTACATTACCTTATCCGTCTGGAAGATGGACGACTATGGCGTCGACACATTGACCAACTGATAGCCTGTGCCAGCACATTACGAGGGGAGCTGTTATATAGTCATGCCAATTAGAATTTGTTAGTAAGGATTATTGTATGTTTTGACAATTAATGTCAATATATATGTGTCAGATAAAAGTAAATCGAATCTTAGCTTTAATTTGATATCAAATATATAACAAATTCAATAAAAAATATTAACTCTTCAGGTTGGGATGGTATTCCAGCTAAAGTTTTATCTCAATTGCCTGACAATGTCATTTCAGTACTGGCAGACGCAATTAATGTATCATTTAGCTCTGATGTTTTTAGTGATTTTATGAAAACGGCTACAGTGACACGGTTTTATAAGGGAGGAGATCATAAATCTCCTTCCAATTTTAGACCTATCTCTTATCTAAAATCACGTGTTTACGTTAGACGACCAACAAACTTACAGGAATTGAGACAAAGAATTATTGATGAATGTGAACTAATACGTGGAGAAGTCTTGGAAAGAGTGACTCAAGAATTTGTTAATAGGATGGCATATTGTCAGCAAGTAAATGGCGAGCATTTTGAACATTTGAAGTAATTTTGTTTCTCATTATTCTAAAATAATGAAATGTACATCTATTGTATTACTAATAGTGAGTTATTCCTCGTTTTTACAAATTTGTTTACATTAAACTCAGTATGTATGAATTCAAAATAACAAGCTCTTTTAATGGCATTTCCGGTTAAACCGGAAGTATATTATTATCAAAAAAATGTACATCAGATGCTTTTTGTTCCATTGCACTTACCTGCAAATTTTCATAAATATCGTTCTTTTCGTTTAATTGTAATTTTCGGTTTATGTATAGAAATATACTTGCTTTAATTGATAAAATAAACAAAAATCCAATATATTTTTTATTTGTCGACTGTCGACTGCAAAACCTGACAATAGCAGCCACCTTTATATAACGGCCAATAGTTCTTTCATTTTTAGTGACCATTATTGACAGATTTTACTGTAGTTAAATTATTTGTATGTTCGAGTAGTCGAATATAAAAATAATGGAATCCGAATTATTCCAATAAAACTCCGAGCCCCATTAATAACCACCCATTTCGTAGCAAATAACAGAAACCATTCTAAGCTGAATTTATATGACAAACACAAATTCTTAGAAAGGAGAAGATAAAAGCATTTACTAAAATTAAAATTGATAAAATTATAATTACCTTTCACTAGATTTTCTAGAACTATCACTAGAACTTGTTGAACTGGTAGAACTGGATCGATGTCTTCTAGATCGTTTTCTGTACCTTAAAACCATTTTTATCAAAAATAAAGAAGCAAATTAAATAATTTCAAAGCTATAGTATTCCGACAATAATGAACTTTGTTTTTAAAAATCTGTCAAATAATCATCATTACCTCTTCTCTCGTTCTTCTTCTCTTGACCTCCTCTTGTGTTTGAGACGCAATTTAAGAGGTAATACTGGAGTTCTGCTTTCTCTTTCTCGCGATGGTGGTTCAGGACTATTATCTGGTATATGAATGAGTGGAATAAGTGGTGGTGGTGGAGGATCTTCTTGAGGAATTAAAATCGGTTCATCTGAATCTGTATTTACAAGATCAATTATAACGGGTTCTTGTGGATTAGTGCTATCTAAAAAAATTACATCACTGTCGTGTCCACTGTCTGAAATCTCCTCTGCAAAAAAACACATAATTATTAATTAAATACAAAACAACTAAAACTGTACAAATAAATAAATAATGGAACATCTTTAGTAATAGGAACAGACAACAGTATTTCAGGTTGGTGTTTGAGTACTGCTTTTTTGGTTTACCCAACTACACCACTAATTTGCATCTAGGCCAATAATCTAAAATGCCAACCTGAGAATTTCGGGAAAAACCCATTAACACTTAATAACCTAGTTACCTATCTATTACACCCCACTCTAATTAAAGTTTCATTCTGATTATTTTCAGAAATATTGCAGTTTAAAGTTGAAGTTTGTTGATGGTGGTATTATTTAATTGTCAGTTGTCTCAAAAATCCGTGCTTTTCAAATAAAGTTTCTGGCGTGGTTTTTACTGGAAATCTTAAATTCTGCAATGGAGCATATTCCTAGTGTTATATACCATAAAAATCTTTATAGAATAATTCTACGTACAGTAGTGTAGACACCGGCAATTTTAGTTTGACATAGTTACAGAATTTTCCAAAAAAAAATTGCTTTCGTTTTTTCTTTAGAGAAAAAGTTGTGATTTTCGCGGATTTCCGCTTTCAAACTATATAAATATTTTGATTCAATGATTCCCAAGAAAAGTTGGATTGGAAAATCCTGAGATAATTTGCGATCTTGCTTGAAATATTTTTTCAAAAAAACTGGGTTACGTTAAAAAATCCCATTTTTCATTCGGCAATTTTGTGTGGGCTTATTTCTCCTCCTTTTCCACAATATTATTCAATTTTTAAAACAGAATCACAAGATATTTGTAAAGTAACAGAAACACTGAAAATGCTCAGAGGTGCTACATTTGTGGGTAGCCATAAAAAAATTTTAATAATATCGATAAAGTCCTTAAACAAAATATAAGTGATGAGTCTAAGTATCAATTCGGATTATCATCCTTGCATGCGTGGATTCGTTGTTTTGAATGTTTGTTGCATCTTTCTTATAAAATGGTTATCAAGCAGTAGCAAGCTAGGGGTACAGAGAACAAAGAAAAAGTGGCTCAAAATAAAAAGCGAATCCAGGATTTATTTTTAAAGGATTTAGGTTTGATAGTAGATATACCAAAGCCTGGATTTAGTACAAATGATGGCAATACATCTAGGCGTTTTTTTGGAAATCCAGATATTTCGTCACAAATAACAGGAATTGATGAGAACCTAAAAACTAGATTTCGAACAATTTGCAAACAATATCCAGTGGTTTTGAGGTATGTATGTATGTATGTATAAATTAGGGGTGATAATTACACTGCGACCTATAGGATCTATTGTGTCCCCCCTTACTTGCCATGTTCTGATGTTTTCTCAGATTTATAGCAGCTCCTCGAGTCCTATTTTCGGGCTTCAAATCAGGTAGATCCCCTTCTTTTATTTCATGTGCTGCTAGGTATCTAGCCCTAGAATTCTGCAAGGCACGGCATTCTGAGAGTATGTATATTGAGGTTTCAGCCTCTTCCTCACAGAATCTGCACAAGGTGTTCCACTTGTGAAAAATTTAACATATCAAATTCAAAGGAACCTTTAATACCCCATCAAGTCCCAGACCTGCCCTTCAATAAAGTAGGGGTTGATTTATTTAAATTTGGCAATAAAGACTATTTAGTCCTAGTAGATTATTATAGCAGATGGCTTCAGAAAGTGTAATTAGTGTTTTAATAGTATATTAAACAACGCATTTAATATGGAATTCTGTTATGACACGAGTTCAAGTTTAAAAAACGAATCGCGAAGCGATGAGTTTTTTAAAGAACGAGTGTCACAACAGCCATATGAAATAAGTTGTTTATAATATTTTTTATATTTTGCCATTTTATCATTTTTTAAATTAATTTATTATTTTTATGTAATGGACTAGTTTAGTGATTTTTTCTTATATTTGCATCTTATAAAATAGGTTTTTAGTGGTTCAAATGTACAAATAAAATTTTTATAAAATTAATCCTCTAGCCATAATCGGCTTTTGAAATTTAAATTTAATGGTTACATACGTCATAAGTGGTAAGTGACGTGTTTCAATTAGATTGGTAGAAAATTTGCGATGTTGTCGATATGCTTTAATATTAACCGAGAAACTTATCTCTCTCTCTCTTATTTGTTGTCATTAAAAATAGATAAACATATCGATATTTTTGTTCTCTGATTGACACTTTATCAAATTAGGAGTAAAACCACGAAGTATAGAACACAGGAGTCTGAACGATATCGGGTTTTTCATAGTATTCATGTACGCAATAAATATACCCAGATTATAGTTCTCTTTTCTGCCACTGGTGGCGCAAATATTCGGGACGTACCGTTAGTATTATTATTATTACATGTAAACATGTGGACAAAGGCAGTGAACAGTTATTTAATTTAATTAAAAGCTTAGAGGAAGTTGTGTTGATGGTAGTTGGTACAAAAACGGTACACATTGACACTATGTTTGATATTTTAGATGATATATCTAAAAGAAATATATCGGTTTTTGTCGGCTGTGACGAACATAAGAAAGAATTAACAAAAAAAATAATAAACAATTTCTTAATAATGCGGCATTTTCTAGTCAAATGCTTTAATAAAAGTGCTACAGAGAGAAAAATTAAATGTAAAAAATCTCGTAAAAATTCAAAATTACATTAATTCGGATTTATTAAAAATAAAAATCTTTTATTACTCTAATTTAAATAATAATTTATAAGTTTTGATCATAAAAACAATTTGCTGAATACACGTAAGACTTAAATAGTTTGTTTTTAAATATTGAACTTGTTTTGTTTGTAACTTATACAATATCTTAATAAATAATATGTTGAACAATAATTTGTTACTTTTTTTATCAAGTATATTTATCGTAATATTGAAATGAATAGGCATTTGGTAATTTTCAAAAATATTTTGACTATGAAATTTAAACAAAATGACAGTTTAATTTACTTTATTTATTTAAAAATCTCTTTTTAATATTTATCTCTTTTTCTTTTATTTGAAAAAAATGGAATGGTACCTGCTTATTTTTGTATGATTATTATTGATTAATCCCAGATTTTTTAAACCTCCAGAATATTTCTTAACCCTCTGTATTGTTGAATTTAAAGCACTTGAAAAATTTCTCAAAATCTCCAAATTAACTTATATATACTTCCACATTTCTCAGAGTATTTTTTTCCACAGAGGTGTCAATAGCAACAAGATTTGCCGCGTAATAATTTAAACGAGTACTTCTTAAAGAGTGGCGCACTCTACCGGCAAAAAGATCTGTCCCGTAAACTGAGGCCATTCGCTCAACATTACGTTCAGACTCCTGTGTTCTATACTTCGTGAGTAAAACACTAAACAAAATATTCTGTCATTTTCGTTAGTTTAATTTGTTGTTTGGTTGTGTTTGGTTTATGAAAGAAATTACTTCTATACTATTTTTGGTTCGAAAATAAAAATCCCTAACACCTTCTCTTGGTGTTATAGCGGTTCCTTCAAAAATAACCAATAGAAGTAATTGTTCTCTTGGGGAGCAACTTTTCTATAGGTACAGTGAGAGAACGAATTTCAGGAATACGGTTTTGGCATTTTCAATAGAACCACGCCCACTTGCTATTGGCTGTTCTATTCTATCACCGTCAAGAATAGGGGTCTTGTTTGTTTATTACAGATAAACACGATTTTCTCTCCTGTCATATATCTTGTCAACTGGTACAATCAGTTAGTCACAGAACACAGTGTTTTGTGCCGCCAGTTCTTTGAGAATACTTGAAATGAACGTAGCTAAGCTGTGACAACGTTGACTTTCAAACACACTTCATTATTGCTTATTAGTTGGCGCTACGTTTAAAACTTACTAATTATTTATTGCTTAATTTTACAAAATGAGAAAAATTACTTGCAAAATGAATACCAATATAAGTAAGTAGGTATCTTATCCTAAATATATATTGCTATCATTTTGATTAATATGATCCTACTAAACTAGTCCGTTATGAAAAGTTTTATTTTAAAAAGTATGTCGGTAGCACTGTGTAATTTATAACATTTGACAGTTTTGACATTTAAATTATGAAATGTTAATGTTTTCAATATTTTAAAATGACTAATACACCAATAATAATATATTATATAAGTAAAAGATGATGTTGGTATTCACAAATACTTTTTTAAAGAACAATATAAAATTAATAAATTGCTATTAACCCACAAATCTCATTGTCAATAGTCTTGTCATTAGATACTTCAATCATGTCGCCAACCATTTAAAACAAAAATTTGCGTGCGTAAAAGTTACATTACGATACGCAAATGCGTTTTATAATGAAGATTTTTATAAGTGCAAAATATAAAAAAGAAATTTTTTCACTTTTCGGAATACCATCTGTTATGATATCTGACAATATGCCATTTAGTAGTTGTAGGCTTAAGGTATTCGCTAGAGATAGGGGGATAAATATAATAACATCAAGTCCAATGTATCCTAAATACAATGGGTTAGCGGAAAAGGGAGTGGGTATAGCCAAGAGACTGATGAAGGAATGCGCTGAAAATAATGAAGATGTAAACTTGGCTTTACTCGCTTATCGTAACACACCTATCACGGGTATGAATTATTCACCTTCCCAAATGCTAATGTCACGTGTGTTGCTCGATAAATTATCATGTAACAGAAAGTTTCTAAAGCCTAAACTTTGTACAAATGTCAGTAAGCAAATACTAGCGTCTAAAGCTAATTCTAAACTAAGTTATAATCAGACTAGAAAAACATTTGAAACAGGCAACAATGTCTTAGTTCAAGACGGTAGATCTAAGTTATGGTCGCCTGCCAAAATTGTTCAACCCTGTCACGTTCCTATTATGTAATACAAAATTCTGATGGTCGGTTTTTGAAAAGAAACACTTTTCAGTTAAGAAAATCGCACAATGATGTTGTAGTTAATCCTTAGCGTGATGTTCCTCCTTTGCTCCTTTACAAGGTATACCCAGGCCAAGTTTGCCTATTAGTAACATTCACAATAATATTACTAAGACTGTTCAACCTAGCAATAATGAAACAGGATCTCCTCCTACAAATAGGTTTGGACAAACTATTAGAAAACCTGCCTATCTGAAGGACTATTGCACTTAAATTAAGTATTATATTTTTAGTTTTATATGTTTCTATATTGTTGGAAAAAGGGAAATGTGGTAATGTTAAGATGCCATCTGGCAACAGTGTCTATGGATGGTTGTCAGCGGTCAGCGGCATGACATGGCCCTTGTCACTTACTAGTGTTCTATGGGTGTGTTCGGGGAGCACGCTTTCGAGCTATGTAGCGCCAAGAGCCATATAACGCAAACGAGGAATAGTACTAGATAGCGCAAATAGCGTGCTCCCCGAACACAGCCTATGTATAACAATGTTTATAACAATGCTTATTTAATAAAGTTCTTTATTAACAATCTGGTAATCTCTAATAAACTACAAAGGTAATCCTTATTTCGTTATTATTCTCGACTGTGCAAAATAAGTCTTGAAACTTATTTCAAATACCCTCGTATTTATTATATTTAAAGATAGGGAGATTATTTTATTGTAGATATCTGTTATGAAACGTAATTTATAGTATTTACGCTCCGCCCATCAGTAGCAAAATATCTACCTCGGCCTTTACCGAATCCCCGCAGGTCTTGCTCTTGATAAGGTACATCCCCCACTTAAGGCTGACGATACGTTTGAGCTTTTATTTCCTACAAACCTTTCATCATCTTGATAAACAGCCTGGTACCTACTGTAATTTTTACTTTAAGTATATCTTACGAATATTCGTCACATAAAACTATTTCAACAGTCCATTGTTTCTATGTAGCACCAATTTCCATCAAATCAACAGATATTTCTTCATCTACCGTCTCCAATTCTTTTTATATTTTTGATGAACAATTTTTCCAACTTAGTGTTCGGAAACAGTTGACAGCGAAGTTGTAGTGAAATTCACTCTGTATTATAATCACATCCTTTATACAGTATGATGCAAATATATGGAATAAATTCATAATTTCAGAAACAGACGACTTTTAAAAAAATCTTAAAACACCTCATTTTAATTTTTGAATGGCCATCAACTGCTATAGATGTGTTGGACATTACGTCATTAGTGATGGCGTAATGACGTCATCGACGACTTTTTAAATACAAACCGAGGCTCATTTGAAAAGTCTCCTTATTGCATTTGCACTAATGTAATCATTTGAATATTTATTTCTACAGGGTTAACCAAAACTGTTAGTTTATTAATACAATTAACTTAGAATAAATGTTTATTTAAATACAATTTAATTACAACAAATGTTCAAATTGTCGACATTCAGCAATGATACAATGAGAAAGGCGAGCAGTAAATTCTTTCCTAACGTTTTCTAGGACTTCAGGTGTTATTTGTGCAATTTCCGTTCGGATTCGCTCCTTCAACTCTTCTACATTATTAGGTCGATTTTGATCTACTCTGCTCTTTAAATATCCCTACAAAAAAGTCTAACGGAATCAAATCTGGAGACCTTGGTGGCCATTCGATAGGCCCCCTTCTACCTATCCACCTTTCTGGGAAAACGTTAAGGTAATTTCGTACCTCAACGCCATAGTGTGAGGAAGCCCCATCCTGTTGGTACCATAAATCATTTCTATTTGGAAATAGCTGATTCAGCTGTGGCAACAAATAGTTTTGAAGAAATTCCAGATAACTAGCAGCAGTTAGGTTTTCCTCAAAAAACTATGGCCCTACAATTTGATTGTTTATAATACCGGCCCAAATATTTACCTTCTCGGGATATTGTGTCCTATACTCTTCCACCTAATGTGGATTTTCACTTGTCCAATATCGACATGTCTGGCGATTTACGTGACCGTTCAGCATAAATTAGCTTCGTTTGAAAAAAGTAGGTACCTTTTGTACATTGTCCCATAACGATTTCGCAGATTTCGATTCTTCTATCAAAGTCATCTTCTAATAGCTCCTGGACCAGATATACTTTATATGGATGCCACTTCTCCTTTTTTAGCACTCTTACAACAGTTGATTGGTGGACATTATCTAATGTGACCTGCCTAGAACTAATGACGTAATGTCCAACACATCTATAGCAGTTGATGGCCATTCAAAAATTAAAATTGACGTGTTTTAAGATTTTTTTTAAAGTCGTCTGTTTCTGAAATAATGAATTTATTCCAAACATTTGCATCATACTATAAACTTTTTTTTTATTGTGTTGTCATAGTTATATTCCAAAATTATTAGTTTAAAATTGTCAGAATTTATTCCATACATATGCCAAGTTCTTGAGCCTAACCTAACCTAATTTTGGTAGTTTTTTTTTATTACAGAAGTCGTATCATCTTATACTCTTTTCTTAAAGATTTTTTAAAGTATTTGTAGTAAAATCTTCCTTTGTTCCATGTTATACAAACCTGGCCAAACCTCACATTATTTTGAATACAATTTCAAACAGTTTGTCACAGGAAAAGAATAGCAGAACTATAATAGCCAAGTTAACAAAATCAAAATTCTTGTTTTCTAGAATCTCGACGGGGCCCCCACAAATGTTGTGACCAGAGTAAATAAAATGACTTTCTAGAAAACACTTCAAAATTTAACTTAGACTCTTTCGAAAATATGTTTTATTTATATCAACTTGACAGTACAATCAATATTGTAACTAACATTGATTTTTAAAGCAAAAAAAACAAAAAAAATTAAAATACTCCAGTAGAGGGTGTTCTTTTCCCGACGCCAACAACTCATCGACAAATCATGGCAAACAATTGATTATCTCTCTCTTAAAAGCGCAAACGAAATAAAGCGGGAATTACTCGCAATTTACCAGGCAGTAAAGTATTTCATACATTGGTTAGAAGGGAAACAATTTAATATTTATACTGATTGTAAGTTCATAACATTGCTTTCAAGCAAAAACTATCGAAAACGGCTTGTCAGTTTGTGTAACTAGACTATATTAGTCAATTTGCTGCTGGTATTTGTTATACTCTTGGAGAAATAACATCATAGCAGAAACATTTCAGAATCAAAGCTATAATGAAACACATCGTAATAACTATCCACCCCAATCGCCCATTATTAAGCAAGCCCTTTAAAAACGAGCCTTTAACTCACTCCATTTATTATCACATCTCGGCATCACAGCTACAATCAAACTTGTCTCACAGAAATTTGTATGGCATTTAAACAACTAGCATTTGAATAATTCTGTATGAGATATACAGGGTGTCCCGAAAAGAAAGGTCATAAATTATACCACAGATTCTGGGGTAAAAAAATATGTTAATTGAACCCCATTTACCTATATACAATAGTGCAGGGTGGTAAAGTTAAAAATTTAAATAATTTGTTTTAACATTACTCTAAAATGGTTTAACGTTAATGTATGAAAATTTATGGGAAATACTAGTAGAATACCCAATAAATTGGAAACAGTTGCATTCAATTATTTTGATTTATTATGGATTTTCAGGGGGGATCAACACCCCTTTAACCCCCCAACTTTTTTTAGGGCTATAATTTAACAAAATATGGACCGCCATTGGAATCAAACGTCTATTCTTAAACTTTTGTATCTCTCTGTATTTCATTGTAAATATTTTATTATGGAACATACAGCCACCCTTTAAAATGCCAATTTCAATATTGAATATTTGAACTACATTTTAAAAAATATTAAAAACATCTTTATTATTAAATTACACTTTATAAACAAACAAGGTACCTATTTGTCTTAACTCAACAAGTGTTCAATATGGCCTGCTCCTTCCTATACAAGTTCTACATCGTTTCAACAAGGAATACTGAATATTTTGAAAAATTAAATGTTTTTGTCGAAACTCGTTAGCAATTTGTAAAATTCGGTACCTCAGTTGATCCTCACTGGTTATTTCAACAGAATAAAAATTTTCTTTCATATATCCCCAGAAACAAAAATCTAATGGATTCAAACATGGACCGCCCGGTGGCCATTCAATTGGTGCATCTAGCCCCCTTCCAATCCAACGTCCTGGATATTCTCGAAATAAAAAAACTCTAACGGCGTTAATAAAATATGGTGGCGCACCATCTTGCATTAAATACATTTTTCGTCTAATTGCTAATGGGACATTTTCTAAGCAAATGGGTAGGATCATTTTGTAAAAATGATAAATAATGTTCGCCGTTTATGTTAATTTATTTGGAAGAAAAACTGGCCCTATCAAATAGTTATCGATTATTCCAGCCCAAACGTTTACTCTAAAATTACCCTGATGATGACGCACTTTTTTAACTTTGGGATTTACATCAGCCCAGATATGAGTGCTATGGTGATTAGTAACTCCATTTCTTGTGAAAGTAGATTCGTCAGTGAATAAAATATTATTTATAAAATTTATGTTGCGTCTATTTTCTTCTAAATGCCAATCACAAAATCTCTTAAATTTCGGTCAATAGTCAGGAAAATTCGCCTATCTGGTACATTTCTATTAGGGAACTTATCAGCATAGCGCTTTGCAGTCGCCGCACCATTTCCTTCACATTCACCTAATTAGAAAATGAAAGTAATACATACCTTTACCTAATACTAAGTGCATATCAGCCATTTCTGAGAAACTGTAATTGTTCATTTTGAGTTATTAACTAGAAAAACTTTTCTATTTATGTCAAAAAACAAAAGCAAATACCCTGACAGTAATCAATCAGAGACTACTCAATTATTACATGTAATAATTAATAGGTAGTGTATTCTACATATGTTGCAGATTTGAAATAACTTGTAAATAACATTAATTAAAATTATGTATTTCAGTAGATTTTTATTATTTTACTACTATTTTATAAAAGAAGTAAATCATCCATAGCACAAATGTGACTGATTGTTAATGAAGAAAAAACCGAAAATCAATGTCACAAAATAAAAAAAAAATAATTTTGTGACATTGATTTTGGTTTTTTTCTTCATTACTATTTTATAAATTGTAATTTAATAATAAAGATGTTTTTAATATTTGTGAAAATGTAGTTTAAATATTCAATATTGAAATTGGCATTTTAAAGGGTGGCTGTATCTTCCATAATAAAATATTTACAAATAAATTTGAAGATTGATTCCAGTGGCGGTCCATATTTTGTTAAATTGTAGCCCCAAAAAAAGTTGGGGGGTGAAAAGTGTTGATTCCCTCTAAAAATCCAGAATAAATCAAAATAATTGAATGCAACTATTTTCAATTTATTGGGTATTCTCTACTAGTATTTCCTATAAACTTTAAATTTTTAACTTTAGCACCCTGTAACTTTTTTTGTGTGCACTTTTGTATACAGGGTGTTTCATTAAGAATTATCCATATACTAACTGGAGAAACCTTAGCACTAAATATGAAGATTTAAGCCAAAACACTTAAATAAAATATTCCTCCTAACCGAGATATAGGATGTTTTATTTTAACTATTCTAAATGATTGTATCCCATATTTTTGACACCTTCTAATATTTTTTGTTCATACTTGGCAAAGAGTTTATACATATTAGGTTACTTTAAACAGTGGCAAAAGATAGTTTTTCTCGATTACCAGAGGCGTGCGGTAGGGATGGATACTTTCTTTTATCCCCCTAAAATTTACGCCACTGTCGTAATAATTGTTTCTGCATGTTTTTTTGATTCTCCGTCACTTTCTACGTAAATATCATCCTCTTGTCTCAATAAGATAGAGTGAGTAGTTTTCGAGTTATTTGCATTTAAAGGCAATGTTTAAAATATCCATTTAATAATTTAACCACCTTGATAACAAAATTTGTTAATTCTAATCGTAAATTCAGTCAATAACTATTTCACTAAATAAATAAAGTTTATTAGTTTCAGTAAATTTCATTTAAAAAGATTTTTTCGTATTAATGTTTTTCAATTTTAAATTTATGAAAATTCAAAAATATGATTATTATCAGATACTAATAAATAAGATAAAATTCGCAGCATTTTGTTTGGCGCGGAATTTTATCCAAAAATGGATATTTTAAACAGTACCTTTAAATTTAAATGCAAATAACTCGAAAACTACTCACTCTATCGTATTGAGACAAGAGGATGATATTTACGTAGAAAGTGACGGAGAATCAAAAAAACATGCAGAAACAATTATTACGACAGTGGCGTAAATTGTAGGGGGATAAATGAAAGTATCCATCCCTACCGCACGCCTCTGGTAATCGAGAAAAAATATCTTTTGCCACTGTTTAAAGTAACCTAATATGTATAAACTCTTTGTCAAGTATGAACAGAAAATATTTGAAGGTGTCAAAAATATGGGATACAATCATTTAGAATAGTTAAAATAAAACACCCTATATCTCGGTTAGGAAAAATATTTTTTATATTTTGCACTTATAAAAATCTTCATTATAAAACGCATTTGCGTATCGTAATGTAACTTTTACGCACGCAAATTTTTGTTTTAAATGGTTGGCGACATGAGTGAAGTTTCTAAAGGCAAGACTATTGACAATGACATTTGTGGCTAATAGCAATTTATTAATTTTATATTGTTCTTTAAGAAAGTATCTGTGAATATGAATATAATATTTTACTTATATAATATATTTTTATTGGTATATTATTCATTTTAAAATATTTTAAAACATTAACATTTGATAATCTAAATGTCACAACTGTCAAATTTTATAAATTACACAGTGCTGCCGACATACTTTTTAAAATAAAAATTTTCGTAATTACATAAAAATAAAAAATTAATTTAAAAAATGGTAAAAAGGGCAAAATGTAAAAAATATTATAAACAACTTATTTCATATGGCTGTTGTGACACTCGTTCTTTGAAAAACTCATCGCTTCGCGATTCGTTTTTTAAACTTGAACTCGTGTCATAACAGAATTCCATATGAAATGCGTTGTTTAATATACTATTACTTAAGTGTTTTGGCTTAAATCTTCATATTTAGTGCTAAGGTTTCTCCAGTTACTATATGGATAATTCTTAATGAAACACCCTGTATAGGTAAGTGGGGTTCAATCAATATATTTATGACCCCAGAATCTGAAGAGTATAATTTATGACCATTCTTTTCGGGACACCCTGTATAACAAGATACGCGGATCCTATGCTTTAAAATGTTTATGATCCCCACTATTTTTGTAAAAATGAGTTCCCATTATCAGAGGCAATTTTTGCTACAAATAGTTTCATAAGGCCGCGCTTCTTTCTATTTATTCATTCAACGATAAGAGCCAATGAAATTTCTATTCAGACATAGAGAAGATTATATCACAAACATTTTAATATAATTCCGTTAATAGATATAACCATATTTTTAAATTTCTAAAACTTTTAACAAGCTAACCCCTAAAATACTGATTTTTTTGTACTACACACTAATTTTAAATTCATTTAAATTTACATGGAGTAAATTATGATTAGAGCTAGAAAACCAGAAAAGATTAATTTACTCTTTATCACAAGTCAAATTAGATACATAAAATCACTTGATTTTCTGTTTCTACAATAAATAGATTAGAAAATGAGATGCAACCAGATTTCTTCCCTAACCACATAAGTCTTCATCTCTTTAGATCCCTACGAGACAAACTTTCTTTCCAACTCATCTAAATTACTTTGATAAACCACTTACTACATATTGCATTGCACCTTTGTGTGGCATGTGCCACAAAAAAGAGTTAACTCTATTACAATTTACAAATAAAGATCTTTATAAATAAACAAATTGTGCATAAATAAAAGTTAATGTATTTTAAAAATATAACTTACCAGGAGGAGTTATTATATAAGGAGTTGGTGGACCTTCAGTGTATCTGGCTTGTCTATCATAACCAATCATGTCAAAGGGTGATCGCATAAAATTATAAAATTCATGTATAAAATGATCAGTTTTGTTATCCAAATATTCAAAGAGTAAATTACGGAATGTTCTGCTGCAAATATGATATCGAAGCAAATGGTCCAATATAATATCAACAAGTCTCATAACTAATTGAGTGTTCTCATAAAGCAAAGCATTTAATTCCCTATTTAGCCAGGGAACAAGTCTAGTACGAGCACCAGGACAATTACTAAAAATAAGTAAAATATAAGATAACATAACCATTTTATAAATTATATATTTTACTATGGACTGATTTTGTACATTGATAAATTTTTTCTACAGTAAGTAAAATTGAGTAATAAACATACTACTTACCTATAGAATGATGGTGATACATCTCTGAAACGACCAGTAACATCAGGAGATGCTATAACCCAAAAATTATGTATGTAAATAGACCGACGAGAAAGAGTTGTGGTTGCAGGCTCACGAGGTCTTCGTATTAAATTTCTGGAAAGTGCAGTAGAGTAGTTAAAACATACATGAGATTTAAAAACATTGTATGCTAATACCTTGAAGTAGGGTATCCACCAGTAGTAACAGAAATTTGGGGATGTGTTGATAACATTCTTTGGATAGCATGTTCTCCATTTGTATCAACAGTAAAAGTTGTGCTAGAAATAACATATCTTTAGTACACTTGGTCAACCCTGGTAAATTAATGGTAATTACTTTCACCAGTTAGTTTAAGGAAGTCAAATATTTAGGATTTACTGTAGATAGAACACACATTTGGAGAACATTTTCAAAAAAGCAAATCTTTCTCTTTGGACATGTCATAAGATAAGCAGGAAGTCATAGGGTATAAAACAATTATATTGGCAATGTTTGACCTAATATAATAATTGTCTAATATATATTTCCCTCCACTTTACATATGGTATGGCTTCCTCAAATCAGAGGATACAGTGGGACCAGTAACATACAAAATCATCCATTATTGGAAAAGGTACCCATTTTTAGGAACTGGGAGATGCATCTCATAATGACAGACACAGATGGCTCTAGGACTAAGACCAGCATTGAAACTAGGGTAATGGAAAGAAAATAAGGGTGATTTTAAGAGAAAACTTATGTAATCTATCCACAATTTTCTAACCAGAAGTATGTGTCACAGAGATATACCTTCAAGAGGTGCTAATACAAAACTATAGGAGTGATACAGATTCTTGAGTAAATTCAGATTGAATCAAGTTAGTGTGGAAATACTTTAATGAACTAATGTTGTTGTTTAAAATGAATATAATATATACCTGAAGAAAAAATGTCTTCCTGGAGGGTGGGATGGTTGTACATTTGGGAGAAATAAATATTCTTCATTATCTACAATATGAATCTCCTCTGGTGGTCTTATCTCAACCACATGTTCATCATATTCGTCATTGCTTTTAAAATTGTGTATTATTCTTGTGAATGGTTGTTTACAAAGTGGACATACAGGTTTAACCTAAAATAAAAATTGTAGTAGTTATACTTTTACATTTTTAAAAGCTTATTTATACTCTCTATCCAATTGTTTTTGAAAATTCACAAAATATATTACTTACTCACAATATACTTTAACATCAAAACTTGTATAGAATATTAATAAAAATTATTTACCAAACCCTACAGTGAAATTAAGTTGCATCCCAGTAATAAAACAATATACAAAAGATTATTCAGTTGTTTTTAAAGTTAATTTCATATTATTTCATAAGGTATTTATTTAACAAACTCTGCATATTGTATTTACTGCACTGCAAATTAATTGTATTCAGAAATGTGTTATAAACTTTAAGACTTACTTTTGACCATTTCAAAAGACATTTGAAGCAAAACTGGTGCATACATGAATCTGAAAAGCACTTATTTGAAAATGCTCCTAAACAAATTGCACATTCTGGAGGTGGGCTTGAGGAACTGTAATACTTTACAGTTATTTTGCTCTCTGCCATTATTTTTTTATTTAATCAGTTTATTCTAAAAAATATTGATTCCTAAACGCGATATCTCTACACGATATATATTACATTTGTCATAACCGTATGACCTTGTTAAAACTCGCCGATTAAATCAAAGGTTAAGAGTAAAAATCAAAATTACAAACAACAAAATTTACAAATATTGACAATATAAAAATATAAACTAAATTTTTCTATATTAAATCAAAGTAATTGTGAAGAAAAACTAATTTCGAAAATGTATCCGCCATGACACACTCAACTAAAAACAGAACAGTAAGGCAAGGCAAACGCGCAAAACAATGACAAAAAGGAATAGCTATCTCAATGTTGCCATATTGTTAGTTCATTAGGTAATATTTTAAACGTCATTTATGATTTCAATGAAGGGCCCAAAATAAATACATTCATTGGTAAGAGTAAAAAATGCGTTTAACTGGCGAAAAACATTGGTAAGTGTAGTAAAAAATATAAAAATATACAGGATTTATTCTAGGGATGTCCGATTCGATATACATCGATGCATCGAAAACATCGATATTTCCGATTCGATGCGATGTATCGAATGTTTAAAAATATATTCGATACATTGGTGCATTTTTCTCGATACATCTAATCTAATAATAACATACCAAGTTTTTAGTCAAAATGAAAACATCTTGAAATATGGATGTGAAAACATAAAGTAATGGGCATATAATAAATCTATTAATATTTACAAATCAAATTTAAAACTGAAACAAGTGACAACACTGTAAAAATATGCAATGTGCTTTTCGCTTGTATGGATGAGAATAAGGGCCCCGGTGGATATGAATACTCCTATAGGAAAGTCCGATAGGAAGATGGTGGATCTTCCTATAGGAGTATTCATATCCACTGAATGAGAATAAGGGCCATGGTAGAGCACATCATTTGGTCCTTGTTTTGGTTTCTTCTCTTCCCTAACCATCCTTGTTTTGTTTCAATTTTCACATAATAAATCAGACGACAACTTTTCAGATGAAATTTCAGTTTATTTAAAAAGTCCAGTTGGTAGATTAGGCGAAAATCCATTAAAAATATGGAATTAATTAAAAATACAATTTCCAAAATTATATATTGTTGCATACAAATATTTGACAATGGTTGCCACTTTGGTACCATCTGAACCTATCTGAACGATTGTTTTCTAAAGCTTCACAAACTCTAAATCAGCAAAGAAATAGACTTACCCGATTAAGTAAAATCCTGTTTTTACAGAGTTTAGAAAAAAATATTGGGATATATAAAATAATCTTTATCTTGTTTTGTTTTAACTTTTTTGTAGACATTTAACAAAATATTTCAAATTCGATGCATCGCAAACATCGATGTTTTCTCGATGCATTACATCGGAAAAAACATCGATGTATTTTTTCAGTGGACATCCCTAGTTTATTCTTTTCACTTCTAGAATTTTTGGTTCAGAGATGCATTATGAGAGAGTTGTCAGATGTCATCAATATAAATGACAGTTATTGTTCTGTGTGTAGGTAGCTGTGATAAAAAGGAAAAGAAATGTTACAGTCAAAACAAAAATGCTAAAATTTTCAAATACCTTATTGGTTTGCAAAACAAATACCAGTAAAATTAATAGAAAATTATTGTCGAAAATCCAGGCAAAAACTAATGATATTGTGGTACTCAATCAAAAATATTTAAAAGATGAATATACTAACATAACAGAAAAAATATGTGGATATTTAGGCAAAAATGTGTACTTACAAGATTTTCACCCCTTAAGTTTAGTGAGGCAGCGAATAATAAATTATTTTTATAATAACTATGTTAACAGAAGAGGAAATCCCATGTTTTCCATTCATGATAATTTATCACCTGTGGTAAATGTTAGCCAAAATTTTGATAGTTTGTTAATTCCCATAAATCACCCTTCTAGAAGCAAAAGTGATTGTTATTACATAAATAAAACACATATGCTAAGGGCACATATGACAGCTCACCAAAGTGAATTAATCCAGTCTGGTTTAAACAATTTTTTAATTATAGGTGATGTTTATAGAAGAGATGAAATTGACAGAACTCATTATCCTGTATTTCATCAAGTTGATGCTGTTGGATTGAGATGTAGGAAAGAAGTTTTCTTTAAAGATGATAATTTAAATATTTTTGAAGAAGGAAATAATACATCTTTTACAGGCAAGAGCATTACTTTTTCATATAAAAAAAAATAATTAATATAATAAAGTTAAGTAATCTACTATTAACCATCCACCATGGCGCCTGAGCGACAATTTCAAATTTAGGTGAAGTTGGGCATTGTAGCAGCCGCACAGTATTGTCGGCTCAAATATTTTTTCCTGAAACGGAATAGTTTAGTTCTGATTTAGTAAATTTAATTATAAAAAAGACGCACGTTAATATTTTATAAATTAAAGTTGTTCTTCTAAAATTCGTAAATAACAAATTTGATGCCAAAAACAGCAATTAAAAATATAAATAATTTAGATAAAACTTACTTTCCTTTCAGAATATAAAAATCTCATGTTTTCATGGTATTCTGTGGTTTTAACTTATTATCATTTAAAGTTAATCAATAATATGAATTACTACAATCAATGTCAGAGAAATTATAGGTTTATTCTTTATGACTGATCTTTTGCAGTAGGTAGTTCATGAAATATTTTATAAGTGCAAAATATAAAAAAGTGGCTTAAAATTGAGGACAAAGAGTTAATTCAAATAAAATCTCTTGTTATCATGTTTTAAACATTGCGGTTATAATAAAGTTTCAATTGTACAGGTCAACATAAATGTTTTCTGATATATTTTGGGATTCATTACTATTAGCAAAGAACTTGTATGTTATGATAAACATAATTAAAAAGATCTGTTAAATAATGTCTATGTTTTTCGTCTTTCCAATGTCTATTCACTCAGGTTATTTTATCACAGAAATGTGGCAACATAACTTGAGATTTAAAGTTTGCTGCTCTTATGGACCAATAAGATTATTCTTGAAAATTCAAATTTCGTACATGCGCGCAGGCGGATGGTTAAAATAAATAATAGATTATAATAATTTTATTATATACAATTTAAGATCCTATTTTTAAATAAATGTCCAGGAAGAAATATTGGTGTGTTAAATGCCTGTCCTCTATTACTACTGTTGGATTGTAAATATTAATATTAAAGCAAAAGGTTTTTTGAAAAAGTTCTAAAATATTAAATCTATATAAAGGATGAAATTGAAATTAGTTATAAGTAACGTTAATGTAGTATGTAATTAGTTACAACTTTAAAAATCTCTGATTTTGGTAAATACTAGATCCAACAAAACATGAATTTTTCCAGACCACTGTAGTAGTTTCTATAAACTGAAATATGCTTCATAGTATTATTAGTTATAATATTCTTCTGGCTTACTCCTAGAACAAAACATTTTTTCATCACCAAATTGTTGTATTATCAAATTTTAAAATGTTTTAGGACAGCAAGAAAAACAAGCTTGTCATACCTTGGAGGCAGTCAAATTAGTAGAATTTGAATTAAAAGAGACATTATCTGTACTTGCAAAACACTTGTTTGGTGAAAATGTAAAATATCGTTGGATAGATACTGTATTTCCTTTCACTCAACCTTCTTGGGAATTGGAAGTTTTTTATAATAATCAGTGGATAGAGGTAAGCTTTAAGTTGTTTTTTTACTTTAAAAATTGTAAACAATACTATTTACAGTTCATAGTTAATTAAATATAAATGTTTATGTAATAATATTATCCATTGCCACTTTAATAGCTAAAACTTCACATAATAATTATTTCAGGTGCTAGGTTGTGGTATTATGCAACAAGCAATATTAAATAATGCTGGTGTCAATGATAAAATTGGTTGGGCATTCGGTTTGGGCTTGGAAAGGATAGCAATGTGTCTTTACCAAATTCCAGACATTCGTCTCTTTTGGTCAACTGATACAGGTTTTCTAAATCAATTTAAAAATAAAAATGTGAATGATACCATTATTTATACTCCAATAAGCCAGTATCCACAATGTAAAAATGATTTAAGTTTTTGGATACCACCAGGAGAGTTTTCCAGCAATGACTTCTATGATTTGGCGAGAAATATTGGAGGTGATTTGATAGAACAAATAGAATTAATTGATGAATTTAAACATCCAAAAACTGGAAAAATTAGCCATTGTTATAGAATAACCTACAGACACATGGAAAAAACTCTTACTCAAGAGGAAGTTAATAAAATTCATAAAAATATTTCTAATGCAGTTAAAGCAATTGGAGCAACTGTGAGATGAACAATTTGTAAATAAAGTTTGCTACCTTTTTACACTTATATATACTTATTTCTATTATAATTCCATTTAATAACAACCTTAACTTTCTCGCAAATATTTTTTGATTTGTAAAATGGTAGATATTGTTATATGTGGCTTTGTGTATGAAGAATTTTTAAGAATTGAAGTTATAAAATCATACATTGTTTGTCTTAGGGCCGTTTGCACCTACTTTTTTTTAAGGGACATTTAACTAATTGACCTTTAATTTTAATGGTTACTTAAGTTCCAAATGCTTTAATCGATGTTTAAGGGTCCCTTAAAGTTGGTGCAATGAACAAAAACCGTTAAGAGTACTTTAAAGGACCGTTAGTTTAATTGTCCCTTAAAAAAAAGTAGGTGCAAACGGCCGTTAATATCCCCAAATCTTTTGATAGCCTGACATGCTGTATTGTTAGTGAACTGCCATTTTATGATAGTCCATTTATTGTTTATGACTTTTTTACTATTTTCCCTCCATGTCTCAATTACTTTGTGCCAAACAGTCATAACAGTTAGAAATTGGCTTCCAGATTAATAGGGTTATTTTGTAAATTTAACATCGATGTTATTAAAATCGCGATGTTAAATCAAATTTAACAGCTCGGTTAAAAAATCATTCTTATTTTAAATATTAAAAGCACAAATTATAGATAAACCTTATCTTATTGTTAATTAATATAGATACCTATTCTATATAATACAAATACCTTCAATACAAATGGTAAGGCTTTTGCAATTTCTGGATTTTTTGCATGTGGTTCCGGTCCAGTTTAGAATAGGGAGACACGAATTTCGCAAAAAAAATATTAACACTAAAAAGGAACTGGTTTCTATAGTAAATTTAAAATAGTATATTAAACAACGCATTTCATATGGAATTCTGTTATGACACGAGTTCAAGTTTAAAAAACGAATCGCGAAGCGATGAGTTTTTTAAAGAACGAGTGTCACAACAGCCATATGAAATAAGTTGTTTATAATATTTTTTATATTTTGCCCTTTTTACCATTTTTTAAATTAATTTTTTATTTTTATGTAATTACGAAAATTTTTATTTTAAAAAGTATGTCGGCAGCACTGTGTAATTTATAAAATTTGACAGTTATGACATTTAAATTATCAAATGTTAATGTTTTAAAATATTTTAAAATGAATAATATACCAATAATAATATATTATATAAGTAAAATATTATATTTATATTCACAGATACTTTCTTAAAGAACAATATAAAATCAATAAATTGCTATTAGCCACAAATGTCATTGTCAATATTCTTGCCTTTAGATACTTCACTCATGTCGCCAACCATTTAAAACAAAAATTTGCGTGCGTAAAAGTTACATTACGATACGCAAATGGGTTTTATAATGAAGATTTTTATAAGTGCAATATATAAAAAAAAAATTGTGGGTTATCCATTATTTTTCGAGAAAAATGGAATGAAATACTCAAATTTTGTAGGTTAAATACACAAAACATTCACTGTTCAAGGTGCGTTATGTCATGTAGATAAATATATATAAAAAATATTTAAAATAAAATGTGAAATGCAGAGAGAATATTACTAACCAAATCTAATTGGTCTTTTTGCATATTATAAAAGATAAAACAAAGGTAAACAAACACGCAAAATTCAGTGACGGGTAGCGATGCTACCCTAATCCAACCTAACCTAACCCGAAGAGATACTGTCATCGAAATGAAACCGGTCAGTGTCAATCAAAAACAGAACCTGATTATGCTAATTTTTAACGAAACAGCTGTCATTGCATTTAAAAACGTATTTTGCGAATAAATAGTGGAAGTATAGTTCAACCGTTTAGTTGTTTACTGTTCTTAGTAAGATGTACTTCCACAAAGTAAAGGTTACGTTGTATCCTTTAATCAAGTCACCATTCCGTCATCATTTTTGTTATGTATATTCACTACATCTAAAATGTTCTTAATTTCCATTTTAAATTTAAAAATAAATAAAAACCGGTAGTTAATATTCTAACCAACAATTGTGATAAAAATATGGCAATGTTGGAATGTTAATGTTAGACAACTTATATTAAATGTCAACGTCGAAACAGTTTGTTGTCATAAAAATCGTGGTAAATTTTTATTTTCATGGGAAGAAATAATTCTAAAAGTGAGGTTAATCAATGGTTTATTTAATGCAATACAAATTAAATTAGCATATAAAACTCAATTTTCCGCATATAATTTGAGTTAAAATATTATAAAAAGTTAGTTACTTTAATTTTCAAGTTATTAAATTTCGAAATTCGTGTGTACTTATTGTTCACCGGAACCTGTGGGGGTAATTAATTCCCCAATAATTTCTGTATTTAGCCTGTAATAGTCCATGAACAGGTCTTCCAGTATATCAAACGAATTTTGTGAATCACGTAATATTAGAGGTGGAGAACTATCGATAGTTAAGGCCGGTTCATGCAACTAATATTATAATTACATTAACATTACATCCTAATTGGGTAAATTCTAGATTATTTCCCCTTAACGGATTTCGATTATTTTTTGGACAGCGTATGTATGGGTGGGGAAATGATGGAAAACCCGCTAATTTTTCCGCGGAAACGTTTTTCACTACATAATTTTTCTTTTTAAATAATTATTTTTAGTATATGACATCCATGTTCACTACTATTTCTGCGCATGCACGAACTGATTGCTCTTGTTTAAAACGAAGAGTGTTTATTAATCTTACTCAAACAGATTGTTAATTCTTAGGTTAGGTTAGGTCAGATCGGGTCAGGTCAGGTTAGGTTAGGTCAGATCGGGTCAGGTCAGGTTAGGTTAGGTTAGGTGCCATCGTATGGCTTGGTCTAGCCCAGCTATGCTCTGCTTTGGCACCGTTTGACCCGGTCTGGCCACGCTATAACCTATCGAATATCGCACATAATCTCCAAATTTTTAATTTTTTTAATTTTTCCGCAAAAATCGGCCTTTCCGCGCGGAAATTTTGATGTCATTCCGTTAAAAATACCTCAAAAAGGCCCTATGCAAAAAATTGTCGAAATTCATTAAGGGGTAATATTCTAGAATTTTGCTACCTATGGACACTTGACAGTTATGTTATGTTCTATGCATCTGCTACAATATTCAATAATATAATATTGATAATATATTCTAATATTTTTTATTGCTCGTAAAACCGGCCTCCGATATCAACATTATATCCTAAACATAGGAATTTTTGCATAAATAAGAATTCACATTTCCATGCTATCGTACTGCGCATGCGCTTTTACTGTTTCCACTGAGAATATAATGTAATGTAAATGAAAAGTTGAAAGTTCCCAACTTCCTAGTGGGCTTAATGTAATTGTAATGCCTTAATGTGTTGCATGAACGCCTCCACTATAAAATGCGTGCTCAACTTTTCTTAATGATAATGTAATTATAATGAACGTTGCATGAACCGGCCTTTACCGATAGCACAGAGTATATAATACAAACCAGAGTATCGACTCTATATGGAGGGGGTAAGCATCCATTTGCAGGTATCGCCATGACACTTTGGGAGTATCCATGGCCGTCGCAATTAGTTTTGGTTAAGATAGGCAGTTGGTTGTATGTGAATAAATCAGTGGTAGCGTTTGTATTGTGTGGAATAGTAAATTAAACTATTTAATTCAAGTACAAAAAACTGCGAAGGAGATGCGGAATAAATGTTACTTACATTAAATGACATTAAAATAAATACTACTTCTCAGTGTTCTGTAAGTGGATATTTAATAAAAAAATGTTTACAACAACATAAAATGTGAGCATTATTTTAAATCCATTGAAAATTTAGATGGTAATAGTTTTGTTATATTTATTGCTAAACTAAATAACATTTTTGAAAAACTATATGAAGAATTAAAAATATAAAAGATCATGTTCTTCAAACTATATTAAATATTAGTAGTAATGAAACTTTTATACATCCTTGTACCAATTTTCCATTACGTAATGTAAAAAATTATATTTTAGGTTAAATCTATACACTACCATTAAATGTATCAACAGAAATTTTAAAAGTAATGAAAATAAAGATAAATTGTTAATTTGGAGAAATAAATAAGTGTTAAAGCTGTTGATGTGTTTTTTATATCCTTCCTTACTAACGAGGAAAATTGCATGTAAGACATACATATTCGGTCATTTATTTTGTGTAGAAATTCTATTTATATGTAATTATTTAACCTAAAAAACCAATTTTACTTTTTTTAAAAACAAATAAATCAACTTTTAGTTAATATTATTAATCTTGTTGAAAACAAATTCTATTTTTCTAAACTTTCTGAAAATAACAATTATCTCAACAATAAAGAAAAATTGTACGGGTCTTATTTATAATAACAATTTTTTTAGTACTACCCTGAGCTTATACCACAAAACAGACTAACCAATTTTCTGTTTTGTGGTTTATACTCCCAAAAAATGGCCGCTCTTGTCTTATAAACATCAAAGGTGCCGACAGCGAGTCGATACTCTGGTTTGTATTATATACTCTGTGCCGATAGTCTTTCAATTTTTATTTAGATTTTGGGATAAAGTCATACATTAACACTGAACATTTTTACAAAACTTCAAAATTAAATCAAAATATCTGGTAATATGGCGTGCCGTTTTGGTATTTAATAACAACATTTAAAAAGCAAGAATAAAAAATAATCTTTATTTTCAAAATTTTAATTTCGTATTTATTTTTTTACAAAATTAAAATTATGTATTTCATAATTTTAATACACGTATTTCCATTATGAAAAACATAATAGAAATTGCCGATTGCCACTATCTATAGTTCTCCACCTCTACTTAATATTTTTCTTTGCATTTAAAAAAAATGTTTCAAATTATAACCTCAAATTTAACACTTTTTTTGTTTCTATAATACACAAATTCACTTCGGTAATTTGCCTCATGTAAACCGTATGCCAAGAATGGTATGATATTCTTCATTTTGATTTATTTCTTGAACATTTACAATTCTAATATCACAAACACAGTTTCAATACTTACTCCTAACGTCGAATATTTGGTCGGCGTTATTTTAACAGCGAAAATGTTACAATACATCGATGTAAAATACAGTAACCCTAATATTTTTTGGTTCTGTTCTGTATTATTAACTATATATTTATCAAAATTAGTATCTTTGATACCTCCATAGATTAGAAAGAAGTTTATAGATAGCCGACTCTAACGGTTTTTTAAAAACGTGTTTACAGCGCCGCTCGTGACCTGAGCACTAACTATATAATTATATTTTTATTTTATTGGTTAATTTAAAATATTTTAAAAATATTCTGATAAATATAATAAATATATTTTTCAAAATATTTTTAAAGTATTTTAATATTGTTAACAATTTGGTATGACTTATATAGAAATAAAAATAAAATAAGTAATAATTCTTTATTTGTGCAAAATAATTTTATTACAATTAGAAGTCAAATTTATTTTTCTTGTTTCGCCAATTATTTTTAAAATGGATTCTGGTGTCCTGGGAGCAGCTTCTGTTGTTAGAGGATCATCAGAATAATGAGAGATGCTGGTTTCTGAAAAAAATAGTATATTAAACAACGCATTTCATATGGAATTCTGTTATGACACGAGTTCAAGTTTAAAAAACGAATCGCGAAGCGATGAGTTTTTTAAAGAACGAGTGTCACAACAGCCATATGAAATAAGTTGTTTATAATATTTTTTATATTTTGCTATTTTATCATTTTTTAAATTAATTTATTATTTTTATGTAATTACGAAAATTTTTATTTTAAAAAGTATGTCGGCAGCACTGTGTAATTTATAAAATTTGACAGTTGTGACATTTAAATTATCAAATGTTAATGTTTTAAAATATTTTAGAATGAATAATATACCAATAATAATACCTATATTATATAAGTAAAAGATGATATTCATATTCACAAATACTTTGTTAAAGAACAATATAAAATTAATAAATTGCTATTAACCCACAAATGTCATTGTCAATGGTCTTGTCATTAAATACTTCAATCATGTTGCCAACCATTTAAAACAAAAATTTGCGTGCGTAAAAGTTACATTACGATACGCAAATGCGTTTTATAATGAAGATTTTTATAAGTGCAAAATATAAAAAAATATATTATAAAACTGAGTTGTCAATATAAGACTCATAATTAGAAATTGAGAATAAAATTGTACACTAACCTATAATAGTAAGGTATTTCAATTTCCCTATTTGTAGGCTCATGTTATTTAAAAAAGTTTTTGCTTTAATTCACAATCAAAATTTTAAAATCATTCTCTTACAAGTTTTAGAGTAGGCACATCATCTAATTACAAATCGGTAACATTTCTATTCTGTTAGAAAAAACAGTCTTTTGTAAAGTGGTCAATGCAGATTTTAAATTTATAACGGTCATTTCCAGTTACATTAACCAAATCTGGTCTATTTAAAGCATCACACCATTTTCTTCGGATCTACAAATATAATGTAACATAGAAATAATATAATATGCATCATATACTAATAAATAGGTATACGCTGAAGCTTTAAAAAACTAAATTCTTACCTGTGGATCCTTTGGTAAACAATGCACTTTTTTATAGTTATTTTTATAAAGTCAATCCGTAACAGAACACATAAAAACCATATTTTAATAGATACAGTCGACAGAAGCAAACATGGTCCGCGGAAAATATGCCAACTAATTTCAAGATTATCACAATCAGCCAATCACGAGCCAATGTTAACGATAATATCAATTTTAGTGGCTGCATAAGTGAGATGAAAATACAACTACAGCGACAAGGACACGCCCACCCAGGGTTCATGTTTGCTTCTGTCAACTGTAACTGCAAAAACTCTAACTGGAAAATATAAATACTAACGAGAAAATATAACTATTAACCAGAAAATACAATAATTACTAAGAAAATACAATACTATTTATCACACAAGTACAAAAACTTTAGCTGGAAAATATATCTACTAACGAGAAAATACAATACTAACTGTCAAACAATATTGTTGACAACATTTAAATTCAGAATTGTTATGTCATTAACGGATTTCCTGTTGATTGTGATTTTATTTTCGATAGTGGCGACTTCCGTGACCTGAGCATTAACTACTAAACGTGGACCTGTCATTTTAGGAGAGTGCGCAGGGCATGGATACCTCTATGTTCACTTTTTTAATTAAACAAGTATTTACACATTTTTATATTTTGGTGAAAATTTGCAAAGGGAAATAAATAGAAAACATAATTAAATATAAAATCTGCTATAAGATTTTATTTCTTTTGAAATATACTTATACATAACCTAATATTTACAATTATTCACATTGATATTCTAAATGAGAAAAAATAATTAGAACCGTAATAAAAATAGGTTTATATTAATATAAATCACTACAAGCCATCCAACAAATCAATTGTAAGCTTGGTAATGAGTTCAACCATATTTTTTCATTTAGAAAGATTTTAATAAAACAACATTTTACTTTAATAAATTAATATTATATTGTTTATCAAAATTGAACAAGAATGTATTTCATTTAATAACTAAAAATAGGTATGCATAGGAAAATAACTATATACAGTGGACGGCTAATTTATGGAATATTATCATTATTTCGAGAACCGTCGAGTTTTGAGGGTAATCCCGAAACAGGTCGATTTTTGTTATAAAATACCCATGTTATAACGTACATGGAGTAAGGATGACGTCACCGGTGTGGGTGTAGTGACGTAATCGTTAATTTTTTTAAATAGAAATCGGTATAATGCGACATCTCATTTAAAGGAGAACTCAATTCTCTATTTAACGATATTACATTTGTAACTAAATTATTTTTTAAGGGTACAAAAACATTTCTTTTTTATTTAAATTCAACCAAATTAAAACTAATGATTTAATTCATAACTTACCTTAAAGTAACCAAATTATGCATAATAAATATTTTAAATTAAATGTTCGAAATGCCCTCCATCTGTTTCTTGACAATATGCGAATCTACGGACACATTCATCAAGTACATTGCGGATGACTTCTGGAGTAATGAGACTCATTTCATGCATAATTATATCTTTTAAGTTCTGTAAATTTTGTGGTCTATTGAAATAAACTTTTGCTTTTATGTAACCCAACAGGAAAAAGTCTAGAGGTGTTAGATCTGGCGACCTTGCTGGCCACTCTATAAAACCTCGTCTTCCGATCCATCTCCTGGAAAAGCAATTATTTTAAAATTGACGTACTTCACGTGCGTAATGCGGAGGGGCTCCATCTTGTTGAAACCAGATATTGTCACTAGGTAAATTTGCATTATTGGCATTTGGATACATGTTAGCAAGGACAGGTAAAAGTTGATTTCTCAAAAAAGTTAAATAACGTTCTCCTGTTAGATTTTCTTCAAAGAAAAAAGGGCCAATGATTCTGTCATCGATGATCCCCGTCCATACATTCACTTTCTGAGGATATTGCGTGTGTGCCTCAGTCATCCAATGTGAGTTTTCTTGACTCCAATACCTGCAATTTTGACGATTCACGGTACCATGTAAAAAAAATGTGGCTTTATCGGAAAAGAGGATTTGATTGATGAAACGTGGATTGCCGATACATAAATCCTGCATAATTTCAGAAAATTGAAGCCGGCGATCGGGATCGTCGTCGTTAAATTCCTGGTGTAGTTGAATTTTGTAGGGAAGGTATTTTTCTTTTTTTTAAATACGTAATACCGATCGTTGGGAAACTCCAGCATATTCACCCATTTGTGTTGAACTACTGTGAGGATTGTCATGGACATTTAATAAAACATCAAGTTTCACATTGTCTTCAATTTTAGGACGCCCAGCGTTTGGAATATGTTTAACGTGCCCAGTTTCTCCAAATTTTTGGACTATTTTACTTACTGTTGATTGGCTGATGGGTCTGTCTGGATATTTTGCGTTGAATAAATTGCATACCTCGTTCTGTGCTAAGAATTAATATTTCTATGCGTTGTGTTTCATTTAGGTGAGCCATAATTTAGTATTCAAAAGTAAAAAATTACAACTGACAACTGATGACAATTCACAAAATCAAAAAATATTACAGTAACTATGCCAATATCACTTGCTTGATTTAACATTTGACAAAAAGTTTCAGTGTTTATGAAATAACTTTTTGTGTCCATTATTATTTTTACTTATTTTTGCTTTTTTAAGTATTTATTTCAGAAAGACATGGCAGGAACCGATGGATGGCATTTGGAACATTTCATTTAAAATAATTATTATGCATAATTTGGTTACTTTAAAGGACGTTATGAATTAAATCATTAGTTGTAATTTGGTTGAATTTAAATAGAAAAAAAAATGTTTTTGTACCCTTAAAAAAATATTTTAGTTAAATAGAGTATTAAATTCTCCTTCAAATGAGGTGTCGCATTATACCGATTTCTATTTAAAAAAATTAACGATTACGTCACTACACCCACACCGGTGACGTCATCCTTACTCCATGTACGTTATAACATGGGTATTTTATAACAAAAATCGACCTGTTTCGGGATTACCCTCAAAACTCGACGGTTCTCGAAATAGTGATAATAATCCATAAATTAACCGTCCACTGTATAGTTATTATTATTTTTATTAAGAAGAATATATTCTTCTTAATTAATAAAACAATTATTGCGTTCAAAAGATAGGTTTTTTTGTATGGTGGCTAATCAATTGACTTGATTAATAAACATGGACATTACAAAAACTTACCTTAAATCTTGGGCTTCATATTTTTATGAGGCTTCACTTTTAAATAATATAATATTAATATATAATTTTAAATAATATCTATCACATAATACATAGGTATGTATTTTGGACACTTTTACTATTTTCCAATCCTTGTTTTCTGTGCCTCTGTTAAGATGCAATATTTCATTACATTATGGTATATTTTTGAATGCATGTAAAAATTGTAGTTATTTCTAAACAAGTATTTGATTTTTTTACAGTTGAAGTAGATTTTTAATTTGCTTTTGATATATTAATAGTAAGATAGAGAACAAGAAAGATTTTGTGACTACAAAATATCTGGATTTCTTATCTTTTGATAACGAGAATATTATTTTCTAAGAGTGTAAAAGTATCTTAAAACATAGTTAAAACTGGAAAAAAAATAATAATTGAAAAAGTTTTTCCAACGCATAATATAGCGAAAAAATACTTTATTGATAATAGTATACAGTATGACTCAAATGTAACGAATAAAATCATTATTTCAGAAACAGACGACTTTCAAAAAAAATCTTAAGACACGTCAATTTTCATTTTTGAATGGCCATCAACTGCTATAGATGTGTTGGACATTACGTCATTAGTGATGGCGTAATGACATCATCGACGATTTTTTTAAATACAAACCGAGGTCACGTGACAGCTTATTTGAAAGATCTCCTTATTGCCTTTGCAACAATGTAATTATTTGAAAAATAATGGCACAATTTAGTCAAAGATATCATAACTAAATAAAAAAAAATATTCCGAATAAAAATCGTCTATTAGGGGATATAGGCAGGGTGGTTTTTAGGGGTGGAAATGGTTTTTTGCGATTTGTGACTAAAGAATGCATCCTATTGAAAAAAGTCAAATAAAAAAGTTGTTGGAATTAAAAAAATCTACAACTTATGTAGTAAACATTTTTGCCCTAACCTCAAAAATTTCCGAAAAAAATGCAAAAAATCGTTTTTTGGTTTTTAATTTTTTTCTTTTATAAAAATGGTTCGATCTTCATAAACACACACCATGTTCATCTAATAAAGCAATCCACAATCATAAGTATAACACATTATTATAGTGGCGACTATTTTTATTAATTCACTTTAAAATATTAACATCGACATGGAATAAGTTTATTTATTTTAAACTACTAACTAATAATTATGAGAATACAAGTTAACCCTCCTATTATATCAGGTGAACATAAAAAATTACATATTAATTGTTAATTGGGTTTGTTGGATTTGTAGCGTACATATAGAAATAATTATTATGTATTTTTTTAATAAAACAAACTATTTAATTTGATAGAACTTTGCATTAAATTTTTAAATATTTACTTCATTGTAATGTTGAATAATGGCCTGCCTAAGTCTGACGTCACTTAGGGCGTGGTCATAAAAATATTTCCAAACAACCGAGTGCGCGTGCGCGTAAGTGTCGTAAGAGATTTTTAATTTTTCGTTTGCAAAACTTCCCATGCAGATTTTCTTATAACTTAACTGATAGTTTTTACTTATAGACTGACTGACGCAAAATATTGGGTCATTTGTTCCAGTATGACCTTTTAACCTTTTTGTTAATTATTAGTTTCTAAAGATAGCAATTGAATGATTAAAGTACAAAAACAAAGTTAATTTTGACTTTGTCTATTTGCTATTGTAGTAAAAAAATGATGTCCTATATTTAGGACAATGGGAAAATATGTTGTGCGTTATTTATCAAACTTATTATTGTTCGTTCTAAAGCTAAACGTATATTATTATTATTTTTTATATACAATTTAAAAATAATTATTAATAATATAATACAAAAATAATTATTATTACTAAAATTTAATAATAATGATTATTATAAGTACGAATGTTGTTCCAGGGGCTTCGCTTTGCATGAAGCATTGGCGATGATTGAAGATGACGAAATAAGTGGTAACACGATTACCTTATTACCACCTAATAATGCAGTTGATTACGTAACTGATGAACATTCAGGCGAAGAGGATGAAGTGGATATTAATGATTTACCCCCTGCCCAAATACAAAGCCAGGTCGAAGTATCTTCAAAACGCAATCCAAATGACTATGAATCGGACACAGAAGATGATTTACCTTTATCTGAGCGTAAAGTTAACAAAAATAATTGCGAAACGGTAATAAAAAAGAAGAAAAAATATAATTATGTAAAAGAAGATATAACCCCTATTCAAAATAATTTTGAAAAATCCGTTACTTTGCCTCAAAATTCGCTAATGCCTGCTAATACTTTTTCCTTATTTTTTGATGACGAACTCATAGAAATGCTAACAGAAGAAACGAATCGATTTGCATCTCAGAAGAACCAAACAATGCGCATCAACTTGACTGAAATGAGATGCTTTGTAGGAGTGCTTCTGATGCTCAGTGGTAAAATTCCACTTCCTACAAGGAGAATGTACTGGCAGCGGTTAAGAGACACCTACAATGAACTTGTTGCTGAAGCCATTTCTAGATATAAATTTGAATTTATACTATCTCACATTCATTGCCAAGACAACAACACGTTGGACAAATCAGGCAAATTTGCAAAAGTTAGACCTATTTTTACACACCTAAATAAAAATTTTTGCAAAATGCATATGTGGAAGAAGACCATGGTGCAGACGAAGCGATGGATCCTTATACAGGAAAGACATGGATGTAAGGAGTAAATCCATGGTAAGCCGATCCGTTATGGATATAAACTGTGGGTTGCTACCACGCGACAAGGCTACATAAATTGGTTTGAGCCCTATCAGGGAGCTTCCACAAATATTAGCAAAAAATATAAAGATCTTGGTGTTGGAACGTCTGTTGTGCTAGAATATGCTGATTCCCTTAGATCTAGATAGACCGACTTGAAATTTCATTTATTTTTTGATAATTTTTTTTCTTCCGTACCTCTGCTTGAACATTTAACTCATACAAATTTTTTGGGAGTGGTACTATAAGGGAAAACCGTATTCCAGGTAGCACCCTATGTGACTCTAAACTTTTGAAGAAATTACCCCGTGGTAGTTATGATAATAGAAAAATTGCCGACAGTAACGTCATATTTACAAAATGGTACAAATGCTGTTGGAGTAAACCCTTTGTCTTCAGTTAAAAGGTACTCTCAGAAAGAAAAAAAATTCATTCAAGTGGAACAGCCCCTTATCGTAAAATTGTATAATAAAAGCATGGGAGGGGTCGACCGATCTGATCAGAACATTAGTCTTTACCGTACAGCCATAAGAGGTAAAAAATTGTATTTTCCTCTAATAGCCCACAGTGTTGATGTGGCAAACCACAATGCCTGGCAATTACATAAAGACACCGGTGGAACAATGGACCAGCTCTCGTTAGACGTGATATTGCTAATGTATTACTTGTCCAAAATAAAAAAGAGTCAGTTTACCAAAGAGGGCATTTTCCAAAGATAAATATATCCAATTGCGTTATGATCGACTGGATCATTGGGTTATCCCTCAGGAAAAGCAGACAAGGTGTGCAGCATGTCATCAAAAAACTACAGTGTAGGCTTAAGTGTTTTATAATGTATCATAGTAAGTAGAATTGTAGTAGTGGAATTGCCCAATGTCCTATATATATAGTACGGCTTCAAATTCATGTTTTTGTAAACAATTTTTTTGCAATAAATTTTTATGTTATTTATTATTGTTTTTTTTCCAAATGTCAACAAAATAACAACTTAATTGTTCTACAATATCTTTGGGCATATCTGTTATTGATATGAAGTGAAATCCTTACAAAATTTTGATGGCCAGTATAAAAAGCCGTCCTGTTCCCACGCCTCTGGTACAACAGACAGCTCCGGCTTCTCGTTTTTAACTGTTTTCACTATTTTAAAAGACATTTTTTTTCAATCTCTTAAAAAACGTAAAAAGTGAGGTTAGAAAAGCGATTAAATCTAATCTATACTAAAACCAGTAATGATTGAAAGTAAAGCTCGTTGTCATATCTAAATTTTACGTTACCAGTTTATAGCAGAATCAAAATATATAGTAAGCAGTTGAGTTGTAGGTTGTGGCAAATTATACATAATACACAATACTAGTTCGATTAAAAGGTATTTTTTATGACAAAATTCAGTAATGAGCTTGTAATGAGTAATACTTATACATTTCCTGATTACTGATCAGTTAAAATTCATTATTTTCTGTATAGTGTTAGTTATTTATTACAACTAGTGGCAACGCTGTACGCAACGATATTTCTGTCTTTGTCACTTTACCGTAACTTCCATCACATCGTCGCAGGCCACAACACGAGCGTATCATTGGTTTGTGAATTATACAGTATGAATTGTACGTTTTACAGGTAAGTTAGTCAGCCTCGACGTGTTGTGTTAACAATTGGTGAAAGCAATAGTGCTAATAAGTGTTTAATTGGTGGAAATAATAGTGATAATGAGTGTTTAAGCGTTACATAATTATGTTTCTACACCGTGTATAAATATTCGGTTATAATTGCACAAGTGCATAAAAATTACCGATAATTTTGCAAGAAAGCGTGTTATCTAAAAATTGCACGAGATTTTTTTCATATTTTGGCGAAAGAGCCCGACTCCGAAGGAGGAGGGCTCTTTTACAAAATGTGAAAAAAACGGAGTGCAATTTTTATAGATAACACGCTTGAATGTAAAATTATCTGGTCATTTTTATGCACGAGTGTAATTCAATGGAATATTTCACGAATAAACATTTTTTCACTTTTTGAAGTATATCTGACATTTATCAGTATTGTCAGTCAGTGTTGTTGTCATGACGACGGAATGTTTTCGCTTGGTGTCATGACGACGGGATGTTTTCGCAGTGCAATTACCTCTGTAATTTTTCGATAATTGCATTCCTCTTATGACATATATTATACATGAGGGAAATATTCGAAATAATTGTACTAAGAATTTTTCTTTCATTCTTAACCCTCTCAAAAATTAATAAGCACGCCCCCGATTTGCAGTCAACTGGGCCTACACTTCTACTCTCAATCATTATTGGTTTTATAGTCCAGGCGAGCTGTATTTTTAGACGTAAATTCTGAGACCTGCATAGGCGCAACAAGGGAGGGGCTAAGCCCCCCCTAGCTCGCCATGAGCACCCCCTTGAAATTTCACACTTTTTGACCAGATTGTACAGTTAAAAATTGAGGTTATGTGAGAAAATTACCAAGAGAAAAGTTTTAGATTTTTACATGATCTACAACTTTTTTATTGGGCACTTTTCATTTTGACGTCAATTTTAGCCGCAAACAGCAATATTTCAGTTTTTCCCCCCAAAAAGTTTATGATCATAATTGAAATAGTTACTGTATTTTTTTCATGTATTATAAGCCCCTTTACCACCTCCAACTGTTACATTCCAGGTCTCAGAAATTCCGTATTTTTTTGATACAGCACGCCTGGACTATTAGTATAGTTTTGAAATTAAAAATTGTTAACATGGCGTAAGCTCCAGAGAAGTTTTGTAAGTAAAGAAAACATTTTAAATAAAAGTAGGTATTCTTGAGCTACTATTATGACAACTTTGTGAATTTGTTTACAGTTACTTGAAATAGTGAGATAATTAATTCTCAAAGGATCCCTATACGGGGTTGGGATAAAGTATGGAACCAAGTAAATATCTTTTAAACGAAAAGAACGATATTTATGAAAATTTGCTGGTAAGTGCGATGGAACAAAACGCATCTCATGTACATTTTTTTGATAATAATATACTTCCGGTTTAACCGGAAATGCCATCAACTTCTTTAATTTAAATGGGACACCCTATATATTTTTACAGATTTTGAAAGAGCTTGTTATTTTGAATTCATACATACTGAGTTTAATGTAAACAAATTTGTAAAAACGAGGAATAACTCACTGTTAGTAGTACAATAGATGTACATTTCATTATTTTAGAATAATGAGAAACAAAATTACTTCAAATGTTCAAAATGCTCACCGTTTACTTGCTGACAATATGCCATCCTATTAACAAATTCTTGAGTCACTCTTTCCAAGACTTCTCCACGTATTAGTTCACATTCATCAATAATTCTTTGTCTCAATTCCTGTAAGTTTGTTGGTCGTCTGATTTTAGATAACCTCAAAGAAAAAAATCTAACGGGCTAAGATCCGGAGAACGAGCAGGCCACTCTATGAATCCTCTACGTCCAATCCATCGATTTGGAAAACTTGCATCCAGAAAATCCCTAACCCGTCTATCATAGTGGGGAGATGCTCCATCTTGTTGAAACCAAATATTTTGTGGTAATTACCCATTCTGTTGAAGTGCAGGAATAATTTCGTTATTTAGTAGATCCAAATACTTGTCACCATTCAAGTTTCCGTCGATAAAAAATGGGCCTATAAGCTTATTTTCGACAATTCCCATCCAAACATTTAACTTCTGTGGATGCTGGGTATGTGCCTCATGAATCCAATGAGGATTCTCATTTGACCAATACCTTGAGTTATGGCGATTAACTGTTCCATTTAAACAAAAAGTTGCCTCATCGGAAAAAACTGTGCTAGAAGCAAAATTTTCGTCGACATTACAGATGTCCATTAGCCGTTCGCAAAATTCCAGCCGTCCGTCGGTCAAAATCATCGTATGACAATTCTTGAACCAACTGTACCTTATACGGATGATACTTTTTTACTTTTTAATATCTTTTCTACAGAACGTCGACTGATACCATGGTTTAGTGCCAAATTTGTGGTGGAAGTTTGAGGTGATTCTTCTAAATCGATTGCAATATTTTGTTTAACAGTTTCGTTTGTTGCAGTGCGCGGTCTTCCAGGTTTTAGCAATTTTTTACCATCCCAGTAGTATTAAAACGTTGTAATGTTTTAGTTACTGTTGAGCGTGATATAGGATTTCTCTCCGGATGCAAATTATTAAAAATATGACACACTTCTTCATGAGTTCTAAGACGATCACCATAACCGATCATCATTAAAATTTCAATACGCTCTTTTTCACTTAATTGTGCAATTTATTTCCGTCAATTAGAATTTGAAGAACAAAAGACGTACTAAACAGTACTTGTTTATTTATTACTATGCATACAAACAACATCAATTAGTTTATCTAAATAGTTTTTTGCTCTAATGCAAAAAACTCAAAGGAGGTTGGTTAAAGTGCTATATTCCTCGTTTTTACAATTTTTTTTACACTAAACTCAGTAAGTATGAATTCAAAATAACAAGCTCATTCAAAATCTGCAAAAATATATAGGGTATCCCATTTAAATTAAAGAAGTTGATGGCATTTCCGGTTAAACCGGAAGTATATTATTATCAAAAAAATGTACAAGAGATGCGTTTTGTTCCATTGCACTTACCTGCAAATTTTCATAAATATCGTTCTTTTCGTTTAAAAGATATTTACTTGGTTCCATACTTTATCCCAACCCCGTATAATATGCTCCATTTCACTTTATGTTTTAACTATTCAGGACTAAGTCAACCAAATTCTTTGTTTGAAGTTGTATTTGTATTTAGTTATTTTACAAAAACAGTAACCATTTTTGTGCCAAATATATGTAAATCCTGGATTGTACTGTTGAATCACTTTTCCTTGTGATAATACAAATAAATAATAATCGAGGAATGTTGTGCGGGTATATTTTAATATGTTTAAGATGTTTTGTGACTAAAATATACATATTTATTAATGATCACACTAAAAATTTTACTTTTTATATGAAACACACGTTACAAACCGTGTTTTAATAAAAGTTAATACATTTTATGCATACGGCTAAAGCAACAGAAACGGTTGATCAATTTAGATTTGTTTTTATTGTTTCTCAATAAACATTACTGTACCATTTCATTGATAAATAAAATGTATGTGTAAAATGTATAAACTTAACACAGCATCTAACCACAAATACGCTTATTAAAAGCACCAAAAGATTCTATTTACTTTTAATCCATCCCAAATAGTACTTATATTCTATTTTGCACCATCGATTCTAATTTATAATTTTAAATAACGCCCTTATAATCAATTACTTATTACCTAAAACCAAATTAGAAAATTACAATAAATTTGTACAAAAAAATACTGTTTAATAAATTTACATGTATTTACAATGTTCAATATAATTTGACAAAGGCCTTATTTAAAAACAAATCTGTAGTACAGAGAGAAATACATTTTTCATTTTTTTATGACTAGTGATAGAGTAAAAAACTAAAAGGCACTTATGTTATTGGAAATATTTATTTATTTTCTTTTCATACGTGTGTTCATTAAAAAAATTAAAATTTACCTAGGTATATAAAACAATTTAACAATTAATTCGAGAGAAATGTATTAACCATTAGTTTCTTAAGTAATATTTTTGATTTATACTTTCTTTTCTCTGTTTCTTTCCATATCCATTGTTTTACATCTTCTTATATCATTGCTGTCCTCTTTGGTGGAATGCAGAATTTTTAATTTATATATACAGGGTGTACCAACCTTATGATAAAGTTCGGTATACGGGTATAATATGCCGGGGTTCCCACTTAAAAAATCATATGTTTGGTTTCTAACGGAGTTATACAACACTCTGTATAGTTGAAGATAATTTCCAAATATGGACCCTAAAGACATCTACTATTTTTGTTAATAACATTTTTTGATATCTTCTAAAACAACCCATACACCGAACTTTGTCCTAAAATTGGTACACCCTGTATCAGATATTTGTCCAATATTTTTGTTTTATGGATCCTATAAAAACGATAATATAATATATAATGTTCTTAATGCTTTATCCATGAAATGGGGAAGTCTCCTATCAAAAATTACGAAAAGAATTACCAAATTTTTAACTCTTGATTTGCAGATTTTTAATAAAAAAAATTGATAATAAAAATCAGGTAAATAATTTTTAAAGCGTTGTGTTTTTGGTAATAAATATGGTTATAGTGAATTAAATTTTTATTTAAATATTATGAATCATAACTATAAGATCAACTTATAGTCTTACTAATATTGCAAATACTATTATTATTATTTTTTGCATAACATAAGACGGTCTCCTACAGACAAAAAACTTGTCCAGGTAGCCCTGGCAGTTCAGGCCACAAATTATACAAAATAAAAAGAAGAAAATCAGATTAGTTAATGGTTTGCTTATTTTTGTTTTTGTTTTCGTTTGTTGGGGTTTTAGTTTTGTGTTTTTTTATTATGTTATTAGTGATTTTATTATTTTGGGCAGTATATACGTATATAAATTTTTTTTATTTATTACTTCTTTTAAATATTATTAGCATGTTGAATGTCTATTGACCTTATACCACCAAGCTAATCTAATAAATGTTGACTTATTAATAATAATAACAACTCGTAAATGCAACTTTACTTCTTATATTTGCTGTTCAAAGTTATTTCAATTTTTTGTAGAAAATACTTTTGCTAATACAACTGATACCTTTTAGATTTTTCGGAATCAAAAGTTTGTGGATTATCGATTAATTTTGAGACTGCTATTATTAGATAAATAATTTTGAAATTCTTCATAATCTCCAATAAAAATAAATGTTGTTTTTCACTCTTACATTCACTAGTCACCTGATGTTCCACTATTTTAATGAATTGATTTATTCCATTTTTGATGAATAAAATTTGTTAAAATTTGTTTGTCACAAACAGAATAAATTAATAAACTACAAAAGTCGTAATATTATTTATTAGTTTACGTTGGTAAATATTCTACAATAATAAAAAACCAATTCTTTACACTGCAACATATTTAAATTTAAATATACTAAATTGTAATATATATTAATATTACAACGACCCGTTTTGTTATAATATATACATTGGAGCAGAGTTCTAGGCAACTACAATAATAGCAATCCAAACTTCAGTGTCATTATCCATCTTATATAAAACTAAATTAAATGTGGGTGAGCTCAGGATATTCAAATGCACCAATAGCGTAATAATAATTGTAAGGTTTTAAGAATAGTTTGCAAATTAGACTTCTTAGTGCCAAATTTTAATATTATTTGTACTGTTAGCTTCCTGACTAATTATATATGTACAAGATTTACTTAAGTTTTTCAATTCAACAAAACAAATAATTTTCTTTTTAATTTCAATTTTTTAATTGCTTAGAACCCTGCATATTACATATAATTCTTAAGTTCAAAATAAGTAAATTAAATATCATAGATGTTTTTTTTTTAACTTCAGTCAGTTAAGTTATTTTTGTAGGATCCAGTTCAGCTTAAAAAACATCACCAAATGTATGCTACAAATAAAATTTTTCTTCTAAAATTATTAAGCTTGTATTAAAATATATTATTTAGATTCGAAAAGAAAGAAGAAAGTTTCAAAACGCTAAAGATAAATTAAGGATAATAAAACTGTTTTTAAAGAGCCACAAATAAGAACACCACTCGAGTTAAAAAATGAGGTATATTTTTAATTTTTTTTCTGAGAATAAATCAATACAGACATCAGGACCAATTACAAAAATAAAAAATGCATATAACTCAATGTTAACAAAAAAAATATACATAAATTTAGATATACAAAAATGATCTAATGAAGTAAGTACATTCAACAAAAATTTCTTTACAAAAAGAATAAGTTACTAATAATATATTAACAGCCTCATACAGTTATAACTAGTTTTACTAATTTTAATAATTACAATAACTACAAAATGAAAATAAGTTATTAAGAATTCTTACCTTAATAGTTTTTTCTCTTTTAATTTTTTTTTGTATTGTATCAATTGGAATTATCTGCGTAACACAAATTTTTTAATATGCCCCTGTATAATCTATATATAATTATTTTAAACTGCTAATTTGAAACAAAAGGAAAGTTGCGTCTTTTTTATTGATAGTTTGTTCGATTCTTCGAACAACTGAAACATCTCGAGGTTTTGTCTAAGATAACAATAAAACCCCTTGTTTAGGTACATTAATAAGTATAAAAAATTCATTTTTTGATATAAACCCTTATTTAAACAATTTATTATAAACAATAATTGACTTGATATGTGACCATCAATCAATAAAATAAGTATATATCAATATAAATAAAATTTGAACGTTATTTAAAAAATCCAATATAATATTTTGAAGTTTACATATTATGCATTTGGACACAAATTTGTTATAGTTGTTACTCATTTATTTTAACCCTCTATTGCATAATGTGCCCAAAAGGGAACTCAACATGTAAAAATTACTTAAGCATTTCCTATGTGCAATTTGTAGTATGTACGCATACTCACAATACCCAGGATAAAAAACAAAATAAAAACATATTTGTAAGTGAATTAAGCCAATTTATTAGAAACATGCGGAAATTAAAATCTGCCCATTGGCGCAAAACTTCTAATTTTTATTATTATTATTTTTAACTCAGTGGCAATTTTTTTTGGTTCATTAACAGAAACTGAATATTGAAATGCGTCTGCTTTTAAAAGATTGGGTCAGCCGCCACTGAAGGTTGTTTGTACGGCGTACTTTCGGGGCGCTTCAAGAACGAAGAACATACGCGAGTACTCTGGGACATTCTCGATCATACGAGAAGCAGTGGCGTCTGTATATATACTTATATGCGGAGAAGCAGTTTTGAGTTTTGGTTCAGACGTTATACAGATAATTATTATAAGTTTAATAAATTGTGTTAAGCTATTTTAGTGTATAGGTAAATCAAATATTAAATTGTTAAAATAAATAAACGTTACAATATCATGTGCTATATTTTTTTATTGTTTGTATTTTTATAAGAAAGTGTGAAATAAACATAGTAAATACTAAAAGAAAATAAAAAAGAGGCCACAATAAGGGAGAACCAAGAAAATAATCAATAATTAAGAAGGTTGATGTAGTTCACAGATAAATTTTTAGTCAAAAGAAAAATATTTAAAGAAGAATTTCACACTTTCTGGGTTTTCTAAATTAAAAAATGTATTAGATACCATTAGATTTGAAAAATTTTGTTAATAGAACATTTAGAAGTTTTTCCACTTGTAGGATAGTTAGAAACAATCATTAAAAAAAATAATGGGCATTAAGTAAAGTTTTTTTTTCATTTTTTCTTTCTTCATAAAGAATTCCGTTTTAAAACATAGGTCACTGCATAAAAGAAAATAGCTGAAAACCTGACGATGGGATTTTTGACATAATTTGCGGGTAAACAGAATACGAGTATGTGTAGGTAATACTTAAATTGAGGTCTGTTACGGACTAAACGTGAAAATTTAGGGTTCACAATAATGTGAAGAATATTAATCAAGGGCTTGTTTACACATTTTGCAAGGGTGGTAATCACAATGTCAGCTTCTGCACTAGTTCATGTTGATTTTTCTGAATATAATTATGGACTTTTAAAACAATGTTGTTTTGGATTTACGACCGATTTCATAAAGAAACTTAAAGGATACTTAAGTATACTTTAATAAATATTGAGTTCATAACCAACTTAAAGTATTTTTTAAGCCAAAAGGGTCCCTTAAAGTTAAAGTGTTGATTTATCGACTTTAACGGCCGTTTGCACCGACTTTTTTTTAAGGGACATTTAACTAATTGACCTTTAATTTTAATGGTTACTTAAGTTCCAAATGCTTTAATCGATGTTTAAGGGTCCCTTAAAGTTGGTGCAATGAACAAAAACAGTTAAGAGTACTTTAAAGGACCGTTAGTTTAATTGTCCCTTAAAAAAAAGTCGGTGCAAACGGCCGTAAATCTATAAAGGGTCATTTAGCTATAATCCCCATCTGGGAACCTCAGTTTACATTGGTGCATGTTGGGTTGCCGTCATTTTCGCAGCCAAGTGGAATAAAATAGCATTTTATTTGGCGCGCACAGTGTGTAGGTTATGTGTCAAATAAGTGTTTTTCGCTTTTCAATTTTGATTGGAAATACGGTAAGTTTCCCAAAATAAAAATTATTTATGTATTTGTGAGCCTTGTATCCTTCTTTCTAATGACTTATAATAATAAATATTGACAGTTTTTTTCAATAGTACTCCCAATTTATTTGGGTTCCTATATGGGAAGATTGTGCATTCCAAGTATATTGTAAATTATTATTAACGAAAACATTATATGATTATTTCCAGAAAAATGGACCAATTGCAGCCAATTCCGACAACCTCAATTTATACCAAAAAAACTAAAAACGTTCAGTCGTATCAAGTGCGAGATATCCCTTCTGGAAGTGAAGATTCAGAACTCTCTGATGATGATATCTTTGAACCTGAGCCATTACCTGCACATATAAACAGTCATGGGTCAAGTACAAACATTTTATCTTCTGAACATGAAAGCAGCGACCAATCTTCCGATGACGATAATGCCGATAAATCGTTTTGAAAAAATCAAAAGATTTTTGCATTTTAGTTTCTGAAAACACAAGAAACGTTGATAAAATTTTGCCAATTATAGACCATGTTAGAAGAGCATGCATGCAGATCCCAGTAGAAGAACATTTATCTTGTGATGAACAAGTTATACCTTTCAAAGTACGTTCAACTTTCAAGACGTATAATCCAAAGAAGCCACATAAATGGGGCTACAAAATGTGGACTCTGTCCAGAGTGTCTGGATTTTCATACAATTTTGAGTTATTTGCTGGAAAATATGGTTATACAGAAATCCAAAATGAACCAAATTTAGGGGCTGCTAGTAATGTTGTAGTACGAATGAGCAGAGAAATTCCATCCAACAAACACCACAAACTTTACTATAATTATTTTTCAAGTATTCCGTTAGTGTCATATTTGGCAAATAGGGAAATACACGCTGTTGCAACAGTTCGCACAAATCGCCTAACAAATTATAAAGGTTTGTCAGAGAAAGAAATGAAAAAACAAGGAAGAAGAAGCATTCAAGAACAAACCACAATCTACAAAAATACAGACATACATGCCCTGATTGCCCTGATATAATCCGAGAGTATAATAAACATGGGTGGGGTAGATCTCCAAGACTCGTTATTGGGATTATATCCAATCAAAGTGAAAAGCAAGAGATGATACCACCGAATTTTTTACCATATGTTGGATGTTGTAGTGGTCAACGCATGGCGAATAAAAGAGAGATGACATCATACCACTACTGACATTCAAAACAATTTTGGCAGAACAACTAACTAATAGTGGTTCTCTGCAGAAGAAAAAAGCAGGCCGACCAAGAAGTTCTACTCCAGAACAACCATCAAAAAGGCTATGCATTGAACCAAGACCAAATATTTATATTCAGACGGATCAGTCTTCTCACTGGCCAGTGTGAACTTCAAACAGGGAGAGGTGCAAGAAGATAAAATGCAGAGGAATGTCAAGAGTGAAATGTGAGAAATGTAAAGTACATTTATGTTTTTATTCTAAAAGCAACTGTTTTAAGGACTTCCATACTTTGTTATAATTTTTATTCTTTATGAATTATCTTTTCTTTCACAATGTTTACTGTATGTAAATTTTTTTCAATACAATATTTGTGCATAATGTTCCCATTTGAGCACACTTATTTTTTTACCCAAAAATGATAAAAATGTTTCCAAAATTAGTTAAAACCTTTATTATTATGCATTTATGAAAGTTAAACATCAACAAAAAATTACATAACATTTTTTGTTGTTGCTGAACATGCAATAGAGGGTTAAACAATGTTACTTAAATTATATTACCTTTAAAAGAACGGGAATCCTGATAATAAAGTTTTATTGAAAAATTAAACGAATTTTCACCGATATAACCATTAACAAAAACGAAAAACACCTATACTAAAACCAATAATGATGAAAGTAAAGCGCGTTGTCAAATCTAAAATTTACGTTACCAGTTTATAGCAGAATTAAAATATAGTAAGCAGTAAGCTGTGGCAAATTATAAATAATACACAATACTAGTGCGATTAAAAGATATTATTTATGACAAAAATTAGTAATGAGTAATACTTATGCATTTTCTGGTTACCGATCAGTTAAAATTCATTATTTTCTGTATAGTGTTAGGTATTTATTACAAATAGTGACAACGCTGTACGCAACGATATTTCTGTCTTTGTCACTTTACCGTAACTTCCATCACATCGTCGCAGGCCACAGTAATGTAAATGCAAGCACGAGCGTATCATTGGTTTGGGCGCAAGTAAAAGGATATGTGGCACGAGAAAACAGAACATTTATATTAGTGGACGTGCAACATCACCTACAAGAAGCTATTCGAACTGTTTCTGCAGAAGACTGGAAGAAATGCATGCAGCATGCTTTAAAAGAAGAGCAAAAAATGTGGGACGTAGACAACCGTATTGAACACAATATTGAACCAATCATAATTCACTTTGATGATAGTGGTAGCAACAGTGACGAATCTGAATTTGAGGACATAAAAGAATTGTGAACATCTACTACTGGTCGTTATGTTCTAAGCAAACTCGAATTATCTTGTCTTCATTAATTCTACTCTCAAGTTCATATTTGTTTTTGTTGTACTTTTTTTAGTTTTAAATTATTTTATACGTTTACTGAGTCAAAAGATTTACATTTTCTTTTTATTGTTTTAATTTTATGTCGCCTCTGTATTATATTTCTTTCTGTAAACACATACGAGGTCCGAAGTTAAATGTGTTAAGGAATAAATATTTAAAGACTATTTCGTCAGATCGATGGTTAGGTTCCAAATGTGGCTATATGAATAAATTTGAACTTGGCGCCAAAATTTACACGTCACAAAGTGTCCAACTGCTTTTCAAATGTTTTTGTTGGGTCCAAATATGTTCAAAATCACATAACTAGTTTTGGAACTGTGGAAATATATTTTTGTTAATTCCATATCTTTCCAAAATCACATAGTCTGTCCTGAAGTTAGCTACTTGTTTGGACAAGTCAGCTGATTTAGGATACGTTGTTTAGTTTGTTTTAAGAAGCAGTCAGTTGTCGTTTGATATGCTGGCCAAACAAACAGCTCAGGAACCTTTTGATTCAGATGACGCTGTTAAAGATGTAGACTACGTTTCAAATCCCAGCAACCTATCAGGTTAGTAAATAAAACTGGTAATCACTTCAAATGTTAAGAGTTTTATTTTTGGTGACAGGTAGCACTCAGAAGCACTGATCGTATACTAAACGATAGCAAGTCTGTTGAACTAAAAAATCAAAAGAAAAGAGGAACACACATTCCGGAAATCACGTTCCAAGCAGGTTCTTAGGTGAACCATGCAATAATTCTTGCATATTAAAACCAATAATGATTAAGAGTAAACCCCGCGTTGTCATATCTAAATTTTACGTTACCAGTTTATAGCAGAATGAAAATATAGTAAGCAGTAGAGTTGTAGGTTGTGGCAAATTATAGATAATACACAATACTAGTTCGATTAAAAGGTATTATTTATGACAAAAATTAGTAATGACTTGTAATGAATTAAAACTTACACATTTCCTGATTACTGATCAGTTAAAATTCATTATTTTCTGTATAGTGTTAGGTATTTATCACAACTAGTGGCAACGCTGTACGCAACGATATTTCTGTCTTTGTCACTTTACCTTAACTTCCATCACATCGTCTCAGGCCACAGTATTATTATTACAAGTGGCAAAGTGGGGTTTTCCAAGTATGATATTCGTGCAGTGGTCAAGAAATTCTTGGATAAACAGGTCAAAACAGTGCGTGAATTCAAAACAATTATCCTGGACCCGATTTCGTTGAAAACTTCATTAAGAAACAAAATCTGTCGACAAGAATCGCAACTAATATTAAAAAATCGCGATCGTCCGTAGATAGAACCGACATTATCCAGTTTTTTGACCACATAAAGGATGCATTGGGTGATGTTGATAATAATATCTTATACAATTACGACGAAACTAATATCGCTGATGATCCTGGTGCGAAGAAAGTTATTGTTCCCAGAAACTTCCGTAGTACAAAACTATTCTCGGTCCTGTGTGAGCATAATGGTCTGGGGTAATGCAGCTGGAGATCTCCTGCACCCTATGGTAGTGTACAAGAGTTCCAATTTATATGAAAACAGGTGTACTGGAGGGCACTGTTTATGGGAACAGCCTCTTCGGATGGTTCGACATGAACCTTTTTGAGCATTGGTTTTTTAAAGTCTTTTACCTCACATAATTGCAACCAAGGAACCAGAAAAACGAGCAGCTGTAGTTGGCGACAACCTGGCTAGCCATTTTTTACCACAGGTTATAAAAGCAGCCCTAGAAAATTATATATACATGTGTCCTTTTCCAACCAACGCCCCACATTTGATGCAACCACTCGATGTGGCTGTATTTGCACCCTTTAAGAGGAAGTGGCGCCCAATATTAGAAAAATGGCGAAACGAGAGCAGATATTCTGGAACTTTGCCCAAAGAACACTTCCTGTCCTTACTTTCACTTCTGTGGAATAAAGTTCAGACACTGTACAGACAAATTTAAAATCAGGATTTAGAACCACAGGACTGTACCCAATGAATGTTAATGAAGTCTTAAGGAATATTCCTGGGGAATTGCCTGAAAACTTGGAAGAAACTGAACGAGTTTTAGATTCATCATTGATAGAGTTTTTTAAAGAAATGAGAGGAACAAGACCAGAAAAAAAGAAAAAGTTAGAAGCTGGAAAGCAGATGTCTGTTGAAGACCAAGCGATTCCCAGTAAGAAAATCCAAAATGAAGTAGAATCTCAACCCCAGATAACAGTGACGAAAAATTGCCTTGTTTCTCCGACAGCCTTCCGGGGTCATCAGGAATTCCATCAAAAAAGGGCAAAGGTATAGCCAAGAAAACTAAAGTGCGTCCTCCTATCAGCATAACAAAAGCATGTTTGAAGGGTATGAAGAGCGATTTAAATTCAAAATGTGCCATATGCCGCATGCTTTTGAAAAACTACAGAGGAAGGGCCGACTGGATCGAATGTGTTCAATGCAAGAAGTGGATTTGCCGACTTTGTAATTCAGAAAGCACTGATCCATTTTATGTGCGCCCAGTTTGCGAAGAATTAGATGAGGAACCGGAGGAACCTTTAACCCTGAGACCGAAAAAGGCTTCCTACCTAGTTTTTAAATAAAGAAACGTTTTCTTAGTTTTTTATGTTTAACCTTTAGTTCATACATACCAAAGAATTTTTCTGTTACTGTCTTCGACGTAGAAATATTTTTAAATTTATTTTTAAAGATATATTTTTGAGTTTTTTGTTTAAGTTTGAACTACTAAATAGTTAAAATGTCTTATTTTTGTAATGACTAGTAAAAAGTGCCTTAAATAAATGTTTATTTAGCAAAAAAACTGTTTTTCTTAACCAGAAAAAAAAATTAGGGGAATGGTTTTTGATTTTGCGTCCATTACTGGGGTTTCTTTGGCACTGCGACGCGCTACAATGCATTTTATAGTCAAATTAAAACTTGTGTCAAAGTAGCCCCAAAAGCGGAGGTAACTTTGGCATACCCATTTTTGGGTTTTATTTTTTTTTTTCTTATTGTTTTAATAGCAATTTCGAGTGCAGCAAATGATTCAGAAGGTCAGATTTGTTGTGATCCAATTTATTAACCAACATTAGGTTAATAAATAACGACGTTTTATGGAAAAATGTCCTGAAAATGTGTCAAAGTAGCCCCGTTTGACGGTATACAGTATGAATTGTACGTTTTACAGGTAAGTTAGTCAGCATCGACGTGTTATGTTAACTATTGGTGAAAGTAATAGTGCTAATAAGTGTTTAATTGGTGAAAATAATAGTTTTAATGAAATAAATAAAAAAATGTGTATGAATATTTGAAATAATTGTACTAAGAATTTTTCTTTCATTCTTAACCCTCTCAAAAATTAATAAGCACGCCCCCGATTTGCTGTCAACTGGGTCTACTTCTACTCTCAATCAATATTGGTTTTGTTTAGGTAGGAATAAGATCGACACTTCTTTAAAGTTAGATTATCATGTTAATAGGCAACGAGATTTCCTTAATAATCTGCTGATAGAGGTAAAAGGAGAACTGGAACAAACAATTTAGGAAGATCCAAATCAATGAAATTTGATTTATGCACTAAGGACTCTAGAATAAATGTATGTAGAACAATGTTACTTAACACCTTTGGTGTTAAAAAGGGATTTCTTGATTTTGCTATTAAAAAGATTGTTCCAAAGAGTAACACTACAGAAAAAGATAAGAGAGGCAGAAGAAGATCAGGTATGAGAAGGCATTTCCTTTTGTAATGGAAATTAAAACCCTTATATGAAGAAAATATTAGCAATAAAATTGAAATTTGCAATCCTGGAAATCTCCCAGATGACTGTCGACTCTTTTTTACAAATTTGCTAGGCGACTAAAGCATTGAGGATGAAACTGTGGTTCCAGATGTAAATGACCCTGAAGGCGAAGACTTTTTCTTGCAGTAATTTTAATCCTTCATTATTTTTTTTAGGAAATTCTCTTTAGATTTTGACCAAGTATGTTATGTCAAACATGGTTATTTGTATTTTTTTTGTTTAAGTTAGTTATTATTTACTTTTTACAAAAATCTGGGTCACTTGTTTTAGTCAAGTAAAAATTATGTGAATTAAAAAATGGGTTTTGATGAAATGTTTTTTTTTATACACTTGATTTGATAGAGCCGGTTAAACTTTATATTGTGTTTCCTGAACAGTTAGGATTTTGTAGATAGCTACATATGAAAACAGACCATCGAAATGGAAGTTCTGTCTACATAACATATCTACAATTTTAAATTTGATAAATCAGTAGGGGAGAAGGGGGCGCATGTGGACAGGAGGTACATGTGGACACTTTGAATTTCCCGCTTTAGACATTTTAAATAAAATCGAAAAATTTGTTCTAGATGTCTCTGTCTGTATTAGAAATAATACTGAAGTTACAGCTCTCATATATTTTTATTTGTGGTGTTACAGTTGTCAAGAAGTTTTAGTGGCCTCAGACTAATTTTATTAAGTGATTTATTCTTGGGTGCTATTCAAGTAAGTTAGCTTTTGGCAGTATCTTACTGCCGATTGCACCGACTTTCTGCTATGAGACCATTAGCAAAGGGACTCTTTAATTTTATTGGTCCCTTAACTTTATCTGAGTTGCACCATACATTCTCAAACAAGCTTTTACTAAGGAACAATTAATGTACACTGATATGTGGCAACGTCGAGCATATATAGGGATTTTCTGTCTGTTTGGTTTATTCTGACAACCAAAGAGACGGTCAAGTACATGAGCATTTTTGTTCGACTGTCCAATAAAATAGTCCTGCTAGCTCTATCCTTGTTTAGTTCACAAGTATATGAAATGTCACATATCTGTCATATTTTTCGAAAGTTAGCACAGATGGCACTAGGAGCATGGAATTTTTGACACAACGGCAAACCTTAGAACATAAAGTCTATTTCATATTCTGTGGTAAATGTGAAATGTGACGTGTCAACTGCCAAAGAATTCAGTCGTCATTATTGTTTTGACGAGTTGTATTAACGGTGTTTTTTGTGGCGTTTTTAGAATAAATTCAATAATTAGAATTCTTATTTATAAACTGTGTAACATTGGGTTGTAGAACAATTATTTTAGACTTTTGTTTAGTGATTAGTTTGTATGTAACGATAGTTAAAAAACGATGTGTTGTTTTATGCATCCTTTTAGTCTATATCTTGTCATTTCTTTGAAAAGTTAAGAACCACTTCCATATTTCACGTTCTGTATGTTTTCATTGCTCCTGTAATTTGTCCAATAGGCCATATATTATGTCGAGGACCACAATCATGTTAACTAATGATAATTATAATATATTGTTTACATCATTTATGTTTCATATAAAAGTACTTTTTGTATTTTTCAATAAGGTATGTTTTTTTTAATTTTATATTTAATTTTTAATGACAATTTAATTCACGTATAAAAAATCCCATAAGCCGCGTGATTTTGTCATTATGACAGCGAAAAAAGTTTGCCCTAAATTTTCCAGCGACAATAACCAACCTAACTTTTGAAAGCATGACAACCAGCATTGTAAACAAATTCGAAAGGATGGTATAAGAATTCTCCTATTGCCAGAAAAAATTACTCGTCCTACGGACTCGTAATTTTTCCAGAGGCAGTTTTTTTCGTTAAATTGACAGGCAACAAAATTCTTATTGATACATGTCAAGTTTACTTCGACAAAAAAAAGCTCTCGTGTAATTATAAGTGAAAAAAATAAGAAAATAAACGAAAAAGGGTTTGCCCGCGCTTTTTTAAATTTCCTGAGAAGCGCGAGCGCCATCTTAACTCACTTTCCGGTTCTGGTGGACCAATTCATTACTGTAGAACAAAAATTTAACATGTACTTGAGCGTCTCTTGGTTGTCTCTGATTCAATGTAAACATAACCTGACACCCTAACATTTGCGAGCATCCAAAACTGTTAAAAAGGTTGTTATTTGAAGTTTGTTGTGTGATGGCGGACGAAGGAAAGAGAAAACGGGTGCGGGCAGTAAATTTTACACCTAGGGAACACAATTTACTGTTTTCTATTTGCCTAAATTATAAAGACGTTATAGAAAATAAAGATTCTAGCCAATTCTAAAAAAAATGAAACTTGGACACAAATTTGTCGAGAATTTAACGCTACAAGTGGTGACTTCAACAACCGTTCGGTTGATCAACTAAGAAGATGTTACGAAAATAGACGACAGAATGTGAATAAAAAAGAGCGGAAGTCAGACAGGAATGTTTGAAAACGGGTGGTGGTCCACCTCCACCTGATGAAGAAGACAAGTTGGTTCTTGTTACAATGGATCCACTCACATTTGATGGCATTCCAAACACTATTGACTCTGACAACATAACCAGTGTTGGATCAACAAGGAGGCAAATTGAAATAGAATATGTTTTCGAAAGTCTGGTGAGGAAATACAAGTTTTTCATTATTCACCTAAAGCTGAAATCCATCCAGTTGGTTATTTTTTCATATAATCACTACTTCCAACTTGCATAATATGTTAGAATTAGAAACTATGTTTTACTTCTGAATGAACTGAAATTTCTCGGGCAGTTCATAAACATTTCAACTATTGCTATCAAAGAGAGATGACACTGGTTAGACCAATTTTTTTTTGTAACTAAAACATTTTGGATGCCACTATTGCTTGATCGAAAATAATTCCTAACCTCAAAATTGCAACTTGGAGAACATGTGGACTGTCCACATGCACCCCATTTCTAATTTATTTTAACATTTTTTTATAGGATGGTAAGGACATATAAACGTAAAACTTCAAGGGCTGATATTGATGAAGCAGTCGTAGAGAGAGACTTAGAAGAATGTCAAGTCGTACAGCAGTAGCAGAATTTAGTTAAAAAAAATCAATGTTACACAAACGTTTAAAAAAAACAACGAGTCGAAGGGGATGATTCTGGTGCGGAAACCAGTATTATAGAAAAAAGAAAATCAAAATATGCTAGCAATCAAGTATTTTCTGCATAAGAAGAAAACATGCTAAATAATTACTTACTTAAAAGTTCATCGATCCACTATGGTTTGACTTTGAGACAAACTAGAACTCTAGCTTACGAATATGCTTTAAAATTAAACAAAAAATTTCCTGAGAAATGGAATATTGAAAAACAAGTAGGAATTGGATAGGATGAAATCATTTATGAAACGCCATACAAACATTTCATTAAGGAAACCAGAAAACACTAGCCTGGCTCGTGCCACTTCCTTTAATGCTGCAAATGTTTGTGTTTTTTACCAATTACAAAAACGTATTAGAAAGATATAAATTTCAGCCTAATCGCATATTAAATTTGGATGAGACTGCAATAACAATTGTTCTATCTTCTCCGAAAGTTCTCACTGAGAAAGGTCAGAAACAAGTAGGTCAGATAGTTTCATCTGAACGTGGACAGCTTGTAACTTTTACAGGAATTGCAACAGCAACCAGAAATGCATTGCCACCAGTCTACGCATTTCCTAGAGTCCACGCAAAAGATCACTTTGTGAATGGTGGACCTGTTGGAGCTATTGGTTTAGCTCACAAAAATATCTCTGGTAGCTTTGTGTTTTTGCAAAGGAAACGGAATTGTAGTACTTTCGTTTCCACCACATTGTTCCCATAAACTTCAACCATTGGATGTTGGAGTTTATGGGCCATTTAAAGCAATGTTAAAATCTGCCTTCAATAATCACATGGTTACTCATCCTGGGAAGCAAATATCAATATATGATATTCTACTATTGTCTAAGCAACCATTTTTAATGAGCTTTATTCCAAAAATCATCACAAAAGCATTTGAAGCTAGTGGGTTGTGGCCACTAAATAATCAAATATTTACTGAAGCACTTTCAGAGTTCATATGTAACTGACAGACTAATGTCGGTTCCAGCTATAAATAGCAAAAACAAATTAGCAAACATACCAGATGACAACTCTGTTGCTAATCAGCTTGATAAAGCTGCACCTAGGCAGGACAACAATAGAAGAAAAGGTAAATCATGTATATATACAAGTACACCTGAAATGAATGCTATTAAAGAGACATTAGTATACCGAAGCAAAAGAAAAAAACTGTAAAACGGGTTGTTTTGGACAGTTCTTCAGAGGAAGAGCAAATAAATGTAGAATATGAGGATTCTTCAGAAGATAGCAATTTTGCAGATGAGGGAATTGAGGAAAATAGTGCTATGGAAGAAGAACACTTACTTTTGGACAATGTTATTTCTGTTAATGACTTCATACTTGTGAAATTTCCAACAAAAAAATGTGGATTGTATTACGTTGCGGTGGTCGTGAGAAAGGAGTATGGTCAGATGGAGTATGAAGTTAATTATCTGCGACATAACTTTCCTGGATGGACCTTTGTATTCCCACGCATTACTGATGTGGCTTCAGTATCAATAGAAGATATTGTGTTGAAGCTACCCAAACCAGTGAGCCAAAAGGGTACTGCAAGAACGTCTGATATATTCACATTTAGTTTAGATCTTACAAACTATTATATAAAATGTCTCTAAATATTTATTACACCGTTTTACACATTTGAAAGAGGATTCAAATTTAATTTAATTAAATTTTCGATATTGCAATGCTTGTCCATAAGGACCCACATGCACCCTTTATTGGGGCACAAGTGGACAAATACATTTTTTTTCAAGTTTAAGAATACTAAGGTTTTATTTTCATTTTAAATATAAATATGTTAAGTATGTTTCACGCAATACCTATCCTATGTAATTAGTCTAAAAATTTAAAAATTAAACAGTAAACAAAATTAATATTGGAATTTGAAAATTACTGTCCATATGTACCCCCCTTTCCCCTAATTCATTCAAATAAATAACTTATTTTATTAAATAATGGAACAATTTTTTACCACGCCATGACTCCTTGAAGGTGCATTAGAAGGCTAATGTATATTATATTACAACATTTATTAAAAGTCAACGAATGGCCGTTAATTATAATAATAATAATTGGAATACAGAATAAACAACAATTTAACAAAATATTTCACTAATTTATTGGAAATATTAATTGCATTTTCCAAATATTTTACTTTGTAAAACATAGATCGGGATGTATCAGAGTGATAGTTGAAATGTATTACAAGCATAGTAGATAAATATTATTGAAAATAAAAATTCAATTCAATTATTTATACTTATTTTATAATTAAATATTTGACAGAGAAAGTTTTATAACACGTGCATATGAACGTTATGCAAGGGGTTTACTAAAAATTGAGTGTTATGGCTTTACTAGGTATACAAAATAAGCCATAAGTAAACGAAAATTTTCTTAATAATGATCACAATCATGAACACATCAAGATTAGAAAGTGAATTTAACATTTTTTCTGCTTTGAAAAATTAATTCGGACAAAATTTTATTATCTAAAGTATAAAAACACGAAGAAGTTTATTAAAATGAACATTTAAAAATTCTAACACTCAGAATAAATCGATATACAGCATTACCTTATGCCGTTTTTAAATTTTAAGTTTTTAAAGCATACAGAAGTCATTTTATACATGAAAGGTGGAAGCAGAAATTATTAAAAACGCCATTGGTTAGAAAATTATACTAGTTTTTACTGTAACTATTTAAAAAATTAGAATATTAAAAGTAGACAAGTCATATATATGAGATTTAAAAAAGCCTAGACATTAGTTGGGTCCTTAATATATTTATTATTTATAATTAATTATATTCGGAATAGTAGTGTACACATTTCTATCCAAATTGTCTTTACTATTAAATGAATGATGCAATTTATATTGTTGTTATGGTACTTGTTTAATTATTAATATTTATCGACAAAACAATAAATACCATTTTCAACTACAATTTATTTATAAAAAATATATTCTGATCGCCAAAGTACCAAAATTTAAATAATATGTATTAGAATTAATTTCAGTTATGTAATACGCATTTGTTTAAAAATCCTATTTAGTTTCTTTAAAAGATGACTATACATTCCTATTTTTTATAGGGGCCTTTTTATTCAGATTATTATAGCGACAATGAAAGTGTTTCGAGGACACAACATTTTGAAAAATGATCATAATGTTGAAATAAATATAGAAAAAGTTTGGGAGTCAATTAATTCCTTAAAAAAGTTGGGATTAAATACCTAAAAGGATTTAATATTTTCGAAAATATAGTCAAAATAGTAGTAAATATTTTTGTGTCTCATGAAAATGCTGCGAGAGACATACAACATGTTGAAGTCCCCTCGAGGATATTCGAGCTCTGATTATTTCTACAATAGATTTTGGAGCCACCTTACATTGTAATTACTAGGGGAGAGTGGAGCTCCTTCAGACATTGATATTGTGGGTAAATTTAAGGACTCGGTTTGGCAACACTGTCATCAAAACACACCATTACTACTCACGCTATTGTAGTTTAGTCTGTAGAACAGTGCAGTAGCGGTAAGATGAGTTTTTTTATTAGAAGATAATTAACATTGCTACCAATTTTAAGGCCATTTATTGCTGTATAACCTGTACTATTCACATTTGTTATTGATGGCACGCTTAAATTTTTACATTTAGTCTGGACACATCAAGTGGGGCACCTTCAGACAAAAGGGTATAGAGCACTATCAGACAAACGCAATGGTAAATAGAGACACCTTTTTTGGAATAACGTGCTTAAAAGTTATATATATTTATATATATATATATATATATATATATATATATATATATATATATATATATATATATATATATATATATATATATATATATATATATATATTTATTATTAGTTATTTAAAAAAGGTTTCTCTTTGTTGCAGATTGTCTGAAGATGGTAAGAAATAGGAAAAAAAAAACAAAAAATATCAAATTGTTGGTATGTATCTTAAGAAATTTAGAGATAACCCAGATGGCGAACATGATATGAAAATTAAAAAACGATACTAGAAATGTTTTTACTGACAAACAGGAAGACTACCTTGAGGCATATTTAATTAAGTGTTCAAAAATGTTTTATGGTCTTAACAATCTAGAAACTCGAAAACTAGCATATGAGATGGCCAAAATGAACAATATTGACTGTCCTAAAAACTGGGAAGCTCCAAGAATGGCAGGAAAGGACTGGCTATACGGTTTTATGAAACGCCACCCAAGATTATCTCTCCGTTCTGCTGAAGGATGCAGTATTGCACGTGCAATTTCCTTTAACAAACATAATGTGAACGCTATTTTTAATAAATATGAAAATTTACTCAAAATATACCCACGACTCTGTGACTCATCCATATTTGAAATATGGATGAAACAAAAACTGAAACTGACCAAGAACCTTCTTGCCTGTTTTCAGAAAATGGCCAAAAACAAGTAGCAGCTGCTGTAAGTGGTGAGAGAGGAACTCTGGTTACTACAGTTTTGTTTATAAATGCAGCTGGAAATACAATACCTCCGAGAGTGCACTTAAAGAGCCACATGATAAATTAAGCACCAAACGGGACCTTGGGTTTGGCTCATCAGACAGGTTTATAAAATGTTCAGGTTCCTCTGAAAAGAGAAGAATGCTTCTAATTTGCGACAATAATTAGAGCCACTTGTCAATTGAGGCAATAGAACTAGCAAAAGCTAATGGCGTGCACTTTCTAACAGTTCCACATGATACAACCACTGGATGTGGGAATGATGAAACCTTTTAAAACATATTATAATGCTGCAATTGATTCATAGTTGATGTTTAATCGAGGTCAACGTTTTGGAATCTATAACGTCGCCGCATGTGTTGGAATAGCACATTCTAAATTCTTTTCAGTTGACAGACACATTGTCACCCACGATATGTTTGCTCCCAGTTTGGTCAGAGAGAGCTAATCCTCCAGACGAAACTCTTCCTGATGATCCTCTAACATGCCAACTAGCTGCAAGTCTACCAACTGTAGAATCTGAAAATCCACCCTCATCTCCCCAAATTTCAAGCGAAAACTTTCAGCAACCAATAGACACTCAAGGTGCCAAAACTCAATAAAAAAAAAAACACAGAAAACCACCAACTCTAATGCTGAACGTACTAAATCTATCAAAAGAAAACTAGTTGAAAATGAGAATGAGAAGACAACTGATGATGAAAATGACAAAAACTCTGATGATAAAGTATTAGAAGAACCACAGCAAAATTTTGACAGGAGTGAATTGAAAATTGAAGATTTTATGCTGGTTAAATTTGGGACTGTAAAACAAAAATATGTGTACTATGTTGGGAAAATCATTGGTAATGTGATGATGGGAATGTTGAAATTTCATTTTTGATAATATCATCTAAAGTAAATTATAAATTTTTCTACCCCATCGTCCCAGATATCTCTAGTGCTGCTTCTTTATCCGAAATTGTAGCCCTTTTGCCAACTCCTTCTGAGCAGGGTAGTATACAAAGCAACAGAAACCATTATTGTCTTTTTCAGTTTCATTGGAAAACTTCAATATGCATTAGGGGTGTGAAGTTTCATAATATACGAGTTTTAAATGTAATAAATAATTTCTAAAACATTTATATAAGGTTGTCATTTTTCTAATTGTGTCTGAAGCTGCCCCATGCCCGTTTTTGAAAAAGTGGTTTTGATTTTTTTTAACAAATAGTATAGGGTTTAATATTAAAAGAATATATACAGTGAAACTTGGGCGAACAATGTATCTTATGAATATTTTCTTTCTTTATTTAGTGAGGTATTTAGCCTGATATGACAGATCAAATTTTTATGTCTGAAGGAACCATACTCTCCTCTATACGAGTAGAATTCTACTTCGTAAAAAATACTAGAATTACTTATGGTTATCTCGGATTTAAGAACATCAAGGCGAATCCATAACGTGGTCCCGAAAATAAAAAGAGACGCAAATCCAAAGGGGATTACCAAGTAACATTAAGAAAAACGTTTGACAGCAAATAAAAAAGTAATTTTGAATTGTGAATAATGTGGAGTTCTTTTCTTATTTATAAAAATACAATTTTGAAAAATGCATTACAATGTCTTCGGGCTAATAAAAAATGATCCTGCCATATACGAAGAATTTTGACTGGCCTTGATGGACCTTCTCCCACAGTTAACGTTTAAAAATGTAATTTTTTAGTTTCTACTAAGAAAATATTAAACTTTTTCAGAGATTTTGATAAAGAAATATCAGTATGACAAACTACTGCTGTATATTTCTCAAATACAAGTTTGATATTTTATAAGTGATATAGACATTACATCAAATATTATCTAAATAATTGTGCGTATTTTTGAATTGGCAAAAGCTAAAAATATATAAGTTATTTTATTTGATCTTGGATTCAAGAACAAAAATGTTTATACTACTGTTCACAGTTTAGGACAATCTTAATCCGTAATCTAGGTTTTAAACACTTCGTATATTTTCTACCCACTGTAATTTTCAATATTTACATTATATTCAGTTAGGTACTCACGTTTTGGAATATAAAAATAATATTTACCATTTTATGCCAAATATCCATATTTTTTTTAATTTTTTGTACTTTTTTTGTAAGATTTATTTTTTTGCTTTTTTTCTATCCAAATTTCGAACCCTTTCAAAGCAGAGAAAAACAAACATGCGCATATTTTTTTATACATTTCTTTGCATGTGATACATGAATTCTAGTTTCTATATTACAATAATCATAACTTAACACCAAAATCATGCAGGCATATTTATATATACGCGAGTTTTTTTTAATATTTTTTGTGTAACGCAACACCCTGTACTTAAAATTGATTTCTCATCCCGCAATCCCTAAGGAGAGCAGGCACCAAATCGATCATCACGTTACCTCCATAATAATGTTATTTTTTCGAACTATATTTTTTGACTTATTATTACTGGACACAGGCCCTCCAGTGGCTTCTGCATCGATTTTATCGGATTCTGAGTCATTTGTCAATGGAATATCCAATATGTTGGCACTGAAACAAGAAGATAAGTACTTGCCGAAATCAGCAGAAATATTAAATAAGGCCCATTAAATTCAATGTTCATAAATTTAGTAGAAATTAGAAAAATAATTAAAAATTTCAGCTTCAGTTACAACAATCGGTGTCCATAATGAGACTTATGCTTTACACTTGTCATTATAAAAATCACATAAAACAGTTGAATAGACTAGTTTAGTGTTTTGGTATGATAATTATGCAGTTTTATGATTAAACCAAATTATATTGCGTTAAAAGTAAGAATCAAACACTTATAAAAAATCTGAACAACCCAATAATAGGCGAATGGACTGTTATTAAATATTGCACTTTGAACTACATCATCGTATTGTTACAGACTCTAATTAATTTTTGCATACCATCAAAATTATTATAAATGCGATTTATGAGCCTATACGTTGTTCGAAATCATAAAATTTCATAACCTATTTTAAACAATCCATGAAAGGCGCCAATTTGTATTCATGATGACGTCACTTGTTAAAGGGTGTCCTTATTGGTCTGTTGATGCTCCCTTTCCACTTGATATCCAATGTTGCCAAATCAACTATTAAAAACAAGTTAACCGGAAATTTGTCTTAATAAAATAGTCATTGATTCCAAAAACTCATCAATAGACATAGGACACGTTCCTGATGATTATCTCAGAAATTGAACATAAACATAAAACGTTCTCTAAATATTCGTTAGAAATTTGGCAACAGGTTATGTTTTTTTTTCTTTAATTTTACGTTTAATTTAACGTTAATAAAACTAAATGTGCTCAAGTATAGTATTTTTCACAGTAAATGGTAATGGTAAATGGTAACTGCAATAAACTACCCGATTTAATCTCATTGTGTAGAAAATCATCAGGTAAAAGATGCAAATGTGCTACAGGGTCGAACTTAAGAAATTTGAATTTTGCATAATATAGGAGAGAAAAGTAATTTATTTAAATGTTACAATTCAATTCAATATTCAGTTCAGTGTCGCTATCGCTATTCTCATCTAATTTCATTATAATTGGCGCAATTGATTTTACAAAAAGGTACCAGTTTTCAACATTTATAACATGACTAACAGAACTTTTCTAACTTTCAGTAGGAATATCAGTTCCTAATTAATTCTCCAACATTACCACTTATCGAAGAAGAATTTTTTCCGCGCACACTCGATTTAAGTTGGTGCCATATAAGCTCTATGGGATTGAACACGTGGTAGTAGGGAGGTAGTCGTAACACTGTATGTCCCAATTCTTCTGCAATTGTATCACAAACATGCTGTTGTGCGAGTACGCCCCTGGCGCTATGACCCAGACGCGAAGCAGACAGATGATGCGAGAATATTCCGGAATATACGTTTTGTTCGACGGCGTCCGATGAGCGAAGCGGGGAATCATCGAGACGATTCCCAGAATAGACTGGAGTATGCTCGAACAATATTTACCTATATAAAGGACCAAATTGAATATTTTAAGTTAGTTAGTTAGTTAGTTAGTAGTATGTTGTTAGATAAATGCGAATAGAAATATTGTTTTACATAAATTAAAGTATTGTAAATAAATTGTGTTATATAAATTAAACAGTGTTAGTGATTTAAATAGTATGAAAATAAATTAAAAAGACTAGTAAACATAAATAAACGTTACAATACGTTTTTTTTTTTAAAGTTGACGAACCACTAGAAGAAGCACTAATACTTTTTATCCAGGGACGCCACATACTGCTTATTCTATACGTTGGAGTATAAAATCTTTGCTATTAATGTCTGTAATAACAAATAAATGTTATAAAAAAATTGCACGCCGTAACACAAGTGAACACTTCCAATGAAATACAAAGACTAAAATGAACAAGAAGTGTAAGCTATCTGTAATCCTCTACAATCCCTCTCTGAGAAACAAAATTACCTGAATCAGGTCCTTTTACATTTATGATGTGCATCTCGGATTTTACAACTTAAGGGTCTAATTGGTTTTATTACAATCCTTCAGTCAATACCATTTATTGTAAAAACTACTATATGAAATACCACCTGATGCTTAATATAAAATATCGAATATTATGAGCACATCATCATTGTAAGTTTAGTAGTTCACTTCCCATTCTAATTAAATCGTGACGTCACTTGCTTTGTGCGTCAAAATTTCAAACGTTTGAATATTATTTTGACTTTATTGGTGATTTAGAATTCGTATGATCAATAAAAAAATATTAAACCGCCTAATATTCATGTATATTATTTAAATATAAATTTAAAAAATACTCCACTCGCCTATTATGTTAAATGCAATCTACACTATAAAGTAAATATGTCAATCTGACGATGCTAGTTGTCTAGCGAAACGGCTGTCATTGAGTTTAAAAAAGCAGTTTTTTAAATAAATAGTGAAAGTTTTGTTAAAACGACGAGTTCTTTATTATTCTTAATAAGTAAATCTGTTATTTGCCGTATAGTTTTGTAACAATCTCTGCGTTTGAGTCATAAATAACTTGAATTTATTTATTATTACTGTTCACACCACACACAAAAAAGGGACATTTCAAAATTTACTATCACAGGTGACTTGATGATTTTCCTCACTTCAGAAGGAACTGTTATGAAGGTTTAATAATTTTTGAGAAACTTCGATTTATTACAATACATTTTTTTTGAAATTCTTCATCTTTTACGCATTTCAAAGTTTCACATTATCATTATGTTTTTTCATTTCATTTTAGCTTTGGTTTTCAGTTAAATTTCTGTTCAGATTTTGTAGTAATTATACTAAAACCAATAATTATTGAGAGTAAAGCGCGTTGTCATATCTAAATTTTACGTTATCAGTTTATACCTGAATCAAAATATAGTAAGAAGTAGAGTTGTAGGTTGTGACAATTATAAATAATACATAGTACTAGTACTATTAAAAGGTATTATTTATGACAAAAATCAGTAATGAGTAATATTTATACATTTCCTGATTACTGATCAGTTAAAATTCATTATTTTCTGTATAGTGTTAGGTATTTATTACAACTGGTGGCAACACTGTACGCAACGATATTTCTGTCTTTTTCACTTTACCGTAACTTCCATCACATCGTCGCAGGCCACAACACGAGCGTATCATTGGTTTGTGAATTATACAGTATGAATTGTACGTTTTACAGGTAAGTTAGTCAGCATCGACGTGTTGTGTTAACAATTGGTGACACTAATAGTGATAATAAGTTTTAATGAAATAAACAAAAAATGTGTATGAATATTTGAAATAATTGTACTAAGAATTTTTCTCTCATTCTTAATCCTCTCAAAAATTAATAAGCACTCCCCTGATTTGCTGTCAACTGGGCCTACTTCTACTCTCAATCATTATTGGTTTTAGTTTAGTTGCAAAAATTAAAGAATAAATGATTTTTAAAGTGTTTCGGTTTCAAGGTAACTAAACTAGTCCATTATTCATCAACAAAAAAATTAATTTTTCAAATTTATTTACTTTATTTCAAAATGATAATGTATAATTGACATTGTAAGTTTTATTTTATTTATTTATTTATTTAAGTTTTATATGATTCATTCTCAAAAAAAATGTGTACCTACTAAAAATAAAATAGCTTAAACTTACCTATGACTATTAAGCGTAAGAGTATGCGCAGAAGTATGAAGACTTAGGGTGCCTGAAGAAGCATTTGGATATCCCACAGCTCCGGAGTAAGCGTATTGAAGTTTATTGTTTTTTGTTCTAGTTGGAGGTACTGCAAAAATAAATCTTACTACATTATTATTTCCAATAAAATTGAGATTAAATGATAAACAAGAATTAATAAAAAGGGCCTTGATAAGGACTTTCGTTGGTAAAAAAACTCTATTGCAACGCTGTTCTGCTGCTCCAGCTGTTGGTGGCAATTTTTCTAATTTGAAATGTTTCAAAATAATCGTGAAATTTTATTAAACGGCTGAATATTTCTTAATGAAAAAAATACAGTATTTTTAGAATAGCACAAAGTATACTTGAACAAACTTTCAGCTCACTCGAACCATTTTTGTAAAAGAAAAAAATTACAAACCAAAAAATCGGTTTTGTGGATTTTTTTAGGAAATTTTTGAGGGTAGGGCAAAAATGATTATTACATAAGTTGTAGATTTTTTTATTTCCAACAACTTTTTAATTTGACTTTTTTCAATAGGATGCATTCTTTAGTCACAAATCGCAAAAAACCATTTTTACCCCTCCTATACCCCCTAATAGACGATTTTGGTTCGGAATGTTTTTTTTTATTTAGTTATAATGTCTTTGATTAAATTGTGCCATTAGTTTGCTGCAAGAAAACATTTATTTTTTCAGTCAGGTAACACAACTGGAATAATAATAATTTAGATTAACTTTTTGTGGTACAAATTAGCCTTTATGTCCTTTATTTTTATGTAATTAAATTCGAATTCCAACAAATTGGCAGTGCTACCTTGAACTTAACCTAGCACCCCCCATTTTCAAGGCGGTTTTTCTCGACAATCGCGGCGGTACAAATTTCAATTTTTGTGTTACAAATTAACCTTTAATTAGCTCTTAATTGTGAGCTACTTTATTTTTAATTTAGTCAATGTTGGGGTCCTAGCTTGATTGACATAATGGATAAACTATTTTTTTCAAATTTTTAATAAAGAATTAAACATAACATATTACCTTCCAGACATTTAAAACTCTAACATTAGCATTGGCATGGCAAAAAATCTATCAAAATAAAGTAAATTCTTACTTATACCGTTCTGACTTAAGGACTTCGATTATATTGCCTCCAATAAATCTTCCTACCGGCCGGCAGACTCCGTCCAGCTGCAGACAGGGCCGGAGTGGACTTTTTACTTTTACATTGAGAAGCAATTGAAATATTGATAGATGGATATAAATTGTCTAAAAATATGTAAAAATGTGCAAACAGGTATGTAGTCAGTATTTCTAAACATAATTTTGGGTACAAGGTAACTTTTATTACAATTTGAATTTTTAAGGAAATAATATGAATAATATGGTTACCTACCTTACAATATACATTAATTACCTTGCTACATACCTTATTGTACCTATACCTACCTGAATGTTTTAAAAAGGAGTTTATTTTATATTTTATATTGTATTTTTAAAAGCTTTTATTTATATATTTTTTTAAATGACTAAGTAGGTATAATTTATTTTTTTAAACATTGCAATCACGTGATTTTTGACGCAAAATAGTTTATAGTATCCCTAGGTATGTAATAAAATATGTGATTAACAATGTGTCTCTATTTTTTCTATAAAAAAGTAAATTTCACCCTGTTCCGTTTAAATTTTATAGCAGGTAACACCTGGCTAAAGCACCGGCCTACAATAGCGGACAAAAGGGTCGTTTATTGACCTTAAGAAGTGAGAACGGAATAAGTATGAATGTACTGTACCATGACAACCATTGATATTGTAACATGTCTATCGCCATGCTACCCTTCCTTAGTTTACCGTCCGAACCCTAAAATCAACCCTGACTCACTGTATATTAGACACAACCTTATTATCGTTACCAAACCCATCCCTACAACAGAAGTACCAGAAACAAAACCCTTACCAACGAACGTAACCGGAAACCCCTGTCAGTACTGCTATAAATTAGGGCAAACACCTCGTTTCAATCCTTTTCGTCCAAACAACCCCTAGAGGCAAGTTGTCCGCGAAACTTAGACAATACATTTCTCTGGTTGTATCACAGATACAGCCCGCTACGCTACGCTAGTAGGGAGCAATATACGCGCTAGCAGAAAAAATATAATTATAGTAGAAGTTCCTTTTGATGCAGAATTATACCCATTATAGTAGCAGTTCCTTTTGATGCAGAATTAAACCCATTATAGTAGCAGTTCCTTTTGATGCAGAAATATACCCATTACAGTAGTAGTTCCTTTTGATGAAAAATCCAACACCACCAGCCAACACTCCAAGCATCGGTACACAAACCGAGACTACCAGATCATTCTACTAACAAAGATAAGTCAAATCCATTTAGAACATTTCCTTTGGTAATTTACCATTTTATTCATTAATAAACAAATATTCATTAATAACCGTTTGATTTATATACCCACGGATTATAAGTCTTGAGGGTGCAGCATGTTCAGTTGACATTAAATGTAGTTTCTTTTTGCTTTCAAATTCAGTTTAATTACAAGGTGTTTCTTTCTCACCTTAGTTTTTGTGTAGTTTGTTAGCTTATTCGAAAGCGTTCAAAAGATAGTGGCGCCCTTAACCCTTATATACCACTAATCCTTTCTATAGTAAGCATTAACTTGGAGTCGAACCACTCCTTGAGAGAGTCTCATAGCCGGGATCTCTTTTTGGAACTAGTATAGTTACAAATTGGCGACCAACGTGTATAAAAAAATATTCTGCTTCATGGGTTAGCAGGGAAAAGATTGGGTCTTCAATATACACTGTAATAATTTCCGTAGAAAATACTTTATTAACTAAGGTGCAGGATGTTGGAAACATTGATAGAAAATATAATTTTTGTTGATTTTCATTTTTATTTAACAAAATAAAGAAACTATGATTCGGTTCGCAAATTTACAAATTTTTGTTTCAGTTGGGTGGTAGATCAGCAAGTGATTACTCTCAGTAAATATAATTAAAATTTACATTCACATATGATTCAAACATTTGATTCTGTCAAATATGACAAGTTACACAGCAAACACCAGTTATTATGCCATTGTTTCTAATTCAATGATTCATTTTCTAACAAATTTTCCACTAGTTTAATTAATGTTGACTAATTTGTTGAAGATGATGCAGAACAAGTAGATATGTAGATTAATTCTACTTTAAACAATGAATAATTTATGAAAACTCTGATTTATTGATAATTTTTTCAATCTTTAAAATATTGTAATGTAACTTCTTTCATCAGACGATGATTATTTTAAATATAGAAATAATTATACATTTAGAAGTTTTATAGGTATATTTTTTAACAATAAAGGTGAATTCATGCATACAAGGAGGACCAACTTGTATAGAAAAACTTTTCAGCGGCAAGCGGAAAAGAAGAAGTAAGTAAGAAGACAAGCTGGGTTGAAAAATTCAATATTTTTTTTAACTTGTGCATTTAAAAATTATGCAGTATGTAAAATCTCAACTATTTACATAGTCAAATGTAATGTGGCGCAACTAATTTGCTTCCTTTCGATGGACACTTTTTTAATACATTAAATTGATTCTTCTTCCTTCTACCCTCTATAATTTTAGGGATAAACTGTTTAAATTGATCTAATGTTTCTGCCCACTCCCAACAGTCAATTCAATCAAGCTGTAATTTCACAACTAGTGAAATTCTTAAAAAAAAATTAAATTCCACTAGCCGTTGTACGTAAAACGAAAATTTCAACAATATTGAACCGACGAGGATAAAAAATAAGAGAGTGTTATACACCATAAAGAAAACTGACACAAAGTCCCCTACGTCTAACACTTGTGGCGGTGCCGGTGACTACAGACGGAACTACTGCTATAGAAATCAGTCTTACCACCAGTTTAAATTTAAAATTCGACCTTCATTTCGCTTATGTTATCTACTGAATTTAGCTTCTTTCAAACAACGAGGATATAAAATAAGAGAGTCATCTACACCATATATAAAATTTCCACAAGACACAGACACAGAACATTATGCTAGTTATGGTATAGAACAAAATATTTAATACTCCTTTATGGACAGTTAATACGGCAAAGAACATCACTACACAACGGTGCCGACAATATTTCTTTTTATCCCGCCTTGGTAGTTTTTCACTATACAACGCATGCTTAAGAAATCTCTTAAACACATTTACCCCATTGATTTTTTTTTGTTTTGCAACATGCGCACTAAATATGCGCAGAGCTGACTGAGAGTAAAGGAACACCTTATATAAGCTGTCCATATAGGAGTATTAAATGTATGAAATTGATTGTGTTAACCTCTACTTTTTGGAATTTCATCTTACTAAGAACAATAAATTACTGAACAGTTAAACTAAACCCCCACTATTTATTCGAAAAATTCGCTTTAAAATTCAATTACAGCTGTTTCGGTATAACTAGCATCGTCAGATTGACATATTGAAATTACATTTTGTTTGTTTGTAACTAGGTACTTGATGTTGATAAGTAGGTAAGGCTAGACCAAGTAAGGAAGTTATAAGACATAACAATATTAAAGCCTAGATGTTATTAGCCCTAAGGGATTATCCTGGATGTATTTCCCTCTAAGATCAGTATAACTGTGCAATGATATAGAAAAACCAGGAAAAAACTATCATGCTGATCTTTACAATAACTTAATATATTTATGTTACAATAATGTCTTATCTATGTATAAAATGAAGACTCAATCAAAGTAAACAGTTTAATAGTGGAGAACTTCCAAGATTTATTTGTTCATTAACTACTTTAAACTGTTGATCTGCTAGATGTCTTTTAATTTCAAGTTCTTCTAGAAAATCTAAATTTTGTTTTTTATCACAAATGTGTAGTATATGAATGTCATTGATGTGTATAAGTGACTTTGGATGTTCCAGTAGGTGTTTTGCATAGTTTGACTTATCTGGTTGTTGTAATCTATATGCTCTTAAGTGTTCATTAAATCTTACTTCAAAATTTCTGGTGTTTACAAAATTAATTGTCCAAAATGTAATGCAGTATATATAGGTCAAACACAAAGAAATTTTGAAGTAAGATTTAATGAACACTTAAGAGCATATAGATTACAACAACCAGATAAGTCAAACTATGCAAAACACCTACTGGAACATCCAAACTCACTTATACATTTATTGTTATGTCTTATAACTTCCTTACTTGGTCTAGCCTTACCTCCTTATCAACATCAAGTACCTAGTTACAAACAAAATGTAATTTCAATATGTCAATCTCACGATGCTAGTTATACCGAAACAGCTGTAATTGAATTTTAAAGCCAATTTTTCGAATAAATAGTGGGGGTTTAGTTTAACTGTTCAGTAATTTATTGTTCTTAGTAAGATGAACTTCTAATCTATGATTCGATCTATGACGGAGATAACCCAAAAGTAAAGTTAGCTACATAAGCATCGACATAGAACCGCAATTCTGTCGTCTTCTTTTTTAAAATTATAATCCTCAAACCACAATTTTCGTCTAACTTTTACTGCAGGCACGGTTACAAATTTTTATGAGAAGTTCTAACTGTGGTGTTTGTGCAGTATGATACAAAACAAGATTTATATGATAAGTATTGACATAATTCAAATTAAAAAAAAATATGTGGAGAAAAGCTAAATAAACTTAGCTCCTATAAAATGTAAGATACAGAACACTCATACATTTTGAAAGTTTTTCAAACTTCAAATTAGATTGGCCTTTTTGTAACTGGCTATTAGCTATAAGTTCATAAAACGTCTAAATCAGAAAGTGGCTTACTTCATATATGAGTGACGTATCTGTATAGAAACTTGCAAACATTTAGGAATTCTCAATTTCCAATTTTCTCCCAAATGATTTGATTTAAAAAATGTTTAAATATATTTTTGCAAAGTAGTGCTAATATACTTTAATAAAATACCAGAAACCAGATATTGGTTTAACACTCCATTAACAAACAAATAACAAGGCAAAACAGGAAATGAACTTTTTTGTTTGGGATGATAAGTCAGATTTCTGCTTTCTTTAATAGTAGTTCTGTCTGTAGTTCCTGGCACCACTCACAAGTATTTGACAGCGTCGAAATCTCAATGGCGTAGTTAAAACTTTTTTATTTCTAAATTTATACACATTTATAAACATATTTTTGTACACCATAGTTAGTTTGATTGACAGTTTTATCTTATTTCACTAACAGGTGAAGCATTATCAATTTAGTTGTCATATTTTAACAGTTATTTATTTGTTTGTTAGTGATTTTTTTACTCTCTGGCAATTTAAAAAGTTATTGCACCCAAATGAATGTCATGTACAGTTTTTTGTAAGTTTTTGTTTCGTTTATGGACTTGTGCAAGTCTTTGAACAACCCAGTCAAAATCAAAAGGTATTTGTATTTTTCTAATGTGAGCTGGTGCATATAAGAACACTTTGTAAAAGGTAGAAGGAATTATGGACGCAAAGATTTACCAAGGTAACTTTGGGGAAACATTGACAAGTTGGTACCAAGAAAATACTTTCAAATTTCCAGGAAGTACCCTTGTTTGAGGGTCTATCTTATCGCTGTCAACTTAGAAAACATGGCATCACCACATACAATGGGGTTATTAGACACACCTTTATGTAAATTGTGAGTAGTAAGACAAAAATGTCGAACACATCATATGTGAGTGTCTAAGAGAGTAAACTTTGGCGAGTTTTGCCCACACCCACCGATAAAAGGGAGATGTTTTCAGGTGACTTGTTTACCTTTCAGAAAAAAAAAACAGAATATACAATAACAACCCCCAGAAGCATGCACTGTGGTCTGAGTGGTGTAGAGCTCTCACCATCCCTGCTTTACAGATACATATAATTTTAATTTATTGACATATATCTTTATTTCCTACGTATATATAATGACTTTATTATACCCTATATCTATACCCATTTTTTATCTTGAAACTAAAGGTAACATTTAAATCTAAAAATTAATAGTTTTTCTCAAAAATCTACTAAATTAAATAATGTAAATATAATGTTTTCAACAAACCAAAAAAATACAACTTTTTGGTGCGTATTTGTTTTTAAAAAAATTTTTCATTATACATTCAGTGGCCCATCAACCAAAAATTGATTTAACCATAAACATAATAAATTCACATATTATAAGATGAATATAAATTTAACTTACCATCAAAGCAAAACTGACTCAGTAATCCATTGGTATTTCCAAGTAAAGAAGAGTCAGAACTGCTCCTAGTCGTTTTTGGCTCTTCTCCACTTGCAGAGGGTGTTAAATTTACATTATTTACTTTAGGACTAGCAGAGGTACTGGAATATTGAACTTTTTTTTGTAAACTTTTTGTCACAGTAGCATTCATAGTAACGTTACTGTCCATACCTAGATCATTCACTTTAAAGTTCGAACAACCAATAGTTCTAAAGTCACTATCGCTACTAGAAGAATCACTTGACAAGTTGTCAATTTCATTACTATCACTACTAACACTAGGTATAAGCGTATTGAGAGTGGATACAGTTGGTGAAATCTGCCTTGTATCCAAGTCCAGGTGGTCAAGTGTGAAAGGATCAGAGATAAACGTAGAACTATCTAGGAGGGTAGAGCTAGGTGCATCCAACGATTGTATCTCCATAGAAAACGTATTGGCACTGGGATCGAAGAATGATTCCTCAGAATGAAGCATATCACAGGGAACTTCATAATCAGGTGGAGGAGTTTTAGGTCGAAAATGTAACCTGCAAACAATATCATAAAAAGGTAAATTTACAACAATTATGATATAAGATTTTAATTACTATTAATGCTTATTTTTTTGCTTAAAACTGGTCAGAAACAGACGAATTTAAAAAAAAAATCTTGAAACACGTCAATTTTAATTTTTGAGTGGCCATCAACTGCTATAGATGTGTTGGACATTACGTCATTAGTGGTGGCGTAATAACGTCATCAACGATTTTATTAAATACCAACCAAGTCACGTGACGGCTCATTTGAAAGGTCTCCTTATCGCCTTTGCAACAATGTAATCATTTAAATATTTATTTCTACAGGGTTAACCAAAATTATGAACTTTGTTAAGTAACATGGAATTACAATAAATATTCATTCACTGAACTAAAATACACTAAGGACCACCACTGGGAATAAAACAAAATAGCGTTTATTGTTGGTTCCGAAAAAAATACATGGATAAAAACAATGCTAAATTATAATTTGAAATTAATTATTGTAGTAAGTACTCGGAATTATTTTTACAAAAATATTTAAATCAATATTGTCATTGACTCGTCTTTATTCGTCAATGATCTGTGAATCTGTCAAATAATAGACGACAAATTTTTACTCTTCGAGTTTTTTGCCTACATTAATAACAGCATTTACAAAAATGAAACTAACAGAAACAGAACGAATCGAGATTTTAACCATGAGTGGTTATGGAGATAGAGTGAGGACTCAAGCAGAAGTTCATAATTTATTTAATGCTAAATACCCCAATCGCGATCCAATTACTCAATCAATAGTAAGTAAAATTGAAAAATAAATTAGAGAAACAGGTCATGTTAAAGATTTTCCCAGAAGTGGTAGTACATCAATATCCGAAGCCAAAAAACTGGAGGTTGTACTGGCGTTTCAAAAAAATCCTCATACCAATTCTAGGCAGGTCGCACTAGATAATAATGTCCACCAATCAACTGTTGTAAGAGTGCAAAAAAAGGAGAAGTGGCATCTATACAAAGTACATCTGGTCCAGGAGCTATTAGAAGATGACTTTGATAAAAGAATCGAATTCTGCGAAATCGTTAGGGAACAATGTAACAGAGATCCTGGTTTCATACAAAAGGTACTTTTTTCAGATGAAGCGTCTTTTATGCTGAAAGGTCAGTAAATCGCCAGACATGTCGATATTGGGCAAGTGAAAATCCACATTGGATGGAAGAGTATAGGACACAATATACCAAGAAGGTGAATGTTTGGGCCAGCATTATAAACAATCAAATTGTAGGGCCATATTTTTTTGAGGAAAACCTAACTGCTTCTAATTATCTGGAATTTTTTCAAAATTATCTGTTGCCACAGCTGAATTAGTTATTTCCGAATAGAAATGATTTATGGTACCAACAGGATGGGGCTCCCCCACACTATGGCGTTGAGGTACGAAATTACCTTAATAACGTTTTCCCAGGAAGGTGGATAGGTAAAAGGAGGTCTATCGAATGGCCACCAAGGTCTTCAGATTTGACTACATTAGACTTTTTTTTGTGGGGATATTTAAAGAGCAGAGTATATCAAAATCGACCGAATAATGTAAAAGAGTTGAAGGAGCGAATCCGAACAGAAATTGCACAAATAACACCTGAAGTTCTCGAAACCGTTAAGAAAGAATTTACTGCTCGCCTTTCTCTGCTGAAGGTCGGCAATTTGAACATTTCTTGTAATTTAATTGTATTTAAATAAACATTTATCCTAAGTCAATTGTAATAATAAACCAACAGTTTTGTTTAACATTAGTGCAAAGGCAATAAGGAGACTTTTCAAATGAGCTGTCACGTGACCTCGGTTTGTATTTAAAAAATCGTGGATGACGTCATTACGCCATCACTAATGAACTAATGTCCAACACATCTAATTTGTATCTTAACACAATTATCAATCAATATCCATCGATTTTTAAACTAAATTTAAAAATAATACTAACCAATCCCTCCTGAGTGATCTGAGAAAATCAACCATATCATCATTTTCTTTTTTTGTATACACATGTTCCATTGTCTTTACATCCTCCTGTTGCACATCTTCCGGCGTTTTCATTTCCACCTTAATACTATTACTAATCACACTACTATCACTTATTCGTGCATTGTTACTAACACTAACTTCACTTTTAATATCAGTTTGTTGACATGTTATCGGTTCTTCCTCGTCGGCTTTATCGACACCAACTTCTCTTTCTGGTTCTGTTATAGAGAAATCTAATGTCCTCCAGAAATCATCGTAATTTGTTGAAATTCGATCGAGGATAATTCTACCTCCTCTGCCAACTCGTCTCCTAGCGAAACCGATACATCGACGCGGGTTGGAAAGGGACGTTAAGGTAAACCTGAACCGTTTGTCTGCTAAACCGTTTTCTTCTTTTGAACACCATTGCCAATTGCCTTCGTTAGGTAGGGGCTGAAAATAAAAATTTATCTGAGCATGGTTATCTACGAAAATATACCCACTTTCAAATAGATCAATACAGCTACAATTATTATAGTTCCTACTTACGACTGAGTATAATTGCACAGCTTTTTGCTGCAGGAGTTCATTTTAATTTTAAAACTATGTTTTTAATTATATCAGTTATATAGCTGCAATTAAATTTAAACATAATTGAGTTCGCAGCACCAATAAAAATAATTAGTTATACTTAAGAGCAAACCGAACCTACAGCGACAAGCGAATTTCACCCTAATTAACCCAACCTCCTACTTCTCGCTCCGCGCTCCATGATATGTCATCAACCAAAGATTACACGAAGACTTAAAAAACCCTTATTTAACTGATCTGTATTCACCAAGTACAGAGACTACTGGGTCACCCAAATGACCTTATAGAAAACCTCTACCTGGAAGGACCAGCTATCCGGCCCCTGACCATTCAAACAAAAATCAAGTGAATTTTTCAAAGTGTTAGAAATTTAATTTTTATTGTTAGGGCGCGGATCGAACAATTAACAAAACAATCTCACATATTGCGAGTGCCAGTAGAAGCAAACACGCAGTCCGCTGTCCAATCGACCTTTGGACCCCTCTCGCGCACCCCTTCCAAGGATGCTGTTGCATCCTAAATTGAGCAGTATATCACCTGTCTCACTCGATAATTTAAATAAGTTCACTCAACAACTGAAGAAACTGCACGAGGAATTTGAGAAGAGATTTCAAGATTTCAAGGGAATTGAGCCGTCACTAAATGCTTTTTCGATGCCTTTTAATATAAACATCGATGAAACACCAGTTAACCACCAACTTGAACTTATTGAAATGCAACGCAATGCTCATTTAAAGCAATTATTTCTTAACACCAGCAAATAGAATTTTATAAATCCATATCTAGGTCACAGTATCCAAATATAGTTTCCCACGCTCAGAAACTAATGGCGATGTTTGGTTCAAGCTACTTGTGCAAATAAAATTAAGAAAGAATTGTTTGCGTTCAGCATCAAAGATGGAGCCGGCCTTTCAGGCAGTTATGCAGAAACAAAAACAATTCCACATGTCTCACATCCCCTCAAAGACCAGCAGCAACGCTCCTCAACCTTCTACTTCTCAACCAACTGTTTAATAATTAAATAAGCGATGTCTGAAATTTTTTATTGTCCCAATAATTAACCATTACATATTATAAAACAAATAAGTCCCACCTCAAGGAGTATAAAAAAGTCATTAGACAAAATCAGAGAAAAGCCTGGAAAACCTACTGTGACGAAATTGAAGAATTTCCAAAAGCAGCCAGACTCCAGAGAGCTCTCTCGAAAGACCCGTACCGGAACATTGGCATACTAACCAAAGAGGATGGCACAAAAACCGCCAACCTGAAGGAAAGCCTGGAACTGCTAATGTCAACGCACTTCCCCGACTCCAGATTTCAAAATATGGCTACCTGGAGGGACGAGGAACAGCACTATCCTACGGACGACGACTGGAGAATAGCAAACCAGATTGTCGACGAAGACAAAATAAGGTGGGCCATTTTGAGCTTCTCCCCCTTTAAATCACCAGGAACTGACGGCATTTATCCAGCCCTACTACAGTGGGGCCTGGAGGTGTTGATGCCGCACCTGGTAGGAATCCACAGATCCTCTTTGGCACTGAGGTACATTCCTAAAGGTTGGAGAGAAGTCAAGGTGGTCTTTATACCAAAACCAGGAAGATTGGACCATTCCATCCCAAAGGCATACAGACCCATCAGTCTCACATCGTTCACAATGAAAACTTTGGAGAGACTATGTGAAAGGTACATAAGAGATGTATTGATTACGCGTAATCCACGACAACCAAATCAGCATGCATACACCCCAGGAAAATCTACAGATTCGGCCCTCCATCTTGTGGCCGGCCGCATCGGAAGATCGCTGGACAAGAAAGAGTCCACCTTGCGCGTATTTATAGATATCGAAAGTGCGTTTGATAAAACCACCTCCCCTAAAATAACCAATGCTATTACTAAAAGGGGCGTTCCCCAGACAGTAAATGGATGGATATACAACATGCTCTCCCAGAGAGCAATAATAATTAGCGTGGAAGATGTCACTATAAGAGGCCTGGTTGTCAAAGGATGTCCACAGGGAGGGGTGCTCTCACCTCTACTGTGGAACTTAGTCTTAGACTCCTTACTCAAACACCTAAGCAGTGAGAACTTCTACAGTATTGCTTATACAGATACCTAGTGATTCTGCAAACAGGAAGGTTTGAGGAAACACTCTGTGTTAGAATGCAAGAGGCCCTCAATATCATAGAAAGCTGGTGCAAGAATCACTCACTGTCATTAAACCCACAAAAGACAGAGATGGTCCTTTTCACAAGGAAAAGGAAGCTTGTGAACCTTCGGGCTCCAAAACTCCTAAAAACTGAATTAAACTTCTCTGCAGAGGTGAAATATCAAGGGATCACCTTTGACAGCAAGTTAACATGGAACTCTCATCTAGAAAATAGAATAAAAAAGCACATATTGCCTATGAACAGTGTAGAAGAACCATTGGTCGTACACAACTTGAAGTAGCATCTGGTGAGTCGAGGTGTGGTTTGTGTCGCGAAGCTATAAACGAGCTTCCAATGCTACAAGCTAATACAGAATCGATTTCACCAAGATATGCCTTTCACAGACCCTACAAGATAATCATTGACAACGCTCAAAATGCATTGACGACAGGTACTATCTGTATCTTCACTGATGGATCTAAGACAAAAGAAGGTTCAGGATGTGGAATCTACTCCAGATCCCTAAACCTAAATATAAAATAGGCAATGGGTTGTAATGCAAGTATAGCTCAGACAGAGCTAACTGCCATCTCCATAGCCGCAAAAGAGATTACCATAAGAGAAATTACTGGCAAAAACATCCGTATTCTTACGGACAGCAGACAAGTACTATTAGCCCCCACGGATCACATCAGGTCTAGTATTAGAATGTCACATGGCCCTTACGGAAGCCTGCAAGAACAATGTGGTTACTCTAGGCTGGATAAAAGGTCATGGAATTTCAAAAGGCAACCGCATAGCTGACTCGTTGGCTAGAAAAGCTGCCTCCCAAAGGCTTTTGGGACCTGGTAGTCTTGTCAGCTTGCCGGAATCAGCGGTGGTTGACCTAGTAAAGGAACGCTCCCTTGACAAGTTCAGGGGAAGATGGGACGAAGAAAAAGGTTGCACACTATTCAAGGAACTTCTGAAGTATCCGAATAGCGGAGCAGCCAAGAAATACGTGGCCATGACCAGAAAGGACCTGCGGTTGGTCACAGGTATACTTACTGGCCATTGTCACCTACGAAAACATCTGAACAGGTTGGGTTTATCGGACAGCCCACTATGTAGAGGATGTGAAAAAGAGGATGAGACAGTTGAGCACGTCCTTTGTGACTGTCCGGCACTCTCTCTAACAAGACTTTCTGTATTCGGCGAGGACTGACTAACACATGCCTACAGGCGACGTTATAACCTACTTTAAACAGGTAGGATGGTTGACGAGCCAATAGGTTAGGCTCAATCTCAGGACGCACAATGGGCCAAATGTGGCCTAAGTGCTGTGGGGCGACCCCCCCTTCCAGAATTACAGATACAGATTTGACCACTTTGTCAAAATTTAAAATTTACTTTAATTATTTAGAAACAGTCACATCATTAAATACAACAAAAAAGTTATATTAAATTTACTGATACTCTCGTCTTAACATGATAATTGCTCCGCCACTGGGAATATCTCCACCAACGCGATTAAAACTGTCTTAAAATTTATACAACGAGAGGGCAGCATTTTATAGAAAATTTTTGGGCAAAGGTGGGAAAGCATCGCATTTAAAAACTACTCGACATTTACTAAAACAGAAAGCGACACATTTTCTTAAATTTAATGTAGAAGGCGGGAATAACCTTTTTTTCTTCTTTTTTTTTCGTTTTTATTAGAAAATAAATACTTCTAAAGGGTTTAGAAAAAAATCAAGGTAATACCCCCCTAAGTTTAGTAATAATGAGTGTTTACTGAAAATTTGACAAAAATCGGATTAGAAATAAAGGCTCAGGATGCTTTTAAAATTTTCGGACATGTCCGGTTTGCTCTTAATTTGGTGCTGCGAACCTAATTTAAAAGTCATTAGTTACACTTAATTAAATATAACTAATTACTTTTAAATTAGTTAAGATCGATTCACTTATAATAATATTAAATTTAAACATAATTGAGAAAAATGTTTTAAAGCTATTAGTATAATTTTAATAGTAATAACTAAAAAACTGACCATATGATAAGAACATAGCTTATTTCTTCTAAAAGCAAATTGGCTTTCGTCTTCGGTCTCCTCTGGTTCTGGAGATAATTGAGAGATTCCCACTTCTTCATCTGAAGATACACCTCCATGAGAATCAACACCAAAACTACCAGATCGGCTACCACCTAGCGATTTATGCTTGCGTTTTTTATACTGCCTTTTTTCTCTTCTCGGTATAACCTAGAAGAACATTAAACCAATCAATCTTGCAAGTAATTAATTAATAAAAAAAAACTATCAAAATCTTAATCACCAATTTACTAAATTGTAGTTATTTGATACCAATTGAAAAACTTTTTTTCCTATAAACAATTCATGATCCGTTTACAATAGACTCACCTCATCTTTGAGGATGGATTTATTTGACCAAGTTTGGTTTGGATAAGGATTATGAAATATTGGTGTAAAAGCTGGTCTAGATGATTTGATAGCTGATGCTTCTGCCATAACTGTTCCATTGAAGTCCTTGGCTTGAAAGCGTTTTTCGAAAACTTCCACTGTCAGATGCACATGTTCTCGCTTGATTTTTTCTCGCCTCTTTACAAGTTCTAGAAGTGTCACAGCTCTAAAATAAATATAAGAATAATTATGAATCTTATATTTTTCAGTAAGTTTTAAATATAAAATTTTGATCAATATATTTTATTTAGTTCTTCTAATATAAATATTTTGTATTTTAAAGAATAAATCAAATATCTTTATTGAAATAGGAAATATACAAACAATTCTTTTGACAAATTATAAAGAACAACAATAAAATAAAATAAATTGATTACATTCAAAAGTATCACAAATATTAGAACTATTAAATTTACACTGAAAAACACAGAAATTTTAGTTGTGAATATATTTAAGTATTTCCTTTTTAAAAATCCTTAGTGACAATCTAGATTTAATACTATTTGGTAATTTGTTATAATGATCGAAGTATTTAAAAAATAAGGAATTCATGGACGTTCGTTAATTTTTTCTAACTATATGTAAGTTGTTTTTATTTCTGGTACAATAGTTGTGAATGTCATTATTAAATTTATATATTCCTGAAAATAAGGTGGTGCTACATTATTTATTATTTTATGTACAAATACCATTGTCAAATAGTGTATTCTTTGGTACACTGAAATCCATTTTAGAGATGTAAGCATAGTTTTTATAGAAGTATATTTACTACATTTTAAGATTATCCTCATACCCCGATTCTGTAACTTCTGTAACTGAGCAGTCTGATTTAGATTAAGCAGGAACATAACAGAAGAACAATAACCGAAATGAGGTTGAATAATTGAATGATAAACAGTGATTTTAGTTTCAGTGGATAGATTTTTTGAGATTCTTGCAAAATAGTATAGCTTTTTGATATTTTTTTCAAAACATAATTAAAATGATCACCAAATAATAACAAATTATCAAGTTGGAAGCCAAGATATTTAATTGATGTTACAATTTCAATTTTTTCATTATTAATTGTAATATTAATCTCATTTAAATCTATATTATTATATTTATATTTGCTAGTTATTATCATAGCTTTTATTTTTAAAACATTTAGTTTGAGTTTATTATATATTAAATAGTTATTGACAGAGTTCAGAGCCCTATTCATTCTTTGAACAGCATTTCCTAAGTTATTATCAAAACAAGTGACTTCAGAGTCATCTGCAAACAAATTAACAAAATCACAATCAACAAAGAGGTTTAAATCATTTATATAATACTATACTTGTTTGAAAAAATAATCTCTAGTGTTATGGAAATGCAGATGACTGAGCACTATAGATTATTTTACAAGTATTATTCATTTTCAAATTGGTATATCAATAGCAGAGTTGGCTTATTTTTGTTGTTATTCAAATTAATAATAAAATTAGAATTTAAATTATCCAATAGTTCAAATATTTATTAAAAAGTAAATTAAAAAGCTATATATGAATAAAATAATTTGAATGAATATCAATTAAGAATTGATGTGACTCTTTCATCTCTTTGGACAACTTTTTAGTTAAGTTTAATAGTTATAATCCTACCTGTACAAATCTCTTCTTAGTTTTAGCATCTTTTCATAGGAGGCTTCATCATTTTTGCGGTTCTTTCTTGTCTGCATCTTCTCTGTCCTTCGCCTAAATGCTAAGTAAGGATTGTTAGCTGCAGTGCCAGATCTATGTTCTGTCTTGACAGTTAAAATTAGAGGATGTTGCTAAAAATGTACGCCTATTAGACAAACCAATAAAGTTTTATATTTAGCAATAAATTTTATAATAGCAAAACCATACATTCTCACTGAAATGTGTTAATATAATGGATGGCAAATTTTATAAAGTAAAAAAACAGCAAAAAATACAAAAAAGCACATGGAAATGATTAATGAAAAACTCATAAAATCTCAATTTCAAATTAATAAATACCAAAAACTTACAGTTTTAAGACGTTTATTTAACCAATAATCAAATACTGCTATGATGAGATCATCGTCTTCTTTCAGCAGAGCTTTTGCTTCATTAAGTGTGACAACAGTCTGGCCACTGCTCTTTTCCAACCTGTCCATCATTTCCTCAAACTTTAATGGAGACAAATCAAGTTTTTGAGTCTGAGAATGCAGCCACTGCTCATCTTCAGAGTCCATATCATAATCAGGAATATCCTGCTCCATTGTAAAAGCTATAAACAAAAGGATTGATTTAATAAATTAGAAATTTGTTAATTTTAATGTATCTTGTATAAAGATTAGAATAATAAAACTAGTTGAGAATGAAATAAAACAAATTAATTGAAATAAAATTAGAATAGTTAAGTTATACTTACGCTGCATATGGATAAGCTGTCGAGGTTGCTTGTAATTTGCAGAATAAACCTTCTCATAGAATTCCTTGTCAGGCATTTCAGATACTTCTGGAGTTGGAATAATAAGCCCAGCAACAATTGCACGTTGTAGGTGATGCTCCTAGTAAATTAATTAAATAATTTACATTTAAATAAAAAAAATCATTATTATAATTAAAAATTTTACAAACATTTTAATAAAATATAAGAACATATGAATCTTTATTTTTTTTTGTTTATTTTGTTTATTTTTATATTTTTTAATGAGGAAAATCATTTTGGAGCAAAATATTTACAAATTAAATTTTCCAAATACTTGTTAATTACACTTTTTAATAAATTATTGCTTGTGTATATACAACACATTAAATTTTTTCCAGTTCTAGGAAATGTACAACTGAATACAGAAAAATGTATTTTTCAATAAATATTAGGAAATGTATTTTTATTCAATTCTATGTAGGTTTGAAAGCAATACTAGAGAATATTAATACTTCTCATTCTTTTCAAAAAAGACAACCAATAAAATACTTCAATAATTTAATAAAAATTTAAACATTTTCTATTTACTTTGGTAATTATTATTATATCATTTACATAATAAAATTTTTTTTATTTATTATTTACATTTTCATTGGGGGAACCCAGCCCATTTGCCAAATTAACCTTTGGGAATATTTATTACAGGTATTATACAATAATATAGTAACAAATGAAATTGTATCGATAGAAATATTAATACTTTTGATTTGTCTTAGGTTTTACAATCTCAAATAAGAAATTAGCATTTCTAGGATATTTTGTGATTTATTATTTCTATTAAGGTTCCCAAGATATTTATAAAATTATATATTATATGTATTTGATTTTTAAACCATATTGACATGAAGGAATTAAAAAAAAGAAATGTGGAGAATTCTAAATATATTTTAAATATTTTTAATATTCATTAATCAGCTTCAGTATGCATTAGGACTTTATAATCAAGTTTTATAAATTTAATTTTAGAATCTTTGGAGTTAATTTACTTGTAACTCTTAAAATGTGAATTATTTTGCACACATTATAAGAATCTTATTTATTATTATTTAAAATTTTAATATTTTGATCAGTTCAAAATTTTAATATTAAGTAATTATTCCTATTTTTATTGAAACAAGTACAATTAAAAATCTAATAAGGATTTGTACCTATATGAAAATAATTTACAATTTGAAATTACAATTAGTTGTTTATTTAACATGATTCAAATAAATGTAAAATTTTATGAAAATCTTATTACATAGTACCATAGTACTTAGTTCTTCTTCATAGCTAATATATACTATTTGTGTCAACATCTATATGAATTTGAAATTATTTTCTTATATAAAATAAATAAATAAATCATTTTATTGTTTTTATTGATAATTTTTATAGTTAACATAATGTAAACAAAAAGTTAATGACATTAAGTTACCAAATGCCTAGTCTAAGTATGAATAAATAATGTTTTACTTAGGATTTAATTATTTTGCACATATAGTGCAAGTTATATTCTTATTTAATATTTTATTAATTAAATAATAAATATTAAAATATAAATATATACGCAAATTATAAATTATTTAAAATAATTTATCCTTTAGTTAAGTAGAAAACATGGTAATTATTAAAACCAAATAATACTTTTTTATTTATTATATTATTGAATAATTTTATTTCAGTTTATTGTCAAATCCTAATACTGACACATGTATAGGTAATTAATTGTGTTTGAATACATTTTTATAATATATATTTATTAATCCGGGAGTGCTGTGTATATGCCAAAAAATCAAATGTGTTTAGAGGTTATGTCAACTCTGAAATGAAGTGTAAACATTTTTATTTTTGTTATTTACACATAAAATGTAAATTTTCGGTTAAAATTATGGACTAGAATTATTTTTAAAGAGAAAAATCATTTTTTGCCGGTTGCGCATGGGAGGCGAGCGCGAATACTATCAACATGGCCGACATCAATGTTAACAAATGCCTGAAGTCGATTTGGTAAAACTTACACATTCCTCCTCTTTTTGCATTCCTGATGGCATTTGAGGAACTGCCCGATTAATCGCTGAAAAATCAGGAAGATCCGGGAGTTCCTCAGCCATGTATATAGGCATGGGTTTGCTAGCATCCAGGGCCCTCGCCCTAAATGAAAGCTTCGACATATTTGTTGACAGCACAAAACACTCGACAAGGCCAACATAAAACTTCTTAAAAACTAGCTCCCTTTCCCTCGGGCCGTTCGAGGAGGGCACTAAACAATACTTCTTTTCCTCTAGTACGTTCCCATTGTTTTTATTTACACGCACTCAGTCACAAATACAATAAAACAACTTTGAAACTTTCCATGTTGAGCGTGTTGAGCATAAAGCCATCATGGCGGATATGCCATGGAGCCATGAAAATACTAGGAACACGCAGTGCGCGGGAACCTTTTACGCACATTCACATGTTCAGGAGAAAGCTTCATTCATGTCCAAATACAACTATTTTAAACCTATATTTTGAATTTAATTTTCTTATTATTAAGCATACACAATTAACTATCACTAGTCCTGCATATTTATATTCAGCATTTAAAGCCAAGTTGACGTTTACTAAATGAAAGAAATATAGAGGTGGGCACATTTTATATTATTGGTTTCATTGACTTTATTAAATACAAATTAAATGCTATTGTTTGAATAACATATAAAAACATATTATTTATATATAATGCATGTAAACAGACAAAATTAAAATTTTATTATTATTAACTAAGTTAAAGAATAAATATTTCTTGTTCTCAAATTAATCCAGCCCTATACTATGCTCGTTAACAGTGTTGTCAGTTTAATATTATCTATGTAATATATTTATAGGTATATTAAATTTTATTAAAATTAAAGTACTAAATATATATTTGACTTTAGTATTGTAAATGTTTTTATATTATTCATGTAATTTCTTATTAAATAGTTCAAAACAATTAATTAATACAAATAGTAAATTAGTAAAATTTGTTAAAGTGGCGGAATAAACACATTCTGTTATGACATTTTTATTAATGTATTAGGCAATTGAGTTTTGGTAGCCAAATTTTTACAACAAATGGGTTTTATATACGTTTATATTTATGTCGCAGACCATCGACCATCGCGGGAGTTTTCGAGCCACCTACTTAACGTACGTGTCACGCTATACGTTATTGTGCACATGCGCATTAGCTATTAACCGATAACGTATGCCGTAATATGCGGAGTAACAACGTAACGGTTATTAAACGATAAAGTTCTCACGGCGTTGCCGATAGAGAATATTATTGTATTTATATCTTTTTTATAAAACAAAAATAGTAATTTGGACTTTTTACTTATAACTTCTAAAACATAATAGAGACATAAAGCAATTCTAAAAATGTATCACGTATCCTTATCCGTATACGTAACGTAAAGGAGATACGTAACTAAGCAAAAGGAAGCATAAAGCAAATGCGTTTGTAACACGTAACGTAACCATTCATGTGTTTTAATTTTTAACCTAAAAAAATAGCCCCGATCTACCTTAACAAAATAATGATATCATTGCCACTGTAAAATAATCTTTTTCTTTTTAAATCCATTATCGCATATCACAGAAATGTTTGTTATGATTGATGAACAGAAAATAAGGTTATGATTTTTGAGCACACAACATCACTTTTGTCCCTTAATTGTTGAAAAACGCGATCACAGAAGACAATAATGTGATACGTTACGTTAGGTACGTGTGACGGATTGATACGTTTCACGTAACGTAACGAAACCCACGTATCGCTTCTGCACATGCGCATTGCGATACGTATACGGATACGTAGTAATTTTTAGAACTGCTTTAAGTCACTAATAAGGTTAGGTTAGGTTTCATTTGTGTTTGTAATCGAATGTGCTTAATTTTGTTGTGCTTTGTTTTGCTACGTGTGCTTAATTGTCAACAACTCTGGTCTATATATTGGAGGATCATTGATCATTTGCCTCCTCTTCAAATATATTTTGCAAAATCACATTTCTAACTAAATTATGATCTAATACGTTAAATTCGATGACCAAAAACTGTTTTGTTGTAAACCGGTTAATTACGAAAGCACAAGGAAAGTGCATGCTCATAATAACCGAAACGTGATTTACCTACATAGATTTTTAGGTGGCTCAAAAACTCCCTATTATTTCGCTACGTTATGGACGTACAATCGGACTTTGGACACGACCCTTCGGATCACCCGCCGTTATTTAAATATAAATTTCGATTAATTTAATGACATATTTGTAGTATAATAATAATTTCTTTAATTCCACTGCTCAGGAAAATATTTGGCAACAAGGCAAATGGTACATTTTGTAGGGGGGATATTAAACTTGGTGGGGAATCGACATGAGTTGTAAGGATGTGACGTCAAACATATTTAATGTAAGGGAATTTTTCAAGATTAAAAAATTAAGGTGAACCATAAAATTTGTATTTAAATTATTCCAAGAATTTTTTATTAAAATAAAATAGTTTTATTGAAAGGTTTTAAGAACATAGCTATAATTATAATTTCAAAGCACAAATAAATATTTATTTTTCTGTTACCTGGTTATACTTATAAAAAACCCTAACTGGCCTTATAAATAAAATGTACCTACATATGAACAGTTTATATTTTTTAGAATTATGTTTATGTTTTTCGTCTTTCCTTTAGAATATAATGCCAACACAAAGTGGATTACTTTTTGTTGATGACATTTTGTATAAGTAATAACCACAGATCATATAACTACTATAACCTTGTTTGTTCTGAGTTCTGTGGTAACCATAGTAGTAAAGGTAAGTTTTCACGCATCCGAAATACGATGATCCGATCATACGAAAAATGTTTAATTGGTCTAAAAATTTAAAAAGCAAATGGCGCGAAATCTGTATCCGAAAATTTAACCTTTTTCCGATAATCGGAAAAAGTTAAATTTTAAATTATCTTTAACTTTCTGCGATATCGGAGTAATTTTAACCTTACTCTTTTGTTTACAACTAAATCATATACATATCGGGTGTGTTCGGGGAGCACGCTTTCGAGCTATGTAGCGCCAAGAGCCATATAACGCAAACGAGGAATAGTACTAGATAGCGCCAAATGGCGCAAATAGCGTGTTCCCCGAACACACCCATCGTATATTAAAAATTTTTCGTATGATCGAATCGTCGGATTTCGTATGCATGAAATCTTACCTTTACTGACTACACTGTGGTAGCAGGGTTGCCGTTTCTAGTACAATTGTACTTTTCTAGTACATTTCACTCACATTTAGTACGTCATTACAATTCATTCGAATCTGTTACAAAAATAAAATTTCATCATTTCCATCCTGTTTAGTAGTAGATGCTGGAGCCTTGACCTTTTATTTTGTTATTTATTTTTTAATTTATCCCTCCAGTATTATTTTCTAAAATGTTTTTTGTTCAGAGTTTTATTTTTTGGGTTATCTTCCAGTTTAACCATCCGCTAAAAACTCTCTGCGCATGTACAAAAATATTTGAAATTTACAGCGGGAGAGCCGCACAGTGTTGTCAGTTCAAATATTTTTTCCTGAAAGCGAATAGTTTAGTTTTGATTTAGTAAATTTGATTATAAAAAAGACGCACGTTAATAAGGAGCGTTACTGCTAAAATTCGTAAGTAATAATTAAGATGCTAAGAACAGCAGTTGAAAATATGAATAATAACGTAGGTAGGTACTTCTGAAAAGATTGCTTTAATGTACGATTTTTTAAAATCTTGTATATTTTATTAAATTTATTCTAAAAAACATACATCATACTTTACTATTTAAAATTACTTACTTTTTAAGCAGTTAACAGATAAAAATATCAAGAAAAAGTAGTAAAATAGGGATTAAACAATCCAACACAAAAACGATTAATGTTATCTTATTACAGATGCAACAGATAAAAGAAAGATTTGAGGATAACTTACCTTTTATATGCAAAAATAATACCGCCACTTGTCATTTATTTACAATATTCAAACTAATACAATCAAAAATAACTAACAATATTACGTAAATGAATTATTTCATAGATCTAGTTAACTCGATTACATAACGTAATTTACGCAATCTGTTAAATAATGTCTATAATTTTCGTCTTTCCAATGTCTATTCACTCACTTTATTTATGTGGCAACGCAGCTCGAAATTTAAAGTTTGCCGCTCGAGATTTAAAGTTTGCCGCTTCTCATCAACCAATAAAATTATCCAAATTTTGTACATGCGCAGAGAGTATTTAGCGGATGGTTAAACTGGAAGATAACCATTTTTTGTTCTACTGTTTATTTTTTTATTAAATTTATCATAACTTTTTTTCCTAAGAGTTTCTTTTGTGTCCACCTAGTCCACCACAGAACACATACACAACAGTCTGATTTTTTTGCTGTGTTACTTATTTTTCAATTTATTTAACAAATACGTATAACGTTCCTTACCACCCTCTCATGCTGTTCTTAGGTATTAATTAAGCTTATTTCCTATTTCGGCCACTACAGACAACGCCGAAATAATACATAACCTCAAATAACTGTCATTTTATAAATTTAGTACAATTTAGTACAATTTCGAAAGACATTCTAGTACAAAAAAAAAATCTGGAGCGGCAACACTGTGTGGTAGTAACATAACCTAAAATTTAATGTTTTTCTTACTCAAAATTATAATAGTTTTTATTGGAAAATAAACATAGTTTTTAAATATGGATAAAAGCCTTCATAGTCCAATATCTGTGAAAAGTCCATTTTCTCCAAGGTCTCGGCAAAATATAAGTTCTAAAAGGATTTTACCGGCTTCTTTCAGGAAATCATCGTATGTTTAGATATATATTTGTTGTTGATGGTATTTTATAAAAAAATATTACTTTTGTTTTAGACGTTTGAGTATTTCAGCAAAATCTACACAGTCCGTACAAGTAGTTTTAAAATCGACAAATAATTATGTAGAGCGTTTTGGACAATCATTGCCAGTTCTAATTACCGAGGCTTTAACATTTGCAGATAGTAAGTATACATGATGTATGTAGAATAGTTTTTTTAAATCGTAGTAACCATAGTTATCAAAATTAGTATTAGTATTCAAGATTATAAAAAACTTAACAAGAAAAAATATATTTTTAGGAAATACTGTAATATCTGCTAGGATATCAGAGTGTGGGTATGCTTGGGTTGTTTGTGGTAGAAGATTACTTATATGGCAATATCGCCAGAGTTTATCTGCTCCTGGGACCCCTCAAAGAAAACTTGGAAATTTAAATCAATGCTTTGAACTGCAACTACCACAGAGTGATTTAGCACATAGGGCAGAATTAGTATCTGTTTTTATTAATATAGGATCTAATATACCTTCTTGTATTGCTGTTTCACCTGAGGGTAAGTAGTTTTTTTAGATTGTTTACATTTGACTGTTTCTCTGCAAATGAAATATTTGAATGGATTAAATATGTAAATAATTTTAATTTAGTTATTTTAAAAATTAATAAAGCAGCTGGAATTAAAAATGGTTTACAGTTAACTATTCCAAATGTGTTCAAAAATCTTCTTTGTGTCAGAGTTTTAATCAATACTTATATTTCCATATTTATGATGGAAGGAATGTGGTATTTCAGTAAATTTTTTGAAAACATTAAATAGATCAGTTGTCTAGTTATGAAACAGACTAATTGTAATTAGGATTATACTTTAAATATGATCTTTTTCCATTATAAGTCTTGGGACAATGTATTTTTCTGGTGTAATTTTATTTTACTTAAAAGCTATATTTTAAGAATAATAAAAAACTCTTGGTTTGAACGTAACTTCCAAGTTTATTTGAAAAATTAGGTTTTAAATTACAATGACGGCCGTTTAGCTAAGCTCAGCATCATCATTGTAATTTAAAACCTAATTTTTCAAATAAACTTGAAAGTTATGTTCAAACCAATAGTTTTTTATTATTCTTATTAAGATGGACTTCCAAAAAGTAAGGGTTAGTACAATAAATTTAGCTATATTTTAATTTATAGGAGTTCTTAGATATTGGCCTGCAATAGCTCATGAAGGCATAACTGTTGAACAGACTGTAGATCTGCAAGGACAAGAATGTGACAGTTTAACAAATGTTGATGGTTTGGGTTGCATACTGGCCACAACAACATGTACTATTGTTTTGATACTTCCTGAAATTTTAAGTGGTAGACATTTGTTAAACTGTAAACCACTTAAAGCTCCAAGTGGTTGGTTAGGGGGAATCAGCAAGAGAATGTCTTCATTAATATTTGGACCCATTTCAAGTGAACAATCAAATGAAACTGTGAGTAATATTTATCAAGCATTAATATAAACTGTTTATTAATATTTATAATTTAAAAATCACATTACAAAAATGTATCTATCTAATAATGTGTTCATTATTAAAGTATACATATAATTTGAAAAATTAAGATTATCAAAATATTTATCTACATAAATATTTTGTTTTAGCGCCTGGTAAGAGTTCTAAGTGTTGTAAACAAAGACAGTTCTTGGACAGTATATGTTCTAGTTGGACATTCTCTTCAGAAATGGAATTTATCTAATCAAGAAAATGAAAAATTAGTTTTTATGTCAGATTTAACTAGAACAGTCAGAGAGAGGTTTCAGGCAACATTGAGAGAAAAATTTCGAGAAACACCTTGGGATCAATCTGAGATAGATACGTGGTTAATGGATAGTCAAAACATTGACACATGGTTGTTAGATATTCAAGCTGATAAAGACTATATTATAATTTTAGCTGCTGCAGTGAACATGCAAATGTCATCAAGGGTAAGGATGTTTTGATCATTCTAATGTTTTTTTTGTTAGTTAAAATATTAATATTACTTAAACTCCATTTTTATTGTTTTCTCAAGAAATTTAAACTTAAGGCAATTAAAAATCATATTTCAAGTGTAAATATTTTATTATGTGTACGAAAGCTTTTTACTTTACAAATTTTAGTAGACTATTGTTAAGCCTTTTTTTGAGGTTCCATATCACCATTGGTTAGTGGATCTCTTTTTATTGGCTCTTGGCACCTGGTAATTTATTTCAATATTCTGCATTATTGTGCATTGTACATTTTTTTTCCTTATCCTAAAAGGAGCAAAAAATGATAAATTTTTGGTATGTGGTATGTTCTTTTTTGTTTACTCACCTTTTCCTAGTTTATGTCAATTTAGATTTTATAGCAGTTTAAAATTCTTGTAGGCTTAATTTCCTGCAATTTTAATCCAGAAAAGTGACTATCATTTTGTTGATATTGTGATAACCTAAAAAATATTGGAAATCTTGTTGTTTAATAATTTCAAGTTTGGATTACCTCGTTGATTTGTGGTTTGTGCCTTATGCCTTATTTATAAAATAGTTTATCTGATAATTTTAATAGTTAAAAGATTACTTAGCAAATTCTCTGTCTGTCAAGAGAGTTTCCATTACTTAGTCTAGTCAAACATGCTTACAAATTAGTTATAATTAATTTGGTAATAGTCCATAGAACCCATCTTATTATTATTATTACTTACACAGGTTTTCATCGTTTCTCTGGTGGCTCATGATTTAATTTGAGTTTATAATTGTTAATTAAGACATGAATTTTTATTACCAATTTTTTCTTATTAATATTACTCTTTATTTGATTAGTTTTTTCTAGTTGTCTAGCCATCGTATACATTTTATCTAGCCAACAAAACAGTGGCGCCAGCAATGTACCTCCCCTACTCTCTGATATGGCTACTTGAGCTAAGAGATTTTGTTTTATTATTTTCCACATTTGTTTGGGGTAGTAGATACTGTTTTATTATATAACTATATTTATTTATTTATAACTATATTTCACTGAGGGCTGGTTTATCAATTACAATTTATCTGACAGATAGTGCCTATCTGCTAGTTAACTTGAAAAGGTGGGTTTATGGACATCTGGCTAAATTTTATCCAGTAGTTAAATTGTCTAATAGCTATCTATTAGTTTCAACTAGTGGATAAGTCAGATAATTACAAGATAGCCCATAATACCACAAAATTTGTGACACATAACCTACTTTCTGTATTTAGAATAGTCTTTGTATTTGTTTATCAATGGTATTTGTGCAGAGGTGTATTACAACCACAAAAATAGAGAGATATGGATAAGAATATTAATAAGATGAATACTCGCGAATCAACAGAAAAGAATTATTGAAAAAAAAAATGCTTCCAAAGATGCTTGAGAGCAAATCGAAAGAAGTTTTGACAGTTGAAGTAGTGGAAACATATTCAATAACCTATCAATTCCAAATTCGAATTAATTTTCAATTATTTCCAATATTGACAATACAAATTTATTTCTACCTTGCTTTGAAATCACGGTCATTCCATTCCAAAATATCATATTATTTAAAAACTCAAAAAAACCAAGAGCAAGAGCAGTCAAATGGTTAAATCTAAATCACAGATTAAAAATGTTGGAATGTCCCTGTTTGTGTACAGAATTTCCATTGGTCGCTGAAAACAATGTGAAAAAACATAACCAATCAAATCCAATATAAACAGTGCGTCCATAAAGTAAGGCATAAATTCATTATTGGCTAAATGAACAATAAAATTAGAAATTCCCAAAACAGGTCGATTTTTGATTTCAATTTACTACTGTTTTAAAACATAATCTAATATGCAGGTTGAACCACTTTCGTGTAATGATGTCATCACCATTTTTTTTTCAATTGGAACCCCTCCCTTTTTTTTCAATTTCCAAATTGCCTTTGCTGAGCTGATTCCAAAAATGTATAATATGTTGCTTAAAATTGGTACAGGGTGGGTAAAAATGCAAAAATTTACTTACAATGAAAATAACGAATAAACGTAATAAACACATTAAATGAAATTACGTATTGTTATATAACTACTTTGATAAACTATCAAGAATATTCAGCATTATTCTTAATAATTGTATCTTACAGCTTTTATTAGTGATCCAAGCCCCTGGACTATAAAAATCATCTTTTTGTTTGCCATTATTTTTTACCATTCTTTTTATTTGACAAAAATGTCAAAAACATTGAAGCACAGTTTCGTATTGTTAACGCTTTAGAGAAGGTACGTTCTTGAGCTTTTTTTACAAAATGCCTTTAACCGAAAGTGACAGGATTGAAATATTTATGATTGATATTGGCGATAAGATGCGGACTCAACAAGAGGTATGTCGATTATTCCATGAAATGCACATCTACGCACAATATACGGTAAGTAGAATAGAGCGAAAATACAGAGAATTAGGACATGTGAGGGGATGCAGCAAAGCAAGGTAGACCAAAAATTGATGAAAATATTCAACAAGACATAATTTTGTCGGCTGTAGAAATTCCACACTGTACAGTGCGAGGATTATCTAGGGATTTTGGTATTGCAAAGTCTTCAGTATCAAACATTTTCAAAAAGGTAAAATACCATCCTTATAAAGTACGTCTCATCCATGAATTAGCTGAAGACGAGTTTGACCGAAGAACTGAATTCTGGGAGTATATGATGAATCAATACAAACTAAGGCTAAATATTTAGGTATGACACTTGACAAAAAATTGACTTAAAAGGAATATATTGACGATATGGTAAATAAATGCAACAAGGGAATAAATTTCCTTAAATCGATTTTATAAAACGTGGTGGAGATCTGATGTAGAAGTAAGCTTATTATTCTACAAAGCCTATATTCGCTCCATATTAGATTACGGAAGCATATTTTATGGAGCAGCCAGTAATGTATTGCTAAATAAAATAAATTTTGTTCATAATTCAGCGTTAAGAACATGTTTAGGGGCCATGAAGTCCACACCAATACAACTTTTGTATTTGGAATGCTTGGAACCACCTTTAAATATTAGACGGAATTATCTGGCAGAAAAATTTCTTTTAAAAACATATATAAAAAATCAACCTTTGTACGAAAAGATTATTACTCTGAATCGCTATGATTTGACCAATAAATACTGGGCAAAAAAGAAACCTCCTTTACTCTGTGAAGCACTACAACAAAATATAGAAATTTTAAAATAAATATATAAAACTACAGATGTATTTCAAAACAACACTTACCTAACATACTATTCAAATACAGAGATAATTGTTCCAAAATATAGTAACAATGTACATATAAACCGAAACATTATCCTTTCAATATTATAAAAATACGAAGATTCTGTCGTTATATATACTGATGCTTCAAAATCTCTAAACGGCACTGGATGCGCAATGGATACCATTGGGTCGTATTGAAAAAAAACTCGAGGCACTAAATTACGCTTCGGAATGCAATTCGAATCAAATAGTGATATTATCGGATTCTTTATCAGTTTTGACCTATATTGGAAAACCTGGATGGCCAAATATGGATACCTGCCCTTATATACATAAAATCAAACATCTCAAGCAAACGTTAGTCTCCAGTGGTAAACGTTTACTCTTTGTTTGGATTAAAGCACATATTGGCCTAGACAACAATGAATATGTTGATCTTCTAGGTAAAGAAAGTATTTTGAATGGTAGAGATACATCATATAACATTACAGCCTGTGATTTTCTGTCTTCATTAAAATTAAAATTATTTCAAAGGTGGGATTATGTATGGAAGGAATATTCCATTGGCAATTCAAATAGATACACGTCTCTTCAACCATATACCTAAAATACCTTGGTACAAAAACTATACTGTTCCTAGGAAATATATTACCACCATTATCAGAATAAGATTTGGACATGCCTGCTACCCTAAACACTTATTCAAACTTAAGGTTATAGACAGTGATCAATATGAATATTGTTCAGAGGTACAGAGGTACAAAAATATATCACCAGACAGCTAAAGCTGGTATAAGGTGAATATACAAATATTCAAATAAATATTAATACATAAATGAAAACAAAAAGTAGGAAAACAAATAAAAAAAAAAAAAACAAAAAAAAAAAAAAAAACAAAAAAAAAAAATAGAATAATTTAAAATTTGATTTTAATCATTTCTAATTGCTAATATATGTTTTTTTAATTTTCTTTTAAAAATTTTAATATCAGAATAATTTTTAATGATTTTCGGAAGTTTTTCAAATTGTTTTACAGAATCATAAGTTAATAATTTATTACCATAATTTGTATGAATACTGGCCTTATAACTTAAATCTCTATTTCTTGTATTATGGTTATGAATTTTTTTATTGTCAGGGACAACAGTATTGCATTTTTGTTTGTTTTTTATAATTTTGAATGCAAGTTTACATTTTTCAAAAGTACATAATTCATAAAAATTTAATATTCCTAATTGCTTATATATTTTTTTTGATGAAATTAGCCATGGTAATCTAAAAAGGGTTTTCAAAGCTTTATTTTGTAATTTATATATAAAATTTAGATTATTTTTTGTTGTAGAGCTCCAAGCTGGTAATAAATATATTAAATTACTTTTAATGTGTGCATGGTATATTAAATACGCAGTTTTTTAGATAAATCTCCCATTCTTTTAATGGCCCCAATTAGAGAGGATATTTTTGAAGAAACGTGTTTTATATGAGTATACCAATTTAAATTACTATCAATGAAAAGCCCTAAATATTTTTCTTCCTTAACTTCTTTAATTATATTATTATTAAATTTAATTATCATATTTTCTAAATAATTTCTTCCAAATTGAATACACTTAGTTTTTTGAGTATTAATCAATAATTTATTATAAGATAACCATTCTTCTAAAGTTTTTAAATCAGTGTTAATTTTGTTTATAAGGCACTGGGGATCTTTATCCCAATATAGTAGTGTTGTATCATCCGCGAATATAAAGTAGGCGGCATTTAAATTTAACTCTTCTAAATTTTGAATATATATTAAATATAAAATTGGACCAAGCACAGAACCTTGAGGTATTCCTAATGTAACAGTTTTAATTTCACTCTCAAATTCATTAAGTGAAATAAATTGCAATCTATTATCTAGAAAGCTCTTAAACATATTTAAACTTTTACCTCTTACTCCTATTCTCTCTAAACTTTTTAATAATATCTCATAATTTACAGTGTCATAGGCTTTCTGAATGTCTAAGAAAATGGCTGTAACAAAATTACCCAAATCTAAATTATTATATATTTTTTTTTAAAAGTCCTTCACAGTTGCTTCAATATTACTGTTACTTTCAAAAGCATATTGAAATTTATCAAATCCTCTATTATTTGTAATGAAATTTACTAGCTGTTTTTTAATACCTTCTCCAAAAATTTTATAAAATACATTCAATATTGTGATTGGTCTATAATTAGACATTTCCTCTTTATCACCACCTTTATGTACTGGAACAATTTTTGCAAGTTTTAAATAATTTGGAAAAACTGACATTTTAATGTATTGGTTTATTATAGATTCTAAATGTTTGACAATAAGATCTATACAATAATATAAGTCTTGTACAGATATTTTATCTGGACCAGGTGATTTATTTTTATCCAAATTCTTTACAATATCCATAATTTCATTTTCTGTGGTAGGTTTTAAGAACAAACTATTAATTTGAGTTTTTTAAAACTTTCTGTTATATCAACACTTTTAATATTTTCAACTAATTTATTACCTATATTTAAAAAGTGGTCATTAAATTTTTCACATATTTCCTTTTTATCACTAGTGACTTTATTATTTAAACATATAGTTTCAATTTCTGATTTGTGAATAGTTTTTCCTAAATTTTTGTTAATAATATTCCAAACTTTTTTAATATCATGTCCAGCCTTTTCAAACTGATTTTCTAAATATTTCGTTTTTAGCAGTCTACACTCTCGGGTAACTCTATTTTTTATTCTTTTATATTCATTTTTATACTCATTAATTTGTGGAAACTTTTTCATTTTTACATAAGCTTTTACTTTCAGTTTTATCAAATTTAATATTTCAGGGTTAACCCAACAATTTTCAGCTCTAGACCTAAATATAATATCTTTCTGAGCATTACCTTGTGTAAATATTAATAATCTTGCTAATTTTTCAAATGAGTTAGCTTTTTTTTGTAGTTAATTGCTTAGATATTATAGATCTAAATTTTTCTATGTCTAATTTATGTATAACTTTTTAGGTAATTATTTTTTTAAATATTGGTTTTAAAAACCTCTAAAACTAAACTATTTTGATGGTCAGATAAATCTGTAGGTACATATTTAATTTCATATTTTGTCTTATTTAATTCATAATTTGAAATTATGTGGTCAATTATTGATTTTGTTCCGTTATAATGGATACGTGTAGGAAAATTACTGTTTATTTTGTTTAATATTTGATATCCATTAATGTTCACTAAATGGATATACTCTGTATTTAGTTTGTTATTATTTAGTAAATTAATGTTAACATCACCCACTAGAATGCAATTTGAAAACTTATCTAATAGTTTATCCAATATTTCAAAAAACTTCGTATATTCTACTTTTGGTGGTCTATAAATTACACCAATTTTTAATTTTGGTTTAACAGAGGCTATTTCTAAAAATATATAATTAATATTATATTCACTTGAAGACGTAATCAAAGAATATTTCAAGTGTCTTTTTATAAAAATAGCAACTCCACCACCTTTTATGTTTGGGCGACTTTCAAATAAACATTCAAAGCATTTTAATTTGAAAAATTTTTCTTCAGCTGGATATATCCATGTTTCTGTTAAAACAACTATTTCAATATCTTTATGATTACAAAGGAATAATTCAAGATCATCTAACTTATTTCTGAGACTATGAATATTTATATAAAAAATTTTAAGATTTTTTGACATAAATTTATGTAGAATAATCGATATTTAAATTATACCTATCTTTTTTGGTAAAAGATTCGAGTTGGACAATCTCTACAATCTGAACTATGATTTGTCGAATAATTTTGTTTATATTTCTCATTAGAATTTATACAGTTACAACATTTTAATATTTTTGAATTACAAGAATTTTCTGCATGATTGTTGCTGCATTTAACACAAATTGATTTATTTTTACATTTTTTTGTTGAATGATTAAAACCAAAACAATTGTAACACTGGTTAATTTGGTTATTTTCGTATACTTTAAGGTGCTGCCAGTCGAAATAGAGATTAGAGTTATAAGCTGTTACAATTCTTGTAAATAACTTACCGTTAACTTCTGCATATATCGTAACAGTTTTTTTATGCTTAAAATTTTTAATAAATTGAATTGAAAAAACATCAGTTTCTTCATTAAAATTATTTTGCTGTATAAATTTTTGTTCCAAGATTTTATAGTCCTTAATTTCATTAAGATATATGTTTGGAATTTTAATTTTGGGTTTTCGCAATTTCTTCATTTCAACGCTATAATCTTCTTTACATAATGTTTTTAGTTCGTCTTCCATTTTTTTCAAATTTTCATTATTATCACAAATAATTTCTAAACCTCCATTTGATATACTCTTGACACTTTTTACACCAATTTTGAGATTACTCAAATTTAATTTCATTATTTCTTCTTTAGTTTTTTGTGTTTCATTATGTTTTTTAGGTTTAATGATTAAAGGTTGATTATTTTCTATTCTATTCACATTTGGGAAATTTTTACAAATATCAGCGTAACTATTCTTATTATTTTTATTGTTGTCAATTTGATTTGAAATAGAATTTAATTTTTCTGTTATAGTTTCTTTATCAGTTATGTTTTCCATTAAAAAGTCATAATTTTCTTTAAAGTATTTTTTTTGTTCAGTTATTAATGAAATTTTTTCATCTTTTTCCTTTATAATTTCATTTTTTTGTTCTACAATTTCTTGGAGTAATTTTATTTCCTTTTTTAAATAGTTTATTTGCAGTAATAAACCATTTTTACTTTCTTCCTCAATATTATTTTCCTGATTTTCGATTTTACTAGTATTTATTCCTTTGGATCTTTTTTTATTTTCTTTTTCTTTGTCACCTTCATTATATACAGGAGATGTTTCTTCCAAATCTTTTTTCTTTTTCCTCATAGTAGTTGAAAATTTTTCAGGTGTCAAAATTTATGAGAATGTCAATAAAATATAAATTTTTCTTTTTAATTTGTTCCCGTAGTCGCCGGAAAGAAGCTTCTACCAAAAACTCTTTAAAGATCGACCAGAGTTTGTTCTAAATTAATTTTATGAATTATATTTTTCTTTATGCACCAAAGGAGTAGAATTCTTTTTGTCTCTAATTTTGACAGTCGCATAGATAAGGAATCTTCAGCACGTATTATCACTCAAGGACTGTATATAATTGTCTCATTATTTAGTCAATTATTTAGTAGTATCATGTTGAGACTGTATGACTATAGTCTATGCCATGGAAAAAAAATATTTTATTTTTATTGATAACGTTTTATTTTCGGACGAGGCAACGTTTTATTTGAGCGGTCATGTTAACCGGCAAAGCACCCGTTATTGGTCTGATGAAAATCCACACTGGATGCAAGAGTACCATACGCAAAGACCACAAAAAACTAACGTATGGGCTAGTATTGTGAGAAATACAATTATTGTTCCATATTTTTTTATGAAAGCCAATAATGAATTTATGCGTTACTTAATGGACGCACTGTATATATTCATCACTATTGCCAACATTCCTTATCTGTCAGTTAGTTAACTAGAGAATAAAAATTAGAAGAAAAACCAAACTTATATTTATCTAAAGGTTACTATTATCTGATGGATACTTAACTAGAGGATAAAATTTACAACAGATAAACCTACCCTGAATGTTTAATGTTTATGAATTATGGCAAATCATAAAAATGTGTTTAGATGACAAAATAATTACATGTATATATCTATTTTAGGTTCACTATGCCCTGATTTCATTTTCTACAGGAGATGCTAATCCAGAAATTAAAGATTTCGTATTATTAATGATGTCAGGTTTATATCGAGACGATAATCCTTCAGAATCGCTATCTTACAGATTTCTTATATGTGGCACAAGCGCTTATTTATATAATGCTAAGACTATTACAGTAATTCGACCTCAAGAAGAACCAGATGTTTTGGAATTCACTTCCTCACAAGATATTCTACTAGGTAAATTTCATTTCGACAAGTCATTTTTATATTTGAACTCAGATAGTGTTCACAAAACATTTTAATTTATTTGTTGTATATCATCTAATAAATAAAAAGAAAACATTGAAAATTATATAATTAACTTGATAAAAATCTCCCTATAACTTGGGAAAATATTTTACTTCTGATTGCTCAAACAACAAACCATTTATTTAATTATATTTATACTGTTATTTGAATATATAATTTAGGTTTTTCTTTTGAATAATGTGGCAAGGAAATTCTTAATTTTTAGATTGTTTTAAAAATTATTGGGATAAAATTTTTTTCATTTGCAGGTGGGTCCATTTGTATAAATACTCCTGTATTCTTCTCCAGAATAAATGGTCTTATAGCTGTATGTAGTAATGATCAGATATCCGATTTCATGAACCAAAGTATGTCATCGAATACACCAATTGAAACTTCGTTTAATGAAACATTGGCAGTCAATAATTTATCTGTTTATGTTATTGATCCCCAGGAAATTCATAATGCTTACAAGGATACGATGGGTCAGATGAAAGCAGCATTTATATTTCATATTCGCAATCAACAGGTACGTTCTTCTGAAATTTTCTTTGTCTTTTTGTAGCGATAACTAACAAATTCTTCTATTTTGTTATTATATTATATTGCCCTTTTCCATAGGGAGTACTTATTGTCACCAAATGTTGATTTAAAGAAAATTTCTTTTCCTTATGAATGTATTGTTGGGGTGTAGGCGTAAATTAAAATATGTTTCTATGCTACAGCACTTAATGGGGGCGTTCGGCTTAAAAAAAGCCATTTTTTTCGATCTCAAAGCAGTAAGTAGTTATGTTCCTCAAGGACGCTAAGTTAGCTGTAACTTAATTTAAATATTGAAATGAATAGCTAAGCCCATATATAAATATAATGTAAAATACATTTTCTGATTACTGATCAGTTAAAATTCATTATTTTCTGTATAGTGTTATATATTTATTACAACTAGTGGCAACGCTGTACGCTACGATATTTCTGTCTTTGTCACTTTACGGTAACTTCCATCACACCGTCGTAGGCCACAGTAATGTAAATGCAAGCACAAGCGTATCATTGGTTTGGGCGTAAGTAAAAGAATATGTGGCACGAGAAAACAGAACATTTATATTAGTGGACATGCAACATCACCTACAAGAAACTATTCGAACTGTTTCTGCAGAAGACTGGAAGAAATGCATGCAGCATGTTTTAAAAGAAGAGCAAAAAATGTGGGACGTGGACAACCGTATTGAACACAATATTGAACCAATCATAATTCACTTTAATGATAGCGGTAGCAACAGTGATGTATGCGATAAAAACGCATAATATGACTCTTGGATGCATTAAGATTCATACCACTTCTTGCACACCAATCTGATAGGCTGTCCAAATCAGATTGCAAAATCAAGGCATCATCATCACTATTAATTATTTTAAAACATTTGAGGTCGTCAGCAAATAAAAGAGCTTTGCTATCCTGAAAGCAATACATTATGTCATTAATAAACAAGTTAAATAATAAAGGACCCAGATGAGCCCCTTGGGGAACTCCAGAAGTCACTGGAAAAGTATGAGAATAGTAATGATTAACCATCACCACTTGCAATCTATCCGATAGATAACTACCTTGTATGCAGCTTTACTCATGAAATGATGATTCAATTCTTTTAAATCTTTTGAGATTAGCATCCAATTCGAATCAATCAATCAATATAAGCTTTGTATTGACCTACTACAACTGTATATTGAATGCTAAAATTAAGTTCATCTAGATCAAAATTGTAACATTTTATATAACTTAATTATTTTTCTGTGTAATACTTAACACTTGTGATAAAATTAATATATTTTGTAGTCTGCTTATCAAGATATTCTTAACGAATTATTTCCGATAGATAGTTACACACTACCTAGTATAAATAGTACACTAGATAAGGTGGTTATTCAGATGTGTAAAGATTTGTTAGATGATATCCCTGCTGGAGATCCGCGTTGGACCAAAGATGCTCCACCGGGTATAGGAAGTTCATATTCGATGCAAGTTTTACATCAGTTGGAAGATAAACAAAAAGCCTTGTCTTTGTACTTTAAATTTATTAAAGAGTCGGAATTATGGGGCAAATTATCAGGATGTATTATTAGAAATACTCAAATGGCTACTGTTCATGTTTTAGGTAAGTACCTATTAAAGTAAATATCAATTTTTTTAAAATAATGCTTTATTGTTGAATAATAATAACTTTAAAATTCCTAAAATTAATTGACTTTACTATTGATTAATAAATTGAGAAAACTTTTTTCACAAAAACATTGTACTGATTATACTGCAAAGCCGTATAGAACCAGTGCAGCTCGAGCAATTAATTCATTGGGTGCATTGGATTTGTGGCATTATGTAAATGTAAAGAAAAAAATTCCATTCTCTTTATGGAACACGTTTACAGTAAGAAAATAATGTTTTTTGTTTAATTTATTCAAAATTTTGGTTCAAACTTTTATGTTACAAATCTAGGATAGTTTGCTTTACCTAAAATAAAAAAGTTATTAACAAATAGATATATACAGTGTGGAAACCACTTAGGAATAAAATTATTTGTGGGGTTAGTTTAGAAGATTGTAAAAAACGCTGATTTTAAAAGCTCTTTAACAATACGATCTCAAAGAACTATACCATGTAGGGTCTATTATGAATTGTACAGGGTGAAATTTTGAAATTATTTATAATTTTGTTCAAGATAGTAAAAACATAAAATTGTGAAAATAATAATAATGTTTCACATTTTAAATAATGGTTTTATTTTTAATTAGCTGAATGCAGATCTCAAATTTCTTAACTAAGTATCAATATTTTGGTTTTTGTTAACATTTTTTGTCACGAATAGGTAAAAACTGTATAGCCAATATAATTAAACTAAATCGGTACTTAAATAATGTCTGTCAGTTGTTGATGTGTTGACAGTTAAATATCGTAGTCAATTCTTAATCAAAAACTAATATCTTGCGAAGTTATAATGAAATATTTAACTGAGATTCACTGGATTGAAATTTTAATGATGATTAGTTACGGCAATAATTGCAGAAGTCAAGTTGAAGTGGCAAACTTCTTCAATCAGAGGTATCCTCAGTTGCCTAATATTTCACAGGGTACTGTCATGCACAATTCAGAGAACTTGGACATGTCAAACCGCACTTCGTTGAAGATGATGTGAAAGTGGATATTATGTTAATTGTCGTGGAGAATCCAACGTCAAGTTCTCGTCAAAATAATGTGAGTCACACAACGGTCCTAAGGTGTTTCCATAAAGAAAAACTTCATCCATATAGATTGACTCTTGTGCAAGAACTAATAGAAAACGATCCAGATCGTAGAATGGATTTCTGCTAAAGAATTATGAATAAATTGAATAGAAATGAAACTGCTGTTGGTACAATTCTTTTTTCCGATGAATCAACATTCATATTGAACGGGGAAGTAAACAGACAAAACTGTACATATTGGTCAAAGGAGAATCCTCATTGGATGCGTGAGACACATACTCAGTATCCTCAAAAGTTGAACGTTTGTACAGGTATCACAGGTGATCATAATATTGGTCCTACTTTTGAACTTATATCCCAACGCAATAGATCCGGACCTACTGGATGAAAATATCTGGTTCCAGCAGGACGGAGCAACACCCCATTATGTTTTAATTGTAAGAAATTACTTGAATAAAATTTTCCTCAATAAATGGATTGGACGAAAAGGTACTATCGAGTGGCCAGCTAGATCGCCGGACCTTACGCCCTTGGACTTTTTTCTCTGGGGGTTATCTCATGAACAAGGGATATGCAACACAGCCAACTAGCATTGCAGACCCCAAAGAAAGGATAACTACAGAAATACGGACTGTTTCTCCTTAAACTTTAAACAAAATTCGCGACGGCTTTTATAGGAGACTGTGTTATTGCCAACAACAAGGTGGAGAACATTTTGAGCATTTGCCTTAATGTAAAAAATCAATTACGTCAAGTGCAAAATTTCATCCTGTACAATTATTCATAATAGACCCTACATGGTATAGTTCATTGAGATCGTATTGTTAAGGAGCTTTTAAAAACATACAGGGTGTTTCATTAAAAATATAGATCATGGACGATGCCAGACTTGCGTGTATCACCCTGTACATTTAAATTTATATTTAAAAAGCTCACATTTGAATTTCAAAGTTGACTGGTCCCAGCGTTTTTTATAATCTTCTAAACTAACCTCCACACTGTATATCATAATGAGGAAAATTTTATAGATATATTATTCACAAACAAAAATAACAATTTCCGTTGCTTAAAAGTAACTTTTGCTAAAAAGTTAAAAAGACATTCATTGTATATGAAAAAAAATAAATAGGTATGTAAGAAGCAAAATTATTAATCTTATGTAAAATAGAACTTAAATAATTAATCAATAAGAATATTGTCAGAATACTAGATAATTTATTTATTTAATAGACCTATCTCTTTATTGAATACTCATGCTCAAATATTTTTGAATTTTTCCCTTCCACTGCTAAAATATGACTACTTCTTTCCATGGAAAACAACGTCTTGTTACCCAGGAATGGACTGGGAAAGTGTGACGTCAAAATTTGTGTTCTATGTTGTTAAACTGGGTGTAGCATACAAAGCACCTAACCGGTGATTCAATACGCCTCAAGGTTCGGAGTTAGTTTCGAAGTTGAGAATATATAAAAAATTGATGATATCTTTTAAAAACTTATATTTTTTAATCTACATTGACAATCTATATAAAAATTAATATGACAGTTATTGACAACTACTTTCTTTGAAATAAAATACAAAGTGTCAGAAAAAATAAATAAACACTAGCATTTTCCAACACACTCCCACCTTGTGCCATACTTCCAAGTGGCACAACTTCTCAGGAAAATCTATGACTCAAATCTCGTTGGGGGTTTCACTTGTCTTCCATATCTTGTTACAATTGGAGTTTTGCTTTCCTTAACAGTAGTTACTTCTCCTTTATCTATCGTTGAGTCTTCTTCAACAGCTGTTTCAATAAGCCTATCAGACGCTCCCAACATCCGCCCCACCAAGGAGATCCAGGCGGGTTAAATTTCCATTTTGATCTTCGAGGGTGGGAGCACACTTTGATTAATAAATCAACAAATACTACAGATGAGAATTTGACTACAGTTTTAGGCCTTCATTGGAACAAAGAGATAGATACTCTTCAAATAAATTTAGATCCTTTCAGGAATATTAATACAGATATGATCACAAAAAGAATAATTCTTTCTGCAACACAACGTCTTTTCGATCCTGTTGGTTTTTGTTGTCCAGTTATTATTTTCCCTCGATTATTGATTCAGAAATCATGGGATTTAAAGTTATCATGGGATGCGAAAGTGCCTGAAAAGATGAAAGACGATTTTTTGTTATGGTTAAATGAAATTCAATTTTTAACTCAAATGAGAATACCGAGATGGTTAATGAATAAAAATGCCGCTGATTTAACCTTACACAGGTTCTGTAATGCCAGTAAAGATGCATATGCTGCCGTTATATTTTTACGATCTGTTGTAAACGATGAAGTACATGTTCAAATGGTCCAAGCCAAAAATAGGACATCACCTCTAAAAAAAATGACTATTCCCAGACTAGAGTTGTTAGCTGCTACAATAGGTGCCCGTCTTTTGAATGCTGTTGTTAACAGCTTAGAAAACAGAAGTATACCTTTATATTGCTGGACTGATTCCACAACAGTATTATCGTGGATTCGTAGAGATGATTATTGGAAACCATTTGTCTGGAACAGAACTCAAGAAATACGTTCAACTACTAATAAACATGATTGGCTTTTCGTACCAGGTGATATGAATTGACAATCTAAATCAAAATTAATGTGACAGTTATTGACAACTACTTTCTTTGAAATAAAATACAAAGTGTCAGAAAGAATAAATAAACACTAGCATTTTCCAACACTGGGAAATGTCAACGAAATGATTCCAAACGGCAACATTGTTCGTCTATCTATTTTAGTGATTTGTAAATCTTATGAATGAACACTTACCAATGAAAAAACAGTAATTAACTCCCAAAAATCAGGAAAATACAATAAAATAGTTAATAACACCTATAAAACAAACCATAAAAAAGTTGTTTGGAATCATTTGGTTTGACACTTACGTCACTACTTTCCCAGTCCATACCACTACTTAAATGAAAAACACCCTTGTAGCTGTCAAAAGCTAACTTCTATTTGCCGGATAGACCCGGCAACTCAGGCCATAAACCACAAAGAAGAATTTTTATTTCGTTTATTTTTATTATGCCGGTATTCTAATGCCGGTATTCATAGTCAACCCTCAACTTGAGCACTGAGGGAGACTTGGGTAAGGGTCACTTAGCACTCAACCTCTTATGGCCGTATTCATAGTCATCCCTTAAGTATGAGTGTGAGGGTAAGGGTAGGTTGAGGGCACTTGGGTGTTTCATAAACAACCCTCAAGATCTAAGGGTCCCTCAAGTCACCCTTAACTTAAGTGAAGACGTGACTACCCTTGAGGGCACCTTGAGAGTTTTATATTCGACAGATTTGACATATCTTATGCTCTGTATAGGTTATTATATTACATTATTGACATTTTTTATGGTAGTAAATAGGTATTACATATATAATAAGAAATAGTTATTTATGTTTAGGTAGTTTTTTATTAAGGAAGAATAGTTATTATATTTATAGACAGTTTGCATACATTTTTTTTGAAAATGGAAGAATTTGATGAACTTTTTGAGAGTGATGAGGAATTTGAAGAAGTAAATCGTTTGCCTAAAAAATATATTAGGGACATGCAGAATCCTTTGGAAACGTTTGAGGAACGAGAATTCCAAAGATGATTTAGATTTAGCAAAAACTGTGTCACCAATGTTTTACTGCCACTTGTACTACAACATCTGATTAGACATAGGGTGTGTTCGGGGAGCACGCTATTTGCGCCATTTGCCGCTATCTACTACTATTCCTCGTTTGCGTTATATGGCTCTTGGCGCTACATAGCTCGAAAGCGTGATCCCCGAACACACCCATAGCAATCGACAAATTCAATAATGAAGATATCAAAAAGTATGTTATTATTTGGCGCATGCTCACAACCATAGAACGGTAAGATAAGCCAGCACAACCAACACAAATGCATTAAAAACCCCGAAAACGTGTTTACTCACTTAAGGGCTGGTTAAGTGACGTTTATGAAACAAGTAAGAGGTTGAGTGCTAAGTGACCCTTACCCAAGTCTCCCTCAGTGCTCAAGTTGAGGGTTGACTATGAATACCGGCATTACTTGTTTCATAAACGTCACTTAACCAGCCCTTAAGTGAGTAAACACGTTGCCCTCAAGGGTAGTCACGTCTTCACTTGAGTTAAGGGTGACTTGAGGGACCCTTAGATCTTGAGGGTTGTTTATGAAACACCCAAGTGCCCTCAACCTACCCTTACCCTCACACTCATACTTAAGGGATGACTATGAATACGGCCATTAGTGCGGATTGATACGGATTGATAGGCTTGCCAACACAATTTTATAAGGGGCACGAACATTTACGGGCAACTACGATAGTGGGAGTTGGTTCGCGCATGAGTATTAAATTTGAGCCATTAACGAGATGGGTCTATTGTTACACAAAACGGGATGAATAAATGAAATACTTTTTAGGGGAATGTCTAGAAAAAATTTCTGCTGCTATAATCTGCAAAAGTTTACCAAACAATATATTACTAGAAAACGCCATAGAAAAAGCTATACTTAATTTCGAAACAGAACCAGGTAATGGTCTTACAAATCAAGATATATTCTACAGAGAAGTTAGCAAAGTGCACACAGTTATTCAAGAAATGTCGAATTGTTGTGAGGATGCAGCGCATTCTGATTTGAGTCCAACGGAAATTGCTCAAAACGTCCATAACACAAACGAGATTATATTGGTAACACATTTGCATTTACACCTTAACAAAACAGTGATTTTACAAATATTTTATTACAGACCATCATCAATGAAGTGATTCAGTTCCGCAATCAAAATAGTAATAACTTTTTACCATCAGAGGCTACAAAATCTTTGGATATTGAGTATTTACCTTGGACGGCAGCAAATGGCGATGACGGTCTTACTGATTCTTTAATGCAACAAGTAAGTAGTGCAATATTTTTTTTAATTCGCATTTATTTATGTTTTTTAAATAAAATTATTCAACAATTAGTACTTTTTGTGTTCATTAAATTATGTTGGTACTTACTAAAATGACATATTTATGTCAGAAATATTAAGTTTGAAATTTAAATTTGACTTGAATATAAAATTGGAGTGAAAAATAATTTAAAAAAATATAATATAAGATTAAATATAACCAATTTGAAGGGAAATGGAAGAATATAAGAATTGTCTATTAAAATGCCCACAATTACTAACTGTGACACAAAAAATATCTAGACGAGTGTGGAAAGAAATTTCATTTCCACACTCCGTTGAGTGTTTTTTTTATTACATATTTTAATTTACAATCTGCTTCATCGAAACTATAAGCAAATAGTTTGATGGTTAAATACATGAGGTAGAGGCTGCCCTGTGGCAACCCTCCTATTATAATGTTTACAATTGATCACAATATGTATATTTAATTTATTAAATCTGTTGGTCATAGTTTCTTCAGTCTTCTAGCGAATTAGCAAGGCTGCTGAACACTCCAGCAGCCTTGCTTCATCATTTGGATGACTTCTCAGTCCATTAAGGTAGCTCTTTGTGATCCATGGAATTTTTTCCTCTACCAAGGGTGTAGCTGAGTCCTCGTGTAGGGTTTTATTGCTTACATACCAGGATGCGTTGAATATCATCCTAAATATTTTTGATTGGACTCTATGTATTATCTTGATATTTGATGGCTTTGAGCAACCACAGAGTTCAACACCACAGGTCCAAATTGGTTTTATCATAATTTTATACAGGAGCAGTTTATTTTCAATATTGAGTTTTGATTTTCGACCAATAAGCCAGCTCATTTATCGTATTTTGATGTTGATTTGGGTTTTCTTGGCTTGAATGTGCGGCTTCCATGTTAATCTTTTGTCAAGGGTTAGTCCCAAATATTTGACTTGTGTGTTGACTGGTAATTGTGTATCATTTAGTGTTATTTTTGGACCTACATCCCTTCGGTTTGTAAATGTAACTTGGGTTGACTTCGTTTCATTTACTTTCACCTTCCATTTGTTGAGCCATGTTCCCAATTGGTCAAGGTGGTTTTGCAGTTGTGCAGACGCAATAATAGGGTCCTCAATGACAGCAATTATGGTGGTGTCATTTCAGTGGTTGGGGTATAATAGGTAAAGGAGAGAGCCCAGGACACTACCCTGTGGTAAGCCTGATTTAATGGGAAAATATGTGGAAGTTGCTGTGTTATATTTTACTTGGAAGTAACGATCTTCAATGTAGGATTTCATGATTAGGTAGTAGGGGTTGGAATAATACATTTGTATAAAAGTCCAGTATGCCATACTCTATCAAATGCCTTTTCTACATCTAAGAATGCCGCTTGGCAATATTTTTTTTCTTCAATAGCAGTAAGGATTTTTGTTGTGTTGTGGAATTTCTCTCTCTAAAACCAAACTGGTGTGTGGGTATTTCTACATCTAGATTAATGTCATTTTTCAGTCTACCAAGCAGTCTTTCGAAGATCTTAGTCATTGTTGGCACCAAGTTGATTGGTCGATACGATGACGTTTTATTTGGAGGTTTACCCGGTTTGTGAATCATAATTAAGATGTTTCAATATTAATCCTGTTATTAGGTCAAATCCAGGTGATTTGTGGTTATTGCATTTTTCTATTTCTAGTTTAACTTCTGATGGATTGAATGGTGTTATTGGGAGCGTCATAGGGCAAGCACTATACAGGAAGTCTCTTATTAAGTCTCCATCATCATTATTCTCTACTTGGTGTTCTTTAAAAATACCAGCTAAGTATTCTGCAAATGCTGAAGCTTTTTCCTGGTCTGATCTTCTCTAAGTTCCATCATCTTTCTTAATTGGCGAGTTGTGTTCTGTAGGTCTCTTTAAGTGTTTTGTTGCCTTCCATAATGAGTGATCTTCTTTAGACAAGGTACTAATGTAGTGTTCATATGTGGCATCTACCACTTGCTCTTCGTTTTTGTTGTCTAATATAACTCGAAGTGGTATTTTTGTTTTCTTGCTTCGGAGTTAATGGTGTAGCTCGATATGCAGCTTGCTGAATATGACAGGTGAAGTAACGCCAATTATAAAACAAATATTTCTTTTATTTCTTGTAGAGAGTTTGTTCATGGTTGGGATTTTTGATTATCACAGAGCAAAAAAACATAAATGAATTTATTTCTGGTACTTAATTCTAATATTATAACCTGTCATGATTTTTTATGTTGTAATAGTATAACTGAATGGCATCTATTTTTCATCCCCCTAAATATTAAAGGTGCATTTTTATTTTTTTGGACAATTTCTTTTGATTTTATTTTTTTTATGATACAGCATACAAAAATACATACAACCCTAAATTTTCACTTTTTATTTGTTAATTTAAAAAATTATTTTTTTTGTAAGTTTTTTTTTTTAATTTTGTTATGACTTAGAATAGTACTCTCAATTTTTCATCCCTCTACGATCAACCCCTATTTATTTGTCATGGCCAAATTGAAGCACCATCTCGGACTAGTTGTGTTTATGTATAACGCTCCTTCCTTTGTTTTTATATCCAAAGATACGAGGTTACATCAAAAAGTTGGTAGGACAAAGGGTCATTATTTAACAAAAATGTAATAAAACCCTTTTTCCATCCTGATTTTTATTTTTTTCTATTCTATTCACAGATCCGCAATAAGGTTGCATGATGGCAATCAAATATTATAACTGTAGTACAAAATAAAAATATATATATATACAGTATGATGCAAATGTAGGGAATAAATTCATTATTTCAGAAACAGACTACTTTTGAATGGCCATCAACTGCTGTAGATGTGTTGGACATTACGTCATTAGTGATGGCGTAATGACGTCATCCACGATTTTTTAAATACAAACCGAGGTCACGTGACAGCTCATTTGAAAGGTCTCCTTATTGCCTTTGCAACAATGTAATCAGTCGTCTGTTTCTGAAATAATGAATTTATTCCATACATTTGCATCATACTGTAGATGAAAGTGATTTTGATAATACACCGCCAGAAATTCTGGAAAAAGCGGCAAATGTCACTCTGGACTTATTACCAGTAACTTCCAGAAAAAAATATGAAATAGCGTACGATAAGTTTATGGATTGGAGAAAAAATTGTAAAGTGAAATCCTTTTCTGAAAACGATTTTTTAGTTTATTTTGAACGTTTATCTAAAACTTTAAAGACTTCTACATTGTGGTCCCAGTACTCGATGTTAAGAAGTACCTACAATTTTATTCACACAAGTGGTAGTACAGAGATAACCGATGAGACTAACAATACTACTAATACTAGTTATATCATTGTTGAACCATCCACCTCGTCTGGGTCTAGTGGTACTCCTGGAATTGTATTAAAACATTACAATTAACTATAAAAATAATTAATTTTTAGGATTTTTTCACATTCACTATTTACAATTTAGAATAAAGTATTACCACATTACTTTATTCTTTAGTTGCAGTTGTAGAAAAAGTATAGTGTGTAACACGTGGGAAAAGCACTCCCATTTTTTACACAATATACTATTGTTAACTATGCATTTTTTTAGCACATGTTAACATACAATTACGGATTGAAATTAATAAGCCAGGGTGCACTAAGAAATTCCTTATTGGATCATTTTGTGGGCATTACTGACTTATTACTAGATGGGAAAAAGAGTCATTTGGAAAGCGTTCGTAATACTACAAGAGAAAATATTCTTTACAGACAATATTGCACTGATAGACACAAACTAATCAAACCATTATGTGAGTAATCGCTATAAGTTTTTGAGTTCTGTATTGTGTTAAATTTTGCAAATTACAAAATGTTTAATGAATGAAAATTTTCAGTAAATGAAAAGGAATACGAAAAAGCAATTCTATTAGCCGAAAAATATTTAGATTTTGAAACTTTGGTAATAATTTGTGAAGCAACTGATAATCAAGCACGATTAGATGAATACATGGAGAGATTTAATAGCAACGGATTTTCAGAATATGTTTATAATTGGTTCCTCAAAGAAAACAAACCAGGAAAGCTATTAGAGAAGTATAGAAGATCGGGAAAAACAAAAAATTTGCAGAAATTGACCAACTTTTTATCGGATCACCCTTTATTATCTTGGATGCAACAAATATTTGACCACAAATTTCCAATGGCTGCAAATACATTGTGTAAGTAAATGCTTTATTTTAATTTATTGTGCATTCAGCTTTGGTTCGTCGTAGTGAATAGACGTACGATAAATTAAAAGCTAATTTACAAAACCAGTACCTTATCTTATACCTAAAAAAGTAATTTATATATTATACGTTATCATAGTGTAATTAAAAGTGACTAAATATATTCATTAAATGAGTACAGTTAGTGGGGGTAAACCCCCCGAAAAAGTTTATTTAGATGACAAAATGGATGAATCCCAGATTGAACTCCCAGCCTCTCCGGATGAAGAATTTTTAGGATTTCAAAATCCCATTTCAGTTACACAGACAAGTTCATTAAAACATTCAACCAAACCTGATTGTGATAAAAAATCCATTGAAAACATGGTAAATAACTCAACTAATAAAATAGAAGCAGCAAAAAGAGAGGAATTTCTATATCATCAAAACGATTTAGGACCTTATCATGTGTATGTAGAAAACAATTCAATAAACTTTAAAGGTAGACTTAATGCGCTGAGAATAGGAGATATTATTATTTCAAACTTTGTAGAAATTGATGATAAAATTTCAAGTATTGATGCCATAGGTAGAAATAGGATTCGCATTAAATTTAAAGATTATAAATCAGCTAATTATATAATATCAAAAAAAAACGATGAAATATTTATAAAAAATAACTTAACATTATATATTCCCAAATTTATTTTAGTTAGGCAGGGTGTAATAAAAGACATATCGACAGAATTTTCAGTAGAATATATAAAAAACAAAATTAAAATGTACGATTTCCATTGCAATTTTCAAGTTATTCAAGTAAAACGATTAAATCGAAAACAAATAGATGAAAATGGTGTACAATACATCCCAACAAAAACTTGTATCATTAGTTTTAAGGCTCAATCTCTGCCCAAATATATAACAATTAATAAAGTATTAAAAGAGGTTGAACCATATAAACAAAAAGTGTTGCTGTGCTTTAATTGTCTAAGGTACGGTCATACAGGGGGTCAATGTAAAAGTAAACCTAAGTGTGATAAATGTAGTGAATCTCATAATTCTAAAACTTGCAACAAAACGGATCTAACTCCTAAGTGTTTAAATTGTTCGGGGGATCATTTCACTACAAATTTAAAAGCCTGTCCAGAGTTTAAGCGACAAAAACTCATTAAAGACGCTATGTCAATAAATAACATAAGTTATCATGATGCTAATAAACAATTTCCCAGAAATTCTTATGCAAATGCTATACCGATAGATACAAATCAATCTGCCTTACAAGCTACAAACATATCCTGTCCCAAAACATTCCCTCCATTATATCCGTGTAACTCTACACCAATCAGTACTATTTCTAATTCATTAAATATAAGACCAGCATCAAATACTACGGCCTTTACCAGAAACAATAATACCGTCCAACCCAACAAAAGACAGAGACCAATTAGTCCAGACCCAACACTAAATATGCATAATGAGATTATATCGCATCCGAGACCACAGTTACACAAGGGAGGAATATTGGATGATAATAATTATACCCGAAACATTGATAATCACTCAATATCACTATTTTCAGACTCAAGTAAAATAAATACATTATTAGAAATAATTATAGAAACAATAACAAAAATTTTAGTAACAAAAAGTATAAATGTAAATAAAGAAGAACTCGAACATTTAGTTAAGTCAGCTCTAGATAAAAACATATCACATTCTCAGATCTAAATCATATAACCAATATCTTGCAATGGAACTGTCGCTCGGCAGTTTCAAACAAAACAAATTTAGAAAACCTACTAGATACGGGTAATTATACAATTGCATTGATATCGGAGACCTGGTTTAAACCTGGAAAATATTACAATTTTAAAGGTTTTAACAATATCCGTTGTGACCGCGATGACGGTTACGGCGGCGCAGCTATTTTGTTAAAATCAAACTTATTATACCAAGAGATTTCGGTTCAAACTACTATCAACATTGAACACGTCTGTATTTCGGTTACCATTCCATATATGAAAAAAAAAGTTCATTTTGTTTCAATATATGTAAAACCTAGAACACGAATTTCACTACAACAGTGGATCAATTTTTTGGAACAAATTCCCAAACCTTTTTTAATTGGAGGAGATTTTAACGCCCATCATTTAGCGTGGAACGATGAGTATGATGACATATATGGCAAAACTCTTTTGGAATCTATTGAACATTGTAACCTAATAATCCTAAATGATGGATCACCCACATTAGCCAACAGTCGCAAAACAGCTATAGACATAACATTCTGCACCTATGATGTAGCTCAGCTAATTAAATGGTCGACGTTAGAAGAGCCTCATGGATCAAATCACATACCGATCCATATTCAATTGGAAGGAAACACCTCACCTGGACAATCTCAACCATCAAAGCATAATATCTGGAAATTAAAGACAGCAAATTGGAACTTATACACCTCAATATTAGAGTCAACAGAACCGCAAATATCGTTAATAGGTATAATTGATAATATTAATAAAGCTGCGACCAAAGCAATCTCTTCATGCTGTTCAAACACCCAGAAACGTAATCACTGTTCGAAGGATTGGTGGAATGAAACCTGCAACATAGCCGCGAAAACAAGGAAACAAGCATTTTTACATTATAAGCAAAATCCAAACCTCATTAACCTGACAGAATATAAAAGACTCGATGCAGTGGCAAAAAAAACTTTTATAGAAGCCAAAAGAAAGAGTTGGATTAACTATTGTGAAAATCTGAATCAAAACACTCCAATTAAAGAAGTATGGAATAAAGTAAACCGATACAAAAATCGCAAACAAGCTAACAAGTCTCCAATAAATCCTGAGGATGACTGGATAAACGAGTTCCATACAAAAATTTCCCCCCCATGGGTTGAAAATGACTCCACTCACCCCATAACATCAGTTAACAAAAATACCTCTTCCTTACTATCAGTATTCAAAATTTGGGAACTGGAACAAAGTCTTAAATCAACAAACAACAAATCTCCTGGAATGGACAATATTTCATATAGTATGTTGTATAAAATGCCTCTAGAACATAAAAAAGGCCTGTTAGAGCTTTTTAATTCTATTTGGACCAGCAAGATTTGTTTTCCAGAAATGTGGAAAGAATACATCGTAGTACCCATAAAAAAACCAGGAAAAGAAGATAGAAACGCTAACTCATATAGACCAATAGCGTTAGCATCATGTCTGTTCAAAACTCTTGAAAGAATGATCAAAAACAGGCTGGAATATTGGCTAGAAAACGAAAATATTTTACCTGACTCTCAATACGCTTTTAGGAAGGGCAGATCGTCTCTAGAGTCCCTAACAATTTTAGTAAATGACATCTATCTAGGATTTACTCAAAATTACAATGTACAATTAAATTAAATTAAATATCCTAGAGAAGAAGCTCATCAGTATAGGTTTACCAACTTCTTTTACTAACTTCATTAAATCAGCTTACTCTAACCGATCAGTTTCACTGAACATAAACCAACAAATCTCAACTTCAAGAATCTGCAAAACGGGTTTACCGCAAGGCAGTATCCTGAGTCCAATTCTTTTTAGTTTATATACAATGGACCTAGAAAACATTATTTCAAAAAAATCTAGGATTGTTCAATATGCCGATGATGTGGTGATTTACACCAGTGATAAAACAATAGACCGATGCATAGAATCTATAAACACTGAATTTGTAGAAATTCAAAAATGGCTAGACAATAATGGATTTTCCATATCCGAATCCAAATCCAATATATGTATCTTCTCTAGATCTAGGACCAACTATCAGAGACAAATAACTATAGGCCAATATAATTTTCCTATTCATAACACTGTAAATTACCTAGGCCTATATCTGGACAGAAAACTGCTATGGAAGGATTGTATACACCAAATTATAAAAAAAGCAAACAATGCTATAAACGTTCTAAGATCCTTCTGTAAAGTGAGATGGGGAGCAGATCCAAATACCGCATTACTGTTTTACAAAACAATGGTTCGTTCAATACTAGATTATGGAAGTCATTTGTACGGAACTGCAACAAACACTCATCTAAATAAAATTGAAGTCATACAAAACAAATGCCTAAGAATATGTTTAGGTCACCTTAAATCTACACCTATAAATATTTTACAAGTTGAATCTGTACATCCCCCTCTTAAACTAAGAAGACAATTATTGAGCAGAAAATTCATGATAAAAACCATCTCGAAGAAAACATCATACCTAACTAGAATTCAATCACTAACAGTACAAGTACTGACTCACAGGTATTGGCACTATAAGAAAACTCCTCTGATTGTAGAAAGTTTCTCGGAAACAGCCAATTTTACAGACGTCCTTTACTCTAATCAACTTCCTCCGATCTTAACTTATCCCTTAAAAAATATTTTTTCACAACAGATTTGTACCTATTTTCTTAATAATGAACACGGTACATGGCAAATCAATCAAATGAGGTTCAATGAAACAAAAAACAAATACTGGGCAAACTATGAATGCATTTTTTCTGATGGATCCAAAGCAGAAGAATATACAAGTTGCGCTTTTTTTCACTTGGAGAAAAATTACCACAACAAATATATCTTACCCAAAGAAGCTTCCGTTTATACTGCAGAAATAACAGCCATCATGCAAGCAATGAAATACATATTAAGCTCAAACTATGAAAAATTCTTAATATGTACAGATAGTAAAAGCGCGCTAGACAAACTTAAAAATGTGAAAGTGAAAACATCAATTAATCACATTGAGGCCCAAATACTTGATCTTTTCTATAAGATCCACACAAAAAATAAAGTTGTTACTTACTTATGGGTAAAAGGACATTCAGGCATAACAGGCAATGAAATAGTAGACAGACTGGCAAAAGAAGCCTCATCTACAGGAGAAGAACTAAATATTAAACTACCTCCCTCGGACCTATTCATAAAACAAAAACAGGAAATGAAGGACATTTGGCAAGTCCTACACAATGAAACTGATTCAGGGTTAAATTTTGCAAAATACCATAGTAAAATTCTCAAACATCCTTGGTTCCATAAAATCTCAAATAGAAACTTTGTAACCACTATAAATCGAATACGTTGTAACCATGCATTAACACCCTATTATAAACATAAGATGAAAATGATAGACAACCCCTTGTGCAGCTGTGGTAAAACGGGAACGCTGGTACATGTTCTACTTGAGTGTCCTATAAATAATGCAAATATTAATAAATTCTACAAAAACTTAATAGATTATAAAATAACTCTTCCCATAGATCTTAATTGTATTATTTTTTCGGAAAATACTAATCTTTATCATGTACTATATTTACATATTATAAACTGTAAACTCAAATTGTAATATACTAACCAGAAATTTTGTAAGCAATTTTGCGTAATGTAATTTGTAAAGCATATAAAAAAAAAGAGGTAATAAAAAATATGCTAAAATATTAACTAACAAATACTAATGTACATTAAGTAAACTCACATACCACACCATACAAAGCCTGGCTAATTGGTACTGACCAAAGCCATTAACCCCACAAAAAAAAAAAAATTATTGTACTAACCCTTACTTTTTGGAAGTCCATCTTACTAAGAATAATAAAAAAACTCTTCGTTTTAAGAGGGGCGTTTCTAATTTGGTAAGACTGCCTGAATTTAGTGATAAATCTGGTTATTTCTAAATTACAAGAATGTGGAGTAGATGGCGATAGTGGTTTCAAATTAGTATTTTTATTATAAATAAAAATATTTTGCTTCGTAAATCTTTGAATATTTTCATGACATACACATACATTTGACCTTGAGACCATAAACAGATGAAAATACTTGTGTAGATATATTTTTTTTAAATATTATTTGTATCCACTTTGTTACTTTTTTAAGAATTAAAAAAATCAATACCTATATAAATTTTTTTTCTGAATAACAAATAATTAAAAAATACGATATTTATTATACCTACTAAAAATATTACCTAATTGTAGTAAAAACATTACGGTGTCTAAATAATTTATTTTTAAAATATGTATTGATATAGCTATTTTGCATTAGTTATATGACATTCTTTCTTGTTAATAAAATTCTATGTAGTACCATAATAGCAGTAATTTCTTTGTAAAATTGACATTTTTTGGTGTCTATTCCCCTGTAAATTTGTTTTTTGTAACTAAATCATAAGCATTACCTGGACAGTATATGTCGTCTTTGGATTCATATAAAAGGCTGTAACTAGGACATCTCAGAGAAGTGTTAATGCTTTATTTTTTCCTTTGTCTACTTTAAAAGCTAGGATAAATTTTGAACCTGGAGTAATAGCCCAAACAGGTTATATTTAATTTATAGTGTTTAGGCCGCGTAATATATTTATTTTGATATTGTTTGATTTCTACGTAAAATGTGTTGCCTATACCTAGGAACTTTTGTTTTTGGGCACACGCTCTAATTAAGTTAAAATTAATAGCAGCTTAATCAGTTAGTAGTTGACTTTTGATCGCGCCGTGTATCGGTGTATCCGAAACTTGCTATACAATTTCTTTATTGTAATAAACCAACTGGCATTATCGGGAAATATTTGACTAGTGAAAAACACCCATTTCCTATTTTCATATTTACCCTGTTCTTTCCTGGGTGCCAAATAGACGAGAGAATATTCTGGAAATCTCAGGAGAAATCAAAAGGTAGGAATATTTCATACCATACAGTCTGCTTAACCAAAACCCAACATATAGTAAGTACCTAGTATGCATGTAAAATTATAAATTAACGTGGAGACCATTTTGCTGTTGCTTACTGTTTTAAATTATATATGTGTTATGTTTTTCTTTTTTATGTTTCATTTTCTCATTCAAAATATGTAGGTACTGAGTTCACAATTTAATGGATAAATATGAAATTCATTCTGACTTGAATATGGAAACCGTTTGTCTGTTCTATTATTTACTGGCAAACTTTTAATGATGAAAGTAAAGAAAATAAGATGGTATTGCCATGGATGAATAAAGATAACAGACATATCCAGTATCTGACCCAAATTTGTAACACGATTTTATATAAAGATATTCATTTTTTTAATATAAATTTTAATAATTATTTTCTAAAGAAAAAGCTATTATATTTATACATATTCAACAGATGAAACATTGTAGGAACAATAAGGGCAGTATAATCATGTCTATATAGAAAAACACTTTTAACAATTAGCTGTTTATACATATGTGGTTTTAATTTATAAAACCAAACAGATTGGGTTTATGTTATATAACAAATAAAGATATAATAATTAACTTAAAGGATTAAAAAAGTATAAAGAAAAATCTGGTCTCTCAAAACTCGACTAAGACAACTGTGTTTAAGTAAAAAGTAATTTAGGAAATAACACTAACAATAATAACACTAAATTCCAACAAAACACCTATAATGCTATGTAAATGTTATGTAAAAACCAACGCAAATTGTGACAATATAGTTCAAAATTAATTTTTTTTTACTTCTGGTAAATTATAAACGAATATTAATATTGACAATTTTATATTTAAAAGCAAAACACTAAAATTAATGTATTTTGACTTTATAAACGAGAAATAAGGTTAGGTTATGTTAAGTGAAGATTGTGTTTGGATTTGGACATACGTCTCGGAAAAAAGCGCCACCAAAACTGTTGAACTAAATTGACAGGTTGGTGCAATGTTCAAATTTTGCGTGCAACAAATCTCAAATAATATACCTTTTTTTAACTTCATATTTTGCTAGTCGCATTCTCTATGCTTTCTTTTGGAGTTAAGCTTCTGGCGTTAAAATTCGTGATCACAAATTTTCAAACTTTTTCATCTAAACTAAAAAACCTTATCTCGTAGAGAAAAGTCTAAACTATATCTTGTTAAAATTTGAATACTTAATTTAAAGGCGTTTTTTAGATTTGTTGTTTACAAAATGATAGAAATTTTGGGTACAATTCAGGCTTGCCACCTGTTTTCAGCTGTCACATTTTGGACGCCCCTCTTAACGCAGCTTCCACGTTTAATTAAAAAATTAGGTTTTTAATAACTTAGAATATAGTAATATTTATTTGTTATAGATAATTTGGCTGATTCCGAAAAGGATTCATTGATCCGAAAAAAAACAATGTTGAGTCTATGCAAGTTAGCAACATTGGCAGGTCCAACTTCGGAGGAAGTTGAACCTTTCGTCGAAAATATCAACAATAAGTTAGGGCTGGTTAATTATCAAGAAGATTTACCTGATTATGTTCTTCAACAATTTGGATATGACACGTTAAAACCTTGTGTGATTCCTCCAAGAGAACTAGTTAATCTTTTTACTTGCAAGGAATACATAGATGCAACTGAATTGGAATTCAAAAAAGCTTTAGACGTTTTAAACTTTGTAGAAGATGAACAGTTAAGAGAAGAATTAAATTTAAATATTTGGAGAAATGCTATTTTGAGGGATTCTTGGAATTTTAAAAATTTGGATTGTCCCATGGAAGTTTTGAATACAACTTTGTTTTATAAAATAGTAGATTTACTACTGGATTTAGGTAAAATAATTTTTATTACACCGATATTTAATTATTTACTATTGTTATTAAAACAATTCTGCTACTATTTTTGTGACATATCCTTGAATCGAGAAGCATGTCATCTTGGTTGGAGTTACTAAAGATTTTTAAATTTAAATGTTATCAGTTATGTGTACTGTGTAAAATCCATTGTAATCTTATCAGTGTGTTTTATTTATTATTATTATTATTTGTATACTATATTTGTTTGTAGTTTGCAGCAAAGTGAATTCATTATAAATGCAAATCCTTCGAAGCCCATGCAAGGGTGGTTTATGAAAAATAACTAAAAGTAGTATACATTTCCATTGAAACATGGTCATAGTTGTTATGTTTCAAAGAGCCCGCCCTGTAATTAGGGATTAACTAACCCAAACACAATAGAAACCCTAGATAATATTGTCACAACAAGTAGCTGAATAGATCCCATGACCGTAGAACTCAAGTTGTTTTAAGCATAATACAAATTAAAATAAAAAGTAAAATAAAATGCTACATATTAAAGAGTAAGAATATAAATTAATGCAAAAAGCACTTGCTCCTTTAATTGTCGGCTTCCATTTCGTTGTATTCATCCGACGATGAGTCAGATTCGTTGCCTGGTCCGATAGGAATTGCAATGGGTTCGAACAGTTCTTCAATATTGATATCAACACTCCACAATCGTTCTTCCATCTTCACATGGTTTATGGCATTGGTCCAATTTTCCCGTGTTACGTTTCCAAAAGAATTTATCAAAAGTTGTCTAACATCATTCAATTTAAAAGTTGTATTGTTTCTTTCCACCTCACCTTTTATCTGTACCCATATTAATTTTATAGGGTTTAATTTAGAGTGATAAGGTGGCAAACGTACTACAGTTATAGTACGTTTGAAAAATAAGGCAGAGTATATTCTCAGAATACTAATCTCCGAAACCTCGAAATACATAGGCGTGCACAACTTCTAACTAAAACGTAATCTTAAAAGAAAAGAAAAGGATATTTAGAACAAAGAGATTAATCCAATCCAATACTGGTATAAAATAAAAATATACATATAAAAAGAATAAAAATTCTATTAATTGTGAAACATACAGTTAATATAAAATAATAAAATAAATTATACTAAAACGTAAAATACATACACAAAAACGTTGAGTTTTTACACATTCCTATTAATAATTAATAATATTCTTAATACTAATAATATTGGCAATAAGAATGAATATTATATTGGCAATAAAAAAATAATAGTATGATAGGGGAATACTCAAAATTAATTATAGGTAAAACAGTAATGAATCATATAATTTTAAAATACTAGTAATAAATGTAATTATATAAATAGTGGTTCATAGGCTATGTAAAAAATAATAAACAATGAAGTTGACGTTAAGTAGTTAAAATATAAAATAAACTTCTGAGCTACAGTTTAAAGTTATGCTTCCTCATATTCTGTTTCAGACGAATTGTCATCCGATCCGAGAGAAATTATGATGGGTTCTATACTGCTATCTGTTATACGATCAAGCTCCCACATATTTTTCTCAATATCCACAACGTGATTAATACATTTTTGCCAATGGTCAGTCGTTGCTTCGGATAATGATTTATGAGAAAGATTTTTAACATCTGACAATGTAAAAATTGTATTATTTCGAGAAACGTTACCTTCGACTTCGGCCCATACTAATTCTATCGGATTTAGCTCGCAATGATACGGTGGTAGGCGAAGTATTTCAATTCCTCGTTTTTGGCTATCTCCTCAATGACATTTTTTATAATTTTGTTTATTAATGAATAATTCTGCTTTTGTCATTGTATCGTCAAAGATTAAATTCTTAGAAGTTAACCACATTGCAATTTCATCTTTCTTCCATTGAGTAGTTGGTAAACGTTCAACTAATCTAGAGTGGTAACCTGCATTGTCCATCACAATTACTGAATTTTTAGGTATGTATGTATGCATGTATAAATTAGGGGTGATAAGTACACTGCGATCTATAGGATCTATTGTATCTCCCCTTACTTGCCATGTTCTGATGTTTTCTCAGATTTATAGCAGCTCTTCGAGTCCTATTTTCCTGAGGACATCGTCGGGCTTCAAATCAGATAGATCCTCCTCTTCTATTTTATGTGCTCCTAGGTATCTAGCCCTAGAATTCTGCAAGGCAGGGCATTCTGAGAATATGTGTATTGAGGTTTCATCCTCTTCCTCACAGAATCTGCACTTTGCTTCATCTTCTAACCCTAGTTTCTTCATGTGGCTCCTTAATCGGCAATGCCCGGTTAATATTCCCGTTAGAATTCGGAGCCTTTTTTACTGAGGTTAAGGCAGCTAAGAGATCTCTTCTGGTCAGTAGTATCTTAGATTGTCTCAGTCCTTCCAGCTGATTCCAGTACTTGGATTTTTCCTTTTCCATTTCTTCCCTTAGTTTTCCTAAGATTACTCTACTGCTGATCCCACAAGATGGTTATGGTCCCAAATGTGGGGTTTCAGCTCCTTTTTTGCCAACTTATCTGCTGTTTTGTTCCCCCCTATTCTTATGTGTCCCGGGACCCATAGGAGGGTGACAGTGTTCTTCTGGCCTAGTTCATTTAATTTGCCTAGGCATTCCCAAACCATCTTCGAACTGATTATATTTGAGCTCAGCGCTTTGATGGCTGCTTGACTATCCGACATGATCACAATCTCTTGTCTGCGGTAGTTTCTTCCAATATTGAATTCCACACATCTTTCGATGGCGCGGACTTCTGCTTGAAAGATGCTCGGGTATGTGCACAAGATTTCTGAGTATTTGGCTCTCGGTCCAAAAACTCCTATCCCTGTTTCCTCGTCTAGCTTGGAACCGTCCGTATACCACTTTATAGCATTCTGGTTTAAATTCTGTATGGTGTCTTCATCTCATTCAGATTTATTACTCAACTTTGTGATGAATTTTGTTGAGTTGAATTTCTTTGGCATATCATCTTGGGGCATTTCCCAAGTTTGATCAAATTGAAGTGATCGAGGTTTTTCCCTGATAATTCCTTCTATGATCATTCTATATATTGTTTTTTTCCTTACACTTTCTAGCAGAATGTGCAGTGAGGTCAAGTTTAAAATCACCTCTATTGCAGCAATGGGGCAAGTTCCCATTGCTCCAGTGACACATGAAGAGGCTAGTCTCTGAATCTTTGAGAGATTTTTCCTCGTCGTACTCAGATTAGCCCCAAGCCACTGCCCCATATGTGATTAATGGTCTCACTATTGCTGTGTACATCCATTCCAGAATACGTGGGTTACATCCCCAGTTCTTCCCTGCAATGTTCCTGCACACCATGAGGGCCTTGGTTGCTTTGTGTATTACTTCGTCTTCGTGATTATGCCAGAGTAACCTGCTATCTAGGGTTAGCCCTAGATATTTTACCTATGTTTTCCACTCGACGATGTTCTCACTTATGTTTATGATTTTTAGATTAAGTTTCTTTTTCCTTGTAAAGGCTACTAGTGTGGTTTTGGTGGGGTTGATGCTGAGTCCCACCGAGTCACACCATTGTTTCGCAATGTTCAGTCCTCTTTGAACAATATCACAGAGGACATTTTCATACTTCCCTTTTGCCAGGATAACCATGTCGTCGGAATACCCTTGACATGATATGCCTTCCCTAGTCAATTGACAGAGTAGACTGTCCACAGTGAGACTCCACATAAGTGGGGATGCAACTCCCCCCTGTGGACAGCCTCTGGTCACATTAATGAAGATAGTGTCTTGTCCTGCCTCCATTTCTGCGATTCTTGTAGATAGCAGTTGCGACATCCAGATGGAAGTCGTTCTATCTACTCCTTTCTCAATCAGTGCTCTTATGACTGCCTCATGTGGCGTATTGTCAAAGGCCCCTTCTATGTCTAGAAAGGCACATACCACGGTCTCTTTTTTATTCAGAGTGTCTTGGATTTCGTCAGTCAATTGTGTTAAAGCGGTTTCCGTGGACTTTCCCGCTTGGTACGCATGTTGACGGGGGTGCAATGGCACCTGTTCCAAGATTTCTGTTCTAATGTAGTTGTCTACTGCTTTTTCCATCGTTTTGAGAACAAACGATGTGAGGCTGATCGGTCTAAGGGATTTAGGGTGCGTAGTGTCCCGTTTCCCTACTTTTTATCTCAGCCGTTCCTCACTGCATATGTGTTCTGCCATTGCAGTGTCTTCCCTGGTAGGTCTTTTAGCTTTCTCACTTGTTTTTCCCGAAGGGACTATTCCTCCGGGAAAGTGAGTTTGTAACAGGAGCAGAGCTCGTTCTTTTTCGCTTTCTGTGAAGCTTCCATCTGGCTTGCGTAATGCCATTACAGTGTCTACTTTTCCTTTTGACAAGACTTTATGTAGCCTTGATGCAGAGGGTGTAGCGTCTATTTCTTCGGAGAATTTTCTGAAGCTATTTCTTTTAGCTTTTCTGATCTCCTTATTATATGTTGTAAGTTTCTCGGTGTAGCTCTGCCAATCTCCATTACGTTTGACTCTGTTGAAGAGCTGTCGCGTCTCGGATCTTAAATTTGACAGATGACTGTTCCACCACCATATCGCATCTTTTGCTTTTCTAGTCCTCTGGAGAGGACAACTTGATTCATAGGCATCGAGTATTGCCTCGTTCAGTTCTATGAGATCGTTTTCTAATGCCAGGTGGTTCCTGGCATTTCTTTTAGTATTGAGACTTGCAAGATTTATGTTCAGGTTAGTGTTGTAATTTTCCCAGTTAGTTTTCCTGGGGTTTCTCCTGAGTGCTGGCTCAGGAGGATTACACTCTAATCTGAACGTAATCATTCTATGATCAGAGAGGGATGGTTCTTTCGATACTCTCCAATCTTTCACCCGATCCTTAAGCTTCGGTGTACTTAGTGTTATGTCTAGTACTTCCTTTCTTGTTCTGGTTACAAAAGTAGTTTGGCTTCCTTACTTGCGAGTCCTCTCACCTGACCATCACAGACCCATGGTTTCTGGATCAGTACTAACCCCATTTGGTTTCTGACAAACGTCCTTGAAATAACCGTCGATGATCCCTTGGGCGTTTATCTGAACGATATTATTCCCGCCATTTTTCTTACCATGGTTGTTCCCACGAGTAGCAAGGGAATGTCGGTCCACTCCGGCAGAGCCTCGCATGCCAGAGCAAGGCTACATACATGGGGGTTTCGCCCGGTTCCCCCAGGGGAACGTTTGCGACCGCTTATACGCCAGCGGCCATCCATCCTTCGGCACGTTACCTTACACCTTGGAATTGGGGGGGTTGATCCGCGGTGCGACCTTAGGAATGACAAATCTGGCAATCTTGCAGTTATCAGCTGCTCATACCAGACGCACACCCCCAGCTTCGCCGCTTTCCTGCTAAATTGCAGTGTTACCTGCTTAAGCAGTTCAGCGACTCTCGTGGGTATCCCCTATCCGCCACCTGGGGAAGCGCCCAGTAGGCACGCAGCCCTCGGGGAATTTTTAGGTATGATTTCAATCATCTGTTCGAAATATTCTTCAAACACGTCTCCGTTCATCTCTTCGTGATAATCACAAATCATTTTTGATTCAAATAGAAGTAAACCCTCCTTAAGTAATCCATTCCAATCCAATCCCGTCTCCAACATACAATTTCTTCGGAATCGATAAGCAATGACTGTCTGCCAACTTTTTCATATTTAACTCATGCAAAACTTTCCAAAGTTTGTCTTTACTTATTGTGGGTAAATCGGGATCATCGGTAATGGCTTGTAAAAGTTTATCCAAAGTTGGTATTTGTTAGTTAAGAAAAAAAGAGTGGACCATTCTACGAATTGCATTTTTAAAAAATTCATCCACATTCACTCTTGACAATTTTGGTCTTCCTGTTCTCGGTTTGGGTGGGGTTATACCAGGGGATTTCTCCTCTTTTAAAATTTTATATACAGTTGATTTTGCATATCCCATTACTTTAGACGAAATTTCAACTATACTGTCAGTAGTGGAGGGATTCTGTTGCTTAAAATAATTGTACATTCAGTATAACACTCTTTTCGTTAAGTTTAATTTTTTAACTGATATATAATAACACGTTATTTTTTTAATTCCATATTCTATTCACTCTTTTAAGAAACAACTGTGTCAGATCTCTTCACTCGCTTATAATCGACTGAACAAAAATATTCTGGTATTAATGAATGACTATTTAAAGGCAATTAACCATTTTATTAATCATTGGTATTCATACTATTTAAAATAGCTTTCACATCTATCGGAATGACTTTTTCTTACTAAACTATCAAAACAGCATTAACTAAATACCTATTCATTTTGACAGTTTCTTTATTTCTTGTTATTTAATGGGTCATTATTATAACGACAAAAATAACCATAAATAAGGTTACTATTCATAAACAGATTTATATAAATATAAAATGTAGTTCCCTTAAAGTACGTCTATGACCAGCTGAATAATCACTAGCCTATTGTTATGACAATAGCAGATAACTAAATTTTACGATAGTCCGTGTTATGTGGCAAATTTTCTATCTAAATAGTAGAACCCAATGTGGAATAAGCTAAAATATTGACGTTGTACGAAAAGCACACGTACTACAATTCATTCATGCATAACAAATTCGTTTTTTTCTGAGAATTTACTCTGCCTTATTTTTCAAACGTACTATATTCTTTTTTCCTTCGTCATTTCGTCAATTACATATCTTTTATATTGTAATTTGTGGCGTTTTGCAATTTTCAGTAATTCCGTTTTCAGCATGGTGTCATCAAAAGAAATATTCTTGCTCTGGAGCCACTCTTTAATATCTCCTTTATTCCATGATGTCGTTGGTAACTTTTCTACCAGTTTTGAATGATAACTAGCGTTACCTAAGACAACCACTGCAACATTTGGTAAAATAATAGCTGGGAAAATAATCTTCAAAAACATCAGAGGTCATTTTCTCGTGGTAATCTTTGGTTGACTCTGATACAAAGTCTAATAACCCATTTTCTACAAAACCATGTTCACTGCCAATGTGTGCGATTATTAGTATGCGATCTTTTCCTCGAGGAGCATTTAATCATGTTGAATATCCCTCCAAAAGTGCCTAACGGAAATTTGAAATATTGGTGTCCATCCATGCTTTAGAAACAGTGTGTCCTTCATTCAACCATGTTTCATCTACATAAAAGATAGTTCTTCCCTCGCTCGGAAACTTTTTATTACTTCCTAAGTATTGTGTTCTCCAGCAAATAATTTCTTCTGTCTCATTCAAAAATTTTCGCTTTTTTTTGCGACTCATACTTTAAACCAATTTCTTTTAGGAGTTTCCATAACGTATTTCGTCCAAATTTGGGAATCGTAACTACTTCTGCTATACTGCCGTCCTAAGCCCAAAGGGCGTATCTCAATGTTTGCCATATTTTGGATTTTACTCTTACTGTCTCCCCAATGACCTAATCGTTCACTTTAATAACAAATTTGGCCGGATCTCATCGTTTTAGGCCTTCTAAAACACTAGTAAAAAAAGACGTATATCCAAAATATAGCTATATAACGCTTTATTACCACAACTAGCCATTTTTGAGTTACGCCCTTTGGGCTTAGGAGGGCAGTATAACAGTCATTACTTTGTCCAAAGTCGAAATTTCTTTATTTAAGTATAAAAAATGGACTTGTCTTCTAATGATATCTCTATTAAAGTTATCGACCATAGTGGACTTTTTTCCTACGTGTTTTTTGGTTCACTAACATTTCCCTGTTTTTTAAATGAGCCACGTGTACTGGAACAAAACTCGAACTTGACACCATTTTTACTACCGAAAAGGATTTTGAAGTGAAATAATAAAAATATAGATCACAATATAAGCCACCAACACTAACGAGTACCTATATTCTTATATGTTAGGATATCAACAAATCCTCAATTTATATACTAATAACGTACCTGTTTTTGCAATTATACACATAGGGTTACCTTAATCTCTTAACACCCCTAACGACTACAATTTATTCTAGTTAAAAAAAAATGAAAAATATTCTAAACATCGTATTATGACTACTTATTCCTTACCTAAGAAGATTAAAATATGATGATTAAAAGAAATTTCTTAATACCGATATAAATAAGTACGTGCCCTACTGATTTAAGGTCTTGTTTACAACATTTTACGATTTAATGACTTTTCTTAGCTGCCAACTGCAAACTATAACATATGTTAAATTTTAGGTGTTAATATACAAACACTTTTACCTCCAATAAACACATTACTGGATAGCCTGGACTTCTGTCACTTGAAGGAAAATCCCAATTTTCTGTTTTTGATAAAGACGGCGTATGAATATGTCAATCGTACGCAGATGTTGGAATAATTTAAGTTTTTTATAATTAGAATTAAGAATAAAAACAATTTTCTTAGAAACTCTTTTATTTCAAAACATAATTCTCGACAGAACTATAAAAAACATACTGTGATTAATAATGTACACCAAAAAGTACAATTTTAAACATAAATATGCTTTTAACCACCTAGTGTATCCTCGTTAAATCTTCTACCATTTTCACTGCATTTTCCACAGTCATCTAAAAAAAAGTTAATTTTATATAAAATTAAAACAAGAATATTATAGATTTTTGCTGTGAAAATCTTGTAAATAAAAATAAAAGATGCTGTCCCTCCCAAACTTTAGGCCTTTAAAACCCGAATCAAACTCATGGCTAGGAATCTTATATGTAAATGAAAGTTCATTGTTGGTAGTTGGGGTTCCAACCGCAAAAAACGCTAGTTTGCTGTCATATGTCGTATCTGTCAAAGAATTTTCGTGTTCTGCGAATTTCATTGCTATTTTGTGTTTATAGTAAGTTAAGCTCGGTTAAGCTACGCATTTTAAGAATCCGTTTGCTTCCGTATATAAAACGGATCCGTTTAGTTAAATAATAAAAGCAATGCACAATGCACATTGAATCAATGTGCTTTGTAAACGAACGGATCCGAAATGAAATCGGTGCCGTTCGATTCACCACCCGATTTTAATAAACGTGTTTCATTAAAATTCGGACCGCATAGTGTGACAACCCATTTAGTAGCACGTGGTTTTAAAAATAAGGTAAGTTAAAATTTTACTATTTATTTTACTATCTTACTTTAACCAATTTAAATAATCTATTTACAGATCTGTAGTTACCCAGAAAAATGTGTAGTGGGAATGGAACAAAGAAAACGTATACGCGCAATGTTTTCACTCTTGAAGATGAAGAAACTTTGGTCCAAAAACTGCCTCTCTTCTTCATCCTCCTCCATTATTAAATTTAATAACAAAAAGTCAGTAACATCCATTTTGATGCACAAAACACGAAACCAATATTGTTTCTACTATCCGAAGGAAAGAGTTGGGATGCGTTTGACAAACTGATTCATCACAGTCCATACATTGCACTCTGTCCGTTTTAAACGGAACCGTTTAAAAAGCGGGTCCTTTTTAAAAACGTACCCGTTTTGTTAACGGGTTCTTAAAATGCGTAGCTTAATTCTTTACAGTAATTTACAGTGTATAAGAAGTATTTGTTACAATTTGTGATTAATTAGAGTAAAAATGGGCTTTCATGTTGTTTTTCTGGATGCAATTACTCCATTAAAACAGGATATCAAATGCATCGAATTCCTAGACGAACAAGTGAGTTGAAATAAAATATATAAAATAATAAAAGTATTAAAATAATAACTTTTTAATAATATTTTCACGGTTATTCAATTTTTTATTTAAATAAAACTTGAAAGTTTTATTAAACAGTTCTTTATTTAAAACGAAAAGTTTTTTATTATCCTTAATAAGATGGACTTCCAAAAAGTAAGGGTTAGTACAATCAATTTAGTTCTTTATTTGTTTGTGTTTTGTTAAAAATACTTTAACTGTGAGAACTTAGGAATTAATTAATCTTTTTAAGAGATAAACATTTTATAAATATTAATTGAACGTTTAATTTCAGCTATTCAATCTATGGTTGTCATTAATTGGCCAGTTAGATTTAAAAGAAAAATCATTGTCTAGAATTCATGAAATGCATAAAGTTTGTCATGCACATGTTAATCATTTATTGAATGTAATAAATATTTCATAAAAATGTATATTTGTGTATTATTGAAGAGAACTCGCGATTTTTCCCATCAAAATATTAATAAAAACCTATTAATATTTAAATACATTTTGTTTCTCACTATATCTTATAGTTCTTGGTTCAAGACGCGAGGTGCCGCGAATGTCGCTTTGGTATCGAGGTTCTAATGGCAGTTTCCGATCTATCTCAGTATCGGTGTTCCGAAAAGAATGGTCATAAATTATACCACAGATTCTGGGGTCAAAAATATGTTGATTGAACCCCATTTACCTATATACAATAATGCACACAAAAAAAGTACAGGGTGCTAAAGTTAAAAATTTAAAGTTTATAGGAAATACCCAATAAATTGGAAACCGTTGCATTCAATTATTTTGATTTATTATAGATTTTCAGAGGTGATCAACACCCCTTTCACCCTCCAACATTTTTTAGGGCTATAATTTAACAAAATATGGACCGCCACTGAAATCAAACTTCAAATTTATTTGTAAATATTTTATTATGGAAGATACAGCCACCCTTTAAAATGCCAATTTCAATATTGAATATTTAAACAAATATTAAAAACATCTTTATTTTTAAATTACAATTTATAAAATAATAAATAGGAGTAAAATAATAAAAATCTAATGTAATACATAATTTTAATTAATGTTATTTACAAGTTATTTCAAATCTGCTACGTATGTAGAATATACTACCTATTAATTATTACATGTAATAATTGAGTAATCGCTTTTTTGACATAAATAGAAAAATTTTTCTAGTTAATAGAGAGTTTGCGGTAAGGTGTTTTACGTTATAAAAATTTCCGTTATAATTAATAACGTAAAAATGTAATAAAAATTATACCGTATAAAGCTTATTTATACGCTATTTTTGAAAATAACGTTAACCAATCAGATTTTAATGCTTATAATTTACTTTTATGGTACAACAAATGTACATTGTAAATTGTTGTATCATGACTATCATTAGTTTCAATCCTGTTAGGTATTTGCAAAAATCTATAGTTTAATAATGTCTTGTTTTTCAAAACGAAACAAGAAGCTACAATGCTCTGCACTGATTATAAATTAAATCTAATTTGTAGAATCAAGTATTTTTCTTTCTTCGACTGCTTTTTGTTAATCAGTAAATAGAAGGAAATCTTCAATAATCAATGTTACTAGAGGTATATACAATCAGGTTTACCAAGGCTCTGTTCATGATTCTTATGGTTATTATTTTTCTTAGTTTTGTTAATTATTTATCTTTTTTAAACTTGCACTAGTGACATATCATATGTCATCTGTAACCTTGATTTTTAAGGTACGATTATCGCAAGCCATGTTTACAAATTTTACGATACACTACAGTATAACGTAAAATAGGAGTCTAACGTAACGTAAAAGGACTGACCGCAAACTCTCTAATAATTCAAAATGAATAATTACAGTTTCTCAGAAATGGCTAATATGCACTTAGTATTAGGTAAAGATTTAATTATGAAAATAGCGGTTGTATGTATTACTTTCATTTTCTAATTAGGTGAATGTGAAGGAAATGGTGCGGCGGCTGCAAGGCGCTATGCTGATAAGTTCCCTAATAGAAATGTACCAGATAGGCGAATTTTCCTGACTATTGACCGAAATTTAAGAGAAACAGGCACTTTAAAAAAACAAGTTCTTGGTAATAGTGGTCGTCCAAAAGACCTTGCGAATGCAGATGATATAATAGAAATTGTTGACGAACACTCGGACACGAGCATGAGAAAGATAGCGGCTGAATTAAGAGTACCTCGTATGAAGGTATGGAGAACAGTTAAGGACCAGTTACTTCACCCCTTCCATATCACAGAAGTTCAAGAATTACTTCCCGAAGACTATGCTAAACGAATGGGATTTTGTGATTGGCTTTTACAAGAAAATAAAAGCAACATGAATTTTATAAATAATATTTTATTCACTGACGAATCTACTTTCACAAGAAATGGAGTTACTAATCACCATAACACTCATATCTGGGCTGATGTAAATCCCAAAGTTAAAAAAGTGCGTCATCATCAGGTTAATTTTAGAGTAAACGTTTGGGCTGGAATAATCGATAACTATTTGATAGGGCCAGTGTTTCTTCCAAACAAATTAAACGGGAAACATTATTTATCATTTTTACAAAATGATCTACCAATTTGCTTAGAAAATGTCCCATTAGCAATTAGATGAAAAATGTATTTTATGCAAGATGGTGCGCCACCACATTTTAGTAACGCCGTTAGAGCTTTTTTATTTCGAGAATATCCAGGACGTTGGATTGGAAGAGGGGCCAGATGCCCCAATTGAATGACCACCGATAACTGTTTGATAGGGCCAGTGTGCTTTTCAAACAAATTAAACGGGTAATATTATTTATCATTTTTACAAAATGATCTACCAAGCAGATTTGAAATAACTTGTAAATAACATTAATTAAAATTATGTATTACATTAGATTTTTATTATTTTACTTCCATTTATTATTTTATAAATTGTAATTTAATAATAAAGATGTTTTAAATATTTGTGAAAATGTAGTTTATATTTAATATTGAAATTGGCATTTTAAAGGGTGACTGTATCTTCCATAATAAAATATTTACAAAGAAATACAGAGAGACACAAAAGTTTAAGAATAGACGTTTGATTCAAGTGACAGTCCATATTTTATTAAATTATAGCCCTAAACAAAGTTGGAGGGTGAAAGGGGTGTTAATCCCCTCTGAAAATCCATAATTAATCAAAATAATTAAATGCAACCGTTTCGAATTTATTGGGTATTCTCTACTAGTATTTCCTATAAATTTTCATACATTAACGTTAAACTGTTTTAGAGTAATGTTAAAAAAAATATTTAAATTTTTAACTTTAGCATCCTGGTCCCTTTTTTGTGTGCACTATTGCATATAGGTAAGTGGGATTCAATCAACATATTTTTGACCCCAGATTTATGACCATTCTTTTCGGGACACCCTGTATATCTCTTATCTATAATCAAACTTTTGACTATCCTAAGGGTATGTTTATGCTACGACTAGCGATACAAACAACGATCCTAGCCACGCATAGACAATATACTCGGTTCGTTCATTTTGGCGATCGCTGTGAAACGACAATCACTTTGGAGCGAGCACGTTCAGCGACAATAACTTGTCGATTTCTAATTCTAATGGACAAAATATGAACGATAATAGTTATTTATTAACTTTAATAACTTTTCTACCTACGTAACCTACTGGGGACATTGGATCATACTCTATTACATTTAGTGAATTAAATGTCTTTGTAGTGTTTTTCAACAAAATAAAAATACTCACTCCTACTGCATCTGCTACTTCTTTCATCTTATCTTGTGATAAATCTAAAAAGCTTTCTACTAAATCTCCGTCTATGAAACCTTCGCTGTTTTCAGTTTTAATATCTGTATGAAATGCCCTCCAGAATGAGTGTTCAATTTTTCCTACGGATTTTATAGTCGACGCCAATTTGTTTTGAAGTTCTTGAAGAAATTCATAAAAATCTTGAGGTATTTGTGTTACTAAACCTAAAACAAAAAGAATAACTTTATACACAGCTTTTCAGATAAAAGTATCCACCTATAATAACTTTTGTAATACTGGTACTTAGGAAAAACCAAAAACACGTCAATTTATGTTGGAAGGAGCAAGCATTATGGCTTATTTAAACTTACTGGAAAAGCCACCCCCTTACCTCTAGGAGCATCCCTTTTTTTAAATAACTTCTCATATTATAGTATAATACTTTTAGGTTAAAGTGGTTAGTTTATGAGATAAACAATTTTTCTTTTAATAGCACAAATTTTACTTATTTTTTACTTTCACCTTATTTGTCTGTAATAAAATGGGTTGTACAACAGTTCAAACTCTTTATTCTTTTTAACTGTGCTATTTATTCTACTTCAAAAATCCAAACAACAAAAAACTCTACTTGTTATTAAAGTTTGACATTGTCAACTAGAATTTGTAGTCACTTTGATATTATTTATTTTCTTTTGCTGAAATGGTTTACTCTTTGCAAGAAAGAATTGACACAGAGTATGTTAGCAATAAAGTGTATAATCGAGAGGTGTGGTATCCTAGGTGACCACATTGTCGGACCTTTCTTCATCAACGGAAATTTAAATGGTGAATCATATCTTGAGTTACTCAGGGAAGGGGTTGACCTAGGTATTACAACAATAATAGAAAATGATAACCTTTCCGAAGATTTACTGGCATTTCAACAAGACGGAGCTCCCCCAAACTATGCTATACCTTTCCGACAATTTTTAAACGAAACATTCCCCGCTCGTTGGATATATAGAAGAGGGCAGATGATGGAGTGGCCACCTAGTTCACCGGATTTAACACCCTTAGACTTCTTTTTATGGGGGTATTTAAAAACAAAAGTTTATGCTACCCAAACAGAATCTCTGGATGATTTACGAGAGAGGATAGAAAATTAATGTCGCAAATTAAATCCAGCCGTATTAAGCAATGTCAGAGAGGCATTTCAAAATAGATTATACCAAATGGTACTAATTTTGAACACTTATTATAACTTCATAATAAATAGCACAGTTAAAAAGATTAAAGGGTTTGAACTGTTGTACAACCCATTTTATTACAGGCAAATAAGGTGAAAGTAAAAAATAAGTAAAATTTGTGCTATTAAAAGAAAAATTGTTAATCTCATAAACTAACCACTTTAACCTACAAGTATTATACATTTTTGAAATCAGCTCAAAGAGGAGTATCCAAATTTTACATAAAAAATATGAGAAGTAATTAAAAAAGGGATGCTCCTAGGAGTGAGGGGGTGGCTTTTCCAGTTTAAATAAGCCATAATGCTTGCCCCTTCCAACATAAATTGACTTGTTTTTGGATTTATCCTAAATACAAAAGTTATTAAAGGTGGATACTTTTATCTGAAAAGCACTGTATATCCAGATAAAATTATCCAATAAGACGTTCTAGTAAATTGATATTTGACTAGGTTTTACCAGCGACTTTGTTCGCCAATTTGTCAATTATAGTAAAAGAGAGTTTGTTGTCATAATGTCCCAAGTCGTTTTTTCTTTTCCCCTTTAATGTATGAGCGGGAAAGGATAAGACTCTCTAGAAAATTTGATATCAACTAATTTTTAGTGTCATTGAAGAAAAAACATTGGAAAAAATACTAACGATGACGGCGTATCTGAATTTTGATATAAACTTTTACCTCCTATTTTACTCACTTTGGGATGAAATTAAAAATCCTTAGTACACACCTACACCATGAAAGGTGCCTATCCTCCAAAAATGGTAACTCTGCCTTCAGTCGTTCGAGCTCTAGTAGTATGCCAATAATCATCAGTAAGTGAATCAATTTTAATTTTATATGTATAGGATAGAAATTTACAAACCCCCCAAAACAATTTACCCACGATCCTGCCAAATGAAAATATAAAAAACCACACCCCCTCTCTCTACTAATTTAGAACCTAACTTAATAAGGGGAAAAAATAAAAAATAGACCTCTAAAAAAATGTTACCTACGCTACCCACATAAAATCTACCGTGCTGTTTATTCATTTTATAGGAATAATAGTCTATAATACGCCACATTATTGTGACGTCACTGTCACCATTGCTTGACATAAGTCATAGCATTATATGCAAACAAACTGTGGCCTTATGTCATTTTGACATTCAGCCGTTTGGCTCTAGTAATATGCCAGTCAGTGAATTGATTTAGAATTTTATACAGAGTGAGTTTTATGTATGGAACGCCTCAATTATCTCTGAAACGGCTTGCACGGTTTTTATTAATTTTGATATTTGACGATTTTGTAATACGGCCGAGCTTATGGTAGTATTTACATTGTTGTCGGATTTTCCGTTTTTCTGGAAATCTAATGAACTTTGTTATTTCAAATAGATCACCCTGTTTATTTTTTTGTTATTGAAATCCCTGAAAAATACTGAATATTTTTGATGTAATATTTTCTATACCTAAATGTTGAAGTTAGATTTTGTTATGGGATTTTGATTAGGATATGAATTATTGAACATTGTTAATATTAAACGAGTTTATTGAATCCTAGCCACCTTGATGTATTATTTTAACTTGAGCGGATATAATAAAAGTTAGCTATAACTCCGAAATGATGACATTTAGGTATAGAAAATATTACATAAAAAATATTCAGTATTTTTCAGGGATTTTAATAACAAAAAAATAAACAGGGTGATCTATTTGAAATAACAAAGTTTATTAGATTTCCAGAAAAACGGAAAATCCGACAACAATGTAAACACTACCATAAGCTCGGCCGTATTACAAAATCGTCAAATATCAAAATTTATAAAAACCGTGCAAGACGTTTCCGAGATAATGGAGGCGTTCCATACATAAAACTCACTCTGTATGTATAGAATCAAAATGGAAAAAACAAAATAAAACTATTTTATTACACTAATGTTTTCTTTCAAGCTTCTTTCTAATCCTTGTTTTATATTTAACGTGTATGACATTCTAAATACATTAATGCGATCAACATTTTTTTATAACTTTGTAGATACATTTTTTTAGAACTTTTTGATTGTTTTTTACCTTATTTATTAGTAACTTTTGTTTGTTTTTTAGATACCAACCTATTAAAAAATTGTTTCTTTAATTTGAAACATACATTTTATCTGAAATTAAGTCTATAAATATGCAACAACAACTGAAAAGAATCAAAATTTATCTATAAAAGTTTAAATATATACTCGTAATAAAATGTATCGCATAAGTGATTTATGAATAAAGTTTTTCTCTTTTCTCTTTTTTCGGGAAATGATAGGAAATGAATTTGGAATTATATTTCAAAAGAGTTTGTTTAATTAAAATTAAAAATCAAAAAATAATTGGAAAATAACAATTATTCTAGAAAAATCAAAATAATACAAAGTAACAAAATAAAAAATTTAAACGATAAATTTTATATTTTAGTATCTGGTATTGCCACCTCTGGCTCTAATAACGTCTCTCATTCCCCGTGGAAGCCTTCGTATCAAGTCACTTATGTAATCCAAATCCAAAATTTCCCATTTTTCTATTAAAACATTTTCCAGCTCATGAATGTTGTCTGGAGCGATATTACGAGTTCTTATGCGCCTGTCCAGGTAGTCCCGAACATGTTCAATTGGGTTTAAGTCTGGACTAACTGCTGGCCAATCTAAAACTTGGATACCAACCTCTTGAAGGTATTTCATTGTTATTCTGGCATTGTGCATTAGAATAAAATTATCTCCAATGATTGGAACAAATGGCAGAACCTGCCTAATATACCGGTCAGTGATCTCCTACAAAAAAAATTAACTCCGTGTGGCCTCCCCGTACCATAATCGAACCACCTTCATAATTTCTGACTTCTCAAAAAGTGAAAACCTTGATTCATCCGTAAAAAGAATATTAGCCCAATCGTTAATGTCCCAATTAACATGTTCTCTTGCGAACCTTAAACGTGCTACACGGTGTCCTCTGGTTAACAATGGAGCAATAACAGGCATTCTGGGTCTGATCCCAAAACCTAACCTAACCAAAATTCCTTAATTTGTTTCTAACCGTATTGAAAGATATTCTAATCTCCAGAGAGAACGTTTTGTAGTTGCTTGGCTGTAACATGACGAGTTCGCAAAGTCTGAATTCTTAAATAACGGTTATCTGCACGATTAGTACACCTGGGACGTCCTGGAACTGGTCTTCTATTATAACTTCCAGTTTCTCTAAACCTTTTTAAGACTCTAAAAACGCTGGATTTTACTCAAAATATTTCTAGACACTTCCAAATGAAAAATTAAACAAACGTACTGCACACAAGAAATTTTAAAATGTAAATAATACAAAAAGGATTTATCAAAATTTATTCATTTTTTGTTTTTCAACAAAAAGGTGAATATTTTGGACTTTTATTCATCTAAAGGATACCATACACTCATATTAAAATATTCTGAAAAATGTGATATTTCATTTTACACCATAATTAAATTTGTAAAATTATGCGATACTTTTTGTGTATATAATATGCTTACCTATGGCTCCACCAACAGTTCCAAACAAGACACATCCTCTAGTAGGTGTTGATGTTTCACCAATATTTTGCATGACAAGAGACCCATGTCTAAAAACATTTATCATGTCCCCTACATGAAACTGTCCTACTTCTTGCATTTGAGATCGTTCTTCATCTGTCGTAGCAGCACTGTCTTTTTGACATACGAACATGTTGAAATTATTTTCTGCACCCAGAAAAGTATCATCATCGAGAATTTCCACCGCTGTCATCCAATTAGGGTTATAATCTCTCGCAATTTCTTCAAAACTACCTTTAATATAAATTAATTTTGTATTTAATTACAAAAATAAGACTAAGTAGAAAATATCAAATAAATTAAATATTTTCACTTTTGTAATGTAACACCTGTTGTGATTGTAAGTGTTGTCTATCATATTGGAGGGTTGTTTATTTGACTATTTCATTTGGTATTTTATTTTTAAAAATTAAAAAAATTAACCAACACTTTCTAAAATCAAAATACACACCATACAGGGTGATTGATTAGTGTGAGAAAGCTCAGTTATAGTAAAATTTACAAAAAAATGTTATTAACAAAAATTGTAGGCAGCTTTAAACTCCACATTTTAAAATTAGTTAAAATCCGACATGGTGTTCCATAAGATGGTGGCACACCAAACTTATGTTTTTTTAAATGGAACACCCTGTATTTTATTTTATTTCGAAATCTGCTTAACTTCCACATCACAACAATGTAAAGTTTTATTATGTTATACCGGGTATTTAAAAAGTTATAACCAATATTACCTGAAAATCGTATGAAGTTTAATCCACTGTATAATTAAAAAGGAGAATAGGAACATTAATCTTCTACAACCAGAGCCAACTCAACAATAATTATTGGTAAACGTTTATACAGGGTGTTTCATTAAGAATTATCCATATAGCAACTGGAGAAACCTCAGCACTAAATATGAAGATTTAGGCCAAAACACTTAAATAAAATATTCCTCCTAACCGAGATATAGGGTGTTTTATTTTAACTATTCTAAATGATTGTATTCCATATTTTTGACACCTTCCAATATTTTTTGTTCATACTTGGCAAAAAGTTTACACATATTAGGTTACTTTAAACAGTGGTAAATGATATTTTTTCTCGATTACCAGAGGCGTGCGGTAGGGATGGATACTTTCTTTTATCCCCCTACAATTTATACCACTGTCGTAATAATTGTTTCTGCATGTTTTTTTGATTCTCCGTCACTTTCTACGTAAATAGTATATTGTATACCTATGTATTTGTATGTATGTATTTGTAACAGAATATTTGCCATGTAATGTGTAGCCGCCTTTATTGGAACTTCACTTTTTTATATAAACATCAAATCTTTTCTATTATAGCTAATATTAGTTAGCGAAGAGCTAGTAACTGGGTAACCAACTTTAAGGAGCTCAAGGATGGTCTATACACTCCAAATGACCCAATAAGAACAAGGCAAGACCTTGAGAATTAGTTAGAGAAGACCAAATCGTTGATAGCCATGAAAAGGCTTGTCCCCTAAAAGCTGCCCCGCTAAGGAAGGTCCAATGGTGGAGTACAAAACTAGAATCCTTGAGAAGGATAACAGCGGTAAAGCGCGGAGACGAAACCAGCTGGAACGATTATAGGAATGCCAGAAAAGCCTTCAAAAAACGAGTAAGAAGTCTAGCTGGAGAAGCTTCTGTAGCGAAATAAATTCGCTTCCGGAGGCTGCCCGGCTGTCCCAAATACTAAAACGTGAGAATAACGTTCCCATCGGGACACTTAAGCAAGACGGGTCCTGGACATCGTCAACAGAGGAGTAATTGCGACTGTTCCTAGAAACCCACTTTCCGAACATGGAACCCCAACAACTAAGTTGGCAGAGGACTAGGATCTGGCTGACAGGATGGTTACAGAGGGGTCCATAAAATGGGCAGTGGGAGAGTTCCAACCATACAAAGCCGCGGGGCCGGATAAGATATTTCCAGCCCCGCTTCAGCAAGGCCTGAACATTCTTCTCCCTTACCTAGGGAGAATATTTCGAGCCAACATCGCGCATGGATGGGTTCCCAAAGAATCATTTCTGTTCAAAACAATGGAAAAGATGGTAGGTATATATTTATTAGAAGGAAGTTTAATTCAGCACCCATTCCACCCTCACCAGCACGCTTACAGACAAGGTATATCGACAGTCAGTTCTCCATGCTATAGTGCAAAGGGTGGAAAAAGCGCTGGAATTCAAGGAAGTAGCCTTAGCTGTTTATTTGACGTAGAAGGGCGAGAGCAAGCCTCATCGAGACTGAACTGCTGTCTAGAGGAACCTCTCGAACACTGGTTTCCTGGATAACATCCGGTCTCAAAAACAGGAAGATTATAGCACACTAGAAGGCTACTCACAAGAGGTCTACGCGGAGGGTGGCTGCCCCCAGAGCAGCTGCCTCTCGCCGCGTCTGTGGAACCTTATCATGGATGGCCTCCTGGAACGACTTGCAAAAAAAAGGAGGCCTTTCAGTTAATGCAAAGAAAACCGAAATGGTTTTGTTCACAAAAAGAAGCAATATTAAAGACGTCAAGGCACCGAAGATGTTCGGCACGTTTCTAGAATTTCTAGAGGAGGCCAAATACCTTGGGGAGGATCAGAAGAACATTGGATCAACTGCAGTGGCCTTATGCAGGCGAAACAAACAATTACCTATCATGGCAAAGCTAGGACAAAGTGATTATTGGATAAATTAAGATCACAGCTACGCCTGCTTGTCGGAATCCTTACGGGCCACTTTGGAAGACATCTACACCTTTTGGGCTTAGTCGAAGACCCAGACTGTCCAAACTGTGGCGAGGAGGAAACTTCTTACCACTTCTTGGACACTTGTGAGGTTTACGCACAACTCAGACAAGACATCTTTGGGGTGCGAAGAATCGAGGAAGAAGACTTGCACACCCTCCCTCCAAGGGACGTCATGGCTTTCATACGAAGGTCGAGGCGTTTCGAAAGGGCGCCGAACGAGTGAAATACAGAAGGGAGAGATTTATTGACGATGTTTGAAAACAAAAATATGATTTATATTAAAATAAGAGTATTTTTACGTTTAAAGTTGTGTAAACTTCATTCATTAAATATTTTCTTTTTAAATTAACCATCTTCTTTTATCTTTTGACTTCAAACATTGCTTTTTAGTACATTATTACAAAACTTAAAATTTATTAGGAAATGCGTTGGCAACACTGTGGGGTTGGACTTACTACAAGTTGATTATTTCATACCATTTTTGGATTTACAGTGTTGGGGTGCGGTGGTTTAGTATTTATTAGTATTAGTTAATATTAATCGGTGTTTTTTCTTTAAATAAACTGTTATTTATTAAAAATGGTTCGTCAGTGTGTAGTTTGTAAAAAAATTAATTTTTCCAACCCAAACTTAATATTTCGGTGGTGATATGGTGATATGTAAACAATGTTGTTGATTATCCAGTGGTGCAGTTAAAATTTTTAGTAAACAAATATTTGGTATTTTGTATGTCTATAAAAACTTTTTCAGTTTGAGTTAGAAATCTTATTTCATGTATTTTTATGAGTAGGTATAGATTTATTTTGTATTATTTTAGTTTTCCACTAAACAACAAACGCAGACAAAGGTGGCTAAATATTTTAAATTTAAATAACCAACATGTTTTTAAATATGCATCAATTTGCTGAGACAATTTTGATGATAGCGATATTATAATTACTGAGATATCAGGTTGAAAACCAATTAGGCCCAAAGCTGAGCCACATTTGTAGTATATGCCCATGATTACGGAAGAAGTGTCTTGCAGGTAAAAACATTTTTAAACCTTAACTAATTATTTATACTTATATTGTAATTTCTTTAATTTATTTCAGACTCTACTTTTAGTGGAAATTCTCTTACAAAATCTTCCAGGTAAATACCTAATACAATTTTATTACAATATGGTATTATTTTATTACTATTGTGAAAGCAATAAAACATTAAAGGATCATTATATAACTTAACTTGCTATTGAAAATAAACTTGGGTAAAATTTTAAAAGTAAGGGTTGGTGCAATAACTTCCATTAAAATATTATAGATTTTTTAAATAAAACAAACATTTTAGGTCTCTTGATACAGATTGTGAAGACTTTTTTAACAATCCAGGGTCTCCAAATAATTCCCAGTTAAATTTTGAACAAAATCAAGCTGGTGCTTCAAATTTGTAAATATTTTGATTATATATTATACCTAATATATAAATATGTTTAACAAAAAAAAATACAGCAAAACATCAGAGATTAAGGCCATCTCTTCATCTTCAGAAAAAACAGAGATTGCCTCAGAATCTGAAGTAATAATAATAAAGAGGTAGGTTATTTGCTTAATAGTTATTAAGATTAAAATTTCAGTTCAATTTCATAATTTTTAATCTGTTTTCTTTGTAGTTCAATGCAGCAACAACTGTCAAATATTACTGAATTTAAAAACTTAAGAGAACAAGGAAAAATATCACAAGTTAAAATAGTTATTTATGTACCAAGGACAAAAAACTGTCTATTATAGTCGAGCATGCAAATTGCTAGCTGAGGCGCAGCCGAGGCTAGCAAGCAGGCGACCCCCGGCTACGTCCCACTCTCCCAACTGCAGACTCGATCATAATTCAAATAAAATTATAAAAAATGTATTCTGATTTGAAGTGTAACAACTCTCTATTTAAATCATATTACTACAAAATTATCAATCTCGAAGATGGATATTGAAAGAACAGTTTGTGCAATTATTAATATTAATTCCTGCTGTCGAAGAAGATGCCGGAGACAAGTTTTGATTTTGGGTACTTGTTGATGCAACTTCAGATGCAGATGCTCCGGCATCACTATTTCTAAAACTTCCCTCTCGGTGTGCTTGACCAGTTAAAATACTTTTTGATACATTTATTTTATTGGGAATGGTATCCTCAATGTAACCCTCGGCGACTGTTGAGGATTTCCATCCTCCGTGCTGTTTTAGTGACAGCATATCTGCGCCGGCATTGACTAAAAGTGTTGCAGATGTGCGCCGATAACAATGCCCGGTGTACTCTAGTTAGTTCGGCAATTTTAAGTATTTTGCGATTAAGCTAGGTATCTTTGCAAATGTATGCACACCAACCACTTGCACTGTACACTTTCCTGATTTATAATTGACAAAAAATATATTATAATTACAATGCTTCGGTCTTAAGTTGGCGTATTGTCGAAATATTTCTAAAGGATTCACTCCGTCGCAAAGTTTGTCTGTAACTGTAAAAACACGCCTTTTACCATTTTTTGAGTCTGGAATGGTTATTACAAGCATGTTGCTTTGATAAACAATATCCTTGGTCGTTATTTTACGTAGTTCGTCTCTTCGACAAGCCCCAGCAATTCCAATAATCAAACAGAGCTGAAATATAATATAACAATAAATGCATCAGCAAAATAACTAAAAACATTTTACCTTGTGCAAAAGATAAGTGTCATCAGGGGCATCACCAAGAAATCTGTTTATTTCATCTCGACTGAATACTCTAGATTTTTTCGCTTTGTACCCAACGCTTTGTTTTTTCAAAAATGGAATAAGTTTCGGAAATTTGGATATGTTAACGTTTTCATTGATGGCTAGTGTGGACTTTAGCATAGAGTATATTGACCATAGGGTCGAGGACTTATAATTATTCTCATCAGCTTTACTAGAAAAATAGGCCAGAAGAACATTTTCTGAGAGATTCTCGACCTTATGTTCCTGACGCCAGTTCTTGAATTTGTTGTATTGTTTTTCGTATAAAATTCGTGATTTCTGTGGGAGTAAATCCAACGTGGCCGTATTTGCCAATTCCCGTAGCTCCGGAGGAGTATTACTTACATCCACATCGCTATCACTATTCATTTTTGATTACTTTGAACACACACCGCGGTCTTATTCACACGTAAAATCTAGCGAATTTCGTAATTACTTCATTTGACAACAGCAAATGACAGTAATTGTCACAGGCACCTACGTTTTTATTAAACGAAAATTATTCAATCGCCGCTCTCGAACAGTGCCGTACCATAGCAACCGCAGCGGACGAAAAGTGTTTGCGGACGAAAAGTACTTGCCTCCAATAATAGTCGATTTTTCGTCCGGAAATCAGTACGTAAAATGTAACTTTTCGTAGAGGTCGACGAAAAAAAAGCTTTTTATAAAAAATATATATTATTTATAACAAAGTAATTTTGTTTAAATTTTAGGAAAAAGTATATAGGAGATGGCAAGCAGTGATTTTTCAACCCCCAAAAAAAGAAGGACAAATCTGGAACTGGTTAAATCAATTGCTAATTATTATATCTTTACAATCAATCAATCTAAACTAATTTAAAAATCAATTTTTCTGACTCAGTTATCTTTCAAATCTGTATTATTGACCTTTGGTAAAAAATTACTCCTAAGTATTTTCCCTCTTGGGAATACGGAATTTTCTCCTTACTGAATACTAATCTTAGACCATGTTGGGGTAATTTCTTTGTAAAGTTGACAATGGTGTTTACTGCTTTACCCTCATTTTTGCACCACCTGTCAACAATATTAATAATGCTTTAAGGCTGTTCCTTGACGACGCTTGTAAATTTGCGTTTCTGGATCATTAGCATAGCCTAAACAGTATAATATATTTCTTTGGCTTCTAAATCATGTCTAGCAAGACAGTCCCTCCTTTGGGGCCCCTTTTGTCTATCTTGGCTAATAGGGTAGCCTCTCTCAGAGATTAGTAATTAAAAATATTTCAGGATTAGCTGCTCCTCGAAGAGAAAGTTCCCCAGGTGTGATACATAGAACCGACGAATCGATTAGAAGACACAAGGACGACAAAAATCCAAATAGAACTTCGTACATTGGTAAAAAAGACACCCGATCCCGAGACAGTTCGGGAAGTAGGACCAGATCAAGAGAAAGGTCACCTAAGTATTTAGTCTGTAATAATTGATTGTGTGAATAAATGTGTTGAAAAACAAAAATAAATAAAGGTAGTATTGTTTTAAATTGTATTTAATTTTTTGGCTATACCTTTTCTGTTTTATATGTATTGGCTTGATACGTGAGTTTGAACCCATACAATAACATAAAATTGTAAGCCTATAAATACTACAGGAAAAATATACGATTTTACCTCTATCAACTATTATTTCTCCAACTTGCTTATTAACATGCATAATATGTGTTAGGGTAGAGGTACCGGTAGCGGCCACCTTAGGGGTAACTTTTTATTACAAATCATGTCAAATGAGGTGGTTCTTGCATAAATTGGTGATATAGGCATCAAAGATTTTATTATTTTATCTAAATTGATATAAAAATCTTAAACAGTAGGCAAAATTAAGACGTCTATGAGAAAAAGATTTTTTACAATTGTTCCTATTTCGGCCACTAAAACACTAGTTGCGGCCATGGATTGTACTAGATGTGGCCACACTAGAGCTATGAGTTTAAAAGAGTAATAAATCAAAAAATATATTTTTTATTATCAAAAACAGTTTTATATTGAATAATACAAAAATAAAAAACACATCTCGATAGGATAACATCAAAATAAAAATTCAAAATACAATAACATTTCTAGTCTTCCATAAATTCTATGATTTCAGGTACATCGTAGGATCCCCTTGATGTTACTTTCTTTGGCACGGAAATAATTTTTACCAGATCACTTTTTTCGTATACAAGAACGTCTTCTTTATCCGGCCACTTCCAATAGTTCAGGGATCTAATCATTGTCGATACCGTGTAATCGGGGCCACTGATTTTGAGTACTTTACCTGGGTAATATGATTCTTCATAATTAACAATAACAAAGTCATTTTCTTGAATCTCCCTATCTGTATCTACAACTACAGGACCGTTATCAACCGCTTCTAGATTTTGTTTCTCGGGCATCTTCGATTTTTTTTTCGATTTTCTTGGGCATCTAAACGTTTCTGTTTATTCTCTGCTCTTTTTTTTTTGTTCTCTTCTTTTCTCTTCAATATACTTATTTTCTCTTGCTCTTTTCTTTCAGCCTCAGCTAGCCATTGCTCAGATGTCAAAACACTTGATACATGCTCTCGTTTTTTGGCTTTATCTTTGGTTTTTAGTTCTGGAATAACTAATACATTGCTTAAAATATTTATTTTGTTACTTTTTTCTTGTAAAATATCAACATCAGTCTTTTTTGTTTGCACTAAGTCTCTGGTCTATTTTTCGTGAGTCCCAATGTTTTCTTTATTATCGCATTCTGTTTTAGTGTTCTCAACAATTATTCCTATTTCCGGCTTATTTTCATCAGGTGAATTTTCATTTTTGCGGTCACAGATTTCAGGTGATAGGGCCTGATTTTGACTTGCAGATACTGAATTTTCGCTGCTATTAATTTTTGATGATGTTTCAATCATATCAACTAGAGGATTGTCGATTATTTCAGAAGCTGCATCTTCTACTTCATTAGGAGGAAATGATTCGATGAGATAATCTTCAGTAATTGAACTGTCAGCAGTCACATGCTGAAATTCCGGAAAAACAAATTCTATAACACCTTCATTACCAAGTAGATTCTCATTCAAGTCATTTTTAATCTTTTTCCAAACATCGAAAAGCATTTCAGCTTCTCTGTTAATTATGCTGTTTCCGTGCATATACTGGGTTCGAAAATCTTCTAAAACACTCCTTTCTATTTTAGATTCTAAATAAGAAAGACATTCTCTTGTGAAATCGGATGACTCTATTTTGGTTGTATCTTTTTCGATCGGTTTTTCAGACTCAAAATTGAGAAAAGATTCATTATTTTTAGTAAGGCACTTGCTATAGTCCACATTTTCAGCATTGAATGGGTACAACCCACATTTTCTGAATCCATTGATTATTGCTGTTTTGAAAGACTCTTTAGTTAAAATCATGTTCAAAACATTTGGAACATCTTGTTTCCTTATCTCTTTTCCATCATTATCCAACCTCCAAGATCCTACATTTCTTTTCCAGTGGCACTTCAAAGGAAAAAAAAAGGCCACAGCTAGTGGTTGCAGTATGTGTGTGGTATTCCGATAAAGGCACAAAATTACAATTCCATTATTGCGACAAAACCTACTCAAATGAGACGAATGTCCATCTAAAAAAACGATGACAGGAAGAGAATAGTTTTGACTGATTAAAAATGGATGAAAAACGTTAACAACATATTCAAAAAATGATTCTGCGGTCATCCATCCACTTTTTGATTTTCCAATTCCCCAATGCTTTGGTGCTGCAGTGTAGTACGACGATGGAATTCTTTCAAATTTGTACATAGTTAATGGGGGTGCGTATTCTCCCAATGCTTTCAAAGAAATAAGAGTAGTGATGTTTTCTTTATCACTGTTTGAGGAGGTAGCATACACATGTTTCCCTTTTTCTGCAATAACACATCCACCTGATGGAATAAGATAAAAAGACGTTTTATCCATGTTCCAGATGCGTTCAGGATGCTCAAGTACTTCAACATCACTTCCAAGATCGACCGAAACATTTTCAAACCATTGTTTGATTTTTTCCGGTGTTATAGCTGCACAAGCTTTGTTGATGTGTTCAGATTGTTTTAATGAAAGCTCTGGATGTCGTGCCATGAAGCTGTCGAACCATTTGCGTCCAGGAAGAATGTTTGTGAACGGAGTGCTTTTCTTGGATTCATTTAAAATTTTTTGAACAGAATAGCAGAGTCCATATTTGGTCACAGGGAAACCTTTCATCCACGTACATAAGATGTTTTCCAGATCATCCCCTAACACGCATTTTGGTCCTACTTTTCCTGTTGCTTCCGGTCTGCTACCGTCTAATTTATAACGAAGCGTACTTCTGGAAACGCAAAAGGTATTAGACGCTGTTAATACCGGCATTCCGTTTTTTACTGCCTCTTTTTTCAATGCGGCTGGACTATAGTTAAATAATGTTGTTTTCTTATTTTTCTTGCGATTTTTGGTTTCAGGTTTTCTCAATCTTGCCATTTTCGTCCTGAAAATAACTTCATGTTATATATAGTGTTCAAAAACATTTCTAAATTTCTGAACAACACATTCTTTTTTTTACAGTGCGTGTTATTTTTATAATGAAAGCATATGGCTGGAAATGGTTTATCCATATGCTAGCTAGCTGGCCACAGTGGCCGCAACTGAAAAATAGTTACCCATTAGAGGCAATCGCAGTGGCCTCAAGTAGAGTTTTTCAATGTTTCCCGGCACCAGTTCCGGCCATATAAAATTAGAAGTAAACAGCTGGTGAGCCAAATACAAATGCAAATAAGAAAACTTCAATTGTACTTATGAAATATAAATTGTATCTTGACCCTGCAGTTTATGAGACTAAATAAATATAAGCAAATAAACTTACCGCTGTTTCTTAACGTTTTTGCAAAGAAATCGCTCGAAAACCAGAGCACTGCAATTTAAACAATCGCCATTTTTAAACCATCAACGACACCAAGTGTCGATTTTTAACACTACCATCAAAAATATACGATTTCTACCAGCAAACACTTAGTTTGACCTTTGACCAATAGAGATGTTTAAATTCAAAATCAACATGGCCGCAATTAGTTCAGTGGCCTCTACCGGCACCTTTACCCTATTACTATTTTAAAAAAATTGTAATAAAAATATATTTAAATTTAAAATAAATGTTTTTTACTTTCACTTCACAGTAACCCACGCCCATGGATGGCGAAGGTAGGATAAGGTGTACGAATTTTATCTAGAGATTCGAAGTAACATCGTTGCCAATATGATCATCAAGCTATCTCTCTAATACTTATTATACGCGAGTGGGAGACCCTGGGGTATTGCAAAAAGGGCCTACTTGCCAGGCATCAGCCACCGTGCCCGCTACATTCATTCATTCATTCATAGTTATATAAAAAATATTGCAAAATTTATTACAACAATAATGTACCTTCCATTGTTTTGTATTGCAGCAGAGTCATACTCCTCATCAAATCTCCAATTAAAATGAAGTCTCCTTTTGTTTTTAAGTATAAGGATATAATATTATTAAACTGTGAACATTCCAGCCTTAATTCTTTTTCGGCTGTCCATTCAAATAATCTCACAGTGCTGTTTATACTAGCTAATAATTTTCCATTGAATTCCGCCAGAGAATAACAAGCCCCTTTGATTTCTTTCTCTGAAACTTGAAGTAGTTTATTTTCGTTCCAATGAAAAACCAGTAGGCGTCCCTGTTTAGGTTCTGCTTCTTCGGGGTTAACATTAGCTGTACCTAAAAAATTAACACGTATTATTTCTTAAATTGGTACACTATTTCTGCACTTACCAACAATAAAATACGGATTAGGGTCATTTCCCAAGGTACAAGATACAAGGGACATTGCGTATTCTTGCTGCATTAGTTGATGAGCATGTAATACTTCAAAGGTGTTTTGATCGATAATAAGTAAATTGTGTACTTCTACTTCTTGTCCATAATCGGGAACTTGACTTGTTAACAGGCTGGTGCTACCGGATTTGCTAATACCCAACGAACCTACACTACTAGAAATTGTAACAGATTGCGCCATAGTAGATGCACTCTGTCTGGCTGGATTTAAACCGGTCGAGTCTTGAATATCAATACGAGCTGTCACCACACCAAATGTCTGAAATGCAATTAAACAAATGATAGATAATTTAACAACAATATAGTTGGTGCAAAACAAAATTTGATTCACGTCACTAATTTCGTCTTAATTGTAAAGAATCGTTCCCAACTTTCAAATTAAATGTTCCATTTAATGAATCAATATAAAAGACTTAAATTTGTTTACATAAAATTGGTAGCCGTTATTGACAAGTCGCGGCGTTGCCGTCGTCACCGATTAGTATATTTAGTTTTGTATTTGTCATTTTGTTTGTGGTTTTTGTGTTGTTCTTTTTTGTTGTTATTTTGAAATATAAAAAAACTGTAATAAGAGAAAAAATGCCAAAACAACTAAATAGTCGCTGCAAAGAACTGGTAGCTTCTTTGATACATTTTTTTGAAAGAGAACTAGACAATGGTGGCCCTTTCATATAATCTCTTGCTGTTGTTCGAGAGGTTAGTAAAAAGTTTTAAACAGTATATGAGACAAAATATTATTTGAGTTAAATAAAAATACAAATGTTTTCACGATATTCACAGTATATTTTGGATATCGTGAAAACATTTGTGTGTTTATTTAACTTAGCTATGGATATCCATCAAGTAACAGCCAATTCAATCAAAAAGATTTTATTTTAGCGTGTGGCAGCTGCACTCAACCTCAGTATGGTTGCAGTTTCCAGTATTTCAAAAACTGTGAAAGACCATGAAATATTAAAGTCGCCTCCAAAGAAACGTCGGTATGAAAAAAGAGTAACTAATACCGATGTATTAAATACAAGTGGAATTCGAAATGTAATCTACAATATGTATGAAAAAAGTAAGCCTTTTTCCTCTGAACACAGATATTTAAATTCTTTTTAATTGTAAGACCAAAAAAAATAATAATATTTTTTTGTTTTCAGGAGAGGATGTAACTTTAAATTCTTTACTTGCTGAATTAAAAGTAAGGCACTTATTTGAAGGTTCTCGAATGTCTTTATCAAATTTATTAAGGGAAATTGGTTTCAAATGGAAAAAAGATGAACCAAGACGGGGGCTCATGGAGCTTCCTGATATTGCTGTAAAACAAGTTAGATTTTTAAGGAAGTACATTAAAGAAAAAGAAGCAGGTCTATATACATTTGTTTTTATTAATGAAACATGGATATTTCAAAATGGCAGCATAAACCATTCATGGCAAAATAATGATAAAAGGAGTGTCAAAACGACTAAAGTTGATGGTAAAAGGTAAACTCTCCGGTTATTTTAGTATAATTAATAGTATATGTCTCTGTACCTATTTACATGGTAATTTTAAATGTTTCTGTTCAACAATAAGTTTTATTTTTCGTAGATATATCATACTCCATGCTGGGAATGAAAATGGGTTTATTGACGGTGCGAAAGCAATATTTTCCTCAAAAACCAAATTAAGCGATTACCATGGTGAAATGAATCAGGATAATTTTTTAAAGTGGTTTGAGAACCAGCTGTTAATTAATCTCACAGAACCCAGCATAATTGTTATGGACAATGCTCCATATCACAGTGTTTTACTCCATAAAACACCTAATACAAGTTGGAACAAACCACAAATTAAAGAATGGTTGACTAGTCAAAACCTTGATTTCACAGAAAATATGCTAAAAGTTGAACTTCTGAACATTTTCAATAGTTAAGAAATGAAAGTAATACTTTGAATTTTAAGCTTAACTTTGGAAATTTCCTTGGGATAATCATTTAAATTTAAGAAATAAACCACCAGTCATATATATAGCTGACCATTTAGCCGAGCAATATGGACACAAAGTACTACGTTTACCTCCATATCATTGTATTTTCAATCCCATAGAACTGATATGGGGTACATCAAAACAATATTATAATAGACACATTGGCAGAGACGGAACCACTGAAACAGACTGTTTAAATATGAGGTCTGAAACTCTTGAAACGATTACACCAGAAATTTGGAAAAAAACTATCCATCATACTGAAGAGGACATTTTTAAATGGTTTCATAGAGATTGTTGGATACACTAGAGGTTGCACCTATAATTATAAATCCCAATGAAGAAACTGAAACTAGTAGTGATGAATCTAATTATAGCGAATAAAAGCAAATATTATTATATCCTTTATTTTATTAAACCCATATACCGAAAAGGAAAAAAATATAAAAATTATGTTGGTGCTTTGTTTGATGTTACTTCAAATAAGTTGTTTTGGATAGTTTTATTCGAATGGATCTTTAAATCTTGTAAACTTATAAAAGTCCGGCAACACTGTCTATACGTGTCGACGTAAAATTATAATGACGTGTATCAAATTTTGTTTTGCACCGACTATAAATATTTAAATATATGTTAGCAATTTAACTGTATTCAGAAGTAACACATTAAATAAAAATGTTTAATCAACCTGAGTTTGTTCTTGGTAAGCAATTCTTCGAGCAGATTCTTGCAAAGGTACAGTTCTTATATGTAATTTTTGAATTTCATCAATGGTACCTATTGTCACCGAGCTATCTGTTGCTAAAGCCAAACTGAAAACGATAATTTAAAATAATTATAATATATTAAGTATGGATAACGGTAAGGGTTTTACACCGATTGTTCTCTGAGATCGGTTACCCTTAACGTTCGACATGCTTATAACGTTTTTGTACGATTGATACCATTATAAATTATAAAATTAAACATTTTCGTCATATTGACTAGTTTCATTCATTTTATCAAGATAGATATTTTGGTTGTTAGGTAGTAACTAAGGAGAATTGAGTTTTTATTTAGCTCTCAATAATTTTAAGTACAATTTTGATTATTATAAATTAAAATATGAGCGAAAGTGAATTTGAAGAAATTGAACGGGCTTGGGAAGAAGGGTGTTCCGCAATTATTCCCGAAAAATCCAAAATCCGTTATCAAAATACCTACCAAAGTTTTAAAAAATGGTGCGAAGGCAAGAATTTAAGAATCGATGAAAAGACTCTATTGGCATATTTCGTTCAAAGACATATGCAGTTAAAAGCTCCTGGAAGCCTCTGGGCAGAATATTCAATGATTAAATCCACCGTTTTTCTTTATGATGGCATTGATATTTCCAAGTTTTCAACTTTGATCGCGTATTTGAAGAGAAAAAATGTTGGCTATAGGCCTAAGAAAGCGAGCATTTTTACACGGGAGCAATTTGAAAAATTTTTGATGGAAGCACCGGATAAAGAATTTCTAATTCACAAGGTAATGTAAGCTAGTTTAGGTAAAAGAAATACTCTAATGAAGATTTTTTCATAATTTGTAGGTCGCAATAATATTGCGAATATCTGGTGCTTGTAGAAGAGAAGAATTATATAATATTACTATGAATGACATCCAATAAACCGATGGTTTAATGATTGTAAAAGTATCCAATACAAAAACGGACATCCAGCGTAATTTTACAATCTTTAATAAACCAGACGATAAAATTCCATATTTAGAAATTCTGCAAAAGTATATAAATATATAAAATCAAATCATTTGTTCTTTAGATACGCCAAAGGAAAATGTTGTGCTCAAGTAATAGGGAAAAGGACAATCGTGGCCTGGCCTTCTCAAATTGCAAAATTTTAAAATTTGCCTAATCCCGAGAACCATACTGGCCATTCGTTCAGGAGGACATCAGCAACGCTTTTGGCTAATAAAGATGTTGATTGTCCTCGGATTAAAGCATCATGGAGCGTTATGGAAGTTGGCGTTCATCGACAGTGGCTATGTAGATTATCTTCAAAATAAAATCGATTTTGTCGAAAAAATATTGTGTAATACTAGTAATACTACTAATGTATGCGATTCTGCAGGAGTTTTTGTTAGAAGTGAAACCACAATCCAAACAAGTGGGATTTCATTAAATAATTTAACAAATTATACCGTAAGTTTCAATATTAACAAATAATTCGTCAGTTTTCTTTATTCTTTCAAAACATAAATTAAAATTAAGAGATTTTTTAACTCGACGGTAAGTGAATTACTTACAGTCGAGTTGTTAGTAAATGTCACCTATTGACGTAAAATCTGTCATGGTAAACAGTCAAAAATGATCAATCGTGCAAAAACTATTAGTCCAGGCGTGCTGTACCAAAAAAATAAAAAATACGGAATATCTGAGACCTGGAATGTAACAGTTGGAGGTGGTAAAGGGGCTTATAACACATGAAAAAAAAAATACATTAACTATTTCAATTATGATCATAAACTTTTTAGGGGTGAAAAAGGCGTAAAAAACTGAAATATTGCTGTTTGCGGCTAAAATTGACGTCAAAATGAAAAGTGCCCAATAGAAAAGTTGTAGATCATGCAAAAATCTAAAACTTTTCTTTTGGTAATTTTCTCACATAACCTCAATTTTTCGAGGAAAATGGAAAAAAAACGATTTTTCGTTTTTCATTTTTAATTTTCCAACGGATTCGTCAATCTTGATGAAACTTGGTGAAAACTTATCTTTTTATGTCGAAAATAACCACGAATTTTCTCAACCTTGTAACATAATAATTTTCCGAGAAATTTGATTTTTCTGGAAAAATCTCTTTTGTTTGATGGAAGGGTACTTGGGCCTTGTAATATGAACGAATCGATTTATCTCATGAAAAACCTTATAATATAAACAAATCAGCATACAACAATAGTAAAAACCATGAAATCCCCGCTCGGATTATTAACTTCATTAATAGACTTGAGTGTTTATAATATATTGCAAATGAAATAAAAATCCGACTAAATAATGAAATACATTTTCTTATGTAATTTTTCCCGTAGAATTTAATGCAAGGTCGGCTTTTGCATTTTTTAATATTTCATAACAAAAATTTAACAATTATTGCAAATTTAGCTGTTGCAAAATTTATTTTTTGCTTTTTATTCATTTTTGAGCACATTTTAAAATGAGAGGTGTATTTTTTTTTATTTCATGTGAAAGTAGATGTAAAGACGAAAAAAATGAGCCCCAGGAAAATCTTTTCCAATATTTTCCGAGCAAACTTTACAGTTGAAAAAAAAGAGATTTTTCCAGAAAAATCAAATTTCTCGGAAAATTATTATGTTACGAGGTTGAGAAAGATTCGGTGTCGAACCTTTGTTCTGTACAGTTGTGCGCTCCGAAACGTTAAATAAAAATAGCAGTTAAAAACCTATTAGTGTATATTTAAAAGTGAACCAAAACAAACAAGAAATTACTGTGAGTAGACTTTTTATTACCAATTAATCAAAAAAACCGACAGTGTCGGACCCAGATATATTTCAAATAATGTGAAAAATGAACGACACAAATCCACCAGGAGATAATTTCTCCAATAAAAACATGACAACCACCACCTACTCAAGTATAGTAAATACGTACAAATACCCAACAAAAGATCAAGCTGTAGTTCTCTCAGCAATGGATGGAGTAAAAATTCACGACTACATAATAGCTATAGGATCCCTCATACAACCCAAAAACGTATTGTTTGCTTCAAGAATTGCTAATAACCGAATTTGCATCTATCTTTCCTCAAAAAATATTGTAGATAATTTTCTTAGTACCCACAACACAATCAAAGTTAATGGAACTCAAGTAGAAATAAGAAGATTAATATCTCCAGCCCAAAGATTGGTTATATCTAACATTTGCCCAACAATTCCTAACTCTGTTTTGGAAGAAGAACTGAGAAAAATGGGGATATCTGCAGTATCTAAAATTACCTTCTTGAAAATTGGTATGCCAGAATCTGAATACAGCCACGTACTCAGCTTTAGAAGACAAATTTACATCAAACCCCTCCAACACGCAAACATACCAGACTCTTTCAACATCTCCCATGACAATACCACTTATCGATTATACCTATATATCGATGGCTCTAACTGCCAAAAATGCAAAACAATCGGCCATCAAGAATCCGACTGCCCAACTTACCTGGCTCAACAAGACCCTCCTGAACATATGGAAGACAAAGAAATACAGTCTAACCCAACCACAGAAACAAATTCTAGCTTAACATCATCGTCAACAGAAATTTCCAACACCACAATACCATCAAATACTTCGTCCTCCCCAGTAACATTACCATCAATTCATATCACCTCTTCCACAACCTTTACAACAGAAAAAACTACCCAACTATCTCACTCTCCACTACCAAGCACCTCAATCTTCCAATCCTCAAGCTCTCCTACAATAGACATGATACAAACATCCACACACACTCCACCAAATCATCCATCAGAAGTTAACACACAAACAACTAAAAGACAAATTTCCACGTCACCAGATATTCAGGAAAATTCACCCAACCCCAATTTCGTTACTCCACTAAAACCTTCGAAACAAAGAAAAAGAGCAAAAATGTCTTCGAAAGATATAGAAAATATACTAATCCCTATAAAAAAACAAATTGAAGATAGAACCCCACCGTTCATCTTAAACTTCACCCAAATATGTGACTTTCTGGAAAACTCAATCAACTCCAAATACACAAAGGAGATAGCACAGCAGTATTCCAACGAAGACTCCGAAATAAAAGAAATTTTAAATTTCATATATAAACATAGTACGACAAAGGGCATAAAAAATAACATTACAAGACTTAAGAAAAAGTTAAGTCTCTCCGGACTCTCCACCACTGAAGAATCTGACAGCGAACCTCTTTCTCAAGAGAATTAATATAATGAATAATACGTTCATACTTCAATGGAACCTCAATGGCTACTATACTCAAATTGACTCCTTAAAACTATTAATTAATAAACAATCACCAGCGATAATTTGCCTAGAAGAAACTCACTTCAAACAACAACCAATAAAGTTGAAAAATGATCAATGCTTCCTCAAAAACCGACCGGAAGCACAACACGCCAGCGGCGGAGTAGCAATTTTTATAAAACAGAATATTCAAGCAAATGAAATTCCAATAAACACAAATCTTGAAGCTATTGCAGTATCTATAATTTCTCGTAAGAAAATACATATATGTAACGTATATTTACCCCACCCTAATGAACTTGATATAAATGAGTTAAACAACCTGATTGAACAAATTCCATCGCCCAAAATAATCTTGGGAGACCTGAATTGCCATAATGCAGCATGGGGCAGCCATAAAACTGACAAATGTGGAAATCTACTTCTCAAAAGCATCAATAGTTGTAGCCTAATCCTAATGAACACAGGGAAACCTACAAGATTCAATTCATACAATGGCACACTATCTGCTATCGACCTCTCCCTTTGCAGTCAATCTCTGGCACCCGATCTTCAGTGGGATACCCTCAACCATCTATATAACAGTGACCACTTCCCCATATCCATACAATGGAAAGAAAATGAACCTCCTTCTCATCCCATATACCAGCACTGGAAACTACAATCGGCAAACTGGGAGCTATTTAGGGAGGAAATAAAAGACAAAATCGCCAATTTCACACTTGAAAGAAATATAAATGAAAATATCTTGAAGCTTAACAACATCATCATATCAGCTGCAAAGACCAGTATAGGAAAAACCAAAATGTGCAAAAGACAACCAGTCCCTTGGTGGAATGAGGAGATAGCACAAGCTCTAAGCGCAAGCAAACACGCCTATAATGTGTGGAAAAGACATAAAAATGATGAAAATCGTCTTGAATTCAAAAAACTCAATGCCAAAACCCGTTTCCTAATTAAAAAAAGTAAAAAAGAAAGCTGGTGCAACTACATTTCCACCATAAATCCCTCCACCCCACTGGACTTGATATGGAATAAAATTCGAAAAATAAGAGGACAAAATTCTTTCCTCGACATAAACACTTTATCCCATAATAATCAGCTGATAACCGATAAAAAAGATGTATGTGAGGCTATAGCAGATGTTTTCCAACATAATTCCAGTGATCGAAGCTTGGACCAATCCTTTATACAATACAAGAAATTGATTGAAACCTCTGAAATCCAAATTAATGACTCCGACTCTTATCTAAATGTTCCCATAACTTTGCAGGAACTTGATTTTTCTCTCGAAAACTCCAAAAACTCTGCCCCTGGACCAGATGACATTCCCTCAATATTTCTGCAAAATCTTCCTTTTAATACAAAGTTAATACTCCTAGATCTATTCAACACTATGTTTTTAAAACATCAGTTTCCAGAAATTTGGACAAATGCAACAGTTATCCCCATATGTAAATTTAACAAACCAAAAGACGACCCAGCCTCATATAGACCGATATCCCTAACCTTCAGTATGTGTAAAATTCTAGAGAAAATCTTAAACACCAGACTAGCATGGCATCTTGAAAACAAAAAATTTTTAACACCCTATCAAAGTGGCTTCCGAAAGTGCAGATCGACAATTGATAATCTAATATCTTTTGAAAGTGAAGTACATAATGCATTTTTGAATGACCAAAAACTAATCGCTATATTCTTCGATCTAAATAAGGCTTTTGATACAACCTGGAAATACAATATTTTAAAAACACTGCAGACATGGGAAGTACAAGGAAACATGCTAGCGTTCATAAATAATTTTCTCAACAACAGAACCATGCAAGTCAGATCAAATGGCCACATCTCAACTACAAGACCTCTAAAAAATGGCATTCCTCAAGGATCTACTTTGAGTCCCACACTTTTTCTCACTGCAATTAACAGCATAGCCGAAATGATAAAACCTCCCATCAAAATTTGCCTTTATGCAGATGACCTCATCATTTATACAAGAAGTAGAAGCACAAAGTTCGCCTCCACTTTACTTCAAGATTGCCTGCATCAAATCGAAAACTGGTCTCAAAAAACAGGATTCCAATTTTCAAGCGAAAAGACACACTACATGATTTTTGACAGACGAAAAGACTACTATAATTTTAATCTGTTTTTATATAGAACTCCACTAACGCGGGTAGAAGAAGTGAACTTTCTTGGTCTTACTTTAGATTGTTCTCTCAAATGGAAAACACACATAGAAGTCCTTCAACAGTCATGCCAATCCCGAATAAATCTATTAAAAATTCTATCAAACCGAACATGGGGAGCTAGTACAATCACCCTATTGAACCTATACAAATCACTGATAAGGAGTAAATTAGATTACGGTTCCATTTGCTACGATACTGCTAAAAAAACATAATTAAAAAAATTAGATGTCATTCAAACTACCTCACTGAGATGTGTATTGGGCGCTTTCAGAACCAGCCCAACCAGCAGTCTCCTAGTCATTGCAAACGAATTTCCAATGTACTTACGTCGACAATTCCTTTCCTTAAACTATACCGCAAAAATTTCTGCTTATCCCAACAATAATACATTCCAAATCATTTTCCCAACAAACCTTCCTCCTGACGAAATATATGACTCCAAGCCAACTAAAAATCTCCCTTTTAGAGGGAGAGTGAGACGAACTAACTTCGAATTTGAACAATTTAAACTATCGCTCCAACAAAACTCTAACTTTCCTCCCTGGATGTCTCAGAAGCCAGATGTCAATACATCTCTCACTCAAAATCAAAAAAATTCAGCTAACCCCTGTCTTCTACAAAACCTCTTCAAGGAAATTATATCAAAATACCCCCAAACCCTGAAAATCTATACAGATGCTTCAAAAAATCTCAATGGAACTGCAGCAGCTTACATCTGCGAAAATAACAAATCTGCCATCCGACTACCGAATCAATGTAGTATATTCACAGCAGAAACCACTGCAATTCTGGAAGCCATAAAAATGTGCAAAGTCTCTACAGCAACCAAGTTTCTCATCATAACAGATTCACTGAGTGCGTTACTTGGCTTAAAACAACTTTACCCTTCACATCCTAATCTCATACGAATCAAAAGTGAAATGGAAATCATACGTCTTAGCCAAAAGAACGTCTCATTTTTGTGGGTTCCATCTCACTCTGGTATAAAAGGAAACGAAGAAGTCGATCAATTAGCAGTAGCTACAACATCTGGCCATACAAACCCAATCAAACAACATATACTTAATTCTTGGCAAGTAACATGGAATCATACAACATCCAAGCTGAAAGAAGTTAAGCCACAAGTCGATTCAGTTCTATCAACACCAGAAAAACGAAGAGACCAAGTTGTCTTAACCCGACTGCGAATAGGTCATACACTCCTTACACATCAATATCTCCTCAACAAAGAACCAGCACCAGAATGTATACATTGCCATGTTTCCCTCACTGTAAAACATATCATCTTGGAGTGTCCTGAATATTCTAGATATAGAAGTCAGAATAAATTAAGTGCGGTATTCAAGGATGTGCTCACCAAAAACACAAGTGCTTTAATTAAATATATCAAAGACATTAATTTGTATAACAAAATTTAAAAATTATTATATAACACAAATACATCATAATATACTACTTGTGTAAGTCCTCCTGCTAATAACTCTTAGTAGTTGATGCGGGCATGTTTGTATCAAATAAAAAAAAAAAGGTTGAGAAAATTCGTGGTTATTTTCGACATAAAAAGATAAGTTTTCACCAAGTTTCATCAAGATTGACGAATCCGTTGGAAAATTAAAAATGAAAAACGAAAAATCGTTTTTTTTTCCATTTTCCTCGAAAAATTGAGGTTATGTGAGAAAATTACCCAGAGAAAAGTTTTAGATTTTTACATGATCTACAACTTTTCTATTGGGCACTTTTCATTTTGACGTCAATTTTAGCGGCAAACAGCAATACTTTAGTTTTTTATCCCTTTTTCACCCCTAAAAAGTTTATGATCATAATTGAAATAGTTAATGTATTTTTTTTCATGTGTTATAAGCCCCTTTACCACCTCCATTTGTTACATTGCAGGTATCAAAATTTCCGTCTAAAAGTACAGCACGCTTGGACTATATATATATCAATAGTAGATTCGCAAAGTTTAATCGGGTCGGTAGATTATATAAGCAATATCTTTACCTATCGGGATAAGCTTCTGCATTGAGCGAACACATATGATTAACTTCTTTCATATTAACATTCGAAAACACCAGTTTATGATTTGACGAGTAGATAACGGTCGGTCTATCGGAACAAGCGAAAACGTTTGTCGTACTTAGAGATCTGAATGTTCTTAAAACTGTGGGTTGAGTACCTAAGGTTACTTTTTTCTTTTCGCTTAACAATCCTGAATCTTTGTGAAGAGTAAAATAGAACATGGAACCGTCGCCTAATGCGCATAATAAATAATTATGTCCTTCAAAATTTGCCATTAGAACTGATCGAGGAATTATCTCTAAAAAAACAAATAGAAATTTTAAGATTCAAACGACAATGTCGACCGAGTGTCGAGTTATATACAGTGCGCTCATAAAGTAACGCATAAATTCATTATTGGCTAAATGAATAACAAATTAGAAATTCCCGAAACAGGTCGATTTTTTATTTCAATTTACTATTGTTTCAAATGATAATCTAATAGACAGGGTGAACCACTTTCGTGTAATGACGTCATCACAATTTTTTTCAAATGGAACCCCCCTTTTCATTCAATTTCCAAATTGCCTTTGCTGAGCTGATTCCAAAAATGTATATTATGTTGCTTCAAATTGGTACAGAGTGGGCAAAATGCAAAAAAAATATGAAAATTGTTTTTGGAAAGTAATACGTTACTGAATGTAATAAACAAATTAAATGGAATTATGCAGTTATGCAATTAATGTGATACACTTCCAAAAACAAACAAACAAACGAAAATTTACAATAAATGATCAAATTGTTCTCCATTGACCGTTAGACAATGACAGGCATGACTTTCATCTGTAACATAGCGGGTGTTATGCTCTGGGATATTTCCAGGTCTGTTTAAGTATACTTTAGATTTTAAATAACCCCATAAGAAGTCTAATGGGCTTAGATCAGGTGATCTAGCAGACCATTCCACTGGTCCCCTTCTTCCTATCCACCTTTGTGGAAAAGTTGTTTTTAAAAAATCGCGCTCAGCTACTGCGAAATGTGGCGGTGCGCCATCCTGTTGAAACCAGATTCTGCGGTCTACATTAGTGGGTATTTGAATATCAGGAAAAAGCTGGATCAGATCAGAATAATGTATTTTGTAGGAAATCCAGATATAATGCTCCTATTAAGTTTTCATCAAAAAATATGGACCAATATCTCACAATACCAGCAGATACGTTAGTTTTTTGTGGTCTTTGCGTCTCCAGTGTGGTTATCAATGAAATTGTTACTTTATCAAAGTAGTTGTATAACAATACGTAATTTCATTTAATGTGTTTATTACGTTTATTCGTTATTTTCATTACTTTGTAAGTAAATTTTTCATTTTTGCCCACCCTGTACCAGACTTGGGACGAATACTGAAATTTGGTATTCGAATACGAATCCTGAATACTGTATTCCAAATTGTATTCGAATACTCAAGATTCGATTACAAGAAAAAAAAAGTATTTGAATACCGCTGTATTCGAATACCTGGATTCATTTACGTATGAATACTTTATGAATATTCCAACTAAAAACGCACATGCACACAAAAAGCTTGGTTATTTAAATATTTATTATATGTATTTATTTTTTTAAAATACATACAAAAATATAAAAAATCTATATTAAATAAAACTTAAAATATAATTTTTTGATACCGTGTCACGCAGGGAGGTTAAATAAAAGTTGGTTTTTCGACACTTTCTTTCCAGGGATTCGGATACGGATGATGTATTTCTCTTAATACAAGTTTTTTTTCTGCTAAGGAGCGGATATTAAAATAATCAGGAATAAGTCCCCGCCTTTTTGTGCATTCCGCCTCATATTCAGAATCGGATGAACCTCCAACAAACGGTTCTTCTGGATCTGAACCGGCAGAAATGGTTTCCTGAGTGTCGATATCTTTCTCCATAAGGTACCTATCTATAATCTGCAAAAAAATCTCTTTACGTTAAATTTATATTACCACAGCTGAATCTATATTCTATAGTTCTTACATAACTTTTTAAACTTGTAAGCATTTTTATTTATTTAATATATTTATTTAAATTATTATCACCAAAATACATCTGCGTATAGCGTTTAAATCGGCGATTATAGAAACTCCAGAGTTGACAATGTGTAAAATTAAGCTCCAATTGAGGCTCCAATATTAACAAAGAGTTTGTTTTAGTTTTAAATCCGCATTAGTCCCGACTTTGAAACGATTTTTATAGAGTAAAACTTAATAAATAAATATATTATGAATTTCACACAATGTACCTTATCTACATAATTAAAAAATAAACTTACCTTTTATATACCATATACCTTTTACTTGTATCAATATCAATCATTATTACACACGAATTGTGTAAGAGGTATTAAAATTTGTTACAAAATAACAGAACAGGATTCGAATACAACGTTTGTATTCGAATATTAGGATTCAAAACCGGTATTCAGAATCCAGAATACCAAATACTGACCAAAAAAGTATTCAGTCGAATACCAAATACACAAATGTATTCGAATAGTATTCGAATACCAGCCAAATGTATTCTGAATAGGATTCAGAATACCGAGTATTCGAATACTACCCAAGTCTGCCCTGTACCAATTTGAAGCAACATATTATACATTTTTGGAATCAGCTCAGTAAAGGCAATTTGGAAATTGAAAAAAGGGGAGCCTTCCATTTGAAAAAAAATGGTGATGAAGTCATTACACGAAAGTGATTCACCCTGTATATTAGATTATAATTTGAAACAATAGTATATTGAAATCAAAAATCGACCTGTTTTGGGAATTTCTAATTTTATTGTTCATTTAGCCCATAAAGAATTTATGCGTTACATTATGGACGCACTAAGTGACATAAAAATCCGAACACCCAGTTTAAATAATTTTATTTTTATAAAATTTGGTGAATTTATTGATTTTACTGAAATAAACAATTGATAAAATTTTCAGCCTTATCAAATGAAGATTCCGGTTTTTATAGTGCTTTTTTTTGAAATCCACTAAAAATCCAAAAATAAATATTGTAGCCGTAGTAAAGATCCAAATTTTGCGGATTTTGGTTCTTGACATTCTTTACGATTGGTTACGATGCCTAGGGTACGGAGACCTGTACGGTTTCGTCAACTTAGTGAGTTTGAATGGCATGTTCATCAAACTGTTGGAGTTATGGTTTGGGGTGCTATAGCTTATGGTTCGAGATCATCTTTAATCTTCATCAGAGGTAACATGAACGCGCAGCGTTATATCCAAAAAGTTTTAGAACCTCATCTTTTACCCTATCTTGACACCCTGGCAAATCCAACTTTCCAACAAGATAATGCCCGACCTCATGTCGCAAGAGTCACAATAGACTTCTTTCAACATAATGATGTCACATTATTACCTTGGCCACTAAGATCTCCCGACTTATCCCCAATTGAGGACGTGTGGGATATGATGGGTAGGAGATTGCTCAATTTGCAACGTCCTGATCCACCTGATCAGAAGCATGCCTAGGCGCGTTGGAGAATGCGTAACAAATTGGGTTGCATCGACACATTATTAAAGGTAAAAGGGCTTTAAAGCAAGGCAATCATTTTGAAATTTTTATCATTTACTTATTATGCTTCAGTAAATACTTATACAAAATTTTATAAAAATAAAATTATTTAAACTGGGTGTTCGGATTTTTATGTCCATAATTGTTACCAATATTATCATTATAATATATTAAATAAGTTGTAAAATCCCAAATTTATAATGGTTAACAAAATAGACATATTTCTATTGTTCTTAAAAGTGGATAGAAAAACATTTCCACAAATACCCTTCAGTAAAATAAATTTATATATTAAATTTTTAAATATATTTGATAGTCAAAACACTTGCCTCCTCCTAGTAATTCTTTAGTTGATTCTGATAGATCAGGTAACCTTAAAATTCGAGCAGATATATCTGTCCATAAACCTACAGCAACTAAATCTGAAGTTGTACCTTCTCCTAGAATACTAATATCCAGACAAGCTATTTCTACATCTAACGTTGTATTTCTGAAAACAAACAAGGCTTCCTATAAAATTACTTTAACCCTCTTACCTTATTAAAAATTAGATTTATTACATTGTTACACTTTTCAATTGCAGTTAAAAAGGAAGTTACATAAGTTCTGGTGATATTGGTAAGAGGAAAGTTTGAAGAGGTCATCTCTAAAGTGACTCAACGATCACTTAACATTGTTACTAGGTGGTGCGACACGGAACAACACCAGGAGGCGGAAACTGGATAAACTCCAAATGCCCGCCCTCTATGGAGAATCTATTAAGGAAGCGAATGAAGTCAAATATCTAGGGGTTACGCTGGATAGAAGACTTTCATGGAACGCTCATGTAAAGAACATTTGCAGTAAAGCAAAGCTATCCCTTTGGACATGCCGTAGAGTATGCGGCAAGACATGGGGAATGAAACTCAAATGTATTACTCGGGTAACATATCCACAACTTTCCAAGCGGAGATTTTCGCAATGGTGTTGTGCCTGTAGGAGATGTTTAAGCTGTTTAAATATAAAAGTAGATATTTTTCTTATAACGTTTAATATAATAATTTATTAATTGACAAAAATGTCACCTAACTGTCAACAACGAGGTTACTCTCCGCGTTAACCATAGATATAAACTGCACCATATCATCTTCTCCCTTCCCCAAGATTCTGTTAGTACTAAATTCCAGGTATGGTTCGTAAAAATTTTCTATTCCGTATATAAATTTTTCCACTCGAGGTTTTTATCGTATATCTTCGATATGGTCCAACTTCCACAATAACTCCAGTACAATCCCATTTTTTTGATATTGGATTCTGTAAGAATACATTTTGGCCAGGTTTAATTGGAGTTAAATTTTTTGCTGATTTATTATATTTTTCTGCTAATTTTCATTTTTCATTAGTTTTCGCATCCTGAATAAAAGTAGCATTTTTCCACACTGCAGCAAAGTTATTTTGATGAGTAGGGATCAAAGATCGAATTGGTCTACCATATAAAATTTCAGCTGGAGATTTTCCAAAAGCATTTTAGTAAGCCTTTATAATATTCTTCTTTGTTGAAATTACCATTATTTGTGCATTTTATTATTTGAGATTTCATTGCTTTAACAGCAGCTTCGGCATGTCCATTACTTGCTGGATAATGTGGTGTTGATGGTGCAAAAACTACATTCCATTTTTTAAGAATGTTTTAAATTCTTGGGAATTATACTGACCACCATTATCTGATCGAAACCTAACAGGTACGCCAGTATCGGCAAAAATTTTGTACAAATCATTTATAATCTGTGAACTGCTAGGATCTTTGTTATTGTATTGGTTTACTATTGTCCATCCCGAAAGTCGATCGACATAAACCATAAAATGTTTGCCTCCCGTGGTAAATAAATCTGATGAAACGTCTTCCAATGGTCGGCTTGGTAGGTCAAGTAGGTCTCTTTTGAAAGTGATGCTCTATTTGTCTGACAGGACTGACAAGCTTCGTGAATATCGCTCTTCATTGCCGGCCAGTATACTGTTTGACCAGCTCTTCTTAAGTTCTTTCGATTCCTTGATGTGATGCACGTAATTTTTCAATTATTGCTTTGCGACAAGATTTTTAAAATAAAATTCGACTTCCTCCTTTTATAATTAGTGAATGATCATAACTCAGTTCCTGGTGTACCTTCCAATAAGGAAGTAAATTTGACTGTAACTTGTTTTTTGATATTGGGAATCCGTTTTGGATTAAATCTTTTATTAGTTGACATTCCTCATCATTATTTGTTGCTTCTTGTAACTCTACAATTATCGGGTCTTGTAAATGAGAACCTCTACTTTCATCCGCAGTATTATCCGCTATAGAAATTTGGTGAATAACTAATAAATTTAAATGGGTTGCGGCCTCTTCTGCCAGTAAGTCCTCTTTATTTGGATCGCAAACAGGTGAACGAGAAAGCGCATCAGGTATAAAATACTTGTCATGTAAAAGAATGTCATCGACTACCTTTTCTATGTTTCCGATATCTAGCAGTGCTTCATCACCACAAGGCGTCAAAAAAGTTGTAAAATCTTGACTTTCTTGACCCAATACAAGCTGCCAATAGCCACTTTTTGCGTCCAATGTAGAAAAGTACTTGGATTGTCCATCTACATTTGACACTGCCTCCCATGGAGTCTTAAATGGATGTGTAGGTCGTTTAACAAACCGGTTTAGTTTTGTATAATCTACACATATTTTAATTTTTCCATTTGGTTTTTCTAACCATGCAAACGGAATTTTCCTGGGGCATGATATTGCAGATGGTGTATAGTCACTAGTTAAATGTATATGGACTGGCGGTCCCTCCATAGGTTTTAATGTATTAGAATTAAAGACATCTTGGTATTGAAGTAATACGTTTTGTCTAATTTTTGTTATTTGTTCTTGTGTTGGTTGATTTGGAATTTCATCTGAAGGCCCAATTAAAGATATTTGGTTAAAAATTGGTTTTGGAAAGTCTGGATGTAAAATACCTAATTTTATCATAATTTCTCTATCTAATAAAAGTTCTTTGGTGTTTTTGCATACATATATGTCAACATTTGCTATATTATTTTTGTATAAAATTTCGCAATTAATTGTTCCATATACTTTTATTTGACTACTATCTGCAGATTCCAGTTTTATATTGGTTTTTGACAATTTGTTAAAGGGAACATTAATATTTTTTTTAAATAATCGATTCCCATTACACTTACTTCTGCGCCCGTATCTGGTGTTGCTTTTGTACACCGTAAGTAAATGTTGTTGCCCATTATAGTGGCCTTAATTCTAATGTTAATTTGTCGTTTACTATTCTGTCTGTTTTCATTTATATTAGCAATTTTCAGTAAACCAATATTGTGGTTATTTTTATCTAATTCAGTAATAAACTCAACATTCTTGGTTCTGCAAAATTCTGTAAAATGTCCTTTCCGGTTACAGTGCGTGCATTGAAAATTTATTGCAGGGCATTCTTTTAACTGAACATGCCATTTTTTGTTACAACGTGGACATTTTTTTGTATTTTTAAAAATTATATTTAGGGTTTACTTTTTGTATTTTACTGTTTTTTGATTTATTTTCTTATAATTTGGCATTTTCTTCTAATTCACATAATTTTATAACTTCGTTCAAAGTAGTTGAATCCATTAGTGTAATGAATACGAAGAATTACCTTTTAATACAAGGCTTTATTCTACAAAAACTGACATAAATGATTGTCAACTTAATATAACAACTGATAATGTTATAAACGTAACTAAGGGAGAGTAATATCATGGCATTCTTCCCGCCTTCTTATTTTTCGAGGTAGTCTTCTAAATATTGAGGACGCCTTCGTGTCCTAACTGGCCTATCGATATTCAGTACTGCGTCTTGATTGTTTTGGTTTAAGTTGTCTTGAATTATATGGTCTCGATTTTCTTGAACGATTTGGCCTTGGCTTTCTTGACAGCTTTGGTCTAGATTTTCTTGAATGCCTTGGTCTCGATCCGATTTGTCTTGATTTTGAAGCTCTTGATTTAGATGATCTTGAATTTGATTATTAGAATTTTCATTGGAATTAATTATTGATGTGTCTCCTCGAGGAGTTAAATGCCGAGTGGAAACTGTCTTTTCTTCTCCATTTTTCATTCGGATATGGGCGTAATCCGAGTTGGCTTCTAGAAGTTGGACTTCATCAACTAAAGGTTCGCATTTATATTCATACGGACGAATCTCTTTAATAGCACTGGTCCTGGAGAAGCTAGCCATGTAGGAACTGACTATCCAAAAGTTAAGCGTCTCACATAGTTAAACAGGCGTTCATGTGGGGTCGAGTTAATAGCAGTGCATAAAAGAGATCTATAAAAGTGCAGAGAATCCACTAGAACCTGCTCCCACTGGTTGATTTTCAAATTTTGAGATTTTAAAGCCAACTGGATTGTTTGCCATATGATTCCATTATATCGCTCGCACTGGCCATTACCCTGAGGATTATAGGGAGTCGTGCGACTCGAAGCAATACGCGAGACTCTAAAAATGACTTAAGTTCGCGAGACATGAAAGAGGTACCTTGGTCAGAATGAACGTATGAGGGAGTGCCAAATATAGAAAATAATTGACGCAAACATTGGATAACTGTAGATATAGATGATATGTCAAAACATGGAAATGCGAATGGGATTCTGGAAAATTCATCGACAACTGTTAGTAAGTACTTATTTTTTGAAGATGAAGGCAAAGGACCTTTAAAATCCAAATCAAGACGTTCAAATGGTGAGGTGGCTTTTATTAATGTTCCTTCATTTTTATGAAATTTTGGTTTGGCACAAACAGGACATGAGGAGGTAATTTGACGGACGTCATCCACAGAATAAGGGAGATTTTTGCAACGTATAATAATTTATTTTGATCAACCGATGACAAAGTAGCAGAAGTAATACGGGAAAATGTATCAGCTACCCTGTTTTGACTTACTGGTCTATAAACGATATCATACTTGTAGCATGACAATTTTAAACGCCAACGTTGAATTTTTTAATTTTTGATTTTTGAAGAAGACTTGTTGTTAAACATAAATGCCACTGACTTCTGGTCCGTAACGAGCTGAAAATGTCTGCCAATTAAAAAATGTCGCCACTTTTCAGTGCTTCTACTATTGCGTACGCTTCTTTTTCGACTGAAGAATGCTTTTGTTCCTGAGAGGATAAGGTTCTTGAAAAAAATGAGACTGGTCTACCTGATTGAGATAACTGAGCAGCTATCGCAAACTCCGAGGCATCGGTTTCAACAATTAATACAACGTCGTCATCAATTGAAGAAATCGAAGAATTGGTTATGTCTTGTTTGAGCTGTCTAAATGCCGAAATTGCTTTTTCAGATAATGGAAAACTTGTGCTGTGTACCAACGGCTGAATTTTTTCGGAAAATTTAGGGACCCATTTAGAATAGTGTGCAAACATTCCTAAAATTCTTCGCAGAGAAGCTGTAGAATCTGGTACTGGTAAGTTTAAGAGAGGCTTAAGTCGTTCTGGGTCCGGTTTCATAGTTTTGTTGCATATTAAATACCCAAGAATGGAAATCGATCTGAGGGAAAATCTTGATTTTGTTTCATTAATTGTTAAACGGTACTTCTTAATGACATTAAAAAAAATTGTTAATTTTTATCATGTTCTTCTTGTGAGTTACCGCAAACAGTGACGTTATCCAGATAAGTATATACTCTTTTAAGATTCTCTTTCTTGATGATGCTATCGATGGTCCGTTGAAAACAAGCAACTCCATTGGTAACACCAAACGGAATACGAGTAAATTGGTACAAATTTCCACAAGCTTCAAATGCAATATAGATCTTTTCTTCATCTTTAATTGGAACTTGGTAATAGGCACTACGGAGATCAATTGTACCAAAAATGGAATACTTTGAAATTTGGCTTACAATGTCTTCTATCCGTGACAATGGATATGCATCCAATAAAATCATCAAATTTATAGTTTGAGAATAGTCAATACACATACGTTTCTTGTGGTTTTCACTTGAAACTACGAGAGGTTGAGCTCGCCAGGGGGAGATACTGGGTTCTATGATCTTTTCTTTTAGAAGATGTTTCATTTCTTGCTCAATAAAGTTGAGGTCTGAAGTTGTAAATCGGCGGGATTTTATTGCGATTGGTTTGCAATTAAACGTCAAATTTGAAAATAAACTGAATGGTTCAACATTTGCTACTGCTAGATTGCATATTGATAGGGCAGATTTATCCCCTCCAAAGAGAATTTCGAGTCGGGAATGTTGTTTGAGAATATCATGACCAATGATTTCTTCCATGCAGAGTTCATCAAGGACTAAAAGCTTTACATCTTAATAAGTGTTATCCAAAATTTGTAGGCGTACAATGCAATATCCAAAAACTTGCGATGTGAGAGATAATGACGCCATTTTAACATTGATTCTTGACGGGGAAATACGAATATTTCTACTGGCAACAATTTTACTTGAAATATAGCTATCAGAACTTCCTGTATCGACTAGTGCATCTGTGATTATGTTGTTTATTTTAATTTGAATAATGGATTTTGATAGACCACTAGGAGAGGCAGCATAGACAAAATAGCAGCAGACGACTTCTGAGCTCTTCTGGTGTTACTTGATTTACACACAGTTGAAAAATGACCCCTTTTATTGCAGGAATTGCAAATTGCATTTTTAGCAGGACAATGTTGGCGCAGGTGTCTATCTCTGCCACAAAAGAAACATTTCTGGAAAGATGCAGCAGCCTTTAACTGCCTGGTTGATGAGTTTTCAGAATCTTGTGACGGTTCTGCGTTTTGTAAAACGGCAACACTTGAATCAAAATTTGATGAATATGATTCAGCATGTTGCTTGGCTATTTCTAACGCTCTCGCAGTATCAAATGCTTGAATTAAGCTAAAAGAAGAGTGCTCTAGAAGCCGATGTCTAATTTGAAGTGAACTCAAGCCACTGATAAACGAGTCTCGAATGAAATCATCTCTATTTTGTTCTGCAGTAACAGCTTTAAAATTGTAGTCTTTGCTCATCTGCTTCAAAATTTGTAAATATTGGTCAACTGACTCACCTGCTAGCTGTTTTCTTGATGAGAGAGAATGTCGAGAGAATATTTCATGTTTGGGCTTTATGTAGAGGCTTTCAAGGGTTTTTATGGCATCTTCATACGTTGTACTCTCACTAATGGTCTCAAAAACGACTGGACTCACGTAGTTTATTAGTAGATTCAGCTTCTTTTTGTTGTCCTGTACGTCTGCCTTTTACAGAAAATTCATGAATGATCGGTACCAATGATTCCAAAACTGACCTGCATTTCCTAGTGTAATATCTATATCTAATCGATCGGGGCGAAGCAGCTTATCCATTTTAGAGATTTTTTTTTGTAGAATAAATTGTAATAAATACGAAGAATTACCTTTTAATACAAGGCTTTATTCTACAAAAACTGACATAAATGATTGTCAACTTAATATAACAACTGATAATGTTATAAACGTAACTAAGGAAGAGTAATATCATGGCAGTTAGTTTTCTGCATTTTTGCCGTATTGTTGGATCGTATATAGATTCTATAAGATGATCAGTAAACGTTTTATCAAAGCAGTTTGTACAAGGTTCCGTTAAATAGAACAGCTTTAATTTTTCTCTGTAGAAAATTGAAAAAGATTCACCTTCTTCTTGTTTATAATTCATAAATTGACTGCGTCTTATTCTACCATTTTCTTTCTTTTTAAAATAGTTCTCAAGTTGGTTCAAGATTTGTTTTCACTGATTTTTTTGAAATCTTCAATTTTCAAAATAAATCGAACAACGTCTAATATATCTTGTTCAAAAAATGATAATAGTAAGGCTGATATTTGTCCACTATATTCCATTTTTAATCCTTGAAAAGCTATGTAGTTTTCATATTTAATTTTCCAGTCCATAAATTGTCCCAAGCTTCTAGAGTCGTCTAGTTTTTCTGGAATTGGCACATTTGTAGGTAATTTAATATGGCCAATATCAACAATCCGTGCATTTTCCATACTAGGAATATTACTGTCACTTTCATTGGAAATATATTTATTGGCTATTAACTACATAAAATTTTGTATTTGTGAAAACTGTTGTTCCATCTTGTCGAATTTTTTTGCTGTGGAATTTTCCAAACTTCGAAGAACTTGGTTTAATGTTTCCAGAGACATTGAACCTTCGATTTCCGGATTTCGAGATTTCTTGGTCTTTCTAGAAGTTGGCATTATGCAGGTGTTTTCTAAATAAGCTTTCTTATAGTTCTTTATACTGACTGCGCCATGTTTAAATATAAAAGTAGATATTTACTTTAGAACGTTTAATATAATAATTTATTAATTGACATAAATGTCACCTAACTGTCAACAACGTGGTTACTCTCCGCGTTAACCATAGATATAAACTATAACATAAACGTGACTGACGGAACAAAACTATAAAAATCATTTCCGATAGCCAGGCGGCACTAAAGTCACTGACTCCAAGTTAGTTTGGAAGTACCTTCAGGATCTAATACGTCTAGGGGAAACTAACAAGGTAACTTTACTTTGGGCATACCGGCATTGAAGGTAACGAAAAAGCAGACCTTCTAGCCAGGAAAGGTGCTGAAGGAATATTTATAGGCCCGGAGCCATTCCTAGGCATAGCGAATACCGTAGCCAGAGGAACAATATCGAACTGGGTAAATCGGAGGAGCGTTCTTACTGGTTCGAGCTTGAGGGTTTAAGGCACTCAAAGGCATTTGCAGGAAATCTCTCTAAAAAGAGGTCTCAAGAGCTGCTGAATATGAGCAGACAGAACCTACGAACAATGATAGGACTACTGACTGGACACAGTCGCCTTAATAGGCATATGAAAACAATTGGACTAGCAGAGAGTGCGGACTGCAGATTCAGCCAGGCTGAGGTTGAAACAGTGGAGCATATCTTGTGTAACTGCCGGGAGCTCGAGATAATAAGGATCAATAAACTTGGTCTGCATCAACTCGAGCCCAATGACTTCATGGAAGTGTCGCCAAACGACCCTGATGAGTTTCATTAGAGGCATAGGACTGATAGAACGACTATAACCTCGGGGTAAGCCACAATAGATCTTTCAGGTCCCAGTGGAAGGTACGTGAAACGACCACTCACATAGAACTTAACTTAACCTAACCTAAGTTACATAAGTATCCATAGAAAAATACAAACCCTTTTAATATTAATTCATTTGGATGTATTTCCAAATAATACAAAGCCGATCCTGTCGATACAATTACTTGAGAAATATTACACGCAACAACACTAATGTTTTTCTCGGTAGGTGGTTTCCATTCGGCTAACAAATTTTTTGTTTGAGCCGAAACAAGTCTTGCAGATGTTGGAGTTACTTGAATAATCTGTTCATGGATGACATTACCACAAAAGAATGTTTGTTGGTCTGATGCAAATCCTGATATATCAGTTTCCTCGACTTCTTCTCCATTTAAACTTAAGACTCTAGTCTGACCAACAAAAGAAAGAACCAAAGTATTATCTTGTTTACTACCTGAAATGATAATAATTAATGTATACCTGTATATAAAATGATTGGGATATTTTTTTATAAATTATTAAATGATTTTTTTCAATTGAATAATTGTTTATTTATTTATGGACAGTATGGTACTTTTGTATTCAAATTAACTATTTTATATCAACTATAACCAGTATTACATGAACTATTAAATACTTTTTTTTATTGTACTAACCCTTACTCTGTGAAAGTCCATCTTATTAAGAACAATAAACAACTAAACGTTTGAACGAACCTTCCCCCTCCAACTTTTTTTAGGGCTATAATTTAACAAAATATGGACTGCCACTGGAATCAAACGCCTATTCTTAAACTGTATCTCTCTGTATTTCTTTGTAAATATTTGATTATGGAAGATACAGCCACCCTTTAAAATGCCAATTCCAATATTGAATCTTTAAACTACATTTTCACAAATATTAAAAACATCTTTATTATTAAATTACAATTTATAAACAAACAAGCTATTTGTCTTAACTCAACAAGTGTTCAATATGACCTGCTCCTTGCTGTATACAAGTTCTACATCGTTTCAACAAGGAATACCGAATATTTTGAAAAATTAAATGTTTTTGTCGAAACTCGTTAGCAATTTGTAAAATTCGGTGCCTCAGTTGATCCTTACTGGTTATTTCCACAGAATAAACATTTTCTTTCATATATCCCCATAAACAAAAATTTAATGGATTCAAACATAGACCGCGCGATGGCCATTCAATTGGTGCATCTGGCCCCCTTCCAATCCAACGTCCTGGATATTCTCGAAATAAAAAACTCTAACGGCGTTATTAAAATGTGGTGGCGCTAATGGGACATTTTCTAAGCAAATTGGTAGATCATTTTGTAAAAATGATAAATAATGTTCCCCGTTTAATTTATTTGGAAGAAACACAGGCCCTATCAAATAACTATCAATTATTCCAGCCCAAACGTTTACTCTAAAATTAACCTGATGATGACGCACTTTTTTAACTTTGGGATTTACATCAGCCCAGATATGAGTGTTATGGTGATTAGTAACTCCATTTCTTGTGAAAGTAGATTCGTCAGTGGATAAAATATTATTTATAAAATTTATGTTGCGTCTATTTTCTTTTAACAGCCAATCACAAAATCCCATTCGTTTAGCATAGTCTTCGGAAAGTAATTCTTGAACTTCTGTAATATGGAAAGGGTGAAGTAACTGGTGCTTAACTGTTCTCCATACCTTCATACGAGGTACTCTTAATTCAGCCGCTATCTTTCTCATGCTCGTGTCCGGGTGTTCGTCAACAATTTCTATTATAACATCAGCATTCGCAAGGTCTTTTGGACGACCACTATTACCGAGAACTTGTTTTTTTAATGTACCTGTTTCTCTTAAATTTCGGTCAATAGTCAGGAAAATTCGCCTATCTCTTAGGGAACTTATCAGCATAGCACCTTGCAGCCGCGGCACCATTTCCTTCACATTCACCTAATTAGAAAATGAAAGTAATACATACAACCGCTATTTTCATAATAAAATCTTTACCTAATACTAAGTGCATATCAGCCATTTCTGAGAAACTGTAATTATTCATTTTGAGTTATTAACTAGAAAAACTTTTCTACTTATGTTAAAAAAGCAACAACAAATACCCTGACAGTAATCAAACAGATAGCGTTTTCTTTTGAGACCACAGCAATGCATTGAGTGCACACTGAGAGCGAGTTGTGTGTTCTATTGAAATGTCATTAGGGAGAGCAATCTGTCACACATGTTCTTTTGAATAGACTGCTCGCTCTCGATGTGACCTGAGGGCACCAAAAACTGCTCTGACTATTCGACTTAGGGCAATACAATGGTACAACAAATTTACAGGACAGGACAATACGAATAGGTTAGGTTCAAGCGTTTAACGGTCAAGTTCAAGTTGAAATTGGTAAAACTATGGAGGAGATAAATAGGTCTTTGTACAGAATATATAAAACGTTTTTTTATTTTATTTTAGCACGCCTGTAATCTCATATTCATCAAAACAGCTCTATACTTTAAGTTCTCCTTCAACGAATAATCGCCTTCGGTAATTTCAGAAAAAATTTCTAGTACTAATAATAACCAAAAATGTGCACTATATGAAATGCATTCTTTTGAAACGTCAAAAACACACAGTTCGCCCTGAAAACGTCCGTTGCCAGTGCACAGTAAAAACTGGGGCAGTGCAAGAGCAATTTCAGTGCGCACTCAGATCACTTTCTACTAATCTCAAAAGAAAACGCTAAGAGACTACTCAATTATTACATATAATAATTAATAGGTAGTGTATTCTACATATGTAGCAGATTTGAAATAACTTGTAAATAACATTAATTAAAATTATGTATTACATTAGATTCTTATTATTTTACTCCCATTTATTATTTTATAAATTGTAATTTAATAATAAAGATGTTTTTAATATTTGTGAAAATGTAGTTTAAATATTCAATATTGAAATTGGCATTTTAAAGGGTGGCTGTATCTTCCATAATAAAGCTAGATACCTAGGAGCACATGAAATAGAGGAAAGGGATCTACCTGATTTGAAGCCCGACGATGTCCTAAACTTCCTTAGGAAAATAGGACTCGAAGAACTGCTATAAATCTGAGAAAACATCAGAACATGGCAAGTAAGGGGGGACACAATAGATCCTATGGGTCGCAGTGTAATCATCACCCCTAACTCATTCATACATTCCATAATAAAATATTTACAATGAAATACAGAGAGATACAAAAGTTTAAGAATAGACGTTTGATTCCAATGGCGTTCCATATTTTGTTAAATTATAGCCCTAAAAAAAGTTGGGGGGTGAAAGGGGTGTTGATCCCCCCTGAAAATCCATAATAAATCAAAATAATTGAATGCAACTGTTTCCAATTTATTGGGCATTCCCATAAATGTTCATACATTAACTTTAAACCGTTTTAAAGTAATGTTAAAAAAATATTTAAATTTTTAACTTTAGCACCCTGTAACTTTTTTTGTGTGCACTATTGTATATAGGTAAGTGGGGTTCAATCAATATATTTTTGACTCCAGAATCTGTGGTATAATTTTATTATTATTATTATTATTTTGTTATTATATTAAATAAAACCAAGAATTTACATTCTGTATAGCTCTATAACTAAATTTGGCATTAAAGAACAATATGAATAATTTATAATCTATATCTAGTGTAAAATTAAACCTGAAACATGTCCAGTTTGTCCAAACGATTTTTAAAAGAGTTCACAGAAGGCGCAGTTATGACGTCTGAAGGTAAAGAATTCAAAACATTAAATACTCTGTTTGGCAAAAAATATGTCCTGTGCTTGTTTTATAGTTTTGTTTTTTCAATTTTAAACTGTGACCCCGAAGCCCTTCATCTAAATTTTTTACAAACAATTCATTTAGTACACAACCAATAAAGTTATTAAGAATTCGAAACGTAAAAATTAAGTCTCCTCGAAGTTTTCTTTTTTCAATGGTTAATAATTTAGCATTGGAGAGTCTCTCATGGTATGAAGATCTCGGTAAACGCAAGCTGTATGTCGATCTCGTAGCGCGCCGTTGAAGCGATTCAAGCAAGTTACTATCGCTCACCAGGTCGACACACCACACGGGCCCCCCCATATTCAATAATAGGCCGTACAAACGTTTTGTATAGCTTTACAAAATTGAGAAACGAAATTTTAGCAAAAGATTTTTTTAACAGATACAGCATTGAATTAGCACGTTTCACAATTGCCACAATTTGTTGAGACCACGAAAGATCTTTAGTTACTATTATACTTAGATCACAATAAGAATCGACTTTTTTAAGTTCAACGTTATTAACATAGTAGGGCTAAAATGTTGAATCTGGAACCGTTGGCGAAACTGATACCGAAAACCGTTTACACTACTACTACACCAACACACACTTTTATATGCCTTACGCGCGTTTCGATAACCAAGTTATCTTCTTCAGAGACCGAAGGTAAACGCGCATCAGGCATATAAAAGTGTGTGTTAGTGTAGTGGTAGTGTAAACGGTTTTCGGTAACATAGTAGGGCATTTGGGGGTTATTTTTGCCAAGGTGTAGAACTACACATTTTTCTGCGTTAAGGGGGAGTAACCAATCACTATAGCACTTCCAAATAACGTCGAGGTCTGCTTGTAACACTGCATGGGAAGTTAACGGCACTGCATAAATTTTTGTATCATCTGCAAACATTGATACCCAACATTTTAACTGTAGTGGCAAGTCGCACATGTACGCCAAAAACAGAAGTGGGCTGAGGACGGACCCTTGAGGAACGCCACTACATACTGGGTAAAAACTTGACATAGTACCGCCTACCCTGACACCGAATTTTCTGTTGTGTAAAAAATCCCCAATCCAATTTAATAGATCACCTCTGACTCCAAGATGTTCTAACTTTTGCAATAACCTTCTACGAGGAACTCGATCGAATGCCTTAGCAAAATCAAGATATATGACATCCATGGGAAGCTTTTTGTCTAAGGCTGAATCATTTATTTAGACATTGAAGCAGATTTGTAATTGTTGAACGCCCTTTTACGAATCCGTGTTGAGTGTCGGGGATAACATGGTTTTCCGAAAAAAATATCTGCACTTCATCACGAATAATGGTTTCCATAACTTTACATATAATTGAGACTAAGCTGATTGGCCTATAATTGCTCGCCAAAAGTTTATCGCCTTTTTTAAAAATTGGCGTTAGTAAGACATCATGTTGTGGTTCTTTTGGAAAGGGCTGTTCAAAAGTTTTCGCCAACTCCTCAGCAACTTGTTCTTCATTTTGACACATAGAGTTATCTTTTTTTAACAGTGGAATGGATACTCGTGATTTAGTACTTGAACGAATATACTTGAACAATTTCTTGGGGTTTTTATCATTTGCCAATTTATTTTCAAAATTTTGACGAGAATTTCTTATCAAAGTTGTGAGCCTTTTTGCAAAATTGTGATGTGAGATCTTGTTGGTTTCTGGAACGTCGGTATTTTGTCCAGAGATGTTTGAAGTAGGTTTTTGTTTAACCAGGATTTCTTGGCTTTTTCTTTGGTGTTCAAGGTAATAGAATCACAGAGAGTATTATGAAAAACTGACCATGGCCGGTATTCTCAGGTCCTCGCTTGGAGCGATATCGATGTCGTTGTATGCGAGGGCAGTGAAATTCACTGCCAAATCGATTCTCATGCCCTCTCCTCGCATGGATCGCTCCTGTTAAAGAGGAGTGCTTTATTTCACTCGCTTTCATGTGTACCAGTTGCTCGTGTCATAAATTTGCGAGCGGAGGGATACATGAGAATCTAGAAAAGCCATATCGCTGCCAATCAAATCACTCCCTTTTGTGATCGCTCGCTGTGAGAGGAGTGAGTTGAGAATACCGGCCCATATCTCAGAAGAAGATTCACATGATTAGTGGAGTGCCTGAAGCATTCAAAACCGTAAAACCTCGGATTAGAGTTATAGTGAATGAATTAATATGATCGATGTCGGATATTGTTTTTTAAACTATAAAATGCAATATTTACCCAACATTTTTTTGGGCACTCCTTCTTTCATTGTTTAAACAAATTATTATAAAAAATTATTGTTTGACCATATATTTTCACTTTAAACAGTATTTTTTTTATTTATATGTTAAATCTTACCTGAATATACATATAGGAACATTTTTCAAAGGGACGCATCCCAACTCGTGCCCACTAATCCCTTAAAAGGTACAAGAGTAAAGGTCTGAATAATCTGTATACCTTGAAAAATTTACCTGTTCAAATTACCATCCCATCTTGTCTAAACTCTACAGTTAGTTTTATTTCGTAATTGGGAGGGTTAAGAGCAGCTCTATAAACATGTCGATTTGCGAAGTATCAAGTCAACGTGGAAAAATATTATTAATTGTAGAACAACACAAATTTAATCAAAGCAGCAAAAAGTTAACATCTGGAGAAATTCAGTGGGTGTGTGCGAATAGAAAGTGTAACGCATATTTTCGGACAATCGGTGATTCCTAACCTAACCTAACCTAATCTAAGATATCAACATTTACTTTCGTTAAAACAGTATCTTGGTATAATAGTATTAATAATATGTAGGCAGTTCTAAGTTTTGTATGTGCAATATATTTAATTAATACGTTTTAAAGTAGTTTTATTTCAAATAAATGACAACTGTATATGTAGGTCTTGAATATTTAATTATAATAAATAAGAATTAAAAACCGCAGTTCCGATGCACCCTGGCACGTGTTGGTGTATTAATTTTCTATCTGGTTTTTGAACGGGCACGAGTTGGTCAGTGATTTTCGGGGCCAGGTAATAACGGGCACGAGTTGGGAAACGCAGAGTGAAAATATATGGTCAAACATTAATTTTTTATAATAATTTGTTAAAACAATGTAAGAATGGAGTGCACAAAAAATTTTGGGTAAACATTGCAATTTATAGTTTAAAAAATAATATCCCACATCAATCATATTAATTCATTCACTATAACTCTAATCCGAGGTGAAAACCCCCAGGCACTCCACTAGATAAGAACATCTGGTTCCAATCTAACTGTGCTAAATCATTTCAGACTAGATCAAAATTTGTTTGAAGGTATTTTTTTTGGTTTTGGATTTGATGGTCGCTATTCATAGAAAACTGGAGTTTAGCCTGAAAAACGGCGTGATCTGATTTCCCAATGGGACCCTCAACATTGACATTGCAAAGTAAAGATTCCTCTTTGGTTAAAAGTAAGTCGAGTCGATGTTTCTTGGTTTTCTCTAAAGCGAGTGGGTTCAGTAATAAGTTGGCTCAAATTACTGTTTAGTAAGAGAGCACAAAAATGTGTATCGGAATTATGGGGTTCAGGAAATGACGTAAGTGGCCATTTAAGACCAGGGAAATTAAAATCGCCTATTATTATTAGGTTTTCACATGTTGTTGACAAATTTTGCATTTTTTCAAAAAGTTTTTTGTTATCCTCTAAGCTGGAGTCATTGGCAGGAGGTCTGTAGATGCACATAAACGTAAAGGAGATATCTTTATTGGCTATTTTCAGAATCAATGTATCGATGTTATCGCAGGAAAAAGGTAATTTTACAAATGAAAATATTTGCATTATTTCGTTACTTATGTAGGTGCACACACTCCAGTTTTATTTAATCTGTCTGACCTAATTAAATTGTATCCTGGTAAATCAACCAAGGAATCTGCTATTTTATTAGTGAGCCACGTTTCAGTTAAAAAAATAAAGTTTGGATTTTCAAGTTGAATTTTGTATACAAGGTCGTTAAATTTTGCCGGTAAGCTGCCTAGGTTAGTATAAAAGAGTTTCCATTGAAAGAAATTTATATCAAAGCGTTTTTTGGATCGATAGATTGGACGATTTCTGGTACGCCCTTAATGTACTTGATGGTGAAGTTAGGTTCACCATTAGCAGTTTTACGTTCCAGTTACTCGCGGAATTGGGTAAGATGATTAAGTTGGTTTTTAGTTTTGTCATCGCAAATTTTAATAGAGCTGGTAGAGTCGTTGTTCAAGAGATTGCTCTTATGACGTAACAAATTTCTTACCGTATTTGGATCTGCGATTTATGACCATTCTTTTCGGGACACCCTGTATATTAATATCTTACCTGCTACTTGAAGAGCCCACATTCCTTTAATGCCCGGCAAATCTATTGAGGCATGCTCCTGAATTCCTATACCATTCCTAATAATTCTTAAAGATCCTTCTTTAAATGCACCTGAACAAGTGACAAGTTGGCCTTGTCCTTGTCTTTCTAGATCAACAACACACATATCTAAAATAGGTGCTAAATTTGTAAACGACTCCATGACAGAGACATAGGAACCATTTTCATCAGCTTTTGTGTTTAATTTTACCAACTGAGAGTCACCCATTCTAGATCCGATAAAAAGTACACCATTGTCAAGATATGTTATACATTCAGGAGTTGCTATTTCACCTAAAAGTTCAACTTTAAGGTCTTTTACAGCTTCATTGCCATCGCCTCTGGATTCTGTTTCTATAAATAACATAAATAAATGGCCAGCCATGTCACCAAGAAGATATCTCAGACCACCTGAATCTACTTTAGCATAACATATTATGGTACTTTGCTGAAAATAAAAGAAAATAGTAAATCACTATTTATAATTACCTACAATTTATTGAGACCATACAACTTACAGGAAAACACACAATACAAAAATATAATTCATCTATACACCAACTTAAAGAGGAATCAGGATCATCATAAAACAATTACATCAAACAATTATTGAAGTAATCAAACAAGTATCGATGAAACCAATTTTAAAATGAAAATGTTGAAAATCGTTTGTACCCGTCAATTTCTGATTCCAGCAGAAAAGTGTATTAAGGAAATTGTCAAGTAGTTAAGGAAAATGTCATGGAAAATGGGAAGAAAACAGGGAAAACATCGAACGGTATCTAAATCAAACCTTTTTATTCATAACATTAGTAAAACACATCTTACCTTAATAACAGGTGGTGCTACTACTACTGGTGTGATTCCATCATGGTACAAAATACTCTCCTGACCGATAATAATAGCTCCTCCAAGAGGTGATGGTACTGGTATAATTATAGATGCCTCAGTTTCTACATTATCTTGTCGCCAAGGTATTTTTACAAATTCTTTTTCTCTTAAGGAAATTTCATGTGTTTTTACATGTCGACCATTTCCATCTTGATGAATTAATATTAAAGTAGGATTTGCACATCCATGTAAAAATTCCACATCATGAACTTGTAATTCTTCCATCCTATAAAATTAATATTTTATAACATAAAATTTATACCAATCTATAACAATGTTTACCTAAAGTTTGTTGCCTTTAATTCCGAGTTATTATCCAATGGTATAATTTTAAAAAGCCCTTCATAAAGTCTAAGACCAATAACTCTTGCTTTTGGGTCTATTACAGCCAATATTCCAGTTTCTGATGGTTTACCTATTCTATCTGCCACATTACCATGAGCTTTAGTGACAATATCAATATTTTCTCCATCACTAATGCATTCCAAGATCATAGCATTATATCTTAATGTTACTATAAAAAGCAAGTCTTTCCATTCATGCTAAAAAGTAAATATAACTATGTATATAAGTAACTATAATTATAATTTAAGTAACAAAAACTGAAAGTAAATTTCCACAACACATAAGTGTAAGTATTACAAGTAATACAATAATTAAACATATCAGTATCATTTATACTAATTTTTAAATAGTTTATACAAATAATTAAACTGCCATCCTCCTTTAGTGAACTAGTAAATTCCAGAGAACATGTAATTCCAGATCTTTCTTGGCTGAGTAGTAATTACTTTTAATTTAAAATTTCAACACATTTGTTAATGTCTTACTTAACAATTTTAACATCTTAATAAAGTTGAAATTAAAATAACAAAACACCTAATGTGAAGTATTTAAATAATAGTATTTACTTGTGGTCTAAATAGTTTCATCACAGCTACTTTTCCATATAATCCGATTTCTTTAATAGGTCTTAGACCTTCAGGAGTTACTAAATAGATTTCCAGTCTAGTGTTTTTAGCAACAATTAGATTTAAATCAGTAGATGAAGTGAAATTTCCTGCAAAATAAGTTAGTAAAAATCCATGTCAATTGTTTATAAAAAAATATATACCAGTTACACATGCTGTCACTGCGGTTGGTTTATGGGCCGTAACCACATAATGATGAGACATTTTCGTTAAAATCGGTCTTACAGTTCTATAAATTATTTTTATATTTCAAATTACTAAATATAACATGTTTCCATACAACTAGCTGACAGAAGTTCAGTATACCGCTAATGATAGATGATAGATTGTTAAAAGGATAGGCAACTCTACTGACAAAAAATATTTCTTGACAACTTTCTAAAAAAGATAAATGAATAATTCAAAACAAGAAGCTTTTAATTAATATTTATGTTAAAATATAAACGTAATTGTAGAAGAATTAAACAAATTTGGTCAGAAATTAAAGATATTATTATATAAAGAGATGTTAGCTTAATGCCTGGCTGTAAAAAGGTCTACATTGATGTAAATCCAGAAGTATTTCTTGTATCACAGGAGATCTACGTTTTTATTAATAGACTTTTTTATTTTATACTTATTTTTATTCATCGGGGTTAGAGGAAAGGAGGACAATCTATGTGTAGTAGAAAGTTTGTCCCTTAGACAATCCTAATCTAAGGTTTGTCCAAATAAAGATGTGGCTGCTGTACTAAAGGACCACTTTTAAGAACGCGCCAAAAATTACCCGAGGCAAAGTATATATCCATCATAAAATTATGAATGAAAATTTACAAATTAGGCTCTGAAATCTTCTTTAGCCATAAGACACATCACTGAGTTGCCTATTTGAAAAACTATACATTTACATACATCATAGTTTTTACAAAATAACTATGTTTGGTCAACTCTTCCAAAAGGTACTGTTCCAAAACGAACAAAATAATACTAAAAAAGGTTAGTTTCATAATGAAGCGGTTTTTCCAATTAGTTAGTTTGTCTTATATATTTTGGACCCTTTTACCACCCATGTTGTACCAGAAAAATATGGAAGTCTTTTAAGATATTTTTAATTTGGAGTATTTTACATATTACAGTTGACGAAAACTAAATGTCAGCTGTCAACACATAAACGTATCGTTAAGGTATTGGACAAGAATGATAAACATTATAAATGTTTATCATTCTTGGGTATTGGGGTGGTACTTAGAACAAAAGGAAACAGGAAGGAGTCTGTCATAATATTAACTTTAAGAAAAATTTGCGACGGAAGTCGGCCATCTTGAAGCTCCTTGTATGACTCATTGTTTATGTTTACAGTATGCTGTCAAAGCAATATTTGCATATAAATGTCAAAAATTAGCGCATAGGCGTATCATTCGGTTATAATAAACACAAAATGATTTACAACACTAAATGTACTCACATACTTGATTGGTTGGAATTCAATCAAAATAAAGACCCTAATAGAAATTTTATTTTTTTACGGTACGGCATTGGAAACGGAAATTAAAATTGACATTTGGCCGCCAGTTGCAAGCTCCTTTCTGGACTCAAGGTCATTTTGCATATACTCCTTCCTTCCTGTTTCTTTTTTTGTTTGTTTTATATATTTTATACGTATATGGCAAGAATGATAAACATTTACCAGGATTGCCTAATCGGCCTGATTTGTCCGCCAGCTGTGTGACGTCACTGCAGTCCTTCATTACAACGTTTACCATATAAATGCATGGAAATAATAGGAATTAGACAGTATTTTTATGATTTCTGAAATACTAACGTACCACTATTTGGATTTTTAAGATTAAACACTTATAATTTATAATAAATATTCCCATAAAATCGTTTTAATACTTATATTTAATTAATTTATTGAATATTATTTGGGAAGTAGGTAGAGTAAAGAAAACACTATAGACCCATCTCGTTAATGGCACAAATTGAATACTCGTGCGCGAACTAACTCCCACTCTCGTAGTTCCCCCTAAATATTCGTGCCCCTTATAAAATTGTGTTGGTATGACATGCAAAAGTAATCAGTAATCCAAAGTAAAGTAAATCCAAAGAGAAGTTAATATTAAATACACAAAGACAAGAAAAACACAATAACAACTAGCAAGCGGCGTACACGAACGAAATAAAAATTAAAACTTCTCCTTTTTGTGGTTTATGGCCTGGGCAGCCGCGGCTATACGGCAAATAGAAGCTAGCTTTTGACAGCTAAAAGGTTTATTTTCATTTAAATTGTGGTATTCCTGGGTAGCAATACGTTGTGTTCTATGGTAAGAAGTAGTCATATTTTAGCAGTGGAAGGGGAAAATTCAAAAATATTTGCGCATGAGTATTCAATAAAGAGATAGGTGTATTTCAAACATATTTAGTTCTATTTTTATTTAAAAAAATACATTCAAATAAATATATTATTACACAAAATCACACCTAAAACCAAAGAAACATAATAAACAATTTGCAGCATATTACTAGTACAATCCGTGAATCTTTTATGGAGTGACATAATATGTAGTCTATAAAGAATTTTTAATTACAAATTTAAAATTAACAAAAAATACTACATACTAAAAAAAACTTAGAACAAAAAGATATAGGAAGGAGTATATGTAAAATGACCTTGAGTCCAGAAAGGAGCTTGCATATGGCGGCCAATTGTCAATTTTAATTTCCGTTTCCATTGACGTACCGAAAAAAAAAAAATATATCAAGGTTTTTATTTTTAATAAATTTCAACCAATTAAGTGTGTGACTACAGTTAGTGTTCTAAATAATTTAGTATTTATAAGAACCCAATTATACGCCTATGCGCTTATTTTTGACATTTATATGCAAATATTGCTTTGCCAGTATACTGTAAACATAAACAATGAGCACGAATACATATAACAAGGATGTGAAACTCAAGTGGAGAGGGTAGCAAGAGAAAAGGCGCCTATCTGGGCAGGGTTAAATTCTCGGTCGTTGCGTACTCCGTACTGCGCAACAGGCTGTCTTTTTCTTTGTGCGAACGAGATAACCAACCGCATGTGTTTTCGAATGTTCGAACTGATGCGCAGTACAAAGTACGCAACGACCGTGGACTAGACTCCGCCCAGATAGGAGCCGTAAATTCAGCCACGGGCGCTTATAGCTCGGCATAGGAGTTTCACATCCTTGTTATATGTATTCGTGACAATGAGTCATACTAGGAGCTTCAAGACGGCCGACTTCCGTCGCAAATTTTCCTTAAAGTTAATATATGATAGACTCCTTCCTGTTTCTTTTTGTTCTAAGAGGGGGAACTACGAGAGTGGGAGTTGGTTCGCGCATGAGTAATGAGTATTAAATTTGAGCCATTAACGAGATGGGTCTATTGTTTTATGGGTGTGTTCGGGGAGCACGCTTTCGAGCTATGTAGCGCCAAGCGCCATATACCGCAAACGAGGAATAGTACTAGATAGCGCCAATTGGCGCAAATAGCATGCTCCCCGAACACACTCTATGTCTCTAATATATGATTACAGATGGCTTGGAATCATTTTGTTGACATTTCACAGTTCGACAGCATAGAACAAAAATGTTGACGTCACACTTTGACATTAGTGTAGTGTGTGTAGTGTTGTGCTGTGCCGTTCTGTGTTGAGATTAGTGTCATGGCCTCCGGATGGTCCGTAAGAGTCAAAGTGGAAAATCGCCAAAAAAATCACGTAAAAGTGACTCTGATGCATCCCATAGTAATGTGATGTTTACTTCTTATTCAACCACTTCTGTTCATAAACGCAATTTGTGTATAGTTTCTTTCCCTATAATTTTTTTATTCAATATCTTACGGTCATTACTTTACCAATTTTTTGTTATTTTGAGATTTGTTTACTGTAGTTCATCGACATATTTTGTCCGTCACCAGATAGCTGATTGTGAGAATGGCGAACGTAATAAATGTGTAGTTGTTGAAGAAATTTCAGAAATGGCACAAGTAAAAAGCACAGGACCGGGTCCAGGTGATCCTTTGTTGGCCAAACAAAAACATCACCACAGAAGAGCTTTTGAATATATATCTAAAGCATTAAAAATCGATGAAGAAAACGAAGGTTAGAACAACCTTTTAAAAGTATATAATATATGTATATCCTTAAATACTTACTTTTTAGTTCCTACAACAGCTTAAGTGTTGGACATTCAAATAATCTTATAAATAATACTACACAGTAGATTCTAAAATATTACTTTTAAAAATATGTATTAGTCTTGATATTAGTATTAATCTAGATTTTTATTATAGGACAAAAAGAGTTGGCTATTGATTTGTACCGCAAAGGTATTACTGAACTGGAACTTGGTATTGCTGTGCAATGTTGGGGTGGTAGAGGTGAAGTTTGGGAAAGAGCTCAAAGATTGCATGAAAAAATGAAGACAAATTTAGCAATGGCTAAAGATAGGTTACAATTTTTAGGTAAAGAAATTATTATTTAAGGACAAAATGTATAGGTATGCATTATATATAATACATATACGTATAGGTAAAAAATGGACTAGTTTCCATGCCAAAATCATCATTATCATAAGTAGGTAGCATATTAATACATTGCACAAATGTTTTAAAAACAATTTAAACAAATCAAATTAATTTTTATGTATAAATCAAAATAACATAATGATGCTTTATTCATTCTATGTATAACTCAAAAGTGTATTCAAATGTTTTACCATTTAGTTTTTGCTGTACTCAGTATTATAGAATTATGTAATTAAATATGTTTCTCATTATTACACAGAAATTTGACTTGTGTTGTGGATAATTAATTTAAAAAATATTTTATATACAGATTGGTTATTAAACCTAGAGTTTATTATTTTTACTTTAAATATGGAATATTTTAAATTATGTATGTAGTTAACATATTTAATTATACATTCAATTAATATAATTTTTATTTAATTTTTTACTATTTATCATGTTTGGCTTAAATTAGTGTTTTTATTTATAGAAAGCATGGATAGGTTACATAGTTTGGATTTAAATCAACCACAGGATGCACCTAATATTTCCTACAGTAGCAATATCCCTGCACCCAAAGTTTATGTTTCTAAGTCAGGTATAAATAAACATTCCCAAATATAATGCTTGTTCTTAACTGCTTTAGATAAAAAACTGCTTAATAATGAAAATATTTATTAGTTACTAATATTTACATTTTTTGTGTTTAAAGCAGTAAATTTTAAATTTATAATATTCTTTTAGAAATTTACCTTACATTATTTTTATTTTATTACTATTTGTCATTTATCAGTGTTTCTATTACTATTCAACCACATAATACATGATGTTCTGGATTTGTATTTAGAGTTCCTGCCTTCAATATAAATAGGTATGCATGCCTGGATTGTAAACATTCTCTGTGTCCCTAACTAAAAGCCTAAAATATTAACAAAACTCTAATTAAATTGTATCTAAACAGTACTGTTTTTTTAGTTACTTTTTTTTTCTTGTTTTTTTTTTTTAATTTTGAACTGCACTTAAGTCAAAATAAATTCCAGATGGGTGATCTGTTCTATTAAGGAAGTCTCATTTGCATTTTAAAGTAAACACTAAATGTAATCACTAAAGATTTTTATGTATTTCAAGGAATATACATTTTGTAAAATGTAATGTACTCATACTATTCTGTTATATTTGGTGTCCACACTAACACATAATTTATCTTAAAAAACAAGCATAAAAAACTGAACATTTTCTATAATATCAAATCCAGTCTTATTTATATAGAAAATCATCACATATTCTCAAAATCTATGGCTTTTGCAAACTGAACTCTCATAAAAGCCCACTTTTTTCGCCTACACCAAAGAGGAAACATTTCCTAATCCACCTAAACAGCTTACATCATATTTATTATTTATTATTATTTAAATGCCAATTTATAATAATATCCTTTTCTTTAATTTTCTACTGCATCGAGTCCAAACCAGTTTCCAGACATCTCCAGTCCATAAAACACAACCTTAACCAATATCCCCTCTTTTAAACATCCTTTACTGTCTGTCTTCATCCTTAGTGCCTCTTAAAATGTTCCTTTGGATTTTTCATTCTGAAATCTATCCATTACAGATGCTTCCTTTATGTTTTTATGCTGGCATTTATGAATTAGTTTTTAAATGTTATTCTTTTCATTGAGCCATTGGCTTTACTTCCTTTACTTGTTCTTTTTTTGTTTATTTCCATCACAATTATAGGACAAAAACTATGTAACTAAGAATGTAACAAAAGTTGCCAAGAGTTAACTAATTAAATATTTTGCTACTTTATATTTTAACTTGTAGTTTTGAAAAATATACCTATTCTATTTACAATAACGCTCAATCTGTGGAATGTTACTTTAAAATGTTGAATCCAATACATTTTATTTTTTTAGCCTCAGGAAAAAAACTAACAATAGCTAGTAAGCGCGCAGGTAATTCTCCATTATCTAAAAGTTTAACTTTACCACGTTCGATGGGTTCCCGTAATACTCCAGTACAGCCTGTCCGTCCTTTTAACAAGATCTCTTCTACTCCTCCAGCTGTTAAAAAACAATTATCCGTTCCTGGAAATACTGGATCCCCAGCGAGGAAAGTTAATAATGCAAATAATGGCGGTAAGTTTAAAAATCATTTTTCTAACTCAATTATTTTTAAAATCTGTATTATTATAAATTTATGACCGCTTGGTTAAAACATGTTTATAAATTAGTTATAATTAATTTGGTGCTGCGAACCTCGCTTCGCTCGGCACGCAGTGATAGATTTATAATATAACCAAATCGAGGGGGCCGACACGCCCTATTTTGGTGTACATTATTTTAAAAATTTGAAATATATTTCAAAAATTTCAAAAATATTTCAATAACATTTCAAAATAATATTAAATTATTCAGAACGCAAAAAAGATTGAATTGAAGAAAAGTTCAGAAAGCCAAAAAAAATGTAGCCAGCGCTAACTTTGTGCTAGAGTGGCTGAACGCGTCCATAGTTTATAATTGAAACGAACAGTACCTCCTTTATCATAAAATAAAAAGAGTAATTGAGGCAAACTCAAGGGTAAACTTAATATATAAAAAAATAAGTAAATTAATTTTGACTATATATTTTCTATGTTAAAAAAGTCTATAAAAACTTAAAAAGTAAGAAACACAGACATTTTTTTTATATTGTACTTAAGTAAAACATAAAATAAAAAATAATATTTTTTCTAAAAAAAAACAATAATAGGTACTTAGTAAATCTTTATCGAGATCTATATAACTTTAACTAATATACTGATAAATAATACTGTAAAAGTATATCAGGTAATTATAGTAATTATTTTTTCAATGTTTTGTACTTTTTAATTATATTAACTCTTATCACACGTTTTCAAATAAAATGGATGTGTACCAACAAGCTGAATTGGACCATAAAAAATATACTTTCGATCCATCACTTGAATGTCATCATAATATATTGTAAAAATTTAATTTTGATTCCTTCCCGAGTTCCATCCTTCATGAGTTCATCATTTTGAATGGCTATCATACGCATCCTAAGTACCAGTTCTCCATATAATAAATGGCATAATATTTTTCATTTTCTATTTTGATGACTGATTCTCGATCATATTCTCAGTTCTCAGAACTGAACTGTTCTGTGTCAGTATCATCCATTAGAACAATACTGTTATCGTTTTCCGAGGTCGAATCAGAACCAGAAGTACTAAGAGAGGTAGCAGCAGTGCAGGATATACTTTCAATTTTTTGAAAAGCATCCGCTGAAATTCTTATCTTTCCATTAAGTGTATAGACCACAAATAAAATTCGATATCCAAAAACGTATACTAGATATTAGCCAGTAATAGCTTCGTTTTGCTTCCTTTTTGTAGCTCGTAAAAAGTGCCTAGACATCCTTACATTCATACTCCTACCGGCAAGCATGGCACAGCTAGACGCTTGTAAAAGTCGCGCGCTGTTGCAAATTATTTATAAAATAAAAAGTAATACAAGAATATTTCAAATATTTCAACAATATTTCAAATATTTTGAAATAATTTCAAGTGGAGTGTACATTATTTCAACGTATTTCAACCCGTGTCGGCCCCCTCGAACCAAATCAATTATAACTAATTAAAAAATTAAAAACTATTTTTGCCATCTCCATTTTGTTTAAATTTGGTATTATTATAAATTAATCACTGTGTGCCGAGCGAAGCGAGGTTCGCAGCACCAAATCAATCTAAACTAATTTAAAAATCATTATTTCTAACTTAATTATTTTTTATTTTACTATTTTATGCAGGCACAACCAGTAAACAAGGACAAAGAGTAAGATCGTCGTCCTTACGAGGAGTTGATCCAAAATTAGCTACAGCTATTTTAGATGAAATTGTAGAAGGTGGTCCTTCTGTCCAATGGGAAGACATTGTTGGTCAAGACACTGCCAAGCAAGCTCTTCAAGAAATGGTTATCCTACCCTCTTTACGTCCTGAATTATTTACGGGATTAAGAACTCCTGCAAGAGGTTTATTACTGTTTGGTCCTCCAGGAAATGGGAAAACCTTATTGGCCAGAGCAGTAGCCACTGAATGTCAGGCAAGTTAAATAATATTTTTATTTTCAATACGTAGCAAAAGCGACCAAAACAAAATTACTTTTAACATCTATACAGTGCGTCCATAAAGTAACGCATAAATCATTATTGGCTAAAAAAAATATGACTATTGATTATGGAAAGTAATACTTTACTGAATGTAATAAACAAATTAAATGGAATTATGTAGTTATGCAATTAATGTGATACACTTCCAAAAACAAAAAAACAAACGAAAATTTCTGTATTTCTTGTCTGATTCGGTCTTGTAGTTGAGGGATATTTCCAGGTCTGTTTAAGTAGACTTTAGATTTTAAATAACCCCATAAAAAGAAGTCTAATGGGCTCAGATCAGGTGATCTAGCAGGCCATTCCACTGGTCCCCTTCTTCATATCCACCTTTGTGGAAAAGTTGTGTTTAAAACATCGCGCACAGCTACTGCGAAATGTGGCGGTGCATTTGTACTTTCTTTGCTTAATCTAAACCTAATTTAAAATTCACTATCCCGAAAATTCATATGATCCGGTCTATCTCTTACAGTGTATGGCTTTCTTAAAAGAATTGCAAAAAAATCTTCATTTTCATCGTCACTACCTATCGCATTCGAAAATGTTAATATCTTGAATAAGTTCACAAAAATGTCTCAATTATTAGAGATTAAGGTTATGAATCTCTTGGTATATATGTAACAATCAAAAAAAGTGGCTGGTAGCTTAACTTCTTGGTAAAGCCATTTATCCCCTTGGTAAATTATACCAGTACATTGATATAACGATTTTGACAATTACCAAGAGGTTATTTTTACCAACCACTTTACCAATCGATTGATCTAGCGGCCCTAAAAAAGGTGAAAATTAATAAAAAAACTAAAAAAACACAATTCGACGTTCCAAATTTGTTTACCACCAAACATATGTCAAACGTTTGAAACTTGGCTTCAATCAAACGCATAAGGTTTTCATTGACATGCGCTGTCCTCTCTCTTTCCTGGTCTAAGTTTTCTCCGCATTTTTTTTTCAAATTTGAATACTGTCAATATCATATAAATCTTGTTTTGTATCATACTGCACGAATACAACAGATAGAACTCCTCATAAAAAATTTGTAACCGTGCCTACAGTAAAAGTTAGATAAAAATTGTGGTTTGAGGATCAAAATTTTAAAAAAGAAGACGACAGAATTGCGGTTCTATATTGACCCCTATGTAGCTAACTTTTGGGTTATCTACGTCACAGAACGAATGGCAAACTATTTAAATAATCCAAAAGTTGAATTTTCAAATCGACATAAAAATCGTGTGATAATAAATACAATAAAAATAATTGATTTCCTAGTATGATTTTTTACACCCCTAACTATTAACATTCAGAAAATATCATATTTTTGTGAAGTTTAACACCCCATTACTTCTACGCCTTATCCAAGATTCTGGAGAAGTATCGTTAGTATCCATACCAGTCCAAAACGTTAACTTTTTTAGGAAATTGAGTGCGAGTTGCACACATCCAGTGAGGATTTTCTCATCTCCAATATCTACAGTTCTGTTTGTTAGCCGTTCCGCTTAAATGAAAAGTTTCAGCAGAAAAAACTGTTTTTTTTATGAACTGCAAATCTAGTTCCATTTTGTCTATCATCAATTCACAGAATTCTTGCTTTTTATCAGGATCATCTTCAGGAACCAACTGAACTTTGTAAGGGTGGTATTTTTCTTTAAGCAAAACTCAAAATAGATGGATTTTCCTTAATCTCTGGAAATACACCAATCTTTTTTTTCATCAGTAAACTGAACATTTCAACCTGGTTTTTCAATATTTTTTACTTGTCCAGTTTCACAAATTTTTTTTTCAATTTTGCTAACTGCAGGTTATTATTAAAAATTTCAAAAACCCCCTTTGTTATTAAAATTTCCGAGGGAGTGCTTATCATTCAGAGTGAGGGGGCTGATATTTTCGTACTGTAAATTGTCTATTAAAGAATAAAAATCGACCTGTTTCAGATTTTTTTATATAAACTGTATACTGCATCATTTGTGAAACTTAAGATATAAGAAGTTTTTTGTTCTTTTTATTGATGTACGTTTTAATTTTAGGCGACATTTTTTTCAATTAGTGCCGCAAGCTTAACCTCAAAATATGTAGGAGACGGAGAAAAAATGGTTAGAGCACTGTTCGCAATCGCAAGAGAACTTCAACCTTCGATAATTTTTATTGATGAAGTCGATTCTCTTCTATCGGAACGGTCAAATAATGAACATGAAGCTAGTCGCAGATTAAAGACCGAATTTCTTGTGGAATTCGACGGATTGCCCAGTAATCCAGAAAGTGAAAAGGTGCAATTCATTTAATTTTATAGATTAAAATTCAATTTTACCAATGTAAATTATTCAGGTTCTGGTTATGGCTGCAACGAACAGACCCCAAGAATTAGATGAGGCTGCTCTTCGAAGATTTCCAAAACGAGTTTATGTGAGCTTACCCGATTTAGATACAAGAGCGAAATTACTCAAAAAATTATTAGCAAAACAAGGTTGTACATTAACACAACAAGAATTAAAGAGGTTAGCGACATTGACTGACGGTTATTCCGGAAGTGATTTGACTGCTCTTGCCAAAGATGCCGCGTTGGGTCCTATCAGAGGTATATCAATCGATTTACTACTACTACTACTGTTCTATTGAAGCAATTATTGAGTTATTATATTTTTTAGAGCTACAACCAGAACAAGTAAAGCAATTGGATCCAAGTGCTGTTAGAAGTATTACAATAAATGATTTTTTGGATTCATTAAAACGTATTAGACGTAGCGTTTCACCTCAAAGCCTTGTAGCTTATGAAAAATGGTCATTACAGTATGGTGATGTTTCTATTTAAACAAGAACACATTCCTTAGATACTTTTTGCCAAAGACTAATAACTATTCTGGAAAACGAACTGCTACAATTCATAATATACAAATTGCATTATTAGTTAAAAACAAGGTTTTTATTTGTCAATTTTGTTAGTTCGAAGTTTAAACTTTTTGATTAATTAAACAATATTTTTCATTATTATGTGAATATTGAACAGGATCATCCTATTTTAAAAAGAAAAAATGGAAATTTTTTAAAGGTTTTATTATTTAAGAATAGTATAATTACATAAATACTTAAATAGTGGCCTTTTTCCAGTTTTTCGGAAAATTGCTTGTGGGCAACATTATTCATTTAAGAATAAAAATCAGCTAATTATTATGAAATACAGTTACTGGATGTTGCAAAATATAGGTATGTTTTACATTTCTTGCAAATTACTTTTGACGTTCCTTTACATCCAGGAAGTTTACATCTTCCCTTTTTTCTCAAATACTGGCCAATGTCTCACCTGGTCCCTCCTGATGTCGCTACAGGGAATAGGATTTGTGGTGCTTTTTTTCTTTATATTCGATGTTAATTTTGCTGTTACTTGGGCGACCACGCTCCGTGGTTTTTAGAAATACAGTTCCACCGTCTTTTGGTTCCACAGGGATATGCTCCAGCATATGAACTGAGAATAGTAACACTTTTGTTATCAAGCCACTTCAGTGCAGTGAGTTGAGTTCCCTCAACATTGGCTCTTTGTTCTTCAAAGGCACCTCTCCCTTTTTGATTTTAGGTCCTTATCGCTAATAAAAGTGCGTTAAGACACAAACCTACATCAAATGTTTTACAACTCCAGGAAGTTTTGTGAGGTTCTTTTCGGCTACTGCAAAAGGCACATCTTCTTGGCTTCACGTGAATTGGCATATGTGCACATTTATCAAAGCGAACTTCAAACGGCACCGTACGTTTGAAGTGATTTATTTCAATACTAAGTCTTTTGCGTCCTTTTCTAGGAACGGCGGGTTCGGCACCAATGAGACCGTTTGCAACTGCCAACCTAAACATTTTCAGCGTAAGCGATTTTCCAGCTGCTCTACCTTTGAAAATAATAAAAGCATTCACCAGTGTGACATCTAAAAAATACCAAAAGATCCGGTGCCATCATTTCTTCGATTTCCTGTCCACTTCATAAATCGACTTCAGCATATCCATTTTGTCAACAAAACCCATATTGGCATTGTAGTCCTTGACTAGTTTTGGAGAAGTAATTTCTTCTGAAGTTCCATCTTTCTTCTTTCTAGAAACTGTCAATATCTTCGGAGTTATGATGATTACTTAGAAACAAAACACCTTTTCGATCTAACTCGCCAATCTGACTCCCCTCTTGCTAATTGATTATCCTCTTTTATATCTATTGGTGTGTTCTTTCTTCCCTTCCTTGCTGTTCCGCATGCATAAATGATATCTTCCTGCAAGCTTTTCGTTAGTTCCACAGAATTGAAGAAATTGTCGAAATAAACTTTATGGCCTTTTCCGACCAATGGACGAGTAAGCTCTTTGATAACTCTGGCTCCTAAATTTTTTTCAGTAGTATCGGCAGCTTTTCCTGTGTATATGTCAGACTGACATACAAAACCTGATTCTTCCGCTCTTATCCAAACCTTATATCCTATTTTTATTGGCTTCATCGGTAAAGATTGCCGCAAAGAAGTACGTCCTTTGAATTTTATCATGGACTCATCGATTGCTTGGTTTTCTGCGGGATTGTAACATGCAGCAAACCTTTCTGATAAATGATTCAATGAAGGTCTAACTTTATATAACTTGTCATAGTTGGCTTCATTTCTTTTGGGTTGAAGAGCATTAGGAGTCAAAGGGTTAAAGAAATGAATACTTTTTCTCCATTTTCATCTCTATCAAAATTAATAGCAGTATTTTCCTGTAGCGTTTTGAGATCATAAACTTCGTTTTGAGACAACTCAATCACTTCATAGGGTTTTGTTCTTCTAGCTAATCTCAATATAGATACCCACTGATCGAGAGTATAAAGAGGTATATTTTTGGCAGCTCTTTCTATTACACTATGTACAGAATCTCCCTCATTTTGTGTATGACCTCGTTCTAAATAGGTGTGACGAATTGAAATTGGATATGTACGAGTTAAGTGGTTGTCCTCCACAGTTATAGGAAAAAAATGAAAATGTTTTGACCCCCTTTTTTATCTGCATTTCAACATAGTGTAGAAGGCAACTTCCTATTTCGGAAGAGCCTCTTAACAATACACTCGTGCCACATAAAGCACTGGCATCCTTTGGTTCCTAAATTAAACACCGTAAAATTATAGGCTGACAGTTTCAATTTGTAATATGCCAAACCAACATCGGATTTTGGCACCGGCAATATCTGTTGCAAATCAAAAACCAGCGCACATTTTGGAGTTTTGAGATGCCATTCCTTTGTCAGTTGTCTTTAGTTCCTAATAAAAAACTCATCTTACCGTCAATCCAAAAATTTGACTTTCAACCACCAAAAACAATTTTTTCAATTTATCACATGCACTAGCTACGCACTGTTCTACAGACTAAACTACAATAGCGTGAGTAGTAATGGCGTGTTTTGATGACAGTGTTGCCAACCGGAGTCCTTAAATTTACCCACAATGTCAATGTCTGAAGGAGCCCCACTCTCCCCTACATCATTTACAATAACAATTATAACAAACTTGTTTCATCCAAATGGAATATGTCCTGAGGTTCAATCTTTTTCGTATCCAAAATTTCCTTCAAATTTTTGTAGAACATTGTGGCGATTGAAACTGGTCGCCCTATTTAAGCTTGTTTGCTCCGGTGTCCTTAGCGAAAGCTTGTGCCGTTGTAGAAAAGATAATTCAATTCTTTTCCAGCCATCTTATCTGTGCTCCAATTTTCTAATCCTTTTCGTGAATAATTCTTGTTAGCGAACGAAAATGCATATGCAAGTTTACGAGTCTCTTTGACAGTTAATCTGTAATTCATCATACTAGTTTGTTTCAAATACTGGGCAAGTATCTTCTCTTGATCACTTGAAAAAAATTTTAAATGTTCGTTTTTTGGGGCAAAATTTGGTCTCTTGTTCTTGTTCTCATGAACTCGAGGCATTTTTCAAAATTCTGAAACGGTCCAGTCAACCCCACTCTACCCCAACTAGTTGTACATAGTAGTTAAAATAAGAAATCTTTAAAAAATATTTGATCCGGTAAACAAACACAAAATCAAGTAATTTATTTAGTTTACTCAAATACAAATCAAACTTGATGCTTCGAGAAATGTGGAAAATATTTGGAAACAAAAAGTTCTGTTTTTTCCAAATACATTTTCACAAATACTTTCTTGCAATTAGTGAAGTTGTTTTGTTTTGTGCTAAACATACTTAATACTATTTATTCAATATGCACCTTATTAATTTTTAGTAAAATAATAAATTTTAATTCACGTTCCAAGTGTCGTATCGTTTTCCGGATATTTTGTTATTACTTTGATTATTTAATTAAATTATTTTTTATCTGTGATAAGCATACTGTATGCTTTTTTGGTATCGTTAATATAATTTGAGTGTAATGTTTTTTTTTGTATTTAGATTTAGAAGCTTTTAATGCTAGTTGTTGAATATTTTTCACGTTTAATGTTGAATTTTGTGTAGTTAACAAATACTAAATAGTTGTAGCTTAATTACATATTTTATTTTAAAAATAATAGAACCATTTATTTCAAAAATGTAATGTTTCAGAAGGTTTTTGGACCAATTATCTAATTTATCTGTATATCTAAATTTGCAAGATACCGTGCTTTTTGAAGAAATTTGTATTTTCATTGTATAATAAATCTTTTTAAACATACGGGTTTTGTTCTATAAATTGTAACCCTTTTTAAGGGCGCCAATTTGTAACCCTACTCAGGGGCGCCAATTTGTAACTAAAAAACTCTCCAAAAGAGATCCCGGCTATGAGACCCTCTCCAGGGGGTGGTTCGACTCCAAGTTAATGCTCACTATAGGAAGAATTGGGATGTATAAGTAATAAGGGCGCCACTATCTTTTGAACGCTATCGATTAAGCAAACAAACTACACAAAAACTAAGGTAGGAAAGATAGAAACACCTTGTAATTACTTTAATTAAACAACAAATAAAGAAGCTACTTGAAATAAAGACCGACCACGCTACACCCTTAAGACTTATAGTCTAAGGTATATAAATGAAGCTGTTTTTTTTTTAAATTGATTATTTATTGAAACTGTAAGTACTTGCTGATAATGAACTGGAGTTGTAAATAGTGGACTTAACTTTAGGTTTCTGTGCTGTCTAGGAGGGCGGCTTCAGCTTCTTCTTGGAGTGATGAAAGTTTCTTTAATGGTTCTGGCTGCTTGGGATGTAGGGACCTTCCAAAAGCGGTAACTGGGCTCTAAATTAGCAAAAACTTGACTTCAACTTAGCGGTAACTTGACTCCAACTTAGAGGTAACTTGACTCCAACTTAGCGGGTTGTATCTTTCAAAAACCAAAAAGGAAATTCACAAGAAGAGGTACTTTAACGTTTTTCTTCAGACTCTTCAGTCGGCCTGTTAATCGATGAAAGGAGATATGGTTGCCTCATGGGTCTTTAAATAGTCTTGTTCAAAACGGAAATCGTGTTTGTGTCATTTGTCAGAAGAAATGCGTTCGTTATTCAATTGCAAGCGAGGGACGCGTTCTTTGATTGGCCTCGTTCAAACAGATAAATAGTTGGCGTCTATAAGGGGTGTCTCGTGTACAGTAGCATTAAAAGTGAATCGGGGACGGTAATAATAGCGGTATCGTTTACGGTCGGTAATAGTGTAAGGTGACATGACGATAGACATGTTACAAAATTACTTTTATAAATGGTAAAAAGTATATTCATTGGATACTATATTTGAGAGGAGTAACAAAGAATTAGAGAAAGGAACTGCTTTAGAATGCCAAGTTACTAGATTACTAATTCTGGTTATATTCATCAACATAAGGCTCTAGCGGTTTAGTTTACACAGTGTTAAAATTGTAAAGCCTGGGTTACACCAAAAGTTGTCAACATTATGTTGTAAACAAGTTGGCAATCATTTTTAAAGTCTGCATTTGTTGAAAAAATTTAAGCTCATTTCTTTGCCTTTTTTGTGAGTTCTTTCCAAGATGCCTACAGTACGAAGGTTGCCTTTTATATTTCGGGATTTGGCAACCCTGGTGTTGCAATCTGATAACTGACAGCTCTATCGTAAATTTGGACATTTTTCGTACTCAGAACGTATTGACATATGAGCGCTATTTGTGTTGTTTACAGTAACTTAAAAGATTCATTTCGGCCCAAAAATGGAATTAAATCGTGAACATTTTCGTGCGATTATTTTTTCAAATACCAGGATTTATCTATGGCATGGTGAATTCAATCGTGGCCGTAGTTCACTCCAAGACGAATTTCTTGCAGGTCGTCCAACATCAGTTGTTGTTCCGAAAACCATTAAAATTAAAATTAATTCATTGTAAGCGATTGGAGTTTGAAAATGTATATGCTATTCTGAAGCCGATAGTACAATAAATGTCAAAATAATACTATTATAAATATAAATGTATGAGTTGCATTATCTATGCAACCAAAAATACACTTACGTAGGTACCTATAAGTGCAATAGGGGTGATTGGCGCATACAACAGGAGTAAAACGTAAATGAAAATGTTCAAAATAGGTATATACTTTACTAACACATAACATTTCTCCAATTTCCAATTATATAATTTCACCAACTGACCATTTTACTTTTAACTTTTATAGATCCCACAAAAAAATTAATATGTCATTTAGCTAATAAGAATTTTGATGTGAATTCCTGAGAAAGGTGGTTATTTGATTTTAATTAATTATATTTCCATGCAATATCTAAACTCATTTATCCTAATTTTTAACATGACTAACAATTAAAATAAATTTTATAAATGAATTTAAAATATTTATTAGTATAAGAAATATTGGGGTCGTAGGAAAAATCGTGTACACAACGCGTTGAAAAGTGTATTTCTTGCACTCGTTACGTTTCCGCACTCGCCACTACGCGGCTCGTGCCAAACTTCACTCGTGCGTAATACTTCACTTTCCACACTCGTTATGTAATATACTATTATTTAGCAAAAATACGAAAACAAACTGAAATGTGATAAAATCACGAGTCCGTACGTCGAGAGATTTTATCTTATTAAGTTTTTTTAAAGTGCCTGTTTCTCTTGAATTTTGGTCAATAGTCAGGAAAATTCGCCTATCTGGTGCATTTCTATTAGGGAACTTATCAGCATAGCGCCTTGCAGCTGCCGCACCATTTCCTTCACATTCACCTAATTAGAAAATTAAAGTAATACATACAACCGCTATTTTCATAATGAAATCTTTACCTAATACTAAGTGCATATCAGCCATTTCTGAGAAACTGTAATTATTCATTTTGAGTTATTAACTATAAAAACTTTTCTACTTATGTCAAAAAAGCGTCAACAAATACCCTGACAGTAATCAATCAGAGACTACTCAATTATTACATGTAATAATTAATAGGTAGTGTATTCTACATACGTAGCAGAATTGAAATAATAATAAAATTGTGTATCACTTTACTGAAATATTTTTATTTTTTATGACATTACTGAAGAAAGTTGTTTTAAGCTGAGTTATTTAAATAAGTATCATAAGATGACAGAAAGATGTCAGAAAAAACTGTCTATGACGATAAAAAAATGATATGAAAATGTACAAACAGATAAAAGATAAATAGATTTCCTTGGTGCTAAATAATGAATGAAGTTGAGAATACGTTACAAAAAAATAATCCGCAAACAGTTCTTTACAAAAACTTATTCTAATACAGTTGACGATATAGATAGATATAAACGGAGATAAAAGAGAAAAAAATATGGGAACAGTAAACTTGATATACCACAATAAACTTATCTGTTAACTATAGTGGACGATCCTTCACCGCACCTTGGGGTCGCTACGGCACTGTCTAGGTAATTCCAAATGACTATGGAAGATCACGAGTGGAGGGATGATCTGCCCAAGTTGTAGAGATGATCCAGTTAGAAATGTTCGTGCATACGAGAGCTTAAAGTTTACAAGCTGTTCAAGTTTACTGAATCTTCAAATTAAAGAGATGCTTCTAGTTTACTGTATTATATTTCAACTGTATATGCATGACAGTATACCAATACAAGAAATGAGACTGGGAATAATTATTAAAACCTCTTGAACCCGATAATCGCAACTCATTAGTACACCTCGTAGCGCAGCTACTTTGAACTAACCAATTATAATTATAGAGACCGTATTCATTATTTTATTATTAAGAATTCTTTCGGAAAGATGGAATTCGCGGTACTAATTTAATTTAATACTTAGGATACCAGGTGCTTAAAATGTTAACAGATACTGTTACAACGTTTGATTTCAGTGGTGGTCCATATTTTGTTAAATTATAGCCCTAAAAAAGTAGGGGGTGAAAGGGGTGTTGATCCCCTCTGAAAATCCATAATAAATCAAAATAATTGAATGCAACTGTTTCCAATTTATTGGGTATTCTCTACTAGTATTTCCTATAAATTTTCATACATTAACGTTAAACAGTTTTAGAGTAATGTTAAAAAAATATTTAAGTTTTTAACTTTAGCACTCTGGTCCCTTTTTTGTGTGCACTATTGTATATAGGTAAGTGGGATTAAATCAACATATTTTTGACCCCAGAATCTGTGGTATAATTGATGACCAATATTTTCGGGACACCCTGTATAGGACACAACCCAGCTAGTATAAAACAAAATATCGTGTTGACCGAGTAACCGGTTGACCTACGTACCAGACTCATAGACTATCTGAACTGAAAACTAATTTCCTTGAAAAATATTTCTCACAGAAATTTTTTTGCTTTTGCAGGAACCGTTGAATTTCAGATAACTTTTAAGGATAATAAAAAACTCTTCGTTTTAACAAAACTTCCAATATTTATTTAAAAAATTGCTTTTTTTTTTTAAAAGCAATTTTTTAAATAAATATTGGAAGTTTTGTTAAAACGAAGAGTTTTTTATTATCCTTTATATTATTGTAAACTCGATATTTGGTTTTGACTTTTTTATGGGAGATCTGAATGAATCAGCTTTCTTTGTTATAACGAAACTATTAAAAAACACACTTCCAAAGTGTTTTACTATAAAACCATATTATTTGCAACTTAATGTTAGGATAATAGTGCTGCGGCAGAGATACATTGATGTAAAGAAACTTTTCTGCGTCCTGTTCTGCAGCATTAAAAATAGCAGTGGCGGATCATGGCTTTCCGAGGCCCCAGGCGCAACTTCATTTGGAGGCCCCCCCCCATTGGCCGTGCCAAGAAAGGGATGGAAGGGATGGAAAATTGTATTTTTTTATTGTTGGCATTAAAACATATAATACAAGATATAACAGTAAAAAAAGGTATAATAATAAAAAATCAACGCCTTTTTTTAGTTTTTATGTTTAATTTACCTTTTTTTAAATTATATTATCATCAAAACCTATTAGTTTTATCAATTCTGAGGCCCCCCTGAAGCGAGGCCCGAGGCGAGCGCCTCATGCGCCTGTGCGGTGATCCGCCACTGAAAAATAGTATATTATGTTACTAGGAGTAGAAGGCCAACTGTGCAAACTGGGCGAAACATATAATGGGCCTTCTGCTCCGAGTAACATATACTATTTTTTCTTCAAGCGTAATAATAATATGTATTTTATAAAAAATATAGAAGGCTTTGTTTATATCTCAACTATTTAATTAATACAAACGAAAAATGACATAAAGTGTTACCTATTTATTAACAGTAATATTAAATGTGCAGTTTTGTATACTGCAGTTGTTTAAATTTAAGCCACTATGCCACCGCTTTCAGCTTCGACATTTACAATTTTGTCATTGGTATACATCATATTATTAATAAGTTGATTGTCGATTATTATGTCAGCGATTCTAGAACTATTACTTGGTAGTTCTTGCCAATTAAGTATTTTTTGTGCAGTTTGTGTTTTACTGGAAATGGAATCATCTAAGTACCCTTCAGCAACACTGGTGGATTCCCATCCACCATGCCGCTTTAAATCGGTAATATCACCTCCGTTGTCAATTAAAATAGTTGCGGAAGTCCTCCGAAGACAATGTCCTGTATATTCATGAGGATTTGTTAATTTCAAAAACGTAGCAACGTCTGTTGGTACGTTTGATATTTTGTGGATACCCATTACCACACGTTGACATTTACCATTCTGGTATTTAATAAAAAATCGCTGCAGGCCATTATCATCCGGATGAAGAGCCGTATACTGTCTTATCAAATCCAAATAAAAATCGCCAATTGTAGTAAACGACCGTAAATCATGGATTTCGCTAGACTTTAAATTAACAAGTTCATCGCATCTAAGGGCTCCTGTGACTCCAAATATTAATATAACCTAAAACAAACGTTGAAATAAATAAAAAAAAAGCTAGTAGCACTGGGATTAAAACCGCTGACCTTCGCGACCGAAGACAAAAGTTCTGCCACTGAGCTACCACCGTCATTAAATGTTATAAGTAGGAAATGAGGTAATATTTGCTGTCAAGTTAAATATTGATCTGCGAGTAGATATCACTTTAAGATATCATTTAATAAACATAATAATGATTAAAAATAAATAAGTAAGTACCTACCTTTGTTGCTAAATAAACATTATTCGGTGCATCCTTGAGAAATTTATCAAATTGATCTTTTGTTAATACTTTTGATTTTTTCGGAGTATAATTTTCTCCTTGGCGCTTTATAAATGCAATCTATTTTAACATTATGTTTAATGTTTAATTGACTTTTAATCATTGAATACTGTGCCCATAGAGTAGAACTTTAAACTTTCTGGACAAATTCGTGAAGTATGCAAGCATAACGTTTTCCGTGTATTGCTGTACATTATATTCATTGCACCATTTTAGAAATTTTTCGTATGCAAAATCATACAGTTTACGCGACTTCGTTGGAATTAGAGTTTCAATACTGGAATTAGCTATTTCAACTAATTCCGGAGGCGTACATTGCAAGTCTTGAGACATTTTTGCAGTTTGAATTAGGTAGGAACACTTTCAGAGTCTGACACTTTTCAAAACTAACAAAACATCAAAATTAAATAAGGAAATTGACAGTTCCCGCCTTCTTGATTATAACACCCATAAGACGTTGCTACCGTTTCTTATTATTTTGTTACTCGTATAATAATCAGAGTTCATTATTGTACTAGTAAAAGAATAGGCTATTTCTACTGTTTGTGTTGAAGAACATAATACAGTTTTTATTATACGCTTGAAGAAAAAAATATTTATCTATCACTGATGATGACACAACAATGTCTAGACCAGTATTCGCCTGACACCGTTTTCATAATAGGCAACCGGTAAAAATGATCAAGTTTTTTATTGAAATGTTTCCAATTTATTGGGTATTCTCTACTAGTATTTCCTATAAATGTTCATACATTAACGTTTTAGAGTAATGTTAAAAAAATTATCTAAATTTTTAACTTTAGCACCCTGTAACTTTTTTTGTGTGCACTATTGTATATAGGTAAGTGGAGTTCAATCAATATATTTTTGACCCCAGAATCTGTGGTATAATTTATGACCATTCCTTTCGGTACACCCTATATAATAACTGGACTATGGGCATATGTGTACGTATGATGCCATGCTTAGCAAAATTTAAACATTTCTTCTGTAATTTCTCTTTTCTGCAATCTGGATCTTTTCGTCTAGTGAACACTAGATGGCTAGACGATGGGTACACCCGGCTGTATCCATAGCAACGACAGCTTCCAAAGAGGCAGCACACGTCGAATTTAAGTTGCCGGCGATTTGGTTGTACCCGTATTCCGCAGTCAAGTAAAAACTTTGGCGAGTTGGGAAGGACGCACAAGTCCGCGTACAGTGACTAGTTCTCGCGATTCGAATTCGAAAAAAATTTATCATAAACTGTCCATTGTGTTTTTGTATTATAGACGAAATGTCACTAAAAGTAAGCCAAATATCTGCTTGAAATTTTGCGTGCTAACACATTTTTATATGTTTGAAAATATATTTTTATCTTTTGTATACAATATCCTTGTGTTTATTATGGAGTTGTATATGAAATTTTACTGTTTTTCAAATTTATAGCGTATATATTTTTGCCAAAGCATAAAATTTTCTAGCAGATGCGAAAGAATATTTTTAGGAACGCCAAAAATGCTATTAAACTAGTATTTGAAATGCACCAGCTGAACGATCAGCTGGCTATTTTATGATATAGCCACACAAAATACTTTATGGAAACAGTTAAAACAAAAATATTTACATAATTTATCTTAATAGTTGTGATTCCTTTATATTTTACATTTAGGTGACGTTCACTTCAATTTTACTAGGTAAAGTTTTATTAAATACTATAGGTATATTATTATATAAAACTCAATATTTATTAATATTAATGTTATGCTAAATTACTTTCTTGTTTGATAAATCACGTGAAAATTTCAGATGAATAAAATACAACCTGTTGTTTTGAAGTTTGACAGATGTTGTTATCAATTTGTTTGGACACACCCCGCTTGATACATAATTTCTTTATATATATACTAAGTGACATAAACATCCGAACACCGAGTTAAATGATTTTATTTTAATAAAATTTGGTGAAATTATATTTATTTTACTGAAATAAACAATTGATAAAATTTTCAGCCTTATCAGTTGAAGTTTCCGGTTTTTATAATGCTTTTTTTGAAATCCACTAACAATCCAAAAATGAATATTGTAGCCGTAGTAAAGATCCAAATTTTGCGGATTTTGGTTCTTGACATTCTTTACGATTGGTTACGATGCCTAGGATACGGAGACCTGTACGATTTCGTCAACTTAGTGAGTTTGATAGGGGTCGTATAGTGGGACTTCGGGAAGCTGGATTTTCTTTTCGGGAAATTGCAGTTAGAGTGCAAAGAAGTGTTAGGTGTTGTCAGGCATGGCTTCGAGAAGGCCGTACCTAAAGAGTAAGGGGCTCTGGACGCCCCCGTAGAACAACAAACCGTGAAGATCGCCGTCTAAGATTATTGGCCTTAGGGGACCATTTCTCCACTACCAGGTCCATTGCAAATGAATGGTTTGCAGAACACGGAAGACCTATTGGCATGCGAAGTGTTTACCGACGAATAAGACGTTTTGGCGTGTTTTCATACCGACTACACTGGGTCCTCCCTTTAACTCCAGAACACCGACGTAATCGCCTTGAGTGGTGCACATGTCGTAAGAGTTACAATATACTTCTTTTAACATAATGATGTTACATTGTAACCTTGTCCACCAAGATTTCCCGACTTATCTCCAATTGAGCACGTGTGGGATATGATGGGTAGGAGATTGCTCAATTTGCAACGTCCTCCTCAGACTCTAGAAGAACTTCGAGGGGAGTTGGTGGTTGCCTGGAATGAGATACCACAGGAGGACATTGACCATCTGATCAGAAGCATACCTAGGCGCGTTGGAGAATGCGTAACATATCGGGGTGCATTCCCGCAATCATTTTGAAATGTTTATCATTTACTTATTATGCTTCAGTAAGTACTTATACGAAATTTTGTAAACATAATAGCTATTTATAATATAAGTGTTAATAGTATATTAAGGCTGGGCATTGGGAGTAAGAAAACGTCCTAAAAAGAGAGCGAATAAGTGTACCCGTGAGGTGCTGCCTCTTGCAATGACCTTACGCGATAAACGAAATAATATTATATTTATTCTTGGAGTATATCAGTTTCCTTTAAAAATTTCAGGGCTGGATTAATTTTAAAACAAACATGTTTGATTTTGTTAAATATGTATTTATTTATCTATTTGTATTTACATTAAACGATATTAATTTATAGATTTTACACAATATTTTTATTTATATATATTTTTTTTCTCAAATCAAAGTTATAAATAGAATATTTATTGGGGTATTATTTTTAAAAAGGCAATCATTCAAGTTTTTTCAAGTGTAAAATGTTATCATTTGTTTATCTTAACTAAGTAATAACGAGTAGGTAAGGACCGAACAGCGAAGGAAAATATTTATACTACATACTGGATGGTCATTAAAAACTCACGATATACATATTCATATATGGCAATATTTTGAAAAGCTCTTTAAAAACGAAAGAAGAAAAAAACAAAAATTAAAATTTACCAAAAAGCAGTTGAGCGGAGTATTTTAAAAATCTTAAGTACATATTCATAAAAAAAACTGAAATAGGTTCCAAAAGTTCAAAGTAACGAACTGGAAAAATTAAAATGGTCAAAAATTCGATTAACAAGTTTTTTAGTACAAAAATTTAAGAAAATGATGCATAAGGACTCCAGTAAAACTCCACTAGTAAAAACATCGTCCAAAGATATTCTAAGATATATTCTATGGACGATAGTGGCGATATTTTGCTTAATATAAAATTGAAAGTCATTGAAAAATATTGAAAGTTTTCAGAAAAAAACTTACGAAAATATTTCTGCTATTATAAAAATTGAATCAACGGATTATAGGAACTTGATATCAGAGAAAGGCAATGCACTGGTTTATGTTGGTGGATATTTTTTACGTAGATGTCTCTGTAACGTTCTTGTCAAACTTGTTTACAATATTGTTCATCATCCGAAATAGACAATTCTACTTCATTTTGTGAACTCAAAGCTTACAGTCACAGTAAAAATATTTTGGATGGCTTAACAGTACCTCCCAAAATTTTTCAGAGTATTTAATAAGATTAGAGAATATGTTTGTTTTGAATTTTAATAATTATTGTATACAGAATGGTATAGGAAACATATTTTTTAAAGATTTTTCCAATGCAGAATTCTCCCTCACATATGGCAATAAAGATTATTTACTTTCATTGTTTCCCGACGAATTCGTAAACTGACTTTGACTTGTTGGGAATTACTGATAATAGAGCATTACCAGCTGCCTTTTCAATATCGCTTGGTAGCTCTTCAGAACTTGAATCACTTATTTTTTAAAAATAAAACTAAAAATATATCAATCTCTCTAAAAGCCTTCCTTCTAGGCTTTTTACAAAATGTCAAACTGACAACTAACTTGAAGTAACAGCAACAAACTAAATTGTTTATAAAAGTTGACAGTTACTTGGGACACGTAAACGTCATTCACTAGATTAATAATACATTATTTTCGAACTTTGTGCAAAAATTCATACGGTTTTCATAAATAAAACTGGCTATAAAATCAGACGGATTTTGATAAACTTCAATTTTGTTTTATTTTATGGGGTTTCAGAACAAGCAAAACTTTTTATCAAGAATGACATTTTTCACTAAAACTAATAGGTATTTAAACATTTTTCACCTATAGGATACCCCATCCGTGGACACGCTATATATTAGTATTAATATTATAGTATATTAAATTAAATAAAGATTTGCTAAATTCCTAATGCGGACCTGATAAACAAGATTTAATAGATATTCTATCACAACGCCCTCAATTAGACAATGCTCACACTAATTTGGGAATAATTTTTTAAGATTCCTTTTATATGTGATAAAAGAGTTGCCTAAATTTATAAAAAAATGGCACCATTTCTGATTTATTAAAAATTACTTTCAAAGAGCTTTTAAGGAAAAAAACGAATTTATTGTAATTTTTAAAAACACTGACTTATGAGTAGATATATCATCTATTCAAAGAAGAAATATTTTTAAAATCATATCACGTTTAAGTCAGATTAATCATTTTATAAAATGTAAAAATAGACATTTTTCGGGAATTTTTTCTGGATGATTCCTTGTACTCTCAAGCTTCAAAATTCTTTATTGAATAACTTTATATATCTAGTATACTACTGATTTTTTTCAATTTTCATTGCCTTATAGTTTTTGCTAAAAGCTCTTTAAAAGGACGTCGCGTTTGCCTATATAAATACACTGCCAATGCCCGGCCTTAAACAACGCATTTCATATGGAAATAAGTTGTTTATAATATTTTTTATATTTTGCCATTTTATCAATTTTTAAATTAATTTATTATTTTTATGTAGAAAAAATCATTTAAACTGGGTATTCGGATTTTTATGTCACTTAGTATAGTTACTGTGACAGTAACTCTCACTAGAGAGTTATTATAACTCACGCTTTTTGTTTATGGATACTATTAATTCCTCAAAATCAGTTGAATAATGAATATTTTATATAATTTAATAGGAGTAGATAAAATAACATTATTTATTTGTAAAAATTCTCAACCATTTTATATATGGAACGATATATTAAAAGCCATTTGGGAGAAGTTTACTTCTTTTATATAGTGACATCCCATTATTATTCATTGCTAAACTTTCAAGAAAATGCTTTTTTCTACTTTCTAGTTGGAGAATGTTCGTGAAGTAATATATTGATTTAACTGTTTCCTGACGAAGTTTGTTAGTTTAAATATCCTGTCAAGTAATAAGAGACCAGTTATTTATCGCGAATTTCCTCTTTAGAAGAAGTTTGTAGAAATTCTTTAATATTTCCTGTAGTTTTTTTAGAAATAAACTAAACATAGAATAGGAAATAATGGCTCAAACAAATATTAATTCTTAGCGGATACGAATATAAAATGTAGGTATAGTATAACTAAAATAAGTTGCTACAAAGGGTACTGCCTAGCGGCAAATTTTCCTTCGTCGGAACATTGTCTCCATAGGCGTGTAGGTATTGTAGCATTTATAGCACCTACCTGGTGCGTACGAACGTCAATAAAGAAGAAACAGGAAGGAAAAGCACTCGGAAAACGTTTTATTGCACGAGAAACATAAAATTGTACAAAAGTTACTTTTATGACATTGACAATCAATAATAATTACACGTCAAAAAAATAAAAACTAAAACAACGGGGTGATATAAATAAAAAGTGCATATTCTCAATTCTAACAGGTATGTCCGTGTGTATTGTCGATCACATAATCGTTTTTTAAATTAAGCGTTTTTATACTTCTTAGTAATTCTTTCTTTGTTGTTACCTTTTCCGAACTAATGTTCCTATTTTTCATAAATTCTAAAATATCTGCCTTCTTTGAACTAGAATTTGGAATTTTATTTAATATCCGCGAATGATAGGAAGCATTGTCCATAACGACTACTTAATTTGGAGTAATGTTAGGAAGAAGCTGCTCTTGAAACCATTTTTCATATAAATCTGCAGTCATATCCTCATGATAGTCGGCTGTACATTGCTTAATATTTTTCGCAGACACTAGTAACGCATTTGGTATAAAACCGTTTTCACTTCCGGCTTGAAGAATTATTATACGCTTTTCTCTCGAACATGGCTCATTTAAACTACACTTTTGTGACTGTTCTACCCAGCCATACTGAACAGTATCATGTGTGTCAAACCAAGTCTTATCTAGGTAAACTATATGCCTCTTTAATTCACGATATTTCGTTATTTTATCACGGAGTACAACAATACGCCGCGATTCCGTTATAACCATTCGTTTATCTAATTTCTTATAATTAAAAGCGCATTCTAATAGTATACCGCGTAAAGTTTCTAAGCTTTTATAATTATAATCAGGATAATTTCGTAATTTTCCTTTGAACGTTTTCTAAAGTCAGTACAATATTTTCTTCATATAAATTATAAATCGTTCGCTTTCTAACATCTTTTGTAGCATCATCAACATTTGCAAATTTTTTTTTTGTTTTTCCGCACCTGCGAATGATCTATAACGTCATCGCGCTTAATAACCCGAGAAATAGTGTAAATAGAAATTTTAGTTACCGTATTAATTCGCTTTATTATAACCGCATCTGATTTTTTATCAGCTTCATTTTTTAAACACTGATACATATTTAAAATAACCCTCTGACACTGAATGTGTAAATCTTTATTGCAAAATTCGCTACTAACCTCACCTTTTGAATTTTAATTTTGATCTGGAATTCCATTTTCTGATTCAAAAGGTCTCCAGAACGTTGCCACAATAGATGTAACTAATTTAAGGTTATCAATTAATATGGGCAAAAATTACAATACGTAAACCAATTATTAAAAATGAATTACCGAAACAAAGATATATCTAAAGTTAATACTTAACTGCCCCAAATAAAAATCTGGACTTTCCGCCTCGACACTAGACACCGACTTTATTAGGTACACAAAAACTGGCGCAAAAAACCAACCCGAGACCCCTGCACGCAACAGAATACAGCGGACCATTAAAAGCCGTCAACAAGCCGCGTACGTACCGCACTTGTTTTCGCTCTGTACAACTACCAGTCTAGAGAGAGCTTGGGTTCCGACGATACAGAGTGGATGTTTAACGGGACAAATATGATGTTTTCATACCATTCTTTTTACTTTGAAACCTAGTAAACTAACTCACTTTGTATAACAGTTTTAAATGGTTTTTAGCAATCAATATTGGAAAGACTATACCTACATGTGAATCCTTACATTAGTTCAGGTAGGCGGCGCTAAAGTCACTGGAATCAAATAGAATCGACTCCAAATTAGTTTGGAAATGCTTCAGGATTTATTAAGTTTAGGAGAAGATAACAAATTACCCTTACTTTGGGCACGAGAAAGCAGACTTTTTAGCCATGAGTGGTTTTGAAGAAGTTCCGTGGCAAAGCGAATATCGTAGCCAAAGGAACAATATCAAACTGAGTACATCCTGCAGGTTTGAGCTAGATAGTTTGACACTCCGAAGAGCTACTGAATATGAGCAGACAGGACCTACGAATGGGGTGTTAAACTTAACAAAAATATGTTTTCTCAATGTTAATAGTTAGGGGTCTGTTTAGTAAATTCGTTAGCATTGAAATTATATAAATATGAGTCAGTCGCGTGTCACTCCTTCCAAAAGAAGTTACTCGATAATTTTTCTTAAACTGCTTATGGGAGAGCCGCCATGCTTCCAAGCGATGGTCGTATAAAAACCTGGAACCCCTACTTCTTCAATTAGAACTTCCTCTTCTGCCTCCCGTAAATCCTCCATCATTACGTGCCAAAAATAATAGTTCTCCATGTCCATCCGATTAAACACCGAAAAAACCACTCAAACTCACTTATTATAATTTCTCTATGACAGTGTAATGACAGTATTAAAAAAAAATTCAATAAATAAACGTGAGCCAATTCATTCGACTTTGCTCACCTATGCGATCCGGGGCGTATGATTTTCATGCGATTGATAATATCGGATCACGGGTCAAGAATATAACGACGATCGCCCATGTGATAATTCGTCATAAATCTATGCCGCTCATTGTTCAAGAATAGACGTCCTGTTGTGTTCGTGCAATATGATACAAAACAAGATTTATATGATATTGACATTCAAATTTGAAAAAAAAATGCGGAGAAAAGCTAACTAAACTTGACAAAAAAATGTTTAACACAATGCTTAACGCCAAGCTCCTATAAACTTTAGACAAATATAAGATACAGAACACTGATATATTTTGAAAGTTCTTCAAACTTCATCTAAATCAGAAAGTGGCTTACTTCGTATATGAGTTAGTGACGTATCTGTAGTGAAAGTTGCAAACATTTACGAATTCTCAATTTCCAGTTTTCTCCCACAATATTTAGTTCAAAATTTTTTTAAATATATTTTTGCAAAGTAGTGCTAATACACTTTAATAAAATACCAGAAACCGGATATCGGTTTAACACTCCATTGTGATGGGATTGTTGACTGAATATAGTCGCTTTAAACTTGGTCTGTATGATCTCGAGTCCACGTGCTTTATAAAACTGCTATAGTAAAATTAAAACAAAAAGGGTTGCACGTCATAGATTTCAATGTGGTCATTTGTCAGGAATAACACAATATTTAAAAAAATAAAAACCAGTGACAAAAGAAAACTACAGATTTTTGTAATATCCACTTTAATAAGGTGTTTAACTCCAAATTTGACCCTATTTGTTTTAAGTGTCTAATTAGACTTACTTGATTGTTTTCCACTTAGATTAGGAAAGCATATGGATACCGCACTTCGCTTTATTTTGAGCTTGCGTTCTGTGACACACTTTTAGTAGACGCCATTTTTGATGTGCAAACAAAGCAAATACAGCGTGTGCTTCATTTGTGAATTTTTAAGTGACTAAAAATAGAAGAAAAATTACTTTTTCAATAAGAATTTAATTTCTTGATCTTTTCTTGATTAATTATTTAATTAATTTAATTTCTTCATTCTCAGGTATTCGTAAGTCTCTGGTCTAAAAATGAGTGGCTTTTTGCAGAAACATTGTTTTATTTCGTACTGTCGTAACTCTACAAGAGTTACACCGGAAAAATAATTTGTGACAGTGCCACTAAATATGCCACATTGAAAACAATATTTTGGGTGGAACGTATGACACTTGACAATTTTGACATTAAACTGGCACCTAACTTCGCTTCCAACATCTGTGACGAAATTTTCGAAATGGCGCAATATTCAAAAAGTACAAAATAAAATTTTTATTTTTTCTCATAAAAGTTATGTGTGCAATTAAAATAAAAAAAAAACTAGTGTGTCGTTATTTGTTCATATAGTATTAAGTATTTATAAGATTTTAAACAGAATCTAAAAATTAGTTAAACACCCTATTGTTGAGCAGTGTATATATTTAAATATATTTTATAGACCAACAATACAAAAGTCCGCATAAAGCTGTACATATAAACTTGACGTAGGTACAGATTTCGTTTGCATTCGCCGTTCGTATTTCAAAGTATATAGACACGTAACACCATTTTATATTTGCCGTAGGTTATCCCGCATGCCTCCCTACAATTTACTTTGTGTCTGGAACTTTTTAAAGCCGAATCGCAAATGCAAACGGAATCTAAACTTCAAGCTTATAAAGCTAGCTTAAATTTTGATATTGACACACACAAAAACAGATTTATATATACGAATAAAGAATCTATTTGAATCTAGCAAATAATTACGACGGTGGTCGGTCATATTGAAGAACCAAATATGAGATTCATTATAATCTTAACATTTGACATGTATTTTTTTTCATGTTGTATATTATTTTCTGATTTAAGTAGTTAACCTAACTCTTGATTAGAAATTACTTTCCATCTCTAGGTTTCTATTTATCCGTATTATTAAAAATTAACACCATATTTTGATGATAACCAGATAGAATTGTTATCATACAAGTACTTTTATTTTTTTATAGAGCAACTATGTCTACTATTTATAATTACTTACTTAGAAGTTTTTAATCTACATTTATTTTCATTAATTGTTTTATTCCTACAACATCATAACAGTACGAGGTCTGGCTATTAAATAACGAGACTACGCGCGCAAAAGGCGTCCTAAAGGGGTAGGATGGGAAATGAATGCAGTGTTAGATAGCTGGAAGTGTCTACTATTCCAGTGCGAAAATACTTTTTTGTCGCTATAGTAGTATTTTTTCTGTAGAGGTTAGAAACGACCGTGTTTTTTTCTCGTGCCGATAACAATGTGTGACGAAAAACACGAGCAACGGATCAATGTGAAATTTTTCGTTAATTTAAAAAAATTCCGACTGAGTGCTATAAGTTGTTGAAAGAGGCCTATGGTGAGAATTCTCTATCTCGTGCGTGTGTTTTCGAATGGTATAAAAGGTTTTCTGAAGGTCGAGAGAGCACCGAAGATGACCAACGTCTAGGTCGACCTGTCTCTGTTTCAACTCTGCAAACAGTGACCAAAATAAATGAAATTATGCGCGGAGATCGTCGTACTGAGACTGTAAACACCGATAAAGAATCTGTCAGAAAATTGTTACATGACGAATTGAACAGAGTGATGAGCAGTTTTGGTCTTGGTCTTGGTCTTGCATACAAGGTCTTGGTCTTGGTCTTGGTCTTGCAGTCAAAAAAAGCAATCTTGGTCTTGGTCTTGTTCTTGCAGGGTCCAGTCTTGGTCTTAGTCTTGGTCTGGCACCAAGACTCTGGCACTTTTTTTTAGATTTAGACCTAACCTAACTTTTTTTTAGATTTACTGGGGTTCATTTTTACAAAAAAAAAGGAAAAATATTCTTTAAAATAATTACAAGTAAAGAAAGATTAATTGAAAGGGATAGTATTTTTCATTATAAAAATTTTGTTTTTTTTATATTACATTGTAGCGATAAATCAAATATTAAATGGTTATTATCCTAACAAGTGCGGAAAAGTTGATTTCCTCAGATAAATACAAGGAAAAACCTGTAATTTTTTTAATAATTAACACGAGACATAACTATACAATACCCTGCGTGACACCACTGATAACCGGAAACTCTAATGCCCGTACCTATAGTTAGGATATGAGATTGGTCTCGAGCTTGAGTACGACTTGAGACGGGGTCTGTATACTATAAACGAATCTCGAGATGATCGTAGGATTACTGCGCTTGCGTGACTTGAGACAGACCCAAGTCTGGTAAAGACCAACCTTAGGCAGCACCTATATTAGATCCGTATTTCTCCCGATCCGACGTTGTCCGACGATCGGTATCCGATAACGTCAGACACGAATGTCAGACACGAACGTCAGACAATGGTCCCGACGTGGTCCGTTTAACTGCATGCTGCATGCGCATGCTGCATTAGGCTGTCTGTATTAGTACAAAAGTAAAATGCTTAAATATAAAAAAGTTATTAACTATACGTATAACTGTTTGTCTAGAATGATTTATTACGTCTGTAGGAACTCATTGTAATATTTAATCAATTTAATAAATACCTATTTGTTTTTATTTTTTGCTCTTAAATCTATTTAAACTTCATATTTTAGGTACATCACAGCCATTACTTCATCGAGTTTTTACACGTTGAATAATATTTGATTATATTATTATTTATTACCTACCATTACAGCATTTATAATAAATTAGATAAAACTAAACTCCAAATCCAAAAACAATTGAAAAAACGCTAAACTACAAAAAACCATAAATCCAACTACTTCCCAACACAAACTACTACTCTCTTCTACTGATACTGAATATCTTAATATTTTATGAGAACCATATGAGAACAAAAATTGTGGTGAACCCTTAGAACAAAAAGAAACAGGAAGGAGTATATGCAAAATGACCTTGAGTCCAGAAAGGAGCTTGCATATGGCGGCCAAATGTCAATTTTAATTTCCGTTTCCAATGCCGTACCGTAAAAAAATTAAATTTATATTAGGGTCTTTATTTTTATTAAATTCCAACCAATCAAGTATGTGAATACATTTAGTGTTGTAAATCATTTTGTGTTTATAAAAACCGAATGATACGCCTATGCGCTAATTTTTGACATTTATATGCAAATATTGCTTTGACAGCATACTGTAAACATAAACAATGAGTCATACTAGGAGCTTCAAGATGGCCGACTTCCGTCGCAAATTTTTCTTAAAGTTAATATATGACAGACTCCTTCCTGTTTCTTTTTGTTCTAAGGGTGAACCCAACACAACGACAATCTCTTTATAAATTTTACTTTCTCTCTACCTTTCTCTCTGTGAATTGTAAACCTGTCAAGTGACAATACGTTTTATTACAGATAAATAAAATAAAATACAAACTTTATACTACGAGTTTACTTCATTGGCGACGAGGAAATTGGAAAACAGAAAAATTACATTTTTTTTCTGAAACTGCGTGGAAAACATAACCTCAAATATGGATGCGAAACAATTCAAAGAATTCATCCAGCTACAACAGACTCTAGCTAACAAACGAGATCAGCAGCATAAAGAGGAGTTAAAGCTTTACAAAGAAGAAGCTGAAAGCACGAACAACTACTGATCGAAAAGCTAACTCAAAATCAATCAATCAAAGTCGAGAACGGTGAAGGTGTCAACGTCTTAAACCAAGGCTCAAAGGCTGAAATTATCCGAAATTTAAAAGAGCTCATAGACAAGTTCAGCTATGACCCGGAACACAACGGAACCTCTGATAAGTGGTACGAACGATACGACAATATTTTTACTACGACAGCCGATCTCACCGACGACGAAAAGCGAATTCTCATCCTTCAATGTCTTCAGCAGACGGATTATAATTTTTATCGTGACTCAATTCGCCCATCAAAGCCGCACGAAGTCACATTCGATAAAACCGTCGAAGAGCTGAAGCGCTTATTTAGTTTTCGCGAAACAAAATTCTCTCTCCGATCAAAGTGCTTCAACCTGGTCATTGACGAAAGCGAGGATTATGCTAAGTACGCAGCTCGCATTAAATTTTGCGCAGAACGTTTTGACATCGCATCGTGCACCGTTGACGACCTCAAGATCCTGTTCTTCCTTAAAGGCCTTAGAGGAACAAAACATGAAAAGATTGTCGTTGTGTTGGGTTCATCACAAAAATATCATCTGAATATCAAATACATAAACTAAAGGTCAGTCTATAGCTTTGTTCGGGTTTACTTGATTACTGTTTTCAAACTGTCAGGATTCTGCGCACTAAAAAATCCAGTGTTCGGGTTTTTCTTGTACGGTTTTCGAACCGTTCTATAATTTTAGTTCGGTGTTCGGGTTTTATTTCTGACTGTTTTCGGACGATTTGAAAACTGTCAAATCAGTCCAAGGTTAAAAGTAAGAATTTTTCGTGGACTAATTGACGCATGCGCTTGGTCATTTCTCAGTCGTTGTTTGTAGTGTGCATTTTAAATTCAAATTATTCTTGGTATTTTAGTTTATTGAGTATATTATTATGGATTTATTGGCAGAATTCTCGTCAGATTCATCCTCATCTTTTTCATCATCAAATGATGATGGATTGGAGATGGTAGCAAATCTTTTTTTACCCGAATTAATACAGAAAAAAGTAAAAAATGAGAATTATGCCGAAGAAACAGTACCCCTATATACCTGATGAACAGTTTATCCAACATTTTAGGTTTGTGGACAAAATAGTTTACTTTTTGTATCAGATATTAAAAAATAAGGCGTTCGGGTTTTTTCATTTGTTGACAGTTTTCAAACCGTACGTAAATAGTCCTTGGATTTAGTCTACTGCACATCCAGTTGTGCGCAGCCAGCAAATCGTTCTCAAACCGTCCGAAAAACGAAACCCGAATAAAGCTATTATAATGCTGGCCAACGTGAATTTATTAAAATTACTAGAATTTTGGTAGCAACACAAAAAGTTACCAAAACAATCAAGCCGGATCTAAACTTGCCCGAGAATACACGAAGCCAGAACTATAGTATAGCCACGAGTATAGCAGTTAAACTTGAGACGAAGTTTGGCTTGGCGAAACTCGTCTCAAATTGAGTAGGGACTATAGGTACGGGCATAAGTCCGCCATTTGCAAAAACCAACTCGCATTATAATTGTTATGTATGTCACCTAACTACTAGTCATTTATTTACCTAAATTGTTAATAGATTGTAACCCTTTTTAGTCCCAAAAAGGCAGGGAGCCAATTTTTAACTAAAAAAAAACTCTCCAAAAGAGATCCCGGCTAAGAGACCCTCTCCAGGGGGTGGTTCGACTCCAAGTTAATGCTCACTATAGGAAGGATTGGGATGTATAAGTAATAAGGGCGCCACTATCTTTTGAACGCTATCGATTAATCAAACAAACTTCACAAAAACTAAGGTGAGAAAGATAGAAAACACCTTGTAATTACTTTAATTAAACAACAAATAAAGAAGCTACTTGAAATAAAGACCGACCACGCTATACCCTTAAAACTTATAGTCTAAGGTATATAAATGAAACGGTTTTTAAAACTATTGTTTATTTATTGAAACTGTAAGTACTTGCTGATAATGAACTGGAGTTGTAAAAAGTGGACTTAACTTTAGGTTTCTGTGCTGCCTAGGAGGGCGGCTTCAGCTTCTTCGTGGAGAGATGAAAGTTTCTTTAATGGTTCTGGCTGCTTGGGATGTAATAGTTTTCTTAACAGCTCAGAAGTGGTTTGAAGGACTGTCTTCAAAAAGGGACCTTCCAAAAGCGGTAACTGGGCTCTAAATTAGCGATAACTTGACTCCAACTTAGCGATAACTTGACTCCAACTTAGAGGGTTGTATCTTTCAACAACCGAAAAGGAAATTCACAAGATGAGGTACTTTAACGTTTTTCTTCAGACTCTTCGTCGGCCTGTTAGTCGATGAAAGGAGATATGGTTGCCTTACGGGTCTTTAAATAGTCTTGCTCAAATCGGAAATCGTGTTTGTGTCATTTGTCAGAAGAAATGCGTTCGTTATTCAATTGCAAGCGTCTATAAGGGGTGTCTCGTGTACAGTAGCATTAATAGTGAATCGGGGTCGGTTTTAACCGTAATAATAGCAGTATCGTTTACGGTCGGTAATAGTGCAAGGTGACATGACGATAGACATGTTACAAGATAAGATTATTATTGAGAAATACTTTTAGAAAATATATTATTTTGTTTCGTTCATAAATGTATATCCTTTAAAAAAAAAAAACAGTAAATACGTAACAGTGGTGTCAGAAGTGGGATTAGCACCACAACATCATTTGTGTTGAAAAAAGTGAATTCATCGTGACAAGCAATCACATCGAAGAAAACGTAATACTGAATCTACAGCAACGTTTACCAGGGTTGTCTTTTATATTTCGGGATTAGAGAACAAAAACAAATATTAATCATCGATTTTTTTTCCGACAGTCCGACCGGCCCCATTTGCTTTATTTACACCGGCCCACCGGGCAATTGCCCGGTTGCCCGACGGGCCTTCCGCCACTGTGCTGGTCTCAGTCTCACGATAGGTCACATGACGATCTTTCAGTATCAGTTCGCACAGAGCATCAATGGTTTTCGGAAAAACAACTGATGTTGAACGACCTGCACGAAATTCGTCTTAGTGCGTTTGTCCACGACGTCCGATTCCGAGATCCGAGATGACGGACCGAAATGACGGCCCTCATTGTGTAATGAGAGTTTGTCTACACGACTTCCGTCATCCGACATCCGTCATCTCGGACTCCGAGAATTCTGCTACTTCGGATGAACCGCTATATCGGTCCGAATTCGATTGACGGACCGAAGTGCTTGCAATACAAAAAACACGTGCACTTGTCCACGATCATCCGATCCAGCAGTTGTTGACGGAAAGCTTGCAATCAAACCTCGTGTTTTGTTTTTTATTGAAAATGGCCGAAAGATTTAAATACGATGTATTTACTCTAATAGAGTGTGTGGAAAATAAATCCTGTTTATGGGATAAAACTAGGGATATTTATAAGAATAAGATTTTAAGGAAGAATGCGTGGCGTGATATTTGTACCTTTTTGGAGCCAGATTTTGAGGGACTGGATGATAAAAAGAAAAGCCAGATTGGTGAGTACATTTTTTTATTAAATTTTTGACATTTGCCATGGTAAAGATCCTAGATCACTTACAAAGTAATCTGCAAACTTATTGCGAACAGCATTTGCTGATGGCCCTCCCTGTGCACTTACAGCAGGCATATCTTGCAGACTGTTGTGTTTAGTAGATATGAACATATCTTCAGAGCTGTATCCGTCTCTTTCTCGAACGATATTATGCAAAACTACGCATGCTTTAACTATGTCTTTACATAATTGCTTGGAAACATTTAGTGGACGATGGAACACTCGCCATTTGTTTGATAAAATGCCGAATGCACATTCAACGTACCTTCGGGCTCTGCACAATCGATAGTTAAATATACGTTTTTTATATCAATATTATTACCGCCATACGGTCGTAATAAATGTTGAGTTAGTTGGAAGGCTTCATCGCCTACCACAACGTATGGTATTCTGATGTTTAGAGACGGGTGGAAACAAACGGGTTTTGGAATATGTAACTTACCCTCAGTAAGTAGTTCATAAAAAGCTGTTCGCTGAAAAATGGCTGAGTCACAGTCCTTGCCGTATGAACCGATATCAACAAATATAAATTTGTAGTTCGAATCAACTACTGCCAGAAGCACAATCGAAAAGTATCCCTTGTAGTTTAAATTCATTGAACCGGCGTTACGAAAATTTTGAATACGTATGTGTTTTCCATCTACTGCCCCTAAGCAGTTTGGAAAATGTGCTCTGCTCATAAATCCATTTGCTATTAATTTCCATTTCTCAGTAGATGGTGGTGCCAGATATTCGCCTTTTAATATTTCCCATATTTTGCTGCAAACTAAACGTACAATCCTGCTTATTGTTTTAATGCCCAATTTGTAGCTATAATGCATATCGGTAAAAGTATTTCCACTGGCTAGGTACCTGTAATAAAAAAACATTATGGCGTTTGTTTCAGTTACTGCCGTCATGAATAAATGGAACAACCTTCGCGACACATTTATGAAATCGTTGAAAACGAAATCAGGACAAGCAGCAAAAAAGAAGTATATATACAGCGACCATATGCAATTTTTGTTAAAGGTATTTAAACCGGATGAGACAATTTCTAGTATAGTATCTGAAAATCTGGAATCCGATAACGATTCAAGAACTGCTAGTAGCATATCCATTGAAACCCAACCCGGTACTTCCACATCCAGAGATCCCAGGCCCGGCACGTCCACATCTTTGGAATCCGATGCCTCTTGCACGCCAATTTCTAACAGGAAGAGAAGATTAAATCCCATAGAGGCGGAAATATTGAAAGCGCTTAAGTCGACTAATTCAAGACCCACTGAACGGATGAATGATAACGATGAAGCATTTTTATTCTCTATTTTACCAGCAATGAAACAAATGCAGGAAACGGATAAATTTGAATTCAGAATTGACGTGATGCAGTTACTTCGTAAATTCACAAAACCTAAACCCACAGCAATGTCGACCAGTTCCGCCATGTCAGCTGACAATGACGAAGAAGAACTGGATGATCCTCATTCAGATGATAGTCTAAATACAGAAGAAAACAATACATTTCAAGAAGAGGACACGGACAACATTCCAATATCACCTGCAGAAGACACTAATGTACAATATTTTAATTTTGGTATTTACGAGTAATATGTAACTTTGTTGAAAATAAATGCATAAAACTTGTTTACAATCATTATATATTAATAATCATTTATTTACCTTAGCGTGACTGCGAGCATCTCGGTTGGTGGTATACTCATCCTCATGTTTGTGTCTTGACGTGTGATTGCATCTGCTAAGTGATGTAGTAGAAAATCGAAAGTACCCGGCGACATACGAAAGTAGTTAAAAAAATTATTTTCATGCTCTCGTAATTTATCATAAAGTACATAAAAGGCTCCTGTAATGTATCTCTCTCTTAGGAGGGGATGTACCCAAAACTTCCTCGTTCTTCTGCGTCTTCGTACATATAATAATAGCGCAAGCAATTGCCGACGTTCCAAGCGCGCCTCCATGACCGATGTTGTGCACAGAACTGCTACTCAAAAGCTACTAATCGTCCGAGATCTGATATAGTGGACAAACGAACGTCCGTCAGTTACATCCGATATCGGGTTAAAACATTCGTTATCCCATCTCGGATCTCGGAATCGGACGTCGTGGACAAACGCACTTAGAGTGAACTACGGCCACGATTGAATTCACCAAACCAATTATAAACAATGGTCCTTGATGGAGCTTCATCGGAAAACATTGAATTAAGTTCATCCATGAACGGTTGTTAAAATCATTTGGCGTTTTAATCCTCCTACAGCCGCCTGGTGGGGAGGTTGGTGGGAGAGGGTTGTACGTATGGTTAAAGAATTGTTGAGACGTAATTTAGGAAAGTCATGTGTTACTTATGATGAGCTGGTAACTATCATGTGCGATTGTGAATACATCATCAATTCTCGACCTCTTACCTATGTTTATGATTCGCCCGATGAATTGGTTCCTATCACACCCTTAGTATTCATTCAGGACATCAGAATCAGTGAAACTCAGGACTTAGATGCTATAGATAGAACAGGTACCCCTAAAAAAATAGATATCGATATCTTCAAAAATTGAGAGATTCACTCAGGCATCGATTCAGAACAGAATATTTGGCGAATCTAGTTCAGACAGGCCAAAGAAAGCACGATAAATTGAAAATTGGCTCTATAGAACTTGTTGGTTCCAATAACATGAAACGGATAAGTTGGCCGATGGAACGAATAATGGAAACATACCCAGGCAATATCTCCATCTTCGTCTTTCTGAATTGTCCCCAAAATCCAATCCACTGTTTGATATCTCCATTAAATGTCTTCAAATCTAATTTGGGTAACAGGAACCTTCGTTTGGATTTCGGCGTAATTTCTGAGATATTACTTTTTGTATCGTCTTGCCCTGTAGAATTCGCCAACGTGGAGTTGTATTTGGATCTGTTCCCTGTACAGCTCGATGGATTTGAACTCTTCTTCGATGACGGCGTCTTCTTCTGACATCAATGAACTTTTAATAACATTATCAAGCTCAAAGATTCTTTCAGATTTATCCTCCAATTGCCCAAACAAAGTTGCAATTTGGTGGTGATCAACTTTCGTACTATTCAGCTCGGTGTCAAAATCGTAACAAATCTGTATAAACATCTTTCTTAGTAGTTCACGTTCTTTCTTGGCAAAGGAAGAATCATCCATCTTAAGTCCTGTCACGGTCGCCAATTAATGTTATGGAGTAATTTCAAGAAAGACCGGACGCACGAACTCAGCAAAACTATATATTTGACAAGTACAAAATTTCTTAATCTGACAGTTGTCACAACAAAAATCCGTAACTCCTACACAATTTTGTTTTTAAAAAATAAATAAATAAAATATACCTAATATTCTAATCGCAACACTGAGTTAATCCACGTCGAAAGTTGTAAAAAATTATCGCACGAAAATGTTTACGATTTAATTCCATTTTTGGGCCGAGATGAATTTTTTAAGTTGCTGTAAACAACACAAATATCACTCGTATGTGAAAACGTTCTGAGTACGTATAACCTCAAAAATGTCCAACTTTGTGATAGAGCTGTCAGTTGCCAGATTGCAACACCAGGGTTGCCAAATCCCGAAATACAAAAGGCAAATCTCTTCGTATTATATTTCCAATAAATAAACATTATTATAATATTATTATAACCCCCGTAGTTTCGTATTCAATCTGTCTTCAGCTTCGTCACACGGTTTATTGAATCAGTGAACCATTCTGTAAAACGTATCTACGTATCCTTATGCTACACTGGTTGGTTTTCAGCCCCCGCGTATTTTCTAATTGGTTATAAGGCTTTCCAAATCACGTGACATAAAGATGGCGTCTGTGGGCAAACCTTAGAACATAACACTGTCAAAGTCACAAACCACATAATTTGTGGCTCAGAACCGCAGGCACACAAAATAATTTTACATCATCCCTGTTTGATCTACTTGCACAACCAATCACAAGGCATGTAACAGACATTTTTTCAACTTATAACGTTAACAAGTCCAAATAATATATAAAATCTATTTTATAAAGTCACAAAAACTATTTTCTCAAAACAATAAAAACTTCTACAACAACTTAAATAAAGAAAGCACTATGACAAAAATACAAAACAATACTAGGTCGTTGGAAAGCCCAATACTACCACCACCTTAGACTAGGCTCTTTCCTTGTCTAAGACCACCACCATTGCTGACAAGCGTTGTCAAACTAATGAAATCAGGGCACTAGATAAAAATGGTTTTTAAATCCAATTTAATTTTTTAATTTATATATTTATTAAATAAAAAGTTGTATTCTAATTATAAAAATAATTCTTGTTTGCGTTTATTAATAATTTAAAATCGTAAAAACATTATATACCTATGCAAGCACAAAAAAAATGGTTAAAAATATAAACGTCACTTTCGTCACTAGAGACGAAAATATATTCTCTTACTTGCAACGGAAATCGCGTTTTCGCTGAACGTTTACTATTACAAAATAACGTCATTTTATATAGGGTTGTAGATAAAAATATTTTGCTCATGTGTTCACTTATTTTTTAACCATGACTTTTTTATTTATGATTGGATGAGCTGCATATTATTATTTTTTATTTAATTTCTATTGCATCGCTCGTGATTTCTTTTATTTCTAGTCATTTTATAAATTAATGTGTGTATCTATGTGCTATACAAAAAATCTTACATGACCCCTAAACCTATAAAAGAGGATAACAATGAAAGGCGTTATAAAAATAACCACACTGTAAAATATATAACTTGTAATGATAGCCGTTCATGCATTTATATGGCCCATTTCCAGGTTATTTGTCGCCCGGAATTAAATGAGAAATTCTATAAAAGTTGATGGAAGTAACTGCACAGCTAAACATGGATGTTCGTAAACAACTTTTCGACTTTTTATTAAAATTGCTTACAAATGGAATTGCCAGACTTGATTACTTTAGAAAATTAGTGTACCAACTTAAATAAAAAAAATGAAATAAAATTTTTGTTATTAATACATCCAGGGTCAATTTTGTTCAATCACAATGTAGTTTTTCTACCGTTTTACTATTCTAAACTAAGGATATTGGGTACAGTTCGCATATGCAGCCACAGACACATGTTTCTGTCTCCTTAGACATCATCAGTGTGGCATAGCTAATGAGAACAATACGACAAAAACAGTGAATGATGAGAGTTATTTGTGCAGCCAGTTGGAAAAATAGTTATTTGTTTTATGGAACATAAAAGCAGCTAGCTAACCAGCCAAGGCATTAAATCTGCTTTTCTGCCGTGTTAAACATATAATCTTTTCTTCAAATTTGTTCCAATTCTACGCAAAATCGACTTTTTCATATATTTAAATTGCGTTCCATTATCTATATCCAAATAATTAAAATATTGAAAAAGTGGAAAATTGTTTCCACCTGCACCCAGGGTAAGGAAACTTAACAGTTTCTATACCAAGCTTGACCGTTTTCTATAAAAAAAAACAACTACTTCCTGGGCTATATGCCCCAACGGACATTGAATTACATTCCAATAGAAAACGTGATGGCGACCGACTTCGTCGATACTTGCAACCATCTCTATCGATTTGCAAATTAACAGGAAGAACCTACTCGTAGACCGGTTTCGACATTATTGTGTCTCATCAGTACGAGGTAAGTAGTTCTTCTCATCCCGCAGAGCAGGATGCAGAATGATTCTTTTACGCCAATACATAAACCGTGAACCCACGATTCCATGATATAGCCGCAAAAGCGCCATCCTACCGTTAAATTATTTTATTAAAAGTAACTGGGCCCTGCGTTAGAGTGGATTCTGAGTAGGCCCGTGACGTCGTAAATAGTTGCGCACAACTGAATGGCAGCGGTGCATTAGATCCTTGAAATGAAAACCGAAAAAGTCGGGCTCGTTTGCTGGTTCCGTTAAAGCTATTGATATAGTACAGGCAAAGTACGTTCAAAATAACAACATGATTATTTTATTGCAGAATATAATTAAAATGTTATACACTTACCGAAATGACTTAAAAAATATATTAAATAATTATTCTATGTTCTATGTTAAATAATTGGGGAGTATTTTTATAAATTTACCTATACCTGAGTAAATAATGACTTTGGGTAATTTGGAATTGTGGTTACCTGCTCCAGGTAGTTTAGATAGAATGTATTTTTGCAGTTTAAGGGCGCCCATTATTGTCATTATTGTGTGTGACAATTCGACTTGACACGCAAATTCAAAATGGTTCAATGAGATTGCTGGACACTATATGACATTTATTTTCCCCCCTGATACAAAACAAAGCTCATTTGGACGCTGTCTCTACGTTAGTATATATGCTCGAAGGTTTACCTACACCTCTGGATGTCAATTTTATTTTCCATCTCTCTCAATTATAGGTTCATTGCTATTGACTACAAACTGTATGTTATTAAGTTGTGGCATCTCTATGTTTACTTATTACTCTGAGGTGGCTCCATTTCTATTGAAAAGTGTATGTAACTAAAAATAACCCTTTTGTAACAAAATCATGTATATACAATATAGCTTTTTTGGAATTAGGAATCCCTTATTGTAAAATTTTGTGTTAAAATATTCATGAAGAAACCACCAATTAATGACTGAATATTAGTCACTACCAGAAATATTGTCATGTTGCTGCGTCGTTTGTTGAGTTTTCAATCAGTGTTCTGTGACTTTTGTACTCGTAATGTCATCGATTTTTGAGGTTAAAAAACCATTAGTTATAATTAACTTGGTGCTGCGAACTTCGCTTCGCTCGGCACGCAGCGATTCATTTATTATAAATTAATTATGTTAAAATTTGATAATATTAAAAGTGAATCAAATCAATCTAAACTATAATCGAAGCCAAAAGATTAAACTGGTGTAGAAACTTGCAAATAATGTTAAACGAAAGATGCCCAACAAGATATGGAAATCGACTCCACAAAAAAGAAGAAAACGAGGAAGACCAAGACGCTTGTGGAGAGATAACGTAGAGGAAGCGATGATTACCAGAAATTTGACAAATGAGGATTGATTCGACAGAAGATGCTGGAAATTAGGATGAAGGATAATCCACGACGAGGAATTACCTAACGTTGTTTTTAAAAGAGTACAATTCTTGAGAAGTTATAAAGAAGCGAAGGATGAAGGTATATATCCATTCGTGTTTCTCGATGAAAATTGGATATTTCAAAATGACCATTTTTGGCAAAATTAAAATATAAAGTGTTAAAATGGCAAAAGGTTTGTTGTATTAACAGATATGAACATTTAAATATTATCATTTCAGAAGTGCTGAAGTAATATTTTGTTCAAAAACTCAACTTAGTGATTACCATTAGGAAATGAACCAGGCGAATTTCTTGAAATGGTTTGAATATCAGTTGCGGCAAAACTTAGAGAATCCTTCTCTAATTGTACTTCATAAAGCACCTTATCACAGTATGCTATTGCATAAAACTCCGAGTACAGGATGGTCAAAAAGTGCTATTGAGGAGTGGTTGACAGTATTAAAACATTCCCTATTCCCATATTATGTTGAAAACAGAATTGTTGAAAATCGTTTCTCAGTAAATATACAGATATAATCTAGAATAATGTCTATTTTAAAATTTTTTTTAGAAATAAACCACCAACCAAGTATATAGTGAACGATATAGCAGAACGGTATGGACACAAAGTTTGACGTCTTTCTCCTTACCATTGTATCTTTAACCCCATTAAATTAATTTGGGGCATAGTAAAAAATTATTACAATAGGCACATTGGTAGAGATGGTAACAGCGCGGACAACTGCCTAAACATGTGGCATGAGGCACTTAACATGATTATTCCTGATATGTGGAAAAACTCTATAAATCATACTGAAAGAGTAATGTTTAAATGGTACAAGAGAGAAAGAATATTTGATCGTCATGAAATTGGTCAAACACGAGGGTTGCCTTTTATATTTCGGGATTTGGCAACCCTGGTGTGGCAATCTGGCAACTGACAGCTCTATCGTAAAGTTAAACATTTTTGAGGTTATACGTACTCAGAAAGTTTTGACATACGAGTGATATTTGTGTTGTTTACAGTAACTTAAAAAATTCATCTCGGCCCAAAAATGGAATTAAATCGTGAACATTTTCGTGCGATAATTTTTTACAACTTTTGACGTGGATTAACTCAGCTACAGTGCATGGATGAACTTAATTCAATTTTTTCCGATGAAGCTCCATCAAGGACCAGTATTTATCGGTGGTTGGTGAATTCAATCGTGGCCGTAGTTCACTCCAAGACGAATTTCGTGCAGGTCGTCCAACATCAGTTGTTGTTCCGAAAACCATTGATGCTGTGCGCGAACTGATATTGCAAAATCGTCATGTGACCTATCGTGAGATTGAGACAACCTTAGGCATTAGTTGGACCAGCATACATTCAACATTTAATAGATGTGGAATAAGATTCAGAAAATGATTAGTTCGTTATTGATTTTTTTAATGTCATATAGTAGATAAAATTTGATCGTAAGTCTTATTTAGTGTTGTTGTACACTTGAAGTTTTGTATCATTGATAGAAATTTGTAATAAATTTGAACTTGAACTAAAAAGACATCTAGACGATCAACATCTAGATCATGATGCAGTATCAACTGGTTTTGGTTTCGGTAGGGACCTATAATTGCTATATTTTAGATTTGCTATAACTTTTTATAAAAATAGGTATTTACGTTACAAGTCCGGGAAGTGACTTATTACGGTACGAGAAAGATGTTTATGGAAGAGGCGACGAAGGAGCCGAGTCAAGAATATCTAATCGAGTACCGTATTAATCACTTCACGGACGTGTATCGTAATTTTTTTTCATACTGCCTTTGGTTTTAAACGCAATAAAATATGAAACTAAAATGACATATTTGATCATTTTATTAGGAATATTTTATTACGAAGTTGAAAAAATTATGTTACTTGATTTATTCTTAACATGGTTAATTTGCTTTATAAATAAAAAATGAACAGCGGTTACCAAGTACAATGTAAATAAAGACAGACATATTGAATTTTTCTGCACACACGAAATATCTGCGGAGAAAATGGATCTGAAATTAGATGAAATTGCTGAGAAAACTGCGGAACCGATAAGGTAAATCATTACAGTTAAGTCTGCGAAAAGATATGAAAAAGAATATGCGCTGTTTTGCAACTGGCATGAACAACACAATTTGAAAAGTAGTGCTGATGAAAATGTGATGTTGGCTTACTTTTTGGATTTGGTAAAAACAGTTTTATTAAAGAATATTCTTTTCAACAGTTTAAATTTTCAGTCAAAAACATTCAACCCTTCTTCATTATGGTCCAAATACTCGATGGTAAAATCAGTGATTATGGTTAATGAGAATGTCAACATATCAAGTTTTCCAAAGTTGATAGCTTTTTTGAAAAAACAAAATGTAGACCATCAGTCAAACCAATCGAAGGTGCTGACAAAGGAACAAATTGAAAGATTCATGAGGGACGCTCCAGATAAAGAATATCTATCTGCGTGATATATATATTAAATTCGTACTTAGTGTTGGTTTATTATGTTTTCTTGTTGTTACACTTGTAATTTTAGTTTTAAATGTAATGCAATGTGAATTTTTTTTTTCTACTTATATACTTATAGGCGATTTACCTCTGCCCTTATTTTTATAAATAATAATAATAATATTACTCAAAGTGATAGTATTACTTGGAGTTGCTGGAGGTTGCCGAAGGGAAGAGATCTATAATTTAAAAGATGATGTGGAGGATACGGGTACTCAGCTAGTAGTTAAGATTAACCAGACAAAAACGCATATTCGACGAGCTTTCACTGTGATTAACAGTGATGAGGTTCACTATTTGGATGTGTTTAGAAAATACATGAATTTACGGCAACACGTCTCCCTGAAAGCTCTTTTGGTGGGTTATAGACAAGGAAAATGTCTGTGTTAAAGAGCTGGTATACATACTGTTGGCGGAGCACCTAAGAAAATAGCTGAATTCTTAAAACTAGACCAACCAGAAAAGTATACAGGTCATTGGTTCAGGAGAACATCCTCAACGTTGTTGGCCAATGCTGGACCTGAGCACGGTGGATGGAAGAGTTCTTCAGTTGCAGAAAAGTATATCGAAGAATCGATTGAAGGCAAAAATAAGATTGCAAGAATGATCCAAAGGGGCGAAACTTTTGTTGAAGTGCTACATCACAGCCACACGTCTTCCGCGATTACAGAAAACACTGTAAATCCATCAGCAACTCCATTAATACATATTGCTGGCAACAGCAGCTGTACAATGAATGCCAATCTTCAAAAACTAGAATAAAAGCTTAGTTTATGTTGATGAACGAGTCCGGGAAATGGCACTTTACCGTACAGTATGAAAAAAATAAAATTTTAATCGTTTAGGAAATTATTACAGTCTCTGTATTTGTATATAACGTACGTAATTTCATTAGGCTACAGTCCCTGTATACAATTTAATTATCTTCACTTAGATACTCTAGGGAAGTGATAATATTGATTATTATTTAATGCTTCAACAAACTGTCTACAGGGAATGATATAACTGTTATTAAATATCATAAAACGTTTATAGCTTCCTTGACTTTCAAGAAAATTAAAGTATCTATATTTATCAGAGTAATTTTAACATGTTAATTGGTTAGTTCGCTGTCGTGAAAGATCTAATATAATATTTATTGAATAGCTTTGTCGTAAATAAAAGAAAACGTTATATCAAACCACAAATACAATAAAGTTTGTAAGAAAAAGTAGTGTTCGAATGAAGGATATTAGTAAAAATGTTATTCATCATTAATATTATAAAATTTAAAAAGAAATAAATCATCCATATCACACATGTGACTGATCATTAGACAAAGAAAAATCAAAGTTATGTTACAAAATTTAAGGTGGGTAGACATCAAATCGTTTACACTGTTGGAGGAACCAAATCATCTGTAGAGTTTTCTTCCTTTCCCACATGGCACATTTATATTGGTGGATGATTGAAGCCAAACTGGCATTTTTCAAAAGAAGTAAATCATCCATATCACAAATAATGTGACTGATCATTGTTCATACTTCAATAAGAAATTTGTTGTTGTACTTTCTTGAATAAAGTTACTTACTTACTTACTTACTTATATTTCCGAGATAATTTAGGCGTGTTATTTGTGAATTTTGCACCATCACAAATATTTAGTTAAAATTAGAAATCCTTTTTTGTCAAATAAAAAAGTAATAGATTTTCTCCACTTAATTTATTTCTGACACTTAAAGACTTTGATTCTTTAATCTCTTTTGGCAGTCATGATGCACTTGCCAGCATGTCTTTGACCTGCCTCCGTTCAAGTCGCAGGTCCCATATATATTGTCCCAACATTCTTAATTTGATACACCAAGCTTTAGTGGATCTGTAACAAAATTTCATTATAATTTCCTTTATTATCAGTAACTGTTCTGTTCCCGGGTTTCAATGCCGAGTCCAGAGCTGGTCGAAACTTATTTTGTTACTACCTTACTTCGATATAATAGTGGACTGGATGCTGTATAGGATGGTTCGGTTATTAAATTGCGACTAATAAGATTATAAATCTTTATTTTTTGTATTAATGTAAATGCGAATAGGTAATCTGCTCTCTTTGGTGTTCAATAAAGTTAAATAACTTACAGTAAATATTGCTCTCGCCTCAAACTCACTCACTGCGATTTATGTTTTTACTTTTTACACTATTAAAACAATGGTATTGCGTAAATAAGTAAACGGAGGGATCGTCACTGTGGACTCACCCGGCTACATCTCAAAAGGTTCTGTTACAGTTAAAAATTAGCGTGTGGTGTGTTATAACCGACAACTTGTGATCGAGAATTATTGTTTCTCTCTCTTTTGCCCTTAACGTAGGGGTACTCATGTAAGGGGACGTTCAAGGTTAGTGGTAGAAAAACAAATTACAGGTTACAGGTTGAGGTTTTAAAACACATAGGCGGAGCAAATGATGTAAGAAAAATAGTGTTCGGTTGTGTTCCGAACAGTAACTTTTATAACCAGTGCTAAGTTCGTTTCTACTTAATCTAATAATATACTTCTTACATTTAGTTTATCCCCCCCCTTACTATTTTTTTCAATGACACAATTTTTCATCTATACTAACTACATGCAAGCATGGTGGAAGTTATAAATTTCAATTTTTCACATTAGTCTTGGAATCATTGTTATTCTGTAATGTTTATTCTTTGTTTAATAATTTTTAGCCTGATGATAGCCTACAAATAGGCCGAAACTAGTAGCTGTCAATTAATTAATAAAATTTTGTGACATTGATTTTGGGTTTTTTCTTCATCACGTTTTTCTTTTTGTTATAAAGTGATGCCATTATACCTACAAAGTATAATGAAAAATGTCAACAATTTGTTTATTTTCAATTTTTCTTCAGTTTTTTCAACTAAACTACATATTGTTTATTTCATTTCTTCAAAATAGACAACAAACGAAAAAAAATAAGCCGTCAGAGAACCTCTTTTGATAAAAAAAATGTTTCAAAATGGTGATTGAAAATTATCAAATTTTTTTTAAGTGAAATTTTATTATAACAGCTGAATATTTCTTAATGAAAAAATGCAGTATTTTTAGAATAGCACAAAGTATATTTGATCAAACTTTCAGCTCAATCGAACAATTTTTGTAAAAGAAAAAAAATTAAAAACCAAAAAACGATTTTTTTTAATTTTTTTTCGTAAATTTTTGAGGTTGGGGCAAAAATGTTTTATTTCCAACAACTTTTTCATTTAATTTTTTTCAATAGGATGCATTCTTTAGTCACAAATCGCAAAACAAACATTTCCACCACTAAAAACCACCCCTCTTATGGAATGTTTTTTTTATTTAGTTATGATGTCTTGTGCCATTAGTTTGCTGTAAGAAAACATTTATTCTTTCAATCAGGTAACACGACTGGACTAAAACGTGATTCTACAGTTTTGTTAATACTCTTTTGAAATCTCACAATATTGTAACCGCTTGAAGTAAAACTGGATTAAATACAGACATTATAGGATTTCGAAATGGATATACGTACCAGGAAATTGATTTAATTTCAATGGGATAATGGTGGAAACAGAATCGATCAGCACGAGTGGTTTTCCCATAAAGTGCAATGTGTCGTCAGTTTTATGAGTTTTGAATGGATCTGGAAATTTATTCTTTAACAATTATTTGATAGGGAAAAGAGAAACATAAAAATACTAAGGATTTTTTTATGTTCGACTCATTAATGCAGGAAATGGCGTTCTTGTTAGCACAAAATTATTTTTAAAATTACACCCTGTTATATCCACAGTATGATGCAAATGCATGGAATAAATTCATTATTTCAAAACAGACGACTTTTAAAAAAAATCTTAAAACACGTCACTTTTAATTTTTGAATGGCCATCAGCTGCTATAGACGTGTTGGACATTACGTCATTAGTGATGGCGTAATGACGTCATAAACAATTTTTTTAAATACAAACCGAGGTCACCTGACAGCCCATTTGAAAGGTCTTCTTATTGCCTTTACAACAATGTAATCATTTGAATATTTATTTCTACAGGGTTAACCAAAATTATGAACTTTGTTAAGTAACATGGAATTACAATAAATATTCATTCACTGAACATTGACTCGTCTTTATTCGTCAATGATCTGTGAATCTATCAAATAATAGACGTCAAATTTTTACTCTTCGAGTTTTTTGCCGACATTAATAACAGCATTTACAAAAATAATACTAACAGAAAAAGAACTGATATGAACTCTTTAGTTTCATAATCCACTCTCCTTGGATGGAAGCATACTTATATATTAGTCTATGTTATATTATCTACCTATTTGACATTTACGTCTGTCACTTTATTATTGTCATATCATTATTGTATTCAATTTCTATATTAATGCACCACATATTTTAAAGTTGAATAAAGCCTAGTTATCCGAAGGCTTTATCTTTTATATCAATTTATTCAACTTTAATTTTTCAAAATGCCTGATACAGAGCAAACCACTCCATCAAGTTTATCAAAATATCTTCGCCCTGCTAGATTCGAAACAGAACCTTCTTCGGTAAGTGCAAACCTACAATGGGCCCACTGGCGCACTTCTTTTGAAAGCTTCCTTCAATTGGAAGCAGGGTCAGCCTCTGAGACCGTAAAGTTACAACTGCTCGTCAATCACATTGCACCACCTATATTTAATATTATTCGAGAGTGCAAACAATACACCGAGGCAATGGCCCTTCTTAACAATACATTCGAGAAGAAGAAGAACATAATCCTGGCCCGTCACCAGTTGACGTCAAGAAAGCAGCAAATGGGAGAGACCGTATCGGATTATTCGAGATCCCTTGCTATCCTTGCACACGACTGTCACTTCAAGAAGGTCTCGGCTGAAGAACACCAGAACCAAGCCATTCGCGGAGCTTTTATTTCTGGTCTCTCATCCCAAAGAATTCGCGAACGCCTGCTTGAAAAAACTGAAATTACTTTAGAAGAGACACTAAACCTTGCGCTATCGCTAGAAGCAGCAGAAGCTACGTCACAAGCCCTGCAAATGAAAACTGTCTCCACTCCTCTCAATGCATTGCCCGAGACCGTAGCTGAAACGAGCTCCTGTTGAGATGAAATGTACCACTCACTACTTCACTAGTTTTATATTTTTATTTTTATATAGTGTGCTGATAATTGTTAGATGGATAATGTAATTTTGACATGTATTGACATTAATAAAAAGGTTTCACGCTATAATTATAAAAGATTTTATTATATAAAAAAGTAGTACAAATACTACTATAACTATAATAACCAATAGGTTATGGGCCCAGGTTTTATTACGTTAAAAAACAGAAGTTAAAAATATGGCTCAAATTAACACAAGTCACAAAATTGCACCTCTACGTAATGATAATTATGATACATGGAAAATTCAAGCGCAGGCATTATTAATAAGAGCTGGACTTTGGGCTTACATTTCCGGAGAAGAAAAAATGCCAGAAGACGATCAAGCTAAACAAAAATGGAAAGAGAATGATTTAAATGCCAAATCAGAATTAATACTAATTATTTCCCCTTCAGAATTAAAACAAATCAAAAACTGTGTAACATCTAAAGATATATGGGAGACGTTGGAGAAAATTTATCAAAGTAAAGGAGTAAGGCAAACTTATTAAAACATTTGATTCTCCATAAGATGAAAGAAGGTGATGATGTAAGAAGACATTTAAATAATTTTTATGATACTGTAGATAAATTAGCTGATATGCAAATAACAGTAAATGACGATTTGTTAAGTATTATGATGCTATATTCACTACCAAGTTCTTTTGAAAATTTTCGTATTGCAATTGAATCCAGAGATGATCTACCAACACCAGAAAACTTAAAAATTAAAATATTGGAAGAAACCGAAGCCCGTAATAAAAATTCAGATAAAAATTTTCAAGAAGGTGCATTTGTAAGCAGAAATTTTTCAAGAAATTTCAACAAAAATTGTTATGAAGAAAATACCAATAAATATCATAATCAGCAAAATAGAATTAAATGCAACAAATGTTTTAAATATGGGCATTTAGCCAAATACTGTCGATCTAAATTTCCAAGAAATCATAATAACTCAAAGGTAGAATCCACTTTTAAAACAGAGATATGTTATTCATCAAATTTTCAAAATCAAGATAAAGAAGAATGGTGTCTAGATAGTGGTTCCACATCTCATTTATGTTTAAATAAAGAAAAATTTAGAGAAATAAATAATGATGCTGAAGAAAAATGTCTGAAACTTGCATCCAAAGATCAAACTACTTCTGTTGAAGGAATTGGAACAATCAAATTAAAAATTGCAGGAGAACATACTATTAATTTAACAAATACTCTCTATGTACCAAAATTAACAACAAATCTAATGTCGGTGGGAAAAATAACTGACAAAAATTATGAAGTTTTATTTAAGAAAAATGAAGCATTAATAATGGATCAAAATAGACAAACAATTTTAAAAGCCCAAAGAAAAGGTGACCTCTACTACATTACTGAAGAAGATGAATTAAATGAGGCATGTTATTTTTTTGAAAATAATAATATAATGACCTGGCACAGAAAACTAACTTGGACATTTAAATGAAACAGACTTAAAAAATGCTTTAAGAAATGAAACAATTCGTGGATTAAATTTTAATATGAAAGAAAAACTGGAATATTGTGAAATATGCATTCAAGGAAAAATGACTAGACAACCTTTTTATTCAAGAGAAGTTCCAAAAACTGTAAAACCGTTAGAAATTATTCATTCAGATGTTTGGGGACCGTTTCAGGTGCAGTCACCTGTTGGTTCAAAATATTTTGTAACATTTATTGACGAATTTTCTAGATATTGTAAAATCTATTTTTTAAAACACAAAAATGAAGTACTCGAATGTTTCAAAAATTACAAAAATGAAGTAGAAAATGAACACAATACAAAAATTAAATACCTACAAAGTGACAATGAAAAATCTGAATATTGCAACAATGAATTTGATAATTACTTAAAAAAATGTGGAATTAAACGAAGACTTTCGTCACCATACACTCCAGAGCAAAACGGGTTGGCTGAAAGAAAAAATCGGTCACTGTTAGATAAAGCAAGATGTTTACGTATTGAAGCAAAATTACCCCTAAAATTTTGGGCTGAAGCAGTACACACAGCAAATTATTTGTTAAATAGATGTCCATCAAGTTCTATAAATGGAAAAAGTCCATTTGAATTATGGGTAGGACGAGTACCTTCAGCAAAACATTTACAAATTTTTGGTTTAAAAGCATACGTTTTAAATAAAAAGCCAAATAGAGGAAAATTTGATCCAAGAGCCGAAGAAGGAATTTTTATGGGCTACTCAGAAATTTCAAAAGCTTTTAGAATATGGATGCCAAAATTACACAAAATAATAGTTTCAAGGGATGTAAAAATTCTTAACAAAAAGGCAAACGAATCTGAAGAAATTTGTTTTGATCCTTTAAAATATGAAATTATTCCAGAAAATGAAGAAGAAACAGCCATAAATGAAGATGTTATGTTCACACGATAAAAGAACTCTTAATCGGGAACACAAGTTTATTTTTGATCAGACAAAACCAAAGTGACAGGCAGAAAATCTAACTACACGAAGTTGTCAAAATAAACTAAAGCGTTGTCATGAAAAAACACAATTTTGAATTTAAAGTACATAACATTTCTCCCCTCTCTAATTTTTTAAAATTACAGTTACAATCAGTTTATATGAAATTAACAAAGCAAAATCATTTATAAGTCAGACGTTCAACCGGTCGTTTAGACCTAGCAGGTCTTGATCCCCCCTCAAAAATTTCCACCTCTCTGTTTCGCCTTGGGCCAACCGGAATCTCATCATAGTTTCTCGATCTTGGGGCTTGCTCTCGGGGAAAACCAGGAAAAGGTTGAACAATTGGGTTAGGCTGAACTTCCGGGACAGGCTGGATCTCTGGAATAGGCTGGAGGACAGGCTGGACCTCTGGAACAGGCTGGACCTCTGGGACAGGCTGGACCTCTGGGACAGGAACTGGTATGAGAGGCTGCTCAATAACAGGGACATCTGGAAGCTGAGCTTCCGGTTCTTGAGGAACACCCGGCTGGAACTGCAGACCACCTTGAACTTCATCTCGGAGCTGAGGGTGATTCCTGTTTTCTTGAGCAAGGAAATCATCTAAGAAAATGTCGTTGTAGCTTGGGTTGTATCTTGGATCCTGAGAAAGACGATGAGGCACCATTGTAGCTGGCTCAAGTTTGCACTCGATGATCTGATCAACGCTGCGAGCATGCAGAATATCATCTTCGTCTTGAACCGTGTACAGTCTGGAACCCAAGCGTTCTACTATTGTACCTCGAGACCATCGGGGTTTGCGTTGACGATAATCCCGGAATCGAACTGCTTCGCCAACAGCAAACTGACGGTTTGACGCTGGAGCTTCTGACGGTTGTCGAACTTCGCATGATGGTCGCATAGCATCAAAAGGGGTACGGCTCTTCAGGTTTGAGTAGAACAGGTCCATCGGAGTTCGATTCGTAACTGTGCACACAGCAGTACGCATAGCAAAGAGGACTCTGGCAAGACGAGTTGAAATGTCGCCGTCAAGGTGCTTCTTGAGGAGCTCCTTGAAACTGCGGACTCCCCTCTCAACCAGACCATTGGATGACGGATGAAATGGAGGCGTGTTCAGATACTTGACTCCGTTCTTGGAAAGAAACGAACGGAACTCCTGAGACGTCAGTTGTCTGCCATTATCTGAAACAATACATTCAGGAAGGCCGAAATCTGCAAACGTATCTCGAGTATGTTTAATGAGAACCGCTGCAGACATCGATGAAACCATCTTGACTACTGGAAATCGTGAAAAAGCATCCACCATAATCAGAAAGACGTGACCTTCCATCGGACCCAGGTAATCGATATGAACGCGTTCCCATGAACGATTCGCTGAAGGCCATGGTGCTGGAACCGCTGCTGGTGGATTTCTGCGAAGTTCTTGACATGTTGAGCAAAGTTGGACCGTCTTTTCGATGTCTTTGCTCAACCCGGGCCACCAAACGTATGAACGTGCTGCCGACTTTGTCCGAACAATACCGTGGTGAGATGCGTGAATTGCGTCTAGAACCTTCTGGCGTAAAGATGAAGGAACCACCACCTGATCTCCACGAAGTAGAACCCCTTGTAAGGTTGACAACTCGAGACTTCGTTGCCAATATGGTTTCAGGTGGGGCGGGATGTCGTTTGGCCAGCCATTGTTGACAAATTCAACAACCTGAGAAAGTTCCGCATCTCGTTCAGTTTCTTCTGCTACTTGCTTGGACTTGACAGGACCATCTCGAACTTCCAGAAGGTGAATACCAACTGGATCTGGGAACTCGCCTTCAGAAGTTGGTAATGGTAGCCGAGATAAGGCATCAGCATTACCATGAAGACGACCTGGTCTGTAGACGAACTCGTAGTCGTAGGCACCCAGCATCAAAGACCACCGGATCATGCGAGGAGATAAGTGCTCTGGAGTAGGAGCACCTTTCTTGAATATCCCCAGCAACGGTTTATGGTCTGTAATAAAAATGATGTTGGATCGCCCAAACAGGAACTTGTGGAACTTTGTGACACCAAAAATGAAAGAAAGAGCTTCTTTGTCGACCTGACCATAGTTCCGTTCTGTGGGACTCATTGTTCTTGACTTGAACGCTATAGGTCGCTCTTCTCCGTTGTCGTATTGATGCGAAAGAACTGCACCAACACCGTAAGCTGAAGCGTCACAAGCGAGGATCAGGGGACGATTGTCTTCGAAGTGGACCAGGACTCGATCACTTGTCAGAAATTTCCTAATCTCTTGAACCGCTCTGACTTGCTCTTCTTTCCAAATCCAATCAGCTTTGTTGTCCAGAAGACGATACAGTGGCTCGAAAATGTTGGCTCGATTCGGAAGGAATCTGTCGTAAAATTGATAACTCCTAATAGAGCTTGGAGTTCGGTCTTGTTCGTAGGCGTCGGGAAGTTTTGGATTGCTTCGATCTTCTCTTCAGTGGGATGAATGCCATTCGCTGAGATCTTGTATCCAAGGAACTCGACCTCAGGAACTGAGATCTTACATTTCTTCTTTTTTAGCTTCAACCCAAAAGTATGAAGGCGATCCAGTACTTCTTTCAGCCGTTCGTTGTGGATCTTGTCGGAGCTGCCGGCTACCAGTACGTCGTCCATGAGAATGGCAACGCCTGGTATACCAGCCAGAAGACTATCCATTGTACGTTGAAAAATACCTGGTGCCACAGATATCCCGAACGGAATTCGATGGACAGAGAACAGGCCCAAGATTGTGTTGATGGTGAGTAACAACGCTGATTCATCGTCTACCGTCAACTGTGTGAAGGCCTGATCCAGGTCAAGTTTGGAGAAAACTTTCCCACCAGACAGCTTCACGAAGAGATCTTCCAGAAACGGCAAAGGATACTTGTCCGGTGTAAGAACGGTGTTGATTGTAGCTTTGTAGTCTCCGCACATCCGAATGGAACCATCGCGTTTTGCAACCACGACCACCGGAGTTGCCCACTTGGAAAATGAGACAGGCCGCAAAACGTCTAGGTCCTGAAGTCTTCGGATTTCATCGACGACACGAGACTGCAAGGCGTAAGGCAGTGAACGAGCCTTGAGATACCTTGCTGGTTGATCAGAAGAGATGTCTAGATGGATAGGTGGACCCTTGAACTTTCCTAGTGCTGGACCAGAATCTGAGAGAGCTGGATGATCCGGGGCTGAAAATTTGTTAGTGAGCGAATGAATCCCACAAACAGAAATGCCAAGAGCCTGGAACCAGTTTCTTCCTAGAAGATTGTGACCTTTGCAGCCTTGGACTACGTACAAAGGCACAACCGCTTCATTGTTCTTGAATTGAACGCGGACCATCTTGACACCGAGAATTTTCACTGGATTGTCATGGTAATCGCCGAGAGACAGGTTATGAACTGGTAATAAAGTACCCGAAGAAGGCCAGAACGATTCGAAAATTTCTTGATGCATGACTGTAACTGCTGCGCCGGAATCCACCTCCATCACCACCGTACGACCGTCGACTTGAAGTGTGACCATGATGGCTTCTGGTATCTTCCGTGGCCCAGCTGCTTTTTCCTCCTTAGCCAGAGTGAAAAGCTGGAAATTGTTCGAAGAATGAGAACAACTGCACTGTTGAGATGAAGAACCAGCTGGTTGGGCAGTAACTTGATAGGTGTTTCCCTCGTGGTAACTTCGAACAGCTGACTCTTCATGTGCCTGTGAAGAATGAATGGCACTGTCTTGATAGCTCTGAAATTGCTTTGATTTACCTGGTTTCGACTTGAACTTCTGACGAGATCCCTGGCAAATCTTTGCGACATGACCTTGCTTGTTGCACGTTGTGCAAATCAGCGAACTTGGGTCCAGATGGCATTGCGAGACTTTGTGGCTCCCAGCGCAGCGAAAACAGGTGAAATTCTGCGATGACGATGGCTGAGGCTGCGGTGCAGGCTTCTCGGAAACGTGTTGCCTGGAACAGTCCTGGCGATCCGTGGATTTAGACACCAGACGAACGGCGCCGGTCTCATCAGTTATCTCTTTGATGTCGCCATGTGCTGATTCGGCTCGTAGAGCAATATCAATAGCCTGCTGAAGATTGAGGTCAGATATTTGCAGTAATCTCGAACGTACCTGTCCATCTCGAATGCCACAAACCAACTGATTCATAATCATGTCGTTTCGAATCGTTCTGAAATTGCAATCAGTTGCCAGTCTTCGAAGTTCAGCAACATATTCATTGACTGGCTGATCAACCTTCTGATTGCAGTGGTGGAACCTGTGATAAGCTGCGACTACATTAACGAGAGGCTTGAAGTGGTCGGTGAGAGCTTGAATGATCTCAGGAAATTCGACCTCGTCAGGATCTCGTGGATGTAAAATGCCGCTCGCTAAAACGTAAAGAGGCTCACCGCAAATCGAGAAAAAGTGTGCACGTTTCATCTCATTGTCCTTGACTCGCATCGACGTGAAATTAAATTGTAGCAGCTTCGACCAATTTTTCCATTCTTGAGGGCGAGAGACATCAAATGGACGAATGTTGGACAAGTTCACCACTACCGAAGGTTGTTCCGCAGCTGCGTTGTTTTGCACGTCACCATTTTTATCAGGCATTTTGAATTGTCAGCTTGAAATCGCCGAAAAATATTGAAATCCTAGGTTGAAATCGCTAGGTCGCACGAATTCGAAATTCCTCGTCGCCAAAATGTTATGTTCACACGATAAAAGAACTCTTAATCGGGAACACAAGTTTATTTTTGATCAGACAAAACCAAAGTGACAGGCAGAAAATCTAACTACACGAAGTTGTCAAAATAAACTAAAGCGTTGTCATGAAAAAACACAATTTTGAATTTAAAGTACATAACAGAAGAATTAATAGAAGTAACCAGAAAAAAAAATAGCTTACAACAAAATACAGAACAAAATTTACCCAATGAAGAACAAAATTTTTTAAATGGAGAAGAAATAGAGATAAATGAGCCAGAAAATAAAGAATATATTGTAGAACAAATCCAAATTCAAGAAGCAAACAGTTTTGAAAATGAAAACAGTAATAATAGGACGACATCAAGAGAGAAAAAGATGCCAAAATGGACCGAAGATTATTATATGTCGTACTTTGGAGAAGAAATAAAAAATGAAGAAACAAAAGATGAAGAATACTGGAAAGAAGCAATAAAAAATGAATTTAAAGCTCATATAAAAAATGAGACATGGGTATTAAAAGAAAGAAAACCAGATAGAAATATAGTAAGCTGCAAAATGATATTAAAAGAAAAACTCAATGCAGATGGAACATTAAATAAAAAGAAGGCTCGTTTAGTTGCTAGAGGTTTTAACCAAAGACCAGGCATTGATTTTTCCGACACTTTTGCACCTGTAGCAAAATTAAGCTCAATCAGATTATTATTAGGAGTTGCTGCTGAAGATAATCTTGAACTCCAACAACTAGATGTCACTACAGCTTTCTTAAATGGAGAATTAGACGAAGAAATTTATATGGAATTACCAGAAAATTTTGAAAAATATCTGCAAGAAATAGTTCTGGAAGAAAGTTCAAATACAAATGATGAAATATTTAAAAAATCGGTTAGAATGTTAGAAGATTTAAAAAGGAATAAAAATAACACTTGTTTTCTACAGAAAGCACTATATGGTTTGAAGCAGGCTGGAAGACAATGGTATAAGAAATTAGATACAAAATTAATGGAAATGGGTTTCAGATCTTCTACAGCTGATCCATGCATCTACGTAAACTTCAAAGGGGGAGAAAAAACCATTATTGCAGTCTACGTAGATGATCTGATCATAGCAACGTCCAGTAAAAGAAAAAGGTAAAAGAAGAGTTACAAAAACATTTTGAAATGAGAGATCTAGGAAATTTAAATTACTGTTTAGGAATAGAATTTCAACAACATGAAAATTTCATAAGTGTCAGCCAAAGCAAATACATACAAGAATTACTCGAAAGATATGAAATGAAAAATTGTAAAAGTGTTTCTAGCCCCATGGAAGTAGGTTCTAAACTAAATAAAGCGGATCAAAACGAACAGATTGATGTACCATATCAAAATCTGATAGGTTCTTTAATGTATTTGGCTGTAGCAACACGTCCTGATATATCCTATGCAGTGAGCCATTTAAGTCAATTTAATACTTGCCATGGTAGAATACATTGGACTGCAGCAAAAAGAATATTGAGGTATTTAAAAAGCACAAAAGAAAAATGTTTAGTTTACAAAAGAAAAGAAGAAGAAATCGTTGGTTATGCTGATGCAGATTGGGGTTCTTGTGCTGTGGATAGAAGATCCTATACTGGATATTGTTTTTCTTTTGCTGGAGCACTAATAAGCTGGGAATCAAGGAAACAAAGGACTGTCGCCTTATCTACTGCGGAAGCAGAGTTCATGTCTATAACCGAAGCTTTTAAAGAAGCTGTTCACCTAAAACAATTAATAAATGACATGGGAATTAAGCAAGATCAAATACTGATATTAAATGACAACCAAGCAGCCCAGAAACTAATTTTGAATCCAATAATAAGTTCAAAATCAAAACATATTGAGATAAAAGAAAATTTTATAAGAGAATCCATTAATAAAGGAGAAATTAGAATTGAGTATATTAGGACTGATGATATGTTAGCAGATATATTCACGAAAGCGTTACCTTCCACTCGTCACATATTTTTAACAGATTTAATTGGTTTGAAAAACGAAGTAGTTCGTGAGGGGGAGTGTTGAGATGAAATGTACCACTCACTACTTCACTAGTTTTATATTTTTATTTTTATATAGTGTGCTGATAATTGTTAGATGGATAATGTAATTTTGACATGTATTGACATTAATAAAAAGGTTTCACGCTATAATTATAAAAGATTTTATTATATAAAAAAGTAGTACAAATACTACTATAACTATAATAACCAATAGCTCCCAGCTAAATAATCTTGCGGTGTCTAACTCCAGACCCACTCAACGCTCATCCGGTCGTCCCTGCTTTTTCTGTGGTGGTAAAATCCATCCAAGGGTAAAATGTCCTGCCAGGAACGCCGAATGCCAGCTGTGCTCAAGAAAAGGCCATTTTGCCAGTGTATGTCGAAGCTCTGGTCAAGGAGCACGAGGTAATGGAACCGCCGCTGCTGCCACTGCCGAAGAAGAGCCACAAGAGTCGCTTCCAAGATTCATGGCCACTTTTTGTGCTGCAGCACCCGCAAGTCTGAGTAAGGCCACAATTTCTATCACTGTCAATGAACATAAGGCAGACGCCCTCGTAGATACAGGAAGCTCTATAAGTTTTATTGACAACGATCTTGCTCAAGAGTTGAAACTCAAAAGAAGACCATGCAGCCAAACAGTAACCCTAGCATCTCTAAGCAACACTACTCCTGTTAACAGTATCTGCCACGCTACTATTCAAATTGGCAACCACATGTACCATCATCAACCACTACTAATAATCAATAACCTTTGCGCTGATATTATAATTGGACACGATCTGTTAAGAAATCATGAATCTCTCGAATTACAATTTGGAGGCATTAAAGAACCGCTGAAAATCTGCAACGTCCTACAAGCTACAGTGCCACCCGCATCTGTCTTCACGAATCTATCTCCTAATATCAAACCGATCGCAATTCCGTCTAGAAAACGCTCCGACGAAGACGAAGCGTTTATATCAAAAGAAATATCAGCCCTCTTAAAAGACAAAATCATTGAACCAAGTACATCACCGTGGAGAGCACAAGTCCTAATTGCTGGAGGTGGAAATCACAAGAAGCGCATGGTGGTTGACTATTCAAGAACTATCAACCGATTTACTGAGCTGGATGCATACCCTATTCCAAATATAGACGCAATTGTCTCGCGAGTTGCAAAATACAATTGGTTTAGTCAAATCGACCTCAAGAGCGCTTACCACCAGGTTCCAATACTCGCTAAAGAAAAAAAATATACGGCATTCGAAGCATGTGGGAACCTCTACCAGTTCACCAGAATACCTTTTGGAGTTACAAATGGAGTTGCGGCTTTTCAAAGGACACTCCACTACATTATTAGAACGGAGAAACTAAGTGGAATTTTTGCATATTTGGATGACGTCACGATCTGTGGTAAGGATAAAGAGGACCATGATGCGAACCTGCGGAAATTTATGGAGGCCGCTGAGAAATTTAAACTCACTTTGAATCTCAACAAATGCATATTTGAAACTGAATCGATTAATCTTCTGGGCTACACCATACATAAAAACTGCATAAAACCAGATAAATCTCGATTGGAACCTCTAATGAATCTACCTATCCCATCCGATAGCTCCACTCTGAAGAAATCTCTTGGTCTATTTGCGCACTACTCCAAATGGATTAATAATTTTTCTGCCAAGATAAGACCGCTTGTCGAATCATCCCTACCTTTATCTCAAGAGGCGATTGATTGTTTTGAAAAGCTAAAATTGGAAGTCTCCAAATCAGCTCTCGCTGTAATAGATAACAAAGAACTCTTTATAGTAGAAACTGATGCATCCGATCACGCCATTGCAGCTACTCTTTCATTAAAAGGTCGAGCCGTTGCATTCTTCACCCGAACACTCAATGATTCCGAAAATAAACAACCATCTATCGAGAAAGAGGCCAGTGCGATTGTAGAGGCACTACGTAAATGGCGCCACTTCCTAATGGCGAGACACTTTCTACTAATAACTGATCAAAGGTCTGTGTCCTTTATGTTCGACCAGACGCACTCTAGTAAGATCAAGAATGAGAAAATAGAAAGATGGCGATTAGAACTATCGTGTTTTAAGTTTGATATCATGTATCGCCCAGGAAAGGACAACATTGCTGCTGACGCACTATCTCGAGTATGTGCTACACTAAATGAAACTCCCAGCAAACTAATCGAAATTCACAACTCTTTATGTCATCCCGGAATCGCGAGAATGGTTCATTGGATCCGATCCAAGAATTTACCTTATTCTGTGGAAGAAATAAAACGAATGATCGCTGCTTGCCCAGTTTGCGCGGAGATTAAACCCAGGTATATAAAGAACGAAGGTCAGCTAGTCAAGGCAACAGCCCCCTTTGAAAGGCTTAATTTAGATTTTAAGGGGCCTTTACCGTCAAGCACTGAGAATAAATACATACTGACAATCATCGACGAATATAGTCGGTTCCCATTTGCCTATGCCTGTAAAAATATGACCTCTGAAACCGTAATCAAGTGTCTTAAAGACCTATTTTGTTTATTCGGTACTCCTGGCTACATACATTCAGACAGGGGCACTTCCTTTCTTTCGGACGAAATGAAAAGCTTCCTGACAAGTTTGGGCGTAGCTACCAGTCGAACAACACCATACAACCCCCAAGGGAATGGACTAGTAGAACGTCTGAATGGTACACTATGGAAAACAATACAGCTTCATTTACGCTCGCAGAATCTGGACGTGACCGATTGGGAAAAGGCCATGCCTATAGCTCTGCACTCGATTAGATCCCTACTGTCTACGGGAATTAACGCGATTCCCCATGAGCGTATGTTTTCTCATCCACGTCGCTCTTGCAATGGCATATCCATGCCATCGTGGCTTATGCACCCTGGACCCGTACTTATGAAGAAAAATGTAAGGAATTCGAAATACGAAGCGGCTGTTGAAGAGGTTGAGCTCCTGCAAAGCAACCCTGAGTACTCCTACATTCGCTTGCCAGATGGGAGAGAGACCACAGTCTCAAACAGACGTTTAGCGCCACTTCCTGTTCCCGACGAAGACATTGAGGAACTTTCAGAAGACGAGACCACAATTGTTGAAACACAAAGAGAGCACCTGTCTCAAGATGCGCAGAGAGACCAGCAACCTTCAGGGACGGACACAGGAACACCAGCCCAAGAAGCTCAAGTACGCCGATCTGCACGTGAGCGAAGACCACCTGCATACCTGCAGGACTATGTGGCAGAGAAAAACAACGAAGGGTGAATGATATGAACTCTTTAGTTTCATAATCCACTCTCCTTGGATGGAAGCATACTTATATATTAGTCTATGTTATATTATCTACCTATTTGACATTTACGTCTGTCACTTTATTATTGTCATATCATTATTACGTAGCTGATCTATCATCAGCGTAGTTATAACATGCTAAACGTGTCCGTCTGTCTGTCTGTCCGTCTGTCTGTCTGTCCGTCTGTCTGTCTGTCCGCACGTTAACTCGAGAACGCTTTGACGTACAGACTTCAAACTTGGTATGTACGTAGTACTCATCTAAGGCATCTCTAGGAATAACTTTGGGCCTAATCGGTTGACCCTAAGCGGGTCAAAGGTCAATGTCAAAAACTTTTTCAAATGGTAACGTACGTCATTGGGCATATCAATCAAAAGGTACCTTCGTCCTGACTACATATATTACCTAAATTGTTAATCCTACGCGGGTTAAAGCTCAAAATCGAATTTTTTCAAATTCCTACGTACATGGTGTAGCATATCAATCGAAAGCTAATCTCACCGTGACTACGAATATTCCCTACATCGTTTGACCCTAAGGGGGTCAAAGGTCAAAATCATTACTTTTTAACGTGTATCATGTGTTATTTCAATCAAAAGGCACATTCGTCCTGACTACAAATATTACTTATATATTGTTTGACCCTAGGTCATAGGTCAAAATCACTAGTTTTTCAAATTTTAACGTTTGTCAAGAGGTATAACAGCCGAAAGCTTTAGGCTAGGTGAGCAAAGATATTACGCATAAAGTAATGCACAACTTTTCAAAGATATTCCCGTCGAAGCTTCCTAGCTGAAGGTCTGATTTTTCGTCACAATTCTAAATAATTGTCAAGTACCATGTATGCCAATTTTCATCATATCATGTCAATGCATTTTTGTTTTATCATCGATTAAAGTAAATTAAGAGTTCTGACAAAAATTCAGACCATCAGCTAGAAAAGAACGGCTACAAAACACTTTGCTCATAAATACATAAGGTATACTACACTCAAATCCATATTATATCAGTATCCAATTCAAAAGGTGGTGGAAACTAGAAAATCGAATCAATTAAAATTGCTTCAATCGTATGTCTACATGAGAATACTCTATACTCGGTTATGGAACGCGCATTTGTGACATCGTTGGTTTCGTTCATTCGTGGACATACAATCGACTCCTTCAAATCGATTATCAGCTACGTTGCTACACGCGTACTTACACGCGTTTTATTGTATTCAATTTCTATATTAATGCACCACATATTTTAAAGTTGAATAAAGCCTAGTTATCCGAAGGCTTTATCTTTTATATCAAGAACGAACCGAGATTTTAACCATGATTGGTAATGGAGATAGAGTGAGGATTCAAGCGGAAGTTCGAAATTTATTTAATGCTAAATACCCCAATCGCGATTCAATTACTCAATCAACAGTAAGTAAAATTGAAAAAAAAATGTAGAGAAACGGGCCATGTTAAAGATCTTTACAGAAGTGGTACAACATCAATATCCGAAGCCAAAAAACTTTATATTTATATAAACTTTAATTTTCAATTGTAAAGTTTTCTTGAGATATTTTTGTACCTACCATACATTTCAATGGTCTGGTCCTAAACTAACTTCAGTTGGTCGAAATCTAAAAGCAGTGGTGGAAATCTAACGTTAAAATGGTCGAGAATTGGTCAAAAATTTGCAGTATTTCAAGTTTGATTAAATATTTTAATATAGGAGTTAAGAAATTTCAATAAAAGCTCAAAAAAAGAATCTGAAAATAACTATTCTTTCTAATAATACAAAAATAATAACAATTGCTTTTGTAAGTATTTGATATAAAACATTAAAATCAAACGTCTCCTTAAGTGGTCGAAAACCGGCTAAATGACCCTATATAGGTTCTTATACGTTTTTATTAAAGCTATCGTTTTTTTTCAGATGATGTTAACAGCATTCATTAGCTAATTTTAAAAATTTCGTCTTCTGAAAATGACTTTACAATGGGATAAATTATCCCCGCAAGAGTTTCAACAGCTACAGGACTTAGCAGCATGTAAGTACCAATTGGTATATTTTAGTTTACCTCTATTATCTTACTTATTAGAATGGAAGCGTTGTTTATTTAAAATACCGGTTGTCCCAAAAGTTTCTGACCCATTTTAAGTGCAAATATGGGGAGGTGCGGTTTTCGAGGAACAATTTCTTTTTATATAAAGTTTTTTTCAGTATACATGTTTAATTAGTAAAATCTTATATAGGGTGTTTTTTAAATGCAAATTTCGTCGATTTTTTTAATGGAATAACCTAAATATTTTTATTCTATCTGAAAGACGAACTCTTTCCCTTTGAGAAAATAAATAATTCTGAAATACACTCACCGACTTAAAATTCAATCCATTCAAAATATTGATTTTTTTCAAAATGCTATAACTTCGGAGGCTGTTTTCTTTGAATTTTTTGGAACTTGTAGGTAAAAAACTGTACTTTTAAGTTTATTATTTTGACGTGTCAAAATAATTTCATACTCCCCTCATATAGGATTTTTTTAGATTTGCTGGGCACACTGCTATCAATATAGATGGACATCATAATATTTTACTTCTGTTATATGCCGATGATATAGTAATACTAGGAGATTCTCCCATTGATATAAGCCGTAAATTGAAAACGCTAAAATTATATACCGACACAATCAAATTAGAGGTGAATACAAAAAAAACTAAATTAATGGTATTTTGTAAAGGTGGCTATAACGATAATGGACTAGTTTAGTAGGATCATATTAATCAAAATGATAGCAATATATATTTAGGATAAGATACCTACTTACTTATATTGGTATTCATTTTGCAATTAATTTTTCTCATTTCGTAAAATTTAGCAATAAATAATTAGTAAGTTTTAAACGTAGCGCCAACTAATAACCAATAATGAAGTGTGTTTAAAAGTCAACGTTGTCACATTTTAACTACGTTCGTTTCAAGTATTCTCAAAGAACTGGAGGCACAAAACACCGTGTTCTGTGACTAACTGATTGTACCAGTTGACAAGATATATGATAGGAGAGAAAATCGTGTTTATCTGTAATACACAAACAAGACCCCTATTCTTGACGGTGATAGAATAGAACAGCCAATAGAAAGTGGGTGAGGTTCTATTGAAAATGCCAAAACGGTATTCTTGAAATTCGTTCTCTCACTGTGCCGATAGAAGGGTTGCTCCCCGAGAGAACAATTACTTCTATTGGTTATTTTTGAAGGAACCGCTATAACACCAAGAGAAGGTGTTAGGGATTTTTATTTTCGAACCAAAAATAGTATAGAAGTAATTTCTTTCATAAACCAAACACAACCAAACAACAAATTAAACTAACGAAAATGACAGAATATTTTGTTTAGTGTTTTACTCCTTATTTGATAAAGTGTAAATCAGAGAACAAAAATATCAATATGTTTCTCTCTTTTTAATGACAACAAATAAGAGAGAGAGATAAGTTTCTCGGTTAATATTAAAGCATATCGACAACATCGCAAATTTTCTACCAATCTTATTGAAACACGTCACTTACCACTTGTGACGTATGTAACCATAAAATAAAAATTTCAAAAGCCGATTATGGCTAGAGGATTAATTTTATAAAAATTTTATTTGTACAGTTGAACCACTAAAAACCTATTTTATAAGATGCAAATATAAAAAAAAATCACTAAACTAGTCCATTAGTGTTAATTTTTATTAAATACTAAATACAAATAAATATAACAACAAATATTCCAACGAAATTCTTAGGTATTTCAGAGATGGCAATAACACGAGCGCACCAACCGGTTTTTTAAGAAAAAGAGAGCCCTCCAATCTCGTCACTTCCGGGTTCCGTCCTTTTCTTTCCGACCGTGCGACCGACCTCTGCGTTCGACGTTGCCATGTTTTATTTTGTAGGATTTCCAACAATAGTTTTAAATTCAAATATGACAACGAATATTTAGAAATAGTTAAACATTTTAAATATTTAGGTGTCACATTTTCATCGTCATCCTTGTTTTTGAATATGGCAAAGAGAGCAGTATCTAGGACTCTTCAAAGTACAGGTGCTGTAATGAATATAATGTGTCGTTCTAAATTACATTCTTGGAACGCTCGATTGGAACTATATATAATTCTATAGTTTTATCCTCTCTAACATATAGCATTGGAATCTGGGGATTACGGTATGCTGATCTACTTGTACAAGTACAGGTAAACTTTTTCAAAAGGTTACTATGTTTGCATTTTTGCACTCCTAACTATATCGTAAGAGCAGAAACGAACACCATAAAATTAAGTTACCTTATATTTAAATCGGCGTTGCTGTGGCTAAATAAAGTAAAGGCTATGGATGATCATTCACTAACCAAGCAATGTTTTCTAAGGATAAAGGCTCTTAACTGTCAACAAGCAAAATATAATTTCCTGAGTCAACTAAAACAGTTTTTTGACTACGCTAATTGTAACCATCTGTGGTTAGAATTCTTACACAGCAACTCTAAATGCCTTATAAATAAAATTTTAGAATGTTACAAAAACAAATTAATTGCTGAAGATAAGCAAAGAGTAGTTAATTCTTCATATCCTTTGTTATACAAACATCTGTATTTGTCTGAGAATACTTCTTATTTACACAGAACCTGTCCGATATATATAACTAGAGTGATATCCCAAATTAGGATGAGCAACTTAAATACTTTTAAGATCATTTACCAAAATATAAAATATACCATTGACATGAATGCCACCTGTAGTTTGTGTAACCTTCAGGAAAGCGAAACTTTAATTTATTTGTGGTCGGAATGTCCAATATATAATGGACTAAGAAAAAACTGTATGCTCATAATTCCTAAGTCAATAATTCAGTTGGCAGATCTTCTGAGCACAAACGATTTCAGCAAGCTGACCAAGGTTGTAAATTATTTTCTCAGTATTTTAAAGCTGAGAGCTTTTGCTTTAGAACAGTAAACATTTTTTTTCTTTTCTGTCACTTGTTGCCATTTTTTTTCTTTATGTTTATTAATAAGTATACTGTTCTTGTGAGTATAAATATAAGCTAATAATTGAATTGTACTGTACTTATTTGTTATATTTTTGATTATTTGTACTCTGAACCTCTTGTACTGAACCTCTTTAAATACAATAAAATATCTATCTATCTATCTATCTATCTACTCCTCTCATATACAGGGGAGAAAAGAAAACAATGTTTTCCTCTACTTTTGACTCACCCTGTAGGTTTATTCTGCTAGTAAATGTGCACATATTGAACTTTATCAAGATGTCTGATTTGTTTCAAACACTTCGTTTTTTTAAGAAAAAATGTAATTTACAATAAAACAACCATTAATCTTAATTTCGTCTTTAATTAGTTGTAAAAGATATTTCAATAATTAACAAAATTTATAAATGTTTATCACAGCAAAAATTATGATAGTTAAATACCTCGGCTAGGGGTAAGTAAGTTCATTAGCTCTGACTATAGCACAATATTTGTTTCTTTAAGAAATAATATGGGCGCCACTGAAATGTTTTTATTTTTTATGATACTGCTAAGGAAAGTTGTTTTAAGCTGAGTAGTAAAAAAAATGAAAATGTACCAACAGATAAAAGATAAATAGATTTCCTTGGTGCTAAAATAAATGAAGTTGAGAATACGTTACAAAAAAATAATCCGCAAACAGCTCTTTACAACTACTTATTCTAATACAGTTGACGATACGACAATGATTTTGATATTACGTTTAAGAAATAAAGAAAAACGAGACAGCTGTATAATATTATAAATGCATTTATTTACGTTGGTCGACTTATCTTCTTTTACATCTGCGATCCATTGGTTGATCCAGGAGAGGGCTGGTCCAGTGAAGGGTTGGTCTGGTGAACAGTCCACCAATGTAGAACCAATCAGCGGTAATTCGGTAGTAACTCAGTAATGTCTTTGAAATTGGGATTGTCTTTGAAAATGAAATTTATAATGTCTTTGGTATTTTATATTTCAATGCTGTGAAAAATTGTCAGCATCAGCCACGTGTTCGTTTATTTTTTTCCGTACAAAAAGTACAAAACAGCCTATTCCGAAATCTACATTTATCATTAGGATATATTACAGAAAATACAGTAATAACAAAAGATACATTAATATAACAATTAGAATTCCAAAAATGTACTCAACTCGCCATTTTGTATTTTTTTTTTAAATTTACAATTATTACTTTTAAATTGCTTTCAAAATATACTTACTCTGATTATATACTACTCTCAAAATTTATAGAAATTATATTTGAAATCTTGACGTACTTCTTCTAAACGATTTCGAGCCATGATAGCAGTAGTATTTATTTCTCGCAAATCATTTAATGTTATAAAACTCGAGCACTTGTAGCTCGTCGTCTGCCAGATCCTTTTTTTCTCGAAAAACTATCAGTTTCATTGAAACGTTTTATAGCTCTCTGGACGCTACACCTTGTAACACCTAATATTCTAGCAGCATAATATTGAGACCTACCGTCTTGTACTAGAACAACTGCTCGTGCTGCATCAGTAGCCGTTAAAATCATGATATGGTGATAGTTCAAACAGCAATTATTGCCAAAAAATGAATATTTGTTATGTAGACAATTAAACTGCAATTGACAAGTAATAAATATTGACAGTCTACTAGCATTTTGTAGTTTATTCTCTACAGTCATTTAAATAACGATCGTATCTGAAATGTTTCATTTTCTTTAAACCGTCACATTTCACAAACAAATCAAGATATCTGGGTAAATAAAAAAACGAAGTGTTGGAAACAAATCAGACATCTTGATAAAGTTCAATATGTGTACATCTACTAGCAGAATTAACCTACAGGGTAGAGTAGAGTAGAGAAAAACATTTATGGTACTAACCCTTACTGTGTGAAAATTCATGTTATTCAGAACAATAAACAACTAAAAGGTTGTATTAACTTTCACTATTTATTCTATAAATTGCAATTACAGCTGTTTCGCTATAACTAGCATCGTCAGATTGACATATTTAAATTACATGTTTGTTTGTAACTAGGTACTTGATGTTGATAGGTAGTTAAGGCTAGACCAAGTAAGGAAGTAATAAGACATAACAATATTAAAGCCTAGATGTTATTAGCCCTAAGGGATTATCCAGGAAAAAACTATATCCTGCTGATCTTTACAATAACTTAATATATTTGTGTTATAATTACGTCTTATCTATGTATAAAATGAAGACTCAATCAAAGTAAACAGTTTAATAGTGGTGAACTTCCAAGATTTATTTGTTCATTAACTACTTTATATTGTTGATCTGCTAGATGTCTTTTGATTTCAAGTTCTTCGAGGAAATCTAAATTTTGTTTTTTATCACAGGTGTGTAATATTTGAATGTCATTAGTGTGTATGAGTGAGTGTGGATGTTCAAGAACGTGTTTGGCATAGTTTGACTTATCTGGTTGTTGTAATCTATATGCTCTTAAATGTTCATTGAATCTTATTTCAAAATTTCTTTGTGTTTGACCTATATATACAGCATTACATTTTGGACAATTAATTTTGTAAACACCAGATTTTTTTAATTTAGGTAATTTTGTTTTTACATTTAACAATTTTGTACCAACATTATTGTGTGATTTGAATGAAATTATTGCAGATGTTGCCGAAGATATTAATTTTGAAATTGTATTAGAAATATTTCCACAATATGTAATACTTTTATAACTTTTAATTTCTTTTGGTTGTTGAGGGAATATTAGTTGTAGTGACACTTTCTGTTCTTTCTTATTAATTAATTTATTTATCAAATGTATTGGATAGCCATTAGATATTGCTATTTGTTTTATAATCTCAATTTCTTTATTAAAATTATTTTTGTTCATTGGAATTGAAAATGCTCTATGTATCATAGAATTATAAGCTGCTAATTTATGTGATATAGGATGATTTGAATGATATGGTATGGTTACATCTGCAGATCATCAATATAAAGTAGTTAATGAACAAATAAATCTTGGAAGTTCACCACTATTAAACTGTTTACTTTGATTGAGTCTTCATTTTATACATAGATAAGACGTAATTATAACACAAATATATTAAGTTATTGTAAAGATCAGCAGGATATAGTTTTTTCCTGGTTTTTCTATATCATTGCACAGTTATACTGATCTTAGAGGGAAATACATCCAGGATAATCCCTTAGGGCTAATAACATCTAGGCTTTAATATTGTTATGTCTTATTACTTCCTTACTTGGTCTAGCCTACTACCTAATCAACATCAAGTACCTAGTTACAAACAAACATGTAATTTCAATATGTCAATCTGACGATGCTAGTTATAGCGAAACAGCTGTAATTGCAATTTATAGAATAAATAGTGAAAGTTAATACAACCTTTTAGTTGTTTGTTGTTCTGAGAAAAACATTGTTTTCTTTTCTCCCCTGTATATGAGGGGAGTATATAATTATTTTGAGACGCCAGAATAATAATCTTAAAAGTACAGTTTTTTATCTACTGACGAATAACGACATTGAAATCTATGATGTGCAACGCTATTTGTTTTAATTTTACTACTTAAAGACGTCACCTTCATTAGTTATATTGCGTTAGTCAGTAGGGTAGACCGGGGTCGAAAGTAACATGCAACGAAAGTAACATCGGCCATATTTTTAGATTCGTTAGAGGTAGTGGGGTATACGTCTTCCAGTTTATAGATAATCTATTGGATAGACCACCAGCCGTTAGTACGAGGGTTGACTGAAAAGTTTCCGACCTCAACATGAAGATGGTAGTACTCGTAAACAAAAGTTGGGGAATGTGTTTGTGCATGTTTTGAAAGGTACCCACTAAAATTTCAGCCATTTTGGACGTGCAGTTGTTGTTTGACAATCATTTGAGTGAGTCGATGTGAGTATTTTTATGAAAATGGAAAAAATCGAGTATCGAGCTGTCATTAAATAGTTGTTTTTGAAAAGCAATACGCCTACGCAAATCAAAGACGAGTTGGACGCTGTGTACGGGGACTCTGCACCATCATTTACCACCGTGAAATTTTGGGCTGCTGAATTTAAACGTGGCCGTACCAGCTTGGGTGACGAAGAACGTTCGGGACGTCCAAAAACTGCAACCACTGACGATAATATCGCTCAAGTTCACCAAATGGTGCTAGACAAACGTCGAATTAAAATGAGAGAGATAGCAGAGGCTATAAACATGTCCAAAGAACGTGTTTCTCACATATTGAATCAATATTTAGGCATGAGAAAGCTGTCCGCGCGTTGGGTGCCGCGTTTGCTCACTTTGGACCAAAAACGTGTTCGAATGAACATTTCCAATTCTCTGTTGGCGCAGTTTAGGCGCAATAAATCAGAGTTTTGGCGCCGATTAATTACTGTAGATGAAACTTGGATATACTATTATACTCCAGAAACAAAAACACAGTCAAAACAATGGACTGCAAAGAGGGAATCGGCTCCAAAAAAGCAAAGGTTGTTCCTTTGACTGGGAAAGTGATGGCAACTGTTTTCTGGGATAGTCATGGAGTTATCTTAATCGATTATCTTCAAAAAGGAAAAACCATTACAGGAACATACTTCGCATCATTACTTGACAAGCTAAAGGCAGAAATTGCGGAAAACGGCCACATTTGCAGAAAAAAAGAACTTTGTTTCACCAAGACAATGCGCCGTCTCACACCTCAGCGGTTGCCATGGCGAAAATCCACGAATTACGCTTTGAACTGCTTGACCACCCTCCTTACTCACCAGATCTAGCCCCAAGCGACTTTTTTTTGTTCCCTAAGCTAAAAGTTGCCTTCGGAGGACAGAGATATTCGTCGAATGAGGAGGCCATCACCTTCGTAAACAACTATCTTGCAGAGAAAGACGCAGAGAACTATTTGGACGGGTTGAAGAGATGGAAGCATCGCTGGGAGAAGTGTATAGACTTTCAAGGAGACTATGTAGAAAAATAAAAATTAATTTGAAAAAAAATGTCTAGTATCTTTGTTAGGTCGGAAACTTTTCAGACAACCCTCGTATATAACCGCTTTCGGAGTGAAGTTGTTGTGTCGAGTCGCCATATTTTCTCTTTTTAGCACCGAAAAGTAAGTTTTTTCGAGGATGTTATAATATTATTATTAGATTTGTTTTGATATCTAAGTAATTTTTTTATTCCTATTTATCAGTTTATGAAGAATCCCTAGGAGACATTATTAACGGATCATCCATTAGAGCAGCAGCAAAGAAATATAACTTATGCCATGTATCTTTAACAAGATTCAAAAAGAAAAAAGGACAGCCGATAAATGATAGAGTTACAATGGGTTATAGAGCTTGAAATAAAGTTTTTACTGAGGAACAAGAAAATATAATGACAAAATATATTATTGTTGTAAACTCACATTTGTAGTAGGTGTTAGAAATAAAATCTGTAGTTCTGTAGTTCAACAGTTTATTAATACTTTAGAAATTGAACAATTTTACAAATGTAACAAGTTTTGCGATGTTACCTCTTGCAGATCTTCTTGGCAAGTCCCCATCCTTTTCCATTTTTGTTGGCATCACGAAAGTTGCAATTATCAAAAGAAATAAGTTTAGATAATAACTATGTATAAAAACGTGGGTTTTGCAATAAAGAATAAATGCACTTTTAAACTGAAATCAAAGCTTTCTTCCACTAAGTTTATACTGAAGCTGCATTCTATGAAATTAACTGTATGTGACCAAATTAAACTAAGTATATTTCATTACAAGTAATATTAAGCTTAAGTCGTGACTTAAAAAGGTTTTATGAATTGATAAGAGAAAATATTATACTTATTCCTTGTTGATACCAATAATGGAAAAAGATACGTTTAACAAAGATTTATAATACTATATTGTAACTAAACTAAATTGAATCTATTGAAAATATTGGTCAGGTTACAACATTATAAAGGCTGCAGATATTTATTATGGCTTTTGCTCCAAAGAAACTAGAAGGTTTGCATATGAGATGCAAAAAAACATAATTTAAATGTTCCACCAAAATGGGAAGAAAAGCAGATGGCTACCGAGGATTGGTTTAGCAGATTCATGAAAAGGCATCCACAACTTTCTTTACGGTGTGCTCAGCCGACAAGTCTATCAAGGGCCACAAGTTTTAATGAAGCAAATGTCGATTGTTTTTTCAATAATTTGCAAAAAGTCATGGACAAATATAAGTTTGAACCCAAAGACATTTTTAATGTAGGTAGATGAGACGGGAATAACAACGGTTCAAAAATCTAATCGAATCATTGCAAAGAAAGGAACAAGGCAAGTAGGAGGCTTAACATCGGCGAAAAGGGGGCAGTTAGTAACAGTAGCTTGTGCTGTAAATGCCATTGGCAATTTTATTCCGCCGATGTTTATATTCCCTAGACTTCGGTACCAGGATTATTTTGTGCGGGACGGTCCAACTGGAAGTGTTGGTGCTGGAAATGCAAGTGGATGGATGCAGGAACAAGAATTTCTTATAGTCTTAAAACATTTTCAAAATTACTCTTCAGCATCTACTTCACATGAAGTTCTTCTATTATTGGACAACCATACTTCACACATTTCTATACAGGCCATTGACTTCTGCTATGAAAATGGTATAGTTTTGCTCTTCTTCCCTCCCCATTGTTCCCACAAACTCCAACCTCTGGATCGTTCTGTATACGGACCACTTAAAAAAGCAGTTAACACTACTTGCGATTCATGAATGCGAAATAATCCAGGGAAAACCGTGACCATTTATAATATCCCATCAATAGTAGCAGTAGCCCTTCCACTGGCATTAACAGTACACAATATTCAGTCTGGTTTTAGATGCACAGGAATATTTCCTTATAATAGGAATATATTTACATCTATAGACTATGCTCCATCATATGTTACAGATCGACCAGCAGCTTTAAATGAAATAACTAATGAAAACCAAACTTCGTCAACTAATTCAACAGTTGCAGCAAAGGATCCTACCCAATTAAAATCAAAGAGAATGCACCATCATCCGTTTCTATTATAATTCACCCAAACGACCCTGGTCCATCAACCTTCAATTTAGCAATCCAAGAGTTTGCTTCAGAAACAGTGCGACCTTTTCCAAAAGCTCCACCTAGAAAAGAAAGTAATAGAGGAAAAAAGAAAAGAAAATCGACTATTTATACGGAGACTCCTGAAAAAGAAAAAATTAGAGCAGAAGTCTTACACAGCAAGTTCCCCAAGGAGCAATGGGTTCAGTGTACAGAATGCAAGAATTGGTCACATGAAGCATGTACCAAATAAGATTTATTATACAGTGTGTAAAAGTCAAATGGAATATTTATAAAAAATCCCGAAACACGTCAAATTTAAATTATAACTTGACATTCTTTAACGTGAAAATGCAACCCCTACCTTCAACCCCCTTAGAATGACAGGTACAACCCCCAATTTTTTAATTGGGAAGTATAGGCTTGTGATATATCATTTGAAAGGTCTCTTCATTCTCTATTCAAAAATATTATTGTTTTTAAATTTAATGCAAAAATTAACATAAAAAAAATTAATATCATGTTGTTACCGAAATTCGCTACAATACAATCAAAAACTAAAATGTAATGCAAAACGTAATAAAATGTAGAACACGAAAAAGAACTATGAATGTTCATGAAGTAGATGTTCAAAATTTTCTCCGCGAACGTCTTGGCAACATCCTTATCTCAAATAAAACTCTTCTAACATTATTTAACATATCAGGCGTGATCGACCTAATCACAAGCGTTATTCGTTCTTTTAAGTCATTTAAATCAGAAGGTTTAGTTTTGTACACATGGATCTTCACATATCCCGATAAAAAGAAATCTAATAATGTAAGATCAGGTGATCGCGCTGGCCATTCAATCGATCCTCGCCTCCCTATCCACCGATTGGGAAATATTGTATCGAGTTACTGCCGGACATTAAGTTGGTAATGTGGTGACGCTCCATCCTGCTGAAACCATACCGTATTCGCTGGAACTTGAGGGTTACCTGGATCAGGATATAAATTTGCCAACGTTGGAATGACATCATTTTGGAGTAGTGCCAAATAATTGTTGCCATTCAAGTTGCCCTCAATAAAAAAGGGACCAATGTTATTGTTCCCTACAATCCCTGTCCAAACATTAACCTTTTGAGGATTTTCCGTGGACCAGTAGCGGCAATTTTGCCGATTAGCATGAACGTTAAGTAAAAAAGTACACTCATCAGAAAACATAACGTCTTCTAATTGTATAATATTGTTATCCAAAATGTCCATCATTTGCTCACAAAAAAAATTTCTATCAAAATCGTCTTCCATGAGCTCCTGAGTAGGTATCATCTTATACGGATGCAATTTATTTTCTTTTAATATGTTTGCTATCGATGTATGGCTAGCATTGAATGTAGTGGATGTCTGTCTACTCGATGTATGTGGGTTTTCCTGAAACTCAAGCAACACATCTAATTTGAGTTCATCACTCAGTGCATTGGCAGCTGCTTTTTTTATCTGCCTTACATGACCAAACTCGCGAAACTGCTTTTCTATTTTACTTATTGTTTCTTGGGATATAGGCGATAAATTAGGAAATTTCTCATGAAATAGGCGAGTTACTTCCTGTTGGGTTCGGATGTTATCTCCGTAACCAATCATTTGTAAAACTGTTATTTTATGCATTTTCGTTAATTTAACCATTTTTCAGAATTGAATTGAACAAACTTTATACTTAAATTACAACAATGACACACTGAGAAAAATGAGGCACTATAAACTATTGTGCATGCACACTTTTTTCAACAATCGTGCCTACACATAAAGTTATTCTGCCGTGGTGCACATAAAATTATGGTTCCTCCGCCAATTAGCGACGTCACAAACTTATTTGCTGCTCGCACTATAAGATATAGGTCAAGACATCATATTGTATAACTCTAATGAACGAAAATATAAAGTGCACTGTTTAAAATACGTAATTGACAGCATTTTATATTATAATGCATTCATAATCCTATTATGTGCCTTTGCATTTTACTTTTTGATGCGTACCAGGTCGTACCCTATAATATATCGTGCCTGCGCATGATATTATTTGCTGCTGGAAGCATATCTTTATATGCGACTGCACTAAATTTCATAGTGCTTTTTTAGCTGGGCATGATCCTTTTACGTGCCCTAGTATTTTTTCCGCACTATTTAATATCGTGACGGGATTGATATTTTTCAGGATCAGCACTTAATCTCTACACGGTATTTTCGGACGATTAAATAAATAATAAAGGGTGTAAGAGACAACTTTCCGAAAACTTTAACAATGTCTTCAGATCATCGTCCTGATTTTTTGTGGGAAACAAAAAAACTTTTGGCTCTTCATACAAACTGATTTGTTTTATTTGTATGGAGAGTCGATTTTTTTTTTCGTTTTCGACAAAAATTCTTGCTGTACGTTGTTTGGGATGATGGCCTACTAAAGACATTGTTAAAAATTCGAAAAGCTTTCCCTTACATTACACTCTGTATAATCAAATAAAGTGTTCGGAGAGGTATTCTGTGTCAGTCAGAAAAGATAGGTAAAACAAAAAAATTTGGTAGTTTTTTTGACTTCACCGAAAAATACTCGTAGTGAACGATTTGTTTAAGGAGAGTCAAAAAAACGCCCGATTTTTTGTGTAAATTTTTTTTTGTTTGGACTATCAATTTTGACTGAAGATACCTACCTGTCCAAAGACTAATCTGATTATGAATATAATTTCACCGTTTAGAAACACCGTGCAAATATTTGTTGCTAATCCTAAAAAATATCCACACATGTCACAGTACAGTGCAGAAAAAAGTGCTGAAATTCACATAGTAATAATCTAATCACACAGAGTCTAGAGCAGGTATGTATGTACTATGTAGGTAATTTAAAAAATCTTAAAATCATACAAACATTTATTTTCCATAAGAAAGTTAATCTTAATCTAGATTAAACATAAACTTAATTAAATATAACTTTCTCAGTAACTCGTCCATTTCACACAACACAACACAGCAAAATTTAATATAGAAGTATTGAACGACACTCACGCGCGGAGGTCACAGCACAGAATGGTGTGTGGTGTTTGGTTGGATCCGGCGGCGCGGTGGTGTCGATGTCGGCGCGCGCGGGGACAGATTCCCCCCCGGATTCCCCCGATTTGTTGCATGCATGTAATGTTTATATGCATACGCACCATATTTTTTTATGAATTATCAAAATGCACGTAATGTTTACTGCATACGCACAATACATTTTAGTGAATTTTCAAACATTTTTGTGCTAAGCAATGATTTTTTCAACCTGGCACGATTCTTCAACGTGCATACGCACTAAATTTTATTGTTCCTCAGGATTAATGTACTTATTATGCAAATAATCGGGAATGTCACTATAAAATTTTCTGCTTAGTTTTAAATATATACATGCATTGCATCGAATTTTATGGTGCAACTCTTTGCACCGTAATTTTCTATGCAAAAAACTATATTATATGGTGAATTTAAGACGTCATAATTTATTGTGCTTTGATCACTGTAAATTATGATGTTAAATCCATAATTTTACTATGCATAATAGTTCTTGCACGATAAAAGATACGACATTTGAACATAAAGTTTTGATGAGGTTTCTTGCACAATGAAGTTTAATGCCCTGCAGAATAAATATACATTCCTGTCACTATTTAGAGTAATGCGCACTATTTTATTAGTTGTAAGCAGAGTATTTCACAGTGTTTGCATAATATTTTATTACGTCGACTTCAATCCATTTTTCTCAGTGCAACTTAAATAAAACAATTTATTACTGCTTGTTAAAATAGCGTTGCCACGGAAATTCTTTAAGTTTTTTAATGGTTACCATCTAAAAACCACATTGCTATGGTTTTTGTTCACTTTCTCATTATCAAGACCTAAACGGGAAATAAGTTTTAAGTATATTGTAATAAGTTTCGAGTATATTTTAGCGAATTTCGGTAACAACATGATTTTGATTTTTTTATATTAATTTTTGCATCAAATTTAAAAACAATAACATTTTTGAATAGAGAATGAAGAGACCTTTCAAATGATATATCACAAGCCTATACTTCCCATTTAAAAAATTGGGGTTTGTACCTGTCATTCTAAGGGGGTTGAAGGTAGGGGTTGCATTTTCACGTTAAAGAATGTCAAGTTATAATTTAAATTTGACGTGTTTCGGGATTTTTTATAAATATGTACACTAACCGAAATAATGAATTTATTCCATTTGGCTTTTACACACTGTATGTTTGTCACAATAAAATTGTGATTCAGAGTAATATCTATTTGTTTTGAAAATCACAGTTTATTTTGTTTTTAAGTTGGAATGTTGTTTTTTTATTATTTTTGTATTTTATTCTTCAGATTTTATGTTTTGTAACAACCGACCCCTAACCATGTTACAACCGCTGCATGGTCGGGGGCAGCTGTTACAATTTACAATGTGACAATTTATTGTTAATATTTTTGTTTTAACGTTCGACAAAAAATTTTATGTAACTTTTTAATAAAATTAAAGATATACGCAATGATTGTATCTGAAAACCTTGTCATTATTTGTCATATTTCGTCTAGAATAGGTTTGCAAAGCTAAGTTGTTAAAGTACGTTTCACAATAAATCGTTGACTTGGTACCTGCTCTTAACTACTCTTAAGGGATTACTAATAAAAGGTGGTTATTATTTCTTCTAACATTTACAGAAAGGTATTATTTATTTTTGTCCAGGAAGATATATACGTATACGTATACGTAAGTTTCAACAGTTTTGTTTAATTTCAATTAATAAATAAACTTAAAATTTGTTTGTTTGTTTTTAAAAAATTTCGTGATTTTTTTTACAAAATAAATTTAAGTTTCAGTAAATGTTACTAAGTTTTATTTAAATCTATTTTGAAAACCGGATTACGGATCTGTTAATGTTTACTGTATAGTGAGAAATTTATAACCTTTCATTACTAATCCCCTAAGGTCAGGTACCGAAGTCAACGAATTATTGTGAAACGTACTTTACTTTCGACCCCGGTCTACCCTACCTAATTATTTAGCGTTTTCAGGTTTCTGAACCCTATAGAAAAAGAGATAACGATGTTTATGTAATTAATTCCGTTACGGTATGTACTATGTACTACTGCCGTGGTACCATGTAACCAATAAAAACATATTTATATTTCACGGTAGGTTAGGTAATACGTTCCACCTTTTTCAGTACGTAACCGAAACTGCTCGAGGAAGTGTTGACATACTTTTGTTGTCAAATAAGACCGGTCGGTGTGCCTCGTGATGTGGTATTTTTAAGTTTTAATGGAACATTATTACATTTTCAGACTAAATGATAAGTGATTCACGCCTATTAATTAGTAATTAGAAGGTGTTGCCGAATTGACATTTCCTGTAATTTACTAATGACGTATGAACGTCCATTTGTAGGTACAATAATGAAATTTATATTTGACCGTGCATAAATGAGGATATACGTGAATATAATTTAATGCGGTAACTTGTCGGTTTACAGGGTGTAACTAGGTTAAGTGTGTTCGGTGAATATCTAGGGTGGCGAAGATCGTTATCAAGCAAAATGCTCACGCAGAAAAGTAAGTTTTTAAATAGATATCAAATAAGGACCGTACTGGATTATAGTTTAAGTAGAAAATTCCTAATTATACGAAAAGAATGGTCATAAATTATACCACAGATTCTGGGGTCAAAAATTTGTTGATTGAACCCCACTTACCTATATACAATGGTGCACAAAAAAAAAGTTACAGGGTGCTAAAGTTAAAAATTTAAATAATGTTTTTTAACTTTACTCTAAAACGGTTTAACGTTAATGTATGAAAATTTATAGGAAATACTAGTAGAGAATACCCAATAAATTGGAAATAGATGCATTCAATTATTTTGATTTATTACGGATTTTCAGAGGGGATCAACACCCTTTCACCCCAGCTATAATTTAACAAAATATGGACGGCCACCGGAATCAAACGTCTATTCTTAAACTTTTGTATCTCTCTGTATTTCTTTGTAAATATTTTATTATTATTATTATAAGATACAGCCACCCTTTAAAATGCCAATTTCAATATTGAATATTTAAACCACATTTTCACAAATATTAAAAACATCTTTATTATTAAATTACAATTTATAAAATAATAAATGGGAGTTGAATAATAAAAATCTAATGTAATACATAATTTTAATTAATGTTATTTATGTTATTTCAAATTTGCTACATATGTAGAATACACTACCTATTAATTATTACATGTAATAATTGAGTAGTCTCTGATTGATTACTGTCAGGGTATTTGTTGTTGCTTTTTTGATATAAGTAGAAAAGTTTTTCTAGTTAATAATTTAAAATGAATAATTACAGTTTCTCAGTATTAGGTAAAGATTTCATTATGAAAATAGCGGTTATATGTATTACTTTCATTTTCTAATTAGGTGAATCTGAAGGAAATGGTGCGGCGGCTGCAAGGCGCTATGCTGATAAGTTCCCTAATAGAAATGTGCCAGATAGGCGAATTTTCCTGACTATTGACCGAAATTTAAGAAGAACACCCGGACACGAGCATGAGAAAGATAGCGGCTGAATTAAGAGTACCTCGTATGAAGGTATGGAGAACAGTTAAGGACCAGTTACTTCACCCCTTCCATATCACAGAAGTTCAAGAATTACTTCCCGAAGACTATGCTAAACGAATGGGATTTTGTGATTGGCTTTTAGAAGAAAATAGACGCAACATAAATTTTATAAATAATATTTTATTCACTGACGAATCTACTTTCACAAGAAATGGAGTTACTAATCACCATAACACTCATATCTGGGCTGATGTAAATCCCAAAGTTAAAAAAGTGCGTCATCATCAGGTTAATTTTAGAGTAAACGTTTGGGCTGGAATAATCGATAAATATTTGATAGGGCCAGTGGTTTTTCTAAACAAATTAAACGGGGAACATTATTTATCATTTTTATAAAATTATTTAAAAATTTGTTTAGAAAATGTCCCATTAGCAATTAGACGAAAAATAATTTTATGCAAGATGGTGCGCCACCACATTTTAGTAACGCCGTTAGAGCTTTTTTATTTCGAGAATATCCAGGACGTTGGATTGGAAGGGGGCCAGATGCACCAATTGAATGGCCACCGGGCGGTCCATGTTTGAATCCATTAGATTTTTGTTTCTGGGGATATACAGTGTGTAAAAGCCAAATGGAATAAATTCATTATTTCGGTTACTGTACATATTTATAACAAATCCCGAAACACTTCAAATTTAAATTATAACTTGACATTCTTTAACGTGAAAATGCAACCCCTACCTTCAACCCCCTTAGAATGACAGGTACCACCCCCAATTTTTTAAATGGGAAGTATAGGCTTGTGATATATCATTTGAAAGGTCTCTTCATTCTCTGTTCAAAAATGTTATTGTTTTTAAATCTGATGCAAAAATTAACATAAAAAAAATTAAAATCATGTTGTTACCGAAATTCGCTAAAATATACTCGAAACTTATTATAATATACTTAAAACTTATTTCCCGTTTAGGTCTTGATAATGAGAAAGTGAATAAAAACCATAGCAATGTGGTTTTTAGATGGTAACCATTAAAAAACTAAAGAATTTCCGTGGCAACGCTATTTTAACAAGCAGTAGTAAATTGTTTTATTTAAGTTGTCATTGTTGTAATTTAAGTATAAAGTTTGTTCAATTCAATTCTGAAAAATGGTTAGATTAACGGAAATGCATAAAATAACAGTTTTACAAATGATTGGTTACGGAGATAACATCCGAACACAACAGGAAGTAACTCACCTATTTCTTGAGAAATTTCCTAATTTACCGCCTATATCCCAAGGAACAATAAGTAAAATAGAAAAGCAATTTCGCGAGTTTGGTCATGTAAGGCAGATAAAAAAAGCAGCTGCCAATGCACTGAGTGATGAACTCAAATTAGATGTGTTGCTTGAGTTTCAGGAAAACCCACATACATCGAGTAGACAGGCATCCACTACATTCAATGCTAGCCATACATCGATAGCAAACATATTAAAAGAAAATAAATTGCATCCGTATAAGATGATACCTACTCAGGAGCTCATGGAAGACGATTTTGATAGGATAACTTTTTTTGTGAGCAAATGATGGACATGTTGGATAACAATATTATCCAATTAGAAGACGTTATGTTTTCTGATGAGTGTACTTTTTTACTTAACGGTCATGCTAATCGGCAAAATTGCCGCTACTGGTCCACGGAAAATCCTCACTGGGTGAGAGAAGAACACACTCAATACCCTCAAAAGGTTAATGTTTGGGCAGGGATTGTAGGGAACAATATCATTGGTCCCTTTTTTATTGAGGGCAACTTGAATGGCAACAATTATTTGGCACTACTTTAAAATGATGTCATTCCAACGTTGGCAAATTTATATCCTGATCCAGGTAACCCTCAAGTTCCAGCGAATACGATATGGTTTCAGCAGGATGGAGCACTACCACATTACCAACTTAATGTCCGGCAGTACCTCGATACAATATTTCCCAATCGGTGGATAGGGACGCGAGGATCGATTGAATGGCCAGCGCGATCACCTGATCTTACATTATTAGATTTCTTTTTATGGAGATATGTGAAGAACCATGTGTACAAAACTAAACCTTCTGATTTCAATGACCTAAAAGAACGAATAACGCTTGGAATTAGGTCGATCACGCCTGATATGTTAAATAATGTTAGAAGACAGTTTTATTTGAAATTAGGATGTTGCCAAGACGTTCTACATTTTATTACGTTTTGCATTACATTTTAGTTTTTGATTGTATTGTAGCGAATTTCAGTAACAACATGATATTAATTTTTTTTTATGTTAATTTTTGCATTAAATTTAAAAACAATAACATTTTTGAATAGAGAATGAAGAGACCTTTCAAATGATATATCACAAGCCTATACTTCCCATTTAAAAAATTGGGGGTTGTACCTGTCATTCTAAGGGGGTTGAAGGTAGGGGTTGCATTTTGCATTTTTTTATAAATATGTACAGTAACCGAAATAATGAATTTATTCCATTTGGCTTTTACACACTGTATGAAAGAAAATGTTTATTCTGTGGGAATAACCAGTGAGGATCAACTGAGGCACCGAATTTTAAAGATTGCTAACCAGTTTCGACAAAAACATTTAATTTTTCAAAATATTCGGTATTCCTTTTTGAAACGATGTAGAACTTGTATACAGGAAGGAGGAGGTCATATTGAACACTTGTTAAGGCAAATATTTTGTTTGCTGTTGTGAAATAAAAAGACATCTAGCAGATCAACAGTTTAAAGTAGTTAATGAACAAATAAATCTTGGAAGTTCTCCACTATTAAACTGTTTACTTTGAGTCTACATTTTATACATAGATAAGACATTATTGTGACATAAATATATTAAGTTATTGTAAAGATCAGCCTGATATAGTTTTTTCCTGGTTTTTCTATATCATTGCACAGCTATATTGATCTTAGAGGGAAATACATCCAGGATAATCCCTTAGGGCTAATAACATCTAGGCTTTAATATTGTTATATCTTATTACTTCCATACTTGGTCTAACCTTAATACTACCTAATCAACGTCACGTACCTAGCTACAAACAAACAAAATGTAACTTCAATATGTCAATCTGAGGATGTTTATTGTAGCGAAACAGCTGTCAACGTGATTAAAAACCCAATTTTTTTAATTAAACTTGTAAGTTGCGTTAAAAAGAAGAGTTTAATATTATTCTGTGTTTACATTAAGGTTTTTCATATTTTTTTCTCCATAAAATTTTATTTCTTTTTATAATAAAATAACTCTTATAAAAACATAATTAAAATCTTCATTGGCAACATTTGTATTTTGGTATCGTTAAAATTTCAATCAACTTAAAATTTACTTCTTTATTTACTAGTTAAATAAAAAGTATATTGGAGAATGCAAAATGATTAAAATACGCATTTTTTTTAGATTCTACAAAAAAACTACAAGATGTTTTGGTGGAATTTTGTGGTGCTGGACCTCCTTATAAACACAATCCTGACGGGGTAAGTATCACATTTTTCTCATTTTTCCAAATTTGTTAGATTTTCTAATAGACGTTATAAAGAATCTTCGAGTAGTATACATTTCTATTGAAACATAGTCATAGTTGTTATTTTTCAAAGAGTCTACCCTGTAATTCTATAGAAACCCTAGATAATATTGTCACAACAGGTAGCTGAATAGATCCCATGACCGTAGAACCGAAGTTTTTTTTAAGCATAATACAAATTAAAATAAAAAGTAAAATCAAAATAAGAATCTGCTGCATATTAAAAAGTAAGTATTAAATATAAATTAATGCAAAAAAAATGTATGATTTTTTAAAGTTTAGATGAGAAATAAGTTAATTATTTGGATTTTAATGATAATTGTTTATTAGATAGAGATGTCTATACAAGAAGTTACAAAAGAAAATAACAACACAAACTTGAAAGATATGTACCAAATTTTATTAAAAATTAACTTTATAAATTAACTAATTTAATAAAAACCCTCAAGATGTTGTAAGTATTGTCCATCTTGGTCTATACATTTTTGTAACCTGAATAAAAAGTTTAGAAAAGAATTTCTGGGGTAATTTCTTGGAATGCTCGAACAATGTACCATCTCAGTTGTTCTAGAGTCTTTGGAATAGGATTATAACACTTATCTTTGATAAAAGACCATATAAAAAAGTCTGGAATCGTCAAGTCTGGTGAGTGAGCAGGCTACTCAATTAGTCCAGTTCTCCTAATCCACCTATCTCCAAATATTTCTGTTAAAGAATTTCTAGCCACAAGTAAATAGTGGGGTGGTGGTGTACCGTCTTGCTGAAAGTAAACTGAGTTTATAATGCCATCTTGTTCCAGTTGTGGAACATTACCAGTAATTGTAGTTTCTTGAGAGAAGAACGGTCCATATATTTTTTCTTTAGAAGCGGCACACCAAATATCCAAAATCAATTATCCTTGGATTTTCAGACCCCCATATGCGACAATTATGTTTATTACATCTTCCGTTTAAATGAAATCCAGCCACATCTGACATTATAAGTAATACATCAGGAACTTCTGTAAATAAATCTAGTCCTAATGTCTCAGAAAAAACAATTCTGGTTGGAAAATCCCTTTCATATGTTTTTTGGTGTATCTGTATTTGGTGTATGTACCTTCATACATTTCTGAACTTCGGATTTTGAAAGTCCAGTTGTGGATGATACTTTGCGAAGAGACATTCGATTACTATGTTTTTGTAATGTTCCCTGAATGCATAAGAGTCTATTTAAAAAAATATCACCATTACGTATTTGATATTTTTTCCTTTCCATAGATCCATTTTGTAGAAATGCATTGTATAGTCTTTCCAATATTAATTGCTAAAATCCATTTAAATGTTTCATACAGAGTGAGTTAGTTTACTAGGCTTCAAAGTAGAAAGAATTGGCATGAAAACGACATATTTCTCCCGTTAAACATCCACTCTGTATCGTTGGAACTCAGCTCTCTCTAGACTGGTAGTCTGTATGACGCTTTTAAATGGGTTTTAACAATTAACATTGGAAAGACTATACCATTTCCTAAACACCTGACGAAATCTTATTTTGGTAGTAACAATTGATTCATACTTAGCATACAATAACACAGTTTTTGATTTTTCCCGCGAACTAAATCGCACCATTATTGAAAATAAGTCGAAGACAAATCACAATGAATTACTTTGACAGTTAGTTGTGTCAGTTTGTTGAAACTATAGTCTATATAGAAAGGACAAGGAGTAATAAATCATTCATTTAAGTAGATTTCTTAGACGTACCAAAATATATTTTAAGACCGTATACCCTAAGGTACATTTTGTATTGAACGAATGAGTTGCAGCTATTCTAAAGAATATACGATTTAGGTAAGAGGTAACGGGATGTACTAATTTTAATAAAAAAGTGATAGAGGTACATAAATTTTAGTAAGTTTGATAAAGAAAGGCAAATCAGTTTATTCATAATAGAAAACAAACCAATCTGTAACAATAATTATTTTATGTATTTTTGTTCTTTTTGTAAGAAGTAAAGTAAAGTCAAGATAGCAAGATATCCTTACAATTTTTATTAAATTCAAAGAAGCAAAATGAATATTTATTATTTGTATTGCTCCTATATGTAGTGTTTGGGGAATTTTTCTCAGAAATTTTAAATGGCAAGTGGCCTACTGTAATCGGCTTAATACGATTACACCTATTTACAGATTATTCGATTGTTGAGAGGGATTTTCCAAACAACCCAGTTTTCTTAGAAACATTGTCGGAAATATTATTTTAAAAGAAAGTAGGTACATTAAATCAGTACTTAGTATTAGTTCTTTGAGTAAAGTTGTATGAAGTTGTATGGGTTTCATAATATTGTAAACAGTTGGAATATATTTAAAACATTTGTTAAATCTTAATTGTGCAAGTACCAAACAATGTCGATAAGCCAAGGACCATCTAAACGACCAAAAACAGGTCCATTATCTTTAAATGAAAAAACTCTGATATTGAATTGTTATATATCATTGAAAAACAAGGATCCAACTGCAAGTGTTGATGATATTGTGGAATTAACGGCTGCGATGTTGTGTGTTGCTAAATCAAAAATGTATAGATTACTAAAAGAAAGCAAGAATGGAACTCTTCAACCCCCTAAAACTCCTTCAGGCCGAAAACCAATTGAGATCGATGAGTCATTAAAACAAAGACTAAGGCGTAAAGTCCATGGATTTTACTTACGAAAGGAAATTCCAACACTTGACAAAATTATGACATCAGTGCAAGAAGATACGGACTATACAAAATTCTACAGAATGACATTATGCAAACTTTTGAAAGATGTGAGTTTCAGATATACAAAACATAATAGAAAATCTCTCTTGATAGATAAACCGGAAATAGTTGTTTGGAGAAGAGACTATTTAAGAAGCATTCGACATGCCAGAGAACAAAATTTGAAAATCTTCTACTTAGACGAAACATGGATAAATGCTGGATATACAGTTTCCAAATCTTGGCAAGATGAAAACATTAAAAGCGGAAGGCAGGCATTCGTGGAAGGTTTGTCGTTAGGTTTGCAGCCACCATCTGGAAAAGGAAAAAGACTTATCATTGTCCATGTTGGAAGTTCTGAAGGTTTTGTTGATGGTGGATTATTAACTTTTATTTCAAGACGCACGGGGGACTATCACGAAGATATGAATAGGGATGTCTTCGTGGAATGGTTTGTTCAAATGTTGGATCTGATTCCAAAAGGGGCTGTTATTGTTATGGACAACGCAAGTTTCCATTCACGGTTATGAAAAGCATTGCCCACAAGTCGTTGGCGTAAAGCAGAGCTTTTGGAGTGGCTTATTTCGAAAAATATTAAGTTTCCAAAAGATCCACTAAGGAAAGAACTTTACAGAATTGCAAAAATGAACAAGAATAAATACAAAACCTACATTGTAGAAGAAATGGCTTCTTCTCGTGGTATATCAGTTCTTCGACTTCCCCCTTATCATTGTGAACTTAATCCCAAAATACACACCACTGCATTGCGATATTGCTTATCTGCTAATCCCTCGGCTAATCCTTTAACAATGAAGAAAACCTAAACTTTGCTACAACTGAAACAAATACGGGGACGATCTACCTGGTTTTTAGATTTACGGAAGAAATGCAATTTGAAGTAAGAGATTTATCAAAAATTTCATGGTGCTCCCTTTAAAGGTTTTGCATACTTAATTAGGGTTTATTACTCCTCGTACTTTTTGTACATACTATATAAAAATCCCAAAGCCTACTTTTACATTGAAACCCGTAGATGCCTAAAGGAAAGGAGTTAGTCTTTCAGATAGAAAAAAATACATAGGGTGTTCCATTAAAAGAATCGACGATATTTGCATTTAAAAAACACCTTTATTTTAAAACGCCCTATATAAGATTTTACTAATTAAACATATATACTGAAAAAAACTTTGTATAAAAACAAATTGTTTCTCGAAAACCGCACCTCTCTGTGGTTTTTAAGTTCCGATATATTTGCACTTAGAATGGGTCAGAAACTTCTGGGACACCCCGGTATATTCATTGTCAACCTGATCATGAGTTGTCGCTAGCAAATTGTAGTTGGATAAATTAATGAACCTTTGTTTATTGTATAATCAATATAAGTTAACAGGTAAACGGATTTTCTTTGTATGTAAACATAAGATGGGATTTGTAGGCAGCAATAGGTGTCTCTATAATGAAATTGTCGACTTGAAAGTTTTAAGTCAGTAGACGTACACGTAAAACTGTCACTTTTACTGTTTGCTGAGAAGATTAGTTGAAAATTTATAGACATTGGTTTTGTAGAGCATTTATTTTTAATGTTTTATCTGCAATTTATTGTTATCGTTCTGTCCAATCAGGATTTTCCATTTTCTGTGCAAATAATTTACGTTGATGAATAAAATAAAATCCACTTTAGATGTAACTACCCTAGCAGTGTACTTATTATATGCAGATTAATTTAATCTGCGGCGAGTGCAGAAACTAAACGAGTGCAAGAAATACACTTTCCAACGAGTTATGTACACTATTTTTCCTACGACCACGTAAAAAATCCTTCAACAAAAGTATTTCTTAAAGTATAAAGTCAATTAAACAATATCACACACACTGAAAACATTATCAACACACGTACTGAAAAGTATATCAACACATGTATTGAAAAGTAAAAAATCCTTCAAAATAATTTATTTTTAACAGGATGACATGAACTAAAAGAATAATTATAAGATATTTATTATAACTAAAAAACAAAACAATAGAACAAAACAGTTTGACGTAAATGTCACAGATCATAGAACTATATTTTTTTGCCTTTCAATACGTGTATTGATATTAGCTACTTTTTTAAGTACAAATAAGTGTGCAAACTAGCACTTTCATATGTTCATATGTGGTCGTAGGAAAAATACGTTTTTCTACAAACGTCCAAAAATGACAAGGTTCGAACATTGGCAAGAATATGCGAAGTGACCCTTTTTTTCATTTTTCTTTGTTACTATGACACCGTGCGCGAAGTAGTGTGCGAAATACTTACTTCGCACACTGCATGTAAACTATATGGGATTTTTATATTTTAACCTTTATGTTCCTCAATCAAGCAAAAATCCAAGAAATCATTTATTTATTAATGTATAACAATAATTATTAAGGCTTTCAAATTGTGAGAAAATTTAACACTACCTAATTTTATTTATTATTTACAATGTTAACATTAATGGTGCAGCCAGTGCACGAACCAATATTTATTCCCAAACCAGATAAGTCAGATTCAGCCCGTGATATCCTAGTTTTGGGAGTTGGAAGACTATCCACTGCCGTAGGGGTGACAGCACTTAATCCTGATATTTCACAGTCTAAAATTTTATTTGATGTCTGAATTTTATTGTTGATAGAATCTTCCACGTATCCTTCGGTCACAGTCGAAGATTTCCAACCTCCAAAATAATGAAAATAATTATCAGGAACTGTCACTTTGAAATAATTGTCATCAAATGCCATTTTATTTCCATAGTTACAGTACCTAATTACTTGATTTGAAAAAACAGTTCAAACCAGTTCAATACTTTTTTTCATATTAAGCTAAGCGTTTGTAGAAAAAGTTTTGTTTGTATCTCATGCGCGAAATACTTTGGTGATCTCGACTATTTTTTCTCTCGGTTCTCCATCACCAAAGTAGCATTTCACGCACTAGATACAAAAATAATTATTTAAATTTAATAACAGCTGTTTCGCTAAAAACTAGCATCGTCAGATTGTAGTGATGAGCAAATGCAAGACCAAGACCAAGCCAAGACCGGATTAGTCTTGGTCTTGGTCTTGCATACAAGGTCTTGGTCTTGCAGTCAAATAAGCAATCTTGGTCTTGGTCTTGTTCTTGCAGGGTACAGTCTTGGTTTTGGTATTGGTCTTGCACCAAGACTCTTGCAAGTCTTGCACTTTTTTTTTAGATTTACTGGGGTCCATTTTTACAAAAAAAAGGAAAATATTTTTTAAAATCATTACGAGTAAAGAAAGGTTAAATGAAAGGTATAGTATTTTTCATTATAAAAATTTTGTTCTTTTATATTACATTGTAGCGATAAATCAAGTATAGATAGATAAGATAGATGTTTAAGAGGTTACCAGAAGCCTATTCCACTGCGACCTTTTCAGATCTATTGTGGTCCTCGAAAAACTAGATTACATCCCCCAGTCCGACTCTCTTAACGAAGTCTATAAGCTTTAAGACTGTAACCTTCATGTAGTCCCTTGCCAATGGATATTCTTCTCCTAAAGTCAGGAACCGTATATTTACCAGTCCGTCGCACTGACATAAGATGTGCTCTGGTGTTTCCTCTTCTACGTGACAGAATCTGCACAGATCCGTCTCTGTCAACCCCATCAGCTTAAGATGCCTGTTTAGCTTACAGTGCCCCGTCAATAGACTTACTACAGTTTTGACCGTTTTCCTGTCTTTACTCAATAAGTCTGACGTAAACTTTTGCGAATATTCCATTATGAACTGTTTCGCTTGCCTTTGTCCTGGTGAATTCCACCACCATTCCCGTGATTTTTGTGCCACCCATGTTTTCATGGCCGTTTTTATTATATTTTTTGCAATGCCGCAGAAAGGTTCCGGTTCAATAAAAGGCATTGATGAGCCTAGTTTAGCCATTTCATCTGCCTTTTCATTGCCTTTTAGACCCCTATCACCTGGTACCCAAGCTACCGTAACCTTGCTACGATCCCCCCAGAGTATTCAGAGCATGCACACAGTCCCATACTAGCCTAAAATTGACCTCTACAGAATCTAGTGCCCTTAGCACCGCCTGACTGTCTGTGAAGATGGCTATTGAACGGTAAGTCCTATCCAGCCTTTTAATTTCTTCTACACAGTAGTGAATTGCCGTGATTTCTGCTTGAAAAATCGTGGCATTTTGGGATAGACTTACTGGGAATGTTATCCCTTGTTTCCTTCCGACTACGCCGGCTCCCACGCCAAACGGCGTCTTTGAGCCGTCCGTGTACCAGGTTGACTCCGCCTCTACGGGTACACCTTTTTCCCAGTCTTCCCTACCTGGTATAACTATTTTAAATTTATTGGCAAAGCTATATCTCGTGACTGTTGCGTCAATGGGTTGCCCCAAAATGTTATCCGCTTTTAGTTCCTTGATTAGCTTACCATTATCAGCCCCATGCGATTGGCTTATGTGCTGCTGATTATGTATTAAACTGTGCATGGCTGCTCTCGCTTCACCCTGTATATATATGTGTAGTGGTGGAATGTTTAACAAGACTTCCAGTGCAGCTAAAGGAGTAGTTTTTATGGCCCCCGTAACGCACAAGCAAGCTAACCTTTGTATGTTACTTAATAGCCTTACTGCTTCTGTTTGCTGTGTCTTTGTCCACCATACCACTGACCCGTAGGTTATTATAGGTCTAATAACCCTTGTATATAACCATATGGTCATTTTGGGGTTAAGCCCCCAATTTTTTCCACACATTCGTCTACATCTGCCCAATGACAATATAGCTTTCTGCGTGGTTTTTTGTATGTGTGTGTTCCATGAGAGTCTTTGATCTAGGAATACTCCTAGGTATTTTATTTCTTTGACTACTGGAATCACTGTTCCCCCCAATGTTAGTGGTTTTAGACCGGCCAATGTTGTCTTTTTTGTGAAGTTGATAATTTTTGTTTTTTGAGCATTGACTGTTAGTCTCTCTTGCTTACACCAATTTTCAACCGTGTTTAGCGCTATCTGCATTCTGTCAGATAATACCCCGGCAAATTTGCCTCTGATGACAATCGCTATGTCATCTGCATATCCTAGACACTGAAGGTCTTTTTTGGATAATTCGTCTACTAGGGTTGCCCAAAGTAGTGGTGACAGAACTCCTCCTTGTGGACAACCTCCACCTGCTTTCGCTTTGATAGTAGCTTGCCCTAGTGAGGATATTACAATCCTATTCTCTAGAGCTGCCTTTATCCATCTGCCCCCCTGCCCCCCTGGTGTGCCCCGTCTACTCATTGTATCTGTCAATGAGTTCGTTGTAACATTGTTAAACGCTCCTTCGATGTCCAGAAAGGCAGCCATTGCAATCTCTTTGTCCTCTATAGACTTAGAGACCAACCTATTTAGGTCATCTAATACCGTTTCCGTTGATTTACCTGGTTGGCATGCATATTGACGATTGCTTAGAGGGTGCTTTTTTAGCACTTCGTCTTTTATGTACCTGTCCAAAAGCCTCTCTAAAGTCTTTAGTAGAAAGGATGACAGGCTTATTGGTCTGTATGATTTTGGTGTTAGGTCCGATACTTTACCAACCTTTGGTAAGTAGATGACTTTAACCTTTTTCCATACTTCTGGTAAGATACCCCATGCCAAACAAGCTTTTAGTATCCTACTTAAATGTGGTAGCAACTCCTCCACCCCTATCTGTAATAGAATGGGGTGTATACCATCCATCACTGGGGACTTAAATGATTTAAATTTTTTGATTGCCCATCTGACTCTGTTAGGTCTTGTGACTTCTGTAGCCATTTTCCAATCTGTCGAACTTGGCCTGGTCAGCTTTTGTTCCAGATTGGTTAGCCTTACTGAGTCATCCAGAATTGTTGTATGAAATAGTTATTATCCTAACAAGTGCGGAAAAGTTAATTTCCGCAAGGGTTAGGATCAATATTTTTTTCACAAGCAAAATCCCCTCGAAATTATTTAGATACTTGAAAAGATACGATTGTGACAATTAAACCTTTTATAGTGTCAATAAATACACGACTGTAGCTATAGCAACTCTACCTAAACAGGTGAGTTTGTTGTTGCTTTGAGTAAGGTTTACAGGGGTGATTTAAAAAATTTTGATTTTTAAATGGGAAATGCGCAATTGAGATGTCTTCAGCAACAGAACCACAGCCGATCAACTTCTGCTTGTTATGGTACCAACAGTAATTATAACCCTCAAAACCACCGGAGTACGACAATGCCTCTTTCTCCAAATGATTCATAACATTGTTCAAGTTTTTTAATATGTAAACATTAATTAAGCTTATCCATGAACTTATCTTATATTTTGTTCAGGAGTTATTGGACTGAGAAAACTGACTACTTTTCTACACTGAACGAACTAGATTCACGAATTTATATGAAATCATGAGTATAGTCTGTGAGCAACTATATTAATAAGTTAAAATTTTAATTTTAAAAAGATTCATTGCATAAAGCAATTAAATTTTTAAATAAAAAAGTAGGTATGTATAAATTAAAATGGTTGATGTTACGTACATTTTAAAATTAAATAATTACGCATTTATTTAAAAATAATTAATTAAAAAATAGTTAATATTCTTTTGATATTATTCAACCCCTACTGATAGACCTTTTTTGTTATTACCTAGTTAACACCATAAACAAATTATAACAATGTGTACAAATATTCAAAGAAAATATTACTTACCTATTAATATTATACAGTACACTTATTTAATATTATTCCTATTTTATATAACAATATTATTATTTTATTTACATTCTTAATTTTAATTTTTATGATATACTTTACTAACTTCTTCAAAACCTAAATTAAATAAACATTCTAATTTATAAACAAAATTAATAAAATGCACTGGTGGTGACGTTATAAATAGGAGAATTAATTCATATTTAGCAGCATCAAATGATTTCCAAAAACATTACTTTTTATAATTACATCATTTTTAAGGTCAACAAAATTTCCACAATTATAATATTTATATAGTTTTAAATAAATAAATTCCATAATTATTGACTTCATTTCGGACAGATGTCAAAATAGTAAAAATATCACCAAGTAATGTTGCCATGTTGCCAGACTAAAAAAATATATAGCTATTCTTGTGTATTATATACAAATATTGTAAAATGTACCTTATTATATAGGAAATATAAAATATATGCTTGAAATGTGTAGAAATTATTAACCTATCTTACAATACCAAATTTAATGCATTTATGAATAATAAAAAAATATTTTTTAAAAGTAATATAAATAAAAGCAACAATTCCTAAACAAAATTCTAAATTAGACATAAAATATAAAGAAAACAAAAATATTTAAATCCTCTTCCCGACCAACTGCCACAGATCAAAGTGTATTATAAATTACTATCTCTCACCTTAATATTTGAAATAAAATAGTGAAAAACTCAAATGAAAAACTCTGAATACTTAGTTTTATCCCAACAGGAACAATAGATAAAATAAACATAAAAAATAAGTCGGAAAATAAATAAAAAATAAACCTTCATATTTACAACATATTTGACAAAAATTAAAAATTTCAAAATAAACCTTCATCATCAGAAGGGCAAATTTCCGGAGATTGAATTTTGTTTGGATCGTACAGTTTACCTGCTAATTTTAAGAAGGCTTCTGTACGATTCAAAGAAAATTCTTGGCAATGTTTATAGAACATATACCTAGCTAAATTACCCGGTATATGTGCTTTTTTTCGGCCATTGGATGTTATTATGGCTTTTGCATGCCTACATGAACTTTCAATACTATCAGTATTGCAGCCAGTTTCAGGATCTTTAAAAGTTATTGAATGATTAACAGTCAAATGTTTATAGCCATTTTCCCGAGCATTTTCCGTTAAACAATCATATGCCTTCCAGCAATCAGAGTAGATAGTGGTACCCTTTTCTATCCATTGCTCTATAATGGGTAAAAGAGTATCACTATTACGATGTTCAACGGCGACCATAAATATTTTACCCGTTCCTCTTTCAAAACCTCCAAAGACCTGACCACTGACCTTCTACCGGATGGCCCCGATGATATTTTCTTTTTCCAAATTTACTTTCATCAATTTCCACAATTTTACCGGGGCCACCAATTTTCATCGGATTATCCATAAAAGCATACAAAAGTACCGCTCTACAAAAACTTGCCCAATCGACGGCAGTTTTATTTGAAATTTCCATTTCCTGACAAATAAATTGTAATGAACAATCAGATACCCATAAATGCACGAAATCTAATATTGTATATAGAGTTAAATTACTTCTCGCAAAAAATATTACAGAGACTTTATTATGACAAAGCCATCGCCAACCATCAGATCTAAAAATTAATTATCATTTTTTGTTGAAAGTAAATAATAAATAAATACCTTGTTAGAGTATAATTCCCTCCACATTTCTTACATTTGTAATTATCCCTATGCGGAATTAAGTTCCATTGAATTAATTTTTCTATTAATTTATCGTCATCTTTGACCAATTCATAAATTTTAATTAAATTCATTTTAAACGCAAGTTCAAAGTTTATTACAACCAAATAAACGTTATTTATCACTCAACGGTAAAACCAAACTAACATGAAAACGACTGAAATTCGACAGTAAAACAATACGAAAAACTAGCTATTCAAAACTACAAAAACCAAAACTTAAATTTAAAAAAAAATAAAATCTACTGAACGTATATCTGTTTTATTCTCAAATACTCGATATATGTATAGTAAATCTTGGCAACATTGTCAAATCATTTGAAGTTTTAACCAAATCGGCCAATAAGAGGTTTTGACAAAATTGACAGTTTGTTAAAGTATACAATGAAGTTAAAGATTCTGTGCAACCCAATGAGGCTCGACTTTACTTTAACGCACGCAATAAAAATAGTCATGTGATATATCAATCGAAAGCCCTTGAGGAGCTGAGTCGATTACCACCTGTCTCAGTTGGCGCATGCGCAGAATAAAAAAATTATTTAATTTCCCATTATATGTATATGGGGATCAAATATTAGATATAGGTATAATGAGAAATTAAATAATTCGTATATATTTTGTTCTGCGCATGCGCCAACTGAGACAGGCAGAACAAAAAAAGTTAGGTTAGGTTTGGTTTGGTTTGGTTTGGTTTGGTTTGGTTTGGTTTGGTTTGGTTTGGTTTGGTTTGGTTTGGTTTGGTTTGGTTTGGTTTGGTTTGGTTTGGTTTGGTTTGGTTTGGTTTGGTTTGGTTTGGTTTGGTTTGGTTTGGTTTGGTTTGGTTTGGTTTGGTTTGGTTTGGTTTGGTTTGGTTTGGTTTGGTTTGGTTTGGTTTGGTTTGGTTAGGTTAGGTTAGGTTAGGTTAGGTTAGGTTAGGTTAGGTTAGGTTAGGTTAGGTTAGGTTAGGTTAGGTTTGGTTAGGTTAGGTTAGGTTAGGTTAGGTTAGGTTAGGTTAGGTTAGGTTAGGTTAGGTTAGGTTAGGTTAGGTTAGGTTAGGTTAGGTTAGGTTACGTTAGGTTAGGTTAGGTTGGGTTAGATTCGACTTAATTTTTTCTGCTGAGATGAGTAAATATACATTTAACGGATATTTGAATTGAGTAGTCCACTTGCAAAGTGTGCTAAGTTATCAATACATTTGCAAAACTCTTTTTGTTCAATTTTAATTTTTAAATAAAATTATAACCATTTAACTGACATTTTATTTTTTGATCATAAAATAAAACAAAATAACTATAATTAAATATATGACAATCAACATATATATTTATTACTTAATTTTAGAAAAAAATATTTTAATTGATTTTCTTAAAGAAATGGTTGAACAGTATAGCGCACTTTGCAAGTGGACTACTCAATTAAAGGTTAGGGCCGTTATTGAGTCTTTTTGGCATTCTCCATAGACTTATAATGGAAAATTAAAAAATTCATAACTTTTATATTCTGCGCATGCGCCAACTATGAGGGGTGTCAATCGACTCAGCTTCTCAAGGGCTTTCGATTGATATATCACATTTTTGTTGCGTGCGTTAAAGTAAAGCCCTACCCAAAATGAATAAGAAAATAAGTTTCCAAATAGCAATTTTATATTTTTTGTGTTTTAAATTATCTTAAGAATGTTTATTTCATACGAAAATGGTCTCAAGTTTAATATAATTGCCGCATTTACAACTGGTAAGTGATAGGTTATGTTTACTTTGAACCTACATTTTTAGCAATTTTTACTATTTCTTAGTGTTTCCGCGGAAAAAAACTTTATTTTCGTATTCATTACAATGTCTTAGACCCCTCATAAAATTTTTATAAAAATCGGAGAGTTCACCAAATTCTACATATTTACCAAAAGGGTTATCATTTGTTTATGTTAACCAGGGATCCACCAGTGGGGGTTAAATAGTTTTATGTAACATATTTCGACGATATTTCGAGAATACATAAATATAATGTTTAAGAAGTGTACCTACTTAATTTATTTTATTTTTTCGACCAATATTAGTTAAACTTTAGCTCATGGACTATAACACAACTTATCTAATATACAAATACACAACTTATTTGGCATATGCGCCAAAAGGATACCCAGCAAATTGGCTCACTGTCACTTCTCGTTGTTACGGTTTTCTCTGGGACCCTATTCTCAAACAGTGACATATTTTGTCGCATGCGAGAAATCCTCTTTGTCGAAAAAAATCTGAATAACCTTATTCTCAAAAGTCACCTTTGCAAATTTTTGATAGACAAATTGTAGAATGGTCAAAGGCAGCCGACAATTTATGTCGAATGCGAGAATTTCATTATTTGCGAAAGTTGTAGCTTATCATTATATATGTTAATTGTTGTTAATTTATATGGGAAATGAAACCACAATCCTTTTTTATGTTTTTATTTCAACGTTAAAAAAACATAAAATGAATATACACCATAAGGAATATACAGAAGCTATCAATAGTTTTGTTTGGTACTTTTTCAGATATTTTTGTAGAGAGAAAATGGCAGTTTTATTAATTGCTATTGAAAATTTAGAAAATCAAGAAATGTATTAACGGCCTCGAGAGAGACGAGGAATATGTAGAAAAGTTTTTACATTATTTTCATCTCATAGAAAGTTTATTAAAACGTTTAAAATAACTAAAGAATTAGGTATAGACTAATAATTAATCTAGAACCCTTAATAGAACAAGGGAATCGTGAAAGTGCATTACATCTCTTGAAGAAATGTATTTTTCCGATTATATCATAATAGGTAAAAAGATATTATTAATCTAACCAATATAATACTAAAGTAAGTAGTGTAATTGTAAGTATAAATGGAAATACTAATTTAAAAGTTATGAGTATTGTTAGTCATATGCCAAGCTTTTACTACTAATTCTAAGTACTAATTGTAATTGTAATTTGCTGGTTTTGAATGAAGCTTTTTAATTTTTGCTTGCATGAATCCACCTTAAACACGAGCCTCAAACAAAAAACAATCCAATCTACCACACAAATACAAATTGATACATACAAACAAATATAACTATCAAAAAACCAAAACTCACAGCCTACATTGGCATAGAACATATTTGAGAATCGTTAAATCGGTGTTGCCAGCTCCTGATATTCGACAAAATTTGTCTCATGCGAATTGGAAGACGAATCCAATCGAGAATACCACAATTTGAAATTGTGCGACAATTGTCATCGACAAATGTCGAATGCGACATATTTTGTTCGACATTCGAGAATAGACCCCCTGGTTACATCTTAAGTATTTTTTCGACTACCACACATCACTCAACACAAACTCACATTTCACTCAAGACTCAACATTATAAAAACTCTCTCTTTTGCGGGCTAGGGAAAAACACTCTACACAAAATGTATCGTTCTCTTATACAGTGGACGGCTAATTTATGGAATATTATCATTATTTCGAGAACCGTCGGGTTTTGAGGGTAATCCCGAAACAGGTCGATTTTTGTTATAAAATACCCATCTTATAACGTACATGGAGTAAGGATGACGTCACCGGTGTGGGTGTAGTGACGTAATCGTTAATTTTTGTAAATAGAAATCGGTATAATGCAACACCTCATTTGAAGAAGAATTTAATTCTCTATTTAACGACATTACATTTGTAACTAAAATATTTTTTTAAGGGTACAAAAACATTTCTTTTTTATTTAAATTCAACCAAATTACAACTAATGATTTAATTCATAACGTCCGTTTCCCAACGATCGGTATTACGTATTTTAAAAAAAGAAAAATACCATCCCTACAAAATTCAACTACACCAGGAATTAAACGACGACGATCCCGATCGCCGGCTTCAATTTTCTGAAATTATGCAGGATTTATGTATCGGCAATCCACGTTTCATCAATCAAATCCTCTTTTCCGATGAAGCCACATTTTTTTTACATGGTACCGTGAATCGTCAAAATTGCAGGTATTGGAGTCAAGAAAACCCACATTGGATGACTGAGGCACACACGCAATATCCTCAGAAAGTGAATATATGGGCAGGGATCATCGATGACAGAATCATTGTCCCTTTTTTCTTTGAAGAAAATCTAACAGGAGAACGTTATTTAACTTTTTTGAGAAATCAACTTATACCTGTCCTTGCTAACATGTATCCAAATGCCAATAATGCAAATTTACCTAGTGATAATATCTGGTTTCAACAAGATGGAGCCCCTCCGCATTACGCACGTGAAGTACGTAAATTTTTAAATAATTGCTTTCCCAGGAGATGGATCGGAAGACGAGATTTTATAGAGTGGCCAACAAGGTCGCTAGATCTAACACCACTAGACTTTTTCCTGTGGGGTTACATAAAATCAAAAATTTAAGTCAATAGACCCCAAAATTTACAGAACTTAAAAGATAGAATTGGGCATGAAATGAGTCTCATTACTCCAGAAGTCATCCGCAATGTACTTGATGAATGTGTCCGTAGATTCGCATATTGTCCGATGGAGGGCATTTAATTTAAAATATTTATTATCCATAAATTGGTTACTTTAAGGTACGTTATGAATTAAATCATTAGTTGATTACCCTCAAAACTCGACGGTTCTCGAAATAATGGTAATATTCCATAAATTAGCCGTCCACACACACACAAGCTTGGTTATGGTTGTACGCTCTGGACTTCAGAGCATGTGTATACTCCACATCTATCACATATCTCGTTCACCTCCTCCTCTATGCAACCAGTTTTGCACCAAAATGCGAGGGTTGCCTTTAATATTTCGGGCTTAGAGAACAAAAACAAATATTAATAATCGAAAATCACTTTATTGTTTTTCAAAATATTCTCCATGAAGATCTATACACTTTTGCATGCGTTTGAACCAACTGTCGAAGCACTTTTGCCACTCTGATTAAGGTATCTCCGCTTCTTCAGGTGTCGACAAACGTTGACCTCTCAGTTTGTTTTTTACGTATATGGGAATAAAAAGAAGTCAGTTGGTGCCAAGTCAGGACTATACGGCGGATGACTCATCAAATCGATGTTTTGGTTGCTCAAAAATGCAGTTATTTGAGCCGATTTCTGGGAGCTCGCATTGTCGTGGTGAAGAGTGATCCGTCTTCGGCGGTTGGTTTTCCTGATTTCTTGAAAGACAACTGGCAAACAAATGATTGTGTACCACTCACAATTGACTGTTCTGCGTTGTTCTAGAAGTACGGTTGTAACATGTCCAGTTTTTCAAAAAAAAAACAGGCCACCATTTGCTTCATGCGCGAACAACTTTTGTAAGATTGGGCTTATCTTGAAACACCCATACAGTCGACTGCTGTTTATTTTCGAGCTCATACGCGTAAATCCACGATTCATTACCTGTCACGATGTCATAGACGTGTTTCGAAGCACCGCGATCGTATTTTTTGAGCATTTCCTTCGACAAATCGACACGAGCCTTTTTTGAGCGATTGACTAATTGTGTGGGATTCAACGCGAACAAATTTCTTTGACCGTCAAATATTTGTGCAATATTGAATGTATGCTGGTCCCAGTAATGCTTAAGGTTGTCTCAATCTCACGATAGATCACATGACGATTTTGCAATATCAGTTCGCGCACAGTGTCAATAGTTTTCGGAACAACAACTGATGTTGGTCAACCTGCACGAAATTCGTCTTGGAGTGAACTACGACCACGATTGAACTTACCATACCATCGATAAACTCTGGTCCTTGATGAAGCTTCATGGGCAAAAATTGAATTAAGATGCCCAAAGATATTCTAGAACAATTAAGTGGTTATTTTGTTGACATTTGGAAAAAAACAATAATAAATAACATAAAAATTTATTGCAAAAAAAATTATTTACAAAAACATGAATTTGAAGCCGTAATATATATAGGACATTGGGCAATTCCACTATTACAATTCTACTTACTATGATACATTATAAAACACTCAAGCCTACACTTAAAACACTTAAGCCTACGTCACATTTTTTGCACCTTGTTGTAGTTTTTTGATGATATGCTGCACACCTTGTCTGCTTTTCCTGAGGGATAACCCAATGATCCAGTCGATCATAACGGAATTCGATATATTTATCTTTGGAAAAATGCCCTCTTTGATAAACTGACTCTTTTTTATTTTGGACAAGTAATACATTAGCAATATCACGTCTAACGAGAGCTGGTCCATTGTTCCACCGGTGTTTTTATGTAATTGCCAGGCATTGTGGTTTGCCATATCAACACTGTGGGCTATTAGAGGAAAATACCCTCGAAAATACCATTTTTTACCTCTTATGGCTGTTCTGATCAGATCGGTTCGACCCCTCCTATGCTTTTATTATACAATTTGACGATAAGGGGCTGTTCCACTTGAATGAATTTTTTTTCTTTCTGAGAGTACCTTTTAACTGAAGACAAAGAGTTTACTCCAACAGCATTCGACCAAAAAGTAACTATATTATTATCGTGCCATTTTGTAAATATGGTGTTACTGTCGGCAATTTTTCTATAATCATAACTACCACGGGGTAATTTCTTCAAAAGTTTAGAGTCACCTAGGGTGCTACCTGGAATACGGCTTTCTCTTATAGTACCACTCCCAAAAAAATGTTTATGAGTTAAATGTTCAAGCAGAGGTACGGAAGAAAAAAAATTATAAAAAAATAAATGAAATTTCAAGTCGGTCCATTTAGATCTAAGGGAATCAGCATATTCTAGCACAACAGACGTTCCAACACCAAGATCTTTATATTTTTTGCTAATATTTGTGGAAGCTCCCTGATAGTGCTCAAACCAATTTATGTAGCCTTGTCGCGTGGTACCAACCCACAGTTTATATCCATGACGGATCGGCTTACCATGAATGTACTGCTTACATGTCTTTCCTGTATAAGGAACCATCGCTTCGTCTACACTATGGTCTTCTTCCACATAAGCATTTTGCAAAAACTTTTTATTTAGGTGTGTAAAAATAGGTCTAACTTTTGCAAATTTGTCTGATTTGTCCAACGTGTTGTTGCCTTGGCAATGAATGTGAGATAGTATAAATTCAAATTTATTTCTAGAATTGGCTTCAGCAACAAGTTCATTGAAGGTGTCTCTTGACCGCTGCCAGTACATTCTCCTTCTAGGAAGTGGAATTATACCACTGAGCAGAAGCACTCCTATAAAGCATCTCATTTCAGTCAAGTTGATGCGCATTGTTTGGTTCTTCTGAGATGCAATTAGATTCGTTTCTTCTGTTAGCATTTCTATGAGTTCGTCATCAAAAAATAAGGAAAAAGTATTAGCAGGCATTAGCGAATTTTAAGGCAAAGTAACAGATTTTTCAAAATTATTTTGAATAGGGGTTATATCTTCTTTTACATAATTATATTTTTTCTTCTTTTTTATTGCCGTTTCGCAATTATTTTTGTTAACTTTACGCTCAGATAAAGGTAAATCATCTTCTGTGTCCGATTCATAGTCGTTTGGATTACGTTTTGAGGATACTTCCACCTGGCTTTGCATTTGGGCAGGAGGTAAATCATTAATATCCACTTCATCCTATTCGCCTGAATCTTCATCAGTTACGTAATCAACTGCATTATTAGGTGGTAATAAGGTAATCGTGTCACCACTTATTTCTTCATCTTCAATCATCGCCAATGCTTCATGCAAAGCGAAGCCCCTGGAACAACATTCGTAGTTATAATAATTATTATTATTAAATTTTAGTAATAATAATTATTTTGGGATTATATTATTAATAATTATTTTTAAATTGTAGGTAAATAAAAAATAATAATAATATACGTTTAGCTTTAGAACGAACAATAATAAGTTTGATAAATAACGCACACCATATTTTTCCATTGTCCTATATAGAACATCATTTTTTTACAATAGCAAATAGACAAAGTCAAAATTAACTTTGTTTTTGTACTTTATCATTCAATTTCTATCTTAAGAAACTAATCATTAACAAATAGGTATTATTATATACTCAGAAATAAACAAAAAATAACCTACCTTGCAAATTTGAGACCGTATTCGCTCATTTTCGGCAAACTCGAAACTAAAATTTCACAAACCGAGGGATACCTCTTTAGAAATCAAAGTGCTCGTCTATTCTCTGTCAGGTACGACGTTGTACTAACTATCAAAGCTAACTTATTTCGAAAACTTCAAAGTGGGTGACATCTATTGGGAAGGTCAAATGAGGGTGAACAATACATCAGTGTGCCATTAACATTTTAGTGTAATGTATTTTTTTTGTTTTTGTAATGTATTAAGACAAGAAAAATCACAAAAAATAGGAAGTTCACACGTACACAGTAACAACGATAGATGCAAAGCATGAACTAAAATTTTGTTGTTCACCCTCGTAGCGGCCATATTGAAAATTCACAGCGCCATCTAGTGGTCATTGATTTTCGCGAATAAATGTAAAATTTGTCTACATCGACTGTTCGGGCGGAACAACCTTGAACAAGTTTGAAGCGTCCTACATATAGGTCATTAGGCATATCTCGTAAGTTCATACATGCACTGTTGCTAAGTTAATCCACGTCGAAAGTTGTAAAAAATAATCGCACGAAAATGTTCACGATTTAATTCTATTTTTGGGCCGAGATGAATCTTTTAAGTTACTTTAAACAACACAAATAGAGCTCGTATGTCAAAACGTTCTGAGTACGTATAACCTCAAAAATGTCCAACTTTACGATAGAGCTGTCAGCTGTCAGATTGCAACACCAGGGTTGCCAAATCCCGAAATATAAAAGGCAACCCTCGTAACAATGAAACACTTTCCTTGTTTTAAATAAATAAAAAAAACGGAATTGTTTTTTAAAAATTTTATTTTATATACAAGATTTGACTAATTTCTCGTTGATTGATTTATTTGAAATCTGTTTAGTTCTGATGCCAATGGAAATAGAGAAGCTGGTGAAATAAATAATGATTCAAAAATAACTATTAGAGTTAAAATAAAATTTATTGATTTGGATGCTTAATTTTAAATTAACAAAAACTATCACGGTGAACGTCTTGGTCGTCAATGTTTACTGATAACTTGCGGACAAAAGAAATCAAATAAGATGGGGTGGAAATCTAATCAAGGTTTTTGAAATAAGAAAAAAGCGTAAAAATAAGAAACCGGCTTTATTTGACGTTTTAATTTTCCAGTATTACACTGGGTTACATTTTGATCCTGCGGGTGAAACTACCTGCTAGAAAGAAAAGGGTTCATAATCCAACATGAATATTCGACACAGAATGTTCAGAAAACGTATTTCCCTAATCCCTTTATTGCCAATAAAATCTGCCCCTTCCAATTTGATATTTCTTTCTTACACTTAGGTACAATTTTCTCAGTTTTGTTTATAATAATGGTGAGTTTTGATGTTTTTTTGTTAAAATTAGTATAATTAAAAGTTGTAGTAATAGAGATTTGTTATTATTAGAAAATTATATATTTTCTAAAAGTAGTAGGTTAGGTTAGTTTAGATATTTATATAAAAATAAATAGTCTTAGCAAAACAGCAAAAATTTAAGACAAAAATGTGAAAAATAAAATGGCGTTTCTAGAACGAATGATTGAAAGTCTAAATTTAAATCAAATAACAAGACTTGGGTCGGGATTCTAGGTTGCGATTCGATTACTAATAATCGAATTGGCCGACAAAACAAATTCTATTTCATGGTTACATCGTGACAACTCGATCAGAAAATTCGATTACCCATAACCCATAAGCAGTCGAATTGTCAGTTTATCGCTTTTCGTTCAGTTTCTGTCTCTTTTTAACTGAATTTTCTAACCTCAAACAGATTGTTAATTCTTATGTTTTTTTGGTCGTGATAACTTGAACATTAATATTTCGTTCCTGCATGGTGGTATGGTAAATAGATGTAATTTTCTGCGATATTAGAAATAGCGTCAGTGACCATATAAATAGTTCTGTGTACCATTGTTTGCCTTAATCCACAGTTATATTCTTCGCCAAGACATCTTTGATAAGATCTTGTAGGTAGCAAAAAATCTTGATGCACATAATACTTTGTTTTCTCTAGTAACACCTTTTCTTTTGATTGGTTCAATCATAAATGGTCTCAGATCTTCAATTAGCTTTCTCATTAAACGTTTATTGGGGCGAAAACGCTCAATAAACCTGTTTTCTGTTAGACTAAAAGGATCACTAGTTGCACGTAATTCTTGTCTTCTACGAATTAATCTCCGATTTAACTAAGAACAATAAATAACTGCACAGTTAAACTAAACTTCCACTTTTTATTCGAAAAATTCGCTTTAAAATTCAATTACAGCTGTTTCGCTATAACTAGCATCGTCAGATTGACATATTGAAATTACATGTTGTTTGTAACTAGGTGCTTGATGTTGATAAGGAGTTAAGGCTAGACCAAGTAGAAAATTTCTAACCAAATAAGAGAACATTTTAATCATTCAAATTACCTATTTAATGACTTCGATAAAAAATACCTAGTAAATAAAAATCCTCAATGTCCAGAATTATATGGAACAATTAAATTACATAAAGATTCAAAACCAATTAGACCGGTAGTTTCGTATGTTAACACTCCTAATACTAAAGTAGCTAAAAAATTAAATAGTATCCTAAACAATTATGGTTACACATCTAAATATTCAGTACAAAATTCATTAGATTTGATCAAAAAATTGAATAAATGTAATTTACAAAATAATACTAAATTAGTATCGTTTGACGTAACTAATATGTTCTCAAAAATACCTCCTAAAGAATGTATAGTTCTAGTTAAAAAGCTATTAGATGAAAGAAATATCCATCCAGGTATAATATCAGACATAATTGATCTATTTGATGTATGCATTAGTCAAAATTATTTTACTTTTGATAACAAAGTTTATATTCAAAATGAGGGTCTTCCCATGGGAAGTCCTATTTCTCCAATTTTGGCAAATATATTTATGGATAATTTAGAAAACAAAATCTTTAATTCTAGTTATAAAAACAATATTGTATTTTGGTATAGATATATTGATGATGTGTTAGCAGGTTTTGTAGGTAGCGAACGGCAGTTAGATATATTTTTTAATTATATTAATACCTTGCATCCTAAAATTAATTTTACTTTAGAAGTTGAAGAAAATAATTCAATTAATTTTCTAGATTGAAGAATTGAAAAAGTTAATAATTCATTAAATTATTCAATATACAGAAAACCTACACAAACAGATGTAACCATACCATATAATTCAAATCATCCACTATCACATAAATTAGCAGCTTATAATTCTATGATACATAGAGCATTTTCAATTCCAATGAACAAAAATAATTTTAATAAAGAAATTGAGATCATAAAACAAATAGCTACATCTAATGACTATCCAATACATTTGATAAATAAATTAATTAATAAGAAAGAACAAAAAGTGTCACTAGAACTAATATTTCCAAAACAAACTAAAGAAATTAATAGCTATTAAAGTATTACATATTGTGGAAATATTTCCAATGCAATTTCAAAAATAAAATCTTCTGCAACATCAGCATTAATATCATTTAAAACACAAAATAGTATTGGAACAAAATTGTTAAGTGTAAAAACAAAATTACCAAAATTAAAAAAATCTGGTGTTTACAAAATTAATTGTCCAAAATGTAATGCAGTATATATAGGTCAAACACAAAGAAATTTTGAAGTAAGATTTAATGAACACTTAAGAGCATATAGATTACAACAACCAGATAAGTCGAACTATGCAAAACACCTACTGGAACATCCAAACTCACTTATACACACCAATGACATTCATATACTACACATTTGTGATAAAAAACAAAATTTAGATTTTCTAGAAGAACTTGAAATTAAAAGACATCTAGCAGATCAACAGTTTAAAGTAGTTAATGGACAAATAAATCTTGGAAGTTCTCCACTATTAAACTGTTTACTTTTATACATAGATAAGACATTATTGTAACATAAATATATTAAGTTATTGTAAAGATCAGCATGATATAGTTTTTTCCTGATTTTTCTATATCATTGCACAGTTATACTGATCTTAGAGGGAAATACATCCAGGATAATCCTTTAGGGCTAATAACATCTAGGCTTTAATATTGTTATGTCTTATTACTTCCTTACTTGGTCTAGCCTTAACTCCTTATCAACATCAAGCACCTAGTTACAAACAAACAACATGTAATTTCAATATGTCAATCTGACGATGCTTGTTATAGCGAAACAGCTGTAATTGAATTTTAAAGCGAATTTTTCGAATAAAAAGTGGAAGTTTAGTTTAACTGTGCAGTTATTTATTGTTCTTAGTAAGATGAACTTCCAAAAAGTAAAGATTAACACAATCAATTTCATTAAATAATCTCCGATTTCTTTCTCGATTAATTTCTGCCAAAAGACCTTCATGGGAAATTGGTAACATTTTGATGATTCAGATAGTAAACAAATTGAATATATTCTTGAAGCTTTAAGATTCCCGCTTTTAGTTTTTACAACTGCGGCAGTGCGCAAGTGCACTGTAGAAATTCCGACGATTACCGAAAGGTAATTCGATCGTGGAACAGAATCCCTCTCTTGCTTTTGTAAAATTAGTGTCTTATCATTCATGTTATAGTAATAGTAATAATTAGTTTATTAATAATATTTGAAATCAAATCAGTTTTCGAAGATAATTTTGTTTTATTACCTACTGACCTATCTGTAAGTACTTAAATTCTTGCGTCGAAAATTCCTGTAATAAAAACTTAATATTTCTAACCGTGCGTCGAAAGTTCCTGTCCCAAAAATTTACCTGTTTTCTTGCGTCGAGAATTCATATGGAGTTCCGAATATATTTTTATCAAGAACTATACTAAAACTAATAATGATTAAGAGTAGAAGTAGGCCCAGTTGACAGCAAATCGGGGGCGTGCTTATTAATTTTTGAGAGGGTTAAGAATTAAAGAAAAATTCTTAGTACAATTATTTCAAATATTCATACACATTTTTTATTTATTTCATTAATTTAACAATTAAACACTTATTAGCACTAAACTAAAAAATAACTAAAATAAGTTGCTTCAAAGGGTACCGCCTACCGGCAAATTTTCCTTTGTCGGAACATTGTCTCCATAGGCGTGTGTATTACAAATATTGTCGATCACATAATCGTTCTTTAAATTAAGCGTTTTTATACTTCGTAGTAATTCTTTCTTTGTCGTTACCTTTTCCGGACTAATGTTCCTATTTTTCATAAATTCTAAAATATCTGCCTTCTGTGAACTAGAATTTGGAATTTTATTTAATATCCGCGAATGATAGGAAGCATTGTCCATAACGACTACTGAATTTGGAGGAATGTTAGGAAGAAGCTGCTGTTAAAACCATTTTTCGATTAAATCTGCAGTCATATCCTCATGATAGTCAGCTGAACATTGCATATTAATTTTCGCATACAGTATTAACGCATTTGGTACAAAACCGTTTTCACTTCCGGCGTGAAGAATTATTATACGCTTTCCTCTCGAACATGGCGCATTTAAACTACACTTTTGACACTGATTTACCCAACCATACTGAACAGCATCATGTGTGTCAAAACAAGTCTCATCTAGGTAAACTATATGCCTTTTTAATTCACGATATTTCGTTATTTTATCACGGAGTACACCGCGATTCCATTATAACCATTCGTTTATCTAATTTATCTAGTATACTGCGTAAAGTTTCTAAGCTTTTATAATTATAATCAGGATAATCTCGTAATTTCTCTTGAACGTTTTCTAAAGTCAGTACAATATTTTCTTAATATAAATTATAAATCGTTCGCTTTATAACATCTTTTGTAGCATCATCAACATTTGCAAATTTTGTTTTTCCGCACCTGCAAATGATATATCACTTAATAACCCGAGGAATAGTGTAAATAGAAATTTTAGTTAACGTATTAATTCGCTTTATTATAACCGCATCTGATTTTTTATTATCTTCATTTTTAAAATGACCCTTTGACACTGAATGTGTAAATCTTTATTGCAAAATTCGCTACTAACCTCACCTGTTGGCGATATCATATCTTCTGAATGTTAATTTCGTTCTGGATTTACATTTTCTGATTCAAAAGGTCTACAAAACGCTGCCATAATGTATGTAACTAATTTAAGGTTATCAATTAATATGGGCAAAAATTACAATACGTAAAACAATTATTAAAAATGAATTACCGAAACAAAGATATATCTAAAGTTAATATTTAACTGCCTCCGCACTAGACAACGACTTTATGAGTTATATAAAAACTGCCGCAAAAAATCAACGCGAGACCCCTGCACGCAACAGAATATAGCGGACCATTAAAAGCCGTCAACAAGTCGCGTGCGTACACCACTTGTTTTCACGCTGTACAACTACCAGTCTAGAGAGAGCTGGGTTCCGACTGTTGAAACTTACGTATACGTATACGCTTTGGTCTCTTTCATCTAATTGACAGATGTTGTCAAAAAATGTTTCAAATAAAAAATATGTAGTTTAATCATGGCCACATTTTAAAAATATTTTGTACTACAGGGTATCCCAAAAAATTGATTTAAATAAAACTAAGTTAACATTTACCAAAACTTAAATTTATTTTGTAAAAAAAAATCACGAAATTTTTTAAAAACAAATTTTAACTTTATTTATTAATTGCGATTAAACAAATGAACTAATTCTACATTATTTACAACTATTTAATCTACATGTAGTTCAGTATCACTATCGTCTTCATTTAAATTAATAACTAAGGGTGCTACAGTTACATTAACATTTCGATATGTACCTTCAACCTTAATAACATGCTGAATCGAATTTTTCCAGCTATCAATGGGAATATTACTTGTCACATTTCTGATTAACTCTATAACACTTGAGTTTAATGTGGGTGAAACGTTTTCCGATCTAACTATGGTTTTTAGCTGATGCCACATGTGTTCTATAGGATTGAACATGCAATAATATGGGGGAAGCCGTAACACTGTGTGGCCCATATTTTTAGCAATAGTACCTATTACAAACGTATTCTTTTTCAATACCGAACGCTGCTACAACTTGTAAGAGATCACGTTTTGTGTACGATTCTTCATAATAAAGGTCATTTTATAAAAAATACTCTTGAATTTCCCATTTATTGTTGTTGCTATTTGGTACTTTATTTAATTGACGGCTATGATAAGTTGCATTGTCCATTACAATTATACTTTTTCCGGTATATTCGGCAATAAATAATTCTCAAACCAATCTTCAAAAAGTTCTTCTGTCGTATCTTCGTGATAATCTAAACTTGAATCTTTAATATTCATTGCTGATAACAATAAAGCGTTTGGAACCCAACCTGTTTCTGATCCGGCATGTATTATTGTAATTCTTTGTCCTCTATTTGATGGAGCCTTTGTTTTGCAATTTCCCGATGAATCAACAAAACCCTTCGTTGGAGTATCATGGGTGTCGTACCATGTCTCGTCGAGGTAGATAATTGAAAGGTTTTCACTTCTATATTTTTGAATAGCTTGTAAGTAATGACAACGCCACATTCGTAAACGATATGACTCCATTATCACTTGTCTTTTATTGATGGTACAATATTTAAATCCCATTTGAGAAATAATTCTCCACAAACTTGTACGGCTACAAATAATTCCCGTGTCGTCTTTAAGTAACCGTTTTTTTATACAATCTAGGGTTTGTATCATTTGTTCTTGGTATAGGACATATATCGTTCGTCGGATTATACCTTTTTGTATTTCATCAACACATTTGGTATTATTAACGTCACTTAGTTTTTTTCGTTTACTTATTGGCTTATTGATAATATCTTTTACTGTGGATATTGGGGTTTTGGTTAACTTACATGTTTCTTCTGCTGCATCGGTTACACTATAACCTCGATTATTCAATGTTTCAAACACATTTTTCACAATTTGTTTCGCATCCAGCGATAAATGCACTTTTTTTGCCCAAGGACGCCACATATTTAGTTATAAACACAAGATTACTTTCAGAGTATAATGTTTAGTACAAACTAAAATTCTGAAATATAAAAAATCCAAAATATATCTTCCTGGACAAAAATAAATAATACCTTTCTGTAAATAGTTCACCGGTTTACGGCCAAAGTTCGAAGAAATATTAACCATCTTTTATTAGTAATCCCTTAAGAGCAGGTACCAAGTCAACGAATTATTGTGAAACGTACTTTAATAGGTATGCGCATGTTCAGAATGCGTTACAGAGAATTCCAAACACTTTTCCGCACAGTGTACGAAATTATTAACTTTGCATTGAAGTAAGCCGTGTCTATTTACATTATTTTCATAGTGATCGTAGAAAAAATAATATTCCCTCACCAGTTTTTAAAACAATAATTTTTCTAGCCTATACAACAGATTATAGAAAAACTTTTTTAATTTTTGTACGGTTATATTTTGTTCTTTAATAGCGTTAAGGATAATTCCAATGTACGGATTTTCAAAAATATTATAATAGGCATGATGACTGATTTTAAAAAGCTTATCCACGATGTTTTCACGTATATACTTTATCTAAAATAATAGCTATTTATGTAACAAGGCAGCAAAGTGGCACTTTATCGAACGAGTTTGGAGATTGCAAGCCGAGGCGAAGCCGAGGCTTGCAAAAAAACAAGTTCGATAAAGACACTTTGCTGCCGTGTTACATACAATATTTTATCGCCTACCACCACATTTTTACTCACCAAAGTTAATGTAGTTGCATTTAAAATTTCCAGAAGCTGAACTAAAAAAGAAATACATATTTTAATATTAAGTAACATTTATTATTCTTTATTATAAACATTGAAAGTAAATGTACCACCAGAGGGATTTTTAATGTTTATACCTAATGTAGATGGAGCTGTTATTGCAAATGTTTCCGAAGTGTTTGTGATTATGCTCTTGTTAAAACTATTGCTTTCTGTAATTAAATAAGAGTTTAAATTTTTTCCTTGTCTTAGCCATCTTTGTTTTATTCAAAACCGATTCTTCCACATAACACTCGGCAACAGAATCACTTTTCCACCCACCGCGTGACGTTTAAGATTCTCTTTACAGCCACCAGCGTTAGCAAATAAAGTTGCGGATGTTCTGCGAAAGCAGTGACCAGTATATAATGAAGCATCCGGTAAATTAAGATAATTAGCAATTTTGCTTGGAATACCACCAATGGTATGAATACCTACTGGTTGTACTGTACATTTTCCTTGTCTGTATGACAGCAGAAATCGTGTATTTTCTGTATGTGAAGGACGAAGAGCTCGATATTTTCTGTATAAATCAATAGGTTTAATTCCCCCTTCAAAATCAGCAGTTACAATGAATGTCTTAGAATTATTTGTTTTCGATTATCTAATGTGTATTATAAGAATCGATTCTCTGTCCTCTATATCATTTATAGTCAATTTAATTCATCTGAACGTCATGAATTATTTTTAAATACCTGCCTTCATCATCAAATATGTCACATCTGGTGCGTTTAACAAAAAATTAATGACTTCTTCTTGTGCTAATATTTTGTATCTTTTGGGAGTATGCCCTTTAGATTTTTGTTTCAGAAATGGTACCTACAAGTTTTTTTGAAAATACCAATGTCAACATTATTTTTTACATTCAGCGTAGTCTTCAAGTCTTCAACATGGAATAATAAGAGCACAGAGTTGGAGGCGAATACTTTTCAGCCATCTCCGCAAAATATCCCATGATGACATTTTCACTATATTTTGTAACATGTTTTTTAGTACACCATTCAAAAAATAATTTTAATTTTTTGCTTATATATAGACCTGTCTTATAAGGTGTAAGGCAGGTAAAATACTTTACCTGCCTTGGTAGATAAAGTGGCACTTTCTCTCGTTGAATAGATACGATAAAATTCTACTTTCGATAGTGGTAGGCGATAAAAGTTCTTTTTGCAAAAAAAGAGTTTTTAAATGAAAAATTTATTTTTTAAAAATGCATTTTAAATTTGACGCCAAAACGCTAGAATAGTAATGGCGTCTATCTATGACATCATCGATTCGTAAATACCATTTATACTACACTGCGACCCGTGTCATCTGTGGATTCTATGGTAAAAACGTCAAACTTCAAACATGTTGCAGGTTAAAAGAGGGTGGTTAAAAAAGTTTATTTTGTTTTTACTTATTTTGTGCGATTATAATTATTTAAACAAGTACAGACTGTTAGAGACTGCGTTTCTCTTCAAAAAGATATCAACAAAATTTTTGAGTGGAGTATAACTAATAAACTCTATTTTAATATAAATAAATGTAATATTATGACAATCTCCCGTCAAAAAAATCCCGTTATTTTTGATTATATGATGGATAGAAAAAAAACAAGAAGTTAAAGATCTAAATGTTACTTACAACAACACATTTTCTTTTCACAACCACATAAAAAGTATTAAAAACCAAGCAAATAAAATGTTGGGATTTGTTATAAGAAGTTGTAAAAATTTTAATAACATAAATACAAAGAAAGTATTATATTACAGTCTGGTGAGATCAAAACTTGAATTTGCATCTATTATCTGGTATGGTGAATATAAAACCATACTGAGTGATATTGAAATCATCCAGAAGAAATTTCTTAGATACTTATATTATGGAACATATCATAAATGGCCAGATTATAACTTATTAAGAACTTCTCAGTTGAGAAATGAGTTTCAAATACTTTCATTAGAACAAAGGAGGGACATAACAGCTTTAATAATTGTACACAAAATAATTAACGCCAAAATAAATTCACCTGAAATACTATCTCTCATCCCTTTTAATGTTCCCGTTAGAAACATTCGTACCTTCCCTAGTTCAAGAACCACTGGTTCTGACTACATGCCATTCACCACTTGTTGCCATGCTTCGACTCGCTAACAATTTCAACCTTTTAATTGATTTGAATTGGGCATTATCATTGGTAACTTTTAAAAATAATATTTTGCATCATATAATTAATTTTACAGTGTGATGGTTGTTAACATAGATTCTTAGGATATTGGTGTTAAATTCCTAGCAATTATGGTAATTATTTATTATAATATATTATCATTTTTTGTTTTGTTTTTGGATATGTTAAATATTGTATTATATAATCATGTAATTAGGTTGTAAAACTTGTGTGATTATAAATAAATAAATAAATAAATAAATAAATAAATAAATAAATAAATAAATAAATAAATAAATAAATAGTTATCATAGTCATGAATCCTAATGTGTATCGATGGTGTGGGGTTCCACAATGTAAGAATATATCAATAAAAACTCCGAACAAGATATTTATTTACGTTCCAATGTCAATGTCAACAATATTTACGAAAGTACGACGTCACGCTCTTCTGATTGGTGTTTCAGCTAATATGGCGAATTGTTAAACTTAGTGCTTATATTTTTACTAAAATAAATGTAATCACAGTTGTAATATGAAAATGAGTAAATTCTTTAGAATCTCCGTATCTTATATAATTATAACAAATCAATATTTTAGTGATTCTTACTTACTGTCATCATGCCTATTATGGTTCAACGACAAGGTTAAAGAAAAAAAACTACCTGCTGGTAATTTTCATAAGCTCGTTTATTTTCATGAAGCTTCAGCGTTCCCTTTTTTTCGACGACCGACGAAAAACCATGTTAGACGCATCACCGCCAAAAGAAGCTATTCATTATAGGATGAAAAAGTGCTTTATTTGCCGCATTATAGCTCGTAAACGCCACCGATTCAGGGACGCAGTTTCGAAGCAGTTGATAAAACACGACGGGGACAATTATCTGCCTCTGGTGTGTTGAATGTTCACATTATTTTTCCATGGAAGCATCTCATGACCCGATTTATATCTACATTGTCGCTTTTGGAACTCGTAGATATTCACCCCCCTTTCTGCGAGTTATTCGTCAAGTTTATGTAATTAGATACGTTTACTTTATAGAGCTAAATAAGAAAAATTAGTTATAAGTTAAGTCGGTTTCGGCTTTACTTGATAACATTATTTATAAATGATATTTATAATTAAAAAAAAATTGTACTAACCTTTACTTTGTGGAAGTCCGTCTTACTAAGAATAATAAATAACTATTCGTTTGAACTTAACTTTCACGATTTATTAAAAAATTAGGTTTTAAATTTAGTCCAGTTGTGTTACCTGATTGAAAAATTAAATGTTTTCTTACAGCAAACTAATGGCACAATTTAGTTAAATACAATTATAAGTTATTTAGTTATGATGATGATCATAACTAAATAAACAAAACATTCCGAACCAAAATCGTCTATTAGGGGGTATAGGAGGGGTGTTCTTTAGGGTCGAAAATGTTTTTACGATTTGTGGCGAAAGAAAGCATCCTATTGAAAAAACTCAAATAAAAAAGTTGTTTTTGTCTTAAGAGGGGCGTCAAAAATGTGATGGGTGGCAAGCCTGAATTGTACCCAAAATTTCAATCATTTTGTAAACAACAAATCTAAAGAACGCCTTAAAATTACGTGTTCAAATTTTAACAGGATATAGCTTAGACCTTTCTCTAGGAGATAAGGTTTTTTGGTTGAGTTTTATGTTGTAATAAAAGAGATATTGGTGTTTAAGTGATGGTATGTTTTTAAAAAGTTTGACAATTTGTGATCACGAATTTTAACGCCAGAAGCTCAACTCCTAAAGAAAGCATAGAGAATGCGACTAGCAAAATATGAAGTTAAAAAAAGGTATATTTTTTGAGATTTGTAATCTATCCATAATATGGTGAACTGGGTACATATCGATACATCAGTATCAGAGTGCACCAACTCAAAAACATAGTTCTTCACTTATTCAAAATGATGCAGTATGAAACTACGATGGTGTAAACAAAATATTAGATTCTGCATGATGACAAGTCAAAATGTTTACAATGTTGTTGGAATTTTTAGAAGGTGCAATTTGAAACTGATAAATAAACATCTTTTAACCATTTCCTTATCTCCATATTGAAAAATTTTGAGTTGGTGCACTCTGATACTGATATAAATGAGAAAATGAGTCCTAAAAAAGAAAAATATAAAACATTTATTTGTTATTTACTAATAATATGCAGATGCTATTTGGTAATGTTTAAAATGTAATTGAACCCTAAAATAAACATTTGTATTTTAAATCACATAGTAGTAGCCCACAATAGGTTTCATATTGATGTAGCCATGGGTTCTATAAGGGTCCAGATTCCATGTTTTTAAAGAAAGAGGTCTAAAAAATAAAAGATTAGAATTAACATTAAAAATTATTAATTATTTACTATAAATAGAATAAAACCTGGGTAGGCAGTTACTTCAGGTTCAAAGTTTTTGAGGAAACAGTTCTAAAAAATTAAAGATTAGAAATAAAATAATTCATAACATTACTAACTCAGTTACAAATTTTGTCAGTCTTACTATCAACAGAATACAACCAGTGTAGGCAGTTACTTGAGGTAGTTGAGTCCAAAGTTTTTGAGGAAACAGTAGCATACATTTTGAAAACCATTGATTTATTTCTCCAACAATTTAATTATCTAAAGATAGATGAAATAACATATATGATTGCCTGAAAAAGTATATTGCTAATAATAGTATTTTCAGAACATTTTTGACCAAATTTTAAAGTATCCGGTATCCGGATACTGTTTTTGATATTCGGATACTTTTAAATATTTATCGCCCTCCGATAATGCACCTAACGTAGGCACAACACAACCCTTACTTCTATTCAGATGTGTCTAATATGTTAAATCCCATTTTTCGTGCTGGTCACCGTTATAATATATTATTACATAGCTAATAGAGCTTTGTTTTTATCTAATCAGTTATAAATCTTCATAAGTACGTTGTTTAATTGATTACTTTTATTCATTTATTTTTTATATTTTCTATATCTCTCTTTTTAAAGAACCACTTTGTACCCTGTATTTATAATTAGAAGAAATTATTTTTTGGATTATAATAAAGGACATCATAATATTTATATTTTTATTTTAGTGTAGGTATCCTAGGAAGTATCCGAAAAAAATATCCGGATATATACTTTTATCCGAATACATTTTTAAATGAAAGTATTCGAACTTTTTTAAAAAGTATCCGGATAAATTTTGAGTATCCGTTATCCGGATACTTTTTTTCAGTATCCGACCCAACTCTGGTTAGTATAATAAATTTCATTAATTAATTATTTGTTAGGTATGCCGAAATCTTATTTTATTTTATTTTTTTTATATATCGATATTTAAATCCTAAAAACAATTAATTTGTTACGCCTATGACACAACAATAACACAACAAACTTTCAAAAGTGTATCCAAATAGGATATTTAATAAAAATATACAGGTGTTTTTCATCTGTTTATGGTCTCAAGGTCAAACATTCAAAGATTTACGAAGCAAAATTCATATTTTCATCTCTGTCTTAGATAAAGAAAGTCAACAAGCTCTAAAAATATTCAAATTTATAATAAAAATACTAATTTGAAACCACTATCGGCATCTACTCTACATTCTTGTAATTTAAAAATAACCAGATTTTTCACTAAATTCAGGCAGTCTTACCAAATTAGAAACGCCCCTCTTAACTACAAAAACTTCCGAAATTTTCGATTGAGCTGAAATTTTGATCAAATAGACTTTGTGCTATTCTAAAAATACTGTATTTTTTTCATTAAGAATATATTCAGCCGTTATAATAAAATTTCACTTAAAAAAATTTGATAATTTTTAATCACCATTTTGAAACATTTTTTTTATCAAAAAAGGTTCTCTGACGGCTCATATTTTTCGTTTTTTTTTGTCTATTTTGAATAAATTGAATAAAAAATATGTGGTTTAATTGAAAAGACTGAAGAAAAATTGAAAATGTTATTTTTCATCAAACTTTGTATTATGGCATCACTGTATAAGAAAAAGAAAAACGATGTAACATGATTTACGATATCAAAGTTATAAAACTGCCACAATAAAATCAAATTTCAAATTGGAAAAATTACCACCAACAGCTGGAGCAGTAGATCAGCATTGTTACAGAGTTTATTACCAGCTCCAAACATGGTTAGGTAATGAACTCACTGCAATGGATTATTATTTACGTGGAAAATTTTTTTTTATACCAGCATTAAGCAAAATAATAATGAATCATGCATATTTAACAATTATGTAGAAATTTTTAAATAAATCAAAAAACAGAATTTGAGTCCTAGTAAATTTTTTTAATTTGTATTTTTCATCATAAAGTCTTTTATTTCTTTACAATATTTTTTACAATTCTTATTGAAATTAAATCAGGAAACCATTATTTCTTTCCAGTTTTTTTTATTAAATATTTTATGTACATTTTTTTTTCAGTGAACTTAAAAATATAACAACCAAAAAAATGTTTTTCCATCTTATAATTACTTTTTCAATGTCCAGGCGTGCTGTACCAAAAAAATAAAAAATACGGAATATCTGAGACCTGGAATGTAACAGTTGGAGGTGGTAAAGGGGCTTATAACACATGAAAAAAAATACATTAACTATTTCAATTATGATCATAAACTTTTTGGGGGTGAAAAAGGGTGAAATGGGGATAAAAAACTGAAGTATGGCTGTTTGCGGCTAAAATTGACGTCAAAATGAAAAGTGTCCAATAGAAAAGTTATAGATCATGTAAAAATCTAAAACTTTTCTTTTGGTAATTTTCTCACATAACCTCAATTTTTCAAGGATAATGAAAAAAAAACGATTTTTCGTTTTTAATTTTTAATTTTCCAACGGATTCGTCAATCTTAATGAAACTTGGTAAAAACCTACCTTTTTATGTCCAAAATAACCTCGAATTTTCTCAACCTAGTAACATAATAATTTTCCGAGAAATTGTATTTTTCTGGAAAAATCTCTTTTTTTTCAACTGTTAAGTTTGCTCGGTAAATATTATTGGAAAAGGTTTTCCTGGGGCTCGTGTTTTTCGTTTTTACGTCTACTTTTACATGAAATAAAAAAATACACCTCTCATTTAAAAGTGAAAATTTAAAAATTGAAAAAACAGCAAAAAATGAATTTTGCAATAGCTAAATTTGCAATAATGGTTAAATTTTTGTTATGAATTATTAAAAAATGCAAAAGCCGACTCTTGCATTACATTTAGTTCATTTGCAATATTATTATAAACACTCAAGTTTATTAATGAAGTTAATAATCCGAGCGGTTTTATGGTTTTTACTATTGTTGTATGCTGATTTGTTTATATTATAAGGTTTTCCATGCGATAAATCGATTTGTTGATATTACAAGGCGAAAATATCCTTCCATCAGAGCCCTATAGCCCAATTTTCATCAAAATTTCAATTTTATTTGCCTTTTTGGAATAATTCGTTTATTTTTAATATATATAATCGTTCGGTTTTAAGTAATTCGTAATTGTAATTAAAAAATATATTGAAAAGACAATATTTTGTTTGTTACGAATGATAGTACCTATATTTTGTATACTGAAATGTTGTAAGGTCAAAAAGAAAACACAAGGCCTAGGCCCCTAGGGTAGTTAGAGTTGTCATGTCTACACTTTGTCACTTATAAAAGGTGGCCAGTGTCACCAATTTGAACCTTCAAAAAGACTTTTGAAAAAAATATATTGACATGACCTTAACAACAATGACTTCTTAACACGTGTGTATTGAGTTGACTAAATATATCCTCGGAACACAAAATACTACTCCACTTTGGTTGTATATACTTCACTTTCTGTCTCCAATCTATTCTTTAGCTTGTTGTGGCAACCCTGATGGAAGGGTATTTGCGCCTTGTAATATCAACAAATTGATTTATCGCATGAAAAACCTTATAATATAAACAATTCAGCATACAACAATAGTAAAAACCATAAAATCCCCGCTTGGATTATTAACTTCATTAATAGACTTGAGTGTTTATAATAATATTGCAAATGAACTAAAAATCCGACCAAATAATGAAATACATTTTCTTCTGTCATTATTCCCGTAGAATGTAATGCAAGAGTCGGCTTCTGCATTTTTTAATATTCTATAACAAAAATTTAACAATTATTGCAAATTTAGCTGTTGCAAAATTCATTTTTTTGTTTTTTTTCATTTTTGAACACATGTTTAAATGAGAGGTGTATTTTTTTTTTTAATTCATGTGAAAGTAGACGTAAAAACGAAAAAAATGAGCCCCAGATAAACCTTTTCCAATAATATTTTCCGAGCAAACTTTACAGTTGAAATCAAATCCAGAAAAATCAAATTTCTCGGAAAATGATTATGTTACATGGTTCAGAAAATTCGAGGTTATTTTGGACATAAAAAGGTAAGTTTTCACCAAGTTTCATCAAGATTGACGAATCCGTTGGAATATTAAAAATTAAAAAGGAAAAATCGTTTTTTTTTTCATTTTCCTCGAAAAATTGAGGTTATGTGAGAAAATTACCAAAAGAAAAGTTTTAGATTTTTACATGATGTACAACTTTTCTATTGGACACTTTTCATTTTGACGTCAATTTTAGCCGCAAACAGCAATACTTCAGTTTTTTATTCCCTTTTCACCCTTTTTCACCCCCAAAAAGTTTATGATCATAATTGAAATAGTTAATGTATTTTTTTTTCATGTGTTATAAGCCCCTTTACCACCTCCAACTGTTACATTCCAGGTCTCAGAATTTCCGTCTAAAAGTACAGCACGCCTGGACATGTTAAAAATCATTTTTAAATGATTTCAAACTTTGCTCTTTATGCTCTATAGACGAAGTTTGATGATTCTTCTTCATCGGATTCAATTTCAGGTGAACCGACAGTTTCTTCATCGATTTCTTCATCTTCATTATTTTCATGAGCAGGATTGTAATATTTAAATATTCGATTATAGTATAATGAGCATAATATCAACAGAAGTTTAAGAAGTTTAATATTACCTTAAGCAAATAACTTTTACTATATTATATTATTTTATTATATGTTTTGTGTATTTGTAAGAGAATTTTAAGTTAGAAATAATTTTTGTCCACGACCGTGCTATAAAACCTTAATTATACATGTGCTTGCTCAAGTATAATGAACCATTATACACTGTATGACGTCAAAACAGCACGTATGTCTAAACTTGGTATAAGAATATTCTTTGTTCATAACACGGTAGCAAGTATTTAACAAAATAAAATCCAAATTTATAGGATACAGTTGATGATGGCGGATTTAAAAATCAAACAATATTGTGTAAAAAAAGTATTAAAGCAATATTTACATCAAAATCAAATATTAGCTTTTTGATAGTACTGACTTAAATAAGGAGTAATTTAAGTATGAACTCAAATGATAATGCTGCTACGACATTGTACTTTACTTCATAAAAAAGATTTTTTATAATTACTAGTCAATTTTATTTAAAAGTCGTGAACAAAGTATAGTATTCTACTCGCATGTAATGGCTATTATATGCTCATTGAATAATATACTATTATTATGTAATGTATCAATATTATATTTTGTACATAAATATGTTATTTAAACCTACCAGAATCTTCGCAAAATTGATTATATAATGTGTAAAAAGGAGACAGATATATTTTTACTACATTGTTCTCTAGAAACATTGACAGTAGACGAAGTGAGTATGTCTAGTCATATATAGGAAAGAGAGAGATGCAATTAGAAAATGGTTATTCACGAAGTTTCTGGAAAGTTTGAAACCTATAAAAGGACTTGAGCAGAGGTCTTTGGGGGAAGTACATTATTGGAAGTCAACCATAGAAGATGAGTCAGTGTGAACAGTCAATTTGAACTAAGTGAACAAACAGTTTTTAAAAGTATAAAAAAAATTAAGTGTTAAATAGTGACATTAAAAAAATACAAGTTAAAACAATCAAGAAGTAAAACAAAGTGCTAAATAGTGACATTAAGAACATAAGTTTAAGATTAATACCAAAGAAATCAAAAGTGTAATTAAAAACATTTTCGGCGTATAAAAAAGAAGAAATTATATGTTTACTTACTATTTATAATAACATTAAAAGAACTATAATGCAACACTGGACTATATCCATAAATCGAATTGGAAGAACAATAATATTATACAAGAAACCAAACGTCTAACAACACCACCACGATATTTTGCGCAAGCCGAAGATTCCACGTATACCTTCGATGGTTTCCGTTTTTCATAGAGCGACTACGGATTTTTTCCACCAATCAGAAAGCAGGACTCTACATTAAGGTCAGATAAAATTGTAAATAATTTGAATTTTTGTGGTAGTTAGTTCACTTTTATAATTTAAAAACAAAAGAATTTATTTGATATTCAATAATTTACTGTATTTCGATATTAACTTATTTACCATTATATAAATAACAATAATTTATTTGACAGTTTCAACATCAAGTAAGTTCTTTTCTAGTTAATACAAAGTCTTTCCTTTTTCTTCTTTCTACTAATTATTATCATTATTCAACTTTCAATATTTTACTGTTTTAATTTAACTTCATTATAATAAATTTGTAATTATAATTAATTAATTTTTCATTCATATACCTAATAAACCAACTAGAAACTTGCAGAACAAAACACCCCTGAGAAAAAGAAGATCTTGCTACTTTAGAACATTGAAATAATAACAAATAATCAATTAAATTTATAAATACAAATCAATTAAACAATAAATAAGCTTTCAAATCATAATATTTTTTACAGTATGATGTTCTTCTACTTCTTCTGAGTCGGAATCGTGGATTATAACTTGCTGAACTTCTAAATTAGTACAGTTGCTCAACTCGTTACAATTATAACATAAATCTGTGCATCGTAGCCCATGTTTCCTACAACTACATTTGGCAGAAAGGCAGCCTTTCTCACGGGTGCAACAAATTGCTTTTAAAAGATTATCCGGTATTCATTTTTTGGTGGTCATACATGGCTTCATAATATCGTCGGATATTTTCCAACCCCAATCCATTGCAGTGAGATTATTACCTAGCCATGTTTGGAGCTGGTAATAAACTCTCTAACAATGCTGCTCCAGCTATTGGTGGTAATTTTTTTAAGTTGAAATTTTATTTTATTGTGGCTGTTTTATAACTTTGATATCGTAAATCATGTAACGTTACATCGTTTTTCTTTTTATTATACCTACAGTGATGCCATAATACAAAGTATAATGAAAAATGTCAATAATTTGTTCATTTTCAATTTTCCTTTAGTTTTTTCAATTAAACTACATATTTTTTATTTCATTTCTTCAAAATAGACAAAAAAACGAAAAAAATAAACCGTCAGAGAACCTTTTTTAATAAAAAAAATGTCTCAAAATGGTGATTAAAAATATCAAATTTTTTTATGTGAAATTTTATTATAACGGCTGAATATTTCTTAATGAAAAAAATATAGTATTTATAGAATAGCACAAAGTACATTTGATTAAATTTACAGCTCAATTGAAACATTTTTGTATAAGAAAAAAACCAAAAAAGCGTTTTTTGGATTTTTTTGAAAAATTTTTGAGGTTAGGGCAAAAATGATTATTACATAAGTTGCAACTACACCAACTAAAATGTTGCACCACTAAAATAAAATTACTTAAAGATAAAAGACTAAAATTTAAACTATTTCTTTAATTACTTTTTACCCTTTACTGTTATTTTATTTTAAGGGTATTCAGATGACAATTAAATGTTGTTATTAACAGCCTATATATTTTTTTTCAAAACTTTATTCTGCTTACAATAATCATGTAAAAGCGATTGTAAATTTTAGTTGGACCACCTTGTATATAATCTACTACGAGGTATAATGATAATGTGCAAATTCTTTCAAAAACTTCGCTATCTTTTAATGAAAAACTTTTAATTAAGAAAAAAGGACGACCGACTGCTGACCTTCAAATAAATCACATCTACAAGCAGTAACTGAACTTGCAAAATATTCAATATTCAATATTTTTTTATGAAAGATTTCTTTTTATACAAAGTTTTTTTCAGTATACATGTTTAATTAGTAAAATCTTATATAGGGTGTTTTAAAATAAAGGTGTTTTTTAAATGCAAATATCGTCGATTTTTTAAATGGAACACCTTATATATTCTTATTCTATCTGAAAAACGAACTCTTTCCCTTTGAGAAAATGTATAATTTGTTAAAGTTTAAAAAATTGATTGTACTAACCCTTACTTTTTGGAAGTCCATCTTACCAAGAATAATAAAAAACTCTTCGCTTTAACTCAGCTTTCAAGTTTAATTGAAAAATTCGGTTTAAAATCACAATTACAGCTGTTTCGCTATAAAAATAGTATCGTCAGATTGACGTATTGAAATTATATTTTTTGTTTATTTGTAGCTAGGTACCTGATGTTGATGGTCTAGCCTTACCTACTTAACTGCAATAAACTACCCGATTTAATCTCATTGTGTAGAAAATCATTAGATAAAAGATGCAAATGTGCTACAGGGTCGAACTTAAGAAATTTGAATTTTACATAATATAGGAGATATACAAGTAATTTATTTAAACGTTACAACTCTACTCTATATTTAGTTCAGTGTCGCTATCGCTATCCTCATCTAAATTAATTATAATTGGCGCAATTGATTTTACAGAAAGGTACGAGTTTTCAACATTTATAACATGACAAACAGAACTTTTCCAACTCTCGGTAGGAATGTCATTCATACAGTTCCTAATTAATTCTACCACACTACCACTTAAAGTCGGAGAAGTATTTTTTCCGCGCACACTCGATTTAAGTTGGTGCAACATAAGCTCTATGGGATTGAACACGCAGTAGTAGGGAGGTAGTCGTAACACTGTATGTCCCAATTCTTCTGCAATTGTATAACAAAAATACGTTTTTTTAAAGAAAATGACTGCAGCATTTGTAAAAGTTCTTTTTTTGTATAATTTTCCTCAAAATATGTGTCATTTACAGCCATGAAGTTTTGAATCTCCAATTTCGTATTCTTTGAGCCAGAAATTTTTTGCAATTGTCGACTATGATAGCTTGCGTTGTCCATTACTATAACGCTGTTTAGCGGAATGTTGGCTAACAGACAATTTTTAAACCTATCTTCAAAAAGCTCTGCTGTAGTATCTTGGCAGAAAGCCACATAACGTTTGGGATCCAACCATTTTCTGATCCTGCGTGTAATATTGTGATTCTCTTCCCTTTATTTGATGGTGCTTTTGTTTTACACTTATCAGAGGAATCAGACCATCCTTTGGAAGGGGTGTCAAACCACGTCTCGTCGAGGTAGAGTATTGACCGATTTTCAGACTGGTATTTTCTTATTGACGTTATATATTCAGAACGCCAGTTTATTAAACGTGTGGATTTCATTATTACTTGTCCCTTGTCAGTTTTGCAATATTTAAAGCCGATTGCAGACAGAACTCGCCAAAGAGTAGTGAGGCCACAGTTGATGTAAGTTTCGTCGTTGATGAGCCGCTGTTTCAGACTTTTGATTGTAGGGACACGCTGCTCATCGTACATAGTGTAGATTTTTCGCCTTATCAAATCTTTTTCCCAGTCGTCTAGACTTTTTGTGACACCGGAATCTTTACGCTTTTTTCTTGATTCCATGGAAGTAAGAGGCACCTTCATCAAATTACTGGTTACTCTTGCTGCAGCACTCGCGTTATATCCTTGCTGAAGGAACTATACACATTTTTTATAATGATTTTCGCGATTCTTCTTTAACGAACCACTGGAAGAAGCACTATTACTTTTTATCCACGGACGCCACATACTGCCTATTCCGTTGGGGTATAAAATCTTTAAAATTAATGTCTGTAATAACATATTAAATTTTATAAAATTATTGCACGCCGTAACACAAGTAAACACTTCCATTGAAATACAAAGACTAAAATGAACAAGCTGTAATCCTCTACAATCCCTCTCTGAGAAACAAATTACCTGAATAAGGTCCTTTTACATTTATGATGTGCATCTCGGATTTTAAAACTCAAGGGTCTAATTGGTTTTATTATAATCGTTCAGTCAATACCATTTATTGTGAAAACTACTATATCTGTATTTTATAAGGAGTTAACTTCAATACCTTCATACATCTCTGAACTTCGGATTTTGAAATTTCAGTTGTTGATGATACTTTGCGAAGAGATATTCGATTATTATCACCATTACGTGTTTGATATTTCTTCCTTCCCATAAATCCATTTTGCAGACTATTTTTTAATGATGTTTTTTGAAGGTGGATGTTTCCTAAATACATTACGAAATCTCCTTTTGGTAGTAATAACTGATTCATACTGATTCAAACAATAACACAGTTTTTGATTTATCACGTGAACTAAATCGCACCATTATTGAAAATAAGTCGAAAACAAATCGCAATGAATTACTTTGACAGTTCGTTGTGTCAGTTTGTTGAATCTATAAAAATCCCAAAACCTACTTTTACATTGAAACCCGTAGACGCCTACATAACAGCCTATTCTAAAAAATCACTCATTTTTCTTCAAAACTTTGACAAATTATACATTTTAGTAGATATACTAAGAGAGCCTCACTACAAATATAGGGAAATCAATGTGTTAGAGAGAGACATATAGGGAAATCAATGTGTTTGAGCGAGACAACCGATGTATATTGTGGGTTGCCTGGAATATAGGATGAGAGAGAAAGTGTCGCCATCTCCCTGCCGTTAGCCACATGTCGGTAATGTAGATCGGAGTGTGCCACCATCAACCGCTAGGTGCTGGCCGCCATTTTTAGTCCATTTTTTGGTCCCCGGGGTGGTGAACGAGGCATATCAGCTGACAGGCCTCCAGCGTGACGTCATTCCAACGGTTGGATGACAAGGGTTGCCTGAGAGTGTCGCCATCTCCCTGCCGTTAGCCACATGTAGATCGGAGTGTGCAACCGCTAGGTGCCCTTTTTAATCCAAAAAGGCCTCAGCCTCAGCGTGACGTCATTCCAACGGTTGGATGACAAGGGTTGCCTGAGAGTGTCGCCATCTCCCTGCCGTTAGCCACATGTAGATCGGAGTGTGCAACCGCTAGGTGCCATTTTTAATCCAAAAAGGCCTCAGCCTCAGCATGACGTCATTCCAACGGTTGGATGAGTGTCGCCATCTCCCTGCCGTTAGCCACATGTAGATCGGAGTGCGCCACCGCTAGGTGCCAAAAAGGCATGCCAGCGTGACGTCACGCGGCATGCGTCATTCGGTTCTCGGCATGCAGCGTCACAACGGTTCGGACCAAAAGGCATTACCAGCACTTCAGCCCTTCAATACTTATGGACCACCAACGACAAAAGGTGACGTCACATACAAGTCAAAAAAGGCATTACCAGCGAGAGAGCCGAAATAGCGAAGCTACTGAATCCGCCCTTTGCGCATAATTTTCAATAGTGGATATATGAAAAAGACGCGTTTAGGTATACTGCACACCAAAAACATTAGGGCACTCTCTACAAACTTGATATCTATTAAAATGATTTACAAACTCCGATAAGAAAAACCACATCCAACACGTTAAAAGGTGTATACAGAGTATAACAGAAAAGTCGCAAGAATGCAGAGGCTTAACATTGGTATGTATACAGGATACGAATCCTGTTACGGTAGGGTCCTAGATATACAGGGTGTGGTACGAGGGTAATTTCTAGCATACAAAGACCAAAAGACAGGATGATCAACGCCAGACTATGATATGTAACGTTGCCAGCTAAGCATTCAACATAGGTAATATTATTTTTAACAACCGATGACTCCCTTTCCAACATCAAAACGGGTGGCAACAAGCCATGACAAAAGAACGGGACAAGCAAAGACACTTTCTATGATCAAAAAGGCATTAGCTGGAGTAGCGCATTGACACAGGGTATCGTACGAATCCTGTTACGGTAGGGTCCTAGATATACAGGGTGTGGTACGAGAGTAATTTCCAGCATCCTTACCAATCAAACAAAGACCAAAAGACATTAGGATGATCAAAGCCAGACTATGATGTGCAACGTTGCCAGCTAAGCATTCAACATAGGTAATTTTAACAAACCGATGACTCCATCGTATCCTGTATACATACCAATGTTAAGCCTCTGCATTCTTGCGACTTTTCTGTTATACTCTGTATACACCTTTTAACGTGTTGGATGTGGTTTTTCTTATCGGAGTTTGTAAATCATTTTAATAGATATCAAGTTTGTAGAGAGTGCCCTAATGTTTTTGGTGTGCAGTATACCTAAACGCGTCTTTTTCATATATCCACTATTGAAAATTATGCGCAAAGGGCGGATTCAGTAGCTTCGCTACTTCGGCTCTCTCGCTGGTAATGCCTTTTTGACTTGTATGTGACGTCACCTTTTGTCGTTGGTGGTCCATAAGTATTGAAGGGCTGAAGTGCTGGTAATGCCTTTTGGTCCGAACCGTTGTGACGCTGCATGCCGAGAACCGAATGACGCATGCCGCGTGACGTCACGCTGGCATGCCTTTTTGGCACCTAGCGGTGGCGCACTCCGATCTACATGTGGCTAACGGCAGGGAGATGGCGACACTCATCCAACCGTTGGAATGACGTCATGCTGAGGCTGAGGCCTTTTTGGATTAAAAATGGCACCTAGCGGTTGCACACTCCGATCTACATGTGGCTAACGGCAGGGAGATGGCGACACTCTCAGGCAACCCTTGTCATCCAACCGTTGGAATGACGTCACGCTGGAGGCCTGTCAGCTGATATGCCTCGTTCACCACCCCGGGGACCAAAAAATGGACTAAAAATGGCGGCCAGCACCTAGCGGTTGATGGTGGCACACTCCGATCTACATTACCGACATGTGGCTAACGGCAGGGAGATGGCGACACTTTCTCTCTCATCCTATATTCCAGGCAACCCACAATACACATCGGTTGTCTCGCTCAACCACATTGATTTCCCTATATGTCTCTCTCTAACACATTGATTTCCCTATATTTGTAGTGAGGCTCTCTTAGTATATCTACTCATTTTCTCAAAGGAAAAGAGTTCGTCTTTCAGATAGAATAAAAACTTATAGGGTGTTCCATTAAAAAAATCGACGATATTTGCATTTAAAAAACACCTTTTTTTTAAACACCCTATATAAGATTTTACTAATTGAACATGTATACTGAAAAAAACTTTATATAAAAAGAAATTGTTCCCCGAAAACCGCACCTCTCTATGGTTTTTAAGTTCCGATAAATTTGCAGTTAAAATGGTTTAAAAACTTCTGGGACACCCGGTATTTAATTTAAAAAGTTAGTCGAGTATTTTTTAACAAATAAAAAATCACATTGTTCATTCAACAAATTCCCTTAAGGTAATTTCAACGAACGGCAATGTCTATATTTAACTTTAAATTGCATTTGGAAGAATAGAAAGCAATTTACTGTAAAAAAGTCCTAATTGATTTTTTTAAGAAAATGAAAAAGATGAAGAACAAAGAAGTGGAAAATCTGATTAGTTCCGGAAATAAAGTCGGTCTTGGCAACGATAAGAAACCAATTATTATGAGAACAGGAAGATTAGAGGTACTGATAAATGTGGGGATTAGGGAAATGCTCCATGTAATTAAATTAACAATTTGGAGAATCAACTGAACGTGGTTTGGTTATGTTTGGATTTCTTCACCGAGTACGAAATGGATTCACTTGAAATTATTACCATTGTTTAACTTAATGAAATCCTAATGAAAAAAATTATAAAACTTTCAATTGTTGTAATCTAGCTCTGTGGTTCCGTGTGGACTGCACACTCTGCACCTATTATCTGTGGTTATTTTGAATGTCAATGTGAAATGTCAAAAACTTATTAGTCATTTAAGATATTATGTAGAGTAATGTTAAAAATAAGGTTTAGTTATGATGTATTCTGTTTTTACTGATTTACAAGAGCTTTGTTCGGGTTTACTTGATTACTGTTTTCAAACTGTTAGGATTCTGCGCACTAAAAAATCCTGTGTTCGGGTTTTTCTTGTACGGTTTTCGAACCGTTCTATTATTTTAGTTTGGTGTTCGGGTTTTATTTCTGACTGTTTTCGGACGATTTGAAAACTGTCAAATTAGTCCAAGGTTAAAAGTAAGAATTTTTCGTGGACTAACTGACGCATGCGCTTGGTCATTTGTCAGTCATTGTTTGTAGTGTGCATTTTAAATTCAAATTATTCTTGGTATTTTTATTTATTGAGTATATTATTATGGATTTATTGGCAGAATTCTCGTCAGATTAATCCTCATCTTTTTCATCATCAAGTGATGATGGATTGGAGATGGTAGCAAATCTTTTTTTACCCGAATTATTACAGATAAATTAACTCCAATGTTAAAATGTCATATACCTACAAACTATTTTGTCATTTTGACATCGATAAAAAAGGTGCATCGTTTTTTATCGCTTTTTTTTATCGCATGTTCCTCAATCTAGTAGGTGTGTATCAATTTTGCATTATTGTTGACAGGTATTTAATTGTCAAATCCAACAATATAAAACAATACTACCTTTTCTTTGCAAAAAACATAAATTATGAACCGATTTGGAGAGGTTTCACATGAACAAATTACAAAAAATATTGAAGAGTCAATACCGAAGTCAACAAAAAATACGAAGTCATCAATATGGAAACAATTCATGGAGTTTTGTCAAAGCCGAAATTATAAGTTGGAAGAGAATACTACAATACAAGATCTAGCAAAAATATTAAAAGATTGGGCTTTCAATATGAAAAAAAAGAATGGAGAAGATTACAAAGAATTTGCGGTCAAAACAATATGGAACACGACTGCTAAAATGTTACAACAGAAATATTTTAACGAATATGGTTTGAAATTTGATCCTTTTACAGACATAACCTTTAAAGAAGCTCGGGATGCTAGAAATGCCAAAAGAAAACAACTTCAATTGATTCCAACAAAAAGAAAGACGTGTTCTTCAGCAATAGACAAAGAAAATATAATAAAAATGGCAACACTATGGAATATAAATGAACCTGAAGGGCTGCAAAAAGATTCTTTCATATAGCTTCTTACGAATTGGCTTGGAGAGGAGGAGAAGCTGTTAATTGCAAAATTTATTATTTTAAAGTAGAAAAGAACCAAAATGGTCTTCCTACGGGTAGGATTGAATATAACACCATATTTTCGAAAACGGCACAAGGCGGCTCGAAAAAGTTAACAGACAGCAAATGGTTGACTAGAAATGAAAGTGACGAAAGTATTTGCCCTGTAAAACTATTCCATTTGCTAGTAGAAAAAAGAAATGAACATATTACTTCTGACCGATTATTTTTAACTCCAAATCCTTTTTGGAAAAATAAAAATTCTAAAGGTTGGTACAAAAATGTTCCTTTAGGTATTAATACCATATCTGTTTGGATAACAGGACACTCGTCATCACAATCGATTAAACCATACCTCCAAATTGACCCCGAACACCATGAACAACTTATAAATAATTTGAGACCCTCGGAAACAGAATATTCAACATACGTAGAAACACGAGAAGAAAACATTAAAATCAGTACTCCCCAACCAATATTTAATAATTTTATTTTTAACAACTGTTCTTTTAACTAGTTTAATTGTTTTAGAATGAATAAATTTTATTGTTTCTTTATATAATTAGTCGTTAATTTATCTTAGCAAAATACACGCGATCTTTTTTTTAATGGATAAATTTTTCTCTTCATCTCAAGATTTTTCCATCAGTAATATTACTCAAAAAACTGAAATTAGATAAAATCGCTCGACCTGCGGTCTCGCAAAAAACTGAAATTAGATAAAATCGCTCGACCTTCGGTCTCGCGATTTTATCATATTTCAGTTTTTTTCGTAATATTACTGATTGGCAAAATCTTTCGATGAATCGAAAAATTTTCCTGTAAAAAAAAGCTCTTGTGTATTTACTGTTGAAAAAAAGTAAAGAATGAGAATTATGCCGGAGAAACAGTACCCCTATATAGTGATGAACAGTTTATCCAACATTTTAGGTTGTGGACAAAGTAATTTACTTTTTGTATCAGATATTAAAAAATAAGGCATTCGGGTTTTTTAATTTGTTGATAGTTTTCAAACCGTACATAAATAGTCCTTGGATTTAGTCTACTGCACATCCAGTTGTGCGCAGTCAGCAAATCGTTCTCAAACCGTCCGAAAAACGAAACCCGAATAAAGCTATTACAAGTTTTATCAATTTATGGTTTAAAGTGCTCCCAATACTTTTCCCAACACAATATTGCTAATTGCATCCGCAATCGGAGAATCTCCGAATTCATTTTAGCATATACATTATTTGTTAATAAAAATATTTTGTGTGAATCTTTAAATAAAAATTGGATATACTTGGAACATAACTATAATGTATTTATGTATTGCCTGGTATCTCATATTCGCTTTTATCATGAACAAATCACATTTTCCCTTTGGCATATGAAAACTATCTTTGACGTCATTGCCAATGACCCACATTTCCCTCTGCTCCTCGGGTCCAAAAGCACAAAAGTTTCTTCCACTTTTAACCCAATTGTGACGTCACTCGAACCCCCGAGACCGTCATATCGATTCTAGAAAAGCCGCCAGCGAAATTGTCTTGCGATAAACAAGTTAAGTGAAAATTGTTAAAAACAGGTTTTGTAGGTGGCGAACGACAGTTAGATATGTATATTTTTTAATTATATTAATACCTTGCATCCTAAAATTAATTTTATTTTCGAAGTTGAAGAAAGTAATTCAATTTATTTAAAAATTGAAAAAGTTAATAATTTACTAAATTATTCAATATACAGAAACCCAACACAAACAGATGTAACCATACCATACAGTATGATGGAAATGTATGGAATAAATTCATTATTTCAGAAACGGACGGCATTTAAAAAAATCTTGAAACACATCAATTTTAATTTTTGAATGACCATCAACTGCTATAGATGTGTTGGACATTACGTCATTAGTGATGGCGTAATGACGTCATCGACGATTTTTTTAAAAACAAACCGAGGTCATGTGACAGCTCATTTGAAAGGTCTCCTTATCGCCTTTGCAACAATGTAATAATTTGAATATTTATTTCTACAGGGTAGAAACCAAAACTGTCGGTTTATTAATACAATGAACTTAGAATAAATGTTTACTTAAATACTATTAAATTACAAGCATTGTACAGGGTTATTCATTATAAATTACCCACCCCTTATCATCGTTATTATTACCTAGAAGAAAAAAAGTTTTTAATAAAAGTTGTGTGGTTATGACTGAATTTTGTTAAAATGCTATTAAAAGTACAGTAGCGTGCGTTTTTCAGGGGATACAAAGAAATTATATATATTTTTAAATAGGATACCCTGTATATCATTATATTTTTGGAATGATCGTTTCTTCTTGATTTAAAAAATATACCTACCATATGATAACCCTTCCATATACCGTTTTTGAGTTATTGAACGTCGAATATCTAGTGAGGAAGAAAAGTTCACATATTTATACAAAAAAGATAACAAAGATATATTTAGAAAATTTAAATATAAATGAATGATAATTCATAAAAGATGTTCGATGTGTCCACCATTATTGTTAATGCATAATTGATAACGTCTTCTTATATTTATAATTGTACTGCAAATGGCTTCATTATTAATATTAAGATTGTTTATTTCAAGTCTAATACTGTCTTTAATAACTTGAATACTATTATTATTATTATTGACAATATCTTTTAGAAATCCCCAAAAAAATTAATCCACAGGTGTTAAATCCGGACTGTTTTAACCATTTAATAGTTCCATTATTCCCTATCCATATTGGAAATACATTATTCAAATGATCTCGAACGGGTAGGGCACTATGCGGAGTTGCCCCATCCTGCATCCAAATCATATCATCAAGTTCTGCTTCCGGAAAAATCTGCAAAAGAATATTTTCTGTTTCTGGGATAATTATTTCCAGATAGGTAACTCCAGTTAAAGTGTAATCATAAAATATAGGCCCAACAATTTTGTTCCCGAAAATTCCACACCAAACGCTAACAGTTTTTCTTCCTGATTTTTTTATTTGTTTTACCAATCTTTTTATGTTATGCTTATTTTCCCACGACATTCGATTTTTCCTATTAAAAACTCCTGCCGTAGAAAAGATGATTCATCAGTCCATAATATTTTATTAAAAGTCGAGCCTTTTCCTTTTATTAGCCTCTGTTAAAACTTGTACGGGTAAAATTTTGTATGGTCTGTAGATGTTATTTTTTAACGTACGTTGGATTTTGGAATAACTTTTACCTAATTGATCGGCTGCATTATTTATACTGCATTCAGAATTTTCTAAAAAATAATACAACGTTTGAAAAAAGTCTATTCGCGAATACATATGGATGGGCTTACCTTCGAAATGAAGCAGTATATCTAGCATTTCTTCCTGGTTTGCTTGAACTACACGCTTTTTTCTACTAAAACTGGAGGTATTATTCACCTGTCGGTAAATATTTTTGAACGTATTTTCTGATGGTGTTGGACAATTTGGATACAACACCCTATATGCTGTTTTTGCGGCACGTTTATTTTTGTTATTTTGTATATAACAAGTAAATATTTGGACTTTTTCTTCCTCACTATAAACCATTTTGCTTAATTCATTAAAGAAATGTCACTTATCAAAAATATTACTAATGATGTAATGTCCAACACATCTGTAGCAGCTGATGGCCATTCAAAAATTAAAATTGATGTGTTTAAAGATTATTTTTAAAAGTCGTCTGTTTCTGAAATAATGAATTTATTCCATACATTTGCATCATACTGTATAATTCAGATCATCTATAACACATAAATTAACAGCTTATAATTCTATAAGACAAAGAGCATTTTCAATTCCAATGGACAAAATTGATTTTTGATAAAGAAATTAAATTATTTAAAATATTTTTACGAATTATTTTCAAGACACGATCAATTCAAACTTCAACCTATTCGGTATAAATATTTCGATACATCGGTTGTTAAGTAAATGGTCGGTTTGTATATATAAAAAATTAATAATCATACGGCATTTTTTCTACCAGAGTTAAATAAGTTGATAGCACGTAAACTGTTTCCTGATTTCTTTCGGAATACATAAACACAAGTTCTAAAATTGTCGGTCTAGCCCGGACGATATAAAAATTTACGTAAGCACCATATCCCAGGTTTCATGGCGTGCGTACAGTGAAATTTTTTATTTAAAAAGTAAATAATCTTATATCGCATTTGATTTCATCTCCTCAAAGACTGTCCGTCACAGGCAATACATTCACTTATTCTAACATTTAATCCATGAGTGCATTTATGCAAAGTATGTTTCTGAAGAACTATTAGCTGCTCAGTAACTTCCGAAAACCATAGATGCTGTACGCGAACTGATATTGCAAGATCGTCATGTGACCTATCGTGAGATTAAGACAACCTTAGGCATCAGTGGGACCAGCATACATTCAATATCGCATAAATATTTGACGGTCAAAAAAATTTGTTTGCGTTGGATCCCACAAATTTTTCAATTGCTCAAATAAAGACTCGTGTCGATTGGTCGAAGGAAATGCTCAAAAAATACGATCGCGGTGCTTCGAATTTACGCGTATGAGCCCGAAAGTAAACAGCAGTTGACTGTAGGTGTGGGTGTTTCAAGATGAGGCCAATCCAAAAAAATTCCGAAGCACGAAGCACTTCCAAGCAAATGGTCGCCTGTTTTTCGGAAAAACTGGACATGTTGCAACCGTACCACTAGAACAACGCAGAACTTTCAATTTTGAGTGGTACACAACCATTTGTTTGCCAGTTGTCTTCCAAGAAATCAAGAAAACCGACCACCGAAGACGGATCACTCTTCACCAAGACAATGCGAGCTCCCACATATCGGCTGCATTTTTGAGCACCCATAACATCGATTTGATGAATCATCCTCCGTATAGTCCTGACTTGGCACCGAATGACTTCTTTTTATTCCCGTACGTAAAAAACAAACTGAGAGGTCAACGTTTTTCAACACCTGAAGAAGCGGATGCTGCATTCAGAATGCATGTTTTGGAGATACCTCAATCAGAGTCGCAAAAGTACTTGTTGAGGCTATGAGAGAAAAGGTGTTGCTAGGGATTTATAGAAACAAAATAATGAATATTTTTTTAACATTGCTATTATTGAGGGGAAAAAAATGTTAAAAATTAGGTATTTTGAAATACAGTTCACGCCGTTATCAGAAAAAATTTGCAAAATCTAATTCTATACATCCCTAGTATCATCCTTAAACTATTTTCCAAGTTTTTCTTTCTTCAAAAAAGTTAAGAAATAAGGTTGTAATCAGCTCTCAGCTGAACCTCTGCACGATGTATTTTTCGATCCATAATGTGGCGCCATCCACACTGAAATTTATTAACACCGAAACTTTTATATATGGACGTGTTTTACATTTTAGACGGACTAAAAATTACAAGCCATTCATGAATTAAAGAACGAAAAAATATTTAATGAAACTAAAATCTCGGGAGTCACACATGATCAGCACATTAGGTAATATCGCGAGAGAAAATCTTACAAAGCGCTATTGGAAAATTAAAAATTCCCCACCACTGGTAGATGCTTTTATTGAGACCAATGATTTTCAAAATATATTTGGTAAAATGAAAATGATGCTCATGTATACCATTCCATATAAATCATTAATTCACAGACATAGAGTCATAATTCCCAAATATCTAGAATGTCGTCAAATAAATTACGTTCTTGTAAAATCCATACTGGCCGACTTTGCAGATAAAACTGTTATATTTTCTGATGGATCTAAGTCAAACGATGGTGTAGGCTGTGGGGTATTTATCCAAAGTACAAACCAGGCATTAACTTTTAAATTGCCATATACAGTGCATTTTTTTTAAGTGTGGCCATAGGGATTCACATGGTAAAATTTACACCCCATGTTAATGTATGTTATCTTCGAGAATAAAAACCGAAACTATGGTATTATAAGTAATTCGAGGTCGTAGAATTCAATTCTGGCCTCAGAAATGCCCTTAAGTGGCCAGAGACGGCTTCAGCCGGATGGTATAGGGGCCATTTGCGCAGAGGTTCGGGAAATCGGCCGTCACTTCGCTCCCAAATCCACTGGCAGACTTTTTGAATCTAAAATATAATACTAAAGGAACACCATGGCTTTATCTGCAACAACTTCTGAAAAGTTATTTTGTGCACCACGTATCCTCAATGTGGAACTTCGAGAAAAACATAGTCAACTTTGACAGCTTGTAGTGTGAATGTTTGTTTTTCGCCCAATTTTCTGCAAAATAATACTTCAACCTAAATAAAATACGAGAAAATATCTAAAAGAGCAATAATAAAAAAGATTGTGAAACGAACTAATAATTTTTATCTAATAAATAAAATTATAACATTTATTTGAAAAAACAACTTAACACAATAAATTGACAAAAATTTTCATAAATTATCAAAGCAATTGCTCAAAATGCTTTCCTTGGACTGCTAAACAATACCCTAAGCGATCTTGAAAATTCCTTCGAATGTTTTGTAATGTTCGTATTGTAATGGAATTACAAGGCTTCCGTTATTCGTGCCTTTAGCTCCTCTACACTTTCTGGTTGACCTCTCACAAGGTCGTAAACCTGTGATGCTAAATATCCCCATATCGAAAAATCCATCGGTGTTAGATCAGGACTTCGAGCCGGCCATTTGAACGGTCCATGCTGACCAATCCAACTATCAGGAAATGATTCGTTTAAAAATTCTGTTACAGAGGCAGCACTGTGAGGGGGTGCTCCATCATGTTGAAATATTATTTCTCTGTTGGCTCCTAAAGCATCTAGCCGTGGTCCCACCTCCAGTTGGAGTAGATCTAAGTACTTATCTTGATTCAAATTCCCGTTTATAAAAAATGGCCCTACTAAGTTATTACCTAATATCCCGAGCCAAACGTTTACTTTTTGAGGCCACTGACTATGAGTTTCTTGTACTCTGTAAGGGTTTTCCTTTGCCCAAATGCGGCTGTTTTGTTTGTTGACTGTCCCATTTAATGTGAAAGAACTCTCATCAGAAAACAGAATGTTATTTAAAATATTCCTATCTCGATTAATTTTCTCCATCCAAAGTTCACAAAATTCCATTCGTGAGAAGTAATCACTGAACATTTTTAACTTTAAACGACTTGTATTTTTCACTCTTCAAAGCTTTAAAGCAGCTACTTCTCGAAACGTGAAATTCTTCTGCCAGCTTTTTAAGACTGGTGGTGCCTTCATCCTCAACCGCCAAACAGACATTAAACCGTAAATCTTCTGATACGACGTACGAGATTCTATTTCGTTTTTTATGCTCATGATTTAAGCAACCGGTAGCACGAAATTCGTTGTAAAATCTGAGCACTGTAGTTTTGCTTGGAATCGGACGATCGGGATATGCAGCAGCAAAATTCTGGACAATTTCTCTGCTGGACATACCTTTAATGTATGATGTTACGAACTCAACACGTTCTTCACTTGTGTACACAGACATTTTAAACAAATATCAACAAATACAAACGCTTTGACAGAACTTATAAATGAAATGTCAAGAAATATAACGTCAATTTTAATTTCGCATTGCCTACTCCGATTTTTGCTAAATTTAATTACTTTTAATAATTTTACGTTTTAAGGCTTAAACTAATGAAATAAAAATAATTGTAGTTGTTCAAACATTGTGCATTTTGTCGTCTTATTTAATGATTCAATAGTAGCATTTCGTTTCATAATTTTTTATTATAAATTATTTAGATATGTATTCTTTTTATTTTATTTATTTATCAACTATGCAGAAATTTGGTGCAAAAACCAAAATTTCATGTAGAAGTACGACGACTTGCACATTGACTAAGTATTTTGACATGTAGTATTTATTTTGATTTTAGAATTACTCTAGAACAATCATAGACGATTTTAGCCTGATGGTCCAGAGGCTCAAATGTAGAGTGTCACTTCGAACATTCCATAACCGACTACAATATCTTTCAAAGGATGATTGGATATAAATGGTACTATCAAAGAACGTAGCCACAGTTTTTCATAAACACATTTTCTACAGGGTGGTCAGTACAAGCGGTCAAAGTTGACTATGTTTTTCTCGAAGTTCAACATTTAGGATACGTGGGGAACAAAATATTTTTTATAAGTTGGTGCAGATTAGGCTACAATGTTTCTTTAGTATTATATTTTAGATTCAAAAAGTCTGCCAGTGGATTTGGGAGCGAAGTGACGGCCGATTTCCCGAACCTCTGCAAATGGCCCCTACACCATCCGGCTGAAGCCGTCTCTGGCCACTTAAGGGCATTTCTGAGGCCAGAATTGAATTCTACGACCTCGAATTACTTATAACACCATAGTTTCGGTTTTTATTCTCGAAGATAACATACGTTAACATGGGGTGTAAGTTTTACCATGTGAATCCCTATGGCCACACTTAAAAAAAATGCACTGTATGTGCAGCATATATTGTTACGATTGCATTAGGAGTAGTATACAAATGAGCATGTTTATTTATAAATATTATGAAAGAGATACTGAATTGGTGTACAACATTCGGGGGGAAACAATGATTAAAAATCATTATAAGTCTTTGTTCGATTTTTTTTTTATGAAAATAAATTAATAGATAGAAAGATAATAGAAAAACTACAAGATGAGTTTAATTTATTCCAGATAATTATTCCATAAATTTTATAAATTTCTTAAATTGTACCTTGAAAATAATTGATTAGTTTTAATTTCTAGATGTTAAGGACAAATTTGTGACCACTCCTAAAATCAGGTGGAATAATTTTAGAATTCCAAATCTCACTAAAATAAAATCACCCTGTACAACAAAATTCCAATAAACATCATTTGAGCTTACCAGTCACCAACATAAAAAAAACTGATATTTTTTTAGTAACTTTACCTTCACTGCCAACATAAATTTATTTATTTTTGTTCAAAAGGAAAGCTGAGAAAACAAAAGAATTATCGGTAACCATGGTTTTGTTGAATCTAAAATCTCTCTCTTGTTTTTTGTTCCTGAAAGCGAAAGGAGGGTAAGAAATTTGTCCTGATAAAATTAAAATTTTTGTAAGTAAAATTAAACAATTAACGCATAATCATGCAAGATAAATGCTTAAATCGATAAAGTGTGTGTATAAAAGTGTATTTTCATAAAAATTCAACCTACCTGACAAGAAATTGGGGCCAAAGTGTATTGGCATCCAATACTAGCAGTTCCAGGAGAACAGGCAAGTTATTTAAGCTTTAAGGAACATATTCCTGTCCATTTGAAGGTGACAACAGTTGTAAGGATTCTACATCTGAGGTATTTGGGGCCAATTTGCTCCAACACATATTTAGCAAGAATTAAGTACCAGGACTCTACAACATCCATGCATGGACCAAATTCTGAACATTTTAAGGTGATATCAATTATTACTGTTCTATTTTAATAGTTGACATTTTCGATAAACTCTAGAATTTCAACAATTATTATCGCTCTATTTAAATGTTTAACATTTTCGATGAACTTTGGAATTTCCTACTGATTTTTTTTTGTCATTAATTCATTTGTACGAGATCCATAATTATTGTCAAATTTATCCGTATCATAAAGTTTTTAATTAAATTAGCACGTGCTACAACTTTGATGTAGTTTGTTCTTGGAAGAGAGAACAGGAATTTTCACATTCATACATTTCAATTGAAGAATACTGTTTTATAACTAAGAACACACTATATCTTAATTTAAGGTACATTCCATAGGAATAAAAATATAAAAAAAATTGTACTCACTTGTAACACCAATTCATTTTGGAATCTTTCTAATGCATCTTTTTCAGCGACATTGAATAATAAATGTCTCTTGAATTTCTGTTTATTTCAAACATAAATTAATTCGCAAAATTCGCATAAAGAAAACGACCACTTCTAAATCTGCTTCCATTAGCTGTGACTTTCAGAACTTCAACCTCACAAAACACAGCATTTGATCGGAGATAATAATCATAGAATTCGAACCTACACACGTAACCTGAGCGGGTGACGTCATACAGAGACCGGAGGAACTACATTAAGTATCTCTTTCGTTATTTGTTTTTTTATCATAAAAATTTTTAAGAGTCTCATTGCTTTGAGCAGCCTGGTTTAATTTAATTTCATTGGCGTCATATTTGTTTTTAAGAAAATATTGTGGGAGGTCATATTGTTGTCGTAGGCGTACCGCTATAGGCAACACGTTTCACACAAATACCTTGACAAAATATAATTTTATAGAATTAACAAAATTTAACCCCACAATATACGGCTGAACTTTTTGCAGTCTTAAAGGGTGCTACTTGGTTAACAACCCACAATGTGCACGAAGCAGTTATATTGATCTACTCTAAATTTGTTTTAGAGTCTATTAAAAATATGACATTCGAAGGAATGAAATGTCCCATGCTTTGCGCTTTAAAAAACATGATGGCAGGGTTAAAAATAACATTTGTTTGGGTCTGAAGAGCCATATTGGGATAGCAGGCAACGAAAAAGCGGATAGTCTAGCTAAGGAAGCGGTTCAAAGTGGAGTTTTCTGTAACATTTATACCTTAAAAGATTTGCATAACTTAATTAAAAATGATACAATGTTAAAATGGAAACAGCAATGGAAAGGGGTGACTAAAAAATTTTGGAATACGTATTTCCAGATCCACTCCACCTTACCTTCTCCCAACCAACATCTTCTAAATTTTGATTACACAAAATTCCACTTTGCTACTATTTTTAGATTAAAAACAAACCACGGACGATTCCCATCGCATCTGGCTAAACTTGGCCTGGTACAATCATCTGCCTGTAGTTGTGATAATAACTCCACCGGAGATCTGAACCACATATTTTTTGGCTGCAAGAAATATCTTGGTAAAATCAATGAGCTAGTTAGTACCCTAATTAAAAGAATTAAACTATTCACTACCATTAAACCTTACCCATATTTTGACAACAGCAGACATAAATAAATGTAAGAGTTGATACAATAATTTTTAAAAGTAAAAAAATTATTTTTTTATTTTTACTTAACCATTATGTAATAAAAGGGATTTTTTTTTGTAAAATTTCGAATAATATTATAAATACCTACAGGGGGGAACCACTTATGGAATAAGATTAATGCTGCTCTTAGTTTAAGGAATTATAAAAAAGCTGAGACATGTCAATTTTTATTTTCAATTGTACACTATTTGAAATAAAACAAATAGATTATTTATATAATATTTCATTATTATATATAAAGTTTTGTTTTATCAATTTTAAAAACGAATATAAAATACGAGTAATAAACCACGATACAAATAAACAATTTAAAACTTTTATAAACATGTTTTCCTGAAAATGCGTGTGCGAGTGTGTGCCTATTTATAATTAGTTCAGCCTATTTCCAAAATATTAAACTCATAGGCTTACGTTAAAGGGGGTTATTAGGTTTTATATAAAGAAAAGGAATTAACTGGTTTGATTAAATTTTACCACAAATTACAATTTCTGTTCAGTATTGATAAAAAAAGGTAGGGGCAGTGGAGACTGGATATGTCGTCGTAAGGATAGAAATAAACACTTCAGGTAGGCATAGGTGAATTCCGGACAATAAACGATAAATCAACAGTAAACAGATTATTTTTATGACGCAGTCACGCAGTTAAATCTCCAAAATACAATTAACGGTACATAGTTTACAAATAATAATATAATGGTTGGAATTTCCAAAACGACCACATCAAACCCTTGTAAACACAACAGTGAGATAATAAATGAACATTATTAAAGAAATACAAAACATTGGTTATAAAAAAAATTAAGGTGAGACGTCACACCGGATAAACAACATAAGAGAAAAACCTGTCAAAGTTTTACTTAAAAACGAAAACTCGGATAATTTTAAATCTAGGAAATCTATTATTATTTTTATTATCTACATCTGAGGTTTTTCTTTCCATTTCCTCTTATTTTGTTTTTTGCCTCTAGAATATATTGCGGTTCTCTAATGGGCATATTTCTAAATTTTCTTGAATCAATAATTTCAGGTAAAATATAATCAAAGTAAAATTTGCAAAGAACTGGTTTCATGCTTTTTGCCCAGAATTCAGGATCATGAAATATAGTTTCGGTTTCTAAACCGTGATGTGTCCAAACCGCAAGTAGAGTTGATTCCAAAATTATAGCGACAGCTCAAGTAAAATTCGGCAATGTGGGGGTATTCGCCGACGATCTCCGATCGGCTCGCGCCGCAGCGCAGTCGGAGAATTCTAGTAGAACAATTGCTAAGCGGATTCCGTGTGCGGTGTTTCTTAGTCCCAGCGGCAGCTGGGCCACTGGAATCTATTTCTCGAACTGGGTAATCGCTAGCGTTCGAGTCGACGGTAAAGATAGGTGGGAAAACCGTAGCTGTCGCGATAATTTTGGAATTAACTCTACACAATATGACCTTGTGGAAATTTGAAAGTGTCCTTGTACCTGATAATACCAGTTATGCATTTTATTAATGCCATCCTTTTTCCAAAATTAATTTTTTATGGTTTTAATACCTTCTTCAGGCGTCATATTTTTTACCTCTTTTTTAAAGGAAAATGTTTACGCTTTAGTCTCTTTGTACTTAATCTTAGATGGACCTTATTTCCTCTGCGATAAAAAGTTTCTTTTTTCTTTTGTACCTTATCCATTTCTAAATGTCTGCAAACGTCTTTAAAAAACACAACACCATACACAATCACGAAAAATATCTATAAAAAATATAAAAAAATCCCACAGAGCACTATTAACTAAACAAATCTAAATAAATCCTGACCTGTTCTGTGTAACCCCAGAATCCGAATAGTTTCTCACTCTAACGGCAAAATAAGTGGGAAAGGGATAAATACTCAACTGACACGCCTTCGTTAGCTTTGAAATTTTTAACCGCTCGCACCCCCCTGATATTTTAAGTTTGCAACCGTTTGAAGGATGAGCCATAAACCTATTTTAATCAGTAAACTTTTATTTATTATAGTCTATATAGAAAGGACAAGGAGTAATAAATCATTCATTTAAGTAAATTTCATAGACGTACCAAAATATATTTTAAGAGGGTATACCGTAAGGTACATTTTGTAATGAACGAATGAGTTGCAGCTATGCTAAAGAATATACGATTTAGGTCAGAGGTAACGGGATGTACTAATTTTAATAAAAAAAGTAATAGAGGTACATAAATTTTAGTAAGTTTGATAAAGAAAGGCAACACAGTTTATTCATAATAGAAAACAAACCAATCTGTAACAATAATTATTTTATATATTTTTGTTCTTTTTGTAAGAAGATTAATTCAAACTTTGAATATTGTCACAAATAAATTACAATGAAATATATTTTTAAAAAATTAATTAAAGTCAAGATAGCAAGATATCGTTACAATTTTTATTAAATTCAAAGAAGCAAAATGAATATTTTTTATTTGTATTACTCCTATTTGTAGTGTTTGGGGAATTTTTCTCAGAAATTTTAAATGGCAAGTGGCCTACTGCAATCGGCTTAATACGATTACACCTATTTACAGATTATTCGATTATTGAGAAGGATTTTCCAAACAACCCAGTTTTCTTAGTAACATTATCGGGAACATTATTTTAAAAGAAAGTAGGTACATTAAATCAGTACTTAGTATTAGTTCTTTGAGTAAAGTTGTATGAAGTTGTATGGTTTTCATAATATTGTAAACAGTTGGAATATATTTAAAACATTTGTTGAATGTTAATTGTGCAAGTACCAAACAATGTCGATAAGCCAAGGACCATCTAAACGACCAAAAACAGGTCCATTATCTTTAAATGAAAAAACTCTGATATTGAATTGTTATATATCATTGAAAAACAAGGATCCAAGTGCAAGTGTTGATGATATTGTGGAATTAACGGCTGCTATGTTGTGTGTTGCTAAATCAACAATTTATAGATTACTAAAAGAATGCAAGAATGGAACTCTTCAACCCCCTAAAACTCCTTCAGGCCAAAAACCAATTGAGATCGATGAGTCATTAAAACAAAGACTAAGGCGTAAAGTCCATGGATTTTACTTACGAAAAGAAATTCCATGACATCAGTGCAAGAAGATACGGACTATACAAAATTCTCCAGAATGACATTATGCAAACTTTTGAAAGATGTGGATTTCAGATATACAAAACATAATAGAAAATCTCTCTTGATAGATAAACCGGAAATAGTTTTTTGGAGAAGAGACTATTTAAGAAGCATTCGACATGCCAGAGAACAAAATTTGAAAATCTTCTACTTAGACGAAACATGGATAAATGCTGGATATACAGTTTCCAAATCTTGGCAAGATGAAAACATTAAAATCGGAAGGCAGGCATTCGTGGAAGGTTTTTCGTTAGGTTTGCAGCCACCATCTGGAAAAGGAAAAAGACTTATCATTGTCCATGTTGGAAGTTCTGAAGGTTTTGTTGATGGTGGATTATTAACTTTTATTTCAAAACGCACGGGGGACTATCACAAAGATATGAATGGGGATGTCTTCGAGGAATGGTTTGTTCAAATGTTGGATCTGTTATTGTTATGGACAACGCAAGTTACCATTCACGGTTACGAGAAGCAGTGCCCACAAGTCGTTGGCGTAAAGCAGAGCTTTTGGACTGGCTTATTTCGAAAAATTTTAAGTTTCCAAAAGATCCACTAAGGAAAGAACTTTACAGAATTGCAAAAATGAACAAGAATAAATACAAAACCTACATTGTAGAAGAAATGGCTTCTTCTCGTAGTATATCAGTTCTTTGACTTCCCCCTTATCATTGTGAACTTAATCCCATAGAATTAATATGGGCTCAGGTAAAGGGGGAAGTTTGAAAAAAAAAACTACTTTTAAAATAAACGATGTTGTGAAATTGTTTGAAAGTGCTGTAAGTTATGTTAGTAAGGAAAATTGAACAAACTGTATCGAGCGTGTTATCAAAGTAGAGGCAAATATGTGGAAAATTGACAATATTTGTGATGATTTAATTGACCCTATTATTATTAATGTCAACAACGATTCTTTCTCTTCCGAGTCGGCTATAGAATAAAATGTAAGTAATAAATGTATTCCAATAATGATTTCTTTTCATTTTTTATTATATTATAACTTAAAACGTATTTTTTCCCAAAATACACACCACTGCATTGCGTTATTGCTTATCTGCTAATCCTTTAAAAATGAAGAAACCCTAAACTTTGCTACAACTGAAACAAATACGGGGTCGATCTACCTGTATTTAGATTTACGGAAGAAATGTAATTTAAAGTAAGAGATATATCAAAAATTTCATGGTGCTCCCTGTAAAGGTTTTGCATACTTAATTAGGGTTTATTACTCCTCGTACTTTTTGTACATACTATATATAATATAAACTTTTAAAAGTATTTTCTCCGGTCCGCGTCCATATTTCCCTAAACTTTTATTACATGTAAATGATTGATCCCTATATAAAAAAAATACATATTTACTTTCCATACTCGTATATTTTTAATACAAAACAAATCGAGAATAGCTATCGGTATAAATGTCAATCATTACGCCTTTATTATGTAGGAAACGTTATGACTATCAATAGAAACAAGGAAAAACAAACAAACATTAAAGAAATTGTGTTATTTTCCGAAAAATCGTTTGCATTTATTTATCTAAAATTTTAATTGAGGATAATTATTTTGAAGCACTGACGCACTTCTGCGTCAAATGGTATTTTAGCTTACACTTTCACGAGCGTTCGTTCAACACTCCATTAATCAACAACAAGAGCTCACAATAAAACCAATATTTTTCAATACAAGGTGTTAAAAAAGATATATAAATTAAAGAGAAAATTATTATGTTATATGATATATATCATATTCAAAAATATATGTATAATTTGACCACTTAATACAAAATAACTATTTACAGAAATATACACTCGTCACAAAAAGTATTGCGTAATTTTAAAAATTATTGAAGTATGATGTAAAATAAAATATTACATTTTTTAGAAGATATTAATATGAGTGTATGGTATCCTTTAGATGAATAGAAGCCCAAAATATTCACAGTTTAAATCGCATTTTTGTATTTCCTATTTGTATTATTACATTTTAAATTTTCTTGTGTGCAGTAGGTAAGTTTGATTTTTATTTAGAAGTGTCTAGAAACATTTTGAGTAAAAATGAGTAATTTAAACCCAGAACAAGCAGCTCAAATCGTGGCTTTAGTTGAGGATGGACGATCTCAGCAATATGTTGCTGAAATCATGGAAATCAACCAATCCAGCGAGTCTTAAGAAGGTTTAGAGAAACTGGAAATTTTTTTGGCATAGACCTTTGGTCATACAGCCAGTCACGTCAGGATTCATATTTATAGATATTTAATAGCTAACACAAAAGGAGAAAAACAAGATTACACGTTTCTTCCTAGGGACCCGTCAAGGCATTTTCGTCTTTACACACAAAAGTAGGCCATTGTTAAAAGGTAAAACAAATAGGATAGAGCACATAGGTAACAAACTTCAGAATTGAACCGTCATAAGATCATAGATACAAATTGGCTTCTTTTAAAAACATTATTATCGCATCATATATTTTCCGAGAGTTAATAGAAAGTAGGTTTTGCAGATTCCAAGGTGCTTGGGCGTTATGTTTTAAAAGATTATTCCAAAGAACAACCGTATGATTTTCTGTTTTCTTGCAAGCAAAAAAATATGATCTATGTATAAATTAGGGGTGATAAGTACATTGCGACCTATAGGATCTATTATGTTCCCCCTTACTTGCCATCTTCTGATGTTTTCTCAGATTTATAGCAGCTCCTCGAGTCCTATTTTCCTGAGGAAGTTTAGGACATCGTCGGGCTTCAAATCAGGTAGATCCCCTTATTCTATTTCATGTGCTCCTAGGTATCTAGCCCTAGAATTCTGCAAGGCAGGGCATTCTGAGAGTATGTGTATTGAGGTTTCATCCTCTTCCTCACAGAATCTGCACTTTGCTTCATCTGCTAACCCTAGCTTCTTCATTTGGCTTCTTAACCGGCAATGCCCGGTTAATATTCCCGTTAGAATTCGGAGCCTTTTTTTCTGAGGTTGAGGCAGCTAATAGATCTCTTCTGGTCATAGTTCCCCAGTAGTATCTTAGATTGCCTCAGTCCTTCCATCTGATTCCAGTACTTGGATTTTTCCTTCTCCATTTCTTCCCTTAGGCTGCGGTTACAGTGGATGCGTTCTGTGACGACCATCGAGTCGGACGTATTCGTGCGCAGTCGGACTACCGAAAGAAACACCTGTTGACAAATTGAATCGGTTATATTAGATGAGGAATAATCGCAGTGTACGCGCGTATATGCACGAACGATTTTGATATTCAAACTTGTTTGTTTCTTCCGGCGTCTTCCGTCCGTAAAAACTACGTACACTGAGTATTTCTAATAAGTATAATAGAAATGGATATTGAAAAATTGATTTTGAGAGTGTTTGAAAGAAAGGCACTATGGGACCAAACAAATAAAGATTACCATGTTGAATACACTTTCGAAAATTCGACTGCTTCTCAAGTTTTACAGAAATTTGAGATAAAATATAATTAAACGTTTCAGGTATCATAGGGGAAAATTTAAAAAACTTCCGTGGTTGGTGTAATAACTCTTCAAATAATACGTGAAACTCGCCATTTTCGTTTCTATTTATGTATATATCGTTTACCCACATTGTTCTTATATTTTCTAACATCAAAAGACGTAAAAAATTGTTTTCCAATATATTGTAATGAATATTATGATTTGAGAGATTATTTATTAATTGATTAATATTATTTATTTGATTGATTAATATATTTGATATTATTATTTATATGTAGTACAGCAACAAGATCTACTTTTTCTCAGGGGTGTTTGGTTATGCTAGTTTCTATTGGATTATTAGAAGTAGAAGGTATTTGAATAAAATTGATTAATTATAATTATAAATTCATTATAAAATAATTAAATTAAAACAGTAATATTGAAAGTTTAATAATGAAACTAATTAGGAAAAATAAGAGAAAGAAAGGCCTTTTAGTAACTATAAAAGAACTTACTTCATGTTGAATTAAGTTAAATTAACCAATGTTATTTATGTAATAGCAAGTAAAATTATCGAAATACACTAATTATTAAATATCAAGTAAATTCCTTTGTTTTTTAAATTATAAAACTTAACTAACTACTACAAAAGTTTTCAAAATGTCTACAATTTTATTTGACCTTGATGTAGAGTCCTGTTTCCTGATTGGTGGAAAAAGTCTGTAGTCGCTCTATGAAAAACGGAAACGAACGAAGTGATACGTGGAATTTGCGAATTTGGTAAAATGTCGTGTTGTTAGACGTTTGGATTTGGATTCTCGTGTAATATTATTGTGTTTTGTTTGTTCCTCCAATTTGATATATTGTTTAGTGTTGTTGGATTATAGTTCCTTTAGTTGTATTAATAATAGTAAGTACTCTTATATTCTTCTTTTTTATCGACCGAAAATGTTTTAATTTCACTTTTTTTTATTGGATCTTAATGTCACTTTTTTGGCACTTTATTTTACTTTTGATTGTTTACTTTATATTCTTAACGTCACTATATAACACTTTATAATAACTACTTTAAAAACTGTTTGTTCAAATTGACTGTTCACACTCAGATCTTCAATGTTTGACTGCCAATAATATACTACCTCCTACGACCTCTGTTCAAGTCTTTTATAGGTTTCAAACCTTCTAGAAACTTCCTAAATTATCATTTGCTAAGAACACTATATGCCTCTCTTTCTTTTTTAAGTATGACTAGACATTCTTACTTCGTCTATCATCGATCATTCCAGAATAAAATATAGTAAAAATATATCTGTCTCCTTTTTACACATTATCTGTCTTTTTTTTACACATTATATAATCAATGTTCGCGAAGTTTCTAGTAAGTTTTAAATAACATATTTATGTACAAAATATAATATTGATACATTACATATTAAAACAATTTCCAATTTAAAATTCTCTTACAAATACATAAAATATATAATAAAATAATACAATATAATAAAAATTATTTGATATAGTTATATTAAACAACTTCTGTTGATATTATACTCATTATAGAATATTTAAATATTACAATATATTCGTCATCTTCGGCCTAGATCGTAAGACCATACACGTCCGTCTACGTCCGACTCGATGGTCGTCAGAGTACGCATCCACTGTAACCACAGCCTTGGTTTTTCTAAGATTACTTTACTGCTTATCCCACAAGATGGTTCTGGTCCCAAATGTGGGGTTTCAGCTCCTTTTTTTTGCTAGCTTATCTGCTGTTTCGTTCCCCTCTATTCCTATGTGTCCCGGGACCCATAGGAGGGTGACAGTGTTCTTCTGGCCCAGTTCATTTAGTTTGCCTAGGCATTCCCAAACCATTTTCGAACTGATTATATTTGAGCTCAGCGCTTAGATGGCTGCTTGACTATCCGACATGATCACAATCTCTTGTCTGCGGTAGTTTCCTCCAATATTGAATTCCACACATCTTTCGATGGCGCGGACTTCTGCTTGAAAGATGCTCAGGTATGTGCCCAAGCTTTCTGAGTATTTTACTCTCGGTCCAAAAACTCCTATCCCAGTTCCCTCGTCTAGCTTGGAACCGTCCGTATACCACTTTATGGCATTCTGGTTTAAATTCTGTATGGTGTGTTCATCCCATTCAGAGTTATTACTTAACTTTGTGATGAATTTTCTCACAAAGTTGAATTTCTTTGGCATATCATCTTGGGGCATTTCCCAAGTTTGATCAAATTGAAGTGATCGAGGTTTTTCCCTGATAATTCCTTCTTTGATCATTCTATATATTGTTTTCTTCCTTACACTTTCTAGCAGAATGTGCAGTGGGGTCAAGTTTAAAATCACCTCCATTGCAGCAGTGGGGCAAGTTCCAATTGCTCTAGTGATACATGAACAGGCTAGTCTCTGAATCTTCGAGAGATTTTTCCTCGTCTTACTCAGATTAGCCCTTGCGCCCACTGCCCCATATGTGATTAATGGTCTCACTATTGCTGTGTACATCCATTGCAGAATACGTGGGTGACATCCCCAGTTCTTCCCTGCAATGTTCCTGCACACCATGAGGGCCTTGGTTGCTTTGTGTATTACTTCGTCTTAGTGTTTATTCCAGAATAACCTGCTATCTAGGATAAGCCCTAGATATTTTACCTCTGTTTTCCACTCGACGATGTTCTCCCCTATTTTTATGATTTTTAGATTAGGTTCCTTTTTCTTTGTAAAGGCTACTAGTGTGGTTTTGGTGGGGTTGATGCTGAGTCCCACCGAGTCACACCATTGTTTCGCAATGTTCAGTTCTCTTTGAACAATATCACAGAGGACATTTTCATACTTCCCTTTTGCCAGGATAACCATGTCGTCGGAATACCCTTGACATGGTATGCCTTCCCTAGTCAATTGACAGAGTAGACTGTCCACAGTATATGATCTAAACATCCCTCTTCGTTACATGTATCACATAGATTCGATTTTAGTATTTTAATTTTGAGTAAGTGACTAGGGTGACCTCAGTCTTATAATTGTTGTTATGTATCTTCGTGGTACTAGGAATTGTTTATACCAAGACTGTGTGGGGATTGATAACTGTAGTTGGGTGTAATTCGTGTGCTTTAACCCAAATAAATGTTACGGTTTTGTCATGCATTGTAATTTGTCTAATTGTTTCTTTAATTTGTCTTATCCATACTGATGTTGTTTTCAAAATCGGTTTTTGTCAATAACTATATACCATATTTTTTCTTTTTTGTCAATACAATGTGTAACTAATTTACATTAACATTTATTATAAGTAAACTTCAAAAAAGTGATAAACAAAAATAGTTAACAGGTTTTTTTTTATTATCTCAAAACTATGTTTATGGGAGTTGTAGAGTTTCTCAAATAAGTATATTCGAATGAAGAATGCACAACCTGTTGCCATTGAAATTTTGGATGCATCCGTATGTTTTTAACGAATTTTTAAAGCTGTTCCTGGGCGGAGTTAGAGGCTGCTGGCTGGGGGGGGCTATTTGAAATTATTTTAAAAATGAATCAAAGCTGAAAGTAGTCCTTATTACCTGGGCTTATTAAGTACCTAACGGTTCTAATAGCAAAAAAATAATTCAAATGAGTATCAGTGACTAATAGTATATTATTTAATGAGCATATAATAATAGCCATTACATGCGAGTAGAATACTATACTTTGTTCACGACTTTCAAATAAAATTTACTAGTAATTATAAAAAATCTTTATTTTATGTAGTAAAGTACAATGTCGTAGCAGCATTATCATTTGAGTTCATACTTAAATTACTCCTTATTTAAGTTAGAACTATCAAACAGCCAATATTTGATTTTGATTTAAATATTGTTTTTATACTTTTTTTACACAATATTGTTTGATTTTTAAGTTTTTATGTAACTAACACATATTTTAGGACAAAAATTATATTTATTATTATAGTGTCAAATTTATTTAACCTAATAAAAATGTATTAAAATAAATTCTAACCTTAATATTAAAAATATCATATAATCCGCCATCATCAACTGTATCCTGTAAATTTGGATTTTATTTTGTTAAATACTTCTTATTTAGCACTATTTAGCAAAATTACAAACCAAAAAGACTGCAAAGACAAAGAAAATTGCAGAATAGCATGTAAATAAAAGGTCATATAAAATACTCGTATTGAATAATATTCGTGTGTATCTGTGTATAAAGTACATTCTGTATAGGCAACACTTATTACGCGTGTGTGTATTGGAGTGTATGCTACCGTGTTATGAACAAAGAATATTCTCATACCAAGTTTAGACATACGTGCTGTTTTGACGTCATACAGTGTATAATAATTCATTATTCACTAGTGAATAATGGGTAACATTATACTTGAGCAAGCACATGTATAATTAAGGTTTTATAGCACGGACGTGGACAAAGTTTATTTTACACATAGGTTTGATACATTGGAGTAGCAAAAAATATGAATCAAAAACACATTATTATAAAAATTAGCATTATTTCACAAGGACTTCACTTTATATTGCACAAGAACTAGTTTCCTGTTTTCTTTTTTAGCAAATTTGTCGGTTAATATATCAAAGTTAACGTCCTTTACAATATCTGACTCCGAAAATAGCACTGCAAGGTTAGAAAACCGCTCTTGTCCCATTGTACATCTGAGCCAATTGTTTATTCGACGTATTGCTAAAAATGATCTCTCACACGTTGCACTGTTAGATGGTAGAGTGAGGCTAATTTGAAAGAGCTTTTTGAAATGCGGATAGATATCACCTTGATCGAACACCAAATCATTCAACACTTTCACTAAATCTTTAAGGGTTATGTCGTTCGCATCGTAGTTCTCTGCTTTGATGACACATTTCAGGATACCCATTTCTGCGAGCAGCACAGTTTTTTTCAAACCTGGAACCAGATACTTGTTAATAAACGATTCTGCACCATTTTCATTGAGGCGAAGAAACTCTTCACACGCAGTTGCTACATCCAACGCTTCACCAGTGAATCTTCTTTTTAGTTCTTCAATCATGATGTCTAAAACCGGGTAGTAAAGATCGCATCGGAATCTCTTCATAAGCTTTGTTTCATGGTTTTGAGCATGGGATTCCTTTTCAACTTTTCTCGTTTGTCCAACAGTAGACAGTACAAAGTAAATATCGACATTTTTTTGAAACCATTCGTGGACGTTTTGGTGGATGTTGTGAAATGTTTTTTTCAATGGTCAGACTAGACAACGAAGTGGTAGGCTGGTCTAAATTCAAAATATTCCCAGAGGAGAACAAATCCAGGTCATGAACTCATGCATACTCTTGCCACTTCTCATTCCATGTAGCTTCTCTTCTTCTTGACTCGAGTTTCACGATGATTCCTCTAACAGCCTTTGCACAAATTGCAATGCAAGTATCTTCTCTTTGAAGTGCTTTGCTTAAAATATTGATGTCAGTGAGTATATCCAGAAAAAATATCCTAAATGGTTGGGGGGCAGTGCCCTCCTATGCCCCCCGTAACTCCGCCCATGGACAGTAATAAGTTTTGGTTTGTCGCCGGATTATCGCTGTAATCTGGTATAATAAATGTCATAGTTGTGAAGAAGCTGTAGAAGTCTTGGGCATATGGGTCATGAACATTACGGTCTAAAATATCTGGATAATTATTAGTTTGAAAAGACCTACAAAGAGGTGGAGATTTCTTTTTCCTCCATAACTTATTTGTCAAATCGTAGATATTTAATTGACTTATTTGAGTAAACAAATTGGGGTGGAGTATATTTGTTTTGTTCAGAAATTTTTCCCTAAGCAGATTTATTCTTAATTCGAAGGGAGCTTCTAGTGCTTCTACATACAAAGGTTGAATGGGGGTTGATTTCATTGCTCCTAGACATGTTCGAAGACAACTATTTTGTAGAGTGGTGATTTTCTTCCTTATGTTATCGCTGGCAGAATCATACAAAAGGCATCCGTAATCCATTATTGAACGTATATATGGTCTGTAAAAGAGAAGTGAAGTTTCTACATCAGCTCCCCACCAGGTTTTACTAATTGATTTAAGAAAATTGAGCCCTTTATTATATTTTTCCAAAATTGCATCGATATGAGATTTCTAAGTTTGTTTTTTGTTGATTATCATACCTAGGTATTTAGCTTCATTTTGCACGGGAATAACTTTGTGACCAAACTGGACGCTGCAGATTCTGGGTGTATTACGTCTTGTTAAAATACATATTGTGGACTTAATGGCAGGTATACTTAAACCATTTCTAGAAAACCAATCAGATGCTAAGAGGAAGATCTTTTTTAAATTTGCTAAAGCAAAATCATAATTTCAATGTTCTGTATATAAGGCAAAGTCATCTGCGAATTGTACAATGTTGTACTCTGGGTTCTTTGGAATAATGGTGAAAATATCAGCCGTATATAAATTAAATAGAAGTGGGCTTAGTTATAATAGAAGACCAGTTCCAGGATGTCCCGGACCTGTCACGATGTCATTAGTGATGAGCGAGACTGGTCTTGGTCTTGGTCTTGGTCTTGCAGAAAATGCAAGGCCAATGCAGGCTGCAAGATCAAGACCTAGACCGAGCAGTGGAAGACTTATGCAAGACCAAGACCAAGCCTGCAAGAGTCTTGCGGTCTTGCGTCTTTTAAACATATAAACCGAAAAATAAAGCAGCCATGGATTATTTTAAACTCTAAAGCTTTGGTTTCCTAGGATAGCGGTGCCGCAATAAAGCGACCGTAATTTGACGACCGTTCAAGACGGCCGCTATTGGTAAGCACAGATGTAAAGTAAGAGTTTAACGTTATTGACCGCCTAAATCCATTTTTGTATTTGCTTTCGTTTTGTGTGTTTATAGTTTGTTTTATATCTTGTGTTTAGTTTCATTATTTGACAATAATTAGATTGTTTCTGTGTTAAAAGCAAAAAATGGATGATTTGGACTTGGCAGTGATAATATTTTTGGAAGACAAGCCTTCATCGGAAGAAGAAACGAAAAGGTCAGAAAAAAGTAAGATTTTTAAGAAAAGGAACAATGAAGGCGTCTACGAAATCTTAATATGTCGTCACCTTCAAGCATATGATGAAAAATTTGTCTTGGCAAAAATGGCACGTGATTTTTTGTCTGGTTACTAAAATAGTTTTTACCTATATCTATGTGAAGCATTTGTCCAATTCTTTTTTTTTTTATTTGAATCAAAAGAAAAAAATATTTATACATATAGTAGGTACTTTTTTCTAACAGTTGTGAAAACTTAGTATTTAGTTGTTGTTAAAATATATCTTTCTAAAATATTGACATAAGCTTTATTATTGGTAATGTATTCTATCTATTGTTTTTATTCATCAACACCAAACATAGTTTTAGTTTATTTCAAATCCCAGCTAATAGACCTGCAAAGAATAATTTTTTATAGACAGACGCAAAATTCAGTGACTTTAATATTCATATATATATTTCCAAACTCATAAATAAAATTATGTTAGATTTTCACGTCTGATTCTATATATTAATATCATTGACACATTATAAAACTATATTCTAAAAAAATTGTCAAAATGAATAAAAAATAAAAAAAAACTTCTACATTTTAGTTCAGACAATATCTCTTTCCCGCACGGAAAAATGAAAATAGGGATTTACATGAAAATAGGGATTTTTAAAATGTTTGTTTTTAAAAAAAGCATAATTTATTAAATCACCCCTGTAAATCTTACTCAAAGCAACAATAAAATAAACCTGTTTAAGTAGGGTTGCTATAGCTACAATCGTGTACTTATTGACACTATGAAAGATTTAATTGCCACAATCGCATCTTTTCAAGTATCTAAATAATTTTCGAGATAATTTTGCTTTAAAAAAAAATATTGATCCTAACTCTTGCGGAAGTTAACTTTTCCGCACTTGTTATAATAACTATTTCATACTTGATTTATCGCTACAATGTAGTATAAAAAAAACAAAATTTTTATAGTGAAAAATACTATCCCTTTCATTTAATCTTTTTTTACTTGTAATGATTTTAAAAACTAGTTTTCCTTTTTTTTGTAAAAATGGACCCCAGTAAATCTAAAAAAAAGTGCAAGACTTGCAAGAGTCTTGGTGCAAGACCAAGACCAAGACCAAGACCAAGACCAAGACTGGACCCTGCAAGAACAAGACCAAGACCAACATTGCTACGGCATTGCTACGGCCACGATTTAATTCACCATACCATCGATAAACACTGGTCCATGCACCGTTACTGAGTTAATCCACGTCGAAAGTTGTAAAAAATAATCACACAAAAATGTTCACGATTTAATTCCATTTTTGGGCCGAGATGAATCTTTTAAATTACTGTAAACAACCCAAATAGCGCTCGTATGTCAAAACGTTCTAAGTACGTATAACCTCAAAAATGTCCAACTTTACGATAGAGCTGTCAGTTGTCAGATTGCAACACCAGGGTTGCCAAATCCCGAATATAAGGCAACCCTCGTATGTAAGAACCTGACAGTTATAGGGAGTCTTCAAGCTAAAATTTGTTCAGCAGTGCTTTTAGTGCATTAGGCTTTATTTTACGAAATACGGAAAAGTTTCTCATTTTAGATACAGGATTTTATTTTCATCTATTGTTCTCCCTAAACTTGATTATGCATCAATTTTTTGTTTGGTCCCCAATTTATCAGAACCACATACATTATTTAAAATGAGTTTAGAGACGGTTTCTGAGAAGTATGTACTTCAAACCCCCAGACATTTATCCTGCCAGCGTATTTTTTGAAATTGTTTCTAAAAAAGCTAATTTTACTGCAGTAAACAGTGAGAGGTAAAGCAACTGACAAAGATTTTCTACTAATGTTTGTTTTAAATTAATACAGTTGTTTGTATGCTACAAAAATAGTTTAATTATTTACACTGAAGCGCCGTCGATTTAAAGTTGTATAATACTTTGTTTTAAACTTCATGGAATTGCACGAGAAAAGAAAGTAAAACAATTAAAAAAATACTACTACAAGAAAAATAAAATGTAGTAGGTACATATACTGTATTTAACAATAGGGGTTGGGCTTTTACTCCTGCTGTAAGAGAAACCAGCGATTTGACAGGGATACCGCAATCATCAGTGAGAGTTCACATATCAATTCACATGTCAATTCATCCGAGACGAAAACGAAACAATAGTGGTATTTCCAGAACCACTGATGACGGTGATAAAGATTTGATAAGAATAACTATCTACTCTATGTATGAAGAAAACTTGGTGCCTACTATCAGATCATTGCAAACAAGACTAAGGCGCTCCACTGGGATAAGGATATCAATTGGAAACCTATGGACACTTTTATCCAAACTAGGTTTCAAATACTGCAAAATTGACAAAAGGCAAGTTATTATGGAATCCCAACAGATTGGGCAATGTCGTTTTGAATATTTGACTGCCATAAGTGATTACAGGTCTTTACAAAGACGAATAATCTATTTGGATGAGACCTGGTATGATACCCACGATACGCCGGCAAAAGGATGGACCGATGGAACAGTCCGATGCTAATCAAAAGCTCCATCGAACAAAGGAAAACGGATCACGATTATTCATGCTGGATCAGAAGATGGTTGGATTTCAAACAGTTTGGGACTTAGGTTACGTGTGTAGGTTCGAGTTCTATGATTATTATCTCCGATCAAATGCTATGTTTTGTGAGGTTAAAGTTCTGAAAGTCACAGCTAATGGAAGCAGATTTAGAAGTGGTCGTTTTCTTTATGCGAATTTTGCGAATTAATTTATGTTTGAAATAAACAGAAATTCAAAAGAGACATTTATTATTCAATGTCGCTGAAAAAGATGCATTAGAAAGATTCCAAAATGAATTGGTGTTACAAGTGAGTACAATTTTTTTATATTTTTATTCCTATGGAATGTACCTTAAATTAAGATATAGCGTGTTCTTAGTTATAAAACAGTATTCTTCAATTGAAATGTATGAATGTGAAAATTCCTGAATATCCTGTTCTCTCTTCCAAGAACAAACTACATCAAAGTTGTAGCACGTGCTAATTTAATTAAAACCTTTATGATACGGATAAATTTGACAATAATTATGGATCTCGTACAAATGAATTAATGACAAAAAAAAAATCAGTAGGAAATTCCAAAGTTCATCGAAAATGTTAAACATTTAAATAGACCGATAATAATTGTTGAAATTCTAGAGTTTATCGAAAATGTCAACTATTAAAATAGAACAATAATAATTGATATCACCTTAAAAATGTTCAGAATTTGGTCCATGCATGGATGTTGTAGAGTCCTGGTACTTAATTCTTGCTAAATATGTGTTGGAGCAAATTGGCCCCAAATACCTCAGATGTAGAATTCTTACAACTGTTGTCACCTTTAAATGGACAGGAATATGTTCCTTAAGGCTTAAATAACTTGCCTGTTCTCCTGGAACTGCTAGTATTGGATGCCAATACACTTTGGCCCCAATTTCTTGTCAGGTAGGTTAAATTTTTATGAAAATACACTTTTATACACACACTTTATCGATTTAAGCATTTATCTTGCATGATTATGCGTTAATTGTTTAATTTTACTTACAAAAATTTTAATTTTATCAGGACAAATTTCTTACCTTCCTTTCGCTTTCAGGAACAAAAAACAAGAGAGAGATTTTAGATTCAACAAAACCATGGTTACCGATAATTCTTTTGTTTTCCCAGCTTTCCTTTTGAACAAAAATAAATAAATTTATGTTGGCAGTGAAGGCAAAGTTACTAAAAAAATATCAGTTTTTATGTTGGTGACTGGTAAGCTCAAATGATGTTTATTGGAACTTTGTTGTACAGCGTGATTTTATTTTAGTGAGATTTGGAATTCTAAAATTATTCCTCCTGATTTTGGGAGTGGTCACAAATTTGTCCTTAACATCTAGAAATTAAAACTAATCAATTATTTTCAAGGTACAATTTAAGAAAATTATAAAATTTGTAGAATAATTATCTGGAATAAATTAAACTCATCTTGTAGTTTTGCTATTATCTTTCTATCTATTAATTTAGTTTCATAAAAAAAATCGAACAAAGATTTATAATGATTTTTAATCCTTGTTTCTCCCCCGAGTGTTGTACACCAATTCAGTATCTCTTTTGTAATATTTATAAATAACATGCTCATTTGTATCCTACTCCTAATACAACCGTAACAATATATTAACATATTTAAATTTTTATTCAATTTTATTGTGAATATCCTTTTATATGGGTTTCTATTAAAAGATTATTTTTGCAAATTTAATCCTGACCTGCATTCTTTACAATACCTGAGATAAAAGTACCTAAGAAGTTTATTACCACCATCAGTCCCCTTTTATTGTATGCACTATATTGTTAAACACACTATATATTGTAATCCAAAACGTAGTCCTGAAAAAGGTTTAGATTATACAAATTTTTAAGTATAAACGAATTAACTAAAATTATAAATATAATTTGATAAAATTGTCTATGTTACACTTGTTTAGACGTGATTCTGTAAACGATATAAATATGTCTTTAGTTAAAACAGTCCGGACATCTTTATTCATTGGTCTTGTTCTATTTATGTAATTCTAAGTATTCCATGTTTTTAAAATAATTATAAAATTAAATATATAAGTCCAATTTGAATTAAATATAGCTTATTCCCAAAAAATATAAATTTGTTAAATTAATTTTAATAAATGTTTCTTTATTGCTATAGATAATTTTTTCCTTCTAACCTATTTTTCTTAAAAACGCACTATTCTTTTAAAAAAAAAATTTTATAAAATTTTTTACGAGCAGTACAAAAAAATCTAAGAATTATAATAATAATATAAGATATTTTTTAATTGCCTATATTTGCTTTTTTTAAATTATGTTTATCAAAACAAATTACGAAATACACTGCTCATTCTGGCAGTTACTAATATTCCGTCATGAATTGGTGGTCTCTTCATGAATATTTTAACACAAAATTTTATAAATTATTGACAAAATAAACAGGAGTTTACTACTACTATAGTATGTACAAAAAGTACGAGGAGTAATAAACCTTAATTAAGTATGCAAAACCTTTACAGGGAGCACCATGAAATTTTTGATAAATCTCTTACTTTAAATTATATTTCTCCCGTAAATCTAAAAACCAGGTAGATCGACCCCGTATTTGTTTCAGTTATAGCAAAGTTTAGGGTTTCTTCATTGTTAAAGGATTAGCAGTTAAGCAATAACGCAATGCAGTGGTGTGTATTTTGGGAAAAAATACGTTTTAAATTATAATATAATAAAAAATAAAAAGAAATAGTTATTGGAATCTATTTATTACTTACATTTTATTCCATATCCGACTCGGAAGAGGAAGAGTTGTTGTTGACATTAATAATAATCGGGTCGATTAAATCATCACAAATATTGTCAATTTTCCACATATTTGTCTCTACTTTGATAACATGCTCGATACAGTTTGTCCAATTTTCCTTACTAACATGACTTACAGCACTCTCAAACAATTTCACAACATCGTTTATTTTAAAAGTAGTATTTTTTATCCAACTTCCCCCTTTACCTGAGCCCATATTAATTCTATGGGATTAAGTTCACAATGATAAGGGGGAAGTCGAAGAACTGATATACCACGAGAAGAAGCCATTTCTTCTACAATGTAGGTTTTGTATTTTCTAGTTCATTTTTGCAATTCTGTAAAGTTCTTTCCTTAGTGGATCTTTTGGAAACTTAATATTTTTCGAAATAAGCCATTCCAAAAGCTCTGCTTTACGCCAACGACTTGTGGGCAATGCTTTTCATAAGCGTGAATGGAAACTTGCGTTGTCCATAACAATAACAGCCCCTTTTGGAATCAGATCCAACATTTGAACAAACCATTCCTCGAAGACATCCCCATTCATATCTTCGTAATAGTCCCCCGTGCGTTTTGAAATAAAAGTTAATAATCCACCATCAACAAAACCTTCAGAACTTCCAACATGGACAATGATAAGTCTTTTTCCTTTTCCAGATGGTGGCTGCAAACCTAACGACAAACCTTCCACGAATGCCTGCCTTCCGCTTTTAATGTTTTCATCTTGCCAAGATTTGGAAACTGTATATTCAGCATTTATCCATGTTTCGCCTATGTAGAAGATTTTCAAATTTTGTTCTCTGGCATGTCGAATGCTTCTTAAATAGTCTCTTCTCCAAAAAACTATTTCCGGTTTATCTATCAAGAGAGATTTTCTATTATGTTTTGTATATCTGAAACCCACATCTTTCAAAAGTTTGCATAATGTCATTCTGGAGAATTTTGTATAGTCCGTATCTTCTTGCACTGATGTCATAATTTTTTCAAATGTTGGAATTTCCTTTCGTAAGTAAAATCTATGGACTTTATGCCTTAGTCTTTGTTTTAATGACTCATCGATCTCAATTGGTTTTTGGCCTGAAGTAGTTTTAGGGGGTTGAAGAGTTCCATTCTTGCTTTCTTTTAGTAATCTATAAATTGTTGATTTAGCAACACACAACATAGCAGCCGTTAATTCTACAATATCATGAACACTTGCACTTGGATCCTTGTTTTTCAATGATATATAACAATTCAATATCAGAGTTTTTTCATTTAAAGATAATGGACCTGTTTTTGGTCGTTTAAATGGTGCTTGGCTCATCGACATTGTTTGGTACTTGCACAATTAACATTCAACAAATGTTTTAAATATATTCCAACTGTTTACAATATTATGAAATCCATACAACTTCATACAATTTTACTCAAAGAACTAATACTTAGTACTGATTTAATGTACCTACTTTCTTTTAAAATAATATTCCCGATAATGTTTCTAAGAAAACTGGGTTGTTTGGAAAATCCCTCTCAATAATCGAATAATCTGTAAATAGGTGTAATCGTATTAAGCCGATTACAGTAGGCCACTTGCCATTTAAAATTTCTGAGAAAAATTCACCAAACACTACTACATATAGGAGTAATACAAATAAAAAATATTCATTTTGCTTCTTTGAATTTAATAAAAATTGTAACGATATTGTTTAGAATACTATTTAATTTTTTAGCTACTTTAGTATTAGGAGTGTTAACATACGAAACTACCGGTCTAATTGGTTTTGAATCTTTATGTAATTTAATTGTTCCATATAATTCTGGACATTGAGGATTTTTATTTACTAGGTATTTTTTATCGAAGTCATTAAATAGGTAATTTGATTGATTTACATGTTGTCTTATTTGGTTAGAAAATTTCTGTGTAGGATCGTTTTTTAGAATTTTGACATTACTTGACATTATGAAATCATTCACTTTAGATTTATAATCTTCTCTTTTTAAAATTACTGTTGAGTTACCCTTATCTGATTTTGTTATAATTAGGTTATTTTCATCTACTTTATTTTTGATTGATTTTAAAGCTAAAATGTCATTTTTAATACTTTGACTTTGACTTTTAAATTTGTTTGGTTTTATATCTTTAATAAGATTTGCTATTTGCATTTTTTCATAAATAAGATTATTTGATTTAGTTTTCAAAGCTATTTCAGAATCTGTGGCTAAAATTTATTTTATATTATTAGTGAATTTAGGAGGTATGCAATGACATTTATATACTACACATTTGTGATAAAAAACAAAATTTAGATTTTCTAGAAGAACTTGAAATTAAAAGACATCTAGCAGATCAACAGTTTAAAGTAGTTAATGAACAAATAAATCTTGGAAGTTCTCCACTATTAAACTGTTTACTTTGATTGAGTCTTCATTTTATACATAGATAAGACATTATTGTAACATAAATGTATTAAGTTATTGTAAAGATCAGCAGGATATAGTTTTTTCCTGGTTTTTTTATATCATTGCACAGTTATACTGATCTTAGAGGGAAATACATCCAGGATAATCCCTTAGGGCTAATAACATCTAGGCTTTAATATTGTTATGTCTTATTACTTCCTTACTTGGTCTAGCCTTAACTCCTTATCAACATCAAGCACCTAGTTACAAACAAACAACATGTAATTTCAATATGTCAATCTGACGATGCTAGTTATAGCGAAACAGCTGTAATTTTAAAGCGAATTTTTTCAAATAAATAGTGGAAGTTTAGTTTAACTGTGCAGTTATTTATTGTTCTTAGTAAGATGAACTTCCAAAAAGTAGAGGTTAACACAATCAATTAAAAAAAAAAACAATTTACTTCAAAATATTCATAAACAACAACTAACAATCCACTCACAACTCTGTGGCTGTCGTTGGTGAGGATGTAGACCTTGCTGTCCTGTTGATTGCTACCACTCCTGCGACCTGAGATATCTTTATGCTTAAACCCGGACGAGGGAAGACCAAAACAATAGTACTGTCCACCCAAGAGATGCAGCACCGTAGATATGAACAAATTCTGTTGCTTCATTCATTTACCGGATGCGACACAACTTCTGCTACTTTCAGGAAAAACAAGGTGGGCTTCTTTAAATTGTACTTAGAGTCAGAAATCTTCCAGCAAGCAGCAATGATATTTTATAGCCCCTCCTCTACTTACGACCAGGTTGAAAAGGCTTGGGAGATGTGGTTTCTGAAGTGGTATAAGGCGCCAAAAAAACAAACCTCCCTTAACCAGTACCGCTTCCAATCGTTTACGAGGTCAGTGGCAAATATGAAGCCTGAAATCAACTCCCTACCTCCAACAGAGAAAGCAGCTAAACAGCACTCTCGGCGAACCTATCACCAATTGCAGCAGTGGCTCGGTAATGAGCTGCCCCTTCAAGATTGAGGGTGGAAACGTGTTGGAGACATCCTGGTGGCAATTACAACGGAAAATCTACCAGCACCAGAGGTTCTTCTGAAAACTATATTTTGCCATTGCACCAAGGATTGTGTAATTGGAAAATGTGGCTGCCGAAAAGCGATGCTCACCTGTTCTGCAGCGTGCATCCACTGTCAAGGGAAGTGCCTGAACAGTGTGCCTGTTGAGGACGATGAGGACGATGAAGACGATGTAGAGCCCATTCAGCAAGAGCCACCCGCTACTGAGGAAGAATATGCCATGAAAGAACAATCATTGAATGGGCCTTCAAGTTCAAAAAGGATGAAAATTTGATTAATTTTAAAGTTGAGAGTAAAACATTAGGAATATATTAAGAACAATGGGGTTTACAATTATTATTGTAGTGGTATAACGAAACTATCTGTAGAATAAAGTGTGAAATTTGTCATCGTCATTATTTTTCTACTTTATTTAATAACTTGCTTATAAGTGGCCATATACAGTGTGTAAAAGCCAAATGGAATAAATTCATTATTTCGGTTACTGTACATATTTATAAAAAATCCCGAAACACGTCAAATTTAAATTATAACTTGACATTCTTTAACGTGAAAATGCAACCCCTACATTCAACCCACTTAGAATGACAGGTACAACCCCCAATTTTTTAAATGGGAAGTATAGGCTTGTGATATATCATTTGAAAGGTCTCTTCATTCTTTATTCAAAAATGTTAATATTTTTAAATTTAATGCAAAAATTAACATAAAAAAAAATTAATATCATGTTGTTACCGAAATTCGCTAAAATATACTCGAAAGTTATTACAATATACTTAAAACTTTTTTCCCGTTTAGGTCTTGATAATGAGAAAGTGAACAAAAACCATAGCAATGTGGATTTTAGATAGTAACCATTAAAAAACTTTAAAGAATTTCCGTGGCAACGCTATTTTAGCAAGCAGTAGTAAATTGTTTTATTTAAGTTGTCATTGTTGTAATTTCAGTATAAAGTTTGTTCAGTTCAATTCTGAAAAATGGTTAAATTAACGGAAATGCATAAAATAACAGTTTTACAAATGATTGGTTATGGAGATAACATCCGAACACAACAGGAAGTAACTCGCCTATTTCATGAGAAATTTCCTAATTTACCGCCTATATCCCAAGGAACAATAAGTAAAATAGAAAAGCAGTTTCGCGAGTTTGGTCATGTAAGGCAGATAAAAAAAGCAGCTGCCAATGCACTGAGTGATGAACTCAAATTAGATGTGTTGCTTGAGTTTCAGGAAAACCCACATACATCGAGTAGACAGGCATCCACTTTTTTTGTGAGCAAATGATGGACATATTGGATAACAATATTATCCAATTAGAAGACGTTATGTTTTCTGGTGAGTGTACTTTTTAACGGTCATGCTAATCGGCAAAATTGCCGCTACTGGTCCACGGAAAATCCTCACTGGATTAGAGAAGAACACACTCAATACCCTCAAAAGGTTAATGTTTCAACAGGGATTGTAGGGAACAATATCATTGGTCCCTTTTTTATTGAGGGCAACTTGAATGGAACAATTATTTGGCACTACTTCAAAATGATGTCATTCCAACGTTGGCAAATTTATATCCTGATCCAGGTAACCCTCAAGTTCCAGCGAATACGATATGCAGCAGGATGGAGCACCACCACATTACCAACTTAATGTTCGGCAGTACCTCGGTACAATATTTCCCAATCGGTGGATAGGAAGGCGAGGATCGATTGAATGGCCAGCGCGATCACCTGATCTTACATTATTAGATTTCTTTTTATGGGGATATGTGAAGAGTCTTGTGTACAAAACTAAACCTTCTGATTTAAATGACTTAAAAAAACGAATAACGCTTGCGATTAGGTCGATCACTCCTGATATGTTAAATAATGTTAGAAGACAGTTTTATTTGAGATTAGGATGTTGCCAAGACGTTCGCGGAGAACATTTTGAACATCTACTTCATTAACATTCATAGTTCTTTTTCGTGTTCTACATTTTATTACGTTTTGCATTACATTTTAGTTTTTGATTGTATTGTAGCGAATTTCGGTACCAACATGATATTAATTTTTTTTATGTTAATTTTTGCTTTAAATTTAAAAACAATAACATTTTTGAATAGAGAATGAAGAGACCTTTCAAATGATATATCACAAGCCTATACCCCATTTAAAGAATTGGGGGTTGTACCTGTCATTCTAAGGGGGTTGAAGGTAGGGGTTGCACTTTCACGTTAAAGAATGTCAAGTTATAATTTAAATTTGACGTGTTTCGGGATTTTTTATAAATATGTACAGTAACCGAAATAATGAATTTATTCCATTGGCTTTTACACACTGTATAATGTTTTAATTTGTCAAAACTTCTTATATTAAATATTTAATTAATTTACAAGAAGAAGAGATAAAGTTGACAGGTTTGTTTATAATTTATTTCAAACTATTTTTATTCTCACTACCTCGAAAATAGTTGAATGGCCACGATGTAAATAAACGTGTAATAATAACAGATTGTAAACATTATAAATATTGTGATTTACTTTGGATTTTACTTGGAATTTTTATTGAGGTGCTTTTTTTATTATTATATTATATTATTTTATTGATGTTAAAAAGTGATTACTTTATCACTCGGTTTTTAATATTTTTATATTTAAATACTATTATCCAATTTTTTTTTTATTTCATACTACTTATTAGGAATACAACTGTATGTGTTCGTCATAAAGAAATCGATTTTTGATGTTTCTGTTAAAATTGTGAAGTGTTCAATATTTGCTCAACTGCAATAAGAAAACGACAGTCAGATCATAATTTTGGTTAAATGCTTTTTTCTACGTCCATGTCTGTAAACGTCAATAATCCCACTGTCAACATTCCTTGTAAGTGACATTTAACAATAACATGCACGCAATCAGACCTCATAACATACACGTGTGTTTAGATGAGAAAACTTACATTTCTTTTTTAATCAAATTGCAATGACATTTTTATCTATATACATTCTTTGCTTTATTTACATACTTTTCGTCAATTGAAACACATAAAGAAAAATTATGATTAGTGAAATGCTTTTCAGATTAAAAGAGTAAGGCCCCTAAATGTCGACAACACGTTATAGAATTTCAATAATTTATATTTTTTTTCATACTGTACGGTAAAGTGTCATTTTCCGGACTCAAACGGTACACTTGTACTTTACAGTACTCTTCAATTCTCCCAATGTTGTTTGAAATAATAAGTGAATCAACATAAACTAAGCTTTTATTCTAGTTTTTGAAGATTGTACAATTGCTGTTGCCAGCAGTATGGATTAATGGAGTTGTTGATGGATTTACAGTGTTTTCTGTAATCGCGGAAGACGTGTGGCTGTGATGTAGCACTTGAACAAAAGTTTGGCCCCTTTGGATCATTCTTGCAATCTTTTTTTTGCCTTCAATCGATTCTTCTATATACTTTTCTGCAACTGAAGAACTCTTCCATCCACCGTGCTGTTTTAGAACTTTAAGGTCAGCTCCAGCATTGGCCAACAACGTTGAGGATGTCCTGAATCTGTATACTTTTCTAGTTGGTCCAGTTTTAAGAACACAGCTATTTTCTTAGGTGCTCCGCCAACAGTATGTATACCAGCTCTTTGAGACAGACATTTTCCTTGTCTATAACCCACAAAAAGAGCTTTCAGGGAGACGTGTTGCCGTAAATTCATGTATTTTCTAAACACATCCAAATAGTGAATTTCATCACTGTTAATCACAGTAAAAGCTCGTCGAATATGCGTTTTTGTCTGATTAATCTTAACTACTAGCTGAGTACCCGTATCCTCCACATCACTAACTTCCAAATTATAGATCTCTTCCCTTCGGCAACCTCCAGCAACTATCACTTTGAGTAATAGATATTCTTTATCTGGAGCGTCCCTCATGAAGCTTTCAATTTGCTCCTTTGTAAGCACCTTCGACTGGTTTGGCTGATGGTCTACATTTTGTTTTTTCAAAAACGCTATCAACTTTGGGAAACTTGATATGTTGACATTCTCATTAACCATAATCATTGATTTTACCATCGAGTATTTGGACCATAATGAAGAAGGGTTGAATGTTTTTGGCTGAAAATGTAAACTGTTAAAAAGAATATTCTTTAAAAAAACTATTCTTACCACATCCAAAAAGTAAGCCAACATTACATTTTCATCAGCACTACTTTTCAAATTGTGTTGTTCACGCCATTTGCAAAACAGCGCATATTATTTTTCATATCTTGTAATGGTTTTGTAATATACCAAGGAAACATTAGCATTGTTATGTCTGTTTTACGAAATTTCATAAAATAACTTTTCTTAACTTAACTTTATTTACATATTTTTATTTATTTTTCTTAGTGTTATCGGTATATTCATTCCAAATATTTAATTCTTTCTGAGATTGTCAGTAGTCTATGCCCTCTAGTTGTCGCTTACAATAAGTTTATTGTTTAATTACACCCACAATAATGTTTATTTATTCCCAATTTCTGATGAGTTCTCACAGGTGCCTCCGTATGTCCGAGCAATTAAAATAATTTCTTGTTCCGACAAAAAAACTTATCAGTCAAGCAAACAAAAATTATCGATTGTTAAAACAGAAACAAAAATTATTTTATTTGGTACGGGATTTATCAAAGGTAATACCACGAGTCCTTAAAATTTTATCGATAAATTTTTAGTTTCGACGAAAACTTTTTTATTTGGCAAAAATACGAAAACAAACTGAAATGTGATAAAATCACGAGTCCGTAGGACGAGTGATTTTATCTTATTCAGTTTGTTTGAGTAGTTTTGCCTAAAATAAAAAAGTTTGAGTCTAGAAAATAAAAATTTATCTAGTAAAATTTTACAGGACAAATGGTATTTGAGAAGATTATTTTTTGAACCATTCTGTACAAAAACCACTTTATTTAATAGCTTATCGTTATCTTTTTACCAATTTTTACTATTTTAATTATTATGTTTTAATCTTTTAATAACTTTAATAACAAATTTGACAAGCCAACTGAAGCCAACTAGGATAGGTGTATTTTGTGTTGCCTATCTATGATCTAATTTATTAACACATTAATAATCAAGAGAAAGAAAAAAGTGGGTCTACACAGAATTATATTTAATAAATATATTATTATTTTAAGAGAAAATACTTATAATCTTTTGATCTTTTAATAACATTCATAAAAAATTTGACAAGCCCGACTTTAATGACGTAATCAATATGGTCCACGAAATGCCGTTACCCCTCCTATTTACTTATCCTATAGGTACACTAGATAGTATTGACAGTTGTCAGATGTCGTGAGCGTCGTTAGAACAGAGTTATAATTTGAATAAATATTCATGTTTATACCTATTTATACAATTATATTGTTAAAGAGAAAATTACCCAATTAAAAATTATTAGGTTTATCTATTTAAAGTTTACCTACAAGACCACATTTGCCAATAGGCATACAAAAGTTTTAAATGCATACAGAACCAGGAAGCAGGTTAGTTTTAAAATAACTACATATTTGGTTTTTCATTATCGTTTAGATGACTTGAATTTTGATCATAATAATAACAAAATATATTTCAGAATATTTAGATAATATAAATAAATGTTGATTTATAGTAATATACTTATAAACAAGAAAATTGATTGGGAAATATTGATTTTTGACAGTTCTATAATTTTATCGATCCTGGTAAAACGACTAGTGGTTTTATCGCTATAAAACGGAATGATTGGCTAGCATTTAGCATAGAACATTGAAGATTAAGCGTTTTCATTGGACGACATCACAAAACTGTGATATTTTGACAGGTGAAAAAAATAATCGGTTAAAAAGTTAGCAGTGAATTTGAGAGTTTAAAAAGAAAGTTATTTTCATAAATTGAGTGGTTTTTTCCCAACCGTTATTAGAAAAAAAGGGATTACAATAATTTTCTTTAATTGGAAATTTTTATTGGAAGAAATTGGAAGAATTTTGGTTTAATTCTATATGCAATTTGTTATTTGTTGGATAAAATTTCCATCCGCAACGCGGGATTTTTCTCTCCTAGCTGCCTTCCATTACTACCTTCCACTACTCTTTTGACGAAATTCTCTAACCTAAGTAAGAAAAGTCAAGCCGAAAGTTACCTAACAACTATAGATAGTTTTTTTTGGAAACAAAAACCCTCTAAGTGAGGTTTTTTTTATTCTTTAATATCATTACTGTAAAACGCTGAAGTATTTGTATCAATCGACTAAATAAATAACTTACCGGTGTCATCAACTTGATTCAATCTTGGTGAACCATTTTGGAAGTGCCTTTACTGGGAAATTCCCGTATCTCTTGGATATCCAGATAAGTTTAGTTATAAGGAAGTTAATGGATAATTAAAGATAAACTTAGTCGTTGTTTTTTTTTGTATAGTAAAATTAATTTGAATGAATGAACATTAAAATACAGTTTTGTTTTATAATAAAGTAAAAGAGCCAAAAGTAATTTGGAATAATTAAATATATAATTTTTTTTTATATATATGCACGCAGGTTGCTGCTAAAATAAATTACTATTTTTTTTAATGTTGTAAACAAACGTGTACACGTCTGGTATTTTCTTTTTTTACATACGCACTATTTTTTTATCATATAAGAGGACATTAATGCATATTTCATTACATTAAATTGATATAATATCTTTATTTGATGATAACTGATATACATATAATTTACAATAAAAGGATATATTAATAAGTTTTATAGAATCAGCATTTACTTTTTCTTTTGTACATCTAAAGTTTCCAAGTTCATAATTTTCACAAGACATACATTTAAAATAAACAAAGAATGTAATGGGCATTTTATATTGAATAGGATCCATATTTTGCTATTTTATAACAATTAAATATTTCCAATCCATAATAAGTACACTTTTACATAACAATTTTTTTTTTGTCCTAGTTCTCTTTTAAAATTCTAAGTTTAATCTGAAACAATAAAAAGAAAATAAAAATCAAAAGTATTAATGGTTTTCACATGTTTAAGAAATCAACATGTAATTTTAGTTAGTAAAGTATTTAAATTAATATTATAAAAAGGAAGTCCTTACAAAAATATAAAAAGACAAATTATAGTCTTCGATATTGTACAAACAAGTATACCAATAGATCATGAGTACCTAAAAAAGACACAAGAACAATTAGCAGGTGTGGTGAAATATAGTAAACTAATTCTCATATCAATAGTGTTGGTCTTAATCACATAATTTTTTTTAATAGAACACTTAAAGAGTACACAGTGAAAAAACTATTGAAAAACTTAGTTTATAAACATTAACAAAGGACATTTTATGTAACAAAATGTATGTAGGATAAGTGAGTAAGGTGTTTATATAAATTTTAAAATGTTAATCTTTGTTAACACAGAGACTCTTATCTTATATAATGTGTAAGAGATACAAATAACAAAATCTTTTAAAAGTTTAAATTTTAGTTGTTAGGGTTTAAAAATAGTAATTTTTAGTTAAGATAGGATTAGTTTAATTGATTTATAGTAATTTTAAGTACAATTGATAGTTTTATTTCAAATTTTAAAGTCTAGAAAATATGACAGCTCCAGCAAACTGCCTATTTTTTTAATAATAAATTTACAAGGAAAAAGTCTATTTAAAATTAAAGAAATAAATTTTTTTTGGTAAACATAAGGATGAGATCTCACTATAAGTTAACAAAGATACTATTAGTTTTGTAATTTCATTACCTTCATATTCAAGAATTTTGATTAGAATTTTGCATTTAAACAATGGAATTTCGTTTTTTGATGTCATACTTGTCATTTTTCCTGGAAGCCTATAAAAAGGCCGGAAAATCGATGATTCACTCTTTTTTGATTTTGGTAGCAGAGCAATTAACATCGTATGTATTAATTGATTATTAACTAGAAGAAAATTTTTTGCATTAATTAAAAGCTGTTTATGTTAAATTAATACATGTAACATTAAAAATACATACAGTAAAGTAATCAACCATTATTAAATTACTTACCAAAGTTATAAATTTGTCAAATCAGAGACTGATTCCAAAAGAATTTGAAAGATTAAATTTGAGCATTCTTTCTGCAACTGGTCCTTAGCCGCCATATTGTGGTATTACTGTTCCGAAGGCAGACGAGGAGAAGCCGATCCGAATTTTTCGTGCCATTCTATTTAGACAGTAGCAATTTTTAGAGAACGAACTTTATAATAAAAGGTACGTGTCATAGTTAAGGTTTAGTATATGTGTATTTGTTTTAAATTAATTTTATTTGTATGTATCATCTCCATTCTTTTCATATAAGGCTATTCATTTATTTATTTTTACTAAACATATGAAAACCAATTAACAGTTTTTGTAAAATTTCTTTGAAATACTTGACATTAAATTTATTGTGTGTTAATTATTAAATAATATTTTAATTTGAATCCTACCCTGATAAGAGTCAGATTTTAAATTTAAATTTCAAAACAAATAGTCTGAGCTAGTTAAAATTTTGATAAGGCGCCCAACCATAGAATTACAGAAGAACAAGTAAACTTTATATAAAATTAAATAGTATTTAATCATTAAAATCAATCAAAACATTTGACAAAACCAATAAAACAAAACAAAATTATAAATTATAATAATCAAACCAATTAAAACATATCAAATTAATAGAACTAAGTCGGGATATTGATAAATTAACTATGAACAATTTAAATAATAATAATCATTAAATTTAAATCATATTAAATTGACAACACCAACGTGGGATATTAACAAATAAACTATAAAAAATCAAACATAAAAAATTAAAGAAAAATTTAAATCATAATAATATATTTATTAAGTATTACTACATTATTTTGCTATATTTTCATTAAAATTTAATTTTGTATTTAAAATTATTTCATCTTATTTGGTTATACCCTCCTAGGAGCCAACTGGAAGGCGGCTTTTAGCCTGGTAAAAGTGTATTGTCGGATAGTAAAATCAAGTGGCGCCCCTTTTTATTATTATTTTTCATTAAAAAAACCCCGCCCGTCTTCACTGTTAGCTAGCGGCAACTATCTCGACAATTAACAAAAAAAAAATGTATAACTCTAGTTGGTAAAATAGGTTGGAACTGGTTAAACACGCCACAATCTTTTCGCAGACTTAACTGTAATGATTTACCTTATCGCTTCCGCAGTTTCTTCAGCAATTTCATCAAATTTCACATCTATTTTCTCCGCAGATATTTCGTGTGTGCGGAAAAATTCAATATGTCTGCCTTTATTTACATTGTCACTTGGTAACCGCTGTTAATTTTTTATTTATAAAGCAAATCAACCATGTTAAGAATAAATTAAGTACCATAAGTTTTTCACAACAGTCTACATGACTTCCTAATAAAATGATCAAATATGTCATTTCAGTTTCATATTTTATTGCGTTTAAAACCAAAGGCAGTATGAAAAAAATATAGTACGATACACGTCCGTGAAGTGATTATTACGGTACTCGATTAGATATTCTTGACTCGGCTCCTTCGTCGCCTCGTCCATAAACATCTAACTTGTACCTTAATAAGTTGGAGCATAAAATACATCCCTTTTGTACAATTATCAGTTAAAAAATTCATAATGTTTAAGGAAATTACTCCATTCACAACCAACGCGAAATAATAAAACCTTCTTGAACCAGTAAACCATAGAAGTGCAGCTAAGAATTAAAATATTTTGTAAATATTTTAAAAATACTTTTTTTAGATACCAACTATAAATTAAACAGATTATCTTGGTAATTATAAATGTTGTAAGAAATATTCTAAAAACAGTTGAAAGGACATGTTTGTAAGCTTTTATGCTTGTAATCTTGTATTAGTGGAATGAATTCAAATAAATCAATGTATAGTAAATGCTGATGCATCAAGTTATGACGAAAGTTTATCTGAATGTTTTTTCATTTTTTTTTGTAATTTTTGTAATTTTTGTAAATGACGTAAATGGTTAGCATTAACTATAGTTGGAGTTGGTTGAAAATCCTTCAAAGACCAAGCAAGGGTGGTTCATGAAAAATAACTAAAAGTAGTATAAATTTCTATTGAAACATAGTGATAGTTGTTATTTTTCAGAGTCCACCCTGTAATTAGGGATTAACTAACCCAAACACAATAGAAACCCTAGATAATATTGTCACAACAGGTAGCTGAATAGATCCCATGACCGTAGAACCGAAGTTTTTTTAAAGCATAATTCAAATTAAAATAAAAATTAAAAGTAAAATAAAAATATGTTACATATTAAAAAATAATAATTAAATATAAATAAATGCAAAAAGCACTTACTCCTTTAATTGTCAGCTTCCATTTCATCGTATTCATCCGACGATGAGTTAGATTCGATGCCTGGTACGATGGGAATTACAAAGGGTTCGAACAATTCTTCAATATTGATATCAATACTCCACAATCGTTCTTCTTCCTTCTTCTCATGGTTTATCGCATTGGTCCAATTTTCCCGTGTTACGTTTCCAAAAGAATTTATTAAAAATTGTCTAACGTCATTCAATTTAAAGGTCGTATTGTTTCTTGCCACCTGTGCTCATATTAATTCTATAGGGTTTAATTGACAGTGATAAGGTGGCAAACCTTCATTCGCCATTTCGTCAATTACATATCTTTTAACAGGTCGGCTGAAAAGTTCCTGGTCTGACCTATAGATGACGGCACTAGAATTAAATCCATTTCATTTTTAGATAGTATTAACCTTTAAAAGATTCGTGTAAAAATTTGACAGCTGTCGGACTATTAGTTTGTGAGATATTGCATTTTTAGTGAAGCAACTTTTGTTATTTTCAAAAAGATGGAAAAAAAGAATTTCGTGTGCTTATTAAATATTGTTATTTGAAAGGAAAAAATACAGTTGAAGCAAAAGCTTGGCTTGATAATGAGTTTCCGGACTCTGCGCCAGGAAAATCAACAATCATTGACTGGTACGCAAAATTCAAGCGTGGTGAAATGAGCACCGAAGACGGTGAACGCAGTGGACGCCCAAAAGAGGTGGTTACCGACGAAAATATCAAAAAAATCCACAAAATGATTTTGAGTGACCGTAAAGTGAATATGATCGAGATAGCTGACACTCTAAAGATATCTAAGGAACGTGTTGGACATATAGTTCACGAATATTTGGGTATGCGGAAGCTCTGTGCGAAATGGGTGTCGCGCGTGCTCACAATCGACCAAAAACAGCAACGAATTGATGATTCTGAGCAGTGTTTGCAGCTGTTAAGTCTTAATAAACCCGATTTTTTGCGTCGATATGTGACTATGGATGAAACTTGGCTCCATCACTACACGCCTGAGTCCAATCGACAGTCAGCTGAGTGGACTGCGGCCGGTGAACCGCCACCAAAGCGTGGAAAAACTCAACAGTCAGCTGGCAAAGTTATGGCCTCAGTTTTTTGGGATACACATGGTATATTGTTCATCGACTATTTGGAAAAGGGAAAAACAATCAACAGCATTATTGGAGCGATTGAAGACCGAAATCGCGAAAAAAACGGCCCCATATGAAGAAGAAAAAAGTGTTGTTTCATCAAGACAATGCACCGTGTCACAAATCATCGAAAACGATGGCAAAATTGCATGAATTGGGCTTCGAATTGCTTTCTCACCCACCGTATTCTCCAGATCTAGCCCCCAGCGACTTTTTCCTTTTCTCTGACCTGAAGAGAATGCTCGCGGGAAAAAAAAATTGGCTCTGATACTGAGGTAATCGCCGAAACTGAAGCCTATTTTGAGGACTAACCGAAGGAGTACTACAAAAATGGTATCGAAAAGTTGGAAGGTCGCTATAATCGCTGTATCGCCCTTGAAGGCAACTATGTTGAATAAAAAAAATGAATTTTGTCAAAATATTGTGTTCTACTATGGTAGACCGGGGACTTTTCAGCCGACCTGTTATATTGTAATTTGTGGCGCTTTGTAATTTGCAGTAATTCCGTTTTTAGCATGGTGTCGTCAAAAGACATATCCTTGCTCTGGAGTATCTACTTTTTTCCATAACGTCGTTGGTAACTTTTCTACCAGTTTTGAATGATAACTGGCGTTAGCTAAGACAACCACTGCAGTACTTGGCCAACAGCTGAGAAAAATAATCTTTAAAAACATCAGAGGTCATTTCCTCGTAGTAATCTTTGGTTGACTTTGATACAAAGCCTAATAACCCATTTTCTACAAAACCATGTTCAACTCTAAACAAATGAACTATAAGTTTATTTTATTTATTTAACCGAAATCACCACTATGAATTAATTGTTCTCAACCAGAGATTATAGAAACGGTCGCCAGCAATATAGAGATGCAAAAATCTAGTAATAATATTGTTATACTTGAAAAAAGTTGTATATAATGACTTCGCTTTGGTTGTGAATGGAGGTCAATATTTTTCAACTTAACTCTATGTCCATATCTATCACTATATACAATGAAATCTTGACAAGAAAATAAATAAATAAACATAATAATAAAAAAGGTTCAAAGGAAACTCAAAGTCTATCCCACAACTGTTTTATTTAATGTTGCAACTAGTTTCGGTCCTATAGGACCATCATCAGGCGTAAAAAGTCATGAGACAAAGAAAACACAGTAGATTAAAATTTAAAGAATAATAGTTTAATGGTTAAAACATCTCAAAAAGTAGAGACCGATATGGAAATAGTGGGAATAGAACAAATGGGGAATATAATGAAAAGTGTCAAAGAAGTTAAATTTTGAAAAAATAATAATAATAATATTTGAAGATATAGCAATTCCCAATAATGGGAGTATTTATACAATTCAACTATTATAGGATAAAGTTTTAGAAATATTTTGGAAGAATAGTGTCAGTGTGTCTACTTCAGATACAATTTCTTAAACTGTTTGAAATCTTCTGACATCTCTGCGGTTTAATGGACGAGGATGATAATTTTTATACTTAAGGTTTTTCTAATTGCTTTTAGTGGGATATTTTCCTAGTTGGAGGTTCGTTTCTTGAAATTCCATCCACATGGAAAAGATGAGTTTCTACTCTTTGAAATTTGTTCATCCCCTAAAGTTTCTTTTTTAAAACATCCAACACTTTTCTCTTCCAAACTATTTCTAAAACTTTATCCTATAATAGTTGAATTGTATAAATACTCCCATTATTGGGAATTGCTATATCTTCAAATATTATTATTATTATTTTTTCAAAATTTAACACTTCTTTCACACTTTTCATTATATTCCCCATTTGTTCTATTGGGGGTTTAAAAAGTTTTTTAAAAAACAATGTTACATTTTCCCACTATTTCCATATCGGTCTCTACTTTTTGAGATGTTTTAACCATTAAACTATTATTCTTTAAATTTTAATCTACTGTGTTTTCTTTGTCTCATAACTTTTTACGCCTGATGATGGTCCTATAGGACCGAAACTAGTTGCAACATTAAATAAAACAGTTGTGGGATAGACTTTGAGTTTCCTTTGAACCTTTTGTGTTTCAACCCACATTTGAGATATGGATAGCTTACAAGATAAACATAATAATGACTTCAATTCAATCAAACATAAGATTATTAATCGTTTTATTTGCTTGTATATACAAATAGGTAAATATTACTTTACACGACTTGATATTAAATTTAAAAAACTCATATTCAGATTTTTCTAATGCGCCGATTGGTAAATTTCAATTATTTCTTTTGAAATGTTAGCTATTTTTATAACACTCAACTTGTCGAGATGAACGTACTAATCTATATCATTTTATAAATAGTTAAACATTTATAAATGTATTATAACCAGAATACACATACAGTTTGTCCATATCTAAGCCGAAAATCGCATTAGTCCTGTAATTCTCCATAGTTTCTTCTTTCTGGTGCAGTTGAAGGACCTATTTGTATATTTGGTTGCGTAGATAATGTAGCTCAAATAATTTTTTATATAAGTATTAATTTGATATTTATTTTACCAAAGGATCATATTTTTACATCAAACTGAACAGGTTAAAGTGATTTATTTACAAAAATTAAGAGTTTTTTTTATTATCATGCTTAAATTATTACGTTCTGTGGAAACAACAAGTGTGGAAAGTGAAATATTACGCACGAGTAAAGTTTAGAACGAGCCGTGTAGCGGCGAATGCGGATTTTTCCTACGACCCCAACAGAATTTAAACGAGTTTAAATATTGCATGAAAATATAATTAATTAAACTCAAACAACCACCTTTCTCAGGAATTAACATAAAAATTCTTTATTAGCTATAGGTAAATGACGTTTTAATTTTTCGTGGGCTTAAAAACTAAAAGTAAAATGGTTATTGGAACAATTGGTGAAATTAATTGGAACTTAAGAAACGTTTTGTATTAGTAATGTGTTTTGTACATTTTCATTTACATTTAACACTGTAATATTCGATTTTTTGTTGGTTCCGTTGTACCCATAGTACCAAAAACTACTTATTGCTAAATGTGTATATTTGGTTGCATAGATAATGCAAGATAGAAGGTAACTGCTAAGTGTTTAGAGAAGTATTTAGAGAACACTAAGCATTGAAGAAATAGGACATTACCATATGGATGCTTAAATAATATTATCCCAAAGGGATTCTCTTGGATAAAGTTCTCTCTAAGATCAGTATTATTATAAAATAATATAGAAAAACATGTCCTATTTATAATAATCTGCAATAAAGCATAATTAAAGTATAGTCGGTACAAAACAAAATTTGATCACGTCATCTCATAATTTTACGTCGACACGTATAGACAGTGTTGCCGGACTTTTATAAGTTTACAAGATTTAAAGATCGATTCGAATAAAACTATCCCAAACAACTTATTTTTTTTCCTTTTGGGTATATGGGTTTAATAAAATAAAGAGTATAATAATATTTGTTTTTATTCGCTATAATTAGATTCATCACTACTAGTTTCAGTTTCTTCATTGGGATTTATAACAATCTCTCTCTAACAAACCATTTAAAAATTTCCTCTTCAGTATGATGGATAGTTTTTTTCCAAATTTCTGGTGTAATCGTTTCAAGAGCTTCAGACCACATATTTAAACAGACTGTTTCAGTGGTTCCGTCTTTCCCAATGTGTCTGTTATAATATTGTTTTGATGTACCCCATATCAGTCCTATGGGATTGAAAATACAATGATATATGGGGGTAAACGTAGCACTGTGTGTCCATATTGCTCGGCTAAATGGTCAGCCATATATATGACTGGTGGTTTATATCTTAAAATTAAATGATTATCCCAAGGAAATTGATAAAGTTAAGCTTAAAATTCAAAGTATTACTTTCATTTCTTACCTACTAACAATGTTCAGAAGTTCAACTTTTAGCATATTTTATGTTTAATCAAGGTTTTGACTAGTCAACCATTCTTTAATTTGTGATTTGCTCCAACTTGTATTAGGTATTTTATGGAGTAAAACACTGTGATATGGAGCATTTTCTATAACAATTATGCTGGGTTCTGTGAGATTAATTAACAGCTGGTTCTCAAACCACTTTAAAAAATTATCCTGATTCATTTCACCATGGTAATCGCTTAATTTGGTTTTTGAGGAAAATATTGCTTTCGCACCGTCAATAAACCCATTTTCATTCCCAGCATGGAGTATGATATATCTACGAAAAATAAAACTTATTGTTGAACAGAAACATTTAAAATTACCATGTAAATAGGTACAGAGACATATACTATTAATTATACTAAAATAACCGGAGAGTTTACCTTTTACCATCAACTTTAGTCGTTTTGACACTCCTTTTATAATTATTTTGCCATGAACGGTTTATGCTACTATTTTGAAATATCCATGTTTCATTAATAAAAACAAATTTTTTTTTAATGCAGTTCCTTAAAAATCTAACCCGTTTTACAGCAATATCAGGAAGTTCCATGAGCCCCCGTCTTGGTTAATCTTTTTTCCATTTGAAACCAATTTCCTTTAATAAATTTGATAAAGCCCTTGGAGAACCTTCAAATAAGTGCCTCACTTTTAATTCAGCAAGTAAAGAATTTAAAGTTACATCCTCTCCTGAAAAAAAAAAATAATATTATTTTTTCTGGTCTTACAATTAAAAAGAATTTAAATAGCTGAGTTCAGAGGAAAAAAGGCTTACTTTTTTCATACATATTGTAGATTACATTTCGAATTCCACTTGTATTTAATACATCGGTTTTACTTACTCTTTTTTCATACCGACGTTTCTTTGGAGGCGACTTTAATATTCCATGGTCTTTCACAGTTTTTGAAAAACTGGAAACTGTAGCCATACTGAGGTTGAGTGCAGCTGCCACACGCTAAAATAAAATGTTTTTGATTGAATTGGCTGTTACTTGATGGATATCCATAACTAAGTTAAATATACACACAAATGTTTTCACGATATCCACAATATACTGTGGATATCGTGATAACATTTGTATTTTTATTTAACTCAAATATTTTGTCTAATATACTGTTTAAAACTTTTTACTAACCTCTCGAACGGCAGCAACAGGTATGAAAGGGCTAACATTATCTCGCTCTTTCAAAAAAAAATATCAAAGAAGCTACCAGTTCTTTGCAGCGACTATTTAGTTGTTTTGGCATTTTTTCACTTATTACACTGTTTTTGTTCTTAAAAGAACAGTTTTTTATATTTCAAAATAACAACAAGAAAGAATAACACAAAAACCACAAACAAAATGACAAATACAAAACTAAATATACTAATCGGTGACAACGGCAACGACGCGACTTGTCAATCACGGCTACCAACTTTATGTAAACAAATTTAAGTATTTTATATTGATTTATTGAATGGAACATTTAATTTGAAAGTTGGGAACGATGCTTGGCAATTAAGAAGAAATTAGTGACGTGAATCAAATTTTGTTTTGCGCCGACTATATACAGTTTAACAGATGAGAACTTCCTAGATTTACCTGTTCATTGATAACTTCCCATTACACCGCTGGATGTTTCTTACATATAATCACATATTCAGTTTTTAAAATGTTCTCGTTATTAGTCTATTCCGCTGAATCTTCCTGTATATACATATATAAATAAATCTTCCTAAATGTAATGTGGGCACAGAAAACATCAATGAATCATACATACATTCGTATCATGTAATACCGTGTTTACCGTCTTTAATAAAAAAAAACCGATATAATTCAAGTTGCTTGCCCCTAATATTTTTAGAGCTATTTTTAGATATGGGATTTCAGTACAATCACAAATTTTATTTAATACAAGACAGTTGGTAAGCAAAAAATAGAAAACTTAATTATCACTGATTTGACGTAAAAAAACTGACCCCAATATTCGTTCTGTTAATGTACTAACCCTCACACACGTTTGTGACTGGAAACTGGAATTGCAGTTGGATTTAGAAGACACTATTTGGTGATTCAGCATCGGGAAGTTGTCGATGCATTTGTTCGGCAGATAAAAAGTGTTTTTAAGCAACATGTGTCGAAATTTGAGTCCTGGAAATGGCACTTTACGGTACACTTGTACTTTACAGTACTCTTCAATTCTCCCAATGTTGTTTGAAATAACAAGTGAATCAACATAAAGTCTAATTTTTGAAAATTGACATTTATTGTACAACTGCTGTTGCCAGCAATATGTATTAATGGAGTTGTTGATAGATTTACAGTGTATTTTGTAATCGCGGAAGACATGTGGCTGTGATGTAGCACTTCAACAAAAGTTTCGCCCCTTTAGATCATTCTTGCAATCTTGTTTTTGCCTTTAATCGATTCTACTATATACTTTTCTGCAACTGAAGAACTCTTCCATCCACCGTGCTGTTTTAGAACTTTAAGGTCAGCTCCAGCATTGGCCAACAACGTTGAGGATGTCCTCCTGAAGCAATGAACTGTATACTTTTCTAGTTGGTCCAGTTTTAAGAACACATCTATTTTCTTAGGTGCTCCGCCAACAGTATGTATACCAGCTCTTTGAGACAGACATTTTCCTTGTCTATAACCCACAAAAAGAGCTTTCAGGGAGACGTGTTGCCGTAAATTAATGTATTTTCTAAACACATCCAAATAGTGAACTTCATCACTGTTAACCACAGTGAAAGCTCGTCGAATATGCGTTTTTGTCTGGTTAATCTTAACTACTAGCTGAGTATTTTTTTACCCGTATCCTCCACATCACTAACTTCTAAATATAGATCTCTTCCCTTCGGCAAGCTCCAGCAACTCCAAGTAATGCTATTACTTTGAGTACCGTAAACCCGTGTTCCTTTGCTCACCAAAATTCAGTTCTTTCAACTTTTTTTTTTTGTAATGATAAATGCAATGAATTTGAATACTTTGATACCTTTGGATATCAGTTTACTGAAGGAAATGACACTTGAAAAACACGTATTGGGAGGTTAATAGCTGAAAAAAAAAATTTAGGGTGGGCAAAGTTACCCTGTCACAACCTTTCTTTGCCCTCCGATAAAAATTGCTTGTTTGGGCTATTTAGTTGTTTTGGCATTTTTTCACTTATTAGTTTTTTTATATTTCAAAATAACAACAAAAAAAAAATAACACAAAAACCACAAACAAAATGACGAAACAAAAATAAATATAACGGCAACGACGCGACTTGTCAATCACGGCTACCAACTTTATGTAAACAAATTTAAGTATTTTATATTGATTTAGCTCGTCGAATATGCGTTTTTGTCTGGTTAATCTTAACTACTAGCTGAGTATTTTTTTACCCGTATCCTCCACATCACTAACTTCTAAATATAGATCTCTTCCCTTCGGCAAGCTCCAGCAACTCCAAGTAATGCTATTACTTTGAGTACCGTAAACCCGTGTTCCTTTGCTCACCAAAATTCAGTTCTTTCAACTTTTTTTTTTGTAATGATAAATGCAATGAATTTGAATACTTTGATACCTTTGGATATCAGTTTACTGAAGGAAATGACACTTGAAAAACACGTATTGGGAGGTTAATAGCTGAAAAAAAAAATTTAGGGTGGGCAAAGTTACCCTGTCACAACCTTTCTTTGCCCTCCGATAAAAATTGCTTGTTTGGGCTATTTAGTTGTTTTGGCATTTTTTCACTTATTAGTTTTTTTATATTTCAAAATAACAACAAAAAAAAAAATAACACAAAAACCACAAACAAAATGACGAAACAAAAATAAATATAACGGCAACGACTTGTCAATCACGGCTACCAACTTTATGTAAACAAATTTAAGTATTTTATATTGATTTAGCTCGTCGAATATGCGTTTTTGTCTGGTTAATCTTAACTACTAGCTGAATACCTGTATCCTCCACTTCACTAACTTCTAAATATAGATCTCTTCCCTTCGGCAAGCTCCAGCAACTCCAAGTAATGCTATTACTTTGAGTACCGTAAACCCGTGTTACTTTGCCCATCGATTTCTTCATCATAATTCCTATAACGCCTTGCTCCTAACCTTCTCTTGTATATACCCATCTTATATAAAGAATAAAAATAATAATACCCATTATAAATATGGGATAGACAAAAAAATACTAAATAAAAAAGTTGTCTATGACATGGGATAACATTGACCACTTTTACATTTTTTGCGATTAATTGTAATTTATCAACTTTTTGTTACACTTTATAGAACACATTTGAAGTCCAAACATGAAATAAACTAGTGTGTCACAACATAATTATATTACTCAACACACAAATGAAATACCATACTTACTTCTAGCACTAAAATGTTGCCGATAATGCCGAAAAATTGCCCGGTCTGTTATTGTCGCTATATGACCGTTGAAAATCACACAAAATGTAATAAACAGGGGCCTTGCAACTTGTAGTTGCAAAACTAAATGTTACCAAAGTTAAAAATTACAATCAACCTAAAATGTGAGGTAAACAAATACAGCTATCTGCCGGGCAAAGTTTGCCTCTAAGGGCAAAGTAACACGGGTTTACGGTAATAGATATTATTTATCTGGAGCGTCCCTCATGAAGCTTTCAATTTGTTCCTTTGTCAGCATCTTCGACTGGTTTGGCTGATCGTCTACATTTTGTTTTTTTCAAAAAAGCTATCAACTTTGGGAAACTTGATATGTTGACATTCTCATTAACCATAATCATTGATTTTACCATCGAGTATTTGGACCATAATGAAGAAGGGTTGAATGTTTTTGACTGAAAATTTAAACGGTTGAAAAAAATATTCTTTAAAAAAACTGTTCTTACCACATCCAAAAAGTAAGCCAACATCACATTTTCATCAGCACTACTATTCAAATTGTGTTGTTCACGCCAGTTGCAAAACAGCGCATATTATTTTTCATATCTTTTCGCAGACTTAACTGGAATGATTTGCCCTATCGCTTCCGCAGTTTTCTCAGCAATTTCATCTAATTTCAGATCTATTTTCTCCGCAGATATTTGGTGTATGCAGAAAAATTCAATATGTCTGCCTTTATTTACATTGTTACTTGGTAACCGCTGTTCATTTTTTATTTATAAAGCAAATCAACCATGTTAAGAATAAATCAAGTAACAAATAATTTTTTCACAGCAGTCTACATGACTTCCTAATTAAATGATCAAATATATCATTTCAGTTTCATATTTAATTGCGTTTAAAACTAAAGGCAGTATGAAAAAAAATATAGTACGATACACGTCCGTGAAGTGATTATTACGGTACTCGAATAGATATTGTTGACTCGGTTCCTTCGTCGCCTCGTCCATAAACATCTATCTCGTACTGTAATAAGTCACTTCCCGGACTTGTAACGTAAATAACTATTTCATCACCAGTTAGAAAATATGTATATTACTTTTAGTAGGTAACTGGTTAAGGAAAGTAAGACGTTCCATAACGTCAACGAGTTTTGAAAAGTGTCACTGTTTGTCGTCCTCGTCCTACTTCGCTCGACCTGGGGTTGAATGGACCAGCTTACAGGCGTCGACGTTAATATTGAACAATGTGTTAAAATTAGAAAAAGCCGATTTTCTCACGCAAATTTTACTTTGCACTGTCAAAACAATTTCAGTCACCAGTTGACTTTAGAAACGTCACATATTTTTAAATTTTTTGTTTGTTTGTATAGTCTTTCCAATATTAATTGCTAAAATCCATTTAAAAGTGACATACAGAGTTAGTTAGTTTACTAGGCTTCAAAGTAGAAAGAATGGCATGAAAACAACATATTTGTCCCGTTAAACATCCACTTTGTATCGTCGGAACCCAGCTCTCTCTAGACTGGTAGTTGTACAGCGCGAAAACAAGTGGGGCACGCACGCGACTTGTTGATGGCTTTTAATTTTCCGCTGTATTCTGTTGCGTGCAGGGGTCTCGCGTTGATTTTTTGCTGCAGTTTTTTGTAGCTTATAAAGTCGGTGTCTAGTGCGGAGGCGAAGTGTCCAGATTTTTATTTGGGGCAGTTAACTATTAACTTTAGATATATCTTTGTTTCGGTAAATCGGTAATTCAGTGTCTGAGGGTTATTTTAAATATGTATCAATGTTTGAAAAATGAAGATAATAAAAAATCAGATGCGGTTATAATAAAGCGACTTAATACGTTAAATAAAATTTCTATTTACACCATTTCTCGGGTTATTAAGCGCGGTGACGTTATAGATCATTCGCAGGTGCGGAAAAATAAAAAAGCAAAATTTGCAAATGTTGACGATGTTATAAAGCGAACGGTTTATAATTTATATCAAGAAAATATTGTACCGACTTTAGAAATCGTTCAAGAGATTTTACGAGGTTATCCTGATTATAATAGTGCAGTCGAATTACCTTTTTTTCATGACTTAAGTCCGAATTGAGGTAGCTAAGTGGAAAGGGGTAGGTTTGATGATTACAAATCGAAAGGCAACCATCCAAGATCTTAGATGCGTGCAAGGGGTGCGTGGTAGGGGTGGAAAGGGGGTGAAAACGGTTTTTTCCAATTTGCAGCGTAAATACGCTTTTTATTGAAAAAAGTTAAATGGAAAAGTTGTAGATAATAAAAATCGACAACTTTTGTCTGAAACATTTTTTCCCATAACCTAAAAATAAAGGCTAAAAAAGCGAAAAACCATAATTTTCGTTTTTTATTTTTTACTCAGCGAAAAATCAATATTTTGTTATGAAATTCAGTACTGTGATAACTTTTTGTATCCCAAAAAAGTAGAATTTTTTTTTTACGATAACTTAATTTTTTTCCGACATATTAACGATTTTCGAAAAAAATACCTCATTTTGTAACGGCTCCCAAGGTCCGATTTTTTATTTTAGACGCCTCTTGAAGGTTTCATTTTTTTCGTAATGACTTTAATTTTCATATACAATAATAAAAAAATACTACTCCTAGCAAAAAAAATCGTTTAAAATCGAAAAAACTGAAAAATTCAAAATTTTTCACGCGTATCTTTTTCCTACCCTTCTACACTTTATATTACTCTCAAAAATATTTCATGTACATGCATTTAATTTATCACACCTTATTGCAGTTTGTAGGATCAAAATAAAGGAAATTATGGACGTCTATATTGATTAAAAAAATAAAAAAAAAATATTTTATACGTGCATACGATGGAATTATACAAAGAAAGTACAATTTTACTGTTTCTTATTTTTAATTATATCTCGCCCTTTTGACTTGCGTATTTCATTCTTCTTCCTCTTGTACTGCTACTTCATCGTCATCTTCATCATTTTCGTTATTACTCCTGGTAATATTTAGTTAATGTTTGAGCCAGGCACTATAAAAGTTTTCTACAAGTGAATATACCGACTAGATCAGATTGATATGGTTTAACTCAGTACTGGAGAGTGGGTCGGGTCTTAGTAATTCATACAAACAGAAATGCTGGATAGAGTTCTTTATCATATGCTAAATGCCACAAAAAAGTACTTACTAAGATATGTTTAGTAAAATGAGTACTTGAACCTTAAATATTAAATTCTCTAAATATTTTGAACAGTAAATTGAGCCCCAAATAGTACTATTTGTTTTACAATTTTATATTGATAACGGTAAGTAGATTATTTTATATTCTGTACCAATTGTTTTATAAGCTAGTATTGTTTTAACAGATAGTTTTAAAGTCTTGATTGGATAAAGTTATATTATAGTAGTACAATTTTAATATTAGTTCAAATAATAATTTAATTATTCTTAATTTACATTATGTTTTCCAGATACCCTTGATAGTTGAAGGAAATAGAACTGCAGTTGTGAACTGGTGAACACAAAGATAATGAAAAGTTCTTACTTGTTTTCAGCAGTGTGCGGTAAAGCCAAAGCATCTAAGATGTTACTAGACATTACTCTCTAAGGGTGCAGCCCAATCACTAATGGTACTGTAGGTGATAGAGGTGCAAATAAGGTGCTGGTACTACAGGCTACTTCTATGGATGAGTTATCTACTATAAACTAGAAGGTTTGGGTAGTAGGTGATGGTTAGGTAGTTATGGCCTAAAAGCATGAATGATTATGGTAACCTTTTATGCACTACAGATGTGATCAAGATATAGCTTACCGGATATGAGGAGCGGCCTTTTAAAGATACGTAAATATATCCACAATTGATGTGCAAAATCAGTCAAGATTTTTATTTATACAATATATTTGATGTTGCTTACTTTTGTTTTAGGCTAACTTTTCAAAATCCGAAATAAATTCGTCAATGTGACCACATGGCCCAAATTTAGCCCAGAAAAAGCAAGAAGAAAGACAGAAAAGACAGTGAGAGAGAAAACCTGATATCCTTTATTTAGCTAGTAGATTTTTGGTGATCACAACTAATATTAACCGTGGTAGGCTTTTATTTTTGCAAATTAGGCATTGAAGGACTATTAAATACTGTTGCTAATAAGAAGAAGAGTTCAACCTCAAATTCAAGTTTATAATGACAATGTAAACAATGATTTTGGATCAATAGATACATATTCAATTAATCTTTACTTAGTCTTATTTTAAGTGGTAAGTACTGATTTCCCTAATTTATCATTTTCTGATTCTTCTTCGTCAGATTCGACATTTTCTTCCTCTTCTAGTATGCGATTCTCATCTTGAAATGCATCGTTTTGGTCAACGTGTTCTGAAGGATGTACATCGGCAATTTCTGTGATTGATTGCTAGATATTAGTACAATCATTAACGCCGTAGCAATTCGAGCATAAATTCGTACACTTTAAACCGTGTTTTCGACAACTGCATCTTGAAGAACTGCAACCTTTTTTGCAACTGCAGGAAATTTTTTTTAGCAGACTGTCTGGAATTAACTGTCCTTCAGTGTACTTTAGCATCAAAAATCCTTCCGAAGTTTGTTTCCAGCCCCACTCCGTAGGATTTTTGTCATTTCTAAGCCATTTTTGCAGTTGAAGGTATGCTCTAAATGTGTGTTCTCTAGCCGATCCTTCGATGGGCGGTAGCTTCTCCAATTTAAAAGTAGCTTTAGTTGATGCCGTTCGATATATTTCAAATCGCAAATCTTGTAGGGAAACACTTTCTTTCTTACTGTAAATGCCTGCTATTAATTTTTTTCCATTTTTTTCGATCAACTCCTTGTCAGCATGCTCATCATAAAAAGTATCAGCTAGATTTTCAAAGCTATTCATTGATATCAATGATTTAACTGACGTTCGCTTCCCTTTTCCGGTAAAACCTGAAGTCGTATCGCATCCAGTGAAGCAGTGCAAGAATGCGATATACTTTTTATGAGATTCGTGGATAAAGCTATTTAACGAATAGAACTTGGCGTTTACCGTACTACTGCCTACTTTACAAAAATAAACATCGTGATTGTCAACGTTAAGTTGATTCAGTAACACTAACAGATCCACATCTTGTCCTACGACTACAGCTGTAATGTTATTTTGTGCGATTTGTATTGCTGTGTTCACTATCAAATGATCAGCATCTTCTTCAGCGTGTATATATAACGTGTAGAAGGGTAGGAAAAAGATACGCGTGAAAAATTTTTAATTTTTCAGTTTTTCGATTTTAAACGATTTTTTTTGCTAGGAGTAGTATTTTTTATTATTGTATATGAAAATTAAAGTCATTACGAAAAAAATGAAACCTTCAAGAGGCGTCTAAAATAAAAATTCGGACCTTGGGAGCCGTTACAAAATGAGGTCTTTTTTTCGAAAATCGTTAATATGTCGGAAAAAAATTAAGTTATCGTAAAAAAAAAATTCTACTTTTTTGGGATACAAAAAGCTATCACTGTACTGAATTTCATAACAAAATATTGATTTTTCGCTGAGTAAAAAGTAAAAAACGAAAATTATGGTTTTTCGCTTTTTTAGCCTTTATTTTTAGGTTATCTGAAAAAATGTTTCAGACAAAAGTTGTCGATTTTTTTATTATCTACAACTTTTCCATTTAACTTTTTTCAATAAAATGCGTATTTACGCTGTAAATTGCAAAAAACCGTTTTCACCCCCTTTCCACCCCTACCACGCACCCCTCGCACGCTTCTAAGATCTTGGATGGTCGCCTTTCGATTTGTAATTATCAAACCTACCCCTTTCCACTTAGCTACCTCAATTCGGACTTAAGTCATAAATTGGTCACTTTTTCACGTAATTCAACTGCACTATAATTATTATAAAAGCTTAGAAACTTTACGCGGTATACTATTAGAATGCGGTTTTAATTATAAGAAATTACATAAACGAATTGTTATAATGGAATTGCGGCGTATTGTTGTACTCCGTGAAGAGTATTTAGATATTTAAGTACCGTGATAAGTTAAGATAAGATACTTATTTAAGTATCGTGAATTAAAAAGGCATATAGTATACCTAGATGAGCCTTGGTTTGACACACATGATACTGTTCAGTATGGCTGGGTAGATCAGTCTAAAAAGTGTAGTTTAAATGCGCCATGTTCGAGAGGAAAGTGTATAATAATTCTTCACGCCGGAAATGAAAAGAGTTTATTAAATGCGTTACTACTGTTTGCGAAAAATATTAAGCAATGTTCAGCCGACTATCATGAGGATATGACTGCAGATTTATTCGAAAAATGGTTTTAAGAGCAGCTTCTTCCTAACTTTCCTCCAAATTCACTAGTCGTTATGGACAATGCTTCCTATCATTTGCGGATATTAAATAAAATTCCAAATTCTAGTTCAAAGAAGGCAGATACACTCTTACGATTACCTCAAAAGTAGTTTTGCAGATTTTGTACATCTATAGAGAATGTATCTGTCTAAGTGAGTTCTACTGGATTTTAGCTAATTTCCTGTAATATTTTTTTTATAAAGGTATTTAACAATTTTTAAAAACTGCAATTCTTTTGTTTTAAAAGTTTTCCTGTACGCCTATAGAGTCAATGTTCCGACAAAGAATATCGAGTCTTTTTTTGAGCGATTACCAAATTATGTGGGATCCAACGCGAACTACTTTCTTTGACCGTCAAATATGTAATATTGAATGTTTGCTGGTCCCACAATACCTAAGGTTGTCTCAATCTCACGATAGGTCACATGACGATCTTGCAATATCAGTTCCCGCACAGCATCAATGGTTTTCGGAACAACAACTAGTGATATTGGACGACCTGCACGAAATTTGTCTTGGAGTAAACTACGACCACGATTGAATTCACCATTTCCATTCACCATGGTCATTTAAAGCCAATTTTATGTAGTATTGTACGCAAAGAAGACTCACTACCTTCAAATATTTCTTTGTCCTTAAGCAAGGAATGTACAGCTTTTAAAAGCATCCAAAAAACAATGATAATTTACTAAGAACAATAAATAACTGAACGGTTAAACTAAACTTCCACTATTTATTCGAAAAATTCGTTTTAAAATTCAATTACAGCTGTTTCGCATTTCATTTTGGACAATTAATTTTGTAAAAACCAGATTTTTTTAATTTCGGTAATTTTGTTTTCACATTTAACAATTTTATTCCAATATTATTTTGTGTTTTAAATGATATTAATGCTGATGTTGCCGAAAATATTATTTTTGAAATTGCATTGGAAATATTTCCACAATATGTAATACTTTTATAACTTTGTTTGTTTTGAAAATATTAGTTCTAGTGACACTTTTTGTTCTTTCCTATTAATTAATTTATTTATCAAATGTATTGGATAGCCATTAGATGTAGCTATTTGATTTTATTAAAAGTTTAGTTTAACCGTTCAGTTATTTATTGTTCTTAGGGCCGGTTTATTCATCTGTTCAGTAATGTATCCGTTAGTTATTTGTTCACTAAACTTAAAGGTCACCTGTAAGCAGTTTGTGTTTATTCAACGTATTTTATTCGTTCATTAGTTACTGAATACTTATCACTACGGGAGATAAGACTGACTTTACCTTAGAACAAAAAGTTCTTTTTGTTCTAAGGACTCTACTAATGAGTTCTATAGTTTTTTTTTTGACAGATGACATTTTACTCTGCATCAGCTGTGTATCTTGTTTGATTTTTTCGAGATTTTAAAAGATTATTAGAAGTTTTTAGTTAAATCTGAGGGTTAACAAAAGCTGTCGCAGTGACGGAATCGGATTGTTTCTAAAAAATTTCATTATTTCCGAAATGGTTTTCTAACATAGTTTACAATAAAATACCTATCAGATTGGTATAAAAGTATTTCTTCTATGAAGGCTAAAGTTTGTGCAACCGATTTTTTTGTTAAACGAAATTATCCCAACAGTTTAAATTGTCCCATTGGTGAAATCTGTTTTGGCTATTATAAGGTCGGCGATGGTTAATATGGTCAAGAAAAAGATTTATTTTGTCAATAACATCCATTTTAAAAAAATTAAGTAAAAACACAAAACACGCGAAAAACAATTTTGGGTTAGAATCTCGTCTGTAATTCCTTAATGACAGGTCCAATCTATCTGTAAGTTAAAGTCTTCAGTAGCTTATAATTACTGAAAACTTGGCGTTACTAGGAGATGAATAAACACTTACGGACGACAATCTTCTCAGTAACGCTACCGAACACTTTACTGAAAGGTGAATAAACCGGCCCGTAGTAAGATAAACTTCCACAAAGTAAAGGTTTACACAATCAATTTTAATGATAATTTACTCAAGATATACTATTTTGTTCTGAGAATAACAATTTTTTTTAATTTTGTTAACACCACAAGAAATAATCTTAAATAATTCTGAAATAGTTGTTTATAACTTAATAATAATTTTCGATACTAATAGTTTTCTTCGTTTAATACTTGGAGAAGACGAAGAGTACAATATATCAGATATTTTATTTCAATATTTTTTGTTTGGCAACAGCGCTTTCTTGTATAACAATGCCGCTCTAAAATAACTAAATTTTAAATGAGATATTTTTATTTTTTAAATATTTTGTTGTTATCACTGACGAATGACAACATTGAAATCTATGACGTGCAACACTTTTTTTTTTAATTTTACTATATTAAATCTCTCATCTGTAATAAAATTTGATTCCAGAATTGGCAAGTTCGGTAATGAGAGAGTTGAGAAATTATTTTTTTTTATTTTATAAAAATATCCCTAAACTTTTTCGATGTGTTTATTTACAACTATGATGGTAAAAGAGAGAGAAAATTGTATACTGCGTAGGTTGTATTCATGTCGTTTTAGTGGAATTAAATTTGGATTTATCTTGCCTAATCAAATTATTCAATGGCGTAATTCTCTTGGGATATCAAGTATTATAGGCAGTTTGGATGAATTTTTTATAAAACCGTAAAAAGGGAATATCGAGAGGTTATATATGTAACCATTTGTCAATTTCATCAAGTTTTACATGTTACATCAATATTTTACCAATAAAAATACCGAAAGCATTGACAGGTTATTTATAATATAAATTGATATTTTTACTTTCTATAAGTATTTTTTTTTGGTCACAGCATAATCAATTTTTAAAAAAGAATTAAATATATAAATTTATTTTTAAATAAAATCTTTAATAAAAATTTTTTAAACAAATATTCCACTATTTATTCAAAAAATTGCTTTTTGCTAAAAAATAGCATCGTCAGATTGACATATTGAAGTTAAATTTTGTTTGTTTGTAGCTAGGTTCCTGATGTTGATTAAGTAGTTAATGCTACACCAAGTAAGGAAGTAATAAGACATAACAATATTAAAGCCTAGATGTTATTAGCCCTAAGGGATTATCCTGAATGTATTTCCCTCTAAGATCAGTATAACTGAGCAATGATATAGAAAAACCAGGAAAACTATATCATGCTGATTTTTACAATAACTATATATACAGTGCCTTTCAGATAAAAGTATCCACCTTTAATCACTTTTGTAATGTCAAGCAAGCTAGTAGCTTCCAGCGTGTTGAGCTGAGTGACCACCTGACTGGCTTCTTCTTTAGGAACGACTTACCTTCAGCGTATTGAGCTGGGTGAGACGTTAAAAGTTCAAGAACGTATCCGTACTACGAACGCTTCGCCTACAGCGTGCTGAGCTGGGCAACAAGCGAAGGTAGAAAGTCCTGCGTCAGTTCCGCCGAATCGTGGAATCACGTTTCGTTTCTAGCGTGTTGAGCTAAACGAAACGACGGTGTTCTATAGAGCGGGTCACAGTTATTATGCAGCGTGGTCGGCATAGGCCAATGTAAATCTTTTGGGCGAATATTCAACACTGTTGCCGCTTTGGTTACGGCTTGAACCACAATTAACTCAGCCAATTTATTTTCGTAGAAACGTTTTATTATGAATTTTGCAAAACAGATGTATTCTATATAATAAATATTATTAAAAAATGGAATTCAAATCTATTTATGTAGATTGTAATCAGTATATACCTGATCACTTGATGGATTATTTAGGTCTCTACTAAATCTTTCAGACAAATCCTAATCCTATTGCCAGTGAAAATATTATTTAATTACAAAGATGCTAATTATTTTTACCTGTATGATCCCTTGATCCTCGTAAACCGTTATGTAATATTCCTGGAATGTAGAGGTAAGTAAATGTACAGGTAAGTAATAACATAGGCAAGTACCTATCTGTTTCTGCTGATAAACGAAAGGGCATTATTGAAACAACAGCCATGCAGTTAGCAGCACCGTTTGAAAAATTTAAACATGGTGAAAATCTTCATCGTCAAACCAAGAGGCTTTTATTGAATATTTTAACGTATACGTTGAATACAAAAGATGACAAAAGTTGTGACAGCTAAAATAGAACTGATTTCTGAAATGACTGGCCTTAGTGTGAGAACAGTGTATAATCTGAAAAGCGAAGCCGCTACTGGACCTTTGACATCGCCAAAAAAACGAAGACGGAACAGCAGCCAGTCGAATTCAAGACTGATCACCTACGATGAAGGTATCCAATCGCAAATACGAAAAGCTGTGCATGAATTCTACTCCGAAAATATTCCACCAACACTGGCAAAAGTTCTTGCTAAAATAAATTCAGACGAAAATGTACCAAATTTTTCTAAAAGTACGCCAAGACGCTTGCTTAACGATATGGGGTTTGTTTATGGAAAGAGAGGAAGATACTCGATTCTAATAGAAAGAGCTGATATAATCGCCTGGAGGCACAAATATTTAAGATCAGTGAAGAAGTTCCGCGAAGAAGGATATAACGTAATATATCTGGACGAGTCATGGATTAATGTGGACCACACTGTAAATTTTGAATGGAAAGACACTACCATAAAAAATGCCCGAGATGCATTTGTCAAAGGACTGACAACAGGACTGAAGGCTCCAAGTCAACGAGTACCGAGATTTGTTCTTCTTCATGAAGGCTGGAAAGACGGTTTTCTTGAGGGTGCAGAAAAAACTTTTCTGGCAAAAAAAGGTGCAGACTATTACCACGACAAAATGGACGCAGAAGGCTTTGAGGCCTGGTTTAAAGATCAATTGATCCCTAATTTGCCGAAAAACGGATCAAAGAATGTTGTAGTGTTGGACAATGCGTCATACCATTCGGCGAAGTGTGGAGCCAAGTGAAAGGATATGTGGCTCGTAATAATGATACTTTTAAAAAAGAGGATGTGGAAAAACTTATAAAAACAGCGTATTCGCAAGTAACCCCAATGCAGTGGTCTAATTATGAAAAAAAGGTAGAGAAGACAGAGGAAAAGATGTGGCAAACATTTAATGGAAGACATTGAGCCAATAATAATAAATCTAAATGAAGACGATGAAGGTGAAGACTTGGATGACGATGAAGATCAGTAATATATTTCTTAACCCTCAAATGTTCCATTCAATTTTCATTTATTTTAGTTATTACCTGCTAATCATTGTCATTTTTAAAGTTTAATTTTAATTCAAGTTAAAATACGTAATTATTAATTCATTTACTTATTCTATATTTTGTTTGTTACAACAACCCGCCAGAAGAAGAAAAATCCTCAGAAAAATCATCGAAACGTCGGCAAGATTTCATTAGCTTTTCTCTGTTAATCGTTCTCCCTTAAATAATATATGTTAATATGTAGGTACCTACAATTCGACTGGTCTAATATCGAACTTTTAACGATAGCAATAATAATTGAATTTATTATGAATAAAAATCCTGTAATAAAATCTCGCTACGGCTACTCCATCTCTTAAGTTTATTATTACTAAAAGAACAAATGGATTATATTAAATCGATTATGGCTCCAAAGCGTCTAACTGTTTACTGATTGAATTACCTTCAGATTGCTCTTAAAATCCCACACATCATTATACTCGATGAGAAGATATTTAAAGGTTGTTTGCTAACTTGGGCGCGTGTGTACACAATTCAATTTAAATTACCAACACTTAACTCTATTCTTCTCATTACGTGTCCAACTCATTTCGCTTCAAGAATGTTACACAGTTTGCTTTTAGGTAGGTAGTCAAGTTAAATAAGGAGCGAAAGAGAGAGAGATTTTTCCATTATGATTGTTAAAATTGAAAATTGTTGAAGAATAAATTATTGACAAATTTATAACACAAAATAAACAGGAATTTACTACTACTATAGTATGTACAAAAAGTACGAGGAGTAATAAACCCTAATTAAGTATGCAAAACCTTTACAGGGAGCACCATGAAATTTTTGATAAATCTCTTACTTTAAATTACATTTCTTCCGTAAATCTAAAAACCAGGTAGATCGACCCCGTATTTGTTTCAGTTGTAGCAAAGTTTAGGGTTTCTTCATTGTTAAAGGATTAGCAGTTAAGCAATAACGCAATGCAGTGGTGTGTATTTTGGGAAAAAATACGTTTTAAATTATAATATAATAAAAAATGAAAAGAAATAATTATTGGAATACATTTTATTCTATATCCGACTCGGAAGAGGAAGAATCGTTGTAGACATTAATAATAATAGGATCGATTAAATCATCACAAATATTGTCAATTTTCCACATATTTGCCTCTACTTTGATAACATGCTCGATACAGTTTGTCCAATTTTCCTTACTAACATGACTTACAGCATTCTCAAACAATTTCACAACATCGTTTATTTTAAAAGTAGTATTTTTTCCAACTTCCCCCTTTACCTGAGCCCATATTTATTCTATGGGATTAAGTTCACAATGATAAGGGGAAAGTCGAAGAACTGATATACCACGAGAAGAAGCCATATCTTCTACAATGTAGGTTTTGTATTTATTCTTGTTCATTTTTGCAATTCTGTAAAGTTCTTTCCTTAGTGGATCTTTTGGAAACTTAGTATTTTTCGAAATAAGCCACTCCAAAAGCTCTGTTTTACGCCAACGACTTGTGGGCAATGTTTCTCGTAACCGTGAATGGTAACTTGCGTTGTCCATAACAATAACAGCCCCTTTTGGAATCAGATCCAACATTTGAACAAACCATTCCTCGAAGACATCCCCATTCATATCTTCGTGATAGTCCCCTGTGCGTTTTGAAATAAAAGTTAATAATCCACCATCAACAAAACCTTCAGAACTTCCAACATGGACAATGATAAATCTTTTTCCTTTTCCAGATGGTGGCTACAAACCTAACGACGAACCTTTCACGAATGCCTGCCTTCCGCTTTTAATGTTTTCATCTTGCCAAGATTTGGAAACTGTATATCCAGCATTTATCCATGTTTCGTCTAAGTAGAAGATTTTCAAATTTTGTTCTCTGGCATGTCGAATGCTTCTTAAATAGTCTCTTCTCCAAACAAATATTTCCGGTTTATCTATCAAGAGAGCTTTTCCATTATGTTTTGTATATCTGAAACCCACATCTGTCAAAAGTTTGCATAATGTCATTCTGGAGAATTTTGTATAGTCCGTATTTTCTTGCACTGATGTCATAATTTTGTCAAGTGTTGGAATTTCCTTTCGTAAGTAAAATCCATGGACTTTACGCCTTAGTCTTTGTTTTAATGACTCATCGATCTCAATTGGTTTTCGGTCTGAAGGAGTTTTAGGGGGTTGAAGAGTTCCATTCTTGCTTTCTTTTAGTAATCTATAAATTGTTGATTTAGCAACACACAACATAGCAGCCGTTAATTCCACAATATCATCAACACTTGCACTTGGATCCTTGTTTTTCAATGATATATAACAATTCAATATCTGAGTTTTTTCATTTGAAGATAATGGACCTGTTTTTGGTCGTTTAGATGGTCCTTGGTTTATCGACATTGTTTGGTACTTGCACAATAAAAATTCAATAAATGTTTTAAATATATTCCAACTGTTTACAATATTATGAAAACCATACAACTTTATACAACTTTTCTCAAAGAACTAATACTAAGTGCTCATTTTTTGTACCTACTTTCTTTAAAAATAATATTCTCGATAATGTTTCTAAGAAAACTGGGTTGTTTGGAAAATCCCTCTCAATAATCGAATAATCTGTAAATAGGTGTAATCGTATTAAGCCGATTACAGTAGGCCACTTGCCATTTAAAATTCCTGATAAAAATTCCCCAAATGCTACGTATAGGAGTAATACAAATAAAAAATATTCATTTTGCTTCTTTGAATTTAATAAAAGTTGTAACGATATCTTGCTATCTTGACTTTAATTAATTTTTAAAAAATATATTTCATTGTAATTTATTTGTGACAATATTCAAAGTTTGAATTAATCTTCTTAGAAAAAGAACAAAAATATATAAAATAATTATTGTTACATATTGGTTTGTTTTCTATTATGAATAAACTGTGTTGCCTTTCTTTATCAAACTTACTAAAATTTATGTACCTCTATCACTTTTTTTATTAAAATTAGTACATCCTGTTACCTCTGACCCAAATTGTATATTCTTTAACATAGCTGCAACTCATTCGTTTAATACAAAATGTACCTTACGGTATACCCTCTTAAAATATATTTTGGTACGTCTATGAAATCTACTTAAATGAATGATTTATTACTCCTTGTCCTTTCTATATAGACTATAAGTGAAATTTTTTTTTCAGGATATTGACTACGAGGGATTCCATCGATTTTTGGACACATTCTTGGAGGTACGAACGCCAGAAGAATTGTGTCGACATCTATTTCTATCATTCGTTCGACGTGGGGTGAAAGTCGAAGGTAACTTCAAGGAAATGACTGTACTTAGTTCAACGACAGCTTGTGCTCCTCTTACGTCGCATAACAAAGGTGGCTTTGCTTAATGCTTGTAACATTTTAATGCAAATAACTAGAAAATTAATTTAGATGTAATTACTAGCTTTATTCGGGTTTCGTTTTTCGGACGGTTTGAGAACGATTTGCTGACTGCGCACAACTGGATGTGCAGTAGACTAAATCCAAGGACTATTTATGTACGGTTTGAAAACTATCAACAAATGAAAAAACCCGAACGCCTTATTTTTTAATATCTGATACAAAATAGTATATTAAATAACGCATTTCATATGGAATTCTGTTATGACACGAGTTCAAGTTTAAAAAACGAATCGCGAAGCGATGAGTTTTTTAAAGAACGAGTGTCACAACAGCCGTATGAAATAAGTTGTTTATAATATTTTTTATATTTTGCTATTTTATCATTTTTTAAATTAATTTATTATTTTTACGTAATACCGAAAATTTTGATTTTAAAAAGTATGTCGGTAGCACTGTGTTATTTATAACATTTGACAGTTTTGACATTTAAATTATGAAATGTTAATGTTTTAAAATATTTTAAAATGACTAATACACCAATAATAATATATTATATAAGTAAAAAATTATATTCATATTCATAAATACTTTCTTAAAGAACAATATAAAATTAATAAATTGCTATTAGCCACAAATGTCATTGTCAATAGTCTTGTCATTAGATACTTCACTCATGTCGCCAACCATTTAAAACAAAAATTTGCGTGCGCAAAAGTTACATTACGATACGCAAATGCGTTTTATAATGAAGATTTTTATAAGTGCAAAATATAAAAAGTAAATTATTTTGTCCACTAACCTATAATGTTGGATAAACTGTTCATCACTATATAGGGGTAGGTACTGTTTCTTCGGCATGATTCTCATTTTTTACTTTTTTCTGTAATAATTCGGGTAAAAAAAGATTTGCTACCATCTCCAATCCATCATCACTTGATGATGAAAAAGATGAGGATGAATCTGACGAAAATTCTGCCAATAAATCCCTAATAATATACTCAATAAATTAAAATACCAAGTATAAATTGAATTTAAAATGCACACTACAAACAGCAATGACTGAGAAATTACCAAGCGCATGCGTCAATTAGTCCACGAAAAATTTGTACTTTTAACCTTGGACTGATTTGACAGTTTTCAAATCGTCCGAAAACAGTCAGAAATAAAACCCGAACACCGAACTAAAATTATAGAACGGTTCGAAAACCGTACAAGAAAAACCCGAACACAGGATTTTTTAGTGCGCAGAATCCTGACTGATTTATTCTATCAATCGCCGATTGAAGGAATATCTTAAATTAAGTAGCTGCTTCCAAATTCGATAAAAACACTCAGACAAATTCGAATATATATTTTGACAATTACAATTCTAAACATGACATTTTTTTTTTGTGTCAATCCATTAAAAAACGAACATTTGAAAAATATCTCATATAGGTACTAAGTATAAAGTAACTAACTGTCTCGTAAATCTATTCATTTTCCCACGGGGACAAAATGATTTCGGAGAAATTCATTCTTTAATCATGAACCAAGTCTGTTAGGAGTTTTCACAATTCTTCCAGAGCGAGTAACTCTTTTCAATCCATCATTCATTTTGTTAGGATGGCCAAAACAATCCTTATCAACACTTATTGGCTGTGGTGGATCTAGTTCATGACTTGACTTTCTCTCTATCTCTGAAATTTTCTCTTTCATGTTTTCGACTTCTTTATCTTCGGCAATTTCCAATGGGTAGAATCTCTGAATTGGTCTCAAAATTTGATTACCTGACGGAACTTTAAGACGTAACACTCTAATAACACCATCTTTTCCAACAATCACTTCTTGAATTCGTGTTAGAGGCCATTCAAATCTCTTGCAATTTTCTATCTCTATGAATCCTAAATCTCCTACTTTTGGAATCGATTGTCGTATCGATTTTTTTCGATTTTTCATTATAAGAGCACTCAGATACTCATTTCGGAATCTTCTTCTTAATTCGTTTTTAATTTTAGACCTATATCGGTATCTCCGTCTCAAATAGGTGGCTTCTACTCTGTCTATATCTGGAACTCCATCTTCTGTTATATCTCGTAGGAATATAGCAGGCGTTAAAATTTGCCAGTCATTGGGATTTTCCGTTAAGCTTGTTAAAGGCCGTTGATTTACAACAGCTTCACAGTCGCATATAATAGTTCCTAGCTCTTCAAGTGTGAGTGAAGCTTTCCCCAAAACTTTCCTGAGCAATCTTTTCAATATTTTGATCAGACTCTCCCACCAACCACCCCACTAGGCTGCTGTTGGAGGATTGAATATCCATTTAATTCTTTCAGCAGTAGCTTCTTTTGAGATTTCTTCCCAATTGAGTTCAGCAAGTGCATTCTCAGCACCAATAAAGTTAGTACCATTATCGCTGTAAATAGTCGATGGGCGTCCTCTTCTCGCTATAAATCTTCGAAAAGCCAGCAAAAAACAGTCTGTTGATAATGATGTGATTACTTCGAAATGAACAGCTCTGTATATGGCGCAGGTAAATATCAGAATCCAAATTTTTCCTTTATCTTTCGATATCAAAGGACCAGTTGCATCCACTCCTACAATTTCAAATACAGAGGCATCTCTAACTCTATTTCTTGGTAATGGGACTTGAACTGCTTCAAGATGCCTCGCATGGTATTTTTGACAAATCACACATTTCGAAATGACGGCTCTCACAGATTTCTTCCCTCCTACTATCCAAAATTCCTCTCTTAGATTTGCCAAAACAGTTTGAACTCCAGCATGCAACAATTTGACATGTCTTTCATTGATTAAACACTTGACGATTGGGTGTTTTCCTGGCAAAATTGCTGGATATTTGAATGATCTAGTGTCTTCTCTTTCACTAATCTTTGTCTTTATTCGTAAAATCCCAAACTCATCTTCTTGTAGCATGAAATTCTTTAACGAGTCTGGGTTTTTATCAAAATGCTCATGCTGAATGTTCCTGATGATGACTTTCACTGCCTCTTCAATTTCGTCTACTGACAATTCTTTGTCTAGATATAAAGGTCCAAATCGTTTGGTCTTCTTCATTATAAAATTCATGATAAACCGCTTCATCCATGCTACTATTCGTATAACGGTTTTATAACATGAAGATTTCCGAAAATAGTCTGTCAACCAAGAAAAACGATCTACGGTGTAATTTGCAAAAGATGTCACACTCTTCAATTTTTCTTCTAGAACAACTTGCTCGTTAACATCGTATGTTTGGCAGGGCCATTGTTCAAGCTTATCCAATAGCCATTCAGGACCATTCCACCACTTGCACTCTAACAACTTTTTGGGTAGACATCCTCTTGAAGGTAAATCCGCTGGATTAATGGCTCCTGGAACGTGGTGCCAAGAGTCTCGCGTGGTGAACTTCAGAATTTCATGAACTCGATTTCTTACAAAAGGTTTCCAATTCTCATTGCGTTTAATCCAGCTCAAAACTGTGGATGAATCAGACCAACAATACACGAAGATATCATTTTCAAATTCTTTTCTTATCGATGCCAAAATTCTAGAACCGATAGTCGCTGCCAGCAATTCCAAACGAGGGATTGAAAGTTTCTTGATTGGTGCTACTCTATTCTTCGATTGAATTAGCTTAAGCTCTGTGGTATTGGAAGTTTCTACTCTCAAAAATATCACTGCTGCATACGCATCTTGACTGGCGTCACAAAACAAATGTAAACTCTCATGCTTACATTGCTTTTTCACCTCTGGACGTATCCATCTTGGGATTCTGACGTTTGTTAAGTACTTGATTTCATTAAACCAATCAAAAAATTTTTGTTTGATATCATTAGGTACTTCAGAGTTCCATGATAATTTCAATTTACATGCGTTTTGTAACAAGACTTTCGGAATCAGCAAGGCCGGAGAAATGAAGCCTATTACATCGAAAATTCTGCTCACAGTAGAAAGGATCATCTTTTTGGTTAGTTTCTCTGTGATAGCGTTATTTTGGATACTTTCTAATGAGATCTCCAATGTATCTGTAAATTTATTCCACTTCAATCCTAAAACTGATGTTAACTTCATTGCAACCATGAAATTATCTTTCTCTGTAAATTCCCAACATCTCAAATCCATCTTCGCTTCCATCATCGCATTTTGGGCGTTTGCTTTGAATTTTCTTATTTCTTCATGATAGTCAAAACTAATAATGCTATTATCAACGTAGAAACTGTTTCCAAGTATGGTTAAAAATTCTTGGGGAAATTCAGAATTTTCAGCTAATACGGTCTCAAGGTGATGTTGAATGACTGCACCTAGTAAAAACGGACTGCAAGTCAGACCAAAGACTACCCGAGTGTGTCTGAATATCTTCATCTCATTTTCAAAAGTGTACCATAAGAACTTGAGAAAGTTTCTGTCATTGGGGTTTAGACTAATTTGAAGAAAAGCTTTGCGGATGTCTGATATCACTCCATATTTGTAGTGTCTGAATCGGATTAGGATTGATGGAATTAGTTCAATGAAATTCATTCCTTTTTCTAAGCATTGATTCAGTGATGGACTGTGGGAATTTTCTCGTGCTGAAGCGTCGAACACGGGTCGTAATTTTGTGGTATCACTATTCAACTTCACAACATGACGATGGGGAAGGTAATGCCCTTGAAATCTGTAATCTTCTTCGATTACTTCTTCTATTATTCCTTCTTTCAGCCATTCCTGTAGTACTTTATCATATTCTTCACGATAACCATCTTTGTTCAATTTATTCATTAACGAGTCTAGTCGTTTCTTGGCAACGTGAAAATTTGTAGGTAAAATAGGATGGTTCTCTATCCATGGAAGACTGACTTCATATCTAGAATCTTCATCTTTCTTGACAGTCGCTGTAAAATGTTCCATTGCCGCTTTCTCAGTTTCTGCTCTTGTCAGTTCTTTGACTGGATCGTTTATACCAAGAAGTTCTAGGTTCCAAAAGTCTGACACCAATCTATCATTAACCAGCATACTAGTAACAAGCATACCTCTGGTAGTGTCAACTGGTGTTTTCCCCATCAATGTCCATCCCAATTTTGTTTCTACTAATACTAGACCGCATGACAAAACGTGACGTAACCCAGTGTAGAGCCTGCCTATAACATCAGCTCCCAACAAAAGTTCTATAGGACCATCTTCCGTATCAGACACGGTGATACCTAGTTTCTCTATTTCTTGATACCAACAACCATCATGAATACTGGCAATATTTCCACAAATGATAGTTTGGTCGTAGACTTCTAATGAACAAGAATATTTTCCATCCAATCTTTGTAGCTGGGTCTCGAAACAATCATGATTCACTGTCTCTGTATTGTATCCGCCAAACAATGTATGCACCATCTCTTCAGTTCTTACTACTTGCATCTGCATATGAACCGCTGTTTTCCTCAAAATGTATGATTTTTGAGAGCCAGTATCGAGTAGAGCTCTTACTCTTCTGATTTGATTATTATAAAGAATGTTAACAGCTAAAGTTTGAAGGAAAACATGGTTGTAAGTTTGATTTGACATTCCTGTAATCACTTGAGTAACTACCAAAGATTCTGTTTCTGGGATTTCAGGAGATATATTGTTTGATGGAGTTGAATTTTCAGAGTCTTTGGTTGAACACATCAGCGGAACATGTTTACCACCACATTTGGTACATTTCAACTTAGAAAACATATTAAATTTCCGTGCTAAATGACCTTGACGTAAACATCGATAACATGATCCATTTTGCAGTAGTTTCTGTTTCCTTTGTTCAAGTGACATCTTGAATGCTTCTTGACACGTGTTGCTATGGTGCTGTTCTCGGCAAAAACTACATTTTGGGTTCAGATTGAATAATCCAGTCGCAGAAGGGATGTTAGGCTTCAATTCTGGTTCTTTCTTCCGATTTTTCATTTCAAAATTGGTAGCCAATGATATCCTCTCTTCATTTTCAACTTCACGTTTGAGAAATTCCATAAGTTTTTCCAAACGTGTCTTCAACAGATCAATTGTTGAAAACTCAGGATTTCTTTGCCATGTTCTCAATATTTCTTCTGGTAAGCACGATTCTAATAAGGGGTACAACATTGCCGCACAGTTATCAGTAGTAACACCAAGAGTTTCTAGTGCTCTTAGTTGAGACTCCATTTTATCATACAGTGTTGTTAAGTTATTGGTTTTATTGGATAAATTATTTAAAACCAACTTTAGAAGTTCTCGAACATAATATTCTATGAGTAGGTCATTCCTACCAAATCTGGACTTCAAACTATCTATTGCTTTATTATAATTATCACCTGTAGGTGGATAACTCTCGATAAGCTGTCGTGCTTTGGAATTTGGTACCGTAGATTGGAGTAAATATTGAAATTTATCATCGTTTTCCATCTCATCATCATCGTGTATCCGCTTGAATAAACTCCAGAATTGTAGCCAATCTTTTATTTCGCCTCCAAATTTACGGAAATCAATTTTTGGAAGTTTAAGTTTGGTTCTATTTGAAGAAACAGAAATAGATTTCTCGAGGTTAGCTGTCATAAGCCGCTCAACGTTGAAAGCGAGAGAACTAAATCTAATCGTTGTTTCGTGGGAGTCTTTCATAACTTTTGCTATAGCGTCTTTAGTTTTATTTGCGCCGAGCATCGAATGAATGAGTTTGTTAGACTCTTCTTCAAATTCTTCGTTCAATCTAGTCAATAATTTGAATGTACCTTGCATTCGAGCTACATCAGGATTCGGTTGCTTCAAAGTTTGCTCCAAATCAGTACAGTACGTATCGAAAGAAATCTTCAATAGCTCCATGGCCATAGTGTAGTCGTCGTTATTCATCTTGTGTGTTTCAATTTCAGCAGCTATCTCGCCGGGGCCTCCAAATGGTTTATTCTATCAATCGCCGATTGAAGGAATATCTTAAATTAAGTAGCTGCTTCCAAATTCGATAAAAACACTCAGACAAATTCGAATATATATTTTGACAATTACAATTCTAAACATGACATTTTTTTTTTGTGTCAATCCATTAAAAAACGAACATTTGAAAAATATCTCATATAGGTACTAAGTATAAAGTAACTAACTGTCTCGTAAATCTATTCATTGACAGTTTGAAAACAGTAATCAAGTAAACCCGAACAAAGCTACTCTTTTTCTGCAACCGTCCCGAAAAAACTTTCGGTATGATTTATTAAATCGAAAGTTCGACTTTACAAAAATCGTACCGAAAGAACCGAAAATTTTTTCTAACTCAATAAGTTTTAAAATCTATATTATTATACATTTGTGACCGCGTGATTAAAAAATGATTTTTATATTTTGCACTTATAAAAATCTTCATTATAAAACGCATTTGCGTATCGTAATGTAACTTTTACGCACGCAAATTTTTGTTTTAAATGGTTGGCGACATGAGTGAAGTTTCTAAAGGCAAGACTATTGACAATGACATTTGTGGCTAATAGCAATTTATTAATTTTATATTGTTCTTTAAGAAAGTATCTGTGAATATGAATATAATATTTTACTTATATAATATAATATTATTATTGGTATATTATTCATTTTAAAATATTTTAAAACATTAACATTTGATAATCTAAATGTCACAACTGTCAAATTTTATAAATTACACAGTGCTGCCGACATACTTTTTAAAATAAAAATTTTCGTAATTACATAAAAATAAAAAATTTATTTAAAAAATGGTAAAAAGGGCAAAATATAAAAAATATTCTAAACAACTTATTTCACATGGCTGTTGTGACACTCGTTCTTTAAAAAACTCATCGCTTCGCGATTCGTTTTTTAAACTTGAACTCGTGTCATAACAGAATTCCATATGAAATGCGTTGTTTAATATACTATTTTAAATTAGTTTAGATTGTTTTGGTGCTGCGAACCTCGCTTCGCTCGGCACGCAGTGATAGATTTATAAAAAAAGCAAATAATTTTTAACTAATTTAAAAAATATTTTTGCCAGTATTTTTATTATGACAACGCTTGTCAGATATAATGGAAAAATGGAAATAGATAGTAAAAGTGAAGTCGAATTAATTCCACATAAGATTAGTGAAGGTGCTAAAACAGCTATTTATGAATTATTGCCGACAAAGTCAAGAGAGAGGTGTTGATTGGTGTACAATTTATTTCAAAAATGGAGCAGTGATAAAAAAGTGCATACGAGGTCTGGCTATTAAATAACGAGACTGCATATGAAAAAGAGTTTTATTTTAAAATTTATTCTACAATCGAATGCTCCCCTTCAATATACTCCCCTTCCCTCGCCACACACCGTTCCATTCGTTTTTTCCATTGGTCAAAGCAATGCTGGAAGTCTTCTTTTGTAAGGGCATTTCGGAGCTCCACCGATTTTCGCTTCACCTCTTCTATCGACTGGAACCGGGTTCCTTTTAAGGCAGATTTGAGTTTCGGAAACAGGAAAAAGTCACAGGGTGCTAAATCAGGCGAGTACGGCGCGTGTTCGAGCACTGGAATGCCTCTAGCGGCTGGTGCAAGATTCACGATTTGGTTGTCCACAACTCCGGCCGTAACTTACGAACTCGCTCTCGCAGCGTTACCAAAACTTTCAAATAGTAAGTTTGGTTTACAGTTTGACCCTCTGGAACCCATTCAGTCATCACGATGCCGTTGATATCGAAAAAAAACAGTAGTTTTCCAGTGCATGGATTGCCGCTTAGTTTCAACATCGTATTGGAATATCCAGGTTTCATCGCAAGTGATGATGTTTTCCATCAATTCAGGCTCTTCATCTAACCTCTGAAGAAAATCTGAGCAGATCTGTTAACTGACGAGATTTTGGTCAGGGGTCAAATGTTTTGAGACTAACTTCGCACAGACTTTCTTCATGTTCAATTCGTCATGTAAAATTTTTCTGAAAGTTTCTTTAGAGGCGTTTACAATCTCAGCAATCATCCGAATGCTCATACGACGATCTTCGCGCACAATTTCATTTGCTTTGGGTAACTGTTTGCAGAGTTGAAACAGAGACAGGTCGACCTGTACGTTGGTCATCTTCGGTGCTCTCTCGACCTTCAGAAAACCTTTTATACTATTCGAAAACACGCGCACGAGATAGAGAATTCTCACCATAGGCCTCTTTCAACAACTTATAGCACTCAGGGAGTTTTTTTTTAATTTAACGAGAAATTTCACACTAATCCGTTGCTCGTGTTTTTCTTCACACATTGTTATCGGCACGAGAACAAAACACGTTCGAGAAAAAATACTACTACAGCGACAAAAACGTGTTTTCGTAATGGAATAGTAGACACTTCCAGCTATCTAACGCTGCATTCGTTTCCTACCCTAACCTTCTAGGACGCTTTCTGCACGCGCAGTCTCGTTATTTAATAGCCAGACCTTGTAATATAAATAAAAAAGTTATTCTTGCATAATTCATGGAAAAGTCAAAAGTCTTAAAGCCATCGAGCCTATGGAGCAATTACTCAATGCTCAAGTCCACAATTAGCATTAAAAATAATATAAATATATGCCACTATCCTAAGATTATTGCATTTCTTAAAAAAATCCGTTGATAACAAACCAAAAATATCCAAAGTATTGAATAAAGAAGAAATAGATAATTTCTTGTCAGAAGCTGAAGATAACAACTACCGGGGACATCCCAAAAGGGCCACGTTTGAAATGTTATTTATTTTATTTAAAATTGTCTAATTTTATGACAGCCCAAAAGAGCCACCAGCTTAAATTTTACCTGTTGCCAAGTAATCCTTTTCTCGGAGTTAAATAATGGATTATGTCGTTATGATAGCAATTTCTTCCCATTAATATGATGATGATTTAATATGATGATTTGAACCCCGATATATATATATTATTATACCAACCAAACCTAACCCAAACTCACCAATACTCACCATCTTTGGGCCCCAAATTACCAACTCCGAAGACAGTTTTCGGAGATTATCTTAATCCGGTGGCCCTTTTAGTTCATGAATATAATCCTCAAATTTTAGATGGTGGCCCTTTTGGGTTTACTTAATTGGGTAGGCATGATTAATGTGGCCTTTTTGGGTAACCCCGCAACTACCTAGTAACAGAGGTAATATAATCAAAAGTTGTAACTAAATTAGCTCCTTAAAGGCGCTAGTTTGTAACTAAATTACTCTCCAAAAGAGATCCCGGCTAAGAGACCCTCTCCAGGGGGTGGTTCGACTCCAAGTTAATGCTCACTATAGGAAGGATTGTGATGTATAAGTAAAAAGGGCGCCACTATCTTTTGAACGCTATCGATTAAGCAAACAAACTACACAAAAACTAAGGTGAGAAAGATAGAAACACCTTGTAATTACTTTAATTAAACATATAGAGAAGCTACTTGAAATAAAGAATGACCACGCTACACCCTTAAGACATATAGTCTAAGTTATACAAATGAAACTGTTTTTTAAAACTATTGTTTATTTATTGTAAGTACTTGCTGATAATGAACTGGAGTTGTAAAAAGAGGACTTAACATTGAGTTTCTGTGCTGTCTAGGAGGGCAGCTTCAGCTTCTTCGTGGAGAGTATTTCTTAACAATGCAGAAGTGGTTGGAAGGACTGTCTATACATAAGCGGTAACTGGGCTCTAAATTTAGGGGTATCTTGACTGTAACTCGACTCAAACTTAGAGGTATCTTGACTGTAACTAGGCTCCAACTTAGAGATGCCAGGCTCCAACTTAGGGATGTCAGGCTCCAACTTAGAGATATCAGGCTCCAACTTAGAGGGTTGTATCTTGCAACAACCAATTTCACAAGACGAAATACTGGAACGTTTTTCTTTCGACTGTTGGATCAGAAAAGAAGCTATCATTGCCTTGTGGGTCGTTTAAATAGTCTTGCTCAAAACAGAAATCGTGTTTTGTGTCATTTGTCAGAAGGAATGCGTTCTATATTTGGCCTCGTTCAAACAGATAAATAGTTAGCGTCTACAAGGGGTGTCTTGTGTACAGTAGCATTGACAGTGAATAGGGGGTCGGTTTTAACGGTTATAATAGCGGTATCGTTTACGGTCGATAATAGTGCAAGGTGACATGACGATAGACATGTTACAAAGTAATACCTCTTTTTTAATAATTTTTATACTTATTTTAGCTTGCATTGATCATTGGTTTGGCAGGTGTTTGTCGTCGGGAGGAGTTGTGTAAAATTAATTTGGATGATATAGAAGACAATATGAACATGTTAGTTATTAAAATTCCCAATTCCAACGCGAATATGGAAAGAACCTTTGTCTTCATTGGAAAAAAATAATATTTCTTTATACAGAAAATATTTGTCATTATGTCCATCAAACACACCATGTCATAGATTATCTGTATATTACAAAAACGGAAAATGTCCCACAAAACCTATTGGTATTCACCCTTTTGGTAATAAAGCCTGCAAAATAGCTGAATTTCTAAAATTATCGAATCCCAAAGAAAACACCAGGCACTGCGAAGAAGTTCAGCAACTTAATAGTTGATGGTGGTTGTAGTATAACAAGTTTGAAAAGACACGGGTGCTGGAAATCAACCAATGTAGCATAAGGATACGTAGAAAATTCTTTGAAAAATAATATTCAAATAACATCACACATCGGAAAGGGTCACAACGAAATGAATATTCCGCAAACTAGTACAAATACTGACACATCTAATAATACTAATTTCAATACTGCAACTTCTGTGATTGCCCCTAATACGAGTGTCGCTTTTTTTTTCAACCTCCGATTGGTAAAAAAAACAGCAATAAATATTAAAAATTTGTTTTTTATCATAATAAAGGAAATTTCTGAACCTATTTTTCTACATAATTGCCTTGAAGATTGAGACATTTATCGTATCTGTGAACCAGCTTTCCAATGCCCTCTTCATAGAACTGCCGCCAGTGACTTGAAATGTTCATAAATGGCAGTTTCAAGTTCCTCGTGAGTCTCGAAGCGCTGTCCTCCAAGCCATTTTTTCAATTCTGGAAAGAGGTGGAAATCGCTCGGCGCTAAATCAGGACTGTACGGCGGGTGATCGAAAACATCCCAATCAAACTGCCTAAGAAGGTTTTGGGTTACTCGAGCACTATGACGACGGGCATTGTCGTGGACCAGAACAATCTCAGAAGTCAACAATTCTCTTCTTTTGCTTTGGATCGCTCGCCGCTAGCCTAACTCGTCTGTAACAATGGAATAAAGTGAGGACCGAGAAACTTGTGAAAATTCCTTTGCCAACGATGTTAAAGTGAAGCGACGGACGGTTGTTTCTCACCGCTTCATCAACACGTTGAACAAGCTCATCTGTAACGACCCCCTTCGTCATGCACATAATTTCGTCCTTCTTTGAATTTTCGGCACCATTCACACACAACTCCATCAATCATAAACCCTTCTCTGTACACTTGACACATCCTTCGATGAATTGCAGCTGCACTATTGCCTTTTACCTGCAAAAAGCGAATGACAGAGCGTAATTCACACTTAGCGGGAGAACTAAGTGTCGCGGCCATATTGTTTTTCGGCTTGCCGTACTCTTACCGACTAAAATCTCCCCTTCTTCAAGTAGAAAGTTTCTGGTACCACCCTTAGGTATTTCATCAGAAGCAATCCTTGTCATTTGTTTCCTTTACTTTATTGTCTCTCTTCAATTTCTTTGGTTCTTATTATTTCCCTGATAAATTCGTGTATATTCCTCCAGCTTTTTTTGTTATAAATCATTTTCTGAACTATGTTGTCAATAGTCAGATTTCCTTCTTGGATGTTTAAATTTTTTCTTTGTGTAGACCACCTCCGACATTCAAACAATGTGTGCTCAACAGTGTCGGTCTCCGTGCAGTAGCTACAGACGTCTGCCTCCGTTTTTCCGATACCTCTTATATAGGTTCTAAAAGATCCATGCCCCTAGGTAAGGAAATAATCTGTGCATCGATGTTCGCACTCTCTCCATTCTTTTATGACTGGTATCCGTTTTTTGGTCCATTGTGTCACGTTTAGTGATAAATCTGTTTTACTCGTTGCACAAGAATATTTTTCTCTTTGGTCACTTCTTTTACCTGTTCTACAATATCAGAGTATTTTTTTCCTCGGAGTTTATTATGATAATGCCTTTATCTTCTTTATTCTTCGTCCGGCCCCCTTTAAGTTCTTTTGGCGTATTCGTGTATATTGTAACGTAATCAAATGGCCTTATTAGAAAATTAAGATATTTAACAAAAAAATCTTATTAATTAATTAGAGGAAAGGTAGTTTATTTAAATTTAAAAAGAGAAAGGAAAGTAACAAATTTAAAATTATATTTACATAAATAAAAATTGTCAACAAATCACCTGGTACATAATATAAGATTTAATAATATAAGATTTACCATACAGATGAGTAGGTTGATGGTTTCTATGTATTATCCGAATGTGTATTCATGGTGCCTATAACAAATTATTCAAAATTGGTATTTATAGAATTTCACTGAAATTTGCTTATATCTAATTGTACAATCTGAAAAATAATAAAGATAAACAAATAATGAGGTTATGAATTCTATAACAGTGACAATATTTGTCACCTGATATAGGGTAGCTTCCAAAGAGATGTTTTTAATATGTCAATTATGACAGAGGAAAAATATTAACGTAATTTAGATAAATTAATTAATAACAGATAAAACACAAACAATTCAATTTAGAAATATAAGATGTAATGTTTCCTATTCTCAAAGCAAATTTTTATTAGATATTATTAAATTTATTTATAAACAACCATAAGGTTAATTTGATTGGACAATGAATGATATAAAAATTAGAGATATAGAGGGCGAATATTTGAGATAAAAAAAAGAAAAAAGAAAAATCGGGGTTGTTATTGATTTGAAAAAGGGAGTTAAGTAGTTTTGGATTTTGAAAAGAATAAAAGGTTTTTTTTTGTTAAGAAAAGTTGCTAGAAACAGATTAATCAAAATCATATATAAAATTTGTTAAAAATTGTAATTAGATAGTAAAATAGTGATTTGTGACCAGTGAAAATTACCTTTTACACGTTCCTGAAGTAAAAGGTGAATCCTGAGTGATCTTCGTAACATCTTGAACCGGATTCCACGAGGTAGGAAGGTGTGAGATCCCCACAAGCAGTCTACCACGGTCTACAAAGCAAGATAAAGGTTATTCATATTGTTTTTAAAAACATTGTGACAGTATCAACCGCTACTAGAAGAAGTATTAAAAAGGTATTTAATGAATTCTTGTTAAATAAACTTACCAGTGCGTGAGAAACTAAATATTCAATAACGTTGAGTAATCTATCGTCCATTTTTTGTTTAAATGTAATTAGAAAAAGGACTACCAACTGTACAACATAAAACTCACTCATAAGTGTTATATGAGTTGCATACTTACCTGTAATAGAATTAGTCTCATTAGTGTGAATGTGTGATGAATGAAAGAACATTTAATCAATTTGAATTTTGTATTTGTATAATGAAATGTGTTTCTTGAAAACATTTATGTAATAAAACACTACATTTGAATTTGATTGATCTGTTTTGCATTTACCAGTAAATTTAATTAGAAATTTTTATTTTTTTGAACATAATAATAATAACATAATAAATTAGCAATTGATATATGGCGTTCAAGTAATTACAATAGTAAATAATAATAAATTATAATACATAGAGCCTATGAACCCACAGAACTCTGAGAAAGAGAGATATTGTTTGTTTAGTAAATAAAAAGTTATGTTAGTGTCCGTAATAAACTCAATATACTATTAAAATCAACAAATTCATTATAATATTAAAAATTAACATAAACAGAACAACATAACAATATATTATACTTGACCTTCGTATTGTATGTAGCAATTTCTGCTATCTTCTGTAATGTTAGATCGTCCATGTTTTCGGGAACAGCTATACTCACTTCATCCTTTCCCAGACTCTTTACCTTTTCCGCTAATCTCTCGAGGAGCACTAGTGTTTTTTTTTCTTTTGAGTGTACTGTTACATTCGGCGTTATTTTGTACACATATTTCTCCTTTGTTATCGTATTATTTCCTTTCGGGATATTAGTTATAGTTAAGATATATCCTACTCTTCCTTGTTCGTTTGCTTCTAACTTGAGATCTTCTAGCTCTGGAAATCTTTCTCTGAATCTTCTTTCCAATCCCTGTTCCATATTTAATAACTTTGTTCTTGTGAAAACTGCTTTCGGCCACTCTTCTTCCAAGAGCTCCAATAAAGTTTCCCGGTTTTGTGCCTCTTCAATTTGTTTTTTTATTTCTTTCGCCTTTATGTCATCGATTTACTTCATTTTCTCTTCCTCAAACATCTCTTCGCTGACTTGCGTTCCTGAACTTTTGTAAGTTTTTTTTCCGTTTACTCCTTCCGTCTCTGGTTTTTCTACTTTGGGGTCTGTCTTTATTTCCATTGATTTTGATGGTTCTCGCTCTATACTCTCAAACCATTCGCATTCTGACCGTTTTAACGTGTCTAGTTTCAGTACTATTGAACTAGCCTTATGAGATATATCCAGCAAATCTTTCCTTGGCTTGTAAGAGCCTGCTAGAACTTCTTCTAATATCTGTACCTGCTGAAAAAGTTTTTCTAGGTGTAACATGAATTCCCTTCCCTCTGCTTTAGACGATTCCTTTTCCGGTGTGTTTTCTAGACTGCTACCCATTTTTTTGCTCTTGACATGTTTATTTTTGAAGCTTTTTATTTTCCTTTCGTTTGTGTCGTTAACCGATAAGATGCTTTCTTCATCTGAGTTGAGATAGGAACACGATGTTCCTGCCTCGCTGAACTTATCCTGCATTATGTTAGTGACGGACAATGAGTCTGCTCCCTCTATTTCTCTAGGAAGCCCAGGTGGTGTTCGTGTAATTGACTCCCTTTTTTTTAAAAGGATCAACTATGGTATTGTCTTCCAACAACGTATTTGTTGTTTTAATTTTCTAATTATCCATTTTGGTCCCACGAATAGCTAGGGAACTATATGTCCACCAGCGCAGAGCCCCGCATGCGCTGGTAAGGTACTGTTTATGCCTATACTCCTCTACCTTTACCCTGGTCGGGAGGGCCGTTAAGGACCCGTTAACTTCCCCAGGAGCCATGCAGGTGCATCATCACGGTCTACAACTTCACCTTGGAGGATTTTTTACAGCTGGTTTTCTCCATCTGGACTCTTCTGTCTGGGTTACCATACCATAGCTTCGAAGTCGGACTTGTCAGCTTGTTTTCTATTAACCGGGCTGATGGATCTTGAACTGGCTCTTACCGGTGTCACCTATTCGACATCAGTGACCCCACCAGTGCCCCGCTGACCCTTTTGAGCTGCTTCTTAGCTTCACTGCCCATCCCGAAACCATGAGGTCTGAAGATGAGCACCTACTAGACTCCTCCACCGGCGATGAGGTGCTGCAGCTCCCAGGAGGAGTGGAAGTCGGGATTAATGTAGAATGTAGCGGAGGAGATGCGCTGTCGCCCACTGAGCACTGCAATGGCGAAACGCTTCACGGAAATTTTTTATGGACAAACGGAGGTTGAAAAAAAAACGACCCTCGTAATATAACTATAAGTAATTGCAATAATTGTGTAATTAATATTCATAAGTACCTAATTTCTAAGAACATTTGTTATACGTAATTTATAATAAACAGTTTATAATTAGCAAATATACAGGGTGTCCTACGACGAGTGCCACCTAGAAGTTTATGGGGAAGGAAAAACGCGAAATTAATGAAATTTGGTATACAGGGGTTTTTGATACTTCTGAGTTTAACTAAAATATTTTCAATTTGATCGCACTTCCGGTTATACCGGAAACCGACACCAACTTCACTATTTTAAATGCAACACCCTGTTTATTTTCTTATTTTTGGTTAGTTCGTTAAATTTAAGTGTTAGTTTATGTAAGGTACTTTGTATCTAAAATTAACCGTTTAGGAGAAATTTAATGTTTTTCCAAAATTTTGACAGAAATCACGCTTAATAAAATGATGATTATTTCAAAACCTAAATGATTTAAATTAAAAAGTAAATGTATTAATTTGCTTTTAAGATCTTTAATTTCAAGTAAATAAAGTGTATTTAAAAAAATATTATACAGGGTGATCACACTATTGAGTTAAATTTTAAATTAAAAAAACGAAGGTATCTTCCTTATTTCAAATAGCAACCCATATTTTTTTTATTTTAATTCCTTATAAAAAAATCAGGTAAGTTCATATTTACTTCCCTATATCAATTCCTAAAAGTTTTTGAGATATTAGATACCTTACGATTTTCGGTTACAATTCAACTTTATTTGGCTTTGTTTCATTATTGTTGTTTAGTCTTCGATTAAAATCAATTTTGTTTTGAAAAGGAAATAGAGAAAATGCAACATTTCAAAAGAAAACTTTTAATTTAAAGAATTAACAAAATAGTTACCAAATTCAAAAAATATTTTTTTTACTTCCCTGTATCATCTTTTCAGTTTTTGATTTTTGAGTAGAGTGCTTTGGAATTTCTGCGTTATAATTTGGTTGTCATTATTGTTACTTTTTCGGTTGTCATACGATAACATTGTTTTGTTACATTAAAAAATAATAAAATTATGGCAAGAATAGAATTAAATAATGAAGATTATGTTTCATTGTTATTAATACAGGGTGAATGTGGAAAATTTGCAAAGAAAACTTGCACTGAATTTGCAAGAAGATTTCCCGAGAAACCGCGTTCAACCGTAAAAAAAGTACATAAAATTATAAACAATTTACAAAATTTTGGTTCATTTAAATCTAAACATAACAAAAGAAAACCCATAACATATAACAATGACAACGAAGTTGATGTTCTTGGATATTTTAATGCATACCCCCAGGCATCAGTAAGAGACGCCGAAAGAGAATTGGGAATTTCAAAAAGTTCTATTCACCAAATATTAAAAAAACATAAATTCCACCCATATTCCATTTGTTTGCAACACAACATTAATGAAAGAAATTATATTAAAAGATTAGAATTTGCAGAATTTATGCTAATAAAAACACAAGAAGATGAAAATTTTTTAAAAAATATAATATGGTGCGATGGAGCAAAATTTACAAAAAATGGGATGGTAAACCGAAAAAATTCACATTATTGGAATGACCAAAATCCTTATTTTGTTAGAAATGTAAGGTTTCAAGATAGGTGGCATTTTAATGTTTTTTGTGCAATAAAAAATAATCAAATTATTGCACTTCAGTTTTATGATGAAAATTTAAATGGTAAGATATTATAAAGTAATAAAGAATTTTATTAATATTGTCTTTAGGTGAGAAATATCTAGAAATTTTGACAGAATTAAAAGCAAATTATTTAAATAGATTAACACCAGAACAAATGTCAAAAATCTATTTTATACATGATGGAGCTCCTCCTCTTGGTAGGCGTTTAGTTAACCAATTTTTGGACGATACATTTAGGGATCAGTGGATTGCCAATAACGGTCCTTTTAAATGGCCCCCAGAATCTCCGGACATGACCCCGATGGATTTTTTCATATGGGGTTATGTAAAAAATGAAATTTAATTTAACCCTTTAACAACAAAAGATAATTGTAAACAAAGGGTAAGAGAAACATTTAATAATACAAAGAGCAACAAACCAACAAGTTTTAACAAGAATTAATAAGTGTTTAGAAGTAAATGGAAGAAATTTTGAATAATTCTTAGGATAATTTTTGGTCTTATTTTTTCACAAAATATTTAAAGATAACTTGTTCGTTTTTTTTTTAATTTGAACACTACTTACCTACTTGTCTTTGTTTGATTTTGTTTATTTCATTTATAAATAATTGTTTAAATTAAAAATTTTCTTTTGAAATGTTTCATTTTCTCTATTTCCTTTTCAAAACAAAATTTATTTTAATCGAAGACTAAACAACAATAATGAAACAAAGCCAAATAAAGTTGCATTGTAACCGAAAATCGTAAAGTATCTAATATCTCAAAAACTATTAGGAATTGATATAGGGAAGTAAATATGAACTTACCTTATTTTTTTATAAGGAATTAAATTAAAATAAAAAAAATATGGGTTGCTATTTGAAATAAGGAAGATACCTTCGTTTTTTTAATTTAAAATTTAACTCAATAGTGTGATCACCCTGTATAATATTTTTTTAAATACACTTTATTTACTTACAATTGAAGATCTTAAATGCAAAATAATACATTTACTTTTTAATTTAAATAATTTAGGTATTGAAATAATCATCATTTTATTAAGCGTGATTTCTGTCAAAATTTTCGAAAAACATTAAATTTCTCCTAAACGGTTAATTTTAGATACAAAGTACCTTACATAAACTAACACTTAAATTTAACGAACTAACCAAAAATAAGAAAATAAACAGGGTGTTGCATTTAAAATAGTGAAGTTGGTGTCGGTTTCCGGTATAACCGGAAGTGCGATCAAATTGAAAATATTTTAGTTAAACTCAGAAGTATCAAAAACCCCTGTATACCAAATTTCATTAATCTCGCGTTTTTCCTTCCCCATAAACTTCTAGGTGGCACTCGTCGTAGGACACCCTGTATTCATCCAATCATTTTTAACAAACATTAACGGCCACAGAAAAAAATAGTGTACGTAACACGATCCGAAAGTGATTTTACGGCACTCATCCAGTAAAATATCACTTTCGGAACTTGTTACGTAAATTACTATTAATATAATCACTTATAATATCACAAAATTAAGACATTTTATTGGTTAAAAAGTAGAGGTGTGAAATTTTCAGTTAAAAAATAATAAATGTAATGTTTCCACCCAAGCTTCGCGAATATGATATTTTCAAGATTAATTATACTACAGTTTACAGTTTCGATTTTGAGTAAAATTGCATGAATATCCACATTTCCAGATAACTTGGGCTATAAATGGAACATTGTTTCAAATTATTGATTCCTTGGATATACGCTTTTCATATCTACATATATTTCATTTATATCGTTATAGACATATCTGAATGTTACCTATAAAAGAGTCTCTTTATTTTAGTTATACAATAGAGGACTTCTGCTAAGAAATCAGTGTTGCCAATTCCGAATAAATCCCTAAAAAGTTACTAAAAAAATACTGACGCTTTTTTTCATAATTTCCAATTATTCAAAGGTGCTTTACGCTTCGAAATACCCTGTACAATAAACAAAATAGTGCATAATAGTTCGAATTGAAAGATATTGCATAAAAACAAATTTATAGGTACATTCATTTTTTTGGGGACTTTTCTGTCAGCTTTGGCGCAAACAACGAATAATGCAGCCGAAAAATAAAACAAGATACTAGCGAAACGACTAACGAGTCAAGCCAACAAAAATAAACATATAGTTGGTGCAAAACAAAATTTGATACACGTCATCATAATTTTACGTCGACACGTATATAGACAGTGTTGCCGGACTTTTATAAGTTTACAAGATTTAAAAATCGATTCAAATAAAACTATCCAAAACAACTTATTTGAAGTGACATCAAAGTAGGTACCAACATAATTTTTATATTTTTTTCCTTTTGGGTATATGGGTTTAATAAAATAAAGAGTATAATAATATTTGCTTTTATTCGCTATAATTAGATTCATCACTACTAGTTTCAGTTTCTTCATTGGGATTTATAATTATAGGTGCAATCTCTAGTGTATCCAACAATCTCTCTCTATCAAACCATTTAAAAATTTCCTCTTCAGTATGATGGATAGTTTTTTCCAAATTTCTGGTGTAATCGTTTCAAGAGCTTCAGACCACATATTTAAACAGTCTGTTTCAGTGGTTCCGTCTCTGCCAATGTGTCTGTTATAATATTGTTTTGATGTACCCCATATCAGTTCTATGGGATTGAAAATACAATGATATGGGGGTAAACGTAGCACTTTGTGTCCATATTGCTCGGCTAAATGGTCAGCCATATATATGACTGGTGGTTTATTTCTTAAAATTAAATGATTATCCCAAGGAAATTTCCAAAGTTAAGCTTAAAATTCAAAGTATTACTTTCATTTCTATTAACAATGTTCAGGAGTTCAACTTTTAGCATATTTTCTGTGAAATCAAGGTTTTCATTATAGCCAACCATTCTTTAATTTGTGGTTTGTTCCAACTTGTATTAGGTGTTTTATGGAGTAAAACACTATGATATGGAGCATTGTCTATAACAATTATGCTGGGTTCTGTGAAATTAATCAACAGCTGGTTCTCAAACCACTTTAAAAAATTATCCTGATGATTCATTTCCCCATGGTAATCGCTTAATTTGGTTTTTGAGGAAAATATTGCTTTCGCACCGTCAATAAACCCATTTTCATTCCCAGCATGGAGTATGATATATCTACGAAAAATAAAACTTATTGTTGAACAGAAACATTTAAAATTACCATAAAAATAGGTACAGGTACAGGTAATACTATTAATTATACTAAAATAGCCGGAGAGTTTACCTTTTACCATCAACTTTAGTCGTTTTGACACTCCTTTTATCATTACTTTGCCGGTTTATATGCTACCATTTTAAAATATCCATGTTACATCAATAAAAACAAATTTATATAGACCTGCTTCTTTTTCTTTAATGTAGCTCCTTAAAAATCTAACCCGTTTTACAGCAAAATCAGGAAGCTCCATGAGCCCCCGTCTTAGTTCATCTTTTTTCCATTTGAAACCAATTTCTTTTAATAAATTTGATAAAGACCTTCGAGAACCTTCAAATAAGTGCCTTACTTTTAATTCAGCAAGTAAAGAATTTAAAGTTACATCCTCTCCTGAAAACAAAAAATAGTATTATTTTTTCTGGTCTTACAATTAAAAAGAATTTAAATAGCTGTGTTCAGAGGAAAAAGGCTTTCATTTCGAATTCCACTTGTATTTAATACATTTCGAATTCCACTTGTATTTAATACATCGGTATTAGTTACTCTTTTTTCATACCGACGTTTCTTTGGAGGCGACTTTAATATTCCATGGTCTTTCACAGTTTTTTAAATAATGGAAACTGTAGCCATACTGAGGTTGAGTGCAGCTGCCACACGCTAAAATAAAATGTTTTTGATTGAATTGGCTGTTACTTGTTGGATATCCATAACTAAGTTAAATAAACACAAATGTTTTCACGATATCCACAGTATATTGTATTTTTATTTAACTTAAATAATATTTTGTCTAATATACTTGTAAAACATTTTACTAACCTCTCGAACAGCAGCAACAGGTATGAAAGGGCCACCATTGTCTCGTTCTCTTTAAAAAAAATTTATTAAAGAAGCTACCAGTTCTTTGCAGCGACTATTTAGTTGTTTTGGCATTTTTTCACTTATTACATTGTTTTTGTTCTTAATAGAATAGTTTTTTATATATTTTAAAATAACAACAAGAAAGAACAACACAAAAGCCACAAACAAAATCACTAATACAAAAATAAATATACTAATCGGTGACAAAGGCAACGGCGCGACTTGTCAATCACGGCTACCAACTTTATGTAAACAAATTTAAGTATTTTATTTTGATTTATTGAATGGAATATTTAATTCGAAAGTTGGAAACGATGCTTGGCAATTAAGACGAAATTAGTGACGTGAATCAAATTTTGTTTTGCACCAACTATAGGTTAGTTTTAGTGGGTTCGGTTGATCAGGTTGAAGGCGTTTAAAATCCCCCTGAGGAAAAATGAAATTCGATGCATTTGATATCCTGTTTTATCGGAGTTATTGCATCCAGGAACACAACATTGAAAACCCATTTTTATCTCTAATTAATCACGAATTGTAACAAATACTTCTTATACACTATAAATTACTGTAAAGAGTAACCGAACTTGACTTACTATAAACACAAAATGGCAATGAAATTCACAAAACACGAAAATTATTTGACATATGCGACATATGAAAGCACACCAGCGTTTTTTGCGGTTGGAACCTCAACTAATAACAATGAACTTTTATTTACATATAAGATTCCTAGCCATGAACTAAATATTCAACTAAAAGAAAAAAATGTAATCTAATATTTGTCAAAATGACAACTAACATCGTTAAAATGGTCTCTTAGTTCGTAACACTGCCCCCTCCCAGGAGTTTCTGACCCATTTTAATTGCAAATATATCGGAATTTAAAAACTAATTTCTTTTTATATAAAGTTTTTTCCAGAATACATGTTTTTTAAATGCAAATATCATCGATTTTTTTAATGGAACACCCTATATATTTTTATTCTATCTGAAAGACGAACTCTTTCCATTTGAGAAAATGTATAATTTGTAAAAGTTTTGAAGAAAAATGAGTGAGTTATTTGATTTTTTAGGATAGGCTGTTACGTAGGCATCTACGGGTTTCAATGTAAATGTAGGCTTTGGGATTTTTATAGATTCAACCAACTGTCACAACGAATTGTCAAAGTAATTCATTGCGATTTGTTTTCGACTTACTTTCAATAATGGTGCGATTTAGTTCACGGAAAAAATCAAAAACTGTGTTGTTGTATGCTAAGTATAAATCAGTTGTTACTACCAAAACAAGATTTCGTCAGGTATTTAGGAAACATCCACCTTCAAAAAACAGCATTAAAAATGTTACACTGTATTTGTATAAAATGGATCTATGGAAAGGAAGAAATATCAAATACGTAATGGTGATATTTTTTTAAATAGACTCTTACGTATTCAGGAAACGTTACAAGAACTTCGTAATCGAAAATCTCTTCGCAAAGTATCATCCACAACTGGACTTTCAAAATCCGAAGTTTAGAGATGTATGAAGGTATTGAAGTTAACTCCTTATAAAATACAAATACACCAAAACATGTTTAAGCCAGAATTGTTTTTTCTAAGACATTACTAGATTTATTTAGAGAAGTTCCTGATGTTTTAATTATAATGTCAGATGAGGCTGGATTTCATTTAAACGGTAGATGTAATAAACATAATTGTCGCATATGGGGGTCTGAAAATCCAAGGGTAATTGATGAATACGAAAGAGATTCACCAAAGTTGAACGTTTGGTGTGGTGCTTCTAAAGATAATACATATGGACCGTTCTTATTTCAAGAAACTACAATTACTGGTAATGTTTACACAGATATGTTACAAAATTACCTACCTATATCCACAACTGGAACAAGATGGCATCATAAGTTCAGTTTACTTTCAGCAAGATGGTGCACCACCACACTATTCACTTGTGGCTAGAAATTCTTTTACAGAAATATTTGGAGATGGGTGGATTGAGAGAGCTGGACTAATTGAGTGGCCTGCTCACTCACCAGACTTGACGATTCCAGACTTTTTTATTTGGTCTTTTATCAAAGATAGGTGTTATAATCCTATTCCAGACACTTTAGAACAACTAAGATGTAACATTGTCCGAGCATTCCAAGTAACGTTGCGAAATTCTTTTCAGAACTTTTTATTTAGACCAAAAAGGTCAACACTCAGAACATCTTGAGGGTTTTTATTAAATTAGATAATTTATAAAGTTAATTTTTAATAAAATTTGGTACATATCTTTCAATTTTGTGTTGTTACTTTCTTTTGTAATTTTTTGTGTAGACATCTCTATCTAATAAACAATTATCATTAAAATCCAAATAACTCACTTATTTTTCATCTAAACTTTAACAAATTATACATTTTCTCAAAGGGAAAGAGTTCTTCTTTCAGATAGAATAAAAATATATAGGCTGTTCCATTAAAAAAATCGACGATATTTGCATTTAAAAAACACCTTTATTTTAAAACACCCTGTATAAGATTTTACTAATTAAACATTTATACTAAAAAAAACTTTATATAAAAAGAAATTGTGCCTTGAAAACCGCACCCCTCTATGGTTTTTAAGTTCCGATATATTTGTAGTTAAAAGGAGGTCGGAAACTTATTATTAAAATATATGTATACAATGCGGTTCTAAAGTCCCTTCCTCCCCATTTATTTTTTGAACCGTTAGAATTAGAAATTTGAAATTTTGGGAAAGTGAACTAGGGAATGTATATTACTTTTTTATAGATAGTAGGTAACGTAATCATAAAAAATTGCGGACGTGGGCCCTTTTGGAAGATAATTTTAAATGGCACCATATGGCAAGTAATACATCATTTTAAAGCTTGTTTCAAACCCTTTCCAATGATACCAAAAAAAAACTAATTTTTCTTCCTTATTTACAACTTTTAACCCAAAATTATAAAATTATAAAAGTTTTTAAATACTTTATTTGGTAAGAAAAATACGTTCTAATAATAAAAAAAATTAAATAATATGTTAAAAATGTTCACCATTTACTTCTTCGTAATAAAAAAAACTTTACCGACTTTTTATTTAAATCGAATTCTTTGCTTTAAATGTAGGTACAATGCGAAATACAATGCTATTAACTGGTACTAAAAATTTAAAATGTTTGGCAATATACTATTCTTGTTTAAATTCTAAGTTTTTATTTTTATTTCTTTTTGGTTCATATCTTAATTATAATTTGTAAAAATAGTAAAATTTTACCTCTTTACCATTATTGTGATTTAGTAAATTATCCGTTAATAATAAATAATAAACTATGCAGGAAAAAATTGAAGAAATATTAATTATTGGTGAGGCTAGAACTAATCTGCATGAAGCCGAACGGATTTTTAATGAAAGGCATCCAGATCGACCAATATCGAGACAGTACCTGAGACAACTCTTAGATAAATTTCATAGAGCGGGAAACGTTGCAGACGCTAAGCAAAGTGGTCGACCTTGAATTAGTGAAGACAAACAAGTCGAAATAGTTGCTGAAATGGTAGTCAACCCCATACAATCCACCTCAAATGTTGCACAAACTTGTGAAGTGTCTTCATCAATTGTAAAAAGAGTTTTAAAGAAACAAAAATTTCATCCTTATAAAATGAAAATGCTCCATATGATGACAGAAAATGATCCAGATCGCAGAATTGAATTCTGTGAGCAAATAAGAAATAAAATAGAACAGGATCCTTATTATCTTAAAACAATTTGCTTTAGTGATGAGTGCTCTTTTTTTCTTAATGGTAAAGTTAATACCCAGAACGTAAGATACTGGAGTGACACAAATCCTCACCTTTTTTATGAAGGTCACACCCAGTTTCCTCAAAAAGTGAATGTGTGGGCAGGAATTTTGGGAAACTACATTGTTGGGCCTATATTTTTAAACGTAAATTTAACTGGGGAAATTTACCTGGAATTACTCCAGAATGGTATTGAACCCCGAATCTTAGAGATTCTTGAGGATCATGCTGACGAGTTCCATGATATGGAAATAACTTTTCAGCAGGATGGTGCTCCTCTCCATTATTGTCAACCTGTTAGAAATTATTTAAATGAACAATATCTAAATAGGTGGATTGGACGACGGGGTCCAATAGAGTGGCCTGCGCGTTCTCCCGATATGAACCCACTAGATTTCTTTTTATGGGGGTACCTAAAATCAAAAGTTTATGGTACACCAATTGAGAGTATTGACGAATTAGTGAAGAATTAATTTTTTTTTTGGTATCATTGGAAAGGGTTTGAAACAAGCTTACAAATGATGAATTACTTGCCATATGGTGCCATTTAAAATTATCTTCCAAAAGGGCCCACGTCCGCCATTTTTTATGAATACGTCACGTACTATCTATAAAAAAGTAATATACATTCCCTAGTTCACTTTCCCAAAATTTCAAATTTCTAATTCTAATTCTAATATAAGTAAATATAGTATAGAAATATTACATAGTTTTGACCAATTGATTGTAAATTGTATGTTCTTCTTTTTGTTTCAATCTAAACGATAGAATTGTTAATTCTATTTTAATAATTAAATTTTTTACAGGCTCCTCTGCGAATGTTAACTCAACAGGAGATACACAGAAACATACCGAGGAAAAATCAACAAACTATGGAGAAATGATAGTTGAAAAAATTCATGGAATTAGTGAAAAGCTTTTGGGTCATCATAGATCTGACAGTGATTGTTCAACAAGAGGAAAAACAGGTAATATGTTTTACTATTCCATCTAATAATATAATAGAATACAGGAAGTAGTAAGCGTGTATTATCCAAAATATATATTTTATTTTTGCAAAAAGATAACAATTGGCGTTTAGTCAACAATCCACTTCTCCTGTTGATAAAATTTATAGATCACTTACTTATTAGGGGTAAGACCTGCCACAACTTCAATACAATTCTTACTTCTAATATCTGCAATTTTATAATTTTCTTTAAAAACCAGAATGACATCCAACCTATTTTCTCTAAAACTGAAGGTGATATTTTTAAGCTTTTTAAAAACGGTCTATCGTATACAATGCAAGGATTGTCCTATCTTGTAGTAATACATCTGGTTTTGGCCAACATACTGACTTTAGTGTCCATAAATACTCTCCTAACAAAAATAGTATCCTGCTTCATATCCTATCTGGTCAAAATTTTCATAAAATCAATTTAGAAGATTTGGAGATTAGTGGAGAAATGAATAAAAATCCTTCAAATTTTGTTAATACTCAAGTACACCTGAATTGTAAATGTACACCCTATTTTAAACTTATTTTAGAGCTCTTAGGATGTCATTTTCACATTTATTTATCAGTTTATTTGTATCAGATTCTATTATGTTTATTTTATTTTATGTTAAATCTGTTTATGTTATAATTTTTAATTATCTAACCTATAATAACTGATTCTCATACTATATAAATTGTTACATAAACCTTACTTTATTGTTACTTGTTGTTTAAAACACGTGGTGTGAGATTAGATTTTTACGTGTTTCTCAGCATCTGTTGTTACTTTTAAATCCACATTAGGACCTGCTAAATTTAGAGGGGAATAATTTCTATCTGCTTCTATAATAAATTTGTGTAAATTAGATGACATTGATTTAGTGATGAAGAAGTCTCGTAATTTATTTATCTGCTTATTGTGTAGATTAATTATGTCAGATAGAGCTCTTCCTCCCTCCTTTCTCGGCAGTGTTGTTCTAAATACAGACGATATTGGATGGTGATATCTGTTCTTGGTCATTATAGTCCTTGTTGTTCTCTGAATATCTTCCAATTCAGTTTTTGTCCATCTTAGAATCCCAAACGAATAAGTTAACACAGGTACGGCATATGTATTAATTGCTCGGTTAAGGTTTCCTGCGTTCAGTTCCGATTTTAGTAATAAACTAACCCTCTGTGTATACTGATCCTTGATTTTAGCCTTGGACTGTTTTTGGTCTAACAATCTGGCTTGTTGAAATCCCAAATATTTATAGGTTTCCCCATTCTGCATGGCAGCGATTATATCTCCATTAGGTAGCGCCACATCTCCATTGACAATTTTTCCCTTTTCGATGTAAGTACGGCACTTATCTAAACCAAATTCCATGTGTATATCACTAAAGAACCTTTCAGTTATATCCAGAAGATGTTGAATTTGTTGTTGATTGGAAGCAAAAATTTTGATGTCATCCATATAAAGGAGATGGGAAACGGTGCAGTTGGTGTTTCTATTAGTCTTAAGATTGAAGCCATATTTTGTGTCGTTAAGCAAGTGAGAAAGTGAATTCATTGCCAAGCAGAACCACAGTGGACTAAGTGAGTCACCTTGGAATATTCCTCTGCGAATAGCAATTTCATCGGTTTTAAAATGCTGACCATTTATATTTAACTGAAGGTTTGTTCTCCATTGTTTCATAGATGCTTCAAGAAAAGTAACGATGGTAGGATGTACTTTGTAGATGTTTAAAATACGTATAAGCCAGGAATGAGGTACGCTGTCAAATGCCTTAGGGTAGTCTACAAAAGCAGTCGAGATGTTGCGACATTGCTTTTGCGCTTGCCTTAGGATCACAGAGTCGATAATAAGCTGTTCTTTGCAACCCTGGTGACCACGTTTACATCCCTTTTGCTCCTCTGCCAAGATGTTATTTTGATCCACATGCCTGTAAATTCTGTTAGTAATGCATGATGTTAATATCTTGTAAAGCGTTGGAAGACATGTGTTTGGTCTATACTGGGAAGGATCCTGTGTGTTAGCTGTTTTGGGAAGCATATGGGTTAAACCATGAGTAAGAAAGGCAGGAATGTCTTCTGGATGTTGAAGAATATGTGTAAATTTCGATGCCAATACTTCGTGTAAGCTGCTAAACTTTTTATACCAGAAATTTTGGAGCTTTCCAACTATTAATCTGTCCTATAGCTTGGTTTACATTGGTTTTGATGTTATCAAACATCATTGGAGCAATATTTGATTTGCCCACTTCAGATTCTATCCATGCTGCGCCCTCGCGATTTTGAGGATTGGACCATATTGAAGACCAATAGGTAAAAAAGTTCATCCTTACTTGGGAGATTGTGGTAGTTGTTTGTTTCGGCACTACTAAGTTGTCTGTAGAACAGCTTTTCATTGGTGTTAAATAAATGGTTTTGCTGTTTCTTTTTAGTACATTTAACGTAACGAGCTAATCGTTTGGATTTTGCCTTTAGCTTTTGCCTAAGAAGGTCCATATATGAACATAAGTGTTCCTTATACCTTGGATGTCCTGTGTTGGTTTTAATTTTTTTAAGAATTTTCTTGACCCTATTAGTTAGGCGTCTGGACGGTTTGGCGTTGTTGTTAAATTCTGTAAGTTGTCCCAATTCCTTCCTTATGTCATTAATGGACTTCTCAAGTCGCTGTTGCCACCAAGGTTTATATGGCTTCTGCTTTTCGGTACACTTTTTGTTCGGAAACCGGACTTGTTGATTGTGACTTCGGATAACTGCAACTGCACCACAGTAGATAAGGGTGTGTATCTCTTCCAGAGTACGGTAGTTCTTGGCACGATCATTTAAGAGTAAATTAATGACTGCTAGAATTTTATTGGTGTTCTTATTCGTTTTGAGTTTGGGCAATATTGGTCGGTGAATTGGGTTGCTACCATCAAATTCTAATATTGCTTTAGAGAGTTCGGCAACAGCATTTTCGTGTTCGTCATGTTGTGTGTTACTGTCTGTGTTTGGGTTTTCGTCTTGATCAATGTTTGGTGTCTCATCGCTAGTGTGATCATCAAGTCTTACATTATCCAGCTGATCATTTGTATGTTGGATTACATTATGATCGTCTTCTGTTTGGAGCTCAAGAAGTACTTCACTTCGTATTTGTTGCATTAGTGGACCAGGTAGTAAATTGTTTTTAATAATTGTTCGACGCTGGTCAGAAATACGTTGCTCTGTAACATGTTGAAACTCCGGATATTGTTCTATAAATGCTCGATGAAGGGCGAATCTGTAAGTTGTTAGATCTTAAAATAGGATGTACATGCCTGAAGTAATACTTTTTGTGGTTCCGGGTCATGTACAATATCCTGAAAAGGGGGAGTTTTTAGCGGGTCAACGGATTTCTCTGTGAACCCCGCACTACCCATAGTGAGACGTTGCTATGGGTGTGTGTAGACATTTTCTTCCCCACCTCAAAAAAAAAATTATTATCATTATTATTATTATTATTATTATTGGGGTGGGCTCTCACTAACATTTGATTGGTGCTAGCGGGGTTTAAGGGGTCGTAGGGGGTCTTTACAACCAACCTGCGTCCTTTTTTCTGTGATTATTGGTTAAGGAATTTACGAGTGAGACTGCACGTATCGATGATGACTGCTTTTTGAAGTTGAATGTAAGTTTCATCCTTGATGTTCAGGGTAGCGAGGGAATCTCTAAGCCTGTGGGGTATTTCACCGGTTGCACCGACTATTATTGGGACAATTCTGACTGAATTTTGTGTCCACATCTCTTTAACTTCTTGGGCCAGCGGTAGATATTTCGTAATTTTTTCCCTGTGTTTTTTATCGATGTTTTCGGCGAGAGGAATGGCAATGTCAATGAGAAAGGTGGTTTTATTACGGTTGTCGGTTAGGGTAATGTCAGGACGGTTGCTTGTTATTGTCGTGTCTGTCTGTATGCTTTTGTTCCAAAGGAGGGTGTGGGTGTCTGTAATTATGGTAGTGGCAGGGGTATATTTGTAGTATGGTTGGTTATTGTGATCTGGGTCTATTTGTTTCAGAAGGATTTGATGTATAATTTTTCCTACATTATCGTGTCTCGTGATGTAGCTCGTTGCAGCTAGGTTTGTGCATCCACTTACTATATGTTCAATGGTCTCCGTTGTTTTTGAGCAAAGTCTGCACATTTCGTTCTCTACTTGTTCTTTCATGATGTATTTCCTGTAGTTCCTAGTTGCAACTACACGATCTTGCATCGCTAACAGAAAGCCTTCAGTCTCGGGGAATATATCTGTTCTCTTTAGCCATGTGTATGAGTGTGTTGTGTTAATGTGTGCTTCCTTCATGAGTGCGTGGTGCTTGCCATGAAGTTGCTTTTCGGCGAGCTGGTTGAGTTTTGTATGATTGTCTACTATCTTTTCTGTGGGATTGAATGTTTTATTTTTGAGGTTGAGTGGTGTGTATGCCTGGTCTATCTGTGTGATTGCTTTGTGTAGTGTGCTTGAGGTTGCTTTTGTGTACATGTAGTTCCTAAGTTTGAGTATTTGCGTGTAGTGCATGTTTCTTAGATCTAGGATTCCTCTGCCTCCCAGTTGACGGGGGAGGTGGAATCTTATTTTGGACGCTTTAGGATGGTGAGCTCTGAACTTGGTCATGGTAGTTCTGACTTTCATGTTTAGTTCTTCTAGCTCAGTGTCAGTCCATTTGATGATGCCGAAGGTGTAAGTCACTACTGGCAGTGCGTGTGTGTTGATGGCTTTAACTGTGTTGGCACCAGAAAGTCTAGTCTTGAGCACGTTCTTTATCCTACTGATCATTTTTTTGGTTACTGTTTGTTTTGTGTGTTGATGTTGTATGTTGTTTGTTTGCATGAATCCCAGGTATTTGTACATTTCCTCTTGTTGCATGTGTGTTATCTCTTCACTTTCTTTTACTGTGTAGCTTCTTTCTTCCACCCATTTGCCTTTCTTTAAAGTGTTAATTTTACATTTATCCACACCTAGTCCCATTTTGATGTCCGCGGTAAACTTACATGTGATGTTGAGTGCCTTGTTCAGGTGTTCTCTCTTGGCAGCGTACAATTTTAAATCACCCATGTAGATTAGGTGTGTTAATGTCTCTTCTGTTGGCTTAAGGGTGTATCCGGGTGTGTTTCGCAACTGATTCGATAGGGGGTTCAACGCCAAACAAAACCATAAAGCTGATAATGCATCACCTTGGAATATGCCCCGTTTAATATCGACCTGGCCAATCTGTTGTGTGTTGTTGGCTGTGATTAGTTGGAGTGTAGTCCTCCATGAGCTCATTGTGCATTCAAGTAGGCGGATGATGTTTTGGTCTATTTTATATATATGGAGGACTTGCGTTATTATTATTATTATTATTATTATTATTATTATTATTATTATTATTATTATTATTATTATTATTATTATTATTATTATTATTATTATTATTATTATTATTATTATTATTATTATTATTATTATTATTATTATTATTATTATTATTATTATTATTATTATTATTATTATTATTATTATTATTATTATTATTATTATTATTATTATTATTATTATTATTATTATTATTATTATTATTATTATTATTATCAAAAGACTTATGCACTTACTCATCTTTCGCTGGTAATATTTACCTATCCCGAGCGTAAACGCAAATGGGATTAGGCTCAAAATTTACATATTTAAAAATTTCCGAACAGTGTGACATGTGTTTAAAATTGCCGCTTTTTGCAAGTCAATAAAAGTGTTTTTATGAAGATCAAGTTTTTTAAGACTGTCTTCAAGACTTTTAGGAATGAGTCCAGTTGATGATACGATGATCGGTACCACCTCCACTTTTTCTGCATGCCACATCTGTCCCACTTCTATGGCAAGATCGGTGTACTTTGCCATCTTTTCATTATACTTATCCAAAACGTTGTTATTGTTTGGAACTGCAACATCGACTAACAGCACCGATTTAGCTTTCTTATCCACCACTACAATGTCGGGTCGATTATTCGTCACCTGTCTATCGGTGATAATGGACTTATCGTGGTAGAGTCTAAAATCTGCATTCTCGAGCACTGCCTGTGGATTGTATTTGTAATAGGGTGTATATGTATTTAGCAGTCCATATTTGTTGGCCAGTTTCTGGTGGATAATATTACACAGCTGGTTGTGCCTGCGTAAATAATCCGTGTTGGCTATGGTTGAACATCCTGATGTGATATGTTGTATGGTTTCCGACGTTTGTTGGCACCGTCTACACTTGTCCGATGTAATAGTTTGGTCCCTAATAACAAATTTTTTGTAGTTGTTTGTATTAATTACTTGATCCTGAATGGCCATCATAAATCCTTCAGTCTCTGGGAACAAGGTACCGTCAGCAAGCCACCTATTTGATGCTATTTTGTCAATATGTGGTTGGTTAAGGTCGTGATGATGTCGACCATGTAGAGCTTTTTGGGCACATTTTACGTGTTTCTCAGCATCTGTTGTTATTTCCAAGTCCATATTAGGGTCTGCTAAATTTAGAGGCGAGTATTTCTTATCTGCTCCTATGACAGACTTATGTAAATTAGATGACAGTGATTTTGTAATAAAGAAGTCTCGTAGTCTATTTATCTGATTGTTATGTAGATTTACTATATCGCATAAAGCTCTTCCTCCCTCCTTTCTCGGTAGTGTTGTTCTAAGCACTGACGATGTTGGATGGTGACATCTGTACTTTGTCATCATAGTTCGGGTTGTTCTCTGAATATCTTCCAAATCGGTTTTTGTCCATTGTAAAATACCGAAAGAATAGGTCAACACAGGTACGGCATATGTATTAATGGCTCGGTTTAGGTTTCCTGCGTTCAGTTCGGATCTTAGTAATGAACTAACCCTTTGTATATACTGATCTTTGATTTTGGACTTGGACTGTTTTTGGTCTAACAATCTGGCTTGTTGAAATCCCAAATATTTATAGGTTTCCCCATTCTGCATGGCAGCGATTATATCTCCATTAGGTAGCGCCACATCTCCATTGACAATTTTTCCCTTTTCGATGTTTAAAGTACGGCACTTATCTAAACCAAATTCCATGTGTATATCACTGGAGAACCTTTCAGTTATATCCAGAAGATGTTGAATTTGTTGTTGATTGGAAGCAAAAATTTTGATGTCATCCATATAAAGGAGATGGGAAACGGTGCAGTTGGTGTTTCTATTAGTCTTAAGATTGAAGCCATATTTTGTGTCGTTAAGCAAGTGAGAAAGTGGATTCATTGCCAAACAGAACCACAATGGACTAAGTGAGTCACCTTGGAATATTCCTCTGCGAATAGCAATTTCATCGGTTTTAAAATGCTGACCATTTATATTTAACTGAAGGTTTGTTCTCCATTGTTTCATCGATGCTTCAAGAAAAGTAACGATGGTAGGATGTACTTTGTAGATGTTTAAAATACGTATAAGCCAGGAATGAGGTACGCTGTCAAATGCCTTACGGTAGTCTACAAAAGCAGTCGAGATGTTGCGACATTGCTTTTGCGCTTGCCTTAGGATCACAGAGTCAATAACAAGTTGTTCTTTGCATCCCTGGTGACCACGTTTACATCCCTTTTGCTCCTCTGCCAAGATGTTGTTTTGGTCAACATGCCTATAAATTCGGTTAGTGATGCAAGATGTTAATATTTTGTAAAGCGTTGGAAGACATGTGATTGGTCTATACTTCGAAGGATCCTGTGTGTTAGCTGTTTTGGGAAGCATATGGGTTAAACCATGAGTGAGAAAGGCTGGAATGTCTTCTGGATGTTAAAGAATGTGTGTAAATTTTGATGCCATTACCTCGTGTAAGCTGTCAAATTTTTTGTACCAGAGATTTTGGATATTATCAATTCCTGGAGCTTTCCAACTATTAGTTTCTCCTACGGCTTGGTTTACTTCAGCTGTTGTTATGTTATTAAACAACATTGGAGCAATATTTAGTTTGTCCGTCTCGTATTCTATCCATGCTGCACCCTCGTTGTGTTTTTGAGGATTGGACCATATTGAAGACCAATAGTCAGTAAGATCATCCTTACTTGGAAGATTGCGGTAGTTGTTTGTTCCGGCACTACTAAGTTGTCTGTAGAACAGCTTTTCATTGGTATTAAATAAGTGGTTTTGCTGTTTCTTTTTAGTGCATTTGACGTAACGAGATAATCGTTTGGATTTCGCCTTTAACTTTTGCCTAAGAAGGTCCATATATGAACATAAGTGTTCCTTATACCTTGGATGTCCTGTGTTGGTTTTAATTTTCCTAAGAATTTTCTTGACCCTATTAGTTAGGCGTCTGGACGGTTTGGCGTTGTTGTTAAATTCTGTAAGTTGTCCCAATTCCTTCCTTATGTCATTAATGGACTTCTCAAGTCGCTGTTGCCACCAAGGTTTATATGGTTTCTCCTTTTCGGTACACTTTTTGTTCGGAAACCGGACTTGTTGGTTGTGACTCCGGACAACTGCAACTGCACCACAGTAGATAAGGGTGTGTATCTCTTCCAGAGTACGATAGTCCTTGGCACGATCCTTTAAGAGTAAATTAATGATTGCTAGAATCCTATTGGTGTTTTTATTCGTTTTGAGTTTCGGCAATATTGGTCGGTGAATTGGGTTGCTACCATCAAATTCTAATATTGCTTTAGAGAGTTCGGCAACAGCATTTTCTTGTTCGTCAGGTTGTGTGTTACATTATTATTATTATTATTATTATTATTATTATTATTATTATTATTATTATTATTATTATTATTATTATTATTATTATTATTATTATTATTATTATTATTATTATTATTATTATTATTATTATTATTATTATTATTATTATTATTATTATTATTATTTTTTGGCAGCGCCAACTGCATAGGTTATTTGGCTGCCGGTCATGTGGATTTCTTTATTTTATTTTTGTTTTGGTTCTCTTGACCACGATATGAGACAAGGTAAGTATTACCTAGTCAATTTCTAAATTTTAAAAAACAAATTAATTAATTTTACATATTTCAGGATATTGTCAGCATTATCATTTCCCAGTGATATTCTCTTGGTGGTGAACAGTAGATTTCTGGCAAATAGATATTGCGAGCAAGTAAAAATATGTTCTACACTCAGTTTAGTGTTACAGGTGCATCGGGGGGGCCTTGATTTCGTTAGAAGGTGAATGTGCGTAAGGCGAGTGTGACCTAAGCGAAGCCTACATAAAACTACCTGTTCTCTGCGATTGAAGTACGTTGGGTACGTCCACTTCTTTGTACTTTGTTTCCATTTTTTTAAGTAACCTTTGTATGAGTTCCATTCTTCTTGCCACTTCCCGTAAAGTGTTAATTTTATATTTTTAATTACCTCTTCAAGAGGGATTGGTATATCTTCTACAATTCCAGAGGCTGCTGATTTTGCACTATCGTCTGCTGCTTCGTTGCCTTCAATTCCAACGTGGCTTGGTATCCATATGAAATTAACATATTTGCCTGTTGAAGTAATGTGAGAAATGAGTTCCAGTATTTGTTTCACCAGAATATTCTCAGTAAATGGATTTTTGAAGGCATTGAGTGAGCTCAAAGAATCTGTACATATGAGCCAGTTTTTTGTTTGGTTCATTGATATGTAGAGTAGTGACTGCCATAGTGCGTATAGTTCGGCTGTGTATACGCTGCAAATTGGGTTTAGTGTCCATGTGTGTGACTCATTATTATGTACGAAAGCAGAACCAACACCTGAGGTAGTTTTTGATCCGTCGGTATATATAGTAGACCAGCCGTTATATTTTTGCATTTCTTGGCGTAGGAGTGTTCGGTATGTTGAACTAGTGGTCGCTTCTTTGTTCCAGTGCGATAATGTAGTATTAATAATGGGTGTTTTTAGTAACCAGGGTGGGATACTCAGAGTATCTTTCATAATATTATCCATGACAATATTATGTTTTTCCACTAGGTCGGCAAAGCGTGATCGTGCCGGTTTTGAAGTTGACGGTTTGGAGTGAAATTCATCGAATTGTTTGATCATATCTTGGTTAATGTGCCTAGTTAGTGGTGCTTTTTTGTAAAAGTAAATTAGGTTTTGCATTTCTCTTCGTAAGCATAGGGGCATTATGGAAGTGTCTGCTTCTAATGCCGCAATTGGGCTAGTTCGAAGTGCCCCCGTAGCCAAACGTAATGCTACATTTTGTATTTTATCTAACACCTTCAATTTTGATGGTCTTGCAGAGCTGTACACCACACTAGCGTAATCAATTTTTGATAAAATTAGGGTTTTGTATATAGTAAGTAATATTTCTCTGTTAGCACCCCATTTTATTCCACAGATACATCTCATTATATTAAGGGTTTTTTGGCATTTTACATTTAGTTCATTAATATGTTCTCCCCAATATAGTCCTTTATCAAGCGTTACTCCCAGTAGTTTTATAGACTGTGAATTAATTACTCGATTTCCATTTAAGTAGATATCCGGTTCGTTATGTGCTGTTCGTAGCTTACAGAAGTGAATAAGTTTAGTTTTCTGGTTCGAGAAAGAGAAGCCCTGTGATTGTGCTTTTTCATTTAGTTGGTCCACAGTTATTTGGAGTTCATCATTTAGTTGGTTCATACTTGTATTTTGTATGTATATGGTTAGGTCATCGACATATAGGATCCGTCCCACACTATCAGGCAATACTTTGAGTAAACAATCTATTGCAACTGCAAATAAGGTTACACTAAGGACAGATCCTTGAGGTATACCATTTTCAAGAGGGTGTATAGAAGATATCTCATTCGCCACTCTAACTTGAAAGTATCTTTGGCTTAGGAAGCTTTTTATTAGGGTAGGTAGGTTTCCTCTTAGTTTCCAATTATAAAGTTGTTTAAGGATGGCATGTCGCCACGTCATATCGTATGCTTTTTCCAGATCAAACATAACAGCAACAATATGTCCACGCTTAGAAAAACTTTCTCTAATGTCGTTTTCTAATCGGACGAGACCGTCAATTGTAGAGCGTTTCTGACGACAACCAACTTGATTTTCTGAGAGTAAGCAATTCCGTTCCAAATACCAGTTTAATCGTATATTCACCATTTTCTCGAATACCTTGCTTAAGCAGCATGTTAGTGAGATAGGCCGGTAACTTGGAGGATCGTCAGGTTTCTTTCCTTCCTTCAAAATTGGGATAATCACTGCCATCAACCACTTTCGAGGGAAGGTACCGGTTTGCCATATGTTGTTATATAGTTTTAATAATTGTTCTTTAGCAAAACTGGGTAAATATTTGATCATACTGTAGGTGATAGTGTCATGACCTGGTGCTGATTCATTACAGGAGTCTAAAACATTGTTTAGTTCTTCGTTAGTAAATGGTTGGTTATAATATTCGTCTTTGTGGCAATAATAATTTATATCGGTATGTTCTTCAATTTTTTTTAAATTTTGAAAATTGGGATTATAATTTTCGGTGCTGCTTACTTGCTCAAAATGGTGTGCAAATATTTCCACAATTTCTTTAAGATCTGTGGATGACTTGTTTGAGGTAGTTATTATTTCTGGAATCTGAAAAGTTCCTCTGCCGTTTATATGTTTAATTTTTTTCCATATCTCACCTGCCTCAGTTTCCGGTGTTAAGGATGATACGTATTGTTCCCATGAGGCACGTTTTGCTTCGTTTATCATACGGCGGGCTCTTGCACGGTGCTTTTTAAAGTTAATTAGGTTTTCTAGTGTTGGTTGTCTCTTAATGAGTTTCATGGCTCGTTTTCTCTCTCGTATAGCTTCTTGGATGTCCTGATTCCACCATGGCACTTTCTTTTTCCTTGATATACCTTTTGATTTTGGTATGCTCTCGTGTGCTGCCCTTAGGATTTCGTGTGTTATCAGTTCTGATGCTTTATTTATGTCATCTGGTATGTCTGGAAATATTAGTTTTTCTTTATATAGCTTCCAGTCAGCTTTGTTGCATAGCCATTTTTCTTGGGAGTTAACCTGTCTTGTTGGCGAGTCGTATGACATAAGTAATGGGAAATGGTCACTTGAGTGTAGGTCATCACATGTAGTCCAAACGATTTTTTCTGCAAGAGATGGGGAACATAAACTTAAGTCAATATGTGAAAAGGTGTTTGAGCGGGCATTAAAAAATGTGGGTTCTCCAGTATTAAGTACACATAGGTTCTGCTCCTCGATAAGTCGTTCTATTTTTCGTCCTCTTGAATCTAGCTGTTCGTCGCCCCACATAGGGGAGTGTGAGTTGAAATCACCGACTAACAGGAAGGGTTGTGGGAGCTGTCGTAGCAAGTCATCTATTTGCTGGTAAGTCCAGTGGTCGTTTGGTAAATATAAATTGCATATTGTAGATTTTATAGGTGTTGTTATGGTGATGGCAACAGCTTGAAGGTTGGTTTTGAGTTTTATGTGTTTCACTGGTATTGATTTTCTTAATAAAATGGCGACCCCGCCCGATGCTCTTTCTCTAGGAATAAAATCTTTTCTGAAGATACTGAAATCTCTTAGGTTAAAACGTGATTGTAATTTAAAATGCGTTTCTTGTAATGCTATTCCAAATGGATTAAATTCACTAATTAGTAGTTTTAACTCATTCACATGTGAAATACAACCATTGCAGTTCCATTGGAGAAAATTTGACATTATTGGTTTTAGTAAAAGGTAAAGGAATAATATACAAAATAAATAAATTAAAAATAAAAATATGGATAAAATGGTATAAAATGGAGTATTTAACGAGTAGATAGTAGTGTAAATGTATACAGAAACACATATGTATATACGTATGCATTATTATTTTTTTAATTCAAAATTTTTTTTTTTATGTTTTTTTTTCTTATCCCACCTCACCTTCTATTGAAGGTGGGTTAACACGTTGAGAAGAGGGTTTCGGTGAAGTTGCACTCTCAGCTTCTCTCATAATTTCGCTATCCATACTTTCTTTGCTAGTCTTTCTGCTTCTAGGCTTTCCCTTGGGCCAGCCTCTTTTCCCTTTTGTTTTCTTTCGTGTAGTGGGTTCATTAAATAAAGAATCCTCGTCTGAAGAAGACGGATGATTACGTTTGCCTATCGACGTGATAGATTGGCAATCGGAAGCTTGGGATGTAGGTGCAATCTGATGAAATGGAGAAGGTGGTGTTAGCCTTGGCACCACAATTGTTTTCTGTAGTGCAGTAACCAACACAGGAACCAACTGTTTGACAAGTTCCTCAGTATTAATTGTTGGTGAGTTAGCTATAGTGGATCTAGCAAGATCAATACTTGCGGTTGTCGCTTTGGCGTATGATATATTTGGTTTCGGTGTTTTCACAATTACTCTCCTTCTAGCTTCTGCATACGATATTTTTTCCAGTACCTTCATTTCCTGGATAGCCTGTTCCTGTTTAAATATAGGACAGTTTTTGGTTCTTGCGGAATGTGGGCCTTCACAGTTTATACATGCGACTGGTAGTTTGCATGGTGCACCAGTGTGTGGAGGTTTGCCACAAATACAAATTTGTTCTTTGGAACACGTAGCTGCCGAATGTCCAAAACGTTGGCATTTAAAACAACGCAAAGGAGATGGTATGAAAGGACGAACTTTTAGTAAGTAAAAGGCTACCCTAACTTCTTTTGGCATATCATGAGAATCAAAAGTTAAAATGTGATTTGCTGTTTCTATCAAATTTTCGTCTCGCTTACTTTTTATTCTTTTGACTTCCACTACTTTCTGATCTCTCAGTTCATCCAATATTTCTTTTTCAGTGCAATTCAATAGGTCTCTACATGTAATAACACCTCTAGTCTGATTAAGTCTTGTATGTGGGGTTACCTCGATATCAAAATCTAGGAATTTCTCTAAACTTAGTATTTTTCTTGATTGTGCTGCTGAGCTAGTTTCAATTAATAATCCTTCCCTAATCTTTCTTAAATTTTTAACTTGTCCCACTTTTCCATAAATAAACTTTTGTATTAAGAAGGGATTTGTCGATTGAAAATCTCCCTCTTTCTTCTTTATGACCAGAAACCGAGGTGATGCCATCGTCTTCTGGTTCATATAATTTTGGTGCTGTTTTTGATTGTCATCTTCAATTATGTGTCCCGCACCCGGATCCATAACATCTTTAGACGTTGAATATGGTTTTTGTTTTGCAGCTTTCATAAATTCCCACGAGTAGGGCAGATATATTCGTCAACCACAGCAGTGCTCCCTTACTGTGGCAAGGTAAACATACAAGTGAGTGTTACCTGGTGCTCACAGGACATCGTTAAGGACTGTACTTACAGGTCAGTCACTCATCCCTTCAGCACGATAGTTTCCACCTTGGGATTCTGGATTTTTTATCGAGGTTAACTCCTCTAGATCCTCGGAGATCAGGATGGGAGGGAGGAAAAGGTAAGGACAGCGGGCTGCTGGACTGGGGTCCCGTGGGCTCGTCAAACCCTTGGTATATTGATTTCGGGATGGGAAAGTCCACCCCGAAACCAATATACCCCCCTTCGGGGTATTATTATTATTATTATTATTATTATTATTATTATTATTATTATTATTATTATTATTATTATTATTATTATTATTATTATTATAGACTTAGCCAAATGGCTTCGCACTCCCTTATTTCGGGGAAAATTCACTCATCCCAGATATCGTTGATATCAAAAGGATTGAGCTCTGTGGGAACCCTTTCCATGTTATCGGGTCCTAGGTGACGTTGTGGTCTGCTGCATTCCCCATATACTTTCGGACAGCGCGAGCGGTCGCCAGTAGAACTGCCTTCTGCATAGGTTTATATAGGTGTTGACTTAGCCCTAGTCCCTTTATGTTTTCTACTAAGTTTTTTGGTATCATTCCATTATTATTATTATTATTATTATTATTATTATTATTATTATTATTATTATTATTATTATTATTATTATTATTATTATTATTATTATTATTATTATTATTATTATTATTATTATTATTATTATTATTATTATTATTATTATTATTATTATTATTATTATTATTATTATTATTATTATTATTATTATTATTATTATTATTATTATTATTATTATTATTATTATTATTATTATTATTATTATTATTATTATTATTATTATTATTATTATTATTATTATTATTATTATTATTATTATTATTATTATTATTATTATTATTATTATTATTATTATTATTATTATTATTATTATTATTATTATTATTATTAGCCAAATGGCTTCGCACTTCCTTATTTCAGGAAAATTCACTCATCCCAGATATCAACGATATCAAAAGGATTGAGCTCTATGGAGACCCTTTTTCATATTATCTGGTCCTAGGTGACGTTGTAGTCGGCCGCATTCCCCAAATACTCTCGGATGATGCGAGCGGTCGCGAGTAGAACTGAAGAACATGGCTATAACTAGGTGAGGTTTTCTGCGTTTCCAGTGAACTTTCTGACTATGCGAGATGTGGAGAGTAGCGTTGACTTCTGTATTAGTTTGTAGATGTTTTCGTTTAGCTTAAGCAGCTTTATGTTTTCGATCAGTGTCTTTGGTATTACTCCTGTAGTCGATACAATGATTGGAACAGTTCGCACCTCTTTTATTTCCCATTGTCTACGTATCTGATGTTCCAAATCCCTGTACTTGACAATCTTTTCATTATGCTTCGGTCTTAGGTTGCTATTATTGGGAATTGCAACATCAATAAGCGTTGTTTTTATAGAAATTTTATCTGTTAGAATTATATCAGGTCTATTACTACCTACTTGCTGATCTGTAAGCACAGTGCGATCCCAATTATTATTATTATTATTATTATTATTATTATTATTATTATTATTATTATTATTATTATTATTATTATTATTATTATTATTATTATTATTATTATTATTATTATTATTATTATTATTATTATTATTATTATTATTATTATTATTATTATTATTATTATTATTATTATTATTATTATTATTATTATTATTATTATTATTATTATTATTATTATTATTATTATTATTATTATTATTATTATTAGCCAAATGGCTTCGCACTTCCTTATTTCAGGGAAAATTCACTCATCCCAGATATCAACGATATCAAAAGGATTGAGCTCTATGGAGACCCTTTTCATATTATCTGGTCCTAGGTGACGTTGTAGTCGGCCGCATTCCCCAAATACTCTCGGATGATGCGAGCGGTCGCGAGTAGAACTGAAGAACATGGCTATAACTAGGTGAGGTTTTCTGCGTTTCCAGTGAACTTTCTGACTATGCGAGATGTGGAGAGTAGCGTTGACTTCTGTATTAGTTTGTAGATGTTTTCGTTTAGCTTAAGCAGCTTTATGTTTTCGATCAGTGTCTTTGGTATTACTCCTGTAGTCGATACAATGATTGGAACAGTTCGCACCTCTTTTATTTCCCATTGTCTACGTATCTGATGTTCCAAATCCCTGTACTTGACAATCTTTTCATTATGCTTCGGTCTTAGGTTGCTATTATTGGGAATTGCAACATCAATAAGCGTTGTTTTTATAGAAATTTTATCTGTTAGAATTATATCAGGTCTATTACTACCTACTTGCTGATCTGTAAGCACAGTGCGATCCCAATTATTATTATTATTATTATTATTATTATTATTATTATTATTATTATTATTATTATTATTATTATTATTATTATTATTATTATTATTATTATTATTATTATTATTATTATTATTATTATTATTATTATTATTATTATTATTATTATTATTATTATTATTATTATTATTATTATTATTATTATTATTATTATTATTATTATTATTATTATTATTATTATTATTATTATTATTATTATTATTATTATTATTATCAAAAGACTTATGCACTTACTCAGCTATTGCTGGTAATATTTACCTATCCCGAGCGTAAACGCAAATGGGATTAGGCTCAAAATTTACATATTTAAAAATTTTCTAACAGTATGACATGTGTTTAAAATTGCCGCTTTTTGCAAGTCAATAAAAGTGTTTTTATGAAGGTCGAGTTTTTTAAGACTGTCTTCAAGACTTTTGGGAATGAGTCCAGTTGATGATACGATGATCGGTACCACTTCCACTTTTTCTGCATGCCACATCTGTCCCACTTCTATGGCAAGATCGGTGTACTTTGCCATCTTTTTCATTATACTTATCCAAAACGTTGTTATTGTTTGGAACTGCAACATCGACTAACAGCACCGATTTAGCTTTCTTATCCACTACTACAATGTCGGGTCGATTATTCGTCACCTGTCTATCGGTGATAATGGACCTATCGTAGTAGAGTCTAAAATCTGTATTCTCGAGCACTGCCTGTGGATTATACTTGTAATACGGTGTAAAGGTATTAAGCAGTCCATATTTGTTGGCCAGTTTCTGGTGGATAATATTACACAGCTGGTTATGCCTACGTAAATAATCCGTGTTGGCTATGGTTGAACATCCTGATGTGATGTGTTGTATGGTTTCCGAAGTTTGTTGGCACCTTCTACACTTGTCCGATATAATAGTTGGGTCCCTGATAACAAATTTTTTGTAATTGTTAGTACTAATTACTTGATCCTGAATGGCCATCATGAATCCTTCAGTCTCTGGAAACAAGGTACCGTCAGCAAGCCACCTATTTGATGCTATTTTATCAATGTGTGATTGGTTTAGGTCGTGATGATGTCGACCATGTAGAGCTTTTTGGGCCCATTTTACGTGTTTCTCAGCATCAGTTGTTATTTCTAAATCTATATTAGGGTCTGCTAAATTTAGAGGCGAGTATTTCTTATCTGCTCCTATGACAGATTTATGTAAATTCGATGACAGTGATTTTGTAATAAAGAATTCTCGCAATTTATTTATCTGTTTGTTATGCAGATTTATTATGTCGCATAAAGCTCTTCCTCCCTCCTTTCTCGGTAGTGTTGTTCTAAGCACTGACGATGTTGGATGGTGACATCTGTACTTTGTCATCATAGTCCGGGTTGTTCTCTGAATATCTTCCAATTCGGTCTTTGTCCATTGTAAAATGCCGAACGAGTAGGTCAACACCGGTACGGCATATGTATTAATAGCTCGGTTTAGGTTGCCTGCGTTCAATTCAGATTTTAGTATGGAACTTACCCTTTGTGAAAACTCATTCCTGATTTTGGACTTGGACTGTTTTTGGTCCAACAACCTGGCCTGTTGAAAACCCAGGTATTTGTATGTTTCCCCATTTTGCATAGCAGCGATTATTTCTCCATTAGGGAGCGCCAAATCTCCATTGATAATTTTTCCCTTCTCGATGTTTAAGGTTCTGCACGTATCTAATCCAAATTGCATACGTACATCCCTGGAAAACCTTTCGGTTACATCCAGAAGATGTTGGATTTGTTGCTGATTGGAAGCAAAAATTTTGATGTCATCCATATAAAGGAGGTGGGAGACGGTGCAGTTAGTATTTTTATTGATCTTAAGATTGAAGTCAAGTTTAGTGTTGTTGAGCATGGTAGAAAGTGGATTCATTGCCAAACAGAACCACAATGGACTAAGTGAGTCCCCTTGGAATATTCCCCTTCGAATAGAAATGTCGTTAGTCTTAATATACTGACCATTAATATTTACCTGAAGGCTTGTTCGCCATTGCTTCATCGAAGCTTCAAGAAAAGAAACTATGGTGGGGTTTATTTTGTAGATGTTTAAAACGCTTATTAGCCAGGAATGTGGCACGCTGTCAAATGCCTTACGGTAGTCTACAAAAGCAGTCGAGATGTTGCGACATTGCTTTTGCGCTTGCCTTAGGATCACAGAGTCGATAATAAGCTGTTCTTTGCAACCCTGGTGACCACGTTTACATCCCTTTTGCTCCTCTGCCAAGATGTTATTTTGGTCCACATGCCTGTAAATTCTGTTAGTAATGCATGATGTTAATATCTTGTAAAGCGTTGGAAGACATGTGATTGGTCTATTATTATTATTATTATTATTATTATTATTATTATTATTATTATTATTATTATTATTATTATTATTATTATTATTATTATTATTATTATTATTATTATTATTATTATTATTATTATTATTATTATTATTATTATTATTATTATTATTATTATTATTATTATTATTATTATTATTATTATTATTATTATTATTATTATTATTATTATTATTATTATTATTATTATTATTATTATTATTATTATTATTATTATTATTATTATTATTATTATTATTATTATTATTATTATTATTATTATTATTATTATTATTATTATTATTATTATTATTATTATTATTATTATTATTATTATTATTATTATTATTATTATTATTATTATTATTATTACATACAAGGTAAAAAATTACTCGGGAATTGAATTACTCCGAAATATTTTCAGAACAACTCTGGGTTAATTTAAAAATTAAATACAAATCTATTGCTATTGCGGCAGTATATAGGCCTCCGAAAAAGATTGTTAATTCTTTTATGCTTTATGCTTTGTTCATCCTTCGGTTGATAAAATTATATGTAGTGGAGATTTTATTGTAGATTTTTAAAAATCCAACGATCAAGTGGTTGAGGAGTAGGTAGTTTTCCAACATTTAGGGAAATAAGAGAGTTGAAGGCAGGCATTGAATGGATTTTAAAAGATCAGGAAGAAATATTCTGGGAGATTTTTTAGAGAATGGCGTGAAATTGTATCGGGACCGGACACTGTCTTTTTTCCAGTCTTATTATTATTATTATTATTATTATTATTATTATTATTATTATTATTATTATTATTATTATTATTATTATTATTATTATTATTATTATTATTATTATTATTATTATTATTATTATTATTATTATTATTATTATTATTATTATTATTATTATTATTATTATTATTATTATTATTATTATTATTATTATTATTATTATTATTATTATTATTATTATTATTATTATTATTATTATTATTATTATTATTATTATTATTATTATTATTATTATTCTTATTATTATTATTATCAAAAGACTTATGCACTTACTCAGCTTTCGCTGGTAATATTTACCTATCCCGAGCGTAAACGCAAGTGGGATTAGGCTCAAAATTTACATATTTAAAAATTTCCGAACAGTGTGACATGTGTTTAAAATTGCCGCTTTTTGCAAGTCAATAAAAGTGTTTTTATGAAGATCGAGCTTTTTAAGACTGTCTTCAAGACTTTTGGGGATGAGTCCAGTTGATGATACGATGATCGGTACCACCTCCACTTTTTCTGCATGCCACATCTGCCCTACTTCTATAGCAAGATCGGTGTACTTTGCTATCTTTTCATTATATTTGTCCAAAATATTGTTGTTGTTTGGAACTGCAACATCGACTAACAGCACTGAATTAGCTTTTTTATCCACTACTACAATGTCGGGTCGATTATTCGTCACCTGTCTATCGGTGATAATGGACCTATCGTAGTAGAGTCTAAAATCTGCATTCTCGAGCACTGCCTGTGGATTGTACTTGTAATACGGTGTATATGTATTCAGCAGTCCATATTTGTTGGCCAGTTTCTGGTGGATAATATTACACAGCTGGTTGTGCCTGCGTAAATAATCCGTGTTGGCTATGGTTGAACACCCTGATGTGATGTGTTGTATGGTTTCCGACGTTTGTTGGCACCGTCTACACTTGTCCGATGTAATAGTTTGGTCCCTGATAACAAATTTTTTGTAGTTGTTCGTATTAATTACTTGATCCTGAATGGCCATCATAAATCCTTCAGTCTCTGGGAACAAGGTACCGTCAGCAAGCCACCTATTTGATGCTATTTTGTCAATGTGCGGTTGGTTAAGGTCGTGATGATGTCGACCATGTAGAGCTTTTTGGGCCCATTTTACGTGTTTCTCAGTATCTGTTGTTACTTCTAAATCCACATTAGAACCTGCTAAATTTAGAGGGGACTAATTTTTATCTGCTCCTACAATAAATTTGTGTAAATTAGATGATGTTGATTTAGTAATAAAGAAGTCTCGTAATTTATTTATCTGCTTATTGTGTAGATTGATTATGTCACATAGAGCTCTTCCTCCCTCCTTTCTCGGCAATGTGGTTCTAAATACCGAGGATATTGGATGGTGATATCTGTACTTGGTCATCATAGTCCTTGTTGTTCTCTGAATATCTTCCAATTCAGTTTTTGTCCATCTTAGAATCCCAAACGAATAAGTTAACACAGGTACGGCATATGTATTAATTGCTCGATTAAGGTTTCCTGCGTTCAGTTCCGATTTTAGTAATGAACTAACCCTCTGTGTATACTGATCCTTGATTTTGGACTTGGACTGTTTTTGTTCTAATAATCTGGCTTGTTGAAATCCCAAGTATTTATAGGTTTCCCCATTCTGCATGGCAGCGATTATATCTCCATTAGGCAGCGCCACATCTCCATTGACAATTTTTCCCTTTTCGATGTTTAAAGTTCTGCACTTATTTAAACCAAATTCCATGTGTATATCACTGGAGAACCTTTCGGTTATATCCAGAAGATGTTGAACTTGTTGTTGATTAGCAGCAAAAATTTTTATATCATCCATATAAAGAAGATGGGAAACAGTGCAGTTGGTGTTTCTATTAGTCTTAAGATTAAAGCCACATTTTGTGTTGTTGAGCATGGCAGAAAGTGGATTCATTGCCAAACAAAACCACAGTGGACTAAGTGAGTCACCTTGGAATATTCCTCTGCGAATAGCGATTTCATCGGTTTTAAGATACTGACCATTAATATTAAACTGAAGGTTTGTTCTCCATTGTTTCATCGATGTTTCAAGAAAATTAACTATGCTAGGGTGTACTTTGTAGATTTTTAAAATGCTTATGAGCCAGGAATGGGGCACGCTATCAAATGCTTTGCGGTAGTCAACAAAAGCAGTCGAGATGTTGCGAGATTGCTTTTGTGCTTGCTTTAGGATCACAGAGTCAATGATAAGTTGTTCTTTACATCCCTGGTGACCACGTTTACATCCCTTTTGCTCCTCTGCCAAGATGTTATTTTGGTCGACATGCCTATAAATTCGGTTAGTGATGCAAGATGTTAATATTTTGTAAAGCGTTGGAAGACATGTGATTGGTCTATACTGCGAAGGATCCTGAGTGTTGTGATCTTATCAAACATCATTGGAGCAATGTTTGACTTGTCCATCTCGGATTCTATCCATGCTGCACCCTCGTTGTGTTTTTGAGGATTGGACCATATTGAAGACCAATAGTCAGTAAATTCATTTTTAGTTGGAAGGTTGGAGTTGTTGTTTGTACCACCAGCGCTACTAAGTTGTCTATAAAACAGCTTTTCATTGTTGTTAAATAAATGATTTTGCTGCTTCTTTTTTGTGCATTTAACGTATCGAGATAATCGTTTGGATTTCGCCTTTAGCTTTTGTCTAAGAAGGTCCATATATGAGCATAGATGTTCTTTATACTTTGGATGTCCAGTGTGGGTTTTAATCTTTTTAAAGATTTTTCTGACCCTATTAGTTAAGCGTCTGGAAGGTTTTATGCTATTTTTAAATTCGGTAAGTTGTCCCAGCTCCTTTCGTATGTCGTTAATTGACTTCTCAAGTCGCTGTTGCCACCAAGGTTTATGTTGCTTATGATGTTCAATAGATTTTTGGTTTGAAAACCTGACTTGTTGGTTGTGACTTCGGATAACTGCAACTGCACCACAGTAGATAAGAGTATGGATCTCTTCCAAAGTTCGGCAGTTCTTGGCACGATCCTTTAAAAGTAAATTAAATAGTGCAAGGATCCCATTGGTGTTCCTATTGGATTTCAGTTTGGGTAAAATTGGTCGATGAAGTGGGTTGCTACCATCAAATTCTAATATTGCTTTAGAGAGTTCGGTAACAGCATTTTCGTGTTCGTCAGGTTGTGTGTTACTGTCTGTGTTTGGGTTTTCGTCTTGATCAATGTTTGGTTTGTCTTCGCCAGTGTGGTCATCAAGTCTTACATTATCCAGCTGATCATTTGTATGTTGAATAACATTATGATCAATTTCTGTTTGGAGCTCAAGAAGTACTTCACTTCGTATTTGTTGCATTATTGGACCAGGTAGTAAATTGTTTTTAATAATTGTTCGACGCTGGTCAGCAATACGTTGCTCAGTAACGTGTTGAAACTCCGGATATTGTTGTGTAAATCCTCGATGAAGGGCGGACCTGTATGTTGTTAAATCAGTCTCATTTTTTGTTATTCTAAAATAGGAGCGTATAATAAATGAATTCATTTCAGTAGTCCACTTCATACGCTTCCTGGGCTTTCCGGCTTTAGTGGTCATGGATGTACCGTCCTGCGATACTCCAGAAACAGCAGAAACCGGTGGAGGATCTTCGGTGATAGTTTCCTCTTGTGTTGTCGCAGTAGCCATACTCGATGTCACGCTGCGCATGCCGCTAACCAAGGAAGAAGATGCATCACTTTTCGAACAAGCCCTTCTGTCATCAACTTGAACGCGACAAGAGTTGTAGGTGTTGCAATGTCGATTCACCTGACGATTCCTGAGTGAAAAGGTATCGGTAACAATCGAATTATTGCTCCCCCCAGAATCCGTGAAGCAGACAGCCGACATACCAGGTACACCGGCCGTGTGGGATTGTGAGCGTAACACTCTACCCACCTGGGGTAATCAAAAGACTTATGCACTTACTCAGCTTTCGCTGGTAATATTTACCTATCCCGAGCGTAAACGCAAATGGGATTGGGCTTAAAATTTACATATTTAAAAATTTCCGAACAGTGTGACATGTGTTTAAAATTGCCGCTTTTTGCAAGTCAATAATAGTGTTTTTATGATTATTTATTTATTTATTTATTTATGATTATTATTATTATTATGATTATTATTATTATTATTATTATTATTATTATTATTATTATTATTATTATTATTATTATTATTATTATTATTATTATTATTATTATTATTATTATTATTATTATTATTATTATTATTATTATTATTATTATTATTATTATTATTATTATTATTATATTTAACAATAAGATGCTCGTAATAATATCTCATAACAAACACAAAATATTTTATTTTACGTAAGGTACATTATTAGATGTTTTATTTTGTAAGTTAGCTTTGAAGATTACCAGTTATTGGGTCAGTTAAAATATATCTTTTATGTAGAACACACTGAAATAATACAACTTCTTTCTTCGTTTCAATTTTAAGTAGGTACTAAGTTTTACAGTCCTTTACTTATACTATATTTGTTTGGAGTTGGCAGCACAGTGAATTCATTATAAAAGCAATTCCTTCAAAGCCCAAGCAAGGGTGGTTCATAAAAAATAAATAACGAAAAGCAGTATAAATTTCTATTGAAACATAGTCACAGTTGTTATTTTTCAGAGTCCACCCTGTAATTAGGGATTACTTAACGCAAACACTATAGAAACCCTAGATAATATTGTCACAACAGGTAGCTGAATAGATCTCATGACCGTAGAACCGAAGTTTTTTTAAAGCCTAATTAAATAAAAATAAAAATATGCTACATATTAAAAAGTAGGAATTAAATATAAATTAATGCAAAAAGCACTTACTCCTTTAATTGTCGGCGGCTTCCATTTCGTCGTATTCATCCGACGATGAGTCAGATTCGTTGCCTGGTCCGATAGGAATTACAATGGGTTCTACAGTTCTTCAATATTGATATCAATACTCCACAATCGTTCTTCTTCCTTCTTCACATGGTTTATGACATTGGTCCAATTTTCCCGTGTTACGTTTCCAAAAGAATTAATCAAAAGTTGTCTAACGTCATTCAATTTGAAAGTTGTATTGTTTCTTGCCACCCCACCTTTTACCTGCGTCCATCTTAATTCTATAGGGTTTAATTGACAATGATAAGGTGGCAAAAGTAATACAGTTATTCCTTTTTCCTTCACCATTATCTTTTATGTTGTAATTTGTGGCGCTTTGCAATTTTCAGTAATTCCGTTTTCAGCATTGTGTCTTCAAAAGAAATATTCTTGCTCTAGAGCCACTCTTTAATATCTTCTTTTTTCCATAACGTCTTTGGTAACGTTTCTACCAGTTTTGAATTATAACTGGCGTTATCCAAGACAACCACTGCAGCATTTGGCAAAGGTCCAATAGCTGGGAAAAATAATCTTCAAAAACATCAGAGGTCATTTCCTCGTGGTAATCTTTGTTTAACTTTAATACAAAGTCCAATAACCCATTTTCTACAAAACCATGTTCACTGCCAATGTTTGCGATTATTAGTCTGCGACCTTTTCCTCGAGGAGCATTTAATCCTGTTGAATATCCCTCCAAAAATGCCTGATGGTATTTGAAATATCCATGCTTTATAAACAGTGCCTTTCATTCAACCATGTTTCATCTAAATAAAAGATAGTTCTTCCCTCGTTCCGAAACTTTTTAATAGTTCTTAAGCATTGGGTTTGTCAGCAAATAATTTCTTCAGTCTCATTCAAAAATGTTCATTTTTTATGTGACTCATACTTAAAACCAATTTCTTTTAGGAGTTTCCATAACGTATTTCGTCCAAATTTGGGAATCGTATCTACTTCTGCTATAACAGTATTTTATCCAAAGTCGGAATCTCTTTATTTAAGTACAAAGAATTGACTTGTCTTCTAATGATATCTCTATTAATGTTATCGACCATAATGGACTTTTTTCCTACGTGTTTTTTTGGTTCACTAACATTTTCTCTCCCATAAAAATCGATAGATACTTTGTTCTCTAACTCTGGTCATATTGGAGCACCTAGTCACCACATCACGAACAGTTGCTGATGCATCTTGATATATTAGTGCATCATGAACATTTAAAACAATAGTTTTTTCTCTTTGAGAAAACGCACTTTGTTTTAAACGAGCCACTTGTACTGGAACAAAACTTGAACTTGACGCAATTTTCACTACCGAAAATGTTCTTGGAGTAAAATAATACGAATCGTCGTCGTCACGGCAGATCTCACTAAGTCCAAAATAACAGATTCGAGAAAACAACCATCTTAGTTGTAAGTGTTGTCTAAAATTCATCATTATAAAACTCAAGGAAATTACCATTGCAATTGTACGAGTCTAGTAATGTTTTAGGATATGAACGCACAATGTTCTCTAAAACCATTATTAGTTGGTCAAAAACAATATTTAATGGACTTAGTGATTTCTTCCAGATGGTAAAAGGTAAACTTGATGAATTAGTTAAACACATTTTGAACATTATTTACCTACATCAAAATAGTTTACTACAAATAAACACATTTATAGATAGGAAAAAAGTAGGATGAGTATACGCTTGCTCTTCGTCTTCAGTTTCACTATCGCTATAAATACTGGGCTCAGTATTCTTGTCAATAACTGACTTGGAGGTGGGTAGAGACGAATACCAAGCATGGAACTCCGAAGGGATAACGTCGGCAGTGCATAATTTCTGCAAATCATTAAACTTTGCTAATGAAATGGGACGCATACCTAGGTAAGCCTGTTGAAGTGAAAGCGAAGCTTTTGTTGGAGGTCTTACTCGTCCATAAATACTTAGTTCAAAGTAGGGACCTCGTAGCGATATTTTATAATTCCTGGATTTTCTGTCTCAACACAACTCTCTCTCAAACATTTTATTTGCAACCACTTAACTTTTTCACCAGATGTATTTAGTTTTGTGTTTTTTAACACTGATTTCGCAAGTAGTTTCCAGTTAATAAAATCTGAATGTTGGAGCTCATGGACTACATAGGGGTCCTTCTTTTTTGTGCCTCGTTTAGACCTAGCTTTGACAAAAATATTTTTCCAGTCATGCAGCGTGTGTACTGCTGCATACCTCTTTTCCCTTTCGATAGCACTATGTATACTGTCGCTTTTCATCATAGTATGTCCTGACTCTAGAAACTTCTGCTCCGGTAATATTGTGGTCAGATAACGAATGAATACAGCATTGCAATGACAAACTGATTCCTATTTTGTCCCCCACAACTATCGGAAAAATTGATATTTCGGTGACTCTCCCGGGAAGGTTTTTTAAATAGCGATACAAGCATGTCGCAATCTCAAGGCTTCCTCTGGCACTATGAACTTTAGTCCAAGTAAAACAGTGGGCATTATTTGGAGGAGCCCCTTCATAAATACATAAATTGAAGGCAGATAATTGACACACTGACACTGGTAACTGTCGCATCGTAATCAGGCAAACATCATTACGTTCAGTTAGTGACTTTTGCCTGACAACAAAATTGTAATTTCGGACTTATATTTATATATTCAGTGCTATACAAAACCAACTATACGTACTTTCTAGAACTGAGGTATTTGTGGCAGACTATGAAGATTGTTATTGATAATCGCCCAGTACACTTAACACAATTTTGACAAAATTGGACTTAGTGAGTTTTGCAGGGACGACGACGAAATATAGATCACAATATGAACCACGAACACTAACGAATACTGTACAGTATCCGCCAAAATAAATAGTACCAAAAATAAAAATTAAAATGAATTTTTAATTTCTGTAATGTAAGTGTTCAAAATGTTCACCATTTCGACGCAAACAAGCTTCATATCGATTCATATTTATAAAAAGTGGTTGATGGAACTGCCGAAAAATATTTTGTATTCTTTCCCGTAGTTCGGCAATATTCGCCGGTGGATTTTCCGAATGAAATATTTTTCCTTCATTATGCCCAAAATGTATGCGTCAGGTGGCGTCAGTTCAGGTGAATGAGAAGGATATTCGAAGTCTGTTCCCCGAGAAATTATTCTATTATCGAAATGCTGACGGAGTAAGTCTAAGGTGCGCACAGCTGTATGGCTCGTTGCACCATCTTGTTGGAACCATTGTGTGCGAAACTGTAGATTTCGTGCACGGCAAAAGTTATTTAGATCTCTCACAAAAGGTATAATAATTTTCTCTCTCTAACGTTCTTGGTTGACAGTAAGTGGATTCTGATTATCATCTTCAACGAAATAAGAACCAATCATTCCATTACTGGATACCGCGCACCAAACGGTAACTCGAAGACTGTGGAGTGGTTTCTCTACAATGACATCAGGACGTTCAAATCCAAGGAATCTGGTTGTTTGTCGATTAATATAGCCGCTAAGATGAACGTGACTATCGTCTGAAAACCATGTTTTTCAAAAATTCGGGATCTTCGTAAATTAAACTCAACATGCGACCACAGTAAATTTCTCTTGTACGTGTGTCCGCAGCATTTAGTCGTTGTCCAACTTGAATACGGTATGGATAACCACCAATTGATTTGAACATGCGACGTAAAGACGTTTCACTAATGTTGAGTTTACATGCAGTTCTTACAAGACTTCTTTGAGGTGATTGCACAACTTGGTTAAAAACACGTCCTTCATTTTCGTTAGTGCATACTGTTTTTCGACGACCTGAAAAACCTTTACGTTGACACAATACACTACCAGTGCGACGAAATTTTTCAACAACAGCTAACATTACACTTTTACTAGGAGCTGCTTTATTAAATTTTTCTTGATATTTTATTGACACCTGTTCTAAGCTTGGACCATCATTACGACCTTTTCTGTACGAACGAAAATAATGTTCTACCAAAAACACTTTTTCTTCCGTTGTTAGAATCATTTTTAAATCAAATTTAACTGCAGCGTACTATTAATATGTCAACTAATGACAATTAAGTCAAATATGACAAATCCATATTACATAAACACAGCACTCTCTGTTTCGGTACTGTTTATTTTGGCGGATACCGGATTAGGATATAAACAAATCCTCAATTTATCGACTAATAACGTAGCTGTTTTTGCAGTTATACACTTAGGGTTACCTTAATCCCTTAAGGACCCTTAACGACCACAATTATTCTCGTTAAAATCGAAAAACAAAATATTCTAAATATCGTATTATCATTAATTATCCCTAACTTAAGAATATTAAAATATGATGATTAAAAGAAATACCCATATAAATAAATACGTGCGCTACTAATTTAAGGTCTTGTTTACAACATTTTACGATTTAATGACTTTTCTTAGCTGCCAATTCCAAACAAATAAACTATAATAATATACCTAACAATAAGAAAACGGTAGACACATGAAAAATACCTCAATATTATTCTATCTATTATTAAATTTAAGTTTAAAGTTGGCAAAAACGTTTTTTGAATTTCTTTGGCTTATGGTACATTTTTCCGTGATTTTGTATAGCCATTTTTGTATGGTGGGGCCTTGTACGAGTCTATGAGATAGGTACCATGTTTGTGTAGTCTGGGTCATTTGGCAATCTGCAAATATTGCATGCAGTCGCACAAGATGTGTTTGAATTTCAAGTTCTTATCCAATAAACCTGCTGGCTAGTTTCTTTGAAACAATTTCATAGTTTGCAATTATTTTTTTATTGGGGCATGCTCAAAGAAATCTTCTGTTTCTTTGTAGTACTTCAGCCCTCTTGGTTCGTCCAATAAATATTATTCCATGTGCTTGATCTTCCAAGTAGTGGTTATGTTGGTCGGATCCATTCTCTAATCCAGTCAGTCAGACTGTGCTTTTTGGCACTCCTAAATAAAACCAACTCTGGGTCCAGATTCCGTTCCACGAATTCGATCATCGAATTGTTTAGAATATGCATATATATTTAGTATAGCGCTTGGTACAGTCACAGTCTGAGCTACTCGAAAATCGAGTTCGTGAAATAGAATACCGACCCTGGTCCGAAGTATTTTAATTTATGGGCTTTTGTAAAGTTCATCAACCCTCTAATTGTCAAATATTCTTCGATGGCACGGCACCCTCACCAGACACACACTATTGCGTTTCGCCAGTCTATCGAGTTCTTCTCGGCAATTCCACAATACCGGGTGTCCCAGAAGTTTCTGCCCCATTTTAACTACAAATTTATCGGAATTTAAAAACCATAGAGAGGTGCGGTTTTCGAGGAACAATTTCTTTTTATATAAAGTTTTTTTCAGTATAGATACATGTTTAATTAGTAAAATCTTATATAGGGAGTTTTTAAAAAAGGTGTTTTTTATATGCAAATGGAACACACTATATATTTTTATTCTATCAGAAAGACGAACTCTTTCTATTTGATAAAATGTATGATTTGTTAAATTTTTGAAGAAAAATGAATGAGTTATTTGATTTTTTAGGATAGGATATTATGTAGGCATTAGTGATGAGCGAGGCTGGTCTTGGTCTTGCGGTCTTGCATTTTCTGCAAGACCAAGACCAAGACCAACTTCAGGCTGCAAGATCAAGATCAAGACCGAGCAGTGCAAGACTTATGCAAGACCAAGACTTAGCATTGCAAGATATACGCAAGACCAAGATCAAGCCTGCAAGAGTCTTGCGGTCTTGCGTCTTTTAAACATATAAACCGAAAAATAAAGCAGCCATGGATTATTTCAAACTCTAAAGCTTTGGTTTCCTAGGATAGCGGTGCTGCAATAAAGCGGCCGTATTTTGACGACCGATCAAGACGGCCGCTATCGGTGAGCACAGATGTAAAGTAAGAGTTTATCGTTATTGACCGTTTAAATCCATTTTTGTATTTGCTTTTCTTTTGTGTGTTTATAGTTTGTTTTACTTATATCTTGTGTTTAGTTTCATTATTTGACAATAATTGAGTGTTTCTGTGTTAAAAGCAAAAAATGGATTAGGATTTGGCAATGATAATATTTTTGGAAGACAAGTCTTCATCGGAAGAAGAAACAAAAAGGTCGGAAGAAAGTAAGATTTTTAAGAAATGGAAAACTGAAGGCGTCTACGAAATCTTAATATGTCGTCACCTTCAAACAAATGATGAAAAATTTATCTTGGCAAAAATAGCACGTGATTTTTTGTCCATTCCAGCTACTTCGGTTCCAACAGAAAGACTCTTCTCAAAAGCATCTTTGGTAATACGAAAACACCGTAATAGACTTAACAATGAGTTACTGTTTATCAATTGTTGGGTAACGAAACTAAAATAGTTTTTATCTATAGCTATTCGAAGAATTTGTCCTATTTTTGTTTTTCATTATTTGAATCAAAAGAAAAAAATATTTTATAATATTTATACATATAGTAGGTACTATTATTGGTGCCTACCTATTGTTTTTATTCATCAACACCAAACAAAGTTTTAGTTTATTTCAAATCCCAGCTAATAGGCCTGCAAAGAATAATTTTTTATAGAGAGACACAAAATTCAGTGACTTTAATATTCATATATTTTTCCAAACTCATAAATAAAATTATTAAATGTTAGATTTTTACGTCTGATTCTATATATTATTATCATTGACACATTATAAAACTATATTCTAAAAAAATTGTCAAAATAAATAAAATAAAAAATAAAAAAATGCGTAAAACAATATTTTAATTCAGACAATATCTTTTCCCGCACGCATTTTTTTTTTTATTAACTAGAGATGTTTTCCGATAACCTTTTTGACAAATTATTGTATTATTATCTTTATCTTGTTGGATTACATACAAATAGTAAAAAAATTAAGATTATTTTACATAAAAATAGGTATTTTCAAAATGTTTGTTTTTAAAAAAATCATAATTTATTAAATCACCCCTGTAAACCTTACTCAAAGCAACAACAAACTAACCTGTTTAAGTAGGGTTGCTATAGCTGCAATCGTGTATTTATTGACACTATGAAAGATTTAATTGCCACAATCGCATCTTTTCAAGTATCTAAATAATTTTCGAGGTGATTTTGCTTGTAAAAAAATATTGATCTTAACTCTTGCGGAAATTAACTTTTCCGCACTTGTTAAGATAATAACTATTTTATACTTAATTTATCGCTACAATGTAGTATAAAAAATAATTTTTAGTGAAAAATACTATCCTTTTCATTTAATCTTTCTTTACTTGTAATGATTTTAACGAGGAATTTAAAAACTATTTTTCCTTTTTTTTTGTAAAAATGGACCCCAGTAAATCTAAAAAAAAGTGCAAGACTTGCAAGAGTCTTGGTGCAAGACCAAGACCAAGACCTTGTATGCAAGACCAAGACCAAGACTATTCCGGTCTTGGTCTTGGTCTTGCATTTGCTAATCACTAGTAGGCATCTGCGGGTTTCAATGTGAAAATAGAGTTTGGGGTGAAAAATCAAAAACTGTGTTATTGTATGCTAAGTATGAATCAGTTGTTACTACCAAAAGAAGATTTCGTAATGTATTTAGGAAACATCCACCTTCAAAAAACAGCATTAAAAAATAGTACACTGCATTTCTACAAACTGGATTTATTGAAAGGAAGAAATATCAAACACGTAATGGCGATATTTTTTTAAATAGACTCTTACGTATTCAGGAAACATTACAAGAACATAAAAATCAAATATCTCTTCGCAAACTATTATCCACAACTGGAATTTCAAACTCCAAAGTTCAGAGATGTATGAAGGTATTGAAGTTAACTCCTTATAAAATACAGTTACACCAAAAAATATATGAAAGGGATTTTCAAACCAGAATTGTCAGATGAGGCCGGATTTCATTTAAACGGGAGATGTAATAAACATAATTGTCGCATATGGGGGTCTCAAAAATCCAAGGGTAATTGAGGAATACGAAAGAGATTCATCAAAGTTGAACGTTTGGTGTGGCGTTTTTAAAGAAAAAATATATGGACCGTTCTTCTTTTAAGAAACTACAATTACTGGTAATGTCTACACAGACATGTTACAAAATTACTATATCAACAACTGGAACAAGATGGCATCATAAATTCAGTTTACTTTCAGCAAGACGGTGCAACACCACACTTTTCTCTTTTCTTTTGCTCACTTACCAGATTTGACGATTCCAGACTTTTTTATATGGTCTTTTATTAAAGATGGTGTTATATGAAGGTTTTGGTCTTGCATACAAGGTCTTGGTCTTGATCTTGCAGTCAAATAAGCAATCTTGGTCTTGGTCTTGTTCTTGCAGGGTCCAGTCTTGGTCTTAGTCTTGGTCTTGCACCAAGACTCTTGCAAGTCTTGCACTTTTTTTTAGATTTACTGGGATCCATTTTTACAAAAAAAGAAAAAATAGTTTTTAAAATCATTACAAGTAATGGGATAGTATTTTTCATTATAAAAATTTTGTTTTTTTTTAAATTACATTGTAGCGATAAATCAAGTATGAAATAGTTATTATCCTAACAAGTGCGGAAAAGTTAATTTCCGCAAGAGTTAGGATCAATATTTTTTTACAAGCAAAATCACCTCGAAAATTATTTAGATACTTGAAAAGATGCGATTGTGACAATTAAATCTTTCATAGTGTCAATAAATACACGACTGTAGCTATAGTAACAAGCATCTTCTGCTTGTTATGGTACCAGCAGTAATTATAACACTCAAAACTAAGCTTCTTCTTCGTCTTCGTCAAGGACTCCTGTACCTGCGTTCTCAGCGGAATACAGTACGACAATGCCTCTTTCTCCAAATGATTCATAACATTGTCCAAGTTTTTTAATATGTAAACATTAATAAAGCTTATCCATGAACTTACCTTAAAAATAAACATAGTTTTTGTTCAGGAGTTATTGGATTTTTATTTCCATTGCATAGTTTTGAAACAATGTCATCTTTTATGTGATTTAAAACGTAATCAAACAATACTGGTGTCAAACGAAAATTGTTCGATTTGCTCATATAAATTTAGGAGAGAGAATGGACTGTAGTTGAGAATTGAGTGATATTAATACTTGTATTAGAAAAAAATAACAAATCATCGAGTTTAGAAAAAAATAGCAATATCACCTACCTTAGGATGTGGGAGATGGGATAAACGTTGAACTGCACCTTCGTTTTTCTGCTCACAACAGTTCACTTGGTTCCGGTTACCGGTACGCTCAATTAGAAAACTATTCACACCAAGTCTCTTTATTCAACTGTGTTTTATATTGAGTATCGAATGTACGGGTTAATGGTGCTAGGTAAAAAAATTGGGACATAGGCGGAGGGAACTTTTATTTTTAAGGAAATGAATAATTGCAATATTGCCAAGAACTCGACCAATAAAAATTACAAACTAACATGAATTCTAAAAAATCGAACAAAAATATTGTCTAAATTTTTCGTTATTTGTTTGAAGGTGACGACATATTAAGATTTCATAGACGCCTTCAGTGTTCCGTTTCTTAAAAATTTTACTTTCTTCCGACATTTTCGTTTCTTCTTCCGAGAAGACTTGTCCTCCAAAAATATCATCATTGCCAAGTCCAAATCATCCATTTTTTGCTTTTAATGCAGAAACACTCTAATTATTGTCAAATAATGAAACTAAACACAAGATATAAAACAAACTATAAACACACAAAACGAAAGCAAATACAAAAATGGATTTAGGCGGTCAATAACGTTAAACTCTTACTTTACATCTGTGCTCACCGATAGCGGCCGTCTTGAACGGTCGTCAAATTACGGCCGCTTTATTGCGGCACCGCTAACCTTGGAAATCAAAGCTTTAGAGCTTAAAATAATCCATGGCTGCTTTATTTTTCGGTTTATATGTTTAAAAGACGCAAGACCGCAAGACTCTTGCAGGCTTGGTCTTGGTCTTGCGTATATCTTGCAATGCTAAGTCTTGGTCTTGCATAAGTCTTGCACTGCTCGGTCTTGGTCTTGATCTTGCAGCCTGAAGTTGGTCTTGGTCTTGGTCTTGCAGAAAATGCAAGACCAAGACCAGTCTCGCTCATCAATATATTCCAGAGACTCTAGAACAACTGAGATGTAACATTGTTCGAGCATTCCAAGAAATTACCCCAGAAATTTTGCGAAATTCTTTTCAGAACTTTTTATTTAGGTTATAGACCAAAATGGACAACACTTAGAACATCTTGAGGGTTTTTATTAAATTAGATAATTTATAAAGTTAATTTTTTATAAAATTTGGTACATATCTTTCAAGTTTATGTTGTTATTTTCTTTTGTAATTTTTTATGTAGACATCTCTAATTATTATTAAAATCCAAATAACTCACTTATTTTTCATCTAAACTTTAACAAATTATACATTTTCTCAAAGGGAAAGAGTTCGTCTTTCAGATAGAATAAAAATATATAGAGTGTTCCATTAAAAAAATCGACGATATTTGCATTTAAAAAACACCTTTTTTTTAAACTTCCCATATAAGATTTTACTAATTAAACATGTATACTGAAAAAAACTTTATATAAAAAGAAATTGTTCCTCGAAAACCGCACCTCTCTATGGTTTTTAAGTTCCGATATATTTCCGATATATATCTTAACCATCTGTACCTTTAGATTAATTAACTTGCACACTGCAAGATTCCATATACCTATCTATATAGAAAAAATTTAGAGTAACGATGTCTTTCTTTTAAAAATTTTATCTAAAACTGTTTTTTTTAATTTTATTTGACTAATTAGGTTATTCAAATTTTGGACCATTTTTGGTTGTATAAAAATTGATTATTTACTGATATAAATATATTTATTTAAGGGACCGTCCATCCAATGTTAACAATAACCCATACCTCGTATTCATGTCACGACGTTCTGGGAAAAAAGAGCACAGATTCATCACCGTCTCACAGTCAGATATCGAGAAATTCGTCCAAGAAGTCCAATAACTCCCTTCTAGTTAATAATGGAAAACTCGAAGGTACGAACAATATAATTTTTCTTTATTTTCCGTTTTGTTTCCGATTTTTATCCAAAGCAGTTACTCATCGTTTAAAGTAATGAATCCAACGAATAAAAACGTAATATTTTTATTAGCTATCTATATCGAAAAATGAAAGTCCACTTTATCGAATGGAGACTTTTTAGTAGGGGAGCTCAAGAGGGGATTTCTGTATTTACTGAAGCGCGGCAGATTAATATACAGGGGGATACCGTGTACCCTGTTATAGTCTATTTAGAAAGGACAAGGAGTAATAAATCATTTATTTAAGTAGATTTCATAGACGTACCAAAATATATTTTAAGAGGGTATACAGTAAGGTACATTTTTTATTGAACGAATGAGTTGCAGCTATGCTAAAGAATATACGATTTAGGTCAGAGGTAACGGGATGTACCAATTTTAATAAAAAAAAGTGATAGAGATAAATAAATTTTTGTAAGTTTGATAAAGAAAGGCAACACAGTTTATTCATAATAGAAAACAAACCAATCTCTAACAATAATTATTTTATATATTTTTGTTCTTTTTGTAAGAAGATTAATTCAAACTTTGAATACTGTCACAAATAAATTACAATAAAATATATTTTTAAAAAATTAATTAAAGTCAAGATAGCAAGATATCGTTACAATTTTTATTAAATTCAAAGAAGCAAAATAAATATTTTTTAATTGTATTACTCCTATATGTAGTGTTTTTTTCTCAGAAATTTTAAATGGCAAGTGGCCTACTGTAATCGGCTTAATACGATTACACCTATTTACAGATTATTTGATTATTGAGAGGGATTTTCCAAACAACCCAGTTTTCTTGGAAACATTATCGGGAATATTATTTTAAAAGAAAGTAGGTACTTAATATTAGTTCTTTTAGTAAAGTTGTATGAAGTTTTATGTTTTCATAAAATTGTAAACAGTTGGAATATATTTAAAAGATTTGTTGAATGTTAATTGTGCAAGTACCAAACAATGTCAATAAGCCAAGGACCATCTAAACGACCAAAAGCAGGTCCATTATCTTTAAATGAAAAACTCTGATATTGAATTGTTATATATCATTGAAAAACAAGGATCCAAGTGCAAGTGTTGATGATATTGTGGAATTAACGGCTGCTATGTTGTGTGTTGCTAAATCAACAATTTATAGATTACTAAAAGAGAGCAAGAATGGAACTCTTCAACCCCCTAAAACTCCTTCAGGCCGAAAACCAATTGAGATCGATGAGTCATTAAAACAAAGACTAAGGCGTAAAGTCCATGGATTTTACTTACGAAAGGAAATTCCAACACTTGACAAAGTTATGACATCAGTTCAAGAAGATACGGACTATACAAAATTCTCCAGAATGACATTATGCAAACTTTTGAAAGATGTGGGTTTCAGATATACAAAACATAATAGAAAATCTCTCTTGATAGATAAACCGGAAATAGTTTTTTGGAGAAGAGACTATTTAAGAAGCATTCGACATGCCAGAGAACAAAATTTGAAAATCTTCTACTTAGACGAAACATGGATAAATGCTGGATATACAGTTTCCAAATCTTGGCAAGATGAAAACATTAAAAGCGGAAGGCAGGCATTCGTGGAAGGTTTGTCGTTAGGTTTGCAGCCACCATCTGGAAAAGGAAAAAGACTTATCATTGTCCATGTTGGAAGTTCTGAAGGTTTTGTTGATGGTGGATTATTAACCTTTATTTCAAAACACACGGGGGACTATCACGAAGATATGAATGGGGATGTCTTCGAGGAATGATTTGTTCAAATATTGGATCTGATTCCAAAAGGGGCTGTTATTGTTATGGACAACGCAAGTTACCATTCACGGTTACGAAAAGCATTGCCCACAAGTCGTTGGCGTAAAACAGAGCTTTTGGAGTGGCTTATTTTGAAAAATACTAAGTTTCCAAAGGATCCACTAAGGAAAGAACTTTACAGAATTGCAAAAATGAACCAGAATAAATACAAAACCTACATTGTAGAAGAAATGGCTTCTTCTCGTGGTATATCAGTTCTTCGACTTCCCTCATCATTATGAACTTAATCCCATAGAATTAATATGGGCTCAGGTAAAGGGGGAAGTTGGAAGAAAAATACTACTTTTAAAATAAACGATGTTGTGAAATTGTTTAAGAATGCTGTAAGTCATGTTAGTAAGGAAAATTGGACAAACTTTATCGAGCATTTTATCAAAGTAGAGGCAAATATGTGGAAAATTGACAATATTTGTGATGATTTAATTGACCCTATTATTATTGTCAACAACGATTCTTCCTCTTCCGAGTCGGATATAGAATAAAATGTAAGTAATAAATGTATTCCAATAATTATTTCTTTTCATTTTTTATTATATTATAATTTAAAACGTATTTTTTTCCCAAAATACACACCACTGCATTGCGTTATTGCTTATCTGCTAATCCTTTGACAATGAAGAAACCCTAAACTTTGCTAGAACTGAAACAAATAAGGGGTCGATCTACCTGGTTTTTAGATTTACGGAAGAAATGTAATTTAAAGTAAGATATTTATCAAAACTTTCATGGTGCTCCCTGTAAAGGTTTTGCATACTTAATTGGGGTTTATTACTCCTCATCGTACTTTTTGTACATACTATAAGTACTTCCACCATATATGAGCCCTTAATATACAAGGGTGCGACTAGGGTAGCCAATCAGATTAGTAAAAAAAATCAATCCTCAAATTAATTCAAGCTCGTCAGATTAATAGAAAGTAAGTTAATTACATGGAAAAAAGCGTCAATTTCAATATTCTGACGATTTGGCCGTGATATAAGAGAATAAGCGAGTAATTAGTTTGCAAAAAAATCGTCACCTGGAAGTATTCGAGCGCAGTTATTTTTTTTAATTTGAAGGAAATCATGTAAAAATTACGGATATAATATAATCTGACGGTTTCTACAACGTAAAAAAGCTAAAATTATTGATAAAGTGAGGTACGTGCAGGTACTTAGAACTAGTATTTCCCACTCCGCGCCTCTCTTCGATTTTTGAATACACATAATTTTAAGTGTGCTGTAAGAATTTTTTTTAATAGTACTAAATTTTGAAATATTAGCAATCGAAAGTCGTACATTTAACATGTATTCCCTATTAGAGTGAGCATTTTATTTAATAACAGCCATATTTTTCTTAGGATTGTTTTCAAAAACTGAGAATTGTTAATTGAGGATATAACAAGTAATTTTTTTCCAAACAAAAAACATAAACAAGCAGTATTCATTTTTTTGTAAATAATTTTAAAGTTGGTGACTTGCGATGATTCACGCCAGTGGTGTCCTTTACATGTCACGGTACTACCGTAAGCTGTCAGAACAATGAAATTCCTCCACAAAATTATCAGATTATAGAATAATAAAAAACTCTTCGATTGAACGTAAATTCCAAGTTTATTTGTAAAAATTATGTTTTAAATTACAATGACGGCCGTTTCGATGATTTGCATCGTCAGATTGACATAAGTTACATTTTGTTTGTTTGTAGCTATGTACCTGATGTTGTTTTAAGGCTAGACCAAGTATGGAAGTAATAAGACATAACAATATTAAAGTTACGTTCAATCGAAGAGTTTTTTAATATTGTTAATAAGATGGACTTCCAAAAAGTAAGGGTTGATACAATAAATTTAATCAGATTATAGGTTAGCACAACAAGGACATCGAGCTGAACTGTCTTCATATAAATCTGATGAGCTTGAGTATTTTAAGGTCACTATTTTTTTACATTTTCAAAAATCGGCTCTGAGTTCTGACTGCATCCAAATCGTCAGTCTTTTGAATAGGATACCTAGGCAAATAAAAGCTACAGTGATTATTCCCGACAATAATCACAAGAAATTTGCTCCCACTATAATAATGACATGATTGATTAAAACTTACCCTTGTGATAAATAAAGAAGCATTTCATTGGTTTTCAGAAACTCAAAAAATCATCTCCCAAATATCTAAAATCCTTTATATAATAATTTTGGAAAGTTGTAAATTTAAATAGGAAACCAAATTCAAAATAAAAAAATTATAAAATATAATTAAAAAAAATTGTTTAGTAACCACAATACTAGATATCAATACTAGAACAAGTTGTTAAAAACCAAATCTAAATGAGAAAATGGAGAACGCTCTTAAAACTTCTTTAAACATAAAGATTTTAATTTTTTTACAAAATATTTTGTTTTGAACCCCATAAAAGAGCTAAAAGTATAAAATGGATTTAGGAAATAAACGAGAAGTCTGTTAATAAGTTTGAAATCCTGCCACAAAGAAAGGCTGTCAATTACCATGAATAATAATCAACTTTCATGTTTAATTATTAAATTAGGTTTTACATTACATTGAGAGCTGTTTCGTTAAAAATTAGCATCGTCAGATTGACATATTGAAGGTATAGGAGCTAGCAACGTTTTCGAGCGAGAATTTTCTAACGGTTGATTTTTCAATATGTTGTTTTTCTTGCTTTTTCGGTTAGACTTCGGACTACCTCAATGCCGGTAGTGATTGCGTTTATTACTGCGCATCTTACCTGTACAGGTAAAATTCCTGGATTTTGAAAGAATATTTTAAAAGGCAATTTTTTATTTTTTGCCTTTAGATAGATCTACCAGACATGATTTTTTTATTGCCAGGCACTTTTCTTGTTGCTAATGGTGTGCCAGACGCAATTTTTTATTTTTTTTTTTTAATAAAAAATTAAAAGTATTTTCTAATGTCTGTAATTTTTGTATTATGTTCTTTAAACATAAAATAGTCTAAAATTAATTTGCCAGTTGTTAATTCGGTTGTTAAGTATTTAATTTAAATAAAAAAGTAACGAAAAGTATTGCGGTATAATGCTTGTTGTTAGAGAGAGACAGTTCAAAGTGTGAGAGAGATAGAAAGCGACGGCAGTGCACCGGCAATATGGCGTCAGTCTAAAGTCACATGTTTGTTTTGTTTACAGTATTTTCGATGTTTATTTATTAATTTCGTTACAATGGCCAGTGATAAAATGAAGTGTATTTTTTGTAAAGGATGTAAGGATAAAATTATACTTTTTGTAGTTGATAAACTGAAGAAATGCCAGGAAGTTTTGAATATACGTTTAAAATATAAATTAAAGTAGGTACAGTGATATCGAGTTGCTGATGTAATAATTCAAAGTAAGTATTGAATAAAAAATTAATCAATAAAAACTGAATTATTATATAAAGAATAAAAATAATTAAAGAAATTGTAATTTTTTTGTTACAGTTCATGGATTATTGGAAGGCAATGACAATCTCCAAGAAGATGATGATTTAAATAATTCTGACAGTGAGAGGGAAGATGATGATGATGATTATGAAGATGCCTCCTTTTTATTTGACACTATTATTGACTGAAGATATTTTAAATAAAAATAACTCCGAAACTTTAAATTTAATATTTGTAATTAACGTGTAAAAATCTGTACTTTTTTAATAAAAAAAATGTAATTTGTGAACTTTCCTTGTTTTCAATTTATGTTTATTTGAATTTCACTTTCATTTTTATTTCAACTTGTATTTTTAAATACAAGGGTAAGTATTGTATTTTTGCAATGATTTCTTGTCTCATTCTTATAATATTCTGTTATAAACTAGCTGATGCGCTGCTGTCGCTTTCTAGCTCTCTCACACTTTGAACTGTCTCTCTCTAACAACAAGCATTATACAGCAATACTTTTCGTTACTTTTTTATTTATATTAAATACTTAACAACCGAATTAACAACTGGCAAATTAATTTTAGACTATTTTATGTTTAAAGAACATAATATAAAAATTACAGACCTTAGAAAATACTTTGAATTTTTTATTAAAAAAAATAAAAAATTGCGTCTGGCCACAGTATATACTACAAACCAGAGTATCGACTCGCTGTCGGCACCTTTGATGTTTATAAGACAAGAGCGGCCATTTTTTGGGAGTATAAACCACAAAACAAAAAATTGATTAGTTTGTTTTGTGGTAACCAATATTCTGTTTTGTGGTATAAGCTCAGGGTAGTACTAAAAAAATTGTTATTATAAATAAGACCCGTACTTGAAATTTTTCTTTATGGTTGAGATAATTGTTATTTTAGAAACATGGAATAACTAAACGTTGATTTATTTGTTTTTAAAAAAAGTAAAATTGGATTTTTAGATTAAATAATTATATAAATAGAATTTCTAGTTAGTAAGGAAGGATATCAATAATTAAAAAAACACACATCAATCTGTATCTTTATCAGATACAGAACACTGAGAAGGAGTACATGCATTAGTAGTGTTTATTTTAATGTCATTTAAAGTAAGTAACATTTGTTCCGCATCTCCTTCGCAGTTTTCTGTACCGGAATTAAATAGTTTAATGTACTTTTCCACACAATACAAACGCCACCACTGATTTATTCACATACAACCAACTGCCTACCTTAACCAAAACTAACGGCGACGGCTATGGATACTCCCAAAGTGTCATGGCGATACCTGCAAATGGATGCTTACCTCCTCCATATAGAGTCGATACTCTGGTTTATATTATATACTCTGTGGTCTGGCAGACCATTAGCAACAAGAAAAGTGCCTGGCAATAAAAAAATCATGTCTGGTAGATCTATCTAAAGGCAAAAAATAAAAAATTGCCTTTTAAAATATTCTTTTAAAATTCAGGATTTTTACCTCTACAGGTAAGATGCGCAGTAATAAACGCAATCACTACCGGCAGCCAGGTAGTCCGTACTCTTGCCGTAAGAGCAAGAAAGACAACATATTAAAAGATCAACCGTTAGAAAGTTCTTGTTTTCCGAACGTTGCTAGCTCCTGTACTTTGTTTGTAACTAGATATGATGTTGATTAGGTAGTATTAAGGCTAGACCAAGTATGGAAGTAATAAGACATAACAATATTAAAGCTACGATATTATTAGCCCTAAGGGATTATCCTGGATGTATTTCCCTATAAGATCAGTATAACTGTGCAATGATATAGAAAAACCAGGAAAGAACTATATCATGCTGATCTTTACAATAACTAAATATATTTGTATTACATTAATGTCTTATCTATGTATAAAATAAGACTCAATCAAAGAAAACAGTTTAATAGTGGAGAACTTTCCAGATTTGTTCATTAACTACGTTAAAACCCTACAATGCATCGTGTAGCATATTTGCTACATTTAAAATAATTAACAATTCTGCCTCCTTATTTATTTAAAAATTGTAGCTTACCAGATAGGTACTCAATTTACATTATTGTTCATCTAGTGAATCATAGGTGGCAGGGTGAGTACTAAATGTAGAACTTTGTATATGGTGGTTAAATTTGGCGGTTAGTGTGTGTGTCGAGTGCTCAAATTATATTGTTTTTAACAGAAATTAGTGCAGTTTTCCTCAAAAACTCCGTGGATTTACTAATTTAGGTATGTACTAAAGCATTTTGTTGAATTAGTTTGTAGTAAAATGCCTTAAAAATAAATAGTCGTGGTTTTTTAAAAAATGTAGCATATCTGCTACAACATGCATTATTGCATTATTTTTTCTTTTTATAGCGCAATGGACAGAAATAATTGTTCACGAAAATGTTTTTCACAAAAAGAGCTGCAAAAGCTTGCAGAAAATTTTTACGAAAGCGAAGATGATTTGCAAGATTTGGAAGAAGAAAATTTTCCCGAAAATATTGAAGATTTTATGAACTTGGCTGCTCAAAAATTTCAGAATTCTGTTGACTTGGGTATTGAAAATATACCTATTATTTTTGATCATGAGTTAGATGCAGAAGATATTAATTTGGAAACTATATGTGACAATGAATCAGATCCTATTGCTATTATCAATGCGTGGCTTCTATATCGCAGGGTTGAAAAACAAAAAGGAAACACAAAAACAATAACAATGGAAAAATTCCGTGGAGAAATAGCAAATTGTCTATGCAACGTTGGTCAGCATTTAAAAAGGAAAGGTAGACCTTCTTTATCAGTTGATCAAAATTTAGAACTGAAGAAAAGAAAAAAAAATGCGGCTTCAATTCCCCCAAAAGATGTGAGAAATGACAATTTTGGCCACATTCCTATATGGTGTGAGACACGGCAGCGATGTAAATTGCCTGGCTGCAAAGGGTTTTCTTTCGTTTTTTGTGAAAAATGCAAACTTCATCTTTGTTTACATACAAATAAAAATTGTTTCGCTAACTTCCATAAATAAAATAAAAATATGATTAATATATTTTAGATCTAAGTTCATGATGTAGATATGATACAAAACAAAAAATTAAAAAAACATAAAAATGTAACACAAAAAAATTTTTTATTTATTTTTTACCAGTTAAGAGGGCTAATACCCACCCAAAAATATTTTTTATTTTTTAATATAAAAAATCATGCATTGTAGGGTTAAATTGTTGATCTGCTAGATGTGTTTTTATTTCAAGTTCTTCAAGGAAATCTAAATTTTGTTTTTTATCACAAATATGTAATATTTGAATGTCATTGGTGTGTAGATGTTCAAGAACGTGTTTTGCATAGTTTGACTTATCTATTATAGTTGTTGCTCTTAAGTGTTCATGGAATCTTTTTTCAAAATATCTATTGTTTGACCTACATACAGGGTTTACCAACCTTACGACAAAGTTCGGTATATGGGTTTTTTTAGAAGATATCAAAAAGTGTTATTAACAAAAATAGTAGATGTCTTTAGGGTCCATATTTTGAAATTAACTTAAACTATACAGAGTGTTGTATAACTCCGTTACAAACCAAACATATGATTTTTTAAATGGGAACCCCTGTATATTATACCGAATTCCGACTGCTCACATTTTTTTTGAAGATTTTGATATACGGTTTTGATACGTTACACAGAGTCCTTCAGAAGTAGGTAAATCTCTGTATCTTATTGTACGTTGAAGAAAAAAAAATTGTTTGTCTAACAGAGCTTTGTAATATGATACTATATCACCGTATTCTATTAAATATTAATTATTTTCCCTTTTGTATACAAGGTGGACTATAACTCGAACCTTTCATTTTCTTTCTTCTTTCAAATGGAACACCCTGTATTTTATATCATAAATAGAATACCCGATTATGTAACTTTAATTTTTGTTAAACATTCCCTATACCCAAAGTTTATGAAAACAGAGTTATTTTGTAATATTTTACTACAAACCATTATATATGTGAAAGAAATAAACGTTTAATGTAACAAACAATCCTTAAAAATAATAAATTGTAATAAATAAGTTATTCTAAATAAAACAAGTCTCCAAAAGTATAATTCTAACCATAATATTAAACTAAATGTTCAAAGTGGTCACCGTTTCAGTACAATGAATTTTGTACTGAATATTTAGATCTTTAACCATAATTATTTAGAATAGCATTTACTTTTTTAGCTACCTCAGTTAATTATGTTTTTATTTTTCAGAAATGAGACATATTGTGCGGAAAACAAGTATGTTAGACGTTAGTCAACTGAAGGTATCCCTTAAAGACATTGTATGTTACTTGTCACTGCTGGAAGCGGGTCGACCCGAAGATAAATTGGAATGTAAGTATCATTTAACATGCCTAAAACATTTTTAATATGGAATTACAATAACATAGAAAGTTTGTAAAGGTCAAAATTAACTACAGGCAAACTATATTGTCTAAAATCTCTATTCTAAGTTCACCTTCGGTCTCCAAATAAGATAATTAGCACATACACATATGTCCAAAAATTTGGAATCTCGTATATCTACGCCTATGGTTTTTTAAAAACTCCTGTTGATATTTAATTTAAAGCGTTTTTAAATCAAAATAATACTAAATTTAATTCGTTTTCATATTAATTTACTCATATTTAATTGATTTGGGTGCTTTCATATTATTCCAATTCTTGTTTAAATTTCATTTGAGCTGTTTAAAAATGCCCAGAGACATGATATCATATTTTAATAGGTCTAGAGTACTTGCTTTCTTACAACAGGGCTTTAGTCAAAGTTATATTGCGAATATTGTTGGTGTTACTCAGGGTGCTGTATCAAAAATTAAAAAAAAAATTCCAAGACACAAATGTTGTGAAGGATCGTCCCATAAGTGGCAGAAGTCGATGTACAACAGCAGCACAAGACCGGCAGATAACATTGATAGCTGGAAGAAATCGACAAGAATCTACAAGTGGCATATCCAGAGAATTTGCTAGACTTGAAGGACTGAATATCTCAAGGCAAACAATTACACGAAGATTAAATGCGGTAAATTTGTATCGCAGAAGACCTCTACGTGTTCCCAAACTAACCTATCAACCAAAAATTATAAAGTTGCAATGGGCTCAAGAAATGTTACACCATGGTCCTAACTGGAATTACGTGATGTTCTCTGATGAATCAAGAATTGATTCGCGAAGAAACCTAGTTCTGTAGGGCCCCAGGACGACAATCCCGATTAGAAACAGCCTAACCACGTGTTCCATTTGAAGGTGGGAGTATTATGGTTTGGAGTGGTATTATGAGGGGTATACGGACGCCTCTCCTGGTTTTGGAGAGAAGAATCACTGGCGCTGTGTACTTCGAGGAAGTTTTAAATCCTATTGTGCGTCTATTCCGGGGGGCGGTAGGTGATGGATTTGTGTTTATGCATGTACCTCCATATCGAACAGCTGCAGTACAAAATTTTTTGGAAGAAGAAGGAATATCCACATTAATATGACCATCAAATTCCCCTGACATGAACGTCATTGAACATGCCTGGGACATTCTTAAAACACGCATTAAGAAGCGAAACCCTCCCCCAATTACTCTACGAGAACTGAAAGATGCTGTTCGTGAAGAATGGGAGAGAATTCCGCAAGCCCAGCTTGACCATTTAACATCGCCTACAGTCATGCATACAGGCCCATGGAGGAAATACTGATTATTAATTTTATTCAAGAACCTTTTTTGTTTATTAATTTATTTAAAAAAATTTGTAATACATTGTGCATTTTTCACCTCAAAAGAATAAATCATTTTTTTGTTTATTTGACTTCGAGATGTATTTAGTATTGGTTAGAGTTGTAGCAAAATGATTACTTATATCAAAAAAATTATTTATAAAAATTAATAAAATGATAAAATATTCCATTATTCCAAAGTATTATTTTGATTTAAAAACGCTTTAAAATAAATATCAACAAGAGTTTTTAAAAAACCATAGGCGTAGATATACATTATCCGCCAAAATAAACAGTACCGAAAATAAAAATAAAAATTTTTAATTTCTGTAATGTAAGTGTTCAAAATGTTCACCATTTCGACGCAAACAAGCTTCATATCGATTTTGTAAGTCAATAAACATCTTTACAAAAAGTGGTTGATGGAACTACCGAAAAATATTTTGTATTATTTCCCGTAGTTCGGCAATATTCGCCGGCGGATTTTCCGAATGAAATATTTTTCCTTCATTATGCCCCAAATGTATGCGTCAGGTGGCGTCAGATCAGGTGAATGAGATGGATATTCTAAGTCTGTTCCACGAGAAATTATTCTATTATCGAAATGCTGACGGAGTAAGTCTAAGGTGCGCATAGCTGTATGGCTCGTTGCACCATCTTGTTGGAACCATTGTGTGCGAAACTGTAGATTTCGTGTACGGCAAAAGTTATTTAGATCTCTCACAAAAGGTGTAATAATTTTCTCTCTATAACGTTCTTGGTTGACAGTAACTGGATTCTGATTATCATCTTCAACGAAATAAGGACCAATCATTCCGTTACCAGATACCGCGCACCAAACGGTAACTCGAAGACTGTGGAGTGGTTTCTCTACAATGATATCAGGACGTTCAAATCCAAGGAATCTGGTTGTTTGTCGATTAATATAGCCGCTAAGATGAACGTGACTCTCGTCTGAAAACCATATGTTTTTCAAAAATTCGGGATCTTCGTAAATTAAACTCAACATGCGACCACAGTAAATTTCTCTTGCACGTTTGTCCGCAGCGTTTAGTCGTTGTCCAACTTGAATACGGTATGGATAACCACCAATTGATTTGAACATTCGACGTAAAGACGTTTCACTAATGTTGAGTTTACATGCAGTTCTTACAAGACTTCTTTGAGGTGATTGCACAACTTGTTTAAAAACACGTCCTTCATTTTCGTTAGTGCATACTGTTTTTCGACGACCTGAAGAACCTTTACGTTGACACAATACACTACCAGAGCGACAAAATTTTTCAACAACAGCTAACATCACACTTTTACTAGGAGCTGCTTTATTAAATTTTTGTTGATATTTTATTTTCACCTGTTCTAAGCTTGGACCATCATTACGACTTTTTCCGTATGTACGAAAATAATGCTCTACCAAAAACACTTTTTCTTCCGTTGGTAGAACCATTTTTAAATCAAATTTAACTGCAGCGTACTATTAATATATCAACTAATGACAATTAAGTCAAATATGACAAATCCATATTACATAAACAACTCCACAGCACTCTCTGTTTCGGTACTGTTTATTTTGGCGGATACCGTATTATTTCTAAATATTCCAAACGTACGCAAAGAACAAGGGGCTCTGGACGCCCCCGCAGAACAACAGACCGTGAAGATCGCCGCCTAAGATTATTGGCCTTAGGGGACCGTTTGTCCACTACCAGGTCCATTGCAAATGAATGGTTTGCAGAACACGGAAGACCTATTGGCATGCGAAGTGTTTACCGACGAATAAGACGTTTTGGCCTGTTTTCATACCGACCACACTGGGTCCTCCCTTTAACTCCAGAACACGGACGTAATCGCCTTGAGTGGTGCAGAGAACGGTCACTCTGGGATCAGGAATGGAACAGTATTGTCTTTAGTCTCGATTTTGTTTAGGCATGCACGATGGTCGAGCGAGGGTTAGAAGACGACGTAGTGAAAGGAGAAATCTATGGTTTTTTGTTGAAAGGCATGTCCATCAAACTGTTGGAGTTATGGTTTGGGGTGCTATAGCTTATGGTTCGAGATCACCTTTAATCTTAATCAGAGGTAACATGAACGCGCAGCGTTATATCCAAGAAGTTTTAGAACTCCATCTTTTACCCTATCTTGACACCCTTGCAAATCTAACTTTCCAACAAGATCATGTCCGACCACATATCGCAAGAGTCACAATAGACTTCTTCCACCATAATGATGTCACATTGTTACCTTGGCCACCAAGATCTCCAGACTTATAGTATTATTCAATTTAAAATATTTTAAAACATTAACATTTGATAATTTAAATTTCAAAACTGTCAAATGTTATCAACTACACAGTGCTACCAACATACTTCTTTAAAATTAAAATTTTCGTAATTTATTAAGAAATAATAAATTAATTTAAAAAATGATAAAATAGCAAAATATAAAAAATATTATAAAAAACTTATTTCATATGGCTGTTGTGACACTCATCGCTTCGCGATTCGTTTTTTAAACTTGATCTCGTGTCATAACAGAAAGCCATATGAAATGCGTTGTTTAATATATACTATTTGCTACATTTACGTCTTATCTTTACATAAACAATAAAGATTTAATCAAATTAAAACGTCAAATATTGGTGAATTTCCAAGATCTGCTAGATCTTTTTTATGTCAAGTTCATCAAGGAAATCTAAATTTTGTTTTTTATTACAAATGTATAGTATTTGAATGTCATTGGTGTGTATGAGTGAGTGTGGATGTTCAAGGACGTATTTTGCATAGTTTGACTTATCTGGTTGTTGTAATCTATATACTCTTAAGTGTTCGTTGTATCTTAATTCAGAATTAGAATTGTGGTATATTTTTTCCAAGCAAACAAATAAACAAAATAAAATGAATACACCATGTAATATTAAATCTGAATATGTAATATTAAATTGATTGTTAATGTTGAATACTCTGGTTGGTTGTATTCATCTTGCGGGATAGGTTTCAACATAAATCACTTGCATTAACTATGTACTTTACTTATCACTGGTATAGATTATCTTTTACACGAATATATTTTTAATACTAAAAACACGAGCTTGTTATACTTTGTTATAATAACAATACATTGACCGCATCGGTGAATCACAATTAATAAATCGTTCTCTCTTGACCCGTCTGTCTATATTTATATTCTAGGTCAAGTTTAAGTTTATTTAAAACGTCAAGTCTCCCAGAGTACCTGTGTAATCTGTATCTGTAATTTTGGAAAGGTGGGTCGCCACACTGCACTTAGGCCACATTTGGCCCATTGTGCTTCCTTCTAAAATTGAGCTTAACCTATAGGCTCGTCAACCATCCTACCTATTTAAAGTAGGTGATAACGTCGCCTGTAGGCAGCTCCCTTAAATTGGCATGTGTTAGCCAGTTCTCGCCGAATACAAAAAGTCTTATTAGAGAGAGTGCCTGACAATCACAAAGAACGTGCTCAACTGTCTCATCCTCTTGTTCACATCCTCTACATAGTGGGCTGTCAGATAAACCCAACCTGTTCAGATGTTTTCGTAAATGACAATGGCCAGTAAGTATACCTGTGACCAACCGCAGGTCCTTTCTGGTCATGGCCACGTATTTCTTGGCTTCTCCGCTATTCGGATACTTCAGAAGTTCCTTGGATAGTATGCGACCTTTTTCTTCGTTGAGTATTACACTGAATTATATTTACCTTCTTTGTATCCTTTTCCTGGGACATGTCGAAGATTAATTTTTAATATTTTGTTTGTCAGTTTATTCGGCCATCAACTCCTCCACGGTTGGGGGGTGGATTGGCTTCGCCGTCACTTGCCTTCTTAGGCGGTTCCTCTGTCGAGGCACTGTCAATCGCCATCATTGAAGATGGCTCGACCGTGTCTGCCTCCGCCTTCTTGGTTTTAAGGATCAATGAGGAGAGCGCGTAGCTCATCCTCATTGACCTTTTTTCCAGGGCTTTCATCTCTTCGTCCACAATGCCGAAGACGAAAAGGTGCCCTTTATGGTTTTCCTTTGCTTCGTAATGGAAGGAACACCATCCATCCACACGAAGCTCGGGGTTTTGGCGGCTAAGCTGACGCAGCACATCCTCTTTTTCACCGAGATCAGCGTGTGCGTCGCTCGGGATCCAGAGGGTGGCTTTCGTTAGCTTGGGGAGGTTGTCGACGTGCACCACATCGAGCACTGCCTCCTGCCACAGTTTGAGGTTTTTCACCGTCTGCCTTAGCCATGCAAATGTTTCCTCGTTATCGCAAGTTACTTTGATTATTTCACCAGAGCGCGACCACGACCTGAACGTTGGTGGTTTTGTTTCGTCGTGGGAGGCGGACAGGGTTTTGTCCAGGGCCTCCACCAGCTGTCTCTTAATAAGACCTTCCCTTTCGGCATTTACTTTGTCGTACGGGTCGGCCTTGCCAATAACAGCTACCCTTAGGTGGTTGGTAGCTGCTTCCCTATAGCTTTTATTGGCTATAGTTTTAGCATCATGCCTCGCCTTCTTCCCTCTAACGGGTGTTCCCTGAGGTGTCAGAGCGCATGCGCTTCTTTTCTTGGGTGACGACGCGTTCCTGGCCTCCTTTGGAGGAAGAACTGGCGCCGCTGCCCAAGTTCTGCTGGCCACTGGTGCCTGGTTTTTATTTAGAGGGGCGATTGGAGCCGGTGGTGTCTTTGCAGACACCCTCCTGTTCTCTCGCCTTCCTCCTCCTCTTCGCCTCAGCACCGCAGAGCCTTCTACCTCTACGGTGCTTTGGAGGTGTGCGTGTGCGCTTAGCCTCCGAAATTGTTTCGGAGGTGTGCGTGTACGCTCAGCCTCCGGATTTTGGATTCTGTTTTTGTTATCTGTTTTTTTCCATTTTGGATCCCACGAGTAGCTGGGAAGGGTTGTGTCACCCCTGGTAGAGCCCGCATATCAGAGGAAGGCTGATGTACAAGAGGGTGTCGCCTGGTGCCCTCAGGGGACCGTTCGCGGCCACGTTCCCCGTGACCATTTAGTACATCGGCACGGTACCTCACACCTTCACTTGGGGGGCTGGTCCACGGCGGCAGTTTTCGCAAAAGCTTTTGGGGATTTTTTAGGCCCCCTCACTCTACTTATGACTGCCACTAATCAAGACATAAGTCCTGACCGTCCTCCTATCCGCCACCTGGAGACGCGCCTGGTAGGTAACCGAACCCCCAAGACTACCTGTGTAAACAAAAACAGTATATTGACCAATGACCTTAATAGGAATATTTCTATTTCTCTATGTTGTTCAGCAAATTGTAATACGGGTCCCATTATTACTACAACTACAAGGAACATAAAGAAGATATTTATATACAGCATTATATTTTGGAAATTTAATTGTGTAAACACCCATTTTTTATAATTTACGTAATTTTGTAAAGATTTTAAAGATTATGATGCAGTTTATTCCTGGTTTTTATAATAGCAGTCACTGTTCTTAATTCTGTGGTTTGACTTTTTGCTTTATTGATTCTTCTCTATTAGATTCAGATATATTTGAGATGGATGAACTATCATTATATATATCTCTTATCTATGCTATCTAACTTATGTTCTACATCATTTTTCGATACAGATGATTGTCTAGAAAATTTCACAATGTTTGTTTTCCATACAAGTATTTTTCAAAATTTCAAAATTTTTTTTTTAGTTATGTTTCGATTATATGACACCAATGGAGATGGCGTTTTGGATACAAATGAAATGGACTGTATTGTTAATCAAATGATGACAGTTGCTGAGTACTTAGGTTGGGATGTTTCAGAACTTAAACCAGTAAGTAGTAATTGTCAAAACATAAATAATTGAAAAAAAAAAGGTTAACCGAAAATGTCTCGGTACACATAAAATAGTTAATTTCTGTCCTATAACATCATTAGTCCAGCAGTTAAAAATAGTTAAATAAAAAAATGTTTTCTTACAGCAAGATAATGGCACAATTTAGTCAAAGATATCATAACTAAATAAACAAAACATTCCGAACCAAAATCGTCTATTAAGGGGTATAGGAGGGGTGGTTTTTAGGGGTGGAAATGGTTTTTTGCGATTTGTGACTAAAGAATGCATCCTATTGAAAAAAGTGAAATGAAAAAGTTGATGGAAATAAAAGAATCTACAACTTATGTAATAATCGTTTTTGCACTAACCTCAAAAATTTCCGAATAAAAATCCAAAAAACCGTTTTTTCGGTTTTAAATTTTTTTCTTTTACAAAAATCGTTCGATTGAGCTGAAAGTTTTATCAAATATACTTTGTGCTATTCTAAAAATTTCACTTAAAAAAATTTTATAATTTTCAATCACCATTTTGAAACATTTTTTTTATCAAAAAAGGTTCTCTGACGGCTCTGTTTCTTTTTATTTGTCTATTTTTAAGGAATGAAATTAAAAATATGTGGTTTAATTGAAATAATTGAAGAAAAATTGAAAATAAACAAATTATTGACATTTTTCATTATACTTTGTATTATGGCATCAATGTTTCGAAAAGAAAAACTATGTAACCTTACATGATTTACGATACCAAAGTTATAAAACAGTCACAATAAAATCAAATTTCAAATTAGAAAAATTGCCACAAACAGCTGGAGCAGCAGAACAGAATTATTAGTTACAGAGTTTATTATCAGCTCCAAACATGGCTGGGTAATGAACTCACTGCAACGGATTGGGGTTGGAAAATATATTATGAAGCCATGTATGACCACCGAAAAAAATTAATACCGGATAGTCTTTTAAAAGCAACTTGATGCAGTTGTGAGAAAGGCTACCTTTCTGCTAGGTGTAGTTGTAGGAAACATGGGCTACGATGCGCAGATTTATGTTATAATTATAACGAGTTGGGCAACTTCACTAATTTAGAAGTTTAGCCAGTTATAATCGACGATTGGAAGAATCGAGGGGAACGAAACAGCAGACAAGCTGGCAAAAAAGGAGCTGAAACCCCACAATTGGGACCAGAACCATCCTGTGAGATCAGCAGTAGAGTAATCTTAAGGGAAGAAATGGAGAAGGAAAAATCCAAGTACTGGAATCAGCTGGAAGGACTGAGGCAATCTAAGATACTACTGGGGAACTATGACCAGAAGAGATCTCTTAGCTGCCTCAACCTCAGTAAAATAAAGTATCGGTTAGCGTACAAGCACTTCCAAGAGGGGTGCGATAAAAGAGGAGTACGGCAAGTTACCGAAGACGTTTTACTGGCATATTTTAATATAATGGAAAATGAAAATAAATGAAAATCTTCTACAATGTGGTCACGATACTCTATGATAAAATCCGAGTTAGTTATTAGAAAAAATGTGGATACAAGCAAATTTTTAAAGTTACGTGCCTTTCTGAAAAAGACAAGAGAAGGCTATAATGCAAAGAAGTCTAAAGTTTTCACTAAAGACGAGTTTGATAAATTTTTGGTTGAAGCGCCACTAAGTTGTATTTAGAATTAAAGTTAAAAAAAATATATATTATTGCAAAGCATGTAGTATACTCTACTAAATTATAAAAATATTTCAGATTGTTTTGTGAATTGGGGTAACTGGCGCTTGTCGATGCGACGAATTGGTAAAAATGAAGACTGTGGACATTGATGTTAAAGAAAATATAATAATTATCAAAATTCCAGACAGTAAAACACGACAAATCAGATCTTTTACGATAATTGGTCAAAACTACATTAAACTGTATAAAAAGTATGCATCACTATGGCCTGAAAATATCACAGAAAACCGATTTTTTATAAAGTACCAAAACGGAAAGTGTTACCAAAGCGTCATGGGAATACATTGGATCAGCGCAGTGGCCCAAAAAGTAGCTAGTTATTTAAATTTAAACGATGCAAGCGCATAAACGGGTCACTGTTTACGACGAACTTCAGCAACAACAGCAATCTAGAATGCCTCAAACGACATGGGGGCTGGAAATCAAACACGGTTGCCGAGGATATATAGAGAATTCAATAAGAAATAAGAACGATAATGCTCAAAAAATTTCAAAAAAACCCTCATCATTTGCCAACATCGGGGATGCTTGCTGAAAGTTGTGCTCGACCATCAACAATTACCAATGCGTATCAAGAGTCGGGAACATTTTTGCACGGTTTCAATTTTGAAAATGCTTCATTAACTAATTATAGGTACTTTTAATATTACTATAAATAAAAATGATGTTTAATTGTTGTTAATGACATTTGTATTGTTGCTTTGTGACATGTTTCATATGGTTGCCATGACAACATTTTTTCCTCCGCCGTAAAGAAATGGGAAAAAAACTGCTGCCGGTGGAGAAATCAAACTTTGACAGGATCAAGTTAGATAAGTAATGTCATCATTATTTGACGTTTGAAAAAAAAAGTAATTAAAAAATGGAAAAAAATTTGAAGAAAAAATAGTATACTTTATTCGCAAAGAAGCGACTTTTCTTGACTTGCCCTTCTCCTCCTCATAAAGTAATATACTATTTTTGGTTGTTATATTTTTAAGTTCACTGAAAAAAAAATATACATAAAATATTTAATAAAAAAAATTTACTAGGATTCGAATGCTGTCTTTTGATTTATTTAAAAATTTCCACGTAATTATAGTATGTACAAAAAGTACGAGGAGTAATAAACCCTAATTAAGAATGCAAAACCTTTAAAGGGAGCACCATGAAATTTTTGATAAATCTCTTACTTTAAATAACATTTCTTCCGTAAATCTAAAAACCAGGTAGATCGACCCCGTATTTGTTCCAGTTGTAGCAAAGTTTAGGGTTTGTTCATTGTTATAGGATTAGCAGATAAGCAATAACGCAATGCAGTGGTGTGTATTTTGGGAAAAAATACGTTTTAAATTATAATATAATAAAAAATGAAAAGAAATAAATATTGGAAGTCGAAGAACTGATATACCACGAGAAGAAGCCATTTCTTCTACAATGTAGGTTTTGTATTTATTCTTGTTTATTTTTGCAATTCTGTAAAGTTCTTTCCTTAGTGGAACTTTTGGAAACTTAATATGAATGGTAACTTGCGTTGTCCATAACAATAACAGCCCCTTTTGGAATCAGTTCCAACATTTGAACAAACCATTACTCGAAGACATCCCCATTCATATCTTCGTGATAGTCCCCCGTGCGTTTTGAAATAAAAGTTAATAATCCACAATCAACAAAACCTTCAGAACTTCCAACATGGACAATGATAAGTCTTTTTCCTTTTCCAGATGGTGGCTGCAAACCTAACGACAAACCTTCCACGAATGCCTGCCTTCCGCTTTTAATGGTTTCATCTTGCCAAGGTTTGGAAACTGTATATCCAGCATTTATCCATGTTTCGTCTAAGTAGAAGATTTTCAAATTTTGTTCTCTGGCATGTCGAATGCTTCTTAAATAGTCTCTTCTCCAAAAAACTATTTCCGGTTTATCTATCAAGAGAGATTTTCTATTGTTTTGTATATCTGAAACCCACATCTTTCAAAAGTTTGCATAATGTCGTTCTGGAGAATTTTGTATAGTCCGTATCTTCTTGCACTGATGTCATAATTTTGTCATGTGTTGGAATTTCCTTTCGTAAGTAAAATCCATGGACTTTACGCCTTAGTCTTTGTTTTAATGACTCATCGATCTCAATTGGTTTTCAACCTGAAGGAGTTTTAGGGGGTTGAAGAGTTCCATTCTTGCTTTCTTTTAGTAATCTATACATTGTTGATTTAGCAACACACAACATAGCAGCCGTTAATTCCACAATATCATCAACACTTGCACTTGGATCCTTGTTTTTCAATGATATATAACAATTCAATATCAGAGTTTTTTCATTTAAAGATAATGGACCTGTTTTTGGTCGTTTAGATGGTCCTTGGCTTATCGACATTGTTTGGTACTTGCACAATTAACATTTAACAAATGTTTTAAATATATTCCAACTGTTTACTATATTATGAAAACCATACAACTTCATACAACTTTACTCAAAGAACTAATACTAAGTACTGATTTAATGTACCTACTTTCTTTTAAAATAATATTCCTGATAATGTTTCTAAGAAAACTGTTGTTTGGAAAATCCCTCTCAATAATCGAATAATCTGTAAATAGGTGTAATCGTATTAAGCCGATTACAGTAGGCCACTTGCCATTTAAAATTTCTGAGAAAAATTTCCCAAACACTACGTAGAGGAGTAATACAAATAAAAAATATTCATTTTGCTTTTTTGAATTTAATAAAAATTGTAACGATATCTTGCTATCTTGACTTTAATTAATTTTTTTTAAATATATTTCATTGTAATTTATTGGTGGCAATATTCAAAGTTTGAATTAATCTTTTTACAAAAAGAACAAAAATATATAAAATAATTATTGTTACCGATTGGTTTATTTTCTTTTATGAATAAACTGTGTTGCCTTTCTTTATCAAATTTACTAAAATTTATGTACCTCTATCACTTTTTTTTATTAAAATTAGTACATCACGTTACCTCTGACCTAAATCGTATATTCTTTAGCATAGCTGCAACTCATTCGTTCAATACAAAATGTACCTTACGGTATACCCTCTTAAAATATATTTTGGTACGTCTATGAAATCTACTTAAATGAATGATTTATTACTCCTTGTCCTATCTATATAGACTATATTAAATATGCATGATTCATTATTATTTTGCTTAATGCTTACAAATAGTACTGGTATAAAAACCATATTTGGAGCTGGTAATAAACTCTGTAACAACGCTGTTCCGCTCCAGCTATTGGTGGCAATTTTTCTAATTTGAAATTTGATTTTATTGTGGTTGTTTTATAACTTTGATATCGTAAATCATGTAACGTTACATCGTTTTTGTTTTTATTAATATAGTGATGCCATAATACAAAGTATAATGAGAAATGTCAATAATTTGTTTATTTTCAATTTTTCTTCAATTTTTTCAATTAAAATACATATTTTTTATGAAAAAAAATGTTTCAAAATGGTGATTAAAATTATAAATTTTTTTAAGCGAGATTTTATTATAACGGCTGAATATTTTCTTAATGAAAAAAATACAGTATTTTTAGAATAGCACAAAGTATATTTGATCAAACTTTCAGCTCAATCGTACCGTTTTTATAAAAGAAAAAAAAGAAAAAACCAAAAAAAACGGTTTTTTGGATTTTTTTTCGGAAATTTTTGAGGTTATCACAAAAATGATTATAACATAAGTTGTAGATTTTTTTATTTCCAACAACTTTTTCATTTGACTTTTTTCAATAGCATGCATTTTTTAGTCGCAAATCGCAAAAAACCACCCCTTCTATACCCCCCTAATAGACGATTTTGGTTCGGAATGTTTTTTTTTTTATTTAGTTATGATATCTTTGACTAAATTGTGTCATTGCTGTAAGAAAACATTTATTTTTTCAATCATGCAGCTGCCACGACTGGACTACATATGTTGTAATCAATTTAAAATTGAGATTTTTAGATTCTTCAAGAAATGATGGTGGAGATAGATTATGATGCTGACGGTACTGTCTCGTTGGAAGAATGGAAGAGGGGAGGACTTACAACAATACCTCTCTTAGTGTTACTTGGTCTTGATTCGAATGTAAAAGAAGACGGAAATCATTTGTGGAGATTAAAACATTTTAGCAGAGCTGCTTATTGCAACCTATGTCTAAATATGTTAGTTGGGTTAGGTAAAAAAGGACTAAGTTGTGTTTGTAAGTAATCATATTTTGAATGATACATTTAATTTGATTTTGGTTTTATACATATTTTTTTTTATTTTTCAGTTTGCAAGTACACGGTCCATGAACGATGCGTCGCTAGAGCTCCAGCAAGTTGTATCGCAACTTACGTTAAGAGTAAAAAATCTTGTCAGACCCTACAGCATCATTGGGTGGAAGGAAACTGTCATGGAAAATGCGCTCGATGTAGGAAGCCGGTAAAAGCTGGTATTACCGGATTACACTGCAGGTGGTGTCAAAGCACTGTAAGTACCTACGCCTATACATATATAAATGGGGCATTCTATGCCAGCTCATCCTACCGATTGGATTTACAACTCCGATTTCTCTGAAACTTGGGCATCTTTTTGTACCCTTCGAAAAAGGTTTCTATAAATTTTTTCAAATTTTTTCATTCAGCCAATCGAGAGATATGAATTTTCGAAAATTTCGGTTATTTATTTTAAATAGCCATAACTTGGTGAAAAATTGTCCGATTTGGGACTTTTTTTTAAATTTCTTTTTTTTTATGAATTTTTCGAAAAATTCATGCAAAAAATTATAAATTTGATTGTTTTTTTTTTCATTTCAAAATTAAAACAAGAATTTTAAGATTGTTTGTATCCTTCAAATTTTTAAAAAAAATTCTCAAAAATTCTAATCTTCAAAACACAAATTTTAAGCCTAGTCTCGTAATGGAATAATCATGGGTTATAATTTTTTTAAAATTTTTAAATTAATTACTTTTTTCTGTTTTTTTTTTTCCATTTCTTTGCCGCTACCATGGCAAAGGACCTTGTGACGGTGTAGGAGGAACACTGAAAAAAGGTGCAGCAAGAGCTAGTCTTAAATTACCATTTAATAAACAAATTTCAAACTCCTGAGAGTTGTATCAATGGACTGCGCAATCTAATAACTTGCCAAAAATCGACGTAAGATATTCAACTATTGCAGATTACACGGGTCAACATAAAATTTGACTTTGATTGCAAAGCATTAAATTTCGGTAATTTAGGTCGTAATAAGACTGAAAAAAATATATGGAAAAACTTTGCTTTTGTGCTTAGAAGACTGATTGAACAAAATTTTTAAAAATCTCGGATTTTAATTTTTGATTGAAAATAAAACTATTAAAATAAAAATGTTTATTATTTTTATTAAGTTTTACTATCAAATTAGCTTACAGAAAAGTGGAAAATAACTTCAAAGTGCACACTTTTACTTTTTCTTTTATGTTCATAGCTACTTTCTCTCAACACTGAACCAAAAAAGTACATAAAGAAAAAGTGCATCAATTCAATGATTACCAGTTATGGATTTACCTCCGATGAACGAATTCCTTGTAACAATGAATGGTGATTCATTAATTCAATGATTTGTATTTCATTGATACAATGCTGTGTTGTACTAATTTAATGTAGGGTTTACATAATATTTATGTATTAAAATTCTTTGTATCAATGGATGATAATTCCTAGTTTTAAAGAAATATATTCATTGATATAATGATTTTGTGGTAATTAAATTGATTGTACTAACCCTTACTTTTTGGAAGTCCATCTAAAGAAATTAAAAGTTATAAAAATATTACATATTGTGGAAGTATTTCCAATAAAATATCAAAAATAATATCTTCGGCAACATCAGCAATAATATCATTTAAAACACAAAATAATGTTGGTACAAAATTGTTAAATGTAAAAACAAAATTACCTAAATTAAAAAAATCTGGTGTTTACAAAATTAATTGTCCAAAGTGTAATGCTGTATATATAGGTCAAACACAAAGAAATTTTGAAGTAAGATTTAACGAACATTTAAGAGCATATAGATTAAAACAACCAGATAAGTCAAATTATGCAAAACACCTACTTGAACATCCAACCTCACTCTTTCACACCAATGACATCCAAATACTACACATTTGTAATAAAAAACAAAATTTAGATTTCCTTGAAGAACTTGAAATAAAAAGACATCTAGCAGATCCACAATTTAAAGTTGTTAATGAACAAATAAATCTGGGAAGTTCTCCACTTTTAAAGTGTTTGCTTTGATTGAGTCTTCATTTTATACATAGATAAGACGTAATTGTAACACAAATATATTAAGTTATTGTAAAGATCAGCATGATATAGTTTTTTCCTGGTTTTTCTATATCATTGCACAGTTATACTGATCTTAGAGGGAAATACATCCAGGATAATCCCTTAGGGCTAATAACATCTAGGCTTTAATATTGTTATGTCTTATTACTTCCATACTTGGTCTAGCCTTAATACTACCTAAACATCAGGTACCTAGCTACAAACAAACAAAATGTAACTTAAATGTCAATCTGACGATGCTTCATAGCGAAACAGCTGTCATTGAGCCTTTAAAAAAGCAATTTTTTAATAAATATTGGAAGTTTTGTTAAAACGAAGAGTTTTTTATTATCCTTGATTTTGTGGTAATTGATCTAAGGTAATTTATTCTTTGAATTTATGAACTGTAATCATTGAAATAAGGAACATTGTACATTAAATCAATGATTTTGATTTCCTTCGGTAGGGTAGGGTAGGGTAGGGTGAAATTTAAATAAAATACAAGTGTATAACAAAATGAACATACCTATAATTTATATAAAAAAAATATAAAACTAAAAAATATCTTTTTATATTTCGCACTTATAAAAATCTTCATTATAAAACGCATTTGCGTATCGTAATGTAACTTTTACGCACGCAAATTTTTGTTTTAAATGGTTGGCGACATGAGTGAAGTATCTAAAGGCAAGACTATTGACATTGACATTTGTGGCTAATAGCAATTTATTAATTTTATATTGTTCTTTAAGAAAGTATCTGTGAATATGAATATAATATTTTACTTATATAATATATTATTATTGGTATATTATTCTTTTTAAAATATTTTAAAACATTAACATTTGATAATTTAAATGTCACAACTGTCAAATTTTATAAATTACACAGTGCTGCCGACATACTTTTTAAAATAAAAATTTTCGTAATTACATAAAAATAAAAAATTAATTTAAAAAATGGTAAAAGGGGCAAAATATAAAAAATATTATAAACAACTTATTTCATATGGCTGTTGTGACACTAGTTCTTTAAAAAACTCATCGCTTCGCGATTCGTTTTTTAAACTTGAACTCGTGTCATAACAGAATTCCATATGAAATGCGTTGTTTAATATACTATATTATACACATTAAATGAAATGAACACTTAAACGAATACAGGGAAAAAAATTGAAGGTGCTAAATTACTTAAAAATCTTTCTGTATGCATCCTTTCCAAACGTTGTCGAATTCCTCGGCAGACAAATTATCGATTTAACTTATCGATTTAACTTACCTGCTAGTTTTTTACCGTGAATTTCAATTAATTTGTCTACCAGGGGAGCATTTTTCTTTCTCTTACTTCCAACGCAATTAATCATTGCTTTTATAGAATTTGATCCATTTTGGTATTTGGAATACAATTTCCCCCGTTTAGCAGTGCGGTAATATTCCTGAAAAAAACAAAATTTCGTAACAAGTTCAGTTTAGAGAAGTTTGCTACTTAAAAGTTTCTCATTAGGAAATCGTTCGATGATCTCTTTCTCGATTTTATGACTTTGTGATAGTGTCCAAGAACGATAAACATTTACCAGGATTGCCTAATCGGCCTGATTTGTCCGCCAGCTGTGTGACGTCATTGCAGTCCTTCATTATAACGTTTACCATATAAATGCAAGGAAATAATAGGAATTACAGTATTTTTATTATTTCTGAAATACTAACGTACGACTATTTGGATTTTTAAGATTAAACACTTATAATTTATAATAAATAATCCCATAAAATCGTTTTAATACTTATATTTAATTAATTTATTGAATATTATTTGGGAAATAGGTAGAGTAAAGAAAACACTATTTAGTTCTATTTTTATTTTAAAAAATACATTCAAGTAAATTTATTATTACACAAAATCATGCCTAAAACTACTGTTTTTTGACAAACAAAGAAACCCGTGAATTTTTTATGGAGCGACATAATATGTATTCTATATAGAATTTTTAATTAGAAATTTAAAATTAACAAAAAATACTACATATTAAAAAAATAGTAAGTAAACTATCTCACTAAAAACGTAAAATAAAAAATGTATTCACTATTGAATATTAACGTTGACACTCAACGATACTAACCAAGCAATGTCCAGCCAAGCAGTGTAACACATGAAATTTAAAAGTCCGAACTGGAGTTTAAAAGAACAGTTTTTTAAAAATTTTACACAAAAATGCAACATACACTAATGTATCCACAATATCTACCAGTCAAAATCACAATACATCCCCACATGGTCAAAATTTTGAATATTTTTACAATAAATCTAAAAACGACGATTGAAAACGACCTAAAATGCACTGTCAAGATAGGAATAATACGGCCGAGGACTGCAGTGACGTCACAGGCCACCACGTGCGATTGATTTTTTGGCGAATGTACGTCTTATGGGATTAAGCAATCCTGGTAAATGTTTATCGTTCTTGGATAGTGTCATTCTCAAATCATTTTCTTGAAAGTATTGCACAATAAATTGTACCGCGAACTTCGATGCGAATGGCGCTAAACCGGCGAATTAGGCGGCTTAGACGCTGGAGGCAATAGTAGCGTTCCTTAAATTAAGGAACGCGATACATTGTTTTAATAACCGCGTTCCTTAAAATAAGGAATGTGATACATTGTTTTAATAACCGCGTTCATATATTTGATGAAGGAATGCACATTTTCAAATTGTTCATTCATTTAAAGAACTAAAGATATTGAAATAATGAATTATATTCATTAACTCAATGCACAAAATATTCAGTAATATAAAGAAGAAAAAAACATTAATGTTATTATATTTTTTCATTGTTGTAATGAAATATTGCATCTTTAATTTGATGAACGAACATTCATTGATTTAATGAATCGGTTTTTAATTTATGAGAATAAATTTATTGAATTAATGAAATAATTCATCTATCCAATGAATTTTTTTTAATGTTCAGCATTCATTAATATTATGTACCCCAAATATAGTCGCCCATCATGTTTTCATTGTATTGGCCTTGATAGTGTTGTTCAAAATTCATTCATTTACTATTTTTGTTAATAACTTTTTTTTGATATTTTCTAAAACAACCCATATACCGAACTTTGTCGTAAGGTTGGTACACCCTGTATATATCCGCCTTTAGTATCATTTTTACACACCTAATAATGTAGTAATTCTTTTATATTTTTGCCTATAAATTATTTTAACTTTCAGTTGCACAATAAATGTGTTTCCCAAGTGAAAGCTGAATGTGGACTTGGAAAACACGCCGTCCATATTTTACCGCCGGTCTCCATTTATCCCATTGTCCTGGATCGACAAAGGTCGGTACAAAAACGGGGATCTAAATACGGAAATGATAATGTAAGTAAATAATAAATCATATGAACTTAAAAAACTCAAAAACCTAATTTATATTTTATCGGGTCCATTGTCAAATTTTTTGTCGTACCGATCTCTAAGTACCTAATATGAATATTATTAATAGTTATTTATTGTACAAGACGATAAAATTGTACTTTATCTTCGAGAGCGTTTTTTAACGTCGAGACGTAAGTTGAGATAGTACATACATAAAATTAAGAAAATAATAATGTTTCACACTTTAAATAATGGTTTTATTTTTAATTAGCTGAATACAGACCTCAAATTTCTTCACTAAGTATTAATATTTTGGGTTTTGTTAACATCTTTTGTCCCGAATAGGTAAAAACTGTATAGATAACTATGCCAATACAATTATACTAAATCGGTAAATAAAAGCTTTGTTCGGGTTTACTTGATTACTGTTTTCAAACTGTCAGGATTCTGCGCACTAAAAAATCCTGTGTTCGGGTTTTTCTTGTACGGTTTTCGAACCGTTCTATAATTTTAGTTTGGTGTTCGGGTTTTATTTCTGACTGTTTTCGGACGATTTGAAAACTGTCAAATCAGTCCAAGGTTAAAAGTAAGAATTTTTCGTGGACTAATTGACGCATGCGCTTGGTCATTTGTCAGTCATTGTTTGTAGTGTGCATTTTAAATTCAAATTATTCTTGGTATTTTAATTTATTGAGTATATTATTATGGATTTAATGAGGATGAATTCTCGTCAGATTCATCCTCATTTTTTTCATCATCAAATGATGATGGGTTGGAGATAGTGGCAAATCTTTGTTTACCCGAATTATTACAGAAAAAAGTAAAAAATAAGAATTATGCCGGAGAAACAGTACCCCTATATAGTGATGAACAGTTTATCCAACATTTTAGGTTTGTGGACAAAATAATTTACTTTTTGTATCAGATATTAAAAAATAAGGCGTTCAGGTTTTTTCATTTGTTGATAGTTTTCAAACCGTACATAAATAGTCCTTGGATTTAGTCTACTGCAAATCCAGTTGTGCGCAGTCAGCAAATCGTTCTCAAACCGTCCGAAAAACGAAACCCGAATAAAACTATAGACATTCAATTAACAAAGTCACAGCAAAGTAGTAATCAAAGTAATAATTGAAACTAAACATAGGAATATACTGCAGGGTACAATTAATATTTTAATAAAGCTTATAATATTGTAATAACAACCTTCTCTTTAGAAATTCTACAAACAAAATCAGTACGTAAGAATATATCGACCCCTTTGGGAATCCATGGTCTTATTTCACATTAACTAGTTAACTTATTAAACTTTGATCTCTCAATCTAATCTGTCAAACAACTGTCATTGCAGAATTAAAAGCAATATTAAGTAAATATAATGAAAAAAATTAATAAACTCATGTTAATGGTATAATCTAAATAATAAATACATCTTTTATAAATTCAATACAATAAATCTTTATGTATACTGTGTTCAACAATATAGTGCCTTCAATAAAAGGTGACTGATGGTAATAAACTACTTTTTTCTTCAAGCGGGCAATAAATGCATCTTTATGTGCATGTATATACGTAGTAAAAGTACGTCTTTATTGATTACTGGGAGATAAAGTCTTTAAAAGGCCATGGGAGATAAAGTAAATTATGGGCGGAGCCTATGACGTCATAAAGTAAGGTTCATTTAAAATTTCTTAAATAATAATACCGATTTATTGATCAATATTTATACAAAATATTTAATTAATATTTGTCAATTATCCAATTAAAAAAATATATATTAAACAACAGTTACGTTATTGTTATTGAATATTATTTTCCAATACGCGAATACCAACTACTTTGACAACTGTCAAAAAAAGTAAGATGGCGACAACTATTTCAGTGAGAACTAAAGTTTGTTGTTTAAGGTAGGTAAAATATATTTGTTTAATTTTTATTTATTTTACACGCTTGAAGAAAAAATAGTATATATTACACGGAGTAGAACGTTCTTTTTGTGTTTCGTCTTGATTGCAAACTAAGGACTCAACACAAAAAGAGTCACTTCTACTCCTAGTGATATAATCTACTATTATTGCAATTGTCTGTCACGATTTATTGCTTATGGTCAAAATTTGCACACAGGAACTGTTGTAACTAATAACTTTACATATTACACAAAAGAATATATTTCGATTCTACATACATTAATGACAGTACTTAAACATTGAATCTTATTTGACACATGTCATTCTAAACTACTAGATTTTTAACAATAAATATGTAAATAAAATAAAGGCTTGATTTCAGAACACAACAGGAACGGATCTTGTATTTGTATAATTTGGGTTGAGTATAATCATTTATATTTGTGTTCCCGTAGTGAGAGTTAGTCTTTGCTGTTTAATAATTTTTTTGATAAATGTTTCGTCCTTCGCAAACTGCGGCGCCCTGTGTTACTGTTCCTGTTCGACGACGAGTTTTATCCCTTGATGCCAAAGAAATCGTCAGACATGTTCATCAGAAGCTGGTCCAAAGGGGTTGGGCTTCTACTCCTGTTGTAAGATAAACCAGCGATTTGACAGGGATACCGGAATCATCAGTGAGAGTTCACATTTCGAGACGAAAACGAAACGATAGTTGTGTTTCCAGAACCACTGATGACGGTGATAAAGATTTGATAAGAAGAACTATCTACTCTATGTGTGAAGAAAACTTGGTGCCTACTATCAGACCATTGCAAACAAGACTAAGGAGCTCCACTGAGATAAGGATATCAATTGGAAACCTATGGACACTTTTATCCAAACTAGGTTTCAAATACTGCAAAATTGACAAAAGGCAAGTTATTATGGAATCGAAACGGATTAGGCAATGGCGTTTTGAATATTTGACTGCCATAAGTGATTACAGGTCTTTACAAAGACCAATAATCTATTTGGTTGAGACCTGGTATGATACCCACGATACGCCGGCAAAAGGATGGACCGATGGAACATTGCGATGCCAATCAAAAGCTCGGCGAAGAACATTCAAGATTCGTCGTTGGATTACCACCAAGATACTACAGCCGAATTGTTCGAAGATTGGTTCGAAAACACTTTACTGCCAAATATTCCCCCGCATAGTGTCATAGTTATGGACAATGCCAGTTACCATAATCGTTAATTGAAGAAGGTTCCAGGCTCTTCAAATACAAAAGCGGAAATCCAGGAATTTATGCACTTTGAATTTATGAAGAAGGATATAAAAAAACGCAGCTTTTAGAGGTTCTAAGGACATTTAACATACGGAAGACATATGTATGTGCCAAATTTGCAGCATCCAAAGGACATACAGTTCTTCGTCTTCCTCCTTACCACTGCGTATTCAACCCGATTGAGCATATGTGGAGAAAACTAAAGAACAAAGTGTGGACCCAAAATACTATACCTACATTATGTCCTTCTGTAATTGCATTAATCCGGCAAAATATAGATGACCCAGACGCTGATTGTTGGAAAAGAACAATAAACCATGTTATAAAAGTGGAGGATTGAAACAGGGCATTTCACACTAACATAGAACCCCTTATAATTTATGTAGACGATGGTAGTGATAGTGAAACTGAATTGATATATTAACATATTTAAGTTTTTATTAAATTTTATTGTGAATATCCTTTAATATGTGTTTCTATTAAAAAATTATTTTTGCAAATTTAATCCTGACCTGCATTCTTTACCCAAACTTGCCAATACCTGAGATAAAAGTACCCAAGAAGTTTATTACCATCAGTCTCCTTTTATTGTAGGCACTATATTGTTGAACACACTGTATAAACATAATTTCTATTGCTTATTACAGTAAATTTATTATTGAGTTAATTAATAAGTGTATCCTTCTTTGTATTTTCTTATCGTATCTTATAGAAGGACGTATAGCAAATAAGAAAATTATTTTTCTCTTTAGATATTAAATTTTTTAGGGTTCCATATCACAAAATAAACAGCCAGCTATGTCATTCCAAATAACGACGTCTCCGAATTCCGTGCCTCTTTTGGTGTTCATTAATCCGAAATCAGGAGGACGACAAGGCTCTAGTATCCTTAGAAAATTCCAATACATACTTAACCCGAGACAAGTACATATCCTTGGAAGCGGAAATGGCCCTATGGCGGGACTAAGTATGTTCAAGGACGTTCCTAATTTTAAGGTGGTGTGTTGTGGAGGAGACGGAACTGTCGGATGGGTATTAGAAACTATGGGTGAGTTTCGCAATTATCTGAAAAACTAACAGGTAGATTAGGAACTGTAAAAAACTAAAAGATTGAATGAAACTTCCACTATTTATTCAAAAATACGTTTTAAATTCAATTAATTTTAGAAAAATTAATGAATGTCTAATACAACAAAACACATTATACACAACATAGTGACGCAGTAAATACTCACATACCAGTACATTTTGCTACTCGGTATGTAAATCTATCAGACACCATTTTTTCAAATAATGAAAATTAATTTTTAGATAAGGGTTTAAAATATTGCATATCTCCCAAATTTACTAATAATATAATAGCTATTTATGTAACAAGGCAGCAAAGTGGCAAGTACGATAAAGACACTTTGCTGCCGTGCTGCCGTGTTACATACAATATTTTATCGCCTACCACTATATTTTTACTTACCAAAGTTAATGTACTTGCATTTAAAATTTCCAGAAGCAGAACTTAAAAAAGAAATACATATTTTAATATTAAGTAATATGTATTATTCTTTATTATAAACATTGAAAGTAAATGTACAACCAGAGGGATTTGTAATGTTTATACCTGATGTAGATGGAGCTGTTATTGCAAATGTTTCCGAAGTGTTTGTGATTATGCTTTTGTTAAAACTATTGCTTTCTGTAATTAAATAAGAGTTTGGATTTTTTTCCTTTTCACCCTTTTCTGAATTTTCGGTATCTTTTCTAATTAGAGAAGTATTTGGTTGTTGCTGATGAACTCCCCCAAGAATTTCCTTAGCAATCTTTGTTTTATTCAAAACCGATTCTTCCACATAACACTCGGCAACAGAATCACTTTTCCACCCGCCGTGACGTTTAAGGTTCCCTTTACTGCCACCAGCGTTAGCAAATAAAGTTGCGGATGTTCTGCGAAAGCAGTGGCCAGTATATAATGAAGCATCCGGGAAGTTAAGATAATTAGCAATTTTGCTTAGAATACCACCAATGGTATGAATACCCTACTGGTTGTACTGTACATTTTCCTTGTCTGTATGACAGCAGAAATCGTGTATTTTCTGTATGTGAAGGTCGGAGAGCTCGATATTTTCTGTATAAATCAACAGGTTTAACTCCCCCTTCAAAATCAGCAGTTACAATGAATGTCCTAGGATTATTTGTTTTCGATTGTCTAATGTGTATTATAAGAATCGATCCTCTATATCATTTATAGTCAATTTAAGTAATTCATCTGAACGACAGGCTCCTGCGATTCCAAAAATTGTAAAGACCTGAAATTATCAAAAATTAATGGAAGGTCATGAATTATTTCTAAATACCTGCCTTCATCATCAAATATGTCACATCTGGTGCGTTTCACAAAAAATTAATGACTTCTTCTTGTGCTAATATTTTGTATCTTTTGGGAGTATGCCCTTTAGAAATGGTACCTACAAGTTTTTTGAAAATACCAATGTCAACATTATTTTTTACATTCAGTGTAGCCTTCAACATGGAATAATAAGACCACAGAGTTGGAGGCGAATACTTTTCAGCCATCTCCGCAAAATATCCCATGATGACATTTTCACTATATTTTGTAACATGATTTTTAATACACCATTCAAGAAATAATTGATGTTGTTTCTCATACTTTTCTCTCGATTTCTTCGGTAACATATCCAAAGTAGCCATTTTACTTTTTTCTCGTATTTCTGGCGGAGTACAATCAAAATCATCTTCAAAATCACTCATAATTTTTTCGATAATAATCTGAAAAGGAAACGGGATTTAAAGGATTATTTTTTTTAATTGCGTTTAAATACCTCAATTATCCTAAATACTTAATAGTAACAAACCTTTTATTTTTAAACCAACTTGAGAAGATCACAAAACTGATTTTGACAGCCGAAAGCACAGACTACTACGTCCTATATTTAAAATTATTACTGTCAACGTCAAGAGCGCCCGTAGACCGTTTGGTAAGAGCTATGTCTAGCAAGCCGCAGGTACGAGGTTCGAACCAAAGAGCTTCCGTTTTTTTTTTATTTTTTTCATTCACTATTTCCTGTTTTATAAATTATTATTGAGGTTCAGTTTCGTTCTGTCTAATTTCATTAATTATTTTTTTTAATAAGAAATTTTTTTTTATCAATTGGTAAGTTTTTGCTTATATATTATGGATCTGTCTTATAAGGTGTAAGGCTTTTACCTGCCTTTACAGATAAAGCGGCACTTTCTCTTGTTGAATGGGTACGATAAAATTCTATTTTCAATAGTGGTAGGCGATAAAAGAAATTTTAGCTACAAATTCTGAAATAGCTTTGAGAACTAATTCAAATAATTTTATTTATATAAAAAAAATGCAAATAGCAAATCTTATTAAAGATATAAAACCAAACAAATTTAAAAGTCAATGTCAAATTTTTAATAATTAAATTTTAGCTTTAAAATCAATCAAAAATAAAGTAGATCAAAACAACCCAATTATTATAAAATCAGATAAGGGTATTTCAACAGTAATTGAAAAAAAAGATTATAAATCTAAAGTGAATGATTTCATAATGTCAAGTAATGTCAAAATTCTAAAAAACGATCCAACTAAACATTTTCAAACCAAATGAGAGAACGTGTAAATGATTCAAATTATTTATTTAATGGCTATAAAAAAAATAAGTAATTAATAAAAATTTTCAATGTGCAGAATTATATGGAACTATTAAATTACATAAAGAATCAAAACCAATTAGATCTGTAGTTTCGTATATGTTAACACTCTTAACACTAAAGTAGCTAAAAAATTAAATGCTATTCTAAATAATTATGGTTACATATCTAAATATTTATTACAAAATTCATTAGATTTGGTAAAAAAATTAAATAAATGTAATTTACAAAATAATACTAATGCCCGTATTATGGTCATCACTTTAAAATATAATGAATTTAACGTTACATACATCTTTAAGTAGGATAGATAAAGAATTTATATTTTTGTTATTATGGTCCGTCAAATTTAAAATTATATTCTGTAACTAACTTCGTGAATGTATTCTAACCTAAAATTTAAATCAAATTTATTGTGATATTATTAGTAAGTTAAAAAGCTTATGCTGTGATTAATTTTTATAAAAAAAAGAATTTTCGTAAATCTGACATCTGCCAAATAGCAGCGTCGTGTGCAGATCCGGGGTATCTAGCATTTAACGCCGATATAAAACAATCAGATTCGCAAACCAACATCATATTTATTAATTGAGTGTCTACCCTTACGGTTGATACAAAGATGAAGTTGATGTTCTTCATCTGTTGAAGGAGTTATGATCTCTATATGAGTCCCATCAACGGCTCCAATAATACCTATCATGCCCCATTTGGTATAAAATCCTTCTTGTGCTTTTTCTTTGTCTTCCCTTAATGCTGGAAATTTGATCCAAATATGTGCCAGATGTATAGTAATTAACCTGCTAACTATGTTTATTAAATAAATAAATAATAAATAAATAAATAATTTATTGCTCTCTAGTATAACATGTTACATGAGCAAGAGGAGTAGATTAGATTACATATGTTAGAGTAAGGATATCTCGAAAAAAAAAAATAAACATAACAGAAAATAAAGATTCGGACTGGTTGAGATGCAATCAGTCATTCATTTATTATGAATGCTCTAAGTTTCATTGCTTCGCTTATAAACCTGTGAAGCTTTTGCATTATCCTAACGTCGTTTGAAGTTAATAAGACGTCAAGGTCATCTGAATATCTCTCAAATTTTACCAACGAGCCTCGTAAACCACTATACATCGGACAAGTCAGGATGATGTGCTCAAGGGATTCAGGTGTTTGTTGGTTACAAATTGTGCATATTGATTTTGTTTTAATCAGGTACGAGTTATTATTTACATATATGTACAGAGTTTCGGCATTAGTAGTGCGTAATTTTGCAACTAATCTTTTAATATAGAGGGGGATTGTCTGATTTAAATAATTATTTAATGTAAACGGTGAGTATTCTTTTAGAAGAAATTTATATTGGGGATGGTAAGTACTGAGCAAAATTTTGTTTATATCTTCTTCATAGCTAAGATTCAGATAACTATGTTTATTGCCTTAGATATAGCAGATTGACTCATACAATTTAAATGAGAATTTCCCACAGCTTTTTGGTCAGATCCATTAGCAAAGAAAATTATTGCTGCTAATACCTTTAAATGAAATGGAATTGAATCTTGTCTTCTTAATAAGACTAAAAGTTGACGTAACGGTTCAATTATTTGTTCAATAATAATTGGTTGGGGAAGACGATAATTTTTTTTTTAATTGACTCCGATATTTCAAACGTATTTTCGTTATCCCTCAAAACGCGTCTGGATTTTTTTTTTCGGAAATTGCAGCTAGAGTGCAAAGAAGTGTAGACACCGTGGTTAGGTGTTGTCAGGCATGGCTTCGAGAAGGCCGTACGCAAAGAGCAAGGGGCTCTGGACGCCCTCGTAGAACACCAGACTGTGAAGATCGCCGCCTAAGATTAGTGGCCTTAGGGGACCGTTTCTCCATTACCAGATCGATTGCAAATGAATGTTTTGCAGAACACGGAAGACCTATTATTGGCATGCGAATTGTTTACCGACGAATAAGACGTTTTGGCCTGTTTTCATACCGACCACACTGGGTCCTCCCTTTAACTCCAGAACACCGACGTAATCGCCTTGAGTGGTGCATAGAACGGTCACTCTGGGATCAGGAATGGAACAGTATTGTGTTTAGTGACGAGTCTCGATTTTGTTTAGGCATGCACGATGGTCGAGGGTTAGAAGACGACGTGGTGAAAGGAGAAATCCACGGTTTTTTGTTGAAAGGCATGTTCATCAAAGTGTTGGAGTTATGGTTTGGGGTGCTATAGCTTATGGTTCGAGATCACCTTTAATCTTCATCAGAGGTAATATGAACGCGCAGCGTTATATCCAAGAAGTTTTAGAACCCCATTTTTTACCCTATCTTAACACCCTGGTAAACCCAACTATCCAACAAGAAAATGTCCGACCACATGTCGCAAGAGTCACTTTAGACTTCTTTCAACATAATGATGTCACATTGTTACCTTGGCCACCAAGATCTCCCGACTTATCCCCAATTGAGCACGTGTGGGATATGATGGGTAGGAGATTGCTCAATTTGCTACATCTTCGTCAGACTCTAGGCGAAGTATGCCTAGGCGCGTAAACTGGGTGTTCGAATTTTTATGTCACTTTTTAATTATATTAATATCTTGCATCCTAAAATTAATTTTACTTTAGACGTTAAAAAAAATAATTCAATTAATTTTTCAGATTTAAAAATTGAAAAAGTTAATAATTTACTAAATTATTCATTATACAGAAAACCAACACAAACAGTTGTAACCATACCATATAATTCACATCATCCTTTAACACATAAATTAGCAGCTTAAAATGTAACTTCAATATGTCAATCTGACGATGCTAATTCTAGCGAAACGGCTTTTATTGAATTTAAAACATATTTTTGAATAAATAGTGGAAGTTTCATTCAAACTTTTAGTTGTTTACTGTGCTTTCACATATCTTTAAAACGTGAATAGAATGTGGAGCTTAATTCACTTAGAATGTCCATAGAACGTTCCAATAATATATAAAGTATAATGTGGTAATATTGTAAGAATATTCCTAGCATATTTATACACAGATTCTGAGAAAATTAAAAACATTGAGAGCATTTGATACACATTCTCATAACATTTGATATTTATTCTCAGAACATTCAATATGTATTATTAGAATGTTAATAGAATGTGGAAGTCAGTCCACTTTGAATGTTCATAGAACGTTCCAGTAATATGGAAAGTATGTTGTGGTAATATAATAAGAATATTCAAACGTTCCAGCAGATGCTTCTAGGAGTATTCTAATAATATTCCTGTGCTATCTGGGTAGTAAGGGTTAGTACAACAGCTAGATACTAAAAAATTATTATTTGTAACGAATATTATTTATCAGATAAAATAGAATTGGATTGTCAACCAGCGGTGGCAATAATTCCATTAGGAACAGGAAACGACTTAGCAAGATGTCTTCGATGGGGTGGAGGATATGAAGGAGAGTCGATACATAAAATGTTACACAAAATAGCTAGAGCGTCTACAGTAATGCTTGATAGATGGATGGTAGATTTATATGATACTGCACCTCCAGATCCAGATCAAAAGATACCCGATACTAGAATACCTTATAATATAATCAATAATTATTTTTCCATTGGAGTAGTAAGTATATCCGTTAAAATTTTCATACAATTACATTTTTTTTTCCTTAAACTTGCAAAATTATTGAGGAAACCAAAAAATAGGAACATGAAGGCTTCACAAAAATGATGGATAGATAAATTTAGGTTCTTTGACGACTTTTTGGGGTAAACGGCAATGTTTTATAGAAAACTCTTTAACTTGTTTCCCAAGCTTTCGAAATATTTTTATTTTATTGTCAAGGAATAAAAAAACTATTTTTTAAAATTTTAATATGTCGAATTATTTATGTCCAGGAACTTAATGCCAAAAATTCGGGAGCAAATAAAAGAGGTCAAAATAATGTTAGAAGTTCAAATAAATTTTTGTCATACGAGCCTTCGTTTCCGAGTTATAGATCTCTAAAGTTTCGAAATAAAAACCTTTGTTTTGTCATAATTTCTATACTATACATTGGAATACTATAAAATTCCAGTGACGGATTGCATACATCCATGCCCTGTGTGTTTGACGGTATAAATGAATCTACATTACGTACAGATAAGCAGAGACGGCTTGTGCCCATTGGTTAATAATCCGTAATTTTAATAGGGACCATCTGAATAATATTTAAATTTTATGAAGTATATAAATATAATGCGCATAAATAATGAAAATAACAATTACTCTAGAAAAATCAAATAATACAAAGTAACAAAATAAAAAATTTAAACGATAAATTTAACATTTTACTATCTGGTATTGCCACATCTGGCTCTAATATTAGAGACATAAAGCAATTCTAAAAATTGATCACGTATCCTTATGCGTATACGTAACGTAAAGGAGATACGTAACTAAGCAAAAAGAAGCATAAAGCAAATGCGTTTGTAACGTAACGTAACCATTCATGTGTTTTAATTTTTAACCTAAAAAAATAGCTCCGATATCTACCTTAACCTTAGAACATAAAATAGTAAGGAAGTATTGCTCGTTCAAGGACAGTTGATCGGGATGGTTATCCAAGATGGCTACCGGAAGTTACTTTTTAACAGTGGCGTCCTATATTTTTATTTGTAGAAAAATAATTTCCTTATTGAAACATATGTATTATTCAGTATGGACACTAATCATTGTATATTAAAATAACCATTTTAATAAGAAAAGTAAAGGAAAAAAGTAGTATAACATTGCCTAAAATGGGGGTACCAGATTTAAGAAAATAAAACCAGTTATATACTACACAATTTTTATTAAAATTTTTCATTCTACCACTACCAATTTTTTCTACATTATTTATTTTACTTTTACATATATAATAAATTCTTGTTTTTAAATTTATTTCACAGAAGCTTTTTATAAGTTGTTTCCTAGGAGGACTTTCAGAAATAGATGGTAAAGTTTCAGGAACAGGAACTGGTGAAATAGTTTCACTGCTAGTAGTTATTATCTCTTCACCATAAGAGTAATTAGTCCTTACCTGCATAGAAAAGGTATATATTAGTGAAATATATGTTTAAGTAAAATATCTGTAAACAGATTTAAAAAAATATAGATTTGGTCAATGTTATTAAAGCAATTTGTGGATGTAATAATTACTTACATATTTCATTCTTGCGATTTTAATTGTAGGTATAGCATTTGGTACTAGTAAAACAGTTACCTACTGAAGAAGTTCTATCAAATGATTGTTCTGTAAATTGTTGTGAACATAAAAAGCTATTATTGCTTGGACTCCAGTTTGCTTTATCCACAATACAATATTTAACCATTTCCGTCTAATATTTTCATCCCGGGGGAAATTGCGAATGCAATAATTTGTTAATTAATACACAAATACATTTATTGTATAACGTTGCTTTAGAATACTCCATAGACATAAAAATAATTGATATATATAGTTATGAGATTAACCAAAAAATTGTAAATTAATGATAATTAAAATAAAATATGCTCTTTCCATTATTGATACGCCTATGTCACTTTAAATAGATAGGTTAGGGATCAATACAAAGTATTAATTTAATTTGAACATAAAAATATAGTTTACGTATATATAATGTATATTTATTATAATAATAGCTACTTACCAATAAAAAGTAATTTTCTTAAGGTCGTTTTTATTAGTCTTTGAGCAGCCACAAGCGCTACAACTAACCATTGTCTTTAAAATTATTTACAATATATATACCACTAAAATTATGAATTAAAAAACTTACTTATATTTAAATAAACCTATTATAAAAGAAAAATGTTCTAAACTTAAATAATTAATCCAGAAAACTACATTTTTATAACTTGTAAACAAACGATGAGTCATAAATGGTTATCCAAATATGGCCGACTTCCGTCACCAGATTTTAACATTGTAGATATAACATAAACTCCTTCCTTACTATTTTATGTTCTAAGACCTTAACAAAATAATGTCGTCATTGCCACTGTAAAATAATCTTTTTCTTTTTAAATCCATTATCGCATATCACATAACATATTTGTTATGATTGATGAACAGAAAATATGGTTATGATTTTTGAGCATAAAACATCACTTTAGGTACGTGTGAAGGATTGATACGTTTCACGTAACGTAACGAAACCCACGTATCACTTCTGCACATGCGCATTGCGATACGTATACGGATAAGTAGTGATTTTTAGAACTGCTTTAAGTCCTTAATATCTCTCATTCTCCGTGAAAGGCTTCTTATCAGGTCACTTATGTAATCCAAATCCAAATTTTCCCATTCTTCTATTAAAACATTTTCCAGCTCATCAAGGTTGTCTGGAGCGATATTACGAGCTCTTATGTGCCTGTCGAGGTAGTCCCAAACATACCTCTTGATGGTATTCCATTGTTATGCTGACAACGTGACGGTGAGCATTATCGTGCATTAGAATAAAATTCTCTCAAATGATTGGAACAAATGGCACTACATTTTCCTCAAGAACCTCCCTTATATACCGATCAGCTGTCAGTGATTCCCTACGAAACAGAATTAGCTCCGTGTGGCCTTCAAAAGAGATGCCTTCCCATGCCATAATCGAACCACCTTCATAATTTCTGGCTGCTCTTATGTTACACTGAGCAAATCGCTCACCTGCGCGTCTATAAACTGGAATACGTCTATCGGATCCAAAAAGTGAAAATCTTGATTCATCCGTAAAAATAATATTAGCCCAATCGTTAATGTCCCAATTAACATGTTCTCTTGCGAACCTTAAATGTGCTACACGGTGTGCTCTGGTTTTTTTTTGGCATAGACCTTTGGTCATACAGCAAGTCACGTCAGGATTCATATTTACAGATATTTAATAGCTAACACAAAAGGAGAAAAACAAGGTCACACGTTTCTCGCCTAGGGACCCGTCAAGGCATTTTTGTCTTCACACACAAAAGTAGGATTGTGTGTGGGAATTGATAACTGTAGTTGGGTGTAATTCGTTGGGTTGCTGATGCAATATTCCTTCCACAATTGTTGCCATTTTTTATATTGCTTTGATTTGTACTTGGAAACTAAATCTGAGAATGTTAAATTATAGGACGTTTCGGAACCTTTAAGTATGCTACATTTCGCAAATAAGTCAACTTTCTCATTGTGTGTGATTCCCACGTGTGCTTTAACCCAAATGAATGTTACGGTTTTGTCATGCATTGTAATTTGTCTAATTGTTTCTTTTATTTGTCTTATCCATACTGATGTTATTAATTTGGGAAGGCCATCTTTATTAATTGTTTTTAAAACTGATAGTGAATCTGATATAATTATGGATTTTTGATTACATTTTCTGGCGTAAAGTAAAGCTCTCAGAGTGTAGATGGATAATTCTGGTTTAAGTTTAAACAATTGTTTTAGATTTATACACGGAATGAAGAATGCACAACCTGTTCCCATTGAAGTTTTGGATGCATCCGTATATGTTATTAACGAATTTTTGAAGCTGTTCACTATGGACAGTAATAAGTTTTGGTTTGTTGCTGGATTATCACCGTAATCTGGTATAATGAGTGTCATAGTTGTGAAGAAGCTGTAGAAGTCTTGGGCATATGGGTCATGAACATTACGGTCTAAAATATCTAGATAATTATTAGTTTGAAAAGACCTACAAAGAGGTGGATATTTCATTTTCCTCCAATACTTATTTGTCAAATCGTAGATATTTAATTGACTTATTTGAGTGCACAAATTGGGGTGGAGTATATATGTTTTGCTCAAAAATTTTTCACTAAGCAGATTTATTCTTAATTCGAAGGGAGGTTCTAGTACTTCTACATACAAAGGTTGAATGGGGGTTGATTTCATTGCTCCTAGACATGTTCGAAGACAACTATTTTGTAGAGTGGTGATTTTCTTCCTTATGTTATCGCTGGCAGAATCGTACAAAAAGCATCCGTAATCCATTATTGAACGTATATATATGGTCTGTAAAAGAGAAGTGAAGTTTCTACATCAGCTCCCCACCAGATTTTACTAATTAATTTAAGAAAATTGAGCCCTTTATTATATTTGTCCAAAATTGCATCGATATGAGATTTCCAAGTTAGTTTTTTGTCGATAATCATACCTAGGTATTTAGCTTCATTTTGCACGGGAATAACTTTGTGACCAAATTGGAAGCTGGAGATTCTGGGTGTATTATGTCTTGTAAAAACACATATTGTGGACTTAATGGCAGATATACTTAAACCATTTCTAGAAAACCAATCAGATGCTAAGAGGAAGATCTTTTTTAAATTTGCTAAAGCAACATCATCATTTCTATGTTCTTAAATAGAAGTGTGCTCTGGTTAACAATGGAGCAGTAATAGGCATTCTGGGTCTGATTTCAAAATTCCTTAACCTGTTTCTAACCGTATTGACAGATATTCTAACATTACGGACTCCAGAGAGAACATTTTGCAGTTACCTGACTGTAACATAAGTTCGCAAATTCTGAATTATTAAATAACGGCCATCTGCAGGATTAGTACACCTGGTACGTCCTGAAACTAGTCTTCTATTATAAATTTTAGTTTCTCTAAACCTTTTTAAGACTCTAGAAACGCTAAATTGATTCATTTCTATAACATCAGCAACATATTGCTGAGATCGTCCATCTTCAACTAAAGCCACGATTTGAGCTGCTTGTTCTGGGGTTAAACTACTCATTTTTACCCAAAATGTTTCTAGACACTTCTAAATGAAAAATGAAACAAACGTACTGCACACAAGAAATTTTAAAATGTAAATAATACAATAAATAGGATTTATCAAAATTTATTAATTTTTTGTTTTTCAACAAAAAGGTGATTTAAACTGTGAATATTTTGGACTTTTATACATCTAAAGGATAATATTGGTACTATTTTCAGGATGCTGCTATATGTGTAAAATTTCATCTAGAACGAGAAAAAAATCCAGAAAAATTCAACAGCAGAATGAAAAACAAACTCTGGTATTTTGAATACGCGACATCAGAACAGTTTTCGGCGTCTTGCAAAAATCTACACGAACATATTGAAATTACTGTAAGTATTCTAGTATAAAGTTAATGAAAAACCAATATTAGATATTTTAAAATACCCAATGAACAAATTTATAAATCATTTCAAAATTTCACCCTGTACAATTTATAATAAACCCTACATCGTATAGTTCGTTGAGATCTTATTGTTAAGGAGCTTTTAAAATCATACAAACCTACAGGGTGTTTCATTAAAAATATACAGGGTGATTGATTAGTGTGAGGAAGCTCAGTAGGTCTAGTAAAATTTACAAAAAAAAGTTATGAGCAAAAATTGTAGGCAGCTTTAAACTTGGTGGCACACCAAACTTATGTTTTTTTAAATGGAACACCCTGTATTTTATTTTAAATTTGAAATCTGCTTAATTTCCATATCAGAACAATGTAAAGTGTTATTATGTTATACCGAGTATTTAAAAAGTTATAACCAATATTACCTGAAAATCGTATCAAGTTTAACCCTCTGTATAATTAAAAAGGAGAATACGAACATTAATCTGTTGCACCCATAGTTTTTTAATAATTCTTAAAAATTATAAAACATATTCGTTTTCCTAGTACATTATTTTCTTGGTAATTTTAAATAGAACACCCTGCATTTTATATCACTATTGAAAAGTACTAAAATGTCATAAGTAGGTACTACAAATTTTATAAATTACTACCTATACCTAAAGTTATTAGTTTTCTAGATACTTTTATTTTTTCATCAAAGTATTCATTTGGTAGATAGGTATTTTAACGTTTACCAATAATTATTGTGAGTTTGCCCTGATTGATTTTTCAGAAATTCACAGTTTGAAATTATTGTTTATTAATTCAATATTGTGGTACACTGTAAATTAATTAGCAATAATTAGGTTCTATTTAGTAATTCAGTAATTAATTCAATTTAAATTAGCAATAATGAATTTTACTACTGATGAAATGGTAGATATGATCTGGATTTTAGAGGAATGCAATAAAAATTCATTACTATCATTTGGGAGGTCATTTTGAACACCTTACTTAAGTAAGATAAGTTAAAATTACTGTTGTTTTTTTTTATTGTCCTATGTGTTATTATTATTTTTTTAATTTTCGTCAGTTATTTTTTATACATTTTATTTGAAATAAATTGTTTTCTATTCTGTTACGCTATTAATGAATTAATAAACAATAATGTCATGGCATTGTTCTTCCTTAAAAATTAAACAGCAACATGGTTTTTCATCTGGTAGATCAAAAAAACTAATTTACTGGTTTATCAACATGACATTTTGACCAGTTTTAATAATAATTTTCAGGTTGACTCCTTTTATGCTGACTTCAGCAAAGCCTTTGATAGGGTAAATCACTCACTATTATTATCCAAACCGAATTCCTTAGGTTTTTCACAATCCTTGTTAAACTGGATCGGGTCCTACCTTAAGAATAGGATGCAAATTGTAAAAGTTGGAAACTGTTTGTCTGTCCCAATAGATGTACCTTCAGGTGTACCGCAGGGCCCGCACCATGGACCTCTTTTGTTTCTGTTATTTATAAATGATATCATTGGTATATTTAAATATTCTAAATTTTTATTATTTGCCGATGATCTAAAACTATACTTACCCATTGGTTCTTTAGAAGATTGTCATCGTTTACAGAGTGATATTGATGCATTGCAAGTATGGTCCAATAATAATCGCTTGAAACTTAACATCAATAAGTGTTACTGCATAACTTTCGTTAGACGAAGAAATTTGATTAAATTTGATTACGTGGTTTCAGACTCTTTTATCACTCGTGTTAGTGATGCTAGGGATCTGGGTATAATTATTGATGAGAATCTATCATTTGTACCAAATATTATTCAAATTATCAACTAAGCTTTGAGCATCTTAGGATTTATCCTTAGAAACTCGAACGACCTCTCTATCGTCTCTTTCAAAATTGCATATTGTGCTTATGTTAGATCTATACTGGAGTACGGTTTACCTGTTTGGGCTCCGTATTATCAAAATCACATTTCGTCGCTTGAAGGAGTTCAAAACAAGTTTTTAAGGTTTTGTGCTTACAAATTGGGTCTAGTTAAAGGATTCTATGAATATAACGACATCTTGAATGTTTTACGTCTTTTATCGCTGCAATCTCGAAGGTCTAACATTGAAGTTATAACCCTTTATAAAATAGTTAATAGTTGTTTTGATTGCGATGATTTACTAAATTTAATTGATTTTAAAGTTCCTAGTAGGTTGACCAGAAATAATAATTTATTTTTAATACCGTATAATCCAACGAATTATACCCAATTTCTAATATGGTTAGGAACGCAAATAAGTTGGGAATTGATTTTTTTAATATGTCATTAAATTCTTTTAAAAAAGCAAGTTAAAGCGCATCCTAACCAATCTCAATAATATCTTTTTAGTTTTTACTTTGCATACTTTTGTTAAATTTTGTAATATGCAATTTTTTAGGTTTTAGGTAAAAATTTATTTCTGTATGATTTTATTATTTATTACGTTTAAGTACTGCTTATATTGTAAGTTATTCTCATATTGTAGTTTTTTATTGTTTGTTACTTTCATATTGTAGTGTTTATTCTATTTTTGTTGTATATTTTTTTTTCTTTTATGTATATAATCTTATTTTGTAAAGGAGACTTCCCGTTTATTGCCAAATAAATAAATAAATAAATAAATTGTCAGTTTCTGACAAACCAATTAGGGCCAACTCACAATAATTATTGGTAATTGGTAATTGGTTTCCACACTGTATGTATAATTATCCTCCCCGTATAAAAAAATTATTTGAACATTTTAGTGCGACGATCAAAGTTTAGATCTCGCAAATGGACCCCCATTACAAGGAATCGCTTTATTGAATATTCCCTACACACACGGTGGAGCTAATCTATGGGGTGAGCACCTTTCCAGTACAAGAAGAAAAAAGTCTAAAAAGAGGCAGAAAGAATTAAGTACCAGCAGCTTCAACTCCGTTGATCTAAGTGTAGCAATACAAGGTAAATTTTAGTGTTTTAGTTTTTAATTAAATATACAGTCATACTAGTAGACACCCTAAAATATTTATTGTACTTATCATTACACATTTGTTGCAGATATCGGAGATGGACTGATAGAGGTTATAGGTTTAGAAAATTGTCTCCATATGGGACAAGTGCGAACAGGACTAAGAGCCAGCGGTCGACGATTGGCGCAATGTTCTTCAGTTTTAATAAAAACAAAAAAGACATTTCCCATGCAAATTGATGGAGAACCCTGGATGCAACCGCCTACTACAGTATGTATTTATAATTATATATCTGTATCTGTATCTGTAATTTTGGGAGGGTTGGTCGCCCCACTGCACTTAGGCCACATTTGACCCATTGTGCTTCCTTCTGAGATTGAGGCTAACCTATAGGCTCGTCAACCATCCTACCTGTTTAAAGTAGGTGATAACGTCGCCTGTAGGCAGCTCCCTCAAATTGGCATGTGTTAGCCAGTTCTCGTCGAATACAGAAAGTCTTATTTGAGAGAGTGCCGGACAATCACAAAGGACGTGCTCAACTGTCTCATCCTCTTGTTCACATCCTCTACATAATGGGTTGTCCGATAAACCCAACCTGTTCAGATGTTTTCGTAGGTGAAAATGGCCAGTAAGTATACCTGTGACCAACCGCAGGTCCTTTCTGGTCATGACCACGTATTTCTTGGCTGCTCCGCTATTCGGATACTTCAGAAGTTCCTTGGATAGTATGCAACCTTTTTCTTCGTCCCATCTTCCCCTGAATTTGTCAAGGGAGCTTTCCTTTACTAGGTCAACCACCGCTGATGCCGGCAAGCTGACAAGACTACCGGGTCCCAAGACCCTTTAGGAGGCAGCTTTTCTAGCCAACGAGTCAGCTATGCGGTTGCCTTTTGAAATTCCATGACCTTTTATCCAGCCTAGAGTAACCACATTATTGTTGCAGGCTTCCGTAAGGGCCATGTGACATTGTAATACTAGACCTGATGTGATCCGTGGGCTATTCAGGGCTAATAGTACTTGTCTGCTGTCCGTAAGGATACGGATGTTTTTGCCAGTGATTTCTCGTTTGGTAATATCTTTTGCGGCTATGGAGACGGCAGTTAGCTCTGTCTGAGCTATACTTGCATTACAACCCATTGCCCATTTTATGTTTAGGTTTAGGGATCTGGAGTAAATTCCACATCCTGAACCCTTTGTTTGTCTTAGATCCATCGGTGAAGATACATATAGTACCTGTCGCCAATGCATTTTGAGCGTTGTCATTAATGATTATCCTGTAGGGCCTGTGATAGGCATATCTTGGTGAAATCAATTCTGTGTTTGCTTGTAGCATTAGAAGCTCGTTTATAGCTTCACGCCACAAATCTCACCTCGACGCATCAGATTCTACTTCGAGTTGTGTACCGGTAAAGTGGAGCCGTAGTATGGTCATCAAAACCACCTCCTTGATATATATATCAAGTGGGGTGAGACCGAGGATCACCTCCATCGCTCTAGTTGGTGTAGTTCTCATTCCTCCTGTTATATTAAGGCATGCTGTTCTTTGTAAATGGTCAAGTTTGCGGACGACTGTCAGCTTTGTTTGGTTTGTTTTTACTCCCCAGGCAATCGCGCCGTAGGTTAGCATAGGTCTTATGATTGCAGTGTAGATCCACTCCGTGACCCTTGGTGACAATCCCCAGGTACGACCAATGGTTCTTCTACACTGTTCATAGGCAATATATGCTTTTTTGACTCTATTTTCTAGATGAGAGTTCCATGTTAACTTGCTGTCAAAGGTGATCCCTAGATATTTCATCTCTGCAGAGAAGTTTAATTCAGTTTTTAGGAGTTTTGGAGCCCGAAGGTTCACAAGCCTCCTTTTCCTTGTGAAAAGGACCATCTCTTTTGTGGGTTTAATGACAGTGAGTGATCCTTGCACCAGCTTTCTATGATATTGAGGGCCTCTTGCATTCTAGCACATTCTAGCAAACCTTCCTGTTTGCAGAATTATATATCGTAGACTATAGTCTGGTAGAGTACCAGACAAACCAGAAAAAATGATTTTTAAATTAGTTTAGATTGATTTGGTGCCGCAATATAAGTTAACAATAAATGTCTTGCAAGCTATTGAATTGAATTTCTTATGCAATGTATGTAACTATATGAATTTATGTAAAAAAGAAGACTACAACCACAACATAATATAATAATAATTTCTGGTAACAGGCAGCAGACACCTCATTTATGACCGTTGGGTTGCGCATGAGCTGTCAGTTACCATCACCAAACATTTTACACAATTTTTTTTTGAATATACAATATTATGATTACCAAATCTATTTATTGTTAACAAACGTAATTTAAACATATAAATATAAATATCTTAATTTCAAAATACACATAACTCTATTCTACAACTCATAATGAAAAACACAAAAGGTACAACGTATAAATACAAAGATACAACGTATTTAATGCAAAAGTTACAGTGCAATGAAATATAAAATATAAAATGTACAATGCAAACAAAAAACAAAGTGCAAATACGGAACAGATAGCCGGTACAAAACAATGTAACGAGGTTAGATGTGAAGCAGTTTTTTTTATTTTTTTTTATTTTTAAATAATAATTTTTGATAATTTTACTCTATTAATGCTCGGATAGTCTTTCTGTCGTTATTTATAATAAATCTCTTCATGATTTGTTTAAATAGATTAATTGAATTTATTTCATATAAGTATAACTTATACATTTCTGGAAGAAAGTTAAAAATTTGTCCACTTAGGTAGAGATAAAACCTTTGTGATACCGATTTTTTTACAAGATGAGTGTATACGACTCCTCTATCTTTACCCCTTGTTTGATAGTTGTATGTCTTACCCTTTAGAATATTTTTGTTTTTTTAGATAAATACAATAACTGAATAGACATAGAGTTGTCTTAAGTCCATAATTTTTATTTCATCGAATAACTCGTCTGTTGGATATCTAACCTTTTTATTATGTATTATTTTTAAAATTCTTTTTTGTAGTATTTCCAATTTGTTTATATGATTTGGTGTTGTAGCACCCCAACAGATGATTGCGTATTGTACTAATTGATGGTATAATATTCGTAGATAAGTAACATTCAATATATTTCTAAGATATTTAAACTTAAATAAGAACATCCTCAATGTTCTTTCTTTTTTAATAATTTTATGTTTCCATTATTATACTTAAAGTTAAGTTCATCAAAGTCAGGCAAGTGATTACTATAACTGGCGAAAGGCACATAGAATGATTTATTATAGTTGACCGTAAGCTTCTTATGGGTACACCAATCAATAATGTTCTGTAAGTCAGTTGCCGTTTTGTTGTAGAGCTCATCCCAACTATCTGCTTCGTAATAAATGGCAGTGTCATCAGCAAAATTTACTATATGTCCTGTGGTCCTTTGTATATTCAAATTATTTACATTTATAGAAAACAAAGTAGGACCTAAGACTGTTCCTTGAGGAACACGAGTTTTTATTAACTTTTCACTGCTAACTTCATTGTTTACTTTAACTTTCTGGTATCTATTTTTGAGGTAACTTTCAAATAAGTTCAAGACCTTTCCTCGCATTCCTGTATTCTCTAAGGTCTTTAACAACTGCCCATGATGTAATGTATCAAAGGCCTTAGCCAAGTTAAGGAAAACTACCAGGGTTGGTTTATTGCTGTCTACCGATCTATATACATTTTCCATCAATGCTAAAATTGCGTCAGTTGTAGATATTCCGTCCCGAAACCCAAACTGTTTATTTGAGATTATTTAATAGGTACCTATTTATATATTCTTTCAGTCTTGAGTTCAGCGCCTTTTCTACAACCTTTGCCAAAGCTGAAATTAAACTTATAGGCCTATGGTTCATTAACATCTCTTTATTACCTTTTTTAAATACTGGTATCACTAACGATTTTTTTAACTCGATAGGAAATTCTCCTTGCGAGAATATTTTATTTGTTAAGTGTGTCAGTAGAGGTGCCAATATGTCATTATTTCCTTTAATAGTTTCATTTTGGATATTATCCATTTTTTTTTCTTACGTTGTTACCGGTATTAAAGCCATAGAATTGTTTTGAACATATGTTCTAGGCGATTCAGTTTTAGGAGCCTTTAATTTTTCTTCAAGAACCGTTCCTATTTCAGTAAAATGTTCATTGAATATTCTTGCTATACATTTAGGATCTGTTACTCTATGTCCTTCGTCAGTAAGAATTGTTTCAATTCTTTTTGTGTTGTTACTATTCCTTGTTTTACCATGCAATCCATTGAGTACTTCCCACAATCCCTTTGAATTACCTTTATTTTTCTCTATTTGTGAGTTATAAAATTCCTTTTTTGCCTTTTTTATTATTTTGTTAGTGATATCTCGATATTTCAGGAATGCTGCCTTCTTATCTGCGTTATTTATGTCTGCCTTGTATTTCCTGCATAACCAGTTTCTTTGTTTAATTGAATTAATAATTTCGTCAGTTATCCATTGCTTTCTTTTTTTATATTTTCTGGGTTCACATAACATATTTTAAATATATCACTTTTTCATCCAAATTACTTATGTTATAAAAATTTTCCCAATTATGATTTTTTAAATCTTCTCTAACCTTTTGGAAATCAACTTTCTTAGAAATATAGTTTGTTTGGATAATTTCAGCTTCTAAAGGAAGATACGCAATACACCTATCTCTTTATTGAATACTCATGCGCAAATATTTTTGAATTTTCCCCTTCCACTGCTTCTTACCATTGAACACAACGTATTGCTACCCAAGAATACCACAATTTAAATGAAAAAAAACAACCTTTTAGCTGTCAAAAGCTAGCTTCTATCTGCCGTATAGCCGCGGCAGCCCAGGCCATAAACCACAAAAAGGAAAAGTTTTAATTTTTATTTCGTTCGTGTACGCCGCTTGCTAGTTGTTATTGTGTTTTTCTTGTCTTTGTGTATTTAATATTAACGACTTGTCTGTGTACCTAGACTTCTCTTTGGATTTACTCTTAGAACTATTTTATGTTCTAAGGATTTATTTTACTTTGGATTACTGATTACTTTTGCATGTCATACCAACACAATTTTATAAGGGGCACGAATATTTAGGGGGAACTACGAGAGTGGGAGTTGGTTCGCGCACGAGTATTCAATTTGTGCCATTAACGAGATGGGTCTATTGTTGCCTTATGATCCGTGATATTTGTATCATAAGTAGCTGCTACCAAACCATCGGTATCATTATTACTAGAAAAAATATGATCCAAGCAAAGTTATATTCTCCTAAAACATTTAGATAATTAAATACTAAGTCATTATGTTGTTTTATATTTATGTTAATATTCCCTAGCAAAACATGTTTTTCTATTTTTAAAGTATTTTTTGTTTCTTCCGAGTATGACCAAAGATTATCAATACATTCTTCCTCTTTAATTGGTGGTGGCTTGTACAAGGAAGTGATCAGTATTTGATTTATTTTACTTCCAACGCAATTTATCATTGCTTTTATAGAACTTCGATGCGAATGGCGCTGAACCGGCAAATTAGGCGGCTTAGAGGCTGGAGACAATAGTAGCGTTCCTTAATTTAAGGAACGCGATACATTGCTTTAATAACCGCGTTCATATATTTGATGAAGGAATGCACATTTTAAAATTGTTCATTCATTTAAAGAACTAAAGTTATTGAAATTATGAATTATATTCATTAACTCAAATGCACAAAATATTCATTACTATAAAGAAAAAAAAACATTAATATTAAGATATTTTTTCATTGTTGTAATGAAATACTGCATCTTTAATTTAATGAACGAACATTCATTGATTTAGTGAATCGGTTTTTAATTTATGAAAATAAAGTTATTGAATTAATGAAATATAATTCATCTATCCAATGAATTTCAGCATTCATTAATATTATGTACAAAAATTTTTTCAGTGTAGTATATCATAGTGTATCTGGGGTAAAAACATTTCGCTTTATTAATAATTATTAAAAACACTAAACAAACGATCCTTTCAAACCAAACAATTATGTATTGTAAAAATTAACTTTTTTTTTTCAATGACAGCCATTTCGAAGTTTTGTTGAAAACCCGTTTGTTTAGTAGTATACCTAATAAATGGTCAGCCCTATTTTTTAAAATTAAGATAAGATAATTGATCTTAGCACAGCAATAAATAAAATTATTTTTTGCAGATACGTATCACTCACAAGAACCAAGTGCCAATGTTGATGGCACCGCCTACAGAAAAACGCAAAGGATTCTTCAGATTCTTCCGTAGGTAGAAACCTATTGACCTTTACCTAAAAGTGATATTAAAATATTTAAACTATTCCTTAATCTCTAGTCTTCGAATATTTTTAATTTTTAAAATGACAATAATATTATTTATTCAATATATTTTTGTGTAAAATTTTAAAGATATCAGTATTATTTTTATTTATTTATGTAAAAAAAATTGTTATAGTTATATTAGAATATAAAATATTCCTTACAGATATAATTTGTTATTAACAAAAATTGTAGATGTCTTTAGGGTCCATATTTTGAAATTACCTTAAACTATACAGAGTGTTGTATAACTCCGTTACAAACCAAACATATGATTTTTTTAAATGAGAACTCCTGTATGTTACCTATAACGAAATCGGACTGCTCAGTTTTTTTTGAAGCTTTTGATATAAGGTTTTGCTACGTTATACAGAATAATTCTTCTCAATACAATAATTTATTATTTTTAGCACAATCCGGCAACACCTTAGTTAATTTAAATCTGGTTTCTTTCCTTATCACCTCATCTGTGTTAACTGGAAAGTTTAAATCGTTTATGTTCTTATTTACCTATTTTTTGCTATTTGATTTCACTTTTGCACTTTTATATTTTCTCACTTTGAGGTTGGACTAACTAGAGTTCACTATTGAACTCAATTTTTATTTTCATTTTCACTACCTACTACTTCCTAAAATCGAAAAATTAGTAGGTGAAATTAAACTAACTTGTTTACCATTCGCTACAACTTGGCCAAATTAATAAAAAATATTAAATTAATTCCTTTAACGGAATATCCCTTATAAAAATGACAACTGTTAACAGACATTAACATTCATAATCTTAAATTTAAATATTTACTAACTTGTCTGTATCAACCCATTGCTAAAGAAATCATTTTTGGGTTTGTTACCTGTTCTTAAATTTATAGGTTATGTCCTCGTATAAGGAATCTTTTATATTTCAGTTGCTTTATTTCAAATTAATTCTAAGTATATTTACACTGAGGAAAATACAGCTTGATGTTTTCCTAGTGTATAATTATAAAAGACTACGTAATGTTGTTTAACTATTATCCACTCACATTTGTTTGTAAAACATTTACCTTTATTAGGGCTCGGAGTTTTGTTCGAATAATTCGAATATTCTAAATTCGAATAATAAAGACTAATCGAATACAAAAATTTGAGAAATTCCGAGCCCTAACCTTTGTGTTATTATTATAATTAGTGATGTTACATTTCACTACACTAAAATAATATACAGACAGTATCCAAAGAGCAACTACAAACTTCTGCGGAATGTATGAATGAGTTTATATGCCTATCCCATTTTGAACGTATACAGAAGTGGGATTGCGAATGCTTAATTCGTATCGAGTACGCCATTTTAAAACTAGGCTAGCGATTATGATGGCCACTCGATGCGACTAAAATCGATGCGTCATCATTCGATATATACCTATGTAGCTATCGAAAAATCAAAAAGTAAGGTTATTTTAGTTATTTGTTGATGTTGACCTTGGAACAAAAAGAAACAGGAAGGAGTTTGTCATATATTAACTTTAAGAAAAATTTGCGATGGAAGTCGGTTATCTTGAAGCTCCTTGTATGAGGAATTTTTTATGTTTACAGTATGCTGTCAAAGTAATTTTTGCATATAAATGTCAAAAATAATTGCATAGGCTTATCATTCGGTTTTTATAAACAAAGAATAATTTACAACACTAAATGTATTCACATACTTCATTGCTTGGAATTTAATCAAAATAATAACCCTAATATAAATTTTATTTTTTTACGGTACGTCATCGGAAACGGAAATTAAAATTGACAATTGGCCGCCATATGCAAGCTCATTTCCTTTGCATATACTCCTTCCTGTATCTTTTTGTTCTAAGATGTTGACATTGGATATAACCATAGAACACTGAAATGTTGAATCTGGAACCGTTGGCGAACCGAAAACCGTTTACACTACCACTACACCAACACACACTTTTATATCCCTGACGCGCGTTTCGATAACCAATTTATCTTCTTCAGAGTGGTAGTGTAAACGGTTTTCGGTATAGAACACTGGTTTATTCTTTGCAGAGAAAAAAGTAGGGTTGATACTGTTTGAAATGGCATTCAGAGATAATATGTTCATTTATGGAAAGTCACACCGGTTTTGCCTGTGGAAAGTTTATAGACCCACAAGGCGAGACAGCTCATGATACACATGATACAAAGAAGAGAAGCTAAGATATAGCGCATGTATGGGTGTGTTTTACTGACGTCGTCTTGTGAGTAGGCCTCACGAATTTACGATCAATAAAACAATAAAGGATCTACTTTCTTATATACATAATTATTATACCTAGTCTATCATCATCCCTTTAATTAAATCTCGAATAAAAATATAATTTAACAATTCTAAATTTATTTATTCTCAATTTTAAGCCAGCCATACTTGTATGATTTGAATTTTGTTTTGATAAATAATGTTGAATAACCAACAAATAAAAATTTTACACAATAAATTGACTAAATAAAGTCAGTTTGCGGTCAGTCGTTTTACGTTACGTTAGACTCCTATTTTACGTTATACCACAAAAAAAAGAGTATATAATACAAACCAGAGTATCGGGGGATTCGTGTTTCGGCTTTCGAGAAGGTAACACGTGCGAAAGAAAATAAAGTGAATAAGTGCTTAAAGTGTCAATTTAGAAGGAATATTGGTAAGTGGGCTTATACTAACACATACCTTTGTATATAGAACAACCTTTACTACTAAAAATACCACTTCTTTATCATTAATTTTTTTTGTGTATATTTCTGTTTACTGATTACTGCTAATAATCAGCATATAAAAACAAATTAACAGCCAAAGGAAACAATGGGGGAAAAATCAGGGGGGCTTGGCCCTCCTGAAAGATATAAAAACAGCGGAAATACAATACAAATGAATGTAGAAGAAACTGATATCGACAATCAAGAACCGGTAGGTTTGAAAAAAGACAAACAAAATAATAAAAGTAGTGATAAATACTCGTATTTAGACAAAGCACCGTTCGAAGTTTACATTGAGGCAAGTATGGAAAATAAAAACATTGGAAACTATAATTACCTTGCAATTGCTAGAGAAATTTTTGATTTAAAAATAAATAATGTTAAAAAAATTAACAAAAAAGGGTAAAACAGGATCAGTGTAGAATTTTCGAAATATACCGATGCTAATGAATTTTTGTTAAATGATGATGTCAGGAATAAAGGATATGAAGTTTTCATACCAAGAAAAAACATTTCATGTAAAGGAATAGTCAAATACATAGACAAAACGATTGCGGATGAAGTATTAAATAATTACTCACAAACAAATAATGGGTCAATAAAAATTTTAGAAGCAAAACGATTTCTAAGAAAAAATAAAATCATAAACAGGGGAGATCTAAGGTCGGAAACAACAAATAATTCGAAGGATGGGAATGATGAATCCAATAAAGTAGAGCTAGTGCCTACAGAGACCATAAGATACACGTTTACGGGAACAACCCTGCCGACAAGCGTGAAGATATGCGGAATAGAGCACAGAGTATCTTACATCATGCCAATTTTACAATGTTACAACTGCTTAAACTACGGACATATTAAAAAACATTGTAAAACCAAAAAGAAAAAATGTCTGAATTGTGGAGAAACACATCCAGAGGAAGATAGAGTGGAATGCATAATGAAGTGTAAACACTGCGAGAGTATGGAGCACAACAGCGTTAACAGACATTGTCCAGAGAGGGAGAGACAGCAACTTATTAGAGAAGCGATGTCATTAGATAATATATCATTTTATGAGGCAAATGAAAGATTCTCCAAAAGAAACCCAAAGAGAAATTCACAAGCAGGATTTACAAGAAGAGACAACGAATTCCCGGAACTGCCAGGCAAGCAAACAAATCAAAACAATGGGATCACAATAAGCGAGAGAAGAAGGATATATAGCAATCAAAACACTCCTGAAAGAAACACCTTCACACAAGTAGTAAAAGCAAAAAAAAGGAAACCCACTTCACCAGGATACGATAAGGAAGCTCATCATGGGGCCTTAATAACTCCCAATGGACAAATAATGTATCAACAGAAAGAAAATAAACAACAATCCTCAGCATCAACATCAATGAATAACCAGTCTCCAGCATCAACATATTACATACCACCTTCGGTGGATGACAGCGAAGATGAAGTAGACACTAAAACATTAAGAGAAAACCCAGATATGCTACATGAAATTATGAATACGGCTAACAAACTTAATAAATATGATAGGGAATATACGCTCCAATTTATGGCAAGGCTACTGAATAAACCAGGAAACAGAATCTTCAATAATGAATAACAACGGAAGCACGAAAACCAATAAAAGAGATGATACATTCAAAATAGTACAGTGGAACATTAGAAGCATTAGAGCAAATTATGAACAACTAAAGTTCTTAATATATGAACTAAAACCACATGCCATCTTATTGAACGAAACATGGATGAATGACAACTATCATTTCAACATTAAAAATTACGGCATATACAGACAAGACAGGAACGACGGATATGGGGGAATCTGCACCCTCATTAAAAACGGTATAGACCATCATATCATACCATCAAAGAGTTATATTTCTAAAACGCTACAGGTAATAACCATTGCGATACCGTCACAAAAAATTAACATAACTAACATATACAATCCAGCAGGACAAAAACTAAACTTGGAAGAATTTAAGGAAATAATAGCCAATATACCAAATCAGCACATAATCATGGGGGACTTTAATGCACATGACTGCATGTGGGGCTGCAACAGTAATGATGCTAATGGCAAAATAATTAAAGAAATAATAGAACGGGAAAATCTAATAGTATTAAATGATGGCAAGTACACACGTATGGGGGAACACAAACGCAACCCATCGGCACTAGACCTAACCATAGTATCAAAAAATATCGCAAAAAAGTGCAATTGGAAAGTATTTGAAGACTCAGGTAACAGCGATCACTTCCCCACCATCTGTGAACTCTACAATGGAACGAACGTTATGAAGGAGGAAATATACAAAAGAAATTTTAAAAAGGCCGACTGGATATCATTCAACCAAGTAATAACAGATAAAATGACAGACAATGAAGAAAAGTTGGAATATAACGATTTGTACAACGCCCTAAACGTAGCAGCAAACGAAACTATACCCATGAGCAAGATAAAAATGAACCAATCAAAATATGCAGCTTGGTGGGACGAAGAATGCTTTGAACTAATCAGAAAACGTAGGAAAAGCATCAACAAATTTATAAATTCACCCAACTTGGAAAATTATATTGAATTCAAAAGAATAAAAGCATATGTAAAATTGAAATTAAAAAATAAAAAGAAACAATCATTTAGAGAATTTAGCAGCACTATCAATAGAGAGACACCAACTAACAAAATTTGGAAGATAATTAAAGGCTTCAAAAACTACTATCAAAGTAACAATACCAACTTCCCGAATCACCAAATAGCAGGGAAAATTTTAGAAAGCCTAACTATTTGTAATATCAACCCTGAATTCAGTATAACAACATGTGATGACAAGTTTGAATCGATAACATATAATGAATTTTACAACATCATTTCAAGAAAAAAGACAAAGCAATGGGAAAAGACGGAATCTCCTATTCGATGATTAAAAATCTAGATAAAAATTTACAAAACAAACTAATTAGGATTTATAACAAGATAGTTGAAACAAATAAAATACCGATGGAATGGAAAGAAACCATAATACTCCCATTTCTGAAACCCGGAAAAAATAAAGAAAATCACAACAGTTATAGACCTATTGCATTAACATCATGCGCGGGTAAAGTGTTAGAGGGCATCATAAAAACAAGAATAGAATGGATAATCGAAAATCAAAAAATACTCTCGAAATTCCAATTAGGATTTCGTAAAAACAAAGGATGCAATGAAGCTATATCATTATTAACACATTCGGTTTTAGAAGCATTCACTGAAAAAAAGTTCCTACTAGCAGTATTTATCGACTTAAAGGGAGCCTATGACAGTGTCAACTTACATATGCTATATAGCGTAATGAGGGAAATTAAAATACCTGGTAAAATAACAAACTTTATATTCAATTTATTCTGCAATAGAAAGTTATATGTGAAAGATATAGAAGGGAATCTAATAGGACCAAAAAACAACAGTCAAGGTTTAACACAAGGTTCACCCCTGAGCCCGGTCCTTTTCAATATTTACACAAACTCGGTACATAACATTAACAAAAAATTCAGGATAATACAATACGCCGACGATATGGTAATTACAATGGAAGGAAAAGACCCTCAAAAAATGGTCAAAGAAATGAATAAATACCTAACCGAATTTCATAGGTGGACTACAAAGCATAACTTTCAAATATCCATTGACAAATGCGCGGCAATGATGTTCAGAAATAATAGAAGAAAATTGGCAACAGGTGAAAACATCAAAATAAACGGTAAGGAAATTGAATTCAAGGACAATATTAAATATTTAGGGGTAATAATGAACAAACACTTAAATTGGGGATCAAACATTCAACACACTGAAAACAAAGTAAACAAGGGGTTAAATATAATGAGAGCTGTTTGTGGAACATACTGGGGAGCAGACCCAGTGACATTATTACTATTATATAAAGGATTAATAAGATCTCATCTAGATTATGTTTTTACTACACTCAAACCATGTAACCACAAAATCTTGACTAAATTGGACCAAATCCAATATAAAGCACTAAGAATCATAACTGGAACCATGAAATCTACTCCAACAAATAGTCTTTTAGCAGAATGTGGAGAAATGGCTCTAGAATACCGCAGAAAATTATTAAGTGTCAAATTCTATTTAAAAATATACACAGAAGATCAAAATCCTTTGAAAGAAATTATTTACAAACTATGGCAAAAGTGTAAAGAAAAATCAGGATATTGGAAAAACAAAGAATGGCCGTAATTAATTGAAGCGAGAAACCGAATTGAAGAAACCAATCAAAATATTTACACAAGCGAAATAGGTCCGTGCTTTAAAGAAGAAATAAAATATCAAACAGAGAGAATTAACACGGTATTCTGTGAAACAAAAAAAGACGAAATATACTCACAACAAAAATTCATAAACGAATTTGCACCGAAATATAGTGAATATACGTGGATTTACACAGATGGATCTTTGAATCCGGAAGACAACAGGGTCGGATGCAGCGTCTATATTCCTTCTATAAATTGCAAATTTTCTTCAAGACTACATAATCACATACAAATATGTACAGCGGAGTCATAGGGAACGAAATTGCTGATCAACTAGCACAGATCGGAAGAAATCTTAATGTACCAGACCAAAAATTTAATATAGATAAAGAAGACATATATATATACATTTTAAGGAACAAATTAAAACCGAACATAACGAATACTGGAAAAAATCATTTACAAACAAAGGAAAATGGTACAAGTCAATTCAAAACGAGTTCCCGAAAACACCGTTCTTCTATAAAATTCCATTTATAGATAAAAGACACCTAACAATATTAAGCAGACTCAGAACGGGACACTGCCGCAACAAAAAACATTTATTTAGAATAGGATGTGCTACTGACCCATATTGTATCTGTGGACAAATGGAAGATCTAAATCACATTTTTTTCGGATGCCCCATAAACCGAACCACCAATTTTGATTTATATAACAAACTAATTGAACTGAAAATACCTACACCAATTGCATTAATCAACATTTTAAACGGAGAAAATTATAATATTATAATAGTATATTAAACAACGCATTTCATATGGAATTCTGTTATGACACGAGTTCAAGTTTAAAAAACGAATCGCGAAGCGATGAGTTTTTTAAAGAACGAGTGTCACAACAGCCATATGAAATAAGTTGTTTATAATATTTTTTATATTTTGCCCTTTTTACCATTTTTTTAAATTAATTTTTTATTTTTATGTAAGTACGAAAATTTTTATTTTAAAAAGTATGTCGGCAGCACTGTGTAATTTATAAAATTTGACAGTTGTGACATTTTAATTATCAAATGTTAATGTTTTAAAATATTTTAAAAATAATAATATACCAATAATAATATATTATATAAGTAAAATATTATATTCATATTTACAGATACTTTCTTAAAGAACAATATAAAATTAATAAATTGCTATTAGCCACAAATGTCATTGTCAATAGTCTTGCCTTTAGATACTTCACTCATGTCGCCAACCATTTAAAACAAAAATTTGCGTGCGTAAAAGTTACATTACGATACGCAAATGCGTTTTATAATGAAGATTTTTATAAGTGCAAAATATAAAAATCTAATTATGAAATTATCAATATATACAAAATTGAGATATAAAAGAAAAGAAAAACAGATAAACAAATATTTAAAAAAAAAAAAAAAAATCCTTCCTAACAAGAACCCTATCCTGATATTTCATATCCGAGGCAACATCCCAAATGTGTGTAATGCTCGGCCGTTGCCCCTGAGCGAGAAGAGTTTCAACCTTTGTTGTGATTGTCTTTTTTGTTAACATGTCTAGCCCACAAGAAGAACAGAAGAATAGGGGATAGAAGTCATCAAAAGTGAAACACGAAAATAATAAGCTTTGGTTCAAAATAAATCAAAGCGAAAACCAGCGCTGGCCAAATACTGTTTAGGTGGAGGCCAAAATACAGAAGAAGAAGAAGAAGAAGAACCAGAGTATCGACTCGCTGTCGGCACCTTTGATGTTTATAAGACAAGAGCGGCCATTTTTTGGGAGTATAAACCACAAAACAGAAAATTGGTTAGTCTGTTTTGTGGTAACCAATATTCTGTTTTGTGGTATAAGCTTAGGCTAGTACTAAAAAAATTGTTATTATAAATAAGACCCGTACTTGAAATTTTTCTTTATTGTTGAGATAATTGTTATTTTCAGAAAGTTTAGAAAAATAGAATTTGTTTTCAACAAGATTAATAATATTAACTAAACGTTGATTTATTTGTTTTTAAAAAAGTAAAATTGGTTTTTTAGGTTAAATAATTACATATAAATAGAATTTCTACGCAAAATAAATGACCGAATATGTATGTCTTACATGCAATTTTCCTCGTTAGTAAGGAAGGATATAAAAAAAAACACATCAACAGCTTTAACACTTATTTATTTCTCCAAATTAACAATTTATCTTTATTTTCATTACTTTTAAAATTTCTGTTGATACATTTAATGGTAGTGTATAGTATTAATATTAACCTAAAACAAAATTTTTTCACATACAGTAATGGAAAATTTGTACAAGGATGTATAAAAGTTTCATTACTGCTAATATTTAATATAGTTTAAAAAACATGATCTTTTATTGCCAATTCTTCAAATGGTTTTTCAAAAATGTTATTTAGTTTAGCAATAAATATAATAAAACTATTACCAGGCATTCAAATATTTCCATAGACACTATTATATTCATTTCTATACCTATGCTTTAAATAAACAGAATAAAGCTGAATCATCTAAATTTTCAATGGATTTAGAATAATGCTCACATTGTATGTTGTTGTAAACATTTTTTTATTAAATATCCACTTACAGAGCATATACATATATATACATATAGTGTCCAGCAATCTCATTGGTCCGTTTTGAATTTCCGTGTCAAGTCGAATTGTCACATATGCCATTATTGTCAATTTGTTTTGCATCTAGAGCTATTTTTACAATTTAATAGTGTTTGGATATTACTTTTAAAGCCATTTTTTAAATTAATTTGAGCCTATATATTATATGGTGAGAGTTTGTGTGATTTATAAATATAAATATGAAAATGAATCATCAAGGTCCTTTTACAAGTAAATATGTATTAGCGTCCCTTACACTTGTTTATAAATAGGAAAATGCATAAAGCAAATATATCGCCATATTATTAAGAATACTGAAAATCTAGAAATTTATGCAATAAATTCAACTTTCTATTTTATAAAATATCTTATGATTCCATGTAAATAATTAATTACTATTACTACTTAAATTCAAGTCTAAAAAATATTTTGTTACATGTTCCAAAAAAAAGGTATTAATATCAAACCCCCTAAAAATGATACGATACTAGCTGTAGTGTCTGACAGTTTCCCCTGTGATACAAAACAATCACTATTGCTTGCTGTCTCTACGTTAGTATATATGATCGAAGGTTTCAACGTTAATATATAGGAATTTGATATTTATTTAGTCAATTTATTGTTTAAAACATTTATTTGTTGGTTATTCAACATTATTTATCAAAACAAAATTCAAATCATGACGTCACTAACCACGTCCCAAACATGGGCGATATCTTATCTTGTATATTTGTATCATGAATATGGTTCGAGTTACCAAATGTATCGAGTTTTCGTAATCTCACTACAGGTTTATTTTATAATAATAAAGTTTACCTAAAAAAAATATCCGCAAAAAACAGTAGAAACAAAGAGACATTTTTTTAGACTCTTCAATATTAAAAAATACACATATGTCCAAAAGTTTGGAATAATGGAATATTTCATCTTTTTATTAATTTTTATAAATAATTTTTTTGATAGAAGTAGACATCATTCTCTAACCAATACTAAATAAATCTGGAAGTCAGATAAACATACAAAAAAAATGATTTATTCTTTTGAGGTGAAAAATGCACAATGTATTACAATTTTTTTTAAATAAATTAATAAGGAAAAAAAGGTTTTTAAATAAAATTAATAATCAGTATTTCCTCCATGGCCCTGTATGCATGACTGTAGGCGATGTGGCAGGCTATCGATTAAATGACCGAGCTGGGCTTGCGGAATTCTCTCCCATTCTTCACGAGCAGCATCTTTCAGTTCTCATAGAGTAATTAGGGGAGGGTTTCGCTTCTTAAGAATGTCTCAGGCATGTTCAATGACGTTCATGTCAGGGGAATTTGATGGCAATCTTAATGTGGTTATTCTTTCTTCTTCCAAAAAATTTTGTACTGCAGCTGTTCGATGTGGAGGTGCATTGTCATGCATAAACACAAATCCATTACCTACCGCTCCCAGAATAGACGCATAACAGGATTTAAAACTTCCTCGATGTACACAGCACTAGTGATTCTTCTCTCCAAAACCAGGAGAGGCGTCCGTGTACCCCTCATAATACCACTCCAAACCATAATACTCCCACCTTCAAATGGAACACGTGGTTGGGCTGTTTCTAATCGGGCTTGTCGTCCTGGGGCCCTCCAAACTAGCGTTCTTCGCGAATCAGAAACCAAGCCAATTCTTGATTCATCAGAGAACATCACGTAATTCCAGCTAGAACCATGGTGTAACATTTCTTGAGCTTATTGCAACCTTACAATTTTTTGTTAATAGTTTAGTTTGGGAACACGTAGAGGTCTTCTGCGATACAAATTTACCGCATTAAATATTCGTGTAATTGTTTGCCTTAAGATATCCAGTCCTTCAAGTCAAGCAATTTCTCTGGATATGCCACTTGTAGATTCCTATCAATGTCATCTGCCGGTTTTGTGCTGCTGTTGTACTTCGACTTCTGGCACTTCTGGAACGATTCTTCACATCATTTTTTTTAATTTTTGATACAGCACCCTGAGTAACACCACTAATATTCGCGATATAACTTTGACCAAAGCCCTGTTGTAACAAAGCAATTACTCTAGACCTTTTAAAATATTATATTATGTCTCTGGGCATTTTTAAACAGCTCAAATAAAATTTAAACAAGAATTGGAATAATGTGAAAGCACCCAAATCAATTAAATATGACCAAATTAATACAAAAACGAATCAAATTTAGTATTATTTCTAAATATTCAAAACTATTGGACAAATGTGTATATGTTAATTATTTAATACTATAATAATATAGAATAATAATTATATTGGTATACATGTAAATAAGCTTTAAACTATTGACAGATATAAGTATAATGTATAGAGGTTGCAGGTTTTAAGTAAAACCATCAATATAATAGGCTGCAGGAATAGGATTTAAAAAAATTGTAATTAAATATTTAAATTATTTTATGCCAGAAGTTGAGAACACCACTTTGTTAAAAAATAAATTTTCTACTTGTGATAAATATAAAAAAAAACTATTGCACAATTGTTAAAAACGCAACCAGTGTACATTTTTTTTATTATACCTTAGGTCTTGGTCTTTTCTGACAATTTTTGACATTACATGTAAATGAACCGTGCTTCAAATACTTAATTAAACATTTAAAATAATTTAACATTTAAAATGAAATTAAAACTTTAATGGGATATAAACTTTTTCATTTTTAAAAGATATTTTATAAGATAAAAGATCAATAACATAACTATGCTATTTTCAAACACAAGCTACCGACGAAAGAAACAAAACTCAGCTCGTTATATTCATCTATAATTAAATAATATACATGAATATTGGGCGATTTAATTTTTTTATTGATCATGCGAATTATAAATTACTAATAAAGTCAAAATAATATTCAAACGGTCTAAATTTTGCTGCACAAGCAAGTGACGTCACGATTTAATTAAAAGGGGAAGAGAACAACACTGTTGCCACTTGTCAAAATGAATCAGCAAATTTCATCAAGTTTAAGGAAATAATCACAATTGATTCTCAAATATTGATGTTTTGAACATTGATTATGAAGTGAACTACTATATTTTCTTAGATACAATGATGATGTGCTCATAATCTTCGATATTTTATATTAAGCATTATGTGGTAATTCATACTTAAGAACATTTAGCTTTATTAACGTGACAACATGGCAGCACACTTCTCAACCAAGAAAGAAAGAGAATAACATCACATGTTGCCAAATTTCTAAGGAATATTTAGAGAACCTTTTAAATAAGGGTCAAAAATCAATTTCGTGGTTCTCACACGCTGCTAATTCTGAGATAATCATCAGGAATGTGTCCTATATCTATTGATGAGAAGAAATGAATACATTTCGAAGGAGTTTTTGGCATCAATCACTATTTTATGAAAACAAATTTCCGGTTAATTTGTTTTTAATAGGTAATTTGGCAACATTGGATGTCAAGCGGAAATGGAACATCAACAGACCAATAAGAACACCACTTAACAAGAGACGTCATCATGAATACAAATTAGCCTCCTTTCATGGATTGTTTAAAATAGGTTATGAAATTTTATGATTTCGAACAACGAATAGACTCATAAATCATATTTATAATAGTTTTGATGGGATGCAAAAATTTTATACCAATAAAAGACAGGTCAGCGTTAAAAATTTATATTTTTAAGAGACCCAAATCATAGATAACATTTTAATAATAAAATACTGAAAACCCGAACTAGCAAAATATCGCAGAGCACATCTATGTCGTTTATCTAAGGATCACATAAAAGTTGGTTCATGTGAGAAACGCTGTTATTTCTGATATGTAGGTATCTAGTAGTTTGAACTCAAATTTAAATATAATAACAAAATGGTGCAAATGGGCAATACTCTTATTGTACAATAAGTCCTTCAAGGAAAATAGTTTAAAAATCATATAAAATAAAGAACCAAAGAAATGACATGGTTAATAAATATTTATGCGAATTGCATTATAGCTTATAGTTGAGTGAATAGCGTTAATAATAATCTCAGTGTTCACCGATATTCACCAAAGGATAGCAGATAAAGTTGGAGTTTGTTTGAAATGTCATGAAAGAATATACACTGGTAACAAAAAGTATCGCATAAGAAGAGGAAACACCAGAGCACATCTTATGTCAGTGCGACGGACTGGTAAATATGCGGTTCCTGACTTTAGGAGAAGAATATCCATTGGCAAGGGACTACATGAAGGTTACAGTCTCAAAGCTTATAGACTTCGTTAAGAGAGTCGGACTGGGGGATGTAATCTAGTTTTTCGAGGACCACAATAGATCTGAAAAGGTCGCAGTGGAATAGGCTTCTGGCCACCTCTTAAACATCTATCTATCTATCTGGTTAACAATGAAGCGGTAACAGGCAGTCTGGGTCGGATTCCAAAATTCCTTAGTCTGTTTCTAACCGTATTGACAGATATTCTAACATTACGGACTCCAGAGAGAACATTTTGCAGTTGCCTGGCTGTAACATGACGAGTTCGCAAAGTATGAACTCTTAAATAACGGTCATCTGCAGGATTAGTACACCTGGGACGTCCTGGAACTGGTCTTTTATTATAACTTCCAGTTTCTCTAAACCTTCTTAAGACTCTAGAAACGCTGGATTGGTTGATTCCCATGACTTTAGCAACATATTGCTGAACTCCAACTAATAGGGTTATTCTGTACAAATAGTCGCAACAGCTGTAAGGGCGCCACTGAAATCTTTTTATTTTTTATGATACTACTGAAGAAAGTTGTTTTAAGCTGAGTTATTTAAATAAGAATCATAAGATGACAGAAAGATGTCAGAAAAAACTGTCTATGAAGAAAAAAAATATTCCACAAAAAAAATAATTACTATGATACGACAATGATTTTGATATTACGGTTAAGAAATAAAGAAAAAACGTAGAGACAGCTGTATAAGATTATAAATGCATTTATTTACGTTAGTCGACTTATCTTTTTTTACATCTGCGATCCAATGGTTGATCCAAGAGAGGGCTGGTCCAGTGAAGGGTTGGTCTGGTGATCAGTCCACCAATGTAGAACCAATCAGCGGTAATTCAGTGGTAACTCAGTAGCAAATTTGAGGTAAATTTGTAGTAAACTTGTAGTGTCTTTGAAATTTGTGGTGTCTTTGGTATTTTATATTCCAATGCTGTGAAAAATTGTCAGCATCACCCACGTGTTCGTTTATTTTTTTCCGTACAAAAAGTACAAAACAGCGTATTCCGAAATCTACATTTACCATTTGGATATATTACCTACAGAAAATACAGTAGTAACAAAAGATACATTAATATTACATTTAGAATTCAGAAATGTACTCAACTCGCCATTTTGTATTTTTTATAAAAAAAAAATTACAATTGTTACTTTTAAATTGCCATCAAAATATGCTTGAAATAAAATATAAATAAAAAAACATACCTGTGTGTAACACCAATGAATCGTGGCATTGAACATTAAAGGTATTGGACTATGCCACATTAAAGGTCGTGTATAAAGTTTGAATTACTACATTTACCATTTGGATATATTACAGAAAATACAGTAGTAACAAAAGATACATTAATATTACAATTAGAATTCCAGAAATGTACAGAACTCGCCATTTTGTATTTTTTATAAAAAAAAATTACAATTGTTACTTTTAAATTGACCTCAAAATATGTTTGAAATAAAATATAAATCAAAAAACATACCTGTGTGTAACACCAATGAATCGTGGCATTGAACATTAAAGGTATTGGACTATGCCACATTAAAGATCGTGTATAAAGTTTGATTTACTGACAGGAATCATTTGTAATAATTAACATGTTAAGAACTCTATACAATAGATGGTGTTAGCGTTAGCCATATAATTAATTTAAATATACTACGTTTTTACTTAACATATCATGTTAAAAAAGTTATTGAAAACGCAATATTACATTGCAGCTTACTTCATTTATATTATGTTGGTTAATATACATTGCCGACTTTTTAGCTTATCGTTACAATTATTGAATGATATTTTTATTATTATTAGTTTTATATATTTATTTTTATCGTTATTTTAAATATTAAAAGCACAAAGTACTTATAGATAAACTTAACCTTATTGTTGATTTATATATTAATATAGATATCTATATTATAGATAATACCTTCAATACAAATGGTAAAACGTTTGCATTTCCTGGATTTTTTTGCATGTGGTTCTAGGTAATGAATTTCTGTATTTAGCCTGTAATAGTTCATCAATGTATTCGCATCTAATTTTTAAAAAAATATTTCAAATTATAACCTCAAATTTGACACTTTTTTTGCTTCTATAATATACAAATACACTTCGGTAATCTGCCTCATGTAAACCGTATGCCAAGGATGGGATGATATTGTTCATTTTGATTTATTTCTTGAAAAAATTACAATTCTAATATCACAAACACAGTTTCAACACTCTTAACGTCGAATGTTTTGGTCAGCGTTATTTTAACAGCGAAAACGTTACAGTACATTGATGTAAAATACAGTAAAAGCGTACAGAATAGCATTTTCATAACATCTCTTGACCTTGAAAATTTACAGCACTGTTACCGCTAACATTTTTGTACAGAATAAGCCCATAAAGCCACAATTTGAGCTGCTTGTTCTGGGGTTAAACTCATTTTTACTCAAAATGTTTCTAGACACTTCCAAACGAAAAATTAAACAAACGTACTGCAAACAAGAAATTTAAAATGTAAATAATACAAATAGGATTTATCAAAATTTATTGATTTTTTGTTGTTCAACAAAAAGGCAATTAAAACTGAATATTTTGGGCTTTTATACATCTAAAGGATGTATGCGATACTTTTTGTGACGATGAGTGTAAAAGTATCCACACATTATCTGCACCCAAAATCGAAAAAAAAATTAATAAACACTGTAGATGATTTTGACCAGTCGGTAGCTTGATACTGAATACAGTATAATAAAAACAAATATTACAAATACACAAAAATACTGTCTAGACAAACTATAGGGACCATAATTCGCTTAAACTGACTTACTTAAATACAATTTTACATACAAACAATAAATCATTAGTTATATAAAATGTTTTTTTTTACTAAAAATTTGCTACATGAATGTATTTATTAATATAACAATTTAAAAACGAGATATTTTGATCTTTTTTGCTTACTCTTATGTGTATTAGTTTTAAGTATTAGATAAGTTTTAAAATTGATCCTTTTTTGTTGTTAAATAGTACTGAAAGATCAAAATAATACCAATAATTTATATTATCTTAAGCCTTAAGTCTTATCAGTACTAAAAAAACTGATTATATTAAGATAGGTATAATAATTATCTATACAGTGCTTTTCAGACAAAAGTATCCACCTTTAATAACTTTTGTAATACTGGTATTTAGGAAAAATCCAAAAACACGTCAATTTATGTTGGAAGGGGCAAGCATTATGGCTTATTTAAACTTACTGGAAAAGCCACCCCCTCACCCCTAGCAGCATCCCTTTTTTTTTAAATTTGGATACTCCTCTCTGAGCTGATTTCAAAAATGTATAATACTTGTAGATTATGAGATAAACAATTTTTCTTTTAATAGCACAAATTTTACTTATTTTTTACTTTCACCTTATTTGCCTGTAATAAAATGGGTTGTACAACAGTTCAAACTCTTTAATCTTTATTGCGAGGGAATGGCTTTTCCAGTAAGTCATAATCTTAGAACATAAAATAGTAAGGAAGTATTGCTCGTTCAAGGACAGTTGACCGGGTTGGTTATCCAAGATGGCTACCGGAAGTTACTTTTTAACAGTGGCGTCCCATATTTTTATTAATATAGAAATAATTTCAGTATGGACAATAATCATTATATATTAAAATAACTATTTTAATAAGAAAAGTAGAGGAGAAAAATAGTATAACATTGCCTAAAATGGGGGTACCAGATTTAAGAAAATAAAACCAGTTATATACTACACAATTTTTATTAAAATTTTTCATTCTACCACTACCAATTTTTTCTACATTATTTATTTTACTTTTACATATATAATAAATTCTTGTTTTTAAATTTATTTCACAGAAGCTTTTTATAAGTTGTTTCCTACGAGGACTTTCAGAAGTAGATGGTAAAGTTTCAGGAACAGGAACTGGTGAAATAGTTTCACTGCTAGTAGTTATTATCTCTTCACCATAAGGGTAATTAGTCCTTACCTGCATAGAAAAGGTATATATTAGTGAAATATATGTTTAAGTAAAATATCTGTAAATAGATTTGAGAAAAAATTTGGTCAATGTTATTAAAGCAATTTGTGAATATAATAATTACTTACATATTTCATTCTTGCTATTTTAATTGTAGGTATAGCATTTGGTACTAGTAAAACAATTACTGAAGAAGTTCTATCAAATGATTGTTCTGTAAAATGGTGTGAGCATAAAAAGCTATTCTTGCCTGGACTCCAGTTACCTTTATCCTCAATATTTAACCATTTCCGTCTAATATTTTCATCCCGTGGGAAACTGTGAATGTAATAATGTGTTAATTAATACACAAATACATTTATTGTACAACGTTGCTTTATAATACTCCATAGACATAAAAATAATTGACATATACAGTTATGAGTTTAATAAAAAAATTGTAAATTAATGATAATTAAAATAAAATATCCTCTTTCCATTATTGATACGCCTATGTCACTTTAAATAGGTAGGTTAGGGATCAATACAAAGTATTAATTTAATTTAAACATAACAATATAGTTTACGTATATATAATGTATATTTATTATAATAATAGCTACTTACCAACGAAAAGTAATTTTCTTATGGTCGTTTTTATTAGTCTTTGAGCACCCACAAGCGCTACAACTAACCATTGTCTTTAAAATGACTTACAATATATATACCATTAAAATTTTGAGTTAAAAAACACTTATATTTAAATAAACCTAATATAAACGAAAAATGTTCTTAACTTAAATAATTAATCCAAATTTTTAACAGAAAACTAAATTTTTATAACTTGTAAACAAACTATGAGTCATAAATGGTTATCCAATATGGCCGACTTCCGTCACCAGATTTTAACATTGTAGATATAACATAAACTCCTTCCTTACTATTTTATGTTCTAAGGCCATAATGCTTGCCGCTTCCAACATAAATTGACGTGTTTTTGGATTTTTCCTAAATACCAGTATTACAAAAGTTATTAAAGGTGGATACTTTTATCTAAAAAGCACTGTATTTATTAAACAGTATACAATTCGTATATAAATTAAAATGTATTTCTATTAGTAATTATTAACCATTAGCACCTATAATAGTTGAATATTTTGTTGTTTTATAACATAACAAATTTAGCACTTTCGAACTGATTAAAGTAGGAATTTAAAAAATATATAAACTTTATCTACCGTTGATTATTCGATTTAGTCATTTATCGATTTTATAAGGTGAATAAAAACGTACCCAAGTACTAGATTGTATGCTAGCTGCTTTTTCAAGACATTATTACTAATTTCGATGTAATATAACTGTTCTACCTAATTCTATTTGTTTCCTTGTTTTATTTTTTCAGTATTTATAGCTATAGTAAAATTAAAACAAAAAGCATTGCACGTCAGTGATAACAAAACAATACCGGGTGTCCCAGAAGTTTCTGACCCATTTTAACTGCAAATATATCGGAACTTAAAAACCATAGAGAGGTGCGGTTTTCGAGAAAATGTACAATTTGTTAAAGTTTAGATGAAAAATAAGTGAGTAATTTGGATTTTAATGATAATTGTTTATTAGATAGAGATGTCTACACAAAAAATTACAAAAGAAAATAACAACACAAACTTAATGATATGTACCAAAGTTTATTGAAAATTAAATTTATAAATTATCTAATTTAATAAAAATTCTCAAAATGTTCTAAGTGTTTTGGTCTATACATTTCTGTAACCTGATTAAAAAGTTCTGAAAAGAATTTCGCAACATTTCTGGGGTAATTTCTTTGAATGCTCGAACAATGTTACATCTCAATTTTTCTAGTGTCTCTGGAATAGGATTATTACACCTTTTTCTTTCTTTGATAAAAGACCATATAAAAAAGTCTGGAATCGTCAAGTCTGGTGAATGAGCAGGCCACTCAATTGGTCCAGCTCTCCCAATCCACCTATCTCCAAATGTTTCTATTATAGAATTTCTAGCCACAAGTGAATAGTGTAGTGGTGCACCGTCTTGCTGAAAGTAAACTGAATTTATGATGCCATCTTGTTCCAGTTGTTGATATAGATAATTTTGTAACATGTCTGTGTAGACATTACCAGTTATTGTAGTTTCTTGTAAGAAGAACGGTCCATATATTTTTTCTTTAGAAACGCCACACCAAACGTTCAACTTTGGTGAATTGCTTTCATATTCCTCAATTACCCTTGGATTTTCAGACTCCCGTTTAAATGAAATCCAGTCTCATCTGACATTATAAGTAAAACATCAGGAACTTCTCTAAATAAATCTAGTAATGTCTCAGAAAAAACAATTCTGATTTGAAAATCCCTTTCATATATTTTTTGGTGTATCTGTATTTGGTGTATGTACCTTCATACATCTCTGAACTTCGGATTTTGAAATTCCAGTTGTGGATGATACTTTGCGAAGAGATATTTGATTATTATGTTCTTGTAATGTTTCCTGAATAAGTAAGAGTCTATTTAAAAAAACATCACCATTAAATGTTAAGATCCATATTTTAGAAATGCAGTGTACCATTTTTTAATGCTGTTTTTTAAAGGTGAATGTTTGCTAAATATATTAGGAAATCTTCTTTTGGTAATGACAACTGATACATACGTAGCGTACAATAACATAATTTTCGATTCTTCACGTGAAGTAATGGCACCATTATTGAAAATAGGTCGAAAACAAATCGCAATGAATTATTTTGACAGTTCGTTGTGTCAGTTTGTTGAATATGTAAAAATCCCAAAGCCTACTTTTACATTGAAACCCGTAGATGCCTACATAACAGCCTATCCTAAAAAATCAAATAACTCACTTATTTTTCTTCAAAACTTTAACAAATTATATATTTTCTCAAAGGGAAAGTGTTCGTCTTTCAGATAGAAAACAAATATACAGGGTGTTCCTGTAAAAAAATAGTTTCATAATAAATGCAATGAAATTAAGATCGTTCATAATGAATGAATAAGTAACTACTTTTCTTTACACTTTAATTTTCTAAAACATACCTAAACTAGTTATATAATATACATACTCAAACTTCCTGTAATGAGAAATGTATTTCTTATGTACAATAAACTATTGATTGATTGACTTTAAAAAAATCGACGATATTTGCATTTAAAAAACACATTTTTTTTAAAAAACCCTATATAAGATTTTACTAATTGTACATGTATACTGAAAAAAACTTTATATAAAAAGAAATTGTTCCTCGAAAACCTAACCTCTCTATGGAAAGTTCTATTTTTACTGTTCTTAGTAAGATGGACTTCCACAAAGTAAAGGTTACCACAATCAATTTCATTAATGCTTATCAGTTATCGATCAGTTATCTTAATCCTATTATTGCTGTATACTCATAAAATAAATGATCCACATGTATAGGAAGATTAATAAAAAAACTCTTGTTTTAACTCAACTTCCAAGTTTAATAGAAAAAATTAGGTTTAAAATTACAATTACAATTACAAGTACAACTAGTTATTTAGCGAAACAGCTGTAATTGTAATTATAAACCCAATATTTTCTATTAAACTTGGAAGTTGAGTTAAAACAAGAGTTTTTTATTATTCTTCGTAAGATGGACTTCCAAAAAGTAAGGGTTAGTACTCCTTATATACACTTCACAAAAATTATCGCATCAGAGTATTTTAGGATATTTTTAATATTTAATTTTAGTTTTTGGGACAGTCTGTACATATGCCAACTTAAAAGATATTTGTGGTTTCTTATCATGGAAAAAAAAACGATCGGAATTTCTTACAGACTTTTTTTAAGATAATCGCTCGCGAGTAGATTATTTCTGTTCTAGTATGCATTGAGATCGAAACGTCTTTAAGCGAAGAGTGTTACTGTTAAGCGAAAATTTAAATTTATTTTATTAATATGGATGTGCCTGAACGTATAACAAAACATGTGACTAATGAAGAAGCCGCCAGAATAATTGCGTTCATAAAAGATGGTCGCAGTCAAAGATACGTCGCTGGCGTTATGGGCGTTCAACAAAGCACCATATCCAGAGTCGTTAATCGCTACCAAAAAACCAGACATCTATCCAGAAGACAAGGTCAATACCGCAGAAGGGTTACTTCGGCTATAGATGACCCCTATTTGAGGTTAACGGGGTTAAGAATTAGGCATACCACCGTTAGAACGGTGGTATGCCAGATCTATTGGCTGCCCGTAATGTTCGAATAAGCCTACAAACAGTTAGAAACAGGCTTAGAGAGGCAGGTTTACGAGCCAGAGTGGCAGCTAGAGGTCCACGCCTTGCCAGGCAACATCAAGTAGCACGATTACAATTTGCTAGAGAACACGTTAATTGGAATATTCAGGATTGGTCCAATATTCATCAGATAGGCCTGTACCAGCGTATAGGCGACGTTCAGGTTAATTTTCGTCAAACTGAAAGCTTTGGTGGTGGCTCTATCATAGTTTGCGGAGGAATTTCTTTCTACGGCCGCTCGGAGTTAGTACCAGTGAATGATGGGAGAATAAATGCCGACAGGTACATAACCAATATCCTAGAACCCCATGTAGTGTCCTATATGTCCTATATCGGTGATACATCTGTGCTAATGCAGGATAATGCTCGTCCAAACGTTGCTATAGAGTTGTTCGACAGTACCTAGAAGAAATAGAAATACCCACCCTAAATTGGGACCATCTAGGATGGCAAATTCAGCAACATCCGACACCATTAAAAACATTAAACGATCTTCAAAATATTCTTTGTGACTTATGGGAAAACATGCCACAACAACACATACAGAACCTGTTCAGAAACCTTCAAAGACGAATGGAAGCTGTAATTAGAGCCAGGGGCGGAAACACACGCTATTAGAATTTCATTAGCTGGCTTTATTTAAAATAAAGTTCATATTTTTGTATATATGTTTGGTACACATGTTTTAACATACACAGCTTTTCAGATAAAAGTATGCACCTTTAATAACTTTTGTAATACTGGTATTTAGGAAAAATCCAAAAATACGTCAATTTATGTTGGAAGGAGCAAGCATTATGGCTTATTTAAACTTACTGGAAAAGTCAACCCCTCACCCTAGGAGCATCCCTTTTTTTTTTAATTACTTCTCATATTTTTTATGTAAAATTTGGATACTACTCTTTGAGCTGATTTCAAAAATTATAATACTTGTAGGTTAAAGTGGTTAGTTTATGAGATAAACAAATTTTCTTTTAATAGCACAAATTTTACTTATTTTTTACTTTCACCTTATTTAATAAGTATACAATGGTATAATCTATTTTAAAATGCCTCTCTGACATTACTTAATACAGCTGGATTTAATTGTCGACATTCATTTTCTATCCTCGTTCGTAAATCATCCAGAGATTCTGGTTGGGTAGCATAAACTTTTGTTTTTAAATACCCCCATAAAAAGAAGTCTAGGGGTGTTAAATCCGGTGACCTAGGTGGCCACTCCATCATCTGCCCTCTTCTACCTATCCAACGAGCGGGGAATGTTTCGTTTAAAAATTATCGGACAGGCATAGTGTGGGGGAGCTCCGTCTTGTTGAAATGCCAGTAAATCTTCGGAAAGGTTATCATCATTTTCTATTATTGTTGTAATACGTGGGTCAACCCCTTCCCTGAGTAACTCAAAATATGATGTACCATTTAAATTTCCGTTGATGAAGAAAGGTCCGACAATGTGGTCACCTAGGATACCACACCAAACGTTTAACTTTTGGGGATGTTGTGTATGGAATTCACGCATAACTGTGCTATTTATTGTACTTCAAAAATCCAAACTACAAAAAAAACAAAAAACTTTTTATTAAAGTTTGTAGTCACCTGATTTTTATGTACCTCTGCTGTAAATTTTGAAATATTAATGGAATGAGGAGATGTAATATTAGGCTGATTGCCTAATATTTCGTCCGTCATTTTAAAATATTCAAATCGAATTGGCCCTCTTCCAGTTTTAGAAATATTATCTTTACAAATTTTATAAGTCCTCAACAAGTTCCTCCATTTTCGAGAGCAAACATCAGAGTTAAACTAGAATTAGATTATATTAAAAAATATTTCTTTTAGTAATGAAATTGTATTAATAATTTACATTAAAGTTTTGACTATCTAGTATATTTGACACATTTTGCCAAACATGTTTTCTCTTGCGAGGATCATTTAATTCATCCCTCAGCGAATCTACTGCATTAATTAACGCAGTTATGCTTTGAAAATTTCAAAAGGTCTTATCATTATTATTTTTTAATGAAGACTCTTCAACATTGAACTGGATATCATCTAAAATCTTGTCACTTTCGTTGGGTTTATAATGCTCTTTACAATGTTTTAGGAGTTTTTTAAAAAAATCCATGTATAAAATAATTCTATAGATATTATAATTGAAACTAAAAATTATGTTTACTTTACCCGTTTCTGTTTTTTTTTTATCTTCTGGACTAAGTCCAACATCATAGGATAAATTTGTATCATTATCCGTGATCGTTACTGTAATAAAGTTATTAGTATTAGCATATAAGTGCTCACACATTTTGTATCCACTTCAAAATAAATCCAAATTGTGATTGTTTTCGTTATGTATTGGGGTTATGATCAACTGAACGGAGCAAGTAATCCGAACCGAGCCCCCTCTAGAGGTAGTGCAGTTAGGGGCAAGGGGGGAAGCGATAGTTCAGTTCTGATCAAAGCGAGCGCTTAAAAAGAATACGCAAAAATATTTAAATGAACAGAGCAGCTGATCTGCTCGAGCAAATGCCGTAAAAAGAACACACTAATTGATAGTGTACTTTGATACATTATTTATTTTGTTTCGCTGAAAAGGTTTACTTTTTGCAAGAAAGAATTGAAATTATAGGTTTATACTACCAAAATAATAATTTTGCAAGAGCTGCTGCTAGAATATTTAACGAATTACATGACGGAAGACATGCAACTCATAAGTATGTAATTCAACTGAGGGAGAAATTTACCACAACAGGGTCTGTTTGCAATAAAGTGCATAAGCAAAAGGGACTCGTAAATAAGGAAGCAATCCAAGTGGCAATTTTAGGGCAAGTCAGCTTATAGGCTCAACAACCCCAATCGTTGTCAACAATAAGTAGAGCGATCGGTGTTTCATCTTCTACAGTTTTCCTAGTTCTTCATAAATTCAAGTACCACCCATACAAAGTTAAGTCGGTGAACGAGTTGAATGAAGATGATTTTGATCGTCGTCTAGAGTTTTGCGAATCAATGACGCAATTTATCAATAACAATCCACAATTGTTAAACAATATTTGCTTTTCTGATGAATGCTCATTTTCATTAAATGGCTTAGTAAATAGGCATAGTTGTAGATATTGGGCTAAAGCTGATCCACATATTATGCGTGAATTCCATACACAACATCCCCAAAAGTTAAACGTTTGGTATGGTATCCTAAGTGACCATATTGTCGGACCTTTCTTCATCAACGGAAATTTAAATGGTGATTCATATCTTGAGTAACTCAGGGAAAGGGTTGACCCACGTATTACAACAATAATAGAAAATTATGAAAACCTTTCCGAAGATTTACTGGTATTTCAAGACGGGGCTTTCCCACACTATGCTATACCTGTCCGATAATTTTTAAACGAAACATTCCCCGCTCGTTGGATAGGAAGAAGAGGGCAGATGATGGAGTGGCCACTTAGGTCACCGGATTTAACACCCCTAGACTTCTTTTTATGGGGGTATTTAAAAATAAAAACTAGAACCTCTGGATGATTTACGAGAGAGGATAGAAAATGAATGTCGACAATTAAATCCAGCCGTATTAAGCAATATCAGAGAGGCATTTCAAAATATATTATACCATTGTATGGGAGTAAATGGTACTCATTTTGAACACTTATTGTAACTTCATAATAAATAGCATAGTTAAAAAGATTAAAGAGTTTGAACTGTTGTACAACCCATTTTATTACAGGCAAATAAGGTGAAAGTAAAAAATAAGTAAAATTTGTGCTATTAAAAAAAATTGTTTATCTTATAAACTAACCACTTTAACCTACAAGTATTATACATTTTTGAAATCAGCTCAGAGAGGAGTATCCAAATTTTACATAAACAATGTGAGAAGTAACTTAAAAAAAATGGATGCTGCTAGGGGTGAGAGGGTGGCTTTTCCAGTAAGTTTAAATAAGCCATAATGCTTGCCCTTTCCAACATAAATTGACGTGTTTTTGGATTTTTCCTAAATACCAGTATTACAAAAGTTATTAAAGGTGGATACTTTTATCTTAAAAGCTCTGTATTTCTACGCTTTGCTATATTGAACTGATATTTACAATAAATGTTGCAAAAGTGGGGTTTATTGGAGTTTCAATTATTTATAGTAATAAAATTTTTTCAAAAAGGAAAAAATTCAAAAAAATTTTAAAATAATGAGTTATGCGATAATTTTTGTGGGGTGTATAGTTTTTTTTAGCTAGTCTTTCATTGTTAAAAGACACCACAAATTTTTTTAAGGAACTTTTTTCTATGAAATGAACTATAGTAGGTACTATTTATTTGAGAAAATTATGGATGATAAGCAGTTTCAGCAAGATAACTAGCTACAAAATTATGGTTCTGGATTTCGGATAAAGATAAAGTTTTCTTACATCCGTTTTTTTTTATATTATCCCTATCAGTTAACATTGTCATGAAATTTTCTTTTTCAATGTGAATAATATCTTGTCAAAGCATCTTTTATTAGATTAAGTCTAATAGAATCTAGTTAATTAACTGCCAAATATTTCAAATTTTAGAAATATTACATTAGAGAATTGTTTCCAATAATTTTTTCACCTTGTATATTTTGTACGCCTATGCGCCTATGTATAAACTATGTTAAGAGTCAATGCATGAAATTTTGGGCGGGAAGCTAAAGGACAGCATATCGATGCGAGCAAGACAACCTACGAGTAAAACTCTATTCATAAAAAACGCTTGTACACACCAAGTCAAAAGTAGGTGTAGGTATGAGAAATTCAGAATAGTTGCATTATGTAGTCAGTCAGTTGTATAGCGAAGCTTTCTGTTGTGTATACTTAACGTAATACCTTTGTGCGACTATTGTTAGTACAACAGAATTAATTTAGCGGACCACATACAACTCGGTTATGAACGTCACTCACAGCGTATATCTATTCAGCTGACTAGCTCCAACTAGATGCCGATACGGATTTCGCTATTACTGTAGTGAAACACAAAGTAAGAGAATATGAAATGTTATCAAAAAAAATAAAGAGTTCATGAAATTTTATATATCGTAGGTAATTGATCTATCCAAGTTTGTAAGATTGTCGTTTGCAACGCAGGTATAAAAATTGAATCTTTTTTAGGCAGAAAGCCATTTATTCATGGTAATCGGAATCCGATTTCAGTATTTATATTTTACTTTGGTCATACATATTTTTTATTTTATTTTCTAGGTCTGTATTTCACGACATTTGAATGAAATAATATAAAAACAAGTAAGATTATTACAAATTTCAATAAAAATTAAAAAAAAAAAAATTATAATATTAGGCCTTCGGCTCGTTTGGTATTCCGGTTAATGCTCGTGTATTAATAACCATTACATGAGAGTTGCATTGGTACACTGTTTTTTCTACAAATACACTACTTCAATTTAACATTGTTTTATTTTTTTAAAATTTTTGTTACATTTTTTGTAAACAATAGCAAATAAAATATGAAAGAAATAATCAAGTAATCACTAAATTTCAGATGGTGTGCATGAAAAACTATCTAGACATCTTTTTTAAAAATAAGTACCTTGATTACTGCAAAAGATCCAAACTGACGCACACAAATCTCTAAGAAACCTTTAAACTTTCTACACAAAATATTGGGTCCGTCTACTAGATATTACAAAATGCAGGCTTTAGAGGTCAATTTTTCAGCTCCATAATGAATACCAGTATTATAATGAGTATCATTATGAAACTGAAAATTAGCATTTAATTACCAGCTTATAGTATGAATAAAAAAAATATATATATAGTCAGATTCAGATAGGGTTCTGAACGTTAAATAATAGTATATTAAACAACGCATTTCTTATGAAATTCTGTTATGACACGAGTTCAAGTTTAAAAAACGAATCGCGATGCGATGAGTTTTTTAAAGAACGAGTGTCACAACAGCCTTATGAAATAAGTTGTTTATGATATTTTTTATATTTTGTCATTTTATCATTTTTTAAATTTATTATTTTTATGTAATTACGAAAATTTTGATTTTAAAAAGTATGTCGGTAGCACTGTGTAATTTATAACATTTGACAGTTTTGAAATTTAAATTATGAAATGTTAATGTTTTCAAATATTTTAAAATTACTAATACACCAATAATAATACATTATATAAGTAAAAAATGATATTCAAATTCACAAATATTTTCTTAAAGAACAAAATAAAATTAATAAATTGCTATTAGCCACAAATGTCATTGTCAAAAGCCCTGTCATTAGATACTTCACTCATATCGTCAACCATTTAAAACAAAAATTTGCGTGCGTAAATAGTATATTAAACAACGCATTTCATATGGAATTCTGTTATGACACGAGTTCACAACAGCCATATGAAATAAGTTGTTTATAATATTTTTTATATTTTGCCCTTTTTACCATTTTTAAAATTAATTTTTTATTTTTATGTTGTAATTACGAAAATTTTTATTTTAAAAAGTATGACGGCAGCACTGTGTAATTTATAAAATTTGACAGTTGTGACATTTAAATTATCAAATGTTAATGTTTTAAAATATTTTAAAAAGAATAATATACCAATAATAATATATTATATAAGTAAAATATTATATTCATATTCACAGATACTTTGTTAAAGAACAATATAAAAAATGAATAAAATGCTATTAGCCACAAATGTCAATGTCAATAGTGTTGCCTTTAGATACTTCACTCATGTCGCCAACCATTTAAAACAAAAATTTGCGTGCGTAAAAGTTACATTACGATACGCAAATGTGTTTTATAATGAAGATTTTTATAGATACAAAATATAAAAAATAATTTTATTTAACGTTCAGAACACAATGGACTTCCACAGAGTAAGAGTTCATACAATAAATGACATTCAGATAGGGTGTTTTATAATCTCTGTTATATAATATGAGGTGAAAAAATCACAAACTGTTTCCTCATGTTAGTTTCCCAAAACTGATCTTGCTTTTCAATTTTTTTCGATATGAAAATTAACCATAGTTTTTAATAATTGTTAAAAATTATAAAACATATTCGTTTTTATAATATTCGTTAAATTAAATACAGGGTAAGTTAAAATGCAAGTACATTATTTTCTTGGTAATTTTAAATAGAACACCCTGTATTTTATATCACTATCGAATAGTACTCATATCATTCTTCAAATTTTATGAAGTACTCCCTATACCTAAAGTTATCCGTTTTCTAGATATTTTTATTTTTTCATCATTCAAAATGATCTCCCAAATAATAGTAAAGAATTTTTATTGCATTCCCCTAATAACCAGGTGATATCTATAATTTCATCAGTAGCTACATTTATTATTACTAATTTAATTTAAATTAATTACTGAATTACTAAATAATAATTGTTGCTAATTAACGGTGTACCACAGATTGATTTAATAAACAATAATGTCCAACTGTCAGTTTCTAACAAACCAATCATTTCCAACTCATAATAATTATTTGTATATATTAAAATATCTACCAAATTAATACGTCCATAGAAAAATAAAAATATCTTGAAAACTGATAACCTTAGGTATAAGGAGTACTTCATAAAATTTGAAGTATGACATTAGTATTTTTCGATAGTGATATAAAATACAGGATGCTGTATTTAAAATTACCAAGAAAATAATAATGTACTTGCATTTTGACTTAACAAAAATTATGAAAGGAGTATGTTTTCTAATTTTTAACAATTAATAAAAATCTATGGTTTCAATAGATCAATGCTCCTACACTCCTTTTGAATTATACAGGAAGTTAAACTTGATACGATTTTCAGGTAATATTGGTTATAACTTTTTAAATACCTGGTATAACATAATAAAACTTTACATTGTTGTGATGTGGAAGTGATGCAGATTTCGAATTTAAAATAAAATACAGGGTGTTCCATTTAAAAAAAACATAAGTTTGGTGTGCCACCATCTTATGGAACACCCTGTAAGATTGTAACTAATTTTAAAATGTGGAGTTTAAAGTTGCCTACAAGATTTGTCAATAAGTTTTTTTTTGTATTTTTCACTATAACAGATCTACTGAGCTTCCTCACACTAATCAATCACCCTGTATATATACATAAATACACCCTATATAACCAATATTTGTATTTGTTTACTTTTCTTTAATAATATATAAACAAGTTTAAAATATTTGTCCAAATGTCTTAATAATATATAAAAAATGTCCACAAATTTAAAAATTTTACTATTTAAAAACGCCAACAAACAATAACAATAGAACTGCAATCTTACAATCAAACATTAGGAATAAAGCTTGCATCCCCTAAGCAATACACCCATCGGTTGGCCAAATAAATTATTAACGTATATTCGTCTATAATAGTTTATTTTTCCAGCTGGTCCGCTAATTCTTACAATTCAAGGGTTCACGCACATCGGCACATTAAAACACTTAAGATTTGCGGAGTGTACAGGAATTAATCTGTATGAGGGCGCTTTTATCAGTAGTTTAAAAATTTGAATTTGATCTCTTTTTTGGTACCGTTTTTCTCCGTTAAGAGAAAACATATTTGGATAAAATTTTAAGGGCATATTACTGACAGCTAGTTGCAGAAGCTATGCATGTTTAATCTTAACTTTTTTTTTAATTAATAGAAATTAATTACCATTCGTAATCAATATCAACAAAATTTAAAATTTAAATATGCATAGCTTATGCGCTATCGTGAACCACATACGTCCTGAAAATTTGGGAAATTTTCATGCAATATTAACAAAAAAAAAGGGGTTTTTTGAAAAAAAGACAATTTTTCATAGATTTGTCCAATTATTTTACTTTATTTTGAGGTCTATTTGTGCAAGTTCACGTATATTTACTTATTGCTATTAATTATCAGCAAGTTTTAAATATATAAACATTTTATTAGCTGATATTTGATAAAATGTTTAAATGGTGAAAGCGCTAATGCAGCATTGGCTCTTAACATTTAGGTATACTACTTATTTATTTAGTTATATTTATACAGGGTGTACCAACCTTACGACAAAGTTCGGTGTATGGGTTGTTTTAGAAGATATCAAAAAATGTTATTAACAAAAATATTAGATGTCTTTAGGGTCCATATTTTAAAATTACCTTAAACTATACAGAGTGTTGTATAACTCCGTTACAAACCAAACATATGATTTTTAAATGGGAACCCCTGTATATTATACCGAATTCGGAGTGTTCATATTTTTTTGAAACTTTTGATATAAGGTTTCGATACGTCATACAGAGTCCTTCAGAAGTTATGGACACGTTTATGTGTATATCGTAGGTAAATCTGTATCTTATTGTACGTGGAAGAAAAAAAAAAGTATTTTGACTAACAGAGTTTCGTAATATGATACAATGGGCCGTATTCATAAAAAAAGGTCATGCTTATACTTGCAGAATTTGAAGGAAATCCTCCAGCTCGCATTTATAATATTCCGAGTAAAATCTTATACTTATAGAGTATAAACATATACTTTACAAAAAAGTATTTTGCTATTCATAAACGTTACCTTGTACTATAAAGAAATAGGATATCGTTCAAAAATTTTGAGTGTGGTCAGTAGTAGACTCAGTCGTGTAGTGATCAGTTGTAGCGATGGCAGATGTGGAACTAAGAGAGATTAAACACTACAAGCAGCGTTTATCAACTCCTGTTGGTGATTACAAAGTATTATACCGGTTTGAAGAGGAAAATGTGCAATGGCTTGCCAACAGATTTTTGGGAATAAATACTGAAACTCGAGGAGGTGCGTTATCATCCGTCCTAAAAATGAAGATATGTTTACGCTATCTCAGTGACCCTGGGTTTCAGAAAGGCATTGGTCAAGAACTGGTTGTAAGTCAAGCTACAGTATCTCGTACAGTGACTGCCGTAATTGACAGCATAGTTGCGCAATCCAATTACTGGATAAAGTTTACATCTACCAACAATGACCTTATGGCTGCGAAACAATTATGGCAAAGAAAGTATCGGTTTCCGACAGCTATTAGTGTAGTTGATTGTACCCACGTAGGAATTCTGAAACCAAATCGCCATGTTGATGAGTATGTCAACCAAAAAGGGCATCCTACATTGAATGTGCAAGAGAAATGTTTACTAGTGTGGACGTTAGATGACCTGGATCGGTCCATGATTCAAGAATATGGAGAAATTCACAAGTAAGGGCTAGTTTAGAAAATAAAAACAACGTCGTGTTACTTACTGATGATGGATATGGTATAGAGCCGTGGCTCATGACTCCATTCAGAAATCCCACTCCAGGTCCTGAACTAGATTATAATAAACTTTTAAAAAAAGAGGAAGTGATAATTGAACGTTGTTTTGGTCAACTGAAACGTCGATTTCCTATTTTGCAATACGTTTGCCGAGTGAAATTGGAGAATGTACCAAAAATAATTGTTGTCTGTATGGTGCTTCATAACGTGGCCAAACATTTGAAAGACATCGATTTTGAAGCACCTGAATCTGAAGAAGTGCCAGACGAAGATGTCAATGATAATGACCAAGTTGATCTGCCTCTTCGCCAGCAAGGACAAGAAGTCAGAAGAAATTTGAGCATTGTAATAAGCAATTTTGATAATTAAATGTAGGTACAAAACCGTATAAAATGAAAGTTTCAATTTAATTTAGTTTTATTATTTACGCCATAATATTTATCAGATCGTTTTGATTAAAACACAAAAATCGAATAATTATATGTTTATTCACAATATTCTGCAAACCTTTCTATTTTATTACAAAAAGTTGTTTACATGTTGTAGTATGTTGCCTCTCCCTCGTGAACAAACTTTTCTGTTAATTCCTTCTGCTTCATCTTCTCCAACTTTTTTTCGTAGAATTGTCTTTGAACTCTAGTTGTTCGATACTGCTCTAGAAGAACTAGCCGTTGAAGCTCTTTGGTTGTGAGTCCTTTTGTCTCATTTGTTTCGTACTTTTCTATTGCTGATTTTTTTCTTGTTGCCAGAAGAGATTCGACAGTTTTGGCACTACTGGATTGTGATTTGATAGCTGATTCAGTGTCTTCTCGGCTGTCTTTTTCTGTACTTTCACTATCGCTGCTTGACGAATACATCTCTGATAGAACTAATGTGTTCAAATAACACTGATAACTGAAATACTGTAAATAAATAAACCATCATAAACATGTTGAAACAAGCCAACAACCCTTTACTTATACTTGGAGGATCTCCTTGCAAGTATAAGGTAATCATTATGAATACGAAAAAAATGAAATGCTTATACTTCTACCTTATGCTTACAAGGATATACTTCAGTTTTATGTACACGGCCCAATATCACCGTATAACTCGTACCTTTCATTTTCTCTCTTCTTTCAAATGGAACACCCTGTATTTTATATCATAAATAGAATACCCGATTATGTAACTTTAATTTTTGTTAACCATTCCATATACCCAAAGTTTATGAAAACAGAGTTATTTTGTAATATTTATTGTAAACCATAATTATTAATCTATTATGTGAAAGGAATACCCAAACGTTGAATGTAACAAACAATCCTTAAAAATAATAACTTTTTTTTTTAAAACTAGGAACACAGTTGCGAACACTCACAGCAAACATTAAATAGATATTTTATACCTATACATATTTCTTATTACCACTTTTTTATTTTTTATAGTTTTTTAATGCTTGTATTTATAGAATTATCAAATATTACTCTGTATTATTCCCGTTTTTTTACATTTAAAATTGGTGAGTAATGGTGAAATAAGCAACACAAAGTTATTGAAAAAAATTGAGTTGTAAAAATTAAATACCGAACACTAAAAAGTGAAGTACACCTTCGGCTTGGAAAGTCAACTTTCTTTTAAAGATAACATGCTGGAAAATGTCCAAAAAACTGCTATGCATATAAATGTTTAATGTGATAAGAAAATAATTTGTTGTTTTAAAATTATTTATTTGGTTTTTAATCAAAATAGTGAACTGCCACTAAAGTGGAAAAATTGCTGTAAAGCTTTAATTGTAAAATAGAACATTTATCACAACTATAGTCATATTTTTTAAAAATTTCGCTTTGTACCTAACGTGTTAAGCTTGACGTCCAATGATGTAGATTTTTATAAAATAAACGCAACTTAAAAATGTATTACCAACTACTTGTTGAAAGTAACTTAAACGCTAATAAAAATTGACTTCGTTAAAACTAACATCTACGCAATTTCTAATAAACTGTAACAAACTATTTATAAAACGATCATTTCTTCTTCCATGAGTTTAGTTTTCTTTAAATTTAGTTAAAATGAGAATTTTGTTGTATAGAATTGTATCCAACAGACAATAAAATTATCACAAGAGGTTAAATTATTTCCGAAAAATGTGCACGAATATTTCGATATTCTTAATATTCGTGGGAAAGAAAATTTCTAGGAATATTTTAAGCTTGCGTGGTAAAGGTAGGAATATTTCACACCATAGTTTGGAAAAAATTATTCCAATTTGACATCTGTCACAACGCTTAATAATAACTAGTTTAAACGTGTGCACCATAGAGAAATATAATAAATTTTTATTTGTCTATTCTGTAGGTCCTCTATGGTTGTCAAAAAATTTCCACTTAAATATCGTGGCGCTACGAAAAAAATTCTGGAAATTTTTCTGGTTATTATGGTAACTATATTAAAACAAATAATGATTGAGAGTAGAAGTAGGCTGTTAAATTATAATTGATTAGTCTTATATATTGTTTTTTTGATAGTTTAAAATTATGTCAAAGATTGTCAAATGAATTAATAAACGGTTTTTAAAAAGTCAATACAGTTTTTGATAAAAAGGTAAGAGAGGATCATTTTGGAAAGCTATCGAAAATATTTTGAGTATAATATAATATAGGCCCAGTTGACAGCAAATCGGGGGCGTGCTTAATAATTTTTGAGAGGATTAAGAATGAAAGAAAAATTCTTAGTACAATTATTTCAAATATTCATACACATTTTTTTATTTATTTCATTAAAACTTTGCAATATTTTCACCAATTAAACACTTATTAGCACTATTACTTTCACCAACACGTCGATGCTGACTAACTTTCCTGTAAAACGTACAATTCATACTGTATAATTCACAAACCAATGATACGCTAGTGCTTGCATTTATATTACTGTGGCCTGCGACGATGTGATGGAAGTTACGGTAAAGTGGCAAAGACAGAAATATCGTTGCGTACAGCGTTTCCACTAGTTGTGATAAATACCGAACACTACAGAAAATAATGAATTTTAACTGATCAGTAATAAGGAAATGTAAAGTATTACTCATTACAAGCTTATTACTAATTTTTGTCATACATAAATAATACCTTTAAACGTACTAGTATTTGCCACAACCTACAACTCTACTATATTTTGATTCTGCTATAAACTGGTAATGTAAAATTTAGATATGACAACGCGCTTTACTCTCAATCATTATTGATTTTAGTATAAACATTAAGGCGTTTTATTGTTTAAAAAGTAGAGGTGTGAAATTTTCATTTCAATGTTTATAATTTTCGGTGAGTCAATATTTTAACACATACAAATTTTTTTATCGAAATTATGTTTGTTATGCTCTTAATAAACTTACTGTATTTTTTTATCTCATTTACTACATATGTATTAGGTACAATATTTTTTCAACGGATATTAGAGTGAATCTATGAAATTACCGTTTTACTATATTCTAAACTTTATTTAAAAATATGATGCCTAGTAGTATTAGCTTCATATTAGTATAAGCTCGACCTGTGATTTCATGATAACAAATTTGTATCAAGCCGCACTTAACATTTTGTGACAAGAAGAACTAGAAAACTTGTTTCTCTTTTTTTTCAGAACGAATTTGCATGCTGCGAATTTTTCTTTCAAAATATTCTAAAAATACCTGTAAGTGTGACTCACTAAAGCCTAAAAATAAATTATAAATTGATTCCAATCATTATTTACGAAAATAAGTGCCCAATAAATAAAACAGTACTCTATTTATTCAAAAAAATACAGTACGTGATTGAAAACTTAATTTAAGTCTTGCTGTTGGTTATGTTTTGTTAAGGATTAATATTTCCAAGAATTCAGTATATATTATTCATTGTATGGCAAGTTGTTAAGTCTTGTTAATGTTTAGTTTTATTCTGTATTATAAATTTTGATATTAACTAATAAATACTGTGCTACAACAAAAAGTGTTTTTTTTTAACTCAAAAATATATCTACCTCAAAACTATAACTACGGTATAGTACGCTTGAAAAATAACTAACTAAAAGAATAATAAAAAACTCTTCGTTTTAACAAAATTTCCACTATTTATTTAAAAAACTGCTTTTTTAAACTCAATGACAGCCGTTTCCCTAGACAACTAGCATCGTCAGATTGACATATTTAAGTTACTATTTGTATATTTGTAGTTAGGTACCTGATATTTATTAGGTAGTTATAAGGCTAGACCAAGTAAGGAAGTAATAAGACATAACAATATTAAAGCCTAGATGTTATTAGCCCTAAGGGATGATCCTGGATGTATTTCCCTCTAAGATCAGTATAACTGTGCAATGATATAGAAAAACTAGGAACAAACTATATCATGCTGATCTTTACAATAACTTAATATATTTGTGTTACAATACACCTATCTCTTTATTGAATACTCATGCGCAAATATTTTTGAATTTTCCCCTTCCACTGCTAAAATATGACTACTTCTTACCATAGAACACAACGTATTGCTACCCAGGAATACCACAATTTAAATGAAAATAAACCTTTTAGCTGTCAAAAGCTAGCTTCTATTTGCCGTATAGCCGCGGCAGCCCAGGCCATAAACCACAAAAAGGAGAAGTTTTAATTTTTATTTCGTTCGTGTACGCCGCTTGCTAGTTGTTATTGTGTTTTTCTTGTCTTTGTGTATTTAATATTAACGACTTGTGTGTGTACCTAGACTTCTCTTTGGATTTACTTTACTTTGGATTACTGATTACTTTTGCATGTCATACCAACACAATTTTATAAGGGGCACGAATATTTAGGGGGAACTACGAGAGTGGGAGTTAGTTCGCGCACGAGTATTCAATTTGTGCCATTAACGAGATGGGTCTATTATAGAAAAACTAGGAACAAACTATATCATGCTGATCTTTACAATAACTTAATATATTTGTGTTACAATTACGTCTTATCTATGTATAAAATGAAGACTCAATCAAAGCAAACACTTTAAAAGTGGGGAACTTCCAGATTTATTTGTTCATTAACAATTTTAAATTGTGGATCTGCTAGATGTCTTTTTATTTCAAGTTCTTCAAGGAAATCTAAATTTTGTTTTTTATTACAAGTGTGTAGCATTTGGATGTCATTGGTGTGTAAGAGTGGAGGGATTCTGTTGCTTAAAATAATTGTCACTCACGTTCCAACCGGCGGGCTAATACTCGACGCATTTTACCCCAACTACCTGCTAGAAAGAAAAAGGTTCATAATCCAACATGAATATTCGACACAGAATGTATTTCTCTAATCCCTTTATTGCCAATAAAATCTGCCCCTTCAAATTTAATATTTTTATACTTAACAGGTAAATTTCTTACACTTAGCTACAATTTTCTCAGTTTTGTTTATAATTGTGAGTTTTGATGTTGTTTTGTTAAAATGAGTATAAGTAAAAGTTGTTGTGTAATAGATTTTCTAAAAGTAGTAGATTAGGTTAGGTTAGGTTTGGGTTAGGTTTGGTTAGGTTAGGTTAGGTTAGGTTAGGTTAGGTTGGGTTGGGTTGGGTTGGGTTTGGTTAGGTTAGATACTTATATAAAAATAAATAGTCTTAGCCAAAAGAGCAAAAATTAAAGACAAAAATTTAAATAATTAAATTGCGTTTCTAGAACGAACGATTGAAAGTCTAAATTTAAATCAAATAACAAGACTTGCTTTTGTAAAATTAGTGTTATAGTAATCAGTTTTCGAAGATAATTTTATTTTATTACCTACTTACCTTTCTGTAAGTACCTAAATTCTTGCGTCGAAAATTCCTGTAATAAGAACAAAATTTCTAACCGTGCGTCGAAAGTTCCTGTCCCAAAAATTTACCTGTTTTCTTGCGTTGAGAATTCATACGCCCGTTCCAACGCCGCAGTACGATTTTGTCGAATGTGATTGCAGTACAATATCGTTGAAAATCGAGTGGGAACACACTCGTAACGACTTTGCAGTACGAGTTTTACTTTCATGTGTTAAACATGTCCGAAGAAAATATACTTTTAGCGGCTTTCCTCATTGTTTGGGTGCCATAGACGAAAAGCATATTCAAATCGTTCCACCACCTAACTCAGGGTCCTATTTTCATAATTATAAAGGATTTAATAGTTAAGTGCTTATGGCTATAGCAAATGCCAATTACGAAATTATCTACTGTAATTTCGGGACCAATGGAAGAATATCCGACGGAGGAGTATTAAATAACACACAATTTTACGAAAAACTAAAGCTTGGAACTTTAAAAATACCTAAACCAGAAAGAGTAAAGAATTGTGGACGGATTCTACCTTATGTATTTGTTGCAGATGATGCCTTTTCATTAGGGGAAAACCTGGTCGAACGGCGGAAATACACGATCAAATTATGTTCAATTTTGTCACATTCTACAAAATCGTACTGCGGCGTTGGATCGTGAGTGGCCTGCTTAACACTCTTTTCGTTAAGTGATACATGATCCTTTACTTTTTTAACTGGTGTATAATCCCACGTTATTGTTTTTAATTCCATATTCTATAAACTCACTATTTACTCTTTCAAGAAACAACTGTGTCAGATCTCTTCACTCGCTTATAATCGACTGAACAAAAATATTCTGATATTAATTTATTTAAAGACAATTAACCATTTTATTAATCATTGGTTTTCATACTATTTAAAATAGCTTTTACATTTCTCGGAAACCATCTTTCGCTAATCGACTTTTTCTTACTAAACTATCAAAACACCATTAACTAAATACCTATTCATTTTGACAGTTTCTTTATTTCTTGTTATTTAATGGGTCATTATTATAACGACAAAAATAACCATAAATAAGGTTACTATTCATAAACAGATTTACATAAATATAATATGCTTTGAAAATGGTTTATTTATAAATATCTTATAAACCGAAACAAATAATGTAATTCCCTTAAAGTACTTTATGGTACTAACCCTTACTGTGTGAAAGTTCATCTTATTCAGAACAATAAACAACTAGAAGGTTGAATTAACTTCCACTATTTATTCTATAAATACTTTAAATTCAATGACAGCCGTTTCGCTATCGGAATAGCATCGTCAGATTGACATATTGAAGTTACATTTTGTTTGTTTGTAACTAGGTACTTGATGTTGATAAGTAGTTAAGGCTAGACCAAGTAAGGAAGTAATAAGACATAACAATATTAAAGCCTAGATGTTATTAGCCCTAAGGGATTATCCTGGATGTATTTCCCTCTAAGATCAGTATAACTGTGCAATGATATAGAAAAACCAGGAAAAAACTATATCCTGCTGATCTTTACAATAACTTAATATATTTGTGTTGTAATTACGTCTTATCTATGTATAAAATGAAGACTCAATCAAAGTAAACAGTTTAATAATGGTGAACTTCCAAGATTTATTTGTTCATTAACTACTTTATATTGTTGATCTGCTAGATGTCTTTTGATTTCAAGTTCTTCGAGGAAATCTAAATTTTGTTTTTGATCACAGGTGTGTAATATTTGAATGTCATTGGTGTGTATGAGTGAATGTGGATGTTCAAGAACATGTTTTGCATAGTTTGACTTATCTGGTTGTTGTAATCTATATGCTCTTAAATGTTCATTGAATCTTATTTCAAAATTTCTTTGTGTTTGACCTATATATACAGCATTACATTTTGGACAATTAATTTTGTAAACACCAGATTTTTTAATTTAGGTAATTTTGTTTTTACATTTAACAATTTTGTACCAACATTATTGTGTGATTTGAATGAAATTATTGCAGATGTTGCCGAAGATATTATTTTTGAAATTGTATTAGAAATATTTCCACAATATGTAATACTTTTATAACTTTTAATTTCTTTAGGGTGTTGAGGGAATATTAGTTGTAGTGACACTTTCTGTTCTTTCTTATTAATTAATTTATTTATCAAATGTATTGGATAGCCATTAGATATTGCTATTTGTTTTATAATCTCAATTTCTTTATTAAAATTATTTTTGTTCATTGGAATTGAAAATGCTCTATGTATCATAGAATTATAAGCTGCTAATTTATGTGATATAGGATGATTTGAATGATATGGTATGGTTACATTTGTTTGTGTTGGTTTTCTGTATATTGAATAGTTTAATGAATTATTAACTTTTTCAATTCTCAAATCTAGAAAATTAATTGAATTATTTTCTTCAACTTCTAAGGTGAAATTAATTTTAGGATGTAAGGTATTAATATAATTAAAAAATATATCTAATTGTCGTTCGCTACCTACAAAACCTGCTAACACATCATCAACATATCTATACCAAAATACAATATTGTTTTTATAACTAGAATTAAAGATTTTGCTTTCTAAATTATCCATAAAAATATTTGCTAAAATTGGAGAAATGGGACTTCCCATTGGAAGACCTTCATTTTGAATATATACTTTCTTATCAAAAGTAAAATAATTTTGGCTAATGCATACATTAAATAGGTCAATTATATCTGATGTTATACCAGCTGAAAAATCCCTAGCCTATTGTTATAACAACAGCAGATAACTAAATTTTACGATAGTCTGTATGATGTGGAAAATTTTCTATCTAAATAGTAGAACCCAATGTAGAAAAAGCTAAAATATTAACGTTGTACGAAAAGCACACGTACTTAAATATGCATTACAATTTATTTTTTTTTCTGAGAATTTATTTCGCCTTATTTTTAAAATGTACTATAGCTGTAAATATGAAAGTAAGAAGAAGAAATATAAAACGTAAAAATTGTTATTATAAAATCCTTTCCTATTTCATCAATTTAATCTTAGTAGCTACATGTTCATAATGTAAACTGATTATAAATAATAAAAACATGAAGGCAATTCGGCCAAATTTGGCCCTTCCGAGGTTTAGCCTACCAACCTACCTGTTTAAAGTAGGTGATGACGTAGCCAATCTTCTTTTGGCCACCAACTTTAAATTTCGTGCCCGTCCCCTTCAGCTCATATTTTAGCCCCTTGATGTAGTTTGCCACCTCCTTGATGATTCTTACAAAATCTTTACAGGTCCCTATTACTCCTTCTACATCTTCTTTTGCTCCCAACGTATACCCAACCTTAGTAATTACCTCTTTTCTATCCTCCCTCGTTACCCTACTGTTCTGTATCTGTAGAGTAGGAAGGGTGAGTATAGACCCACAGCACTTAGGCCACAATATAGCCCATTGTACATCCTCCCAAGGAGTCGCCCTCCTAGGATATTGTCCATTCTGCCTTATCCAGGAAGGAAGACAGGTCACCAGAGGACATCTCCTTAATGTCGGCAGGTGTAGGCCAAGACTCACCGAACACACACTCTCTTATCGACGATAGCTCCGGACATTCACATAAGACGTGCCTGACAGTTTCATCTTCCTGTTTACACCTCCTGCATAGAGGTACGTCCACTAGCCCCATAATATGGAGGTGTTTCCTTAGTTGACAATGGCCAGTCAGAAATCCCACTATTAAACGTAGGTTCTTCCTGGTCATCGCCAAATATTTATTCGTATCCAGCTTCTCAGGGTCGCCCAGGGTAATCCTGGCAAAACTGCATCCTTTGGTTTCATCCCATCTCTTAAGGGATTGAGTACCGGTGTAACGTTTGGCTAGTTCCGCAATTGTCGAAGTCGTCAAACCATGGGTGTCGCCTGGTCCCAAAATTTTCAGTCCAGCCGGTATCCTGGCCAGAGAGTCAGCAATACGGTTACCTTTGCTAACCTTGAGATAATACGTTGTCTATTCAAGGTTAGTAGGGCTTGTCTAATATCAGTGCAGATTATTATGTTTTTGCCAGAAATTTCTTTTCTGGTTAGTTCTTTTGCGGCGATTGAGATACCAGCCAGTTCTGTTTGAACCACGCTGGTATTTTTTCCCATTCCCCATTTAATCCTTAGGCTAAGTAATATCTGGAGTAGACTCCACATCCTGATCCTTCCTTGGTTTTTGAGCAGTCTTTGTATATGCGTATTGCATTTGCAGCATCCGCCTCAGTGTTGTGTTTTATTTGTATTTTGTATGGTTTATTAAACACAAACTTGGGTTCAATTGCGTCACCGCAGTGAGTGCCTCCCTCCAGAGGCCCAGCCTCAGTTGACCCATTCCTACCTCAGGGTTTACACCAGCCGTGCGCAATCGTAGCATGGCCATTAGCGCAACCTCCTTGACGTGCAGGTCGAGAGGTGTCAGACCAGTAACCAATTCCATTGCCGCGGTTGGTGTTGTTCTCATGGCTCCTGTGATGTTCAAACAAGCCATTCGTTGTATTTGATACAGTTTTTGGATGGCCGTTGCTTGTAGAGTTTTAGGTCCCCATGCAATAGCTCCGTACGTTAGCATAGGTCTTATTATTGCTGTGTAGATCCAGGTGACTACACGGGGCGAGAGACCCCATGTGCATCCCACTGTCCTCCGACACTGCTCATAGGCCACATATGCTCTTTTTGTTCTGTTCTGAATGTGCGAGTTCCATGTTAACTTCCTGTCGAGGGTAATACCGAGGTATTTCACCTCTTCAGCGAAGTTTAGTTTGCTTTTGAAGATTTCGGCGGGTTTCAAGCCCGATAAGCTTCTTTTCCTAGTGAAAAGGACCATCTGTCTTCTCTCGACACCATGTTTCTATTAATTTGAGGCCATCCTGCGCTCTATCGCACAGTGTGTTCACAAATTTGCTGGTCTGCAAGATAACTATGTCATCTGCATATGCAATTGTGTAGAAACCATTGTTGTTGAGGTGATTAATCAGGGTATCCTGTTATAGTTTGGAGCAAACTCCACCACGGTACCCTCTGTCTCAACATAGTCCCCAATTCCATCATGTCCTGTAATCTGTTCCGACAACAACTGTTCTCCTTGTAACTTTCTTCCCCTCCGCAACAATATCGTCAAATTGTTTACCTGCCTTCCTTCCCATTTTTCTCTCTCAACCACCTTCGTGGCCGTGAGAACCTCTTCTTCCCATTTCCATAGGATCATCTCCCTTAGCTTCTGATCCTCCCCTCTTCTCCAGCGCTCCCTTTATTTCATTTGTCTGTTTTTCAGTACTTGTTTTATATGTATTGGGTAAGACAAAAGGAAATTGCGCTGACAGCCTTCCTCGATATTGAAGGAGCTTTTAATAATGCCCTACCCCAATCACTCTACGACTCAATATCACTGTAGAGGAGTGCAACTTGATCAAAAACATGCTCGAAAAACGATATATAGTGTCATCACTGCAGGGAGAATCGGTCAGGTTTAGGGCGGCTAGGGGATGTCCGCAGGGGGGGTTCTTTCTCCCCTCCTGTGGTTTCTTCTGATTGACTCCCTTCCAAACAACCCCTCTCGACAAGGGGTGGATTTTCAGTGCTGTGCAGACGATCTGATTATAATAGTTAGAGGCAAAGTTGAAGAGGTTATCCCGGAGATCCTTCAGGATGCCCTAAATATGGTTAACAGTTGGTGTGAGGTGGAGCAGTTGTCTGTTAACCCTCGCAAGACTGTTATTGTTCCTTTTACAAAAACGAGAAAACTTACTAAGCTTCGCCAACCAATTTTATCTGGCGAAACGATTCACTTTGCGACGGAGGTAAAATATCTGGGGATCATCTTGGATAGTAAACTTACCTGTAACGCCCATGTGAAAAAAACAATAAATAAAGCCAGGATCCTGTGGAATCTCAGGAGAATATGTGGCAAATCTTGGGGAACGAGCCCCAAACAGATTCACTGGATTTATCAAACACTGATAAAACCAATGATCACGTATGGCTCGGTGGTCTGGTGGTCCAAGGGATTCCAGAAATCCACCAGAGTAAGATTGTCTGGCATGCGTGGCCATTACGGGGGCAATGTCCACTACCCCGACAGCAGCAATGGAGATCATCCTGGATCTAACCCCACTCCATTTACTATTGTAGAAGGAGGCCAGGATGGTGTCCTATAGGCTGCTGTCGGTAGACAATCAAGTAAAAGGGGAGAGGCTCTGAGACTACTCGGGCCGGATGCGTGAAATTAAAGATCACCACACGCTTGGGATGGTCTCAGATATCCTACCTACCCGTACGCACGTAGAACAGTCCTTTAAAGTCCTCTTTCCAAAGAGAGACGAATGGGAAAATAAGATCATCTCTTTTCTGGGACGGACTACGTACTATACACTGATGGCTCCAAATCTCCAGAAGGTGTTGGAGCAGGAGTGTATAGTAGCAAATTTTTCCTGTCAGTAAAAAACCTGGAAATACAAAATGTGTATCGCACTTCGAGGTCTTATAGGAGTCATGGATGTAGTAGAGGGGGTAGTATGCAGGCCCAAAAATCCAGAACCAGAAGCAACAGCAGCGAAGCTTAAGAGTTACAATGAAGAGTTGGCGAAATTTCTTAAGGCTGACAGTACAGCATTGCTTTTAATGACTACTAACATGACTGAGGAAACTTTGCAAAAAGTTATGAGGTTTTCTACTGCTGCTGAAGTATGGAAAGAATTACACAGATTGTACGATGGATTATCAGAAGATCGTGCCTAAGATTTGTGTATGAAATTATTTGGATATAAAATGCAAGTGGGAGATAATATGTCCACGCATCTATCAAAAATAAATAATTTATGATTTGAGCTCAAGCAAGAAATGATGAAGTAAATTGCCAGAATTATTATTAATATGTAAAATTTTGGATACCTTGCCTGAAGAATACTTCGCATTTAAGTCAAGCTGGTTATTAATATCGAAGAGAAAACTTCACAACTATGCGCACATGAACGAGCATTATCATGTAAGGGAACTGAAGCAAGCATAAAAGCTTTTACAGTGAAAAGTAATAAAAAGTTTGCAGAAAAGACAAATTTCTCTAAAGATAAAAACATAAAATGTCATTATTGTGGAGAACTTGGTTATAGAGTAAAAAAATGTTCCAAGTTGATAAGTGATGGACGGCCACCAAAACCAACGTCAAATAAAAAAGCTAGTATGAATATGAGTGTGAATATGAACCTAATGGCAATTGATACATGTTCTGAAGATGAGGATAGTAATAGCTGGTTTGTGGACAATGGAGCAACAAGCCACGTCACAAACAGAGCTGATTTCTTAGAGACATTTAATCATTTTAAAGGGTCATGCACTGTTACTACAGCAAATGGAGATACGATTCAAGCACTTGGAAAAGGAAAATTGCAAGTAGAAGCAGATTTACAAGGTATCAAACATAAGATAACTTTGAATGACGTATAGTATCTATGTACCAAGTATCAAGAAAAATTTATTCTCAGTACTAGCAGCACAAGACAGATTACCAAGCAGTGTTTTTGAGTCAGAAGCAGAAACATGTAAATTGTATGTAGGTGGGATTTTGAAATTAATTGGTAGAAGAAGAAAATTCGGAGGGCTGTATAAGCTACGATTGGTTAACATTGAACCTGTTTTACCAATAAAAATCAATCAAATTTCTCATCCGAACTTACTACAATTACGAGTATACCATGAAAGGCTAGGACACCAAAATAAAGTTCATGGAAAGAAGACAGTAGAACGAGAGTTGGGTATAAAATTAAATCTGGACAGTGAACTATGCCAAGGATGCATGTATGGAAAACCACACAGACAAAAATTTGGTACTAGAGAAAGAGCATCACAACCAGGAGAACTGATACACACTGATTTATGTGGACCGTTTTTATTTTCTTTTAGCAAATTTCGATATTTTGTACTTTTTAAAGATGATTTTATCAGTTTCCGTTTTGTTTACTTTATAAAAGAAAAATCAGAAACTCATGAGAAACTTGAACTTATGTTGGCTGAAGTTAAGGCGACTGGTCACGTAGTAAAAGAGATTCTCAGTGACAATGGGGGAGAATTCGACAACGAAAAAGTAAAAAGAATTTTAGAGAAAAACGGGATAAAACAAAGATTGACAATGCCTTTTACTCCACAGCAGAATGGATCTAGTGAGAGGGAAAATAGAATAGAAGTTGCAAGAACGATGATGCATGCACACGAAGAGCTTTCTCAAGGCCTTTGGGCAGAGCTAGTAAATACAGCTGTATATATTCTGAATCGCACAGGTCCTACTACAGTAGAAGGAAAATCACCGTACGAACTTTGGTATAAGAAGAAACCCGAGATAAAGCACTTAAGAATAATAAGTAGTACTTGCTATGCTCATATACCAAAGGTTAAAAGGAAGAAGTTAGACAAGAAAGCTCAAAAAGGTATTCTTATTGGATATGATAACGACGAAGGCTATAGAATATGGTGCAAAGAGAAAAATACTTTGATACGATCCAGAGATGTTATTTTTCAAGAGAAGACACTTCAGCTTAAGAATGAAGTTGAAATACCTATTGAGATTGAGCCAACATCAAATTTCACACCACAGTCATTCCCATTAAGTCTAACAGAAAAAAGAGAGTTAGATGAAAAATCAATTGAATCAGACTGGGAAGAAGATGTCTTCATTGAGGATGATCCTAAAACAACAGAAAATATAGATGAAATAACACCGGAAGAAATAGAAGAAGAAGCTAGAATGACGTTAAGAGATCGTTCAACATTAAGACCTCCTAACAGATTTAATTATTTTGTGATGACTGCAGTGGATGAAATAAACAACACAAAAGAACCAATGACCTACGAAGAAGCTGTCCAAAGCAAAGAAAGGGAAAAATGAAAAGAAGCTATGGAAAGCATTAAAAGAAAAAGGTACGTGGGAAATGGTAGAATTGCCAAAGAATGGAAAAGCGATTCCATGCAAATGGGTTTTTAAAATTAAGACCAATCCAGACGGAACAGTAGATTGTTATAAGGCCCGCTTGGTGGTTAAAGAATATTCTCAGAAACAGGGCATAGATTATTATGATACGTTTAGTCCTGTAGCAAAAACAAATGCCATTAGAGCTGTGTTAAGTATTGCAGCAAAAGAATTCATGTCTTTGACACAGTTTGATGTGTCAACAGCATTTCTCAATGGTACACTGGACGAAGAGATATATATATATATAAAGCCACCAGAGGGTTATAACGACATGACCGGAAAGGTATGCAAGCTGATAAAAAGTTTGTATGGTCTTAAGCAGGCACCTAGATGCTGGAACAATTGTGTTAAAAAATTTTTATAAGAACTTCAAACTAAGCGAAGCAGATCCGTGTTTGTTCATAAGACAAAGAGGAGCAAGTAGGCTAATTCTTGCTCTTTATGTAGATGATGGGCTCATGGCAACAACGCGGACAAGAGATGCTGAATTATTTTTGGATGAACTTAAAACAAGATTCAAAATAATTTCAAGACCAGCATCTTATTATCTTGGATTGGAAATAGAAAAAAGAGAAGATGGATCAATTAGGATTTCACAAACTGCTTATGCTAAAAAAGTCCTGGACAGATTCGGCATAGGTAACTGTAAGCCTGTAAATACTCCGAGTTTGAAAGGAAAAGATGATATTGGAGAAGTTAATGAAGATTTTCCCTACAGACAAGCTGTTGGAGCCCTATCATACTTAATGGTTGGGACACGACCCGACATTGCATATGCAGTAGGAGTAGTTTCGCGCAATTTAGAAAATCCCACCGTAACGGATGTCGTGAAGGTGAAACGTATAATGCGTTATCTTCAAGGAACACTCGATTGGGGACTTACATACTCCAAAACCACTAAAGAAGGCTTACTATGCTATAGTGATGCTGATCACGGTGGAGACTTAGTAACCGGTCGCTCTACATCAGGGATGGTATGCATGTATTCTGGAGGAGCTGTATCATGGAAAAGCCACAGGCAGTGCTCCGTAGCGATATCAAGTACCGAAGCCGAAATTTTCGCAGCAAGTGAAGCAGCAAGAGAAATTATATGGCTGAGGAGGCTCATCGAAGATCTGGAAGGGACCATACAAGTTCCTATACTGTATGTCGATAATGAATCAGCTATAAAACTTGCCTACAATCCTCCATATAAATTTCATCAAAGGACGAAACATATTGGTATAAGATATTTCTTAATAAGAGAATGCGTTTCAGATGGCACTCTAGAAGTAAGAAAAGTATCTTCAGAATTTCAGCTAGCTGACGTGATGACAAACCAAGTTTACATTCGATTTGTCAACGCTTTGGCTTATTTGGAACAGAAGAAATTTGATCTTGACAAAGAGAGAAGATGTTAAGAATTAGAGTTTAGTTTATACACTTTGTTTAAGCTCAAATAGTAGTCTTATATTATATTGACATTAATGTTTATTTTTTGATGTATAATTTTTCCTGTCAGTAAAAAACCTTGATAGATATTTCAAAGGTTTCTTTATATTTTTAGAAACTTTGCTCTGGGCACCAGGACATAGCGGAATGGTGGGTAACGAAAACGCCGACACTCTTGCCAAAAAAGGAACAGAGTCTAGATTTATAGGACCTGAACCATTCTTTGGCATTACCAAAAGTACTGCCAAAGACATTATCTCCGGCTTGAAAGAGAGGAAAATCCTCATGTACTGGAATGAAATCCCAGGACTAATCTTAATTCGAAGGCTTTCATTTCCAAACCCTCGAAAAATATAACTAAGCAGATTCTAGTGGGATAGGAAAGACCTACACATTCTTATAGGACTGCTTACGGGTCACTGTCGTCTAAGATGTCACCTGCAGTTCCGAAAAAAAAAATACATTGATAAAAACAATGCTACATTATAATTTGAAATTAATTATTGTAGTAAGTACTCGGAATTATTTTTACAAAAATATTTAAATCAATATTGTCATTGACTTGTCTTTATTCGTCAATGATCTGTGAATTCGTCAAATAATAGACGTCTAATTTTTACTCTTCGAGTTTTTTGTCGATATTAATAACAGCATTTACAAAAATGAAACTAACAGAAACAGGAAGAATCGAGATTTTAACCATGATTGGTTATGGAGATAGAGTGAGGACTCAAGCAGAAATTCGTAATTTATTTAATGCTAAATACCCCAATCGCGATCCAATTACTCAATCAACAGTAAGTAAAATTGAAGTAGGTAAAATTGAAAAAAGAATTAGAGAAATGGGACATGTTAAAGATCTTCCCAGAAGTGGTAGAACCGTAATATCCGAAGCCAAAAAACTGGGCGATATACTGGCGTTTCAAGAAAATTCTCATACCAGTTCTAGGCAGGTGGCACTAGATAATAATGTCCACCAATCAACTGTTGTAAGAGTGCTAAAAAAGGAGAAGTAGCATCCATACAAATAAAAAGTACATCTGGTCCAGGAGCTATTAGAAGTGGACTTTGATAGAAGAATCGAATTCTGCGAATTCGTTATGGAACATTGTAACAGAGATCCGGGTTTCATATAAAAGGGACTTTTTTCAGATGAAGCGTCTTTTATGCTGTACGCTCACGTAAATCGCTGTCGATATTGGGCAAGTGAAAATCCACATTGGATGGAAGAGTATAGGACACAATATCCCGAGAAGGTTAGTGTTTGGGCCGGCATTATAAACAATCAAATTGTAGGAAAATATTTTTTTTAGGAAGACTGCTGCCAATTATCTGGAATTTCTTCAAAATTATCTGTTGCCACAGCTGAATCAGCTATTTGCAAATAGAAATGATTTATGGTACTAACAGGATGGGGCTCCCCCACACTATGGCGTTGAGGTACGAAATTACCTTAATAACGTTTTCCCAGAAAGGTGGATAGGTAGAAGAGGGCCTATCGAATGGCCATCAAGGTCTCCAGATTTGACTCCGTTAGACTATTTTTGTGGGAATATTTAAAGAGCAGAGTATATCAAAATCGATCGAATAATGTAGAAGAGTTGAAGGAGCAAATCCGAACGGAAATTGCCCAAATAACACCTGAAGTCCTCGAAAACGTTAGAAAAGAATTTACTGCTCGCCTTTCTCATTCTGTCATTGCTGAAGGTCATCGGCAATTTGTACATTTCTTGTAATTTAATTGTATTTAAGTAAACATTTATTCTAAGTTAATTGTATTAATAAACCAACAGTTTTGGTTTCTATCTGTTGATATATACATAATGATTTCCTTTTTGATATCTTAGAGAACACTTTGTAAATCTTGTTATACAAATATGTTTATACTATTTAGAGATATGATGTTTTTTTCTTTTGTTATATTATTGATTGTCAATATTGTCAAAGAAGCGAAGTGAATAAAATTCCTTCAATATTTCCTGAGTTATTTTTCATTAGAGAATTCACCAAATATTAATACTATCCTGTAGAAATAAATATTCAAATGATTACATTTTTGCAAAGGCGATAAGGAGACCTTTCCAATGAGCTGTCACGTGACCTCGGTTTGTATTTAAAAAAATCGTCTATGCCGTCATTACGCCATCACTAATGACGTAATGTCCAACACATCTATAATAGCAGTTGATGACCATTCAAAAATTAAAATTGACGTGTTTTAAGATTTTTTTTTTAATAGACTATGGTTGCATAGCATACTCTTCTACAGTGCCCTCTTTATTAAAATCTCTAGATATAACAACGCTCTCCGTATAGTATCAGGTGCTTTTCGGACAACCCCTATAGAAGTCTTCAATGGGAACTCGGAGAACCGTCACTTACTCAAAGAAGACAAATAACCACTTTATCCTACGCAGCAAAAAGACGTTCCATTAAGTCCAACATTCCAGATTGTACATACTTCCTATCTTCCCACGAAAACACTAAAACCCACCTACCACCCCAATCAAGAATACAAAACATTATAAAAGAGTTACAAATCACCTTTCTTCAAGTTTACCAGACCAACTTTGAAGCTTCGCCCTCATGGATAAATCAATTACCTGATGTAAACTAGCAGCTACTTAAATATAATAAACAAGACACAAATCCTCAGGTAATAATAAACCACTATCAAGAAATAATTTCTCTTTATCCTTCCGATTTAACCACGATATTCACAGATGCTTCCAAGACAAATTCTGGAGTGGGATGCGCAGTGGTTGTACCAGGAAAAATTGTAACTTTTAAATTACCGTCAGAGTCATCAATAATGACGGGGGAACGTTATGCTCTGCATCAGGCTCTTACTTATGCAACCAGAAAGAAGTTAAAAAATATTATTGTAGTAACTGACTCTGCTAATGCATTACAACTGCTATCAAAAATATATGTAAAACATCCAATAGTCAAGTTAATTAAAAATCAACTTCACCAATTAATGGACACAAATATCAAGTTTCTATGGGCCACACCAGACTTACCCACGGACATCTGATCTCCAGGGATCCACCACCAGAATGTGACTTATGCAAAGAACCGTTAACCATTAAACATATAATAGTGGAGTTCCCGAGTTATAGTGCAGAACGTACATTGTACAGCATATCCAATAAACTAAATGAAGTGTTTCGTTTGTGTAAATTATTTAAAGTGTTTAAACATCTTACATAAATTGTAATTGTCAATATTAAAGTGTTGGTAACAACACTGGCCGCTAATAGCCTACATGGTTGATGCGGTTTATTTTTAAATAAAAAAAAATATTTTTTTTAAAAGTGGTCTGTTTCTGAAATAATGTATTTATTCCATACATTTGCATCATACTGTATATGCTTTAAATAAACTGAATATAGGTGAATCGTCTTAATTTTCTATGGATATAGAATATTGCTCACATTTAGGACATGTATCTTATTGTAAATAGGTATATATATTTTTTAAATATCCACATACATTTTGTTTTAAAATATCTGTATTATTACGATAATCCGTTTTGTTAAGTACCTATAATTTTTAAATAAACGTGGTTTTCTTCAACCGTTTCGTTGTTTCTTGTTCTTAATAAAATGGATATTCACAGAGTAAGGGTTAGTGTAATAAATTTCATTAACACCTTTTTCATAATAAAAATTAAGTTTAGGTCACCTTTCTAGACACGTTATTATATCAGTACCTTTATTTATTTCTATCTTGTAAGATAAATGGGACAGAAAATTTAAATTATCTTTTTTTATCTTTTACCCAACTTCTGTATTTGTAGTTAAAGTTGGTGACATTGGTTTTCCTTTCTTCATTTATTGTGTGTTACATTTTAAGAAATGGATGATTTGCTTTAAAATTGCATTTTTTTATGGAAAAATGTGTCTAAGAATTTGCTTTTAATAATGGTAGGTACACACAATTTTTTTAAAATATATCCGTCTTGATTTTTACAAATTTTGTCTACATTCATCCATATTTGTAAAAGAAGGAACATCTTAAAATAATATTAAACGAGGATTACGTAACGCTACTGTATGCTCCTCAACAGAAAAGGACAGAGGATAAAATCAATATTGTTATATAGGACCACCACAAGCTCAGTGTTAAAGTTTCTAGACATACTGACGTTGCTAGTTGCTAGTCAGCTAATTTAGCTAAAATAATACACAAAAATGTTCATCCACAACATTATAGTTCGCTTAAAATTACAAATTTTAGTTGAAACACTATCGATGGAAAATGTTAGTGGAGTAGTGTAAAAAGACAAAAAATAGTTAGATACTTACCTGATTTATATGTGATTGTGATATCATTTCCAAGATGCTTAGAATCTTGGTGACTTTAGGTAAATAATATTTTTTGTGATATTATACTAAGTTATAGAATGTGTCCTATATCCTATATTTTATGCTTTGTTTTTTTTTAAAAAAGGTGAGCTTTTAAACTTTTTAATTGAAATAGGTAATTTTTTACAAGATAGGTATTTTAAAATTTTTAGTATTCAAATTTTTTTATAAAGTTTTTCCCCCATCATTGTTGAAAATTGGCCAGTATACCTAATATGATTTAAGTTAAAAATTATTCTTAAAAATAAATTGTTTTTGAACTTTTAATACTTAATATTATGTTGTACACTCTTCTGCATTAATTTTTGTGTGTTCAAGCTAATCCTTTAAAATAAAAAGATTTCTATATATGCATAATTGAGGTGGTGACCTTGACATTAAACTTATGCGCATTATACTGCAACGAAAATAAGAACTTTGAAGGTTACTTCTAAAGTTTAAAGAATCCCTATATTATAATTACCTAATTAAGACAGAGCATGTTTAATTGATTCTTATTTTTGTTACAGTTAAAATTTGCTTCAATTTTGACAAATCTATTTTATGGAAAATAATTTTTTGGCATTACATAACACCTAGGTACCATATCTTTCTGTGATTATTTTTAAGAAATAGAAAGTTTTATAAACTAAATACATCTACAGATATAGAATATTAATAAGACATTACTTAGTAAAATTAGTTCTCTACGAACTATAACTTAACAATTTCAAAACATTTCTTTTTTCAACGACTGCTTTAGTTTTTTCGGAAAGGTATTCTCGAAGATGTTTTCATGCCAATCTTCACAATAAAAATAATGTTTAATTGATAATTTAAAAAAAAACATATACCTATAAGAAGAGATTAATGTCATCACACAAAAAGTGCGAAGAAAATATTAAAGTATACACAATACCACTATTTAGTAAACAAAAAAGTATATTACCTAACTAATGAAAAAGTATTTGGGGCATTCCATGCCAACTCATCCTACCGATTGGATTTGCATTTCCGATTTCGCTGAAATTTGGGCATCTTTTTGTACCGTTCGAAAAAGGTTTCTATGAATTTTTTCAAATTTTTTAATTAAGCCAATCGAGAGATATGAATTTTCGAAAATTTCGGGTATTTTTTTTAAATAGCCATAACTTGGTGAAAAATTATCCGACTTGGGACTTCTTTTTTTTATATTTCGTGTTTTTTTATGAACTTTTTGAAAAATTTGTGCAAAAAATTATTCATCATAAATTTGATTGTTTTTTTTTCATTCCAAAGTTAAGTTAAAACAAGAATTTTAAGATTGTTTGTATCCTTCAAATTTTTTTAATAAATATCAAAAATTCTACTCTTCTATACACAAATTTTAAGCCTAGTCTCGTAATGGGATAATAATGGGTTATAATTCTTTTTTAATTTTTAAATTCATTATTTTTTTTCTGGTTGAGTTGGCATGGAATGCCCCATTTACACTGGCCAATTTTAGTAAATAATTATTCTGAACAAAACATATAAAAACTGTGTTTTGAAAACACCCTAATATAACCTTTTAAAAAAAGTTTTTTAAAGAAATTTTGAGAAAAAATTTATATTCATTTTTGTTATAAGAAAATATCGTTCATCAAATAATTTATAATACCGGGTGTCCCAGAAGTTTCTGACCCATTTTAATTGCAAATATACCGGAACTTAAAAACCATACTAGAAAAGGTGTTTTTTAAATGCAAATATCGTCGATTTTTTTAATGAAACACCCTATATATTTTTATTCTATCTGAAAGACGAAATCTTTCCCATTGAGAAAATATATAGTTTGTAAATGTTTAGATGAAAAATAAGTGAGTTATTTGGATTTTTACGATAATTGTTTATTAGATAGAGATGTCTACACAAAAAATTACAAAACAAAATAACAACACAAACTTTAAAGATATATAAACCAAATTTTATTAAAAATTAACTTTATGAATTATCTAATTTAATAAAAATTCTCAAGATGTTCTAAGGGTTTTGGTCTATACATTTTTGTAACCTGAATAAAAAGTTCTGAAAAGAATTTAGCAACATTTCTGGGGTAATTTCTTGGAATGCTCGGACAATGTTGCGTCTCAGTAAAAAAGTCTGGAATCGTCAAGTCTGGTGACTGAGCAGGCCACCTATATCCAAATGTTTCTATTAAAGAATTTCTAGCCACAAGTAAATAGTGTACTGGTGCACCGTCTTGCTGAAAGTAAACTGAATTTATGATGCGATCTTGTTCCAGATCTGGCTAATTGGCTTAGTTCCAGTGCCATAAAACAAAACACACACACTCTTGTTCCAGTTGTGGATATAGGAAATTTTGTACACACCAAACGTTCAACTTTGGTGAATCTCTTTCGTATTCCTCAATTACCCTTGTATTTTCAGACCCCCATATGCGACAATTATGTTTATTACATCTCCCGTTTAAATGAAATCCAGCCTCATCTGACATTATAATTAAAACATCAGGAACTTCTCTAAATAAATCTAGTAATGTCTTAGAAAAAACAATTCTGGCTTAAAAATGTTTTGGTGTATTTGTATTTTATAAGGAGTTAACTTCAATACCTTCATGCACCTCTAAACTTCGGATTTTGAAAGTCCAGTTGTGGATGATACTTTGCGAAGAGATATTTGATTTTAATGTTCTTGTAATGTTTCCTGAATACGGTAAAGTCTATTTAAAAAAATATCACCATTACGTGTTTGATATTTCTTCTTTTCCATAGATCCATTTTTTAGAAATGCAGTGTACCATTTTTTAATGCTGTTTTTTGAAGGTGGATGTTTTCCAAATACCTGACGAAATCTTGTTTTGGTAGTAACAACTGATTTATACTTAGCATACAATAACACAGTTTTTGATTTTTCACGTGAACTAAATCGCACCATTATTGGAAATAAGTCGAAAACAAATCGCAATGAATTACTTTGACAGTTCGTTGTGTCGGTTCGTTGAATTTATAACAATCCCAAAGCATATTCACTCATTTTTCATCTAAACTTTAACCACCGAATACGGAACTACGAATAGAATGGCAAGAACCTAGTTACTGTCTAGATCTGTATGCGACATCGAGTAGCAGCGGTTGTGTTAAAAAAGTATTGTCGATAATACAGATTCCTTAAATTTATATCTAGTGCCATCTATCTGTCAATAAGAAGTACTCTGCGATAAAATAGACAGCTTCATTTCAACGAAACTAAAGTAAATATATATGTTTACAATCAAAAAATGATCATTTATTTATTTATTTTGCTTAAAATACTTAATGTTTCAAAAGATTATTTCTCAAACACTTGAAAATATGAGGGACATTAAATATGGGAATAATTTCTTGGTCATTGATCACAAAACCAAAATTTCTATTCTCTTCTTTTCTTTTTAAGTATTCCTCTTTCGTTTCACTCAGTCTAATAGCTCCGACATTATTTTCACTGATACTACCTTCAAACCTATACTTTGACATTTGCAGATTAGAACCTTCAGCAAATTTTTTAATGCCATGGATTTATGAGGTCCTTCACTAAATGTAAAAGCTAATGGTTGCTTCCACTGTTTATTCAGTCCTTTCAGCATAAAAACGTTTGCATGATCTGCTAGTACAGGTTTTCTTTCTTTATAAATTACAATTTGATTTATTCACTTACCAGGTAAATTTAAAGTTGGAACTGCTGTTCTTATAAGACCTTTTTGTTACCTAAAACTTTACAGTTACTAGAAAAATGTTCCTCACAAACTACATATTTTTTATAAATGTCTTTAACTGAAAAGACTTTATAATTTAAAGGCTGTATCTTTAAAATCCACTCACTAAACACACTTGGTTCATTTTTTTGAAAACGATGCATTTTGCCTTCACGATTTGTACATGTAGGTACCAACATTTCCTTTTAGATAAGGGGGTTGATAGTTTGAATCCATTTTAGGGACTGAATTATTTGGAAGCACAAAACCAAAGATGATATACACCAATAAAACTAAAAAAAGTGAAGACAAAACTCCTGCTCTTTCCTGATTCTCAGAACTACTGTCTCTTTTCTTAATTTTCTTAAAACTGTTTCTCACCAAATACAGATTGATACAGATCTGTTAAATTAAAAATTATTGTCGTTAATAGTATTGGTGTAGAAAGATCTCTTCCGAAAAATAGAACAATTAAAATGAGTAGACGCAACGTTCAGCGCCATCCCATGGTTGTGTTAAAAATATTAATAAGTTTCGCGGGAGTATATTTGCTTTCATTTCTATTCGTAGTTCCGTATTCGGTGACTTTAACAAACTATACATGTTCTCAAAGGGAGAGTTCGTTTTCAGATAGAATAATAGGGTGTTCCATTAAAAAAAATCGACGATAATTTCATTTAAAAAACACCTTTTTTTTTAAACACCTATTTAAGATTTTACTAATTAAACATGTATACTGAAAAAAACTTTATATAAAAATAAATTGTTCCTCGAAACCCGCACCTCTCTATGGTTTTTAAGTTCCAATATATTTGCAGGTAAAATGGGTCAAAAACTTCTGGAACACCCGGTACTTTACAGCTGTAAATCTGTATAAGAATATTCACAGAAAGAGATATCAGATATCCATAATAAACTAATATTTAGAGCAGCTTATTAGTATGTAGAAAAAAAGATTTGTCAATTATTAAAGGAGCAAAATATTATTGATTAAAGAGTAAGCAACTTATAATATTTCATTAGTTTCAATGAGATATTTTTTACACAAATACTCGTTTTAAAAACAAACACTTAATATTAAATTTGATCTTTAGGTTGAAAATAACACTATAGTGTATATCCTTACCATGAAAAGTTAAAAAACCCATTCAACATAGTAAACTGTGTGATTTAAAATTAGTAAAATATACCAATTGCATCAATAGCCAGAATCCTATATTCTGCTCTATGTGTAATTTATAATGTTTTGCCACCCTTTATACAAAAGATTAATATTGATAATTTCCCCAAAAGAATAACAAATTTCTCCCTTTCTGTTGAATAACAAATCTACAGATTATCAAATAAACTCTAATTACTTTTTATTATAAAATTTTTTGTTACGGGTAGATTAAATTTTAATTTAATATACATAAAATCTGCCTTTAGTTTAAACTATCAGACTCATTACAATAATTATTAAAAAACTAACTATTGAATAACATATTTTTATATAAAAGGTAAGCTCCTATAAAAAAATTGTTCGCCAAAAAGCCACCCTCTATACAAAAGAAAAATTTGAATCTAAAATTGTTTCATAATAATTTTCATTTAGTATATCAATGAAATACAAAGTCAAACCACAACATTAACTTTATTCAAATTACCGAAGAGCGAGTAGATTCGGTCTTAGACCATCATCAGGCTAAAATAAATACAAAGAAAAAGGTCATATACAAAAGTAATGAGTTAAATTGTGTCTTAATTAGTAAAGTGAAGGTGAAAAAATTGTACACCAACAATTAGGAAAACCTTACCTGATTGTGCAGACTTAAATACATCAATCCAAATCATATACATAGTTGATTATAACATAGTTAAACTTAATATAAAATTTGTGTTGAAAAATATATAATTGGGAAAGAGGAGTTGTGAAATAAAATAAAATGAAAGTGATTAATTGAGGGGTTGATTATTAATTAAATAACATTTTTTTTAAAAGAAACATCCTGTCAAGAGAGGATTCTAAATTGTCAAACAATGCTTGAAATAAAAAAACGGCGTTATATAGGAAAATATTGTAAAAAAAATAAAAATAAAAAGTGATACCAAAAAAGAGAAAATCTTTTTTTGGGGAGTAAACTATAATTTTTAAATGAATACCGTAAATAGGAAGAAACCAAGATGAGGAAAACTCATTGGAAGGCTTTATAGACCCAAACCACAAGAAGATTTTCAACTAAATGAAAAACAAGGTAAAAATCACCATGAAGCTCATTTGAATAGAACATTCAAGACCTTGAGATGATTTGTGGTCAAGACAAAACTGGGATACTGAAACTGACTGACAGATAGCCGAAAATAATGTCTATATGTATTGTGATTGACAAGAGTAGAATCATAGAGTGCAAATATCAACGTAGAACAAATATAGTTTTATGAAATAGAGTTTTATGGATACTGTAAAATTAATTGACAAGGAGAAAAAAACATTAAGAAAGTATATGATGCAGTAAAGTCTAACACAATGTTTACAATACTGCTTACAAAATCAATATTAGTATGAAGTTGGCAGTGATAAAGTAGAAAACAAAAGAAGAATCAAAAGACAACAATAAAGTTACTTGACAATATCAAAAGATAAATTCAAAAATTATAACTCTAATTAGGTTGTAATTGTTTATTGAGACATAAATGAATTATTCAATGATGCAGAACGAATCTCCAGTTTCTAACAAGTTCAACCCAATGCCCTTATAATATATATATGTATATGTACATGTCACAAGAGTGACCTTCCAATAAAATATGATTCGCAAGATGGTGCAGATGGTATTTAAATTTCTGAATTTTTATACTGCCTAAATAGTTTTATACTTCCCTATTTGAATAAAGTTAATGTTGTGGTTTGACTTTGTGTTTAATTAAAATATTTTTATCAGTCTCATTAGAGTTGTGGATTACACCTTCGATTTTAATTAAGCTATAAGCATAAGCATTATACAGGGTGTCCCAAAAAGAATGGTCATAAATTATATCACAGATCCTGGGGTCAAAAATATGTTGATTGAACCCCACTTACCTATATACAATAGTGCACACAAAAAAAGTTACAGGGTGCTAAAGTTAAAAATTTAAATAATTTTTTTAACATTACTTTAAAACAGTTTAACGTTAATGTATGAACACTTATAGGAAATACTAGTAGAGAATACCCAATAAATTCGAAACGGTTGCATTTAATTATTTTGATTTATTATGGATTTTTAGAGTGTAACAACAACCCTTTAATCCCCCAACTTTTTTTAGAGCTATAATTTAACAAAATATGGACCGCCACTGGAATCAAACGTCTGTTCCTAAACTTTTGTATCTCTCTGTATATCTTGGTAAATATGGTATTATGGAAGATACAGCCACCCTTTAAAATGCTAATTTCAATGTTAAGTATTTAAACTACATTTTCACAAATATTAAAAACATCTTTGTTATTAAATTACAATTTATAAAATAATAAACAGGAGTAAAAGAATAAAAATCTATTTTTAATTTTAATTAAGTTATGATATTTACAAGTTATTTCAAATCTGCTGCGTATGTATACTACCTATTAATAATTACATGTAATAATTGAGTAGTCTATAATTGATTACTGTCAGGGTATTTATTGTTGCTTTTTTGACATAAGTAGAAAAGTTTTTCTAATTAACTCAAAATGAATAATTACAGTTTCTCAGAAATGGCTGATATGCACTTAGTATTAGGTAAAGATTTCATTATGAAAATAGCGGTTGTATGTATGTATGTATGTTTTTTTATACAGAAGTGGAAATGCATTTATGCATTCCAGACAGAGGCTAAATATGTGAGACTCGACGCAGCGTCATACTCACTAAAACCACTCCTGTCTTCCGGCCTCTAATCTCCCGCGGCATCCGCCGCCTAGGCATTACATCGCGGGGGAAGGAATTAGCTATCGCTATTCCTTCTGGTGACTAAGGTGTTGTTTCTACCTTCCTTCTAGGTTCTAGCTTTTGCTCTTCTTCTTTCTATGGAACGTAACTCTGTAAGTACTTCTGTAGCAAATGCACTTGTTGCATTCCAGGCAGCTTCACTTTTTATCATTTCTTCTACAATCGTCTCTAGTTTGATTCTCTTGTTGAGGATAATCTCTAGCTCTTTACGTTTTTGGCTGAAACGAGAACACTCAAAAAATAAAATACATGCTCCACATCTTCAGCGACTCCTGGACAGGACGGACACTCCGAGGAATCATCGTGTTTGAAGCGGTGAAGATAAGCTCGCAAACAGCCGTGTCCCGACAACATCTGTGTGAGATAGTAGTTGACCTCTCCGTGATCCGCCTCTCACTTCAGCCAGGCGGCTATGTTCGGTATAAGACGGTACGTCCACCTGCCTCTCTCTGCAGCATCCCTTTGTTGCTGCCATCGTGCTATACTCTCTTCAGTTCTCACTTCATCCTGACTTAATGAGGTGGTTCTCTTTCGATGGTACAGAGCCCGTCTTTCTTCGGCTAGGATTCTAAGTGGAAGAATTCCAGAAATGACACAAGCTGCTTCCTCAGATATTGTGCGGAAAGCGCTGGTTACTCTCAGAGCACTCTGTCGATAAACTGGGCCCGCTTTCCTCCATGATTCCTGCGTATCTAGTGCGTCGGCCCAAATGGATATTCCGTATGTGAGCACCGATGTGACTACCGATGACAACAGCAGCCTTCTGCTCTGCTTTGGTCCTCCGACGTTAGGCATCAGTCGTGATAGGCTCGCTCTCACTACTGACTCCTTGGTACTGACATAGTCGACCTGCTGCTTGAAATTAAGTCGGGCATCAAGCATCACTCCTAAGTAAGGAATAAATGTATGTATGTATGTATGTATGTATGTATGTATGTATGTATGTATGTATGTATGTATGTATGTATGTATTATGTATGTATGTATGTATGTATGTATTATGTATGTATATATGAATTAGGGGTGATAAGTCAACTGCGACCTATAGGATCTATTGTGCCCCCCCTTACTTGCCATGTTCTGATGTTTTCTCAGATTTATAGCAGCTCTTCGAGTCCTATTTTCCTGAGGAAGTTTAGGACATCGTCGGGCTTCAAATCAGGTAGATCCCCCTCTTCGATTTCATGTGCTCCTAGGTATATGGCCCTAGAATTCTGCAAGACAGGGCATTCTGCGAGTATGTGTATTGAGGTTTCATCCTCTTCCTCACAGAATTTGCACTTTGCTTCATCTGCTAACCCTAGTTTCTTCATGTGGCTTTTTAACCGGCAATGCCCGGTTAGTATTCCCGTTAAAATTCGGAGCCTTTTTTTACTGAGGTTGAGGCAGCTAAGAGATCTCTTCTGGTCATAGTTCCCCAGTAGTATCTTAGATTGCCTCAGTCCTTCCAGCTGATTCCAGTACTTGGATTTTTCCTTCTCCATTTCTTCCCTTAGTTTTCCTAAGATTACTCTACTGCTGATCCCACAGGATTGTTCTGGTCCCAAGTGTGGGGTTTCAGCTCCTTTTTTTGCCAGCTTGTCTGCTGTTTCGTTTCCCTCTATTCCTATGTGTCCTGGGACCCATAGAAGGGTGACAGTGTTCTTCTGGCCTAGTTCATTTAGTTTTCATAGGCATTCCCAAATAATAAAAACCGCTAAAAATAGCGGTCGTATGTACTCGTATTACTTTCATTTTCTAATTAGGTGAATGTGAAGAAAATGGTGCGGCGGCTGCAAGGCGCCATGCTGATAAGTTCCATAATAGAAATGTACCAAATAGGCGAATTTTCTTCACCGAAATAAGAGAAACAGACACTTTAAAAAAACAAGTTCTCGGTAATAGTAGTCGTCCAAAAGACCTTGCGAATGCAGATGATATAATAGAAATTGTTGACGAACTCCCGGACACGAACATCAGAAAGATAACGGCTGAATTAAGAGTACCTCGTATAAAGGTATGGAGAACAGTTAAGGACCAGTTACTTCACCCCTTCCATATCACAGAAGTACAAAAATTACTTCCCGAAGACTATGCTAAACGAATGGGATTTGTGATTGGCTTTTAGAATCAAATAGACGCAACATAAATTTTATATTAATATTTTATTAACTGACGAATCTACTTTCACAAAAAATGGAGTTACTAATCACCATAACACTCATATCTGGGCTGATGTAAATCCCAAAGTTAAAAAAGTGCGTCATCATCAGGTTAATTTTAGAGTAAACGTTTGGGCTGGAATAATCGATAACTATTTGATAGGGCCAGTGTTTCTTCCAAACAAATTAAACGGGGAACATTATTTATCATTTTTACAGAATGATCCTACCCATTTGCTTAGAAAATGTCCCATTAGCAATTAGACGGAAAATGTATTTTATGCAAAATGGTGCGCCACCACATTTTAGTAACGCCGTTAGAGCTTTTTTATTTCGAGAATATCCAGGACGTTGGATTGGAAGGGGGCCAGATGCACCAATTGAATGGCCACCGGGCGGTCCATGTTGGAATCCATTAGATTTTTGTTTCTGGGGATATATGAAAGGAATGTTTATTCTGTGGAAATAACCAGTCAGGATCAACTGTGGCACCAAATTTTACAAATTGTTAACGAGTTTTGACAAAAACATTTAATTTTCCAAAATATTCAGTATTCCTTGTTGAAACGATGTAGAATTTGTATACAGGAAGTAGGAGGTCATATTGAACACTTGTTGAGTCAAGACAAATATCTTGTTTGTTTATAAATTGTAATTTAATAATAAAGATATTTTTAATATTTCGTCGCCTTAATAAGAAAATTGCCTATCTCCACTTTTTGAGGAAACGAGGTTATTCTGCATTTTTTAGAATAACAACAAAGCCATCCTTGGATAAAATCTACTGTGTGTCAATTATACCAATTAGTTTTAAAACGCACCATAGAAATATGCCTATATCCGACTTGACAAGTGACATGAAGAAATGTTTTTCTCCTCTCCTGTAAAATGCTTCAAAATGGGGATAGGCAGTTTTCTTATTAAGGCGACGATTTGTGAAAATGTAGTTTAAATATTCAATATTGAAATTGGCATTTTAAAGGATGGCAGTATCTTCCACAATAAAATATTTGCAAAGAAATACAGAGAGACACAAAAGTTTAAGAATAGACGTTTGATTTCAGTGGCGGTCCATATTTTGTTAAATTATAACCCTAAAAAAAGTTGGGGGATGAAAGGCGTGTTGATCCCCTCTGAAAATCCATAATCCAAAATAATTGAATGCAACTGTTTCCAATTTATTGGGTATTCTCTACTAGTATTTCCTATAAATTTTCATACATTAACGTTAAACCGTTTTAGAGTAATGTTAAAAAAAAATTATTTAAATTTTTTACTTTAGCACCCTGTAATTTTTTTAGTGTGCACTATTGTATATAGCTAAGTGGGGTTCAATCGACATATTTTTGGCCCCAGAATCTTTGGTATAATTTATGACCATTTTTCTCGGGACACCGTCTATAACGATCGAACCATGATTTTTACCATAAAATGAAAATAATAGGTAAATAATGGGCAATATAGTATAATTTATTGTTTAATAATTTTTCTGTAGAACTGTAAATTATTTGATAATCTCATCTATATAACTTTTTTTCAAGAAGACAATAATTATTAAAAAAAAACGAACTATTGACTCATTGAAAAATTATTTTTGTTGACAAATATTTACTTATTTATATTTTGTCCCTTTCATTACCTATTTTTTTCGTTTTATAATAAGTTTTAAAATTTTATTTTGTCTAATAGATCCTGTATGGGCGCTTCTTTATTAAATTAGTAACTTTATTCCAGTATGTTTTATAAGGTTTGGACGTGCTCAATGGGAATGTGCTCGTGAGTAAAAATGATATACACTGCTTGAATTATTTATTACTAATACTCAATTAGATTTTTACTAGACGCCTAGTTAATATTGTTTGTAAAATTTCAATCATTCCCCTTTTCAAATTAGATAACATGATATAAATTCAACCACATTTTGCAAAAAAATGTACAATTCCATTAAATTGACGAATTTTTGTTTTTATTTTTTGGGCACAAATTATTTAATTTTATAGAAACTATTTTGAATTACACAATTTTTGCTTAGACAAACAACTATGAAAAAGGTTATCGGAGATGAACATTGAGACAACTGTCGTTGATGTAGGTAATAAATTTTAGATGTTTTGTTGAACACTTGTTTTTTTAGTGTTCTCAATGCGATGAACTTTAACAAATGGCGTTAATCAAATTTGTAGTGCATTTCTTATAAATTTTATTCGAAATTTTTCCTGTAGCATTTATAATTTTGGAGCTATGACGCTGGAAGTGTCATGTGGACGCAAAATGGCGGATGCAGAAGAGATAGATTCACTAGGCGAGTGTCAAGAATAGTAAACTCTAATAGGATTGCTGTAACCATTCCGTTAATATTTATTTCGGTATTCACTAACTAAATTTCCGTTAAAATTTTAAACGATTCCGTTAAAACAATCCGTTAAAATTGTATTATTTAGAGGCATGTTAAAACAAAGCTTTAAAAAATAAAGGAGTGTTAAAATGGCGTATTTTGATATTTTTAGAGAAATTTTAAAAGATAATAGTGTTGAAGAAGAAACAGTAGATTTAGATGATCACAATCAGGATAATAATATTCATAGAAACAATTGGCAAGCAAGATGTCAATAAATAAGGGCTATGATTATGCAGCAATATTTATTGATTTGTTTGATTATTTACGAGGGCAGTCCAGAAAGTCTGTCACGTTTTACGTTGTAGCCGCTAGGGGCGGGGCTATCACGGCTATCTTGGCGTCAGGGCGTTCCTCCGTTCAGTGGCTATCCAGCCGTGCTAGCGGGAGGTTCGTGTCGATCTTCGTTGTTTTTCAATAACAATTTAAAATGTGTGCCGCAATTCAAAATCCCGCGAGGAAAGGAGTTCTTCTTGTTGATTTTTTGGAACGTGGAACAACAATAACCTCTGCGAGGTATTGTGAAACATTTAAAAAATTAAGAAGAGCGATCCAAAACAAGCGCAGAGGAAAGTTGACTTCAAAAATTCTCTTTGTCCACGACAACGCCCGACCACATACGGCAAATCGAACACGAAAAGTCCTGGATGCTTTCAAATGGGAGGTTTTCCCAATCCGCCATACAGTCCAGACCTTGCACCCAGCGATTATCACTTGTTTCCGGCAATGAAGACATGGCTTGCTACGCAGCGCTTTGACGACGACGCGGAGCTGCAGAAGGACGTAACCAACTGGTTAACGTTACAGGCGACAGACTTTATGACGCCGGCATTTCCAAATTAGTTCATCGCTATGATAAGTGTCTCAATTTGTTTGGTGATTATGTTGAAAAATAGTATTTTAGTTGTACTTTCAAATGTATATAATAAACATGTTTTCTTGCACTTAGTTCTTTTTTTATATCAAAACGTGACAGACTTTCTGGACTGCCCTCGTATTTTAATGATTGTATAATTATAACAAAACCTATTATAACAAAATATTTATTAAAAAAACATTACTACATTTTAAAATAAACAACCATAAAATTCCTGGCAGAAAATCAAAAACACTGATCTGAAAGTAACAACATGAGTAACACTATTTTTGTCTCTTTTCTACTTGTTTTTAACCAATTTGTTTAAAACTGTGGCTAAACATCTAATAGAGCGGGCAATTGCAAATTTGAAATTTGTTAAATTTTACAATAGCTTATTGTGTGAGTTTATTGCATGTTCAGCATAAACTTTTCTAGTTCCTTTGTATTTTATTTCTATTTTCTTCTCTTGATACATTTCCAACAGGGAGAGGCAAGTTTACTTTTTTTAATTAAGGTGCTTTCTTGGTTGAGAATTCCTTAAAATAATATTAAATTAATAAATATTAATTAGTTTTGGAAAAGAGTTTAAAAAATATTATGGATATTTCCAGAGACAACCAACGAGACGGGTAACTCAGTGTTAATTTTTAGTTTTCTTTACAACTTAACTGACCTACTGAGTGGGAGGATAACGTAGATGTCGCTAGTATTGTCTTCTTCTAATACTAAATGGTCTTTTTATGTCTAATTAAACAGTTAGGTCTAAATGTACATTTGAGCGGAAAATTTGAATGTACATTTGGGCGGGAAATTTAAAATGCACTAGGCTGCTATTCAAATGAGAAAAAATATAAATCAAATTTTACTATATTTACTGTGTACATTTACATACTTGTTTTACAACCGTCAGTTTTCTCAATACTGGAGAAAAAATATCGTAACGACAAGATGCAAACAAGCTGTATGTTCACAGTAAATATGGTGACTTTTACAAAGGATAATGATCAATAAAAAAAGGTCAGATGGTATGAATAATTTATTTTGTCAATAACAAATATATAACATTTTCAAAAAAAATTTTAAATTTAGTTTGCTGTGTTTGATGTCATATCTTTAAAAAGGTCTTTTACAATTGAATTTTCATTAAGGTTGCATAATTGTTTAATGTTGTTTGCTCTTTCTTTGGCAAGTTTCCTTAATTTCCTCAAATGGGTTTGTTTATTTAAAATTATTTTCATCAATTTCCTTTCTCTAGGTGACCGATTTGTCATGTATAAAAATCTATAAAAATAGTACATTTTAATAATTTGATAATCACAGGCAAACTCTATTGATAAATGTCAAGAAAACCTTCACTTTTGCAAAGGTTGTTTCAAGAAAAGTTACTAGCAATTGACTGTTCAATCTTTTTTTAAGTGTGATATGTTTTTTATCTATTTTTGCTAATATATACACACAAAGGAATAAATAATATCCATAAAATATCCATAAATAATATCCTCCAGTTCGAGGCACTGGAGGGATTTTTTCAGCAATTGTGAGCACCTAAAACAAAAAAAAGTTTAGTTAGAAAATATTCACACACAAATGACATTTACATACTTCATTATTTGATGTTCCTGGCATTGAACTGCAAAGTACTTCAGTAGTAATGGGAACCTAAAACAAAATACATGATATCATATAATGTTAAAATTGTTTTGGTAGTATTTAAGACACCTAACCTTGCAGCTTAAAACAAATCATACAAATAAAAACATTAACCTACCTCTAACTGCATTTCTCCCTTGCTAGAAATGCATTAATTTGTTATAAAATTTCAAAGGCAAACAGTTATTCTTCAACTTTCCACAAACATAATCCTCGTCTCTGAAATGTTTACTGCAAATTCTAGAGTTACGTTTAATATGTGGAAAATGTTGGACTCCCAAACTCTCTAGCCATGATTTACTTATAGAAATTAATATATTTGTTAAAAAGCCAATAGCACATTTTAGTTAGCATTAGTAATGCATTCTGGCCACCTGACTTTCGTCGCACCCACAAATTAAACAACGAGTAGAAGGCATAATAAAATAATTAATGGTTGTTAATTTATTTCAATAGCTCACAAAACAAACACATTTCAAGCGTAAACACAAGAAAAATAATGGCGGTTTTTCAGAAAGTAGCTTGACAGCTCCTTAAAATGCCAAGTCTACTTTTCACATTACAGGTTTCTACCCTCCTTTTAAGAAAAATTAGTGACAACATTGAATTTTGTTTTGCTAGCGCCATATGGCCACCCTCCCTATAGCTTAATAGAGATAGTGCGATTAATATGTGTATAGTTATAATTGAAACAGAAGATACATAATATTTATCTGAACGACCGAACCTTTTTGTCTATTAAGTTACCCGTCTCGTTGGTTGTCTCTGATATTTCTTAATAGGTACTTACTAGAGCTGGGCAAATTTATCGATAGTTATCGATAAAAGGAATACATTTATGGAATTATCGATAACTTTTATTTATCGATAATTTGTCGCCAAATATTATTAAAAATTAAGGCAATATCATGCTTATTACCATTAAAAACCATAATGTACCAATTTTGAGACCAATACATTCAGTTGTTTTCTAAATATAACGAATTTTCAAAAATATTTTGTAAACTTTAACGCCCCATATCTCGCTTACTATTAACATTTTACTAGTGCATGTTTGTATCAAACAACTTATTTTTATCACCCCTTTCTACAGTTCTTATATTGTCCATTAGTTATGGGAAACCCTGTATAGGTGCATTGCCAGCTTCATTATATGAAGTTGTATTTTGGGTCTCATTATAAGTAGGTATAGTATCAGATTCAATATTTATAAATATAATCTGTCTGGTATTTCTTCAACTGAATTATTTAAATTTTGAGAGATTCCAGCCTCTACTACATCTGCTCCGTCTGCACTAATAGTTAAAATAAAGACCAGTAGTCTTTCTTCTAAGTCAAAGGTTTAACTGGACCACCTCCTCCTGTGCCTTGGGGACCATATTTGATGTCACTTGTCCGTCTTTTAATATTTGCCTCCCTTCGCTTAAGTCTAAAATAACATTTAACTTATAAAATGGTCCTAAATATTATAATAGTATTTTATATAATGATAGCCATTAACACAAACATCTTATTTTTTTAAAGGTTTAAAAATTTGTATTGTAATGTAATTTATTTCATTATGATACAGATTTTTCGCCTTGATTAAGTGTACTTATTATAAAACAGAAGTATAGTGTTTTTTTAAATACTTACATCTTTCCACTGTTTTATTGTTTTAGGTGAAAACAGACTATTTAATTTTGTTGAAATTCATCTCCACAGTTCATTTAATTTAAATAAATCCATAGGTTTTATCTTGCTGCCCATCAAAATTTTCTTTTCTATTAGAAAACCAATACGACATAAAGTAACTTGGCTCTCCCCAGATCACAAAACTTACACAGTCTAATATTAAAGATGTTAGAACATATAGAGGAGCATGCGCAGACTCCGATCACTTCCTTGTCATCGCAAAAATTATACAAAAGGTGAAAAGAATTAAAGAAAATAGGACGAGACAAAGGAGGTGGAGTCGAAAATTGGAAACAGACAAAGGAATGGTACAACCAAGATTGCAAATATCTTATAGAGAAAAAGAGGGAGGCAAGAATGAAGTATATAATAACGAACGATACAAGTGACAGAGAAGTTTATAAAACCTTAAGAATCGAGTGCAAGAAAAAAGTAAAAGAACTAAAGCGAAAATGGAAAGAAAAGAAATTCGAAGACATTGAAGAGGAAAGCAAGCGAAACAACACCAAACACTTTTATAAAAAAATTAATGAAGAAAAAAGAACATATAAAGGTAGCGTTAAAGCTATGAAGAACAAACGAGGAAAACTTACAAAGAATAAGAATGAATATCAGGAGGTATGGGTGGAATACTTTAAAGAGCTTTTTCTGCACAAGAACAAAAATAAACAATCGAAACAAATGTCACAGAAATAAAGGAAGTTCCGACAGATGACCCAACAATAGAAGAAGTAATAGAAATTATCAAAAAAACTCGCAATAGGAAAGCACCAGGAGTAGATGGTATAAATGCAGAACTTAAAGTACGGAGGTGAGAAATTACACGAACAAATATTTATGTTAATTAAAAGGATATGGACAGAGGAGCACATGCCAGTAGAATGGGAAAAAGGTCAAATCATTACAATACATAAGAAAGGAGATCAGCACCTATGCCAAAATTACAGGGGAATCACACTACTTAATAACGCCCATAGAATACTGTCAACACTTATACAACAAAGGCTAGCAAAAGTAATATCAAAGGTCTTGGGGCAGTACCAGTGCGGATTTATACAAGGAAAATCCACAATAGACGCAATACATACTGTCAAACAAATAATAGAAAAAGCGCATGATTACGAATTGGATATAGAACTACTATTTATAGATTTCAAGCAGGCCTTTGACTGAATTAGGAGAAATAATCTCATAATAGCACTTAAGGAGTTAGAAATACACCCAAAGTTAATAAGACTAATATATATGACAATAAAAAAAACGACAATAATAATCAAAACGGAGGCAGGCGTGACTGAAGAATTTGAAATAAACAAAGGTGTCAGACAGGGAGATGCACTATCAGCAACATTATTTAACTTAGCACTAGAATATACACTCAGAAAAATAAACAAAGGAACATTAAGATCAAGAGGTGGTCAAATAGTAGCAAATGCTGATGACATTGCTTTAATAACAAAAAATAGAAAATAATGGTTAACATGCTGAATGAAATAATAAAAGAAGGTTCTAAAGTAGGATTAAAAATGAATGAAGAAAAAACAAAAATAATGAGAATCGATAAGCAGCTGGAAGGAGGCACGATTAGAGTTGGGGCTTACAGATTTATGGAAGTGGATAGCTTCAAATATTTAGGAATCTTACTGACAAATAATGGAAAAAGGGATGTTGAAATAAAAGAAAAAATAATGAATGCTAATAGAGCAATATATGCCAATAAAAAAATACTACGAAGTAAATTAATATGCAAAAACACAAAAATCAAAATATATAAAAGCCTTTTAAGGCCAATATTAATGTATGCTGCAGAAATAATGACCATGACCAAAAAACAAGAGGAAGATTTAAAAATAGTTGAAAGAAAAGCAATTAGATTAATATTGGGACCAGTCAAAGAACGAATCAGGAAATACAACAAGAGATAAAGGAAAATGTAGTTCAGAAAATAAAGCAACAGAGAGTAAGGTGGCTAGGACACGTTTTTAGAGCAGGAACTAGAGCAACGATAAATATAATATTAGAATGGGAACCAAGAAATAAAAAAAGGCGAGGCAGACCCAGAACAAAATGGTTGCAAGAAGTAAAGGAAGACCTAAAGGCAGCCGGAATTAACAAGTGGAAGGAAAAGGCAGCTGACAGAAAAATATGGAGAGAAATAGCAGATAGAATATAAACAAAGAATCGGGGATTGATCCACCCTGAAAAATGGATCTAGAGAGTACCACTTGGTACGGCATAACCCCTGTAGGGGTGTTTTTGGCGACTATATATATATATTAGGAAACTTACAAAATATGTTTTTTGTTTTCTTGTTATTCTTTTAGCTCTAGACAAATTCAATTTATTGTTTGAACACAAAAATATTAAAATAAACCAAAAATTTAACTATATTTCACTATTATAAGTTGGAATTTCTTTTTTTTGCTTTCTTTTATTGCCAAAGCTAACTTATATCAATATTGCCAAATGTTGTACACTATTTTTAACTGCATCCTATAAAATTGCATATTTTTAACGGTCCTCTAAAAACTGTGCCTACAGAATATCTACTCCGATATTATTATTTAAAGGACCTTTAAAATATATATTTTTAACGATCTTTAAAATTTAACGGAATAGTTACAGAATAGACCTCTATAAATGTGCCTAATATTACCAATATTTGGATTTTTGAGTTTAAAAACTTTTTGGAAAGTAGGTAGGGTAAAGAAAACACTCTTGCAAACATATCTAGTTATATTTAGATATTATAAAAAATACATTCAAATAAATTTGTTATTACAAAAAATCTTACCTAAAACTAGTGTTTTTTGTTCATGAATCTTTTATGGAGTGACATAATATCGTATGTATTCCATAAAATTTTTTAATTACAAATTTAAAATCAACGAAAAATGCTACATATTAAAAACATTTGTTTTTCAGTATTGTTATAAAAGAATATACAGGATGTCCCATTTAAGTAACTTCACTTATTTTATAGCTTAGAAACTGTAATAGATACAAGGTTGGTTAAATTAGAGAAAAGTTGCACATTTTTAAGGCCAATAAAGTTGTGTTTACAGAGTTCTAAATTTTCTGCAAACTTGGCAGTTTTAGTCATTTTTTCTCATTTGGCACTGAATAAACATGCCTGGTATGGTATCTGCAATAAATTTTTCTTGTGGGATTAAGCTATCCTCTAGTTTACTATTCTTGGGCGAGTATCTGTCGACATAAAAAAAAGACTCACCCAGTAATATAATGTGCCACTTTTAATTATTACAAATATTTGAGTGCGTTTTTTTAAAAGTAATATTCATAAAATTTACTTTTATTTCAGTGATTTTAACAATTTTTTAAAAATGTCTAGAAGAAATACCCAATATGTTACAAAATTTGCAAAAAACTAAGATTCACGTAAAATAAAAAATAAGATTAAACTCAAATTCTATAGCAACCTTACTATGAATATGCTCTATTAAACAAGAAATTATTATGAATATTATAATATACATTGCTCAACAATTAAAGTAGATATTACAAAAATATGTAATTTTCTTTTGGCATTGGTTAATAATAAAATAAAATTGGATAAAATAAGAATCTTTATTTTTTCACATTACAATATACCCAAAAAAATAAAATAAACAAAAAAAAACAATTACAATAAAACAGAAAAAATTTAAAAATGTTAAATCATTTACTGCGGAGGTCATAAAATCCTTTCAAATTAATATAGTGTGGGTCCCCTAGCTAAAGAGATAACAGCGTATAAAAAGAAAAAAAAACGAGAAAAACAATTTGCTATAAAGAGTTTACTGATAGCATCAAACGTATATTTAAATTATTATTTTTGTACGTATTTTTCTGAAATTTAAAAAATATTCACTTCAATACAATGTAAAATAGTATAATACAATCATAAGGTTATTATTAATACTAATCTAAATTCTTATGGTGTAGCGTGGTGTGCTATTGTTTTATAAACAATTTTTACAATACCAATATATAAATTATTAGTTGCCCGCATCATTTATAATTTTTGATTCTCTATACAGCTGTATCGCCATATTTGTGAACACTTGATATCATTTTATGCGTTATGAAAAATTTTTCATATAGCAATATTGCCATTGATAATGTACGAGGCAGCTCTCAAACTATAAACGCTACGAGAAAAGTATCGATTAAAATTTATAAATAATTTCATGCCCTACAAATTTCATTGTATCCTGAACCCTTTACTATATTATACTCAGTGACATAAAAATCCGAACACCCAGTTTAAATTATTTTATTTTTATAAAATTTTGTAAAAATTTCAAAATGATTGCATTGCTTTAAAAGCCTTCCCTGCAATGTTCCTGCACACCATGAGGGCCTTGGTTGCTTTGTATATTACTTCGTCTTCGTGTTTACTCCAGAGTAACCTGCTATCTAGGATAAGCCCTAGATATTTTACTTCTGTTTTCCACTCGACGATGTTCTCCCCTATTTTTATGATTTTTAGATTAGGTTCCTTTTTCCTTGTAAAGGCTACTAGTGTGGTTTTGGTGGGGTTGATGCTGAGTCCCACCGAGTCATACCATTGTTTCGCAATGTTCAGTCCTCTTTGAACAAGATCACAGAGGACATTTTCATACTTCCCTTTTGCCAGGATAACTATGTCGTCGGAATACCCTTGACATGGTATGCCTTCCCTAGTCAATTGACAGAGTAGATTGTACACAGTGAGACTCCACATAAGTGGGGATGCAACTCCCCCCTGTGGACAGCCTCTGGTTACATTAATGAAGATAGTGTCTTGTCCTGCCTCCATTTCTGCGATTCTTGTAGATAGCAGTTGCGACATCCAACTGGAAGTCGTTCTGTCTACTCCTTTCTCAATCAGTACTCTTTTGACTGCCTCATGTGGCGTATTGTCAAAGGCCCCTTCTATGTCTAGAAAGGCACATACCACGGTCTCTTTTTTATTCAGAGCGTCTTGGATTTCGTCAGTCAATTGTGTTAAAGTGGTTTCCGTGGACTTTCCCGCTTGGTACGCATGTTGACGGGGGTACAATGGCACCTGTTCCAAGTTTTCTGTTCTAATGTAGTTGTCTACAGCTTTTTCCATCGTTTTGAGAACAAACAATATGAGGCTGATCGGTCTAAGTGATTTGGGGTGCGTAGTGTCCCGTTTCCCTGCTTTTGGGATGAAGGTGATTTTGGCCCTTCTCCACGCTTCTGGTATGTATCCCAGTTCAAGGCTGCTCCTACTAATTCTCATCAAGTGTGGAATTATTGCCTCTTGGCCCTGTTGGAGTAGGGCAGGAAATATTCCATCCGTTCCACGGGTTTTGAACGGCTGGAAGGTGTTCATAGACCATCTCAGCCGTTCCTCACTGCATATGTGTTTTGCCATTGCGGTGTCTTCCCTGGTAGGTCTTTTAGCTTTCTCACTTGTTTTTCCCGAAGGGACAATTCCTCCGGGAAAGTAAGTTTCTAACAGGAGCAGAGCTCGTTCTTTTTCGCTTTCTGTGAAGCTTCCACCTGGCTTCCGTAATGCCATTACAGTGTCTACTTTTCCTTTTGCCAAGACTTTGTGTAGCCTTGCTGCAGAGGGTGTAGCGTCTATTTCTTCGCAGAATTTTCTGAAGCTATTTCTTTTAGCTTTTCTAATCTCCTTATTATATGTTGTAAGTTTCTCGGTGTAGCTCTGCCAATCTCCATTACGTTTGGCTCTGTTGAAGAGCTGTCGCGTCTCGGATCTTAAGTTTGACAGATGACCGTTCCACCATATCGCATCTTCTGCTTTTCTAGTCCTCTGGAGAGGACAACTTAATTCATAGGCATCGAGTATTGCCTTGTTCAGTTCTATGAGATCATTTTCTAAAGCCAGGTGATTCCTGGCATTTCTTTTAGTCTTGAGACTTGCAAGATTTATGTTCAGGTTAGTGTTGTAATTTTCCCAGTTAGTTTTCCTGGGGTTTGTCCTGAGTACTGGCTCAGGAGGATTACAGTCTAATCTGAACGTAATCATTCTATGATCAGAGAGGAATGATTCGTTCGATACTCTCCAATCTTTCACCCGATCCTATTGTGACTCCTGCGACATGTGGTCGGGCATTATCTTGTTGGAAAGTTGGATTTGCCAGGGTGTCAAGATAGGGTAAAAGATGCGGTTCTAAAACTTCTTGGATATAACGCTGCACGTTCATATTACCTCTGATGAAGATTAAAGGTGATCTCGAACCGTAAGCTATAGCACCCCAAACCATAACTCCAACAGTTTGATGAACATGCCTTTCAACAAAAAACCGTGGATTTCTCCTTTCACCACGTCGTCTTCTAACCCTCGCTCGACCATCGTGCATGCCTAAACAAAATCGTGACTCGTCACTAAAGACAATACTGTTCCATTCCTGATCCCAGAGTTACCGTTCTCTGCACCATTTGAGGCGATTACGTCGGTGTTCTGGAGTTAAAGGGAGGACCCAGTGTGGTCGGTATGAAAACAGGCCAAAACGTCTTATTCGTCGGTAAACACTTCGCATGCCAATAATAGGTCTTCCGTGTTCTGCAAAACATTCATTTGCAATGGACCTGATAGTGTTGAAACGGTCCCCTAAGGCCAATAATCTTAGGCGGTGATCTTCACGGTCTGTTGTTCTATGGGGGCGTCCAGAGCCCCTTGCTCTTTGCGTACGGCCTTCTCGAAGCCATGCCTGACAACACCTAACCAAGGTGTCCACACTTTATTGCACTCTAACTGCAATTTCCCGAAAAGAAAATCCAGGTTCCTGAAGTCCCACTATACCCCTATCAAACTCACTACGTTGAGGAAATCGTACAGGTCTCCGTACCCTAGGCATCGTAACCAATCGTAAAGAATGTCCAGAACCAAAATCCGCAAAATTTGGATCTTTACTACGGCTACAATATTCATTTTTTGATTGTTAGTGGATTTCAAAAAAGGCAATATAAAAACCGGAATCTTCAACTGATAAGGCTGAAAATTTTATGAATTGTTTATTTCAGTAAAATAAATAAATTCACCAAATTTTATTAAAATAAAATCATTTAAACTGGGTGTTCGGATTTTTATGTCAATTAGTATATTTAACAATAACAATATTGTAAAAAGTTTCAAATACATTTTCAAATAAAAAACATAGCAAATATAATAATCTATTAAAACGATATCAAATTTTTTTTTCGAACAAAGTTAAATCATTTGACGACATCCGAATAATCTCAAATTAGAGAATAATATTTTCATAGGACATAATATCATTTCCAATATAGTAAAATTGGATCGATAAATTTAAAGATTTTAATGCTAATACCAAAAATCTACAATTATTTGTTAAATTATATAAATTTTGAAATTTACCTACGTTCAGATATCACATGGTGATTTTAAAAAATGTGTAATTAAAAATAGTAGGTATTAAGACTGATATAATAGTCCTCTAATAAATTTCATTAAATTGCTTTTTTATAACTGATACTATGATTACATAAAAAATTTATTGGGGGATTAATATACCTGTTTTATTAAGTTATATTAACTGTCCTATAATGTTTTGACATTAAAGGCTACCTCAACTCGAAATAATTTTCTCGTTTTTTTGGATTGCAGTAGAAAAGTTATCGCCTATATTAGATGGAGAATAGTACATTATTTTCATTTAATAAAAATCTAAAAAAAAATGGTTTAGATTATTATCATTCATTTAGAAATTAGTTTTTACATATTTTCTTTTTGAAAAACCTCTTGAGATTATTTACATCATTTGTAAGGGGTAAATTTAAAATAACTTTGCGCAATTTTAATAGCCTGTTTAATTGCATCAAATTACAAACTTCTTTTAATATTCATATTATACCGTGCGTCCATAAAATATCGCATAAATTCATTATTGGCTGAATGAACAATAAAATTAGAAATTCCCGAAACAGGTCGATTTTTGATTTCAATTTACTATTGTTTCAAAATATAATCTAATATACAGGGTGAACTACTTTCGTGTAATGACGTCATCACCATATTTTTCAAATGGAACTCCCCCTTTTTTTTCAATTTCCAAATAGCCTTTGCTGAGCTGATTCCAAAAATGTATAATATGTTGCTTTAAATTGGTACAGGGTGAGCAAAAATGCAAAAAAAATGAAAATTAAGAACAATAAATAACTGAACGGTTAAACTAAACTTCCACTATTTATTCGAAAAATTCGCTTTAAAATTCAATTACAGCTGTTTCGCTAACAACTAGCATCGTCAGATTGACATATTGAAATTACATGTTGTTTGTTTGTAACTAGGTACTTGATGTTGATAAGGAGTTAAGGCTAGACCAAGTAAGGAAGTAATAAGACATAACAATATTAAAGCCTAGATGTTATTAGCCCTAAGGGATTATCCTGGATGTATTTCCCTCTAAGATCAGTATAACTGTGCAATGATATAGAAAAACCAGGAAAAAACTATATCATGCTGATCTTTACAATAACTTAATATATTTATGTTACAATAATGTTTTATCTATGTATAAAATGAAGACTCAATCAAAGTAAACAGTTTAATAGTGGAGAACTTCCAAGATTTATTTGTTCATTAACTACTTGAAACTGTTTTGGAAACTATCAACTTTAGTTGAAAATATTCCATACCAAAATTTATAATTATTGATGTTTTTTTCTATTTTTCATTCGTTGCCTGGAATAATTGCGTTACACGGAGTTATGCAGCTGATTTGTAAAATGCGCTTATCTCGAAAACTGTTCAGTTTTGAAGTTATTAACAAGTACACCTTTTTTTGTTGAAATATCGTATCTTTCATATTTTATCAGAAAAATATTGTTAAGTCGAAAAGCAAAAAAGTTAAGCGCAAATTTATGTCCTCTATGAGATACATCAAAATTATGCATCAAATTATAATTCCTCATACTCAAAACCTCTACTTATAAATTTTTGTAAATAAATCTCCATAAACATGAAAGTTATGGCGAAAAATTAAATTTTAAATTTCAACTTTACCACCCTGTATCTTTTTTAATATCAACATTTTATTAAAGTAAGTTGGGTTAAATCGTAATATTTTAGAGTGTAGAATCTACTGTTTCTTTTTGTACAATTACTTAAGGACCACCCTGTATATAGGTCAAACACAAAGAAATTTTGAAGTAAGATTTAATGAACACTTAAGAGCATATAGATTACAACAACCAGATAAGTCGAACTATTCAAAACACCTACTGGAACATCCAAACTCACTTATACACACCAATGACATTCATATACTACACATTTGTGATAAAAAACAAAATTTTGATTTTCTAGAAGAACTTGAAATTAAAAGACATCTAGCAGATCAACAGTTTCAAGTAGTTAATGAACAAATAAATCTTGGAAGTTCTCCACTATTAAACTGTTTACTTTGATTGAGTCTTCATTTTATACATAGATAAGACATTATTGTAACATAAATATATTAAGTTATTGTAAAGATCAGCATGATATAGTTTTTTCCTGATTTTTCTATATCATTGTACAGTTATACTGATCTTAGAGGGAAATACATCCAGGATAATCCCTTAGGGCTAATAACATCTACGCTTTAATATTGTTATGTCTTATTACTTCCTTACTTGGTCTAGCCTTAACTACTTATCGACATCAAGTACCTAGTTACAAACAAACAAAATGTAATTTAAATATGTCAATCTGACGATGCTAGTTATTAGCGAAACGGCTGTAAAGTAAAGGTTAACACAATCAATTTTAATATGAAAATTGTTTATAGAAAGTAATACGTTACTGAATGTAATAAACAAATTAAACAGAATTATGGAGTTATGCAATTAATGTGATACACTTCCAAAAACAAATAAACAAACGAAAATTTACAACAAATTTTCAAATTGTTCTCCATTGACCATTAGACAATGACTGAACCGGACATTACTTTCGTCTCTAACATTCTGTAGCATAGCGGGTGATATGCTCTGTATTTCTTGTCTGATTCGGTCTTATAGTTGAGGGATATTTCCACGTCTCTTTAAGTAGACTTTAGATTTTAAATAACCACATAAAAAGAAGCCATTCCACTGGTCCCCTTCTTCCTATCCACCTTTGTAGAAAAGTTGTGTTTAAAAAATCGCGCACAGATACTGCGAAATGTGGCGGTGCGCCATCCTGTTGAAACCAGATTCTGCGGTCTACATTAGTGGGTATTTGAATATCAGGAAAAAGCTGGATCAGATCAGGAATTAATGTATTTTGTAGGAAATCCAGATACAGACTGGAAAGTTTAACTGGAACAAATTCTGTAATTTAATAAATAAAGGTTTGTCGCAAAATTCCTGAAACACGTCAACTTTTATTTTCTATGGGGCATAAAATAAAGAGGTTTGTTTATTTTCTTAATTATATTAAGGGTTGTAGCGAACCCCAACTTTTTTTTTAATGAAAGGGTAGGTTGATCTTTTTTTTATTTTAAAGCTTTTTCAATTGCATATACAAGTAGGTATTTTTTTTGTTTTTTTTACAAGCAATGTGTTAGAAAAAAATAAAGTACCGAAATGTTCTTTAATACTACTTTAATGCAATAAATGTTCAAAATGCCTCCATTTTGTTGCTGAAAATATCTTAATCGAATATAAAAATTATCCCGAATATTTTCCAATTACTACGTCCATGTACTTACACTTTGTTTTTACTACTTGATAAGCCACAATAAGAAATCCTTCCTTTTTCTAACCTGCTATCAGGTATTTCACTACTTAAAACTTAATGTGATTGAGTTGTCTTCAGGTATTTGTTTTAAATTTCTACAACAAATTTATAAGCCAATAAAAAAAGAAAATGTCTTATTTAACCGAAACGCACCGTATCGAAATTTTACAGATGATCGGATATGGGAACAGAAGTCGAACACAGGCTGAAGTTGCTCGTTTGTTTGCTGAAGTTCATCCAGAATTGCCTCCAATTAATCGAAGTACGAATAGCAAAATTGAAAGTCGATATCGAGAGTTGGGCCATGTAAGAGATATTTCTCGAAAAAGGCCTTTACAAATCGACGAAGAAACCTGGTTGAACATGTTGTTGGAAGTTGAAGAAAATCCTGTTACTCCAGCTAGGGAAGTAGCTCGCGTTCATGGTGTCAGTCACACAAGCGTTTTAAAAGTTTTCAAAGATGCCAAAAAGTACCCATATAAGATGCAAAACCTTCACGAGCTTAACGAAGACGATCCTGATCGTAGACTTGATTTTTGCGAACGATTTATGGCATTTATCGATGGTGGTCATATTCCTTTGGAATGGGTGCTGTTTTCTGATGAAGCTACGTCCACATTACATGGACACGAAAATCCCCATTGGATGCGTGAATCCCATACCCAAAGGCCTCAAAAAACAAACGTCTGGGCTGGAATTATTGGGAATCGCATAGTGGGTCCTTTTTTCTTCGATGAAAATGTAACTGGAGAAACATACCTAACTATGCTTCAAAATGAATTTGTTCCTACATTAAGGATTTTATTCCCCGATAATTTGGATCCCAATTTATTTGACCAACAGATGTGGTTTCAACAAGACGGGGCACCACCACATTTTGCTCAAATTGTACGGACCTATCTCAACGAAGTGTTTCCGAATAGGTGGATTGGAAGAAGGGGCCCAATTGAGTGGCCAGCAAGATCACCCGATCTCACTCCATTAGATTTTTTTATGGGGATATTTAAAAAGTAAAATTTATACTACTAAACCTAACGACATAGCCGAGTTTCAGCAAAGAATCAGAGACGAAATTATTCAAATAACGCCGGAAGTATTACAAAATGTTAGGAATAGTTTTTATGATCGATTGGGATCAAGAACTATAAACATTTACCAGGATTGCCTAATCGGGCTGATTTGTCCGCCAGCTGTGTGACGTCACTGCAGTCCTTCATTATAACGTTTACCATATAAATGCATGGAAATAATAGGAATTAGACAGTATTTTTATGATTTCTGTAATACTAACGTACCACTATTTGGATTTTTAAGATTAAACACTTATAATTTATAATAAATATTCCCATAAAATCGTTTTAATACGGCCGAGGACTGCAGTGACGTCACGTGCGATCGATTTTTTGGCGAACGTACGTCTTATGGGATTAAGCAATCCTGGTAAATGTTTATCGTTCTTGGATTGGGATATTGTCAGCAACAAAATGGAGGGCATTTTGAACATTTATTGCATTAAAGTAGTATTAAAAAACATTTCGGTATTTTATTTTTTTCTAACACATTGCTTGTAAAAAAACAAAAAAATACCTACTTGTATTTGCAATTGAAAAAGCTTTAAAATAAAAAAAGATCAACCTACCCTTTCATTAAAAAAAAAAATGGGGGTCGCTACAACCCTTAATATAATTAAGAAAATAAACAAACCTCTTTATTTTATGCCCCATAGAAAATAAAAGTTGACCTGTTTCAGGAATTTTGCGATAAACCTTTATTTATTAAATTACAGAATTTGGATACAGAAATATGGACCAATTTCTCACAATACCAGCCCATACGTTAGTTTTTTGTGGTCTTTGCGTATGGTACTCTTGCATCCAGTGTGGATTTTCATCAGACCAATAAGGGGTGTTTTGCCGGTTAACATGACCGTTCTCTACATAATCCTCGCACTGTACAGTGTGGATTTTCTACAGCCGACAAAATTATGTCTTGTTGAATATTTTCATCAATTTTTGGTCTACCTTGCTTTGCTGCATCCCTCACATGTCCTAATTCTCTGTATTTTCGCTCTATTCTACTTACCGTAATTTGTGAAATAGGTTCACGATCTGGGTGCATTTCATGGAATAATCGGCATACTCTTTGTTGAGTCCTCATCTTATCGCTAATACCAATCATCATTAATATTTCAGTCCTGTCAATTTCGGTTAAAGGCATTTTGTAAAAAAAGTTCACGAACGTACCTTCTCTTAAGCGTTAACAATACGAAACTGTGCTTCAATGTTTTTGATATTTTTGTCAAATAAAAAGAATGGTAAAAAATAATGCCAAACAAAAAAATGTTTATAGTCCAGGGGCTTGAATCACTAATAAAAGCTGTAAGATACAATTATTAAGAATAATGCTGGATGTTCTGGATAGTTCATCAAAGTAGTTGTATAACAATACGTAATTTCATTTAATGTGCTTTTTACGTTTATTCTTTATTTTCATATCTTTGTAAGTAAATTTTTGCATTTTTGCCCACCCTGTGCCAATTTTAAGCAACATATACATTTTTGGAATCAGCTCAGCAAAGGCAATTTGGAAATTAAAAAAAAAGGGAGGGTTCCACTTGAAAAAAATTACACGAAAGTGGTTCACCCTGTATATTAGATGATTATTTGAAACAGTAGTAAATTGAAATCAAAAATCGACCTGTTTTGGGAATTTCTAATTTTATTGTTCATTTAGCCAATAACGAATTTATGCGTTACTTTATGGACGCACACTATAACAATGCAGTTATGTTGGAAAAGAAATAAACAAGATGTCCCATTTTACGAAGGGAGAATTAAATTGAAATACCAAATTAGATTATAACAAGGCGAAGATTATTTTGAGTTTTGAGTAGATTGATAGATCGAAATACTGTGGGACACCTGGTATATATCTTGCACATCAGAATCAATTATTAGATGATTAATAAATCATAAAAAAGCACAACATGTTCAAATGTGTTAACATCGAAAATACCAAAAAAAGGTTTCTTAATCCCAAAGACAAAAAGGCATTAAAAAAGACATAAACATCACCGTTTCCAATTCGTGTTTCATGTTGTGATTTATAAAAAAATATTAACAACCTCGTACTTAATAAGCCACGTAGTGCATATTATGTAGTAGAATATAAGTGTATAGGAAAATTAAAACAAATAGCGTTGCACGTTATAGATTTCAATGTCGTCAGTGACAACAACACAAAATTAAAATTTATCTCATTTAAAATTTTAGAGTGGTATTGTTGTACAAGAAAGCGCTGTTTGCCAAACAAAATATATCGAAATAAAATATCGGATATATTGTTCTCTTCGTCTTCTCCAAGTATTAAACGAAGACAACTTGCTTAAGGACAAAGAAATATTTGAAGGTGGTGAATCTGCTTTGCGTACAATATTATATAAAATTGGCTTTAAATGGCAAAAAGACAATCCACGTGGAGGCCTAATGGAACTTCCTCATACTGTATATAAGCGAATATAGTTTTTAAGAACATATATTAAGTTACATAAAAATGCGAACACCCAGTTTAAATGATTTTATTTTTATAAAATTTGGAGAATTTATTTATTTTACTGAAATAAACAATTGATAAAATTTTCACTCTTATCAGATGAAGATTCCGGTTTTTATACTGCTTTTTTTGATATCCACTAACAATCCAAAAATGAGTATTGTAGCCGTAGTAAAGATCCAACTTTTGCGGATTTTGGTTCTTGACATTCTTTACGATTGGTTACGATGCCTAGGGTACGGAGACCTGTACGATTTCGTCAACTTAGTGAGTTTGATAGGGGTCGTATAGTGGGACTTCGGGAAGCTGGATTTTCTTTTCGGGAAATTGCAGTTAGAGTGCAAATAAGTGTAGACACCGTGGTTAGGTGTTGTAGGCATGGCTTCGAGAAGGCCGTACGCAAAGAGCAAGGGGCTCTGGACGCCTCCGTAGAACAACAGACCGTGAAGATCGCCGCCTAAGATTATTGGCCTTAGGGCACCGTTTCTCTTCTACCAGGTCCATTGCAAATAAATGGTTGGCAAATCCAACTTTCCAACAAGATAATGCCCGACCTCATGTCGCAAGAGTCTTAATAGACTTCTTTCAACATATGTAATGATGTCACATTGCTACCTTGGCTACCAAGATCTCCCGACTTATTCCCATTTGAGCATGTGTGGGATATGATGGTGCAGCACTACTAGCTCCAAAAAAGATCTCGGCTAAGAGACTCTCCCAAGGAGTGGTTCGACTCCAAGTTAATACTCACTATATAAAGGATTGGTGGTATATAAGGGTTAAGGGCGCCACTATCTTTTAAACGTTACGAATAAACAACAGAAAATACACAAAAACTAAGGTGAAAAAGATAGAAACACCTTAAAATTGGACTGAATTTGATTGCAAGAAAATAAAATACATTTAATATCAACCGAACACGCTGCACCCTTAAGAATTATAGTCCATGGGTATATAAATTAAACTGTGAATAAAGAATATCGGTTTATTGATAATAAATTGTAAATTGCCACAGGAATTATAAGTGGAAGTGTATAAACGGACTTGAGTCATCTTTAGTATTTGTGTGATCCGGTGGGCTCGGTTAATCCATCGATGTTGTAGTTGAAGTATTGGTTGTTGGGGGTTGGTTCTTCATCAAAGGGACTGCTAATGTGGGCTATATTTCTTCAGAAGAAGGACTGCAACTATTGGCTAGATTTCTCCATAGAAAGGACTGCAACTATTAGCTATATTTCTCCATAGAAAGGACTGCAACTATTAGCTATATTTCTCCATAGAAAGGACTGCAACTATTGGCTATATTTCATGCTGGAAGTAACGTAGCGGTAGCGGTAACCTAGCGGTAACCTAGCGTAGCGGTAACCTAGCGGCTGTATCCTCCTAAAAGTCGTAAAGTGGATCAGGATTTAAAATGTTGTGGGTGTTGATTAGGTCAAAAAGGAAGGCAAATGCTTTACCTCAAAACATTACTTTATACTTAAAAGCTTTCCAACATTAATGTCCCATTCTTAATAACAAAAATAAATTAAAAACAATAAATTTGTAGTTTTAATGAAATTCAGAGCGGTGAAGCCGGCTCTGTGTGATTAATTACTAATGAGTTTTATCGTTAATACAAATGAAAAAGTTATAAGCTGTTATACTTAGTTTTTTGTAAGTAAAAATAAAAAAGTGATTGTTATAGTTATTTAAAAAAGGTTTTTTTTAATTCTAAAAGAGTTCTAAAAAAAAGATACTAATTTATTATGTTTTACATAGACTCAGTTATATATTTCATGTTTACAAAAAACGTGTTACTCTGAATAAGCTTTAACAATAGATAAATTTACAACAAAAGAATATTTTTATAAGCAATAAAATACCGTTTGTATTTAACAGTTACATTGTATGATTGTACCTAGAAAGCATGTTTCTCTCAATAAGCTTTGAAAATGGATAAATTTACAACAGAAAAAAGATTTTTTTAAAGGCAATAAAATGAATTTGATATTAACTAGTTTCATTAGATGGTTCTACCTGGAAATAGTGTCTAAAAACATTTATACAGGGGCCACGCCCTAAGGTTTTAATACACAAATTGTTCATTTTGGCCTTTAAGAAAAATAGTGAAATAAAAGGAAATTATATGTACAAATACTTCTAAAAGGTTTAAAATAATTGTGAAGTGGAACGAATAGAAAATAATGAATTACTTACTGTGATACAGCCAGATAAATGTATTTTCTGAATCTCGTGAACGACTGGTCTCTAGGGGTGGTTTGATCGGAAAGAGAACGAAGCGTGGCGTTCTGCTAATTTATAATGGTACTGACAGGGCTTCCGGTTACGTTCGTTCGTTTGCAAGGGTTTTGTACGTTCTGTTGTGGGGGGTAAGTTTAACAGTGGTAAGGTTGTGTCTAATAATACATTGGGTCGGAATTGATTTTAGGGTTCGGGGGGACGGTGACTTAAGGAAAGGTAGCATGGCGATAGACATGTTACAATGGGTAGGAGATTGCTCAATTTGCAACGTCCTCCTCAGACTCTATAGAAGAACTTCGAGAGGAGTTGGTGGTTGCCTGGAAAGTGATACCACAGTGCCAACCCAGTTCGCTGAAAATTCCCAATTATTATGTGAAAAAAATTCCTAGAATTCCCTAGATAACAATTAATTACAAAAATAATGTACAAAAATACTTTATTATCACAAAAGTTTAAAAAATACATATAAATGGAAATACATAAAAAGAAATCAAGAAAAATAAAGTTGGCATAAAAGAACATAGAAATAAAAGGAATTAACAAAAATAAAGTTTTTAAATAAAAAAAAATTCTTAAAACTAAAGGTTTTCCTTTTTCATTAGTGTTAAATGCTTTTCATTTATTGAATAATTCTGGCAGCAGTTTTTACCAGAATGGCGAATTAAACATACGGCATTTAATGCCTCACTTGATCTATTACGCTTTTTATTTTTAACGTCGGTGACGACTGAAAATACTCGTTCAGTCTCGGCATTACTGTGGGGCAACGCCATGCAAAGATATGCTAGGTAGCATAGATTTTTAAACTCATATTTATCTTTCTATTTCTAATCTGCTTCAATCTACGGTAGGATTTCACGATTTCAGTAAGGTAGCAGAAACGTGCAAGACTCCTACTGTCGGAAAACTGCAGTAAGGAGCGCCAAGAACACGACTAAGGTCACTTCGACCAACACGAGCATCAGGGTTGAGTTCGAAAAGGACACCCGAGCGCGTCCTTTTCGAACACAACCCAGCTTTCAGCTAATGCTGATGTGAAAAAAGAATAATAAAAAACTCGTCGTTTTAACAAAACTTCCAATATTTATTTAAAAATTGCTTTTTAAAAAAAAGTAAGGGTTAGTACAATCAATTTAGCTGATGTGAAAATTAGAAAAAGACATTTAACATATTCGTAGTTTATTTAAGTAATTTAAGATTAAAATTGATAAATTGACTGAAATTCTAAAAATTGAACTGAAAACAATCCAACATTGAAAATTCCCTAGATACCTATTAGATAAAATTCCCTTTTTCCCTATTGTAGGAAAAAATCCCTAGAACTAGGGAATAATTCCCTAGGTTGGCATCACTGCCACAGGAGTACATTGACCACCTGCAGAAGCATGCCTAGGCACGTTAGAGAATGCGTAACACATCGAGGTGCATCCACACATTATTAAAAGTAAAAGGGCTTTAAAGCAATGCAATTATTTTGATTATTTTTTGACGTTTCTCGAAACCAATAGACATTTTCAATTTTAGTAATTCATATACGTTCTAGCAAATCAAAACATTAGTATAGTGGGAATAATCTACTTACATTATTCCAGCGAGAATAATTCAATGTACATTGTTTTTATTGAATGACAACCAAATGACAACGTATTTTCTTGATCTGACGCGTCTGTCATAAATTTTCAAGAAATTCGTAAAATGAATCCCAAACGTTTCAGTGAATCATCAGTCGATGAAATAAATAATATAATCATTGAAAGTGCATGTAAGAATACCATGATAAGCAGCGCGTCGATTTGGAAACAATTCCAATTATTTGGCAACAGGTTTGAACAAAATCTGTCAAATTATTTTCTAAAAGTGATTTTGATTGTAAAGTCAAAAAATAATCTATCGAATACCACACGAGAGTTCGATAAATTAGATAATAATTCTCTAGGCATTTTCTCAAACTTGTTGCCATCTGGCAATAGCCACTCGAGCCCTTCGGGCTCTCGTGTCTATTGCCTGGCAACAAGTTTTCTAAAATCTGTCGAATTATTTTCAATTTATTCTCACTCTCTTGTGATATTACTACAGAAAATTTTATTATTTACTTATTATCCTTCAGTAAGTACTTATACAAAATTTTATAAAAATAAAATCATTTAAACTGGGTTTTGGGATTTTTCTGTCACTTAGTGTATAAATAGCTGAGGGAGGACTTTAATCAATTCATTTATGTTTAACAGAAATACTTTTGCATTTCCAGTACTTTTATTTTTAAAGTAATCCTCAAAATATTTGTTTTTAATATGTTGTTTTATTAACATTGTTAATAAAACCTGTTAAACTAGAAAGTATTTATTCATTGGACATCGTCGAATTGGTTTTAAAGTATTTTTTATTTTCAATTTCCACTGGATTAAAAATAAACAAAATAATGAAGGCTATTGAATTGACACAAGTCATCTGATTGAACTGATACAAATATGTCATCATCACTGACACCGCATCAATCGAATCACGGAACTGTATATAATTCTTCCTGTTCTATGGCATAATGAGTTCTCTGATTATTAAACTTGATAAATCCCAATTTTTCTTACTAGTTTTGATACATGGCAACATCGCAATTATGACGTGCAATGCTTTTTGTTTTAATTTTACTATACTGTACATGACAATAGTTAAAGTTAATTCAAAGTAGCTAGTAAATTACTTAAGTGCAAGTTCATTAGAGATGTTAATAGAAAATTTATATAAGAAAAATTACAAATTGATCAAATATAAACCAGATTTATACTCTTATTTATTTATAAATTATACACAGGACATTTTATAAATTTTAAACGAAATAAAGTAATAAGTTTGATTTGCTTTTTTTATAGTCATACTTAAAAATTTATGAAACGGGTTATATACAGTGTGTACAAGCCAAATGGAATAAATTCATTATTTCGGTTACTGTACATATTTATAAAAAAATACCAATACACGTCAAATTTAAATTATAACTTGACATTCTTTAACGTGAAAATGCAACCCCTACCTTCAACCCCCTTAGAATGAGAGGTACAACCCCCAATTTTTTAAATGGGAAGTATAGGCTTGTGATATATCATTTGAAAGGTCTCTTCATTCTCTGTTCAAAAATGTTATTGTTTTTAAATTTAATGCAAAAATTAACATACAAAAAATTAATATCATGTTGTTACCGACATTCGTTAAAATACACTCGAAACTTATTACAATATACTTAAAACTTATTTCCCGTTTAGGTCTTGATAAAGAGAAAGTGAACAAAAACCATAGCAATGTGGTTTTTAGATGGTAACCTTTAAAAAATTTTAAAGAATTTCCGTGGCAACGCTATTTTAACAAGCAGTAGCAAATTGTTTTATTTAAGTTGTCATTGTTGTAATTTAAGTAAAAAGTTTGTTCAATTCAATTCTGAAAAACGGTTAGATTAACGGAAATGCATAAAATAACAGTTTTACAAATGATTGGTTACGGAGATAACATCCGAACACAACAGGAAGTAACTCGCCTATTTCATGAGAAATTTCCTAATTTACTGCCTATATCCCAAGGAACAATAAGTAAAATAGAAAAGCAGTTTCGCGAGTTTGGTCATGTAAGGCAGATAAAAAAAGCAGCTGCCAATGTACTGAGTGATGAACTCAAATTAGATATGTTGCTTGAGTTTCAGGAAAACCCACATACATCGAGTAGACAGGCATCCACTACATTCAATGCTAGCCATACATCGATAGCAAACATATTCAAAGAAAATGAATTGCATCCGTATAAGATGATAGCTACTCAAGAGCTCATGGAAGACGATTTTGATAGGAGAACTTTTTTTTGTGAGCAAATGATGGACATGTTGGATAACAATATTATCCAATTAGAAGACGTTATGTTTTCTGATGAGTGTACTTTTTTACTTAACGGTCATGCTAATCGGCAAAATTGCCGCTACTGGTCCACCGAAAATCCTCACTGGATGAGAGAAGAACACATTCAATATCCTCAAAAGGTTAATGTTTGGGCAGGGATTGTAGGGAACAATATCATTGGTCCCTTTTTATTGAGGGCAACTAGAATGGCAACAATTATTTGGCACTACTTCAAAATGATGTCATTCCAACGTTGGCAAATTTATATCCTGATCCAGGTAACCCTCAAGTTCCAGCGAATGCGATATGGTTTCAGCAGGATGGAGCACCACCACATTACCAACTTAATGTCCGGCAGTACCTCGATACAATATTTCCCAATCGGTGGATAGGGAGGCGAGGATCGATTGAATGGCCAGCGCGATCACCTGATCTTACATTATTAGATTTCTTTTTATGGGGATATGTGAAGAGCCATGTGTACAAAACTAAACCTTCTGATTTAAATGACTTAAAAGAACGAATAACGCTTGCGATTAGGTCGATCACGCCTGATATGTTAAATAATGTTATATAGAAGACAGTTTTATTTGAGATTAGGATGTTGCCAAGACGTTCGCGGAGAACATTTTGACCATCTACTTCATTAACATTCATAGTTCTTTTTCGTGTTCTACATTTTATTACGTTTTGCATTACATTTTAGTTTTTGATTGTATTGTAGCGAATTTCGCTAACAACATGATATTAATTTTTTTATGTTAATTTTTGCATTAAATTTAAAAACAATAACATTTTTGAATAGAGAATGAAGAGACCTTTCAAATGATATATCAGAAGCCTATACTTCCCATTTAAAAAATTGGGGGTTGTACCTGTCATTCTAAGGGGGTTGAAGGTAGGGGTTGCATTTTCACGTTAAGGAATGTCAAGATATAATTTAAATTTGACGTGTTTTGGCATTTTTTATAAATATGTACAGTAACCGAAATAATGAATTTATTGCATTTGGCTTTTACACACTGTATAAACATACAGTGCAATTATAATATGGGTTTAAAGTTTTTAATGTCTTATACAGGGAAATTTTGCGTTATTTGATAGGGAAAATTATGCAATATGTAGATTATTATGTTTTAGAAGTACATTAAAATTATTACAATATTTAATTGTATGTATAAAAAACCAAAACATGTAATAAAAACTATTACCTAGTGAAGAATTATAGGGTGACCGGTATTTACAAAAATATAGTAATTTTTTGAAAATAATACAATTGGTCTGTAAAAAATTTAAATTCTTAACATATTCTTATCCACAACTATGTATATGTCCACGTCAATTAGTGAAATCCGTCATTCCATGAAATGCCTAGTCATTTCACGTATTGCCGGCAAACAGCGTAACTCTACATTTAGTACACCGTTTGCCTAATAGTTTCAGACATTCCCTGTAATGACTGAATTATTTCAGTCAAATGCTGTAATTAACTAAATAATTTCAGTTACCCTGTTTGCCGATTTTAGTCAATCATTGTAATTAGGACAGTGTTGCCAGAAGGAAACGGTATTAAGTATTAAATTTAAAACATAAACTCATTTATTATCAGTATGTAATTATACCTGGACAAAAAATACAAAAAATAAAATATGATTCTGAGATGAAATTCTAAAGTATACATACCTAATATAAAAAAACCATATAGAACGAACAAATAGGAACGTAACAAAATAATAGCTAGATACAAAAATATAAGAGGAAATCAGTGATAATAAATATATGGTTTATTATCAGCGCAAGGTGCACTTTTATGACACCTTGAATTACAAAGAACTTTTTCTTGATTGCTTCTCTCTATGCTTCCTTGTGATTGTGGATGCCTTGGTCGACCATGAAGAATTTTTAAAGATGGCCAAATTTTTACCATTTCCGATATCACAGAAGCCGTGAATTCTCCACCATTGTCGCTTTGGAGTATACTGGGTGCACCAATTTCCAAAAATATTTTGAGCAATTCATTCGCTACCTTATTTGCAGTTTTTGTTTTAAGAGGACGTAAAAATAAAAATTTTGTTAGGTGATCTTGATAATTAAGTAACCAACGATACTTATTGTCTGAACAGGATTGAAAATCCATAAGGTCCACTTGTCCTCTAGAGTTAAAGTTTGTTGATATAATAGGTTTTATGGTCAGATTTGCATGAGACCTGTTCTTTTTCTTTTGACAAACTTCACATGCTTCCAAACAATATTATATATTTTTTCGTAAGGAACCACGGAAAATTCTTTTCTTCTTCATGTTTGGCCTTTTTAATAACAATTTTTTCTTCTCCCACTTCCAGCACGTCATATAAAGATAAAAGGTGATACTGCCTTCTCGTTTTTTTTTCAGAAGTTTTTTTAGCCCGCGGAACTCCTATGGCAACCTAAATTAAAAAAGTAAAATATAATACCAGTTTTATAATTAAAATCTATATTGTATGCTCAAAAACCAATAAAAATGCACACAATAAGATCACTCTTTCCCCAAGCAAATGAATTATAAAACAGAGTTAAACGTGACAACAGTGTACGAATTTCAACTGATTTTGTAGGTTGCTTGCACTTGCAATAGTTTGAGGTTATGTTTGAAATAATTAACTTACCTCCGTCAATCGCGCAATATCCCAAGGTTTTTTCTTGCTTGGACTGAAGTAATAGTCATCTAACTTCTTATAAAACAATTCTGAATGCTTCGACATTTCAGTTTTCATAAAAAATCAGTACACAACAGATGTAAATTACAATCGCAGTGTACGGCTCCACACATTGGTCCCAGCTTTGGTGCCAACGTTGGTCGGTTAATTCGGTGAGGCATACACACGTTGGCTAATATACCAGATCTGTCCGGTCAGAGCCAATGTGAAGATGTCCGATACAAAAACAAAAATCGCTCTAAGTACTTGATAAAGTTCAATAAATTCTATAACTTTTTCATTTGTCCATGCCGGTGACGCTTTTGTGGATGAGGAAGCCATTCTCGCTCGACGTACGCACTCGCTGTGTGTTGCAACAGAACTGAGCAAAGCGCCAACGTGTGGACAGATCGCAAGCGTTGGCGCAGATTCCTTTGATGAAACCGACACGAGCCGGCCAACTACCAACACTCGCTCCAATGTTGGGACCAATAACTTTTTCTAGATTCACACGTTGGACGAGTAGCGTTGGAGCCAATATTGGCGCCAATGTGTGGAGCCGGCATAAACCCCACAAACAGGGTAACTGAAATCATTTGTTTAATTACAGCGTTTGACTGAAATAATTAGGCAAACCGTGTACCAAATGGCGAGAATACATCCAGCGCCGGATTCCGTAATGAGGCTAAAATAGGCCAATAGAAATATTAGTAGGTGTGGCTTGGATATTTCGCGCACTTTTTCAATTTGCGGTTTCTATGCTAGAAAGTAAAAAAATATATAATTGCAATGTAAAAATATATTATAAAGGTGTATTTTTTTATTATGCTAGGGGATAATTTCAGGTTTTTTAATAAAAAGTTTAATTTAATTAATATACATGTTTTGGTCAGTAACTAAATTAAGATTAAAAATACTGAGGATTTTTTATTACTTATTTTTTATTTCCATCTTCCAACCTCCGAGAGTTGAAATATTTTATAGATTTGGGCAAATTATTGTATAGTTTTAATCCATGATGAAATCCAGTTTTTATCAAATATTTATAACTTGGGCATCTATTCCTATCTGCTAAAGCTGTGTTGTAGTCACCACAAGTTAGCTGGATATTGCACTAATGCTGTTTCTGCTGTATGTTCATTCTTGTAGAGATGTAATAACTGTTCTCTTACATCATTACTAACTTTCCGAAACCGCAAATAATCTGAATTGCCTGATTGTGTGTTACAATAAAAGCTATTTCACAAAGTGCTTCTTGTAAAAGTTGAAATTTTTCTTGTATGCCCCTGTATTTTTTTTCTAATAACATGAATTTTTACTGTTAATTTTGAAGGGCAGTTGGTATTTCTTGTTTTAATTTGTGAAGATGGTTCGTAGGTTTTTGAGCACCGAGTAAAGTGGTGACATCTAAAATTAAATTTAAACTTTATATGGTAAATAAAACTTTTTAAATGTTACTAAATAATTTTAATAATCTCAAAAATTCAATATATTATGTATAGGTAGGTACCAATATATCATTTAAATATTTCACTTAAGTTTAATCCGTTCTCTATCCTCAATAACCGTATTATTTATAACGTATGATGATTTGGTTAAGTTTTCAAACTCTCTTAACCATTTACCAAACACTTTTTTGTTCGTGCAATTAACAAAAAATTGCAACTGAACGTTAGGGAACTTATCTTCACCTTCTATTATCTTTTTCTCCATAATTTTTGTTCCCCATCCAGGTGGCAAAACAGACTAAAAAATTGGTAGATTTAATAATTAATAATTGTTCTTATTACTACCTATACGTCAAAAATAGATATTTGATTTGATACTCACATTAATGAATTCTTCATTTAACGAGAAAGACACAAAATTTTCCAAAAGACTATGAAATGAAGACAAGATCAAAGGAAAACAATCATAAAATAATAAATACCTGCTTAAAACCTTAAAAATTACTTTCAGTTATACCTAGTTTAAACGTCACGTAAAATATCAACGGTAGGAACTCCGCCCACAAGCATAATTTTAATAGGCTTATTTTAACCTCATTGCGGAATCCGGCGCTGGATGTATTCTTGCTACCAAATGTAGAGTTACGCTGTTTGCCGACAATACGTGAAATGACTAGGCATTTCAGGGAATGACGGACGGATTTCACTAATTGACGCCGACATATTATAAGTTTATAAAAAAAGTCAAACTATATTTCAAATGAACAATCTTTTTTATTAATGGTAACGTTATCAATACACAATAAATTTATGTTTATTTACTTACATAATACTTATTAATAGTTACATTACAATTGTTAAAATTCATGTCAGGGATAACTTTGTCTGCCATCTGAGTCTGATTGAAAATCATGGGGCTTGGACTGGCACTAGAGCTAGTACAAAGTTTTTCACTGTAATTAGAGCTAGTTTGTTTGTTAATTTCGTTTGAAATTTGATTTCATCCTTTTATTTTATTGGTTATGTTGTCATCTATATAACCTTCGGCAACTGTAACTGCATTACTGCTGTAATGTCACCGCCTTCGCTAACGCAAATGGTTGCAGATGATTTTCGGAACGAATGTCCTGTGTACAATTCAGGATTCTTTAATTTTAAAAACGTAACAATGGTTATTTAAGATATAATCACTCACTTTGGGTGAGTAAACAGTAAAATTCCTAAACTTGCTTGATTTTTAAACAAAGTTGGTTTTATATTGAAGAGATTATTCAAGTAAATCATATTTGAATGAAACATATAAAATATTCGTATAGCCAATATAATCGTAAATCCAATCTAATATTTGAGTTACAAAAATATAGTTTAAGTTTTTTTTTAATTAAGGTTATATATTCATTATTGGCTGAATGAACAATAAAATTAGAAATTCCCGAAACAGGTCGATTTTTTATTTCAATTTACTATTGTTTCAAATCATAATCTAATATACAGGGTGAGCCACTTTCGTGTAATGGCGTCATCACCATTTTTTTCAAAATTCCTTTGTTGTTGCTTCAAATTGGTACAGGGTGGGCAAAAATGCAAAAAAATATAAAAATTGTTTATGGAAAGTAATACGTTACTAAATGTAATAAACAAATTAAATGGAATTATGTAGTTATGCAATTAATGTGATACACTTCCAAAAACAAACAAACGAAAATTTACAATAAATGTTCAAATTGTTCTTCATTGACCGTTAGACAATGACTAAACCGGGCATGACTTTCGTCTCTAACATTCTGTAGCATAACGGGTGTTATGCTCTGTATTTCTTGTCTGATTCGGTCTTGTAATTGAGGGATATTTCCAGGTCTGTTTAGACTTTAGATTTTAAATAACCCCTTAAAAATAAGTCTAATGGGCTCAGATCAGGTGATCTAGCAGGCCATTCCACTGGTCCTCTTCTTCCTATCCACCTTTGTCGAAAAGTTGTGTTTAAAAAATCGCGCGCAGCTCCTGCAAAATGTGGCGGTGCGGCATCCTGTTGAAACCAGATTCTGCAGTCTACATTAGTGGGTATTTGAATATCGGGAAAAAGCTGGATCAGATCAGGAATTAATGTATTTTGTAGGAAATCCCGTTCAAATAAAACGCTGCCTCGTCCGAAAATAAACTTTTTTTTGCCCTTTGGGTCGAGGCACATGCAGCGAGAAACAAAATTTGACAATTTTCCAGTAATTATTTTATCTTTGTAACCAATTTGGCATTTGTTTAATAAACTGAATACTCACTATTATTTCCCCTATATACACTATTCTAATTTTTCCTAAAGGATTACAGACAAATGATAAACTCTTCTCCCCCAGGGGTCATTCAGGGCCTTCTGTATACACAAGACAAGGTGGACCTCGGATTGATTGGGTAAAAATTAACACGTGGAAAAACACAAAGTTTACAACAATACTACTACTATTACCTATATACAAATTTTGGCATCCCTAACAAAGGCTAATAAACAATCGAAAATACTCTTTTTGTTCAAGGATAGTAAATGCATTAAATTATAAGGCCGGTTTATTTTTAAGATGGTTAATTTATTTGTAAGTTCTCTGGATTCTTTATCGTATTTCTTGCAATTAAAGAAAATATGGTCCAGGTCGCCGATTTGTTGGCATGTTGGACAGAGATCGTCATCAAGTATTTTTATTTTATGAAGGTGAGCAGGATAACAAGCGTGGCCAAATTTTAATCTACTGATTGTTGTTACACTTTTTCTAGGGTAGTTGTAATCTTCATACCAAGGTTTGTTACGCAAGTGGGGTTCCAAGAGGGTGTATCTGGTGGGATTAACGAAGCAATATTCTTTCCAATGATGTCTCCATTTGCTTTTCATGTCTTTTTTTTTAAGACGGTCATACGTTCGTCTAACGTTATGGGAATTTCTGTGTTAATGCCATCCAATAAACTATCTTTCGCTCATTTGTCAACCAGTTCATTATTTACTATCCCTGAGTGAGCTTTAACCCAAAATAGTTTAATTTTTACACCATTTTGCTGTAAATAGTATATATTTTTTTTAATATTCGTAATACATTGATTTTGGTAGTTAGAATTGGTTTCTTTATGGTGTTTTAAACTAGTTAGGACTGAGAGTGAATCGGAGAATATTATACTTTTAGAGACGTCATTATCTGGAATATATTCAAGTGCCTTCAGAATAGCATAAGCTTCTGCAGTGTAGATAGAAGTCGATTTGTGTAATTTGTATTTGGCTGCAGTAACATTTGGTACTAGATATGCACTTCCAGTTTCGTCTTGATTTTTTGACGCATCTGTATAGATGAAAGTAAAATTGTTGATATTTGGTTGGCGATTAAGTTATTAAGTAAATGATTTTCTGAGTACGAGGAAACAATGACGTCAATTTTGACAAAGAGATTAAAAAATAATATTTCTGTGGCAGCTGCGTTATAGTCAGAAGTTTCTCTCAGACTTTTACACAATGGTGGGGAGTTTTTGTGTTGCCAGTATCGCATGGTCAGGTCCTGATGATTTAAGGATGATAGTTTGTTGAGCAGTGGTGACCTTTTCGCTTTACATTTTAGAATCATTTTTCCAGCCAAGAGTTGTCGTCTCAATTCCAAAGGTGGTTCTATGGCTTCGGCTCTTAGTGCTTCATTAGGTGTAGATTTCATAGCTCCCAGGCATATTCTTAATGTTTTAGTTCGTAGAATATCCAATTTTTGAAGGGTGGTTTTCGAGGCTGATCCATATAAAAAACTTCCATAATCTATAATAGATCTAATGTATGCTCGGTAGAAAGTTAATGCTGTTTGGGGATGACCCCCCCCCAGGTTTTCATTATGCATTTTAAGAAATTTACACCTTTGTTGCATTTTACTAGTGTTTGTTCGATGTGTGCAGTCAAATTTAGTTTTTTGTCTAAGACCATTCCCATTCCCAGAAATTTGGCAGTATGACTGACGGGAAAAGAAATATTGTCCACTTGGACTTCGTTAATTTGCGGTAGATTATGTCTAGTAAAAAAAATTATTTGGGATTTTTCCGGAGAGATTTGTAGTCCTAGCTCGTCTATGCACCTTATGATAGGAGTTGTTGCTGTATCTATATGCGTGAGGCAGTGTTGGAAGCCTTTATCGCATATATATTGTAACGTAATCAAATGGCCTTATTAGAAAATTAACATATTTAATAAGAATCGTATTAATCAATGAGAGGAAAAGGTAGTTTATTTAAATTTAAACAGATAAAGGAATGTAATAAAATTTAAATTATATTTCCATAAATTAAAATTGTCAACAAATCACCTGTTACATAATATAAGATTTAATAATATAAGATTTACCATACAGACGAGTAGGTTGATGGTTTCTAGGTATTATCTAAATATGTATTCATGATGCCTATAACAAATTATTCAAAATTAGTACTTATAAAGCTTTCACTGAAATTTTGCTTACATCTAATTATACAATCTGAAAAATAAAAAGATAAACAAATAATGGGGTTATGAATAAAATGACAGTGACATCAATTGTCACCTGATATAGGGTAGCTTCTAAAGAGATGTTTTGATATGTCAACTATGACAGAAGAAAAAGGTTAACGTAATTGACATAATTTAAATAATAAAAGATGTGATACAAACAAATTCCAATTTAGAAATATAAGATGTAATGTTTCCTAGTCTCAAAACAAAGCTTTATTAGATATTATTAAATTTATTTATAAAAAACCATAAGGTTAATTTGATTGGACAATGAATGATATAAGCATAATTAGAGATATAGAGGGCGAATTTGAATATAAAAAAAAAAGAAAAAAAGGAAAATCGGGGTAGTTATTGATTTAAAAAGGGGAAAGAAGTGAATTTTTGGTTTTTGAAGGAATAAAAAGTTTTTTTTTGTTAAGAAAAGTGATTAGAAACAGATTAATCAAAATCATATATGAAATTTTGTCAAAATTGTAATTAGATAGTAAAATAATGATTTGTGACCAGTGTAAGTTACCTTTTAAAAGTTCCCAAAGTAAAAGATGGATCCTGAGTGATCTTCGTAACATCTTGAACCGGATTCCACGCGGGAGGAAGGCAGGAGACCCACACGAATAGTCAACCACGGTCTACAAAACAATATAAAGGTATTCATATTGTTTAAAAACATCGAGACAGTATCAAACGCTATTAGGAGAAGTAATAAAAAGGTATTTAATGAATTGTTGTTAAATAAACTTACCAGTGTGTGAGAAACTAAATTTTCAATAACGCTTAGTGATCTATCGTCCATTTTTTTTTTAACTGTAATTATAGAAAGGACTACCAACTGTAAAACTTATAAAGAACTCACACATAATTGTTATGTGAGTTGCATAATTAATTGTAATAGTATTAGTTTCATTAGTGTGAATGTGTGAAGTATGAAAGAACATTTAAACGATCATGAATTTGTATTTGTATAACGAAATGTGTTAATATTTTTGAAACATTTATGTAATAAAACATTACATTGAATTTGGTTGATCTGTTTTGCATTTAACAGTAAATTTAATTAAAACTTCCATTTTTTTTTAACATAATAATAATAATAGAATAAATCAACAAATAATATAGGGCGTTCAAATAACTACAATAATAAATAATAATAAATTATAATACCTAGAGCCTGTGAACCCACAGAACCCTGAGAAGGAAAGTTTTTTATTTGTTTTAGTATATAAAAGGTTATGTTAGTGTCTGTAACATAAATCAATTATTCATGTAAAATCAGTTTCATTATAACATAAATCATAAATCATACATACACAGACAAACATAACAATTGGCGCCCAACGTGGGGCTCGAAAAAGGCGCTATAAAAAGGGGTATAAAAAGACTATTCATAGAATTTTTACATAACAAAAATAAATATAAAAAGAAAATAAAAAAAAAATTATTCATATAAAATTAAAATTTCTTTATAAAAATAAACATTTAATATTCATAAAATTAAAATTAGTATTTAAAAAAATAAAACAAAACAAAAGAAGATGGATGGAACCGGAGAAAAAGTTCAGAAGAAGAAAGGAAAAAAGTTGATGGACTTAAAAGTAAAGGAATTAAAGGAAGAATTAGAGAGAAGAGGAGAAGATACTCTAGGACTTAAAACAGAATTAAAAATCAGAATGGAGAAGATATTAGAAACAGAAGGAAAAGACCCAGAGCAATACATCTTTGAAGTAAAGCAAGAGCAGGAAGGAGATGATACATCATTGTCAGAAGAAACAGGACAAGAGGACACACAGGAGTTTGAAAGCCAAACAGAAAGAAAAATACAGGAAAATGAAGGGAAAAAAGAGGAAACACCTAAAAAGAGAGAGGAAATTGACATAATGAGTATGCTCCAGATGATGTATCTAAAATTGGATCAAAATAAAGAAGATATAAAACAATATATAAAACAAGAAATGAATGCAAAATTGGATCAAAATAAAGAAGAAATAAAACAAGAAATGAATGCAAAAATGGATCAAACAAAAGAAGAAATAAACAGAAGTAAGGAATCAATAATAAAATTAATGGAAGTAAAATTGGGACATCTTGAGAAGAAATTAGAAGAATCAAACCGATACATGGAGAATAAAATAGATGTTACTAAACAAGAAATAAGAGAAGAAGTGATTGGAAGGATTGCAGAAGTAGAAACTATTCAAATTAATAGAATAAAAGAAATAGAAGAAAATATGGATAAAGAAATTGGAAATTTGAAGGAACAGGATGAAAAACAAGAAGGTAGTATGAAAAAATTTAATGGAGAAGAAAAAGAATTAGAGGAAGAGGAAAATGCAGAAGTAAATAATAGAAATTCAAAAGCAACATACAAGAAAAGATATAAAGAAGTTGAAACAGAGAAAAATGAAAACATTAAAATAATTCAAGTTAATATTGCAGAGGATAAAAAAGTTTATAAAAATATACTAGAAAATGAAGACAAAGAAAAAGTTAATCAAACATTCATTAAAATTAAAACAATAAAAACCATAAAAATATTAATAGAGAAGAATTGGAAAAAGGTGAAGAAACAATGCAGACAGGACAACTTCCATAAATGGAGAAAACGTTCAAAATAAAGATTCTAATTTCACTTCTAATATTCAAGATGCCAGTCCTAACCATGGTGGCGCTGGAACGTCACAAAATTTTCATTAATGGGTGAGGTAATCAGCAATCTGTACAGTTACGTTCATTTCAGGTGGTTTCTAAAAACAAGAGATTGTATTAATGATAATATAAAAATAAGGTAGACATCAATTATGAAAATAGGAAAGGTACTTTGAAGGGTATAAGTATAAAGTTTAATCAACAAGAAGAAACATAAGGGGTAAAGAAAACAATGAATATCAAAATAAAGAAAAATGAAAATAGAATAGATTATGAGGCATCTAAAGAAAGTGAGAAGTATAATGAAAATGATTTTAATGAAGAATATTTTAATGAAAGGATTAATGGTGATATTAATGGAATGGATACAGAAGTAATGGATAGGAATGAAATTTATGAATATGAATTGGATCTCAAAGAAGATAATAAATGGAATGGATTATATTTGAATTGTGAGAATGAAAATAGAATGGAGGTTAAAAGATTGTTGGAAAGTTATAAAGATTTATACAATGAAATGCCCAGAGTCGCATATAATTATTTTCAGTAGTTTAAGAGTTAAAAGTATGAAAACATTCAAAATTAAAACTTACCTTATATCTTATAAGTACAAAGATGATGTGCAAAGTTGCAGTTACCTTTTGAAGGCCCATATAGGATTAAAAAAAAAAAAAAAACCAAAATGGGGTAAACATTCATCCTGATACTGGAGACATAAGGGGTATCTTTAATGTAGACGTACTGTACAGATGGCTACCTTCCATAAGTGAATAACTAAAAAAAATTTTAAATATTAGTAGTAATTAGTAGTTATATATAATAAAGAGATTTTAGAAAATAGTTATTATGAATGTATGAAAATTTTATTTGAAAAATTCTAGACTTCAAGAAGTTAGAATGTTTACAAAAAAATTTGGGGTATGTTGTAACGTAATCAAATGGCCTTATTAGAAAATTAACATATTTAATAAGAATCGTATTAATCAATGAGAGGAAAAGGTAGTTTATTTAAATTTAAACAGATAAAGGAATGTAATAAAATTTAAATTATATTTCCATAAATTAAAATTGTCAACAAATCACCTGTTACATAATATAAGATTTAATAATATAAGATTTACCATACAGACGAGTAGGTTGATGGTTTCTAGGTATTATCTAAATATGTATTCATGATGCCTATAACAAATTATTCAAAATTAGTACTTATAAAGCTTTCACTGAAATTTTGCTTACATCTAATTATACAATTTGAAAAATAAAAAGATAAACAAATAATGGGGTTATGAATAAAATGACAGTGACATCAATTGTCACCTGATATAGGGTAGCTTCTAAAGAGATGTTTTGATATGTCAACTATGACAGAAGAAAAAGGTTAACGTAATTGACATAATTTAAATAATAAAAGATGTGATACAAACAAATTCCAATTTAGAAATATAAGATGTAATGTTTCCTAGTCTCAAAACAAAGCTTTATTAGATATTATTAAATTTATTTATAAAAAACCATAAGGTTAATTTGATTGGACAATGAATGATATAAGCATAATTAGAGATATAGAGGGCGAATTTGAATATAAAAAAAAAGAAAAAAAGGAAAATCGGGGTAGTTATTGATTTAAAAAGGGGAAAGAAGTGAATTTTTGGTTTTTGAAGGAATAAAAAGTTTTTTTTTTTGTTAAGAAAAGTGATTAGAAACAGATTAATCAAAATCATATATGAAATTTTGTCAAAATTGTAATTAGATAGTAAAATAGTGATTTGTGACCAGTGTAAGTTACCTTTTAAAAGTTCCCAAAGTAAAAGATGGATCCTGAGTGATCTTCGTAACATCTTGAACCGGATTCCACGCGGGAGGAAGGCAGGAGACCCACACGAATAGTCAACCACGGTCTACAAAACAATATAAAGGTATTCATATTGTTTAAAAACATCGAGACAGTATCAAACGCTATTAGGAGAAGTAATAAAAAGGTATTTAATGAATTCTTGTTAAATAAACTTACCAGTGTGTGAGAAACTAAATTTTCAATAACGCTTAGTGATCTATCGTCCATTTTTTTTTAACTGTAATTATAGAAAGGACTACCAACTGTAAAACTTATAAAGAACTCACACATAATTGTTATGTGAGTTGCATAATTAATTGTAATAGTATTAGTTTCATTAGTGTGAATGTGTGAAGTATGAAAGAACATTTAAACGATCATGAATTTGTATTTGTATAACGAAATGTGTTAATATTTTTGAAACATTTATGTAATAAAACATTACATTGAATTTGGTTGATCTGTTTTGCATTTAACAGTAAATTTAATTAAAACTTCCATTTTTTTTAACATAATAATAATAATAGAATAAATCAACAAATAATATAGGGCGTTCAAATAACTACAATAATAAATAATAATAAATTATAATACCTAGAGCCTGTGAACCCACAGAACCCTGAGAAGGAAAGTTTTTTATTTGTTTTAGTATATAAAAGGTTATGTTAGTGTCTGTAACATAAATCAATTATTCATGTAAAATCAGTTTCATTATAACATAAATCATAAATCATACATACACAGACAAACATAACAATATATTACGAAGTCGTCTGCGTACCTTGTGGTATACCGTCCGAAAATAAACTTAATCAATCAAATTGTTATATTGGTTCATCATATACTCGCAGAATTCAGTTCTTCGGTCAAAGTCGTCTTCAGCCAATTCATCGATGAGACGTACTTTATAAGGATGGTATTTTACCTTTTTGAAAATGTTTGATACTGAAGACTTTCCAATACCAAAATCCCTAGATAATCCTCGCACTGTACAGTGTGGATTTTCTACAGCCGACAAATTTATGTCTTGTTGAATGTTTTCATCAATTTTTGGTCTACCTTGCTCTGCTGCATCCCTCACATGTCCTAATTCTCTGTATTTTCGCTCTATTCTACTTACCGTAATTTGTGAAATAGATTCATGATCTGGGTGCATTTCATGGAATAATCGGCATACCTCTTGTTGAGTCCGCATCTTATCGCCAATACCAATCATCATAAATATTTCAATCCTGTCACTTTCGGTTAAAGGCATTTTGTAAAAAAAGTTTACGAACGTACCTTCTCTTAAGCGATAACAATACGAAACTTTGCTTCAATGTTTTTGACATTCTTGTCAAATAAAAGGAATGGTAAAAAATAATGCCAAACAAAAAAATGTGTATGGTCCATGGGCTTGGACTAATAAAAGCTGTAAGATACTATTATTAAGAATAATGCTGGATGTTCTTGATAGTTTATCAAAGTAGTTGTATAACTATGTGTTTATTACGTTAATTCGTACATTTTTGGAATAAGCTCAGCAAAGGCAATCTGGAAATTTAAAAAACAGAGAGGGGTTCCATTTGAAAAAAATGGCGATGAGATCATTACACGAAAGTGGTTCACCCTGTATATTAAATTATGATTTGAAACAGTAGTAAATTGAAATCAAAAATCGACCTGTTTTGGGGATTTCTAATTTTATTATTCATTTATGCCTTACTTTATGGACGCACTGTATATAAGCTGTTTTAATAAGATCGGCAATTTTAATAATGTAAATTTGAGTTGTAAATATTTTTTATAACAACATGGGACACGCACCTATTCAATGTGGTTGAATTGCCTTCTACGAACGAAAACAACTGGTCGATCAAAAAATTATTTGAAAAGTCGCTCAGATACCTACACGGCATCAAACAAATTAATATTTTCTATGCTTTTATTTTTCAGTGATAATATTGCTAGCTATTGCTACAGTATCTAAAGCAGAATGCCAAAGTAAGTGTTCGTGTCTGCCATTAAATGTGTATTTTGGTGTTAATAATAATTGTTTCTGAAAACTATGTATAGAAAGCTTTTTTTGATATATTTCCATTTCATTTTAGCAGACTTTCGTTTAGAATTTAGCAAAGCACTGTTATTACCTGTGTTTGTATTGTATGTTACATTATTTCCACAACAAAACACTTTGATGTACAAGTCTGACTTAGTTTTTACACGTTGCACCGTAAATAACAAAAGTTTTGTGTTCAGTCTTGCATTAAAAAAAAATAAAAAGGTAACGTTAATTAAATCAACACATATCTATTATATACAGTGTGGAAACCATTTATGAAATAACTTTATTTGTGGAATTAGTTTAGAAGATTATAAAAATCGCTAGGACCCATCAACTTTGAAATTCAAATATAAGCTTTTTAAACATAAATTTAAATGTAGAGGGTGATACACGCAAGTCTGGTATCGTCCATGATCTATATTTTTAATGAAATACCATGTATGTTTTTATGATTTTAAAAGCTCCTTAACAATACGATTTCAACGAACTATTATGAATTGTACAGAGTGAAATTTTGAAATTATTTATAATTTTGTTCAAGATAGTAAACACATAAAATTGTGAAAATAATAATGTTTCACACTTTTAATAATGGTTTTATTTTCAATTAGCAGACCTCAAATTTCTTCACTAAGTATTAATATTTTGGGTTTTGTTAACATTTTTTGTCACGAATAAGTAAAAACTGCATGTATAGATAACTATGCCAATATAATTAAACTAAATCGTTAAATAATGTCTGTTAGTTGTTGATGTGTTGACATTTAAGTATCATAGTTGTCAACTCTTAATCAAAAACTAATATCTTGCGAAGTATAGTCTGTATAGAAAGGAAAAGGAGTAATAAATCATTCATTTAAGTAGATTTCATAGACGTACCAAAATATATTTTAAGAGGATATACCGTAGGGTACATTTTGTATTGAACGAATGAGTTGCAGCTATGCTAAAGAATATACGATTTAGGTCAGAGGTAACGGGATGTACTAATTTTTATAAAAAAAAGTGATAGAGGTACATAAATTTTAGTAAGTTTGATAAAAAAAGGCAACACAGTTTATTCATAATAGAAAACAAACCAATCTGTAACAATAATTATTTTATATATTTTTGTTCTTTTTGTAAGAAGATTAATTCAAACTTTGAATATTGTCACAAATAACTTACAATAAAATATATTTTAAAAAAATTAATTAATGTCAAGATAGCAAGATATCGTTAAAATTTTTATTAAATTCAAAGAAGCAAAATGAATATTTTTTATTTTTGTACTACTCCTATATGTAGTGTTTGGGGAATTTTTCTCAGAAATTTTAAATGGCAAGTGGCCTACTTTAATCGGCTTAATACGATTACACCTATTTACAGATTATTCGATTATTGAGAAGGATTTTCCAAACAACCCAGTTTTCTTAGAAACATTATCGGGAATATTATTTTAAAAGAAAGTAGGTACATTAAATCAGTACTTAGTATTAGTTCTTTGAGTAAAGTTGTATGAAGTTGTATGGTTTTCATAATATTGTAAACAGTTGGAATATATTTAAAACATTTGTTGAATGTTAATTGTGCAAGTTCCAAACAATGTCGATAAACTGAAAAAACTCTGATTTTGAATTGTTATATATCATTGAAACACAAGGATCCAAGTGCAAGTGTTGATGATATTGTGGAATTAACGGCTGCTATGTTGTGTGTTGCTAAATCAACAATTTATAAATTACTAAAAGAAAGCAAGAATGGAACTCTTCAACCCCCTAAAACTTTTGAAAGATGTGGGTTTCAGATATACAAAACATAATAGAAAAACTCTCTTGATAGATAAACCGGAAATATTTTTTTGGAGAAGAGACTATTTAAGAAGCATTCGACATGCCAGAGAACAAAATTTGAAAATCTTCTACTTAGACGAAACATGGATAAATGCTGGATATACAGTTTCCAAATCCTGGCAAGATAAAAACATTAAAAGCGGAAAGCAGGCATTCGTGGAAGGTTCGTCGTTAGGTTTGCAGCCACCATCTGGACTTATCATTGTCCATTTTGGAAGTTCTGAAGGTTTTGTTGATGGTGGATTATTAACTTTTATTTCAAAACGCACGGGGGACTATCACGAAGATATGAATGGGGATGTCTTCGAGGAATGTTGAATCTGATTCCAAAAGCGGCTGTTATTGTTATGAACAACGCAAGTTACCATTCACGGTTACGAGAAGCATTGCCCACAACTCGTTGGCGTAAAGCAGAGCTTTTGGAGTGGCTTATTTAGAAAAATATTAAGTTTCCAAAGGATCCACTAAGGAAAGAACTTTACAGAATTGCAAAAATGAACAAGAATAAATACAAAACCTACATTGTAGAAGAAATGGCTTCTTCTCGTGGTATATAAGTTCTTCGACTTCCCCCTTATCATTGTGAACTTAATCCCATAGAATTAATATGGGCTCAGGTAAAGGGGGAAGTTGGAAAAAAAATACTTCTTTTAGAATAAACGATGTTGTGAAATTGTTTGAGAGTGCTGTAAGTCATAGTAAGGAAAATTGGACAAACTGTATCGAGCATGTTATCAAAGTAGAGGCAAATATATGGAAAATTGACAATATTTGTAATGATTTAATCGACCCTATTATTATTAATGTCAACAACGATTCTTCCTCTTCCGAGTCGGATGTAGAATAAAATGTAAGTAATAAATGTATTCCAATAATTATTTCTTTTCATTTTTATAATATTATAATTTAAAACGTATTTTTTTCCCAAAATACACACGACTGCATTGCGTTATTGCTTATCTGCAAATTCTTTAACAATGAAGAAACCCTAAACTTTGCTACAACTGAAACAAATACGGGGTCGATCTACCTGGTTTTTAGATTTACGGAAGAAATGTAGTTTAAAGTAAGAGATTTCATGGTGCTCCCTGTAAAGGTTTTGCATACTTAATTAGGGTTTATTACTCCTCGTACTTTTTGTACATACTTAACTGAAACTAACCGGATTGAAATTTTAATAATGATTGGTTACGGCGATAATTGCAGAAGTTAAGTTGAAGTGGCAAACTTATTTAATCAGAGGTATCCTCAGTTGCCTAATATCTCACAAGGTACTAACATTCATGCACAATTCAGAGAACTTGGACATGTCAAACCATTAAAGAGAAAACCGCACTTCCTTGAAGATTATGTGAAAGTGGATTTTATGTTAAGGGTCGTGGAGAATCCAACGTCAAGTTCACGTCAAATTTCTCGTCAAAATAATGTGAGTCACACAACTGTCCTAAGGTGGTGTTTCCATTCTGCGAAAGAATTATGAATAAATTGAACAGAAATGAAATAGCTGTTGGTACAATTTTTTTCCGATGAATCAACATTGACATTGAACGGGGAAGTAAACAGACAAAACTGTAGATATTGTTCTGAGAAGAATCTTCATTGGATGCGTGAGACACATACTCAGTATCCTCAATAGTTGAACGTTTGGGCAGGTATCATAGGTGATCATATTGTTGTTCCTATTTTTTAGATAGAAACTTGACAGCCGAAAAATATTTAAGCATGATTAGAGACGAAGTTGTTCCTGAGTTGGCCAACATATATCCCAACGCAATAGATCCGAACCTACCGGATGAAAATATCTGGTTCCAGCGGGACGGATCAACACCCCATTATAACTTAATTGTAAGAAATTACTTGATTTAAATTTTCCCCAATAAATGGATTGGACGAAGAGGTACTATCGAGTGACCAGCTAGATCGCCGGACCTTACGCCCTTGGATTTTTTTTGTGGTGTTATCTCAAGATCAAAGTACGGTATCCACCAAAATAAACAGTACCGAAACAGAGAGTGCTGTGGAGTTGTTTATGAATATAGATTTGTCATATTTGACTTGTCATTAGTTGATATATTAATAATACGCTGCAGTTAAATTTGATTTAAAAATGGTTCTAACTACGGAAGAAAAAGTGTTTTTGGTAGAGCATTATTTTCGTTCATACGGAAAAGGTCGTAATGATGGTCCAAGCTTAGAACAGGTGTCAATAAAATATCAACAAAAATTTAATAAAGCAGCTCCTAGTAAAAGTGTGATGTTAGCTGTTGTTGAAAAACTTTGTAGCTCTGGTAGTGTATTGTGTCAACGTAAAGGTTCTTCAGGTCGTCGAAAAACAGTATGCACTAACGAAAATGAAGGACGTGCAATCACCTCAAAGAAGTATTGTAAAAACTGCATGTAAACTCAACATTAGTGAAACGTCTTTACGCCGAATGTTCAAATCAATTGGTGGTTATCCATACCGTATTCAAGTTGGACAACGACTAAATGCTGCGGACAAACGTGCAAGAGAAATTTACTGTGGTCGCATGTTTAGTTTAATTTACGAAGATCCCGAATTTTTGAAAAACATATGGTTTTCAAACGAGAGTCACGTTCATCTTAACGGATATATTAATCGACAAACAACCAGATTCCTTGGATTTGAACGTCCTGATATCATTGTAGAGAAACCCCTCCACAGTCTTCGAGTTACCGTTTGGTGCATTGATTGGTCCTTGTTTCTTTGAAGATGATAATCAGAATCCACTTACTGTCAATCAAGAACGTTATAGAGAGAAAATTATTATACCTTTTGTGAGAGATAACTTTTGTTGCCGTGCACGAAATCTACAGTTTCGCACACAATGGTTCCAACAAGATGGTGCAACGAGCCATACAGCTGTGCGCACCTTTGACTTACTCCGTCAGCATTTCGATAATAGAATAATTTCTCGGGGAACAGACTTCGAATATCCTTCTCATTCACCTGATCTGACGCCACCTGACGCATACATTTGGGGCATAATGAAGGAAAAAATATTTCGTTCGGAAAATCCGCCGGCGAATATTGCCGAACTAGGGGAAAGAATACAAAATATTTTTCGGCAGTTCCATCAACCACTTTTAATAAATATGTTTATTGACTTACAAAATCGATATGAAGCTTGTTTGCGTCGAAATGGTGAACATTTTGAACACTTACATTAGAGAAATTAAAAATTAATTATTATTTTTATTTGCGGTACTGTTTATTTTGGCGGATACTGGCAACGGCAACACAGCCAACTAACATTGCAGACCTCAAAGAAAGGATAACTACAGAAATACGAGCTATTTCAACTCAAACTTTAAATAAAGTAACAAAGTTCGTTACGATTTTTATAGGAGACTGTGTTATTGCCAACAACAAGATGGAGAATATTTTGAGCTTTTGTTTTAATGTAAAAAATCAATTACGTCTAATATTTTATTTATTTAATATCTTGAACATGGTACATGGTATAGTTCGTTGAGATCGTATTGTTAAGGAGATTTTAAAATCATAAAAACATACAGGGTGTTTAATTAAAAATATAGATCATGGACGATACCAGACTGGCGTGTATCACCCTGTACACTTAAAATTATGTTTAAAAAGCTCACATTTGAATTTCAAATTTGACGGGTCCCAGAGGTTTGTATAATCTTCTAAACAAACCCCACAAATAAATTTATTCCATAAAAAGTTTTTTTTATTATAAAGGTGTTTAAAGTCGAATATACGGGGTTGGGATAAAGTATGGAGTAAATATCTTTTAAACGAAAAGAACGATATTTATGAAAATTTGCAATGGAATAAAACGCATCTCATGTACATTTTTTTGATAATAATATACTTCCGGTTTAACCGGAAATGTCATCAACTTCTTTAATTTAAATGGGGCACCCTATATATTTTTACAGATTTTGAAAGAGTTTGTTATTTTGAATTCATACATACTGAGTTTAATGTAAACAAATTTTTAAAAACGAGGAATAACTCACTGTTAGTAGTACAATAGATGTGCATTTCATTATTTTAGAATAATGAGAAACAAAATTACTTCAAATGTTCAAAATGCTCGCCGTTTACTTGCTGACAATATGCCATCCTATTAACAAATTCTTGAATCATTCTTTTCAAGACTTCTCTACGTATTAGTTCACATTCATCAATAAATATTTCTCTTAATTCCTGTAAGTTTGTTGGTCGTCTAACGTAAACACGCGATTTGAGATACCCCCAAAGAAAAAAATCTAACGGGCTAAGATCCGGAGAACGAGCAGGCCAGTCTATGAATCCTCTACGTCCAATCCATCGATTTGGAAAATTCGCATCCAGAAAATCCCTAACCCGTCTATCATAGTGGGGAGGTGCTCCATCTTGTTGAAACCAAATATTTTGTGGTAATTGCCCATTCTGTTGAAGTGCAGGAATAATTTCGTTATTTAGTAAATCCAAATACTTGTTACCATTCAAGTTTCCGTCCAATAAAAATGGGCCTATAAGCTTATTTTCGACAATTCCCATCCAAACATTTAACTACTGTGGATGCTGGGTATGTGCTTCATGAATCCAATGAGGATTCTCATTTGACCAATACCTTGAGTTATGGCGATTATCGAAAAGATTTAAACAAAAAGTTGCCTCATCGGAAAAAACTATGCTAGAAGCAAAATTTTCGTCGACATTACAGATGTCTATTAGGCGTTCGTAAAATTCCAGCCGTCGGTAAAAATCATCGTATGACAATTCTTGAACCAACTGTACCTTATACGGACGATAATTCTCACTTTTTAATATCTTTCCTACAGAACGTCGTTTGGTTTAGTGCCAAATTTGTGGTGGAAGTTTGAGGTGATTCTTCTAAATCGATTGCAATATTTTGTTTAACAGTTTCGTCCGTTGCAGTCCACGGTCCTCCACGTTTTAGCAAATTTCTTAATATCCCAGTAGTATTAAAACGTTGTAATGTTTTAGTTACCTACTGTTGAGCGTGATATAGGATTTCTCTCCGGATGCAAATTATTAAAAATATTACACACTTCTCCATGAGTTCTAACACGATCACCATAACCGATCATCATTAAAATTTCAATACGCCCTTTTTCACTTAATTGAATCATTCTAAATTGTGCAATTTATTTCGGTCAATTAGAATTTGACACTTTAAGAACAAAATACGTACTAAACAGTACTTGTTTATTTATTACTATGCATACAAACAATATCAATTATTTTATCTAAATAGTTTTTTGCTCTAAAGCAAAAACTCAAAGGAGGTTGGTTAAAGTGCTATATTCCTCGTTTTTACAAATTTTTTTACACTAAACTCAATATGTATGAATTCAAAATAACAAGCTCTTTCAAAATCTGTAAAAATATATAGGGTGTCCCCTTTAAATTAAAGAAGTTGATGGCATTTCCGGAAGTATATTATTATTAAAAAAATGTAAATCAGATGCGTTTTGTTTCATTGCACTTACCTGCAAATTTTCATAAATATCGTTCTTTTCGTTTAAAAGATATTTACTTGGTTCCATACTTTATCCCAACCCCGTATATCTTGTTAAACAAAGTATTGATATTGACGTTTAAGGTAAAGTTTTTGAAGAGAAAATATATTCCAATATAATGAGCAAATTAATACTTTTGATTTTGTTAATATTATTAAAATTACAAATTAAGAAACCTAATAATTGACGTTATCTTTTTATAAAACGACTTATAATTAAAGAAAACTTTAATTGTAAAATCAAGAAACAATTAAAAAAAAAAGTATTTTTATTAGGTAATTATAAAGTATTACAATTATGAATTTCTCTAGAATAGAGTGCATGCTTGCTTACAATAATTATTATAATCAAATGGTATTAGTAAATAACAATATGATCAAAAAAAGCACCAAAAAATAATGGTGTTTCATAAAAGTTAATTTTAGAAAACCGGTATATTTAATTTTTAAATCAAATTATTTAATTTAATTATTACACAGTGATAGAAATCAGTGGATTGTTTGATCCAATAAAAATCAATTGAAACATCATTAATTTTTTAAAACGACCAGCCGCATGACTTGTTAATATATGTACTAAAAATAAAATAAGAATGTACATAAGACTCAATGGTAAGCAATAAAAAAATGTTTTATTAGAAACAAAAACAAAACCAAGAGTTAACAAAAACATACTAAAACATTTAAATGTTTTTTCCATAAACTGTTATTTTGTCGGCGACTGGTCGTCAAAAAACACCTTCAATTTTTTTAAAAGTAATCTCTAATTTTTAAAAGCTACCCAATGTTTAGTACTCACATGGAAATTATTTTACTATTAAACTATTAAATATCAAGTTAGTACAAAATGTAAAGAATATACAAAAGATACAGAAAAGAAAAAATCATTATCAGAAACAATAGATACCTACAAGATTTCTCATTATATTTTGTCAAAAATATAACAACATATCGAATTTTGTATAAAGAGAGTGCCCAATAAAATGTATATTTATTATTTTGAATGGGATACCCTGTATTTTTTAAAGTTTTGAGTAGCCCTACATTTACTGATTAAAAATAGTAGTTCGGTTTTATAATGGCGTATAATAGGTCGAATATGGTCGACTTTGTTTTGATTAAGGTGGCATGACGATTTGTTAATTGTAAATGTTTTAAAACAGGGATCCTCACTACGCGGCCCACGGGCCGCATGCGGCCCTCAGGACGATTTTCTGCGGCCCTTGGACTGTTAGAAGTTAAAACAAAATTTAAGAGTACTGAAAAATATTTTATGAAAAAAATACAAAATTACTTATAAATATATATTTCATAATAAAATGTAATGGAAATCCATCGATTTTTCTCAAAACTTATTTACTCAGACTACTGAAGTGTAGTTGGAGGGGTAGCGACTAGCTGGCAGAGCAGAGAGCCAAAGCCGTGTGAATTTTCGCATCAACTTATGTCTGTGAATCTACATTTAGTAAGCTGAAATTCATAAAAAACAAGTACAGATCAAGATTAACAAGTGAGAATGTAGAAAACATTTTGAGAATTTCAGTTTCTTCCCAATCTGCCAATATTGACGCCATACTAGAAAGCTGTGAAAGATTTCGTCCATCGACATCAAAGGATTAAAAAATTCCACTGGAGTCAAGTAAAAGACATTTCCAACTTTTTCAAATGCAGTTTGTTTTATTAATTTAATAAACTTGTGTTATAATTATATTTTTGTACGTTATTTAACGCCTCTTATTTTTCAACGTTAAAGCTTTTTAGTGATGAAAAATAGCTGTAGGCCTGAGTACATAGTTGGTCTAATTAGGTATTATTTGTAAGTTTAATGTTTTAACAATCAAATAACAGAAAATAGTCTGAGAGAAAATGTGCTTCAGGTAGCTAAAAAATACGTATTTAGACATTTATTTTTCAAAAATTTCCCGGGGGTGGGCCCCCGGACCCCCCAGGCCCCCGGGGGTGCTTGCGGCCGTGAGAAAGGTTTGATGCAAACCAATTGGCTCCCTAAGGAATCCTAGTGAGGATCCCTATTTTAAAACAATGTATGTTGGCTTTAAAACCGGGTGTCCCAGGAGTTTCTGACCCATTTTAACTGCAAATATATCGGAACTTAAAAACCATATAGAGGTGCGGTTTTCGAGGAACAATTTCTTTTTATATAAAGTTTTTTTCAGTATACATGTTTAATGAGTAAAATCTTTTATAAGGTGTTTAAAAAAAACGTGTTTTTTAAATGCAAATATCGTCGATTTTTTTAATGGAACACCCTATATATTTTTATTCTATCTGAAAGACGAACTCCTTCCCTTTGAAAAAATGTATCATTTGTTAAAGTTTTAAAGAAGAATGAGTGAGTTATTTGATTTTTTAGAAAAGGCTGTTATGTAGGGGTCTACGGGTTTCAATGTAAAAGTAGGCTTTGGGATTTTTATAAATTCAACAAACTGACACAACGAATTGTCAAAGTAATTCATTGCGATTTGTTTTCGACTTATTTTCAATAATGGTGCGATTTAGTTCACGTGAAAAATCAAAAACTGTGTTATTGTATGCTAAGTATGAATCAATTGTTACCTACTACCAAAAGAAGATTTCGTCAGGTATTTAGAAAACATCCATCTTTAAAAAACAGCTTTAAAAAATGGTACACTGCATTTCTACAAAATGGATCTATGGAAAGAAAGAAATATCAAATACATAATGGTGATATTGTTTTAAATAGACTCTTACGTATTCAGGAAACATTACAGGAACATAATAATCGAATATCTCTTCAAACTAGAATTGTTTTTTCTGAGACATTACTAGATTTATTTAGAGAAGTTTCTGATGTTTTACTTATAATGTCAAATGAGGCTGGATTTTATTTAAACGGGAGATGTAATAAACATAATTGACGCATATGGGGGTCTGAAAATCCAAGGGTAATTGTAAAATACGAAAGAGATTCACCAAAGTTGAACGTTTGGTGTGGCGTTTCTAAAGAAAAAAATATATGGACCGTTCTTTGAAGAAACTACAATTACTGGTAATGTCTACACAGACATGTTACAAAATTACCTATATCCACAACTGGAACAAGAATGCATCATAAATCCAGTTTACTTTCAGCAAGACGGTGCACCACCACACTATTCACTTGTGGCTAGAAATTCTTTAACAGAAACATTTGGATATAGGTGGGTTGGGAGAGCTGGACCAATTAAGTGGCCTGTTCAGTCACCAGACTTGACGATTCCAGACTATTTTATATGGTCTATTATTAAAGATAGGTGTTATAATCCTATTCCGGAGATTCTAGAACAGCTGAGATGTAACATTGTCCGAGCATTCCAAGAAATTACCCCAGAAATGTTGCTAAATTCTTTCAGAACTTTTAATTCAAGTTACAAAAATGTATAGAACAAAATGGACAACACTTAGAACATCTTGAGGATTTTTATTAAATTAGATAATTTATAAAGTTAATTTTTTATAAAATTTGGGACATATCTTTCAAGTTTATGTTGTTATTTTCTTTTGTAATTTTTGTTGTGTAGATATCTCTGATATAAACAATTATCATTAAAATCCAAATAACTCACTTATTTTTCATCTAAACATTTATAAATTATACATTTTCTCAAAGGGAAAGAGTTCATCTTTCAGATAGAATAAAAATATATAGGGTGTTCCATTAAAAAAATCGACGATATTTGCACATAAAATACAACTTCTTTTTTAAACATCCTATATAAGATTTTACTAATCAAACATGTATACCGCAAAAAACTTTATATAAAAAAATCACTTGTGAATGTGGAGAATACCAACGCAAAAAAAAACTAAGACTATTGTATATTATAAAGCATTAGAATAATAAACAAGTTTTTTGTTATTAATTATAGTAATTCGAATTCAATATTTATAGTTAAGTCGGGTCTGCTGGTAACTATACAAAAATATTCGAATGTTTCTGATAATGACAGTTGTTTAATTTAAAAATTGGAAACGATATGTGTTAATTAATATATCCCTATTGTTATACAGTGCTTTTCAGATAAAAGTATCCACCTTTTATAACTTTTTTAATACTGGTATTTAGGAAAAATCCAAAAACACGTCAATTTATGTTGGAAGGGGCAAGCATTATGGCTTATTTAAACTTACTGGAAAAGCCACCCTCTCACCCTTAGCAGCATCCCCTTTTTTTAATTACTTCCCATATTTTTTATGTAAAATTTGGATACTCCTCTTTGAGCTGATTTCAAAAATGTATAATACTTGTAGGTTAAAGTGGTTAGTTTATGAGATAAACAATTTTTCTATTAGTAGCACAAATTTTATTTATTTTTTACTTTCACCTTATTTGCCTGTAATAAAAAGGGTTGTACAACAGTTCAAACTCTTTAATCTTTGTAACTGTGCTATTTATTCTACTTCAAAAATCCAAACAACAAAAAACTCTACTTTATATTAAAATTTGACATTGTCAACTAGAATTTGTAGTCACTATTGATACATTATTTATTTTATTTCGCTGAAATGGTTTACTTTTTGCAAGAAAGAATTGAAATTGTAGGTTTATACTACCAAAATAATAATTGCGCAAGAGCTGCTGCTAGAATATTTAACGAATTACATGACGGAAGAAATGCAACTCATAAGTATGTAACTCAACTGATAGAGAAATTTACAACAGGGTCTGTTTGCAATAAAGTGCATAAGCGAGAGGGACTTGTAACTAACGAAGCAATCCAAGTGACAATTTTAGGGCAAGTCAGCTTAGAGGCTCAACAACCCCAATCGTTGTCAACAATAAGTAGAGCGATCGGTGTTTCAACTTCTACAGTTTTCCGAGTTCTACATAAATTCGAGTACCACCAATACAAAGTTAAGTTGGTGCACGAATTGAATGAAGATAATTTTGATCGTCGTCTAGAGTTTTGCGAATCAATGGCACAATTTATCAATAAAAATTGTAACCATATTATGACGTTGGGCGTCAATTTGTGATATGATTTACATGTTGAGAGTAAATTTATAAAAATATTTAGTTAACTTTAAAAAAAATAACAATATACCAAAAGAAAAAATGTAATTTACAATAAAATAACCATTAATCTTAATTTCGTTTTTAATTAGTTGTAAAAGATATTTCAATAATTAACAAAATTTATAAATGTTTATCACAGTAAAAATTATGATAGTTAAATACCTCGGCTAGGGGTGAGTAAGTTCATTAGCTCTGACTATAGTACAATATTTGTTTCTTTAAGAAATTATAAGGGTGTCACTAAAATCTTTTTATTTTTTATAATACTACTGAAGAAAGTTGTTTTAAGCTGAGTTATTTAAATAAGTATCATAAGATGACAGAAAGATGTCAGAAAAAACTGTCTATGAAGATAAAAAAATGATATAAAAATGTACAAACAGATAAAAGATAAATGGATTTCCTTGGTGCTAAAATGAATGAACAAACAGTTCTTTAAAAATACTTATTCTAATACAGTTGACGATATAGATAGATATAAACGAAAATAAAAGAGAAAAAATACAGTAAACTTGATATAACACAATAAACTTATCTGTTAACTATAGTGGACGATCCTTCACCGCACCTTGGGGTGCACTGTTTAGGTGGTTCCAAATGACTGTGGAAGATCACGAGTGGAGGGATGATCTGCCCAAATTGTAGAGATGATCTAGTTAAAAATGCTCGTGCATACGAGAGCATTAAGTTTACAAGCTGTTCAAGTTTACTGAATCTTCAAATTAAAGAGATGCTTCTAGTTTACTGAATTATATTCCAACTTAGAGATGCTTCTAGTTTACTGTATTATATTCCAACTTTCTGTATATGACAGTAAATACAAGAAATAAGACTGGAAATAATTATTAAAACCTGTTGAACCCAAAAATGACAACACATTAGTACACCTCGTAGCGTAGCTTCCAATTATAATTATAGAGACCGTATTCATTATTTTATTATTAAAAATTCTTTATGAAAGATGGAGCTAGCGGTACTAATTTAATTTAATTTAATATTTAGGATACCAGGTGCTTAAAATGTAAACAGGTACTGTTACAAAATCCACAATTGTTAAACAATATTTGCTTTTCTGCTGAATGCTCATTTTTCATTAAATGGCTTAGTAAATAGGCATAATTGTAGATATTGGGCTGAAAGTGATCCACATATTATGAGTGAATTACATACACAACATACCCAAAAGTTAAACGTTTGGTGTGGTATCCTAGGTGACCATATTGTCGGACCTTTCTTCATCAACGGAAATTTAAATGGTGAATCATATCTTGAGTTACTCAGGGAAGGAGTTGACCCACGTATTACAACAATAATGGAAAATGATTCCGAAGATTTACTGGTATTTCAACAAGACGGAGCTTCCGATAATTTTTAAACGAAACATTCTCCGCTCGTTGGATAGGTAGAAAAGGGCAGGTGATAGAGTGGCCACATAGGTCACTGGATTTAACACCCCTAGACTTCTTTTTATGGGGGTATTTAAAATCAAAAGTTTATGCTACCAAATCAGAATCTCTGGATGATTTACGAGAGAGGATAGAAAATGAATGTCGACAATTAAATCCAGCCGTATTAAGCAATGTCAGAGCGGCATTTCAACATAGATTTTACCATTGTATGGAAGTGAATGGTACTTATTTTTAACACTTATTGTAATTTCATAATAAATAGCACAGTTAAAAAGATTAAAGTGTTTGAACTGTTGTACAACCCATTTTATTACAAGCAAATAAGGTGAAAGTAAAAAATAAGTAAAATTTGTGCTATTAAAAGAAAAATTGTTTATCTCATAAACTAACCACTTTTACCTACAAGTATTATACATTTTTGAAATCAGCTCAAAGAGAAGTATCCAAATTTTACATAAAAAATGTGAGAAGTAATTAAAAAAAAGGGATGCTGCTAGGGGCGAGGGGATGGCTTTTCCAGTAAATTTAAATAATCCATAATGCTTCCAACACAAATTGACGTGATTTTGGATTTTTCCTAAATACCAGTATTACAAAAGTTATTAAAGATGGATACTTTTATCTGAAAAGCACTGTACCTATATATAAATCTAGAAATATTAATTACTTGAATGCTTTTAAATGTTGGGGATTTCTTTAAATAACCAAAACAAGTATTTAAGCAACTCTGCTAAATTTTCAGCAAGACAAATTTACTGTTACGAATGTGATTCTTGGTCGGATTTGAGATGTAAGGATCCCTTTAACTACACAGCTCTTCCGAAAGACCAGCCTCCTCTTATGACCTGCAACGGTTGCTGTGTGAAAATGGTTAGGAACGCAAAATCACGTAAGAATTTTTACGAAATAATTTGTTGCACTAGAATTGTTGATAAAAAAACATTCATGTCATTTATCTCGAGATATTCACAAAAAAGTTCAATTGTATTAGTAAAAAATTGTATTTATCGTATTAACTCTTACTTTTTGGAAGTCCATCTTACAAAGAATAATAAAAAACTCTTCGTTTTAATTCAACTTCCAACTTTATTTGAAAAAATTAGGTTTAAAATTACAATTACAGCTGTTTCGCTAAATAACTAGCTGTAATTGTATTTTAAACCTAATTTTTTCAATTAAAGTTGGAAGTTGAGTTAAAACAAGAGTTTTTTATTATTCTTCGTAAAAAATTGTAAATAATTGACATGTATTTCTTTTTTACACAGCCTACGAAGTGGTGCGGCGCACCTGTACCTCCCAGCTACAGATCAACCTCTTTATGGTCGACCATGTGTGCATGATGGAAAGTAGCGGAAAAGGTCACATGTGCTTTTGTGAGGAAGATATGTGTAATTCTGCCCTAAAAACTTTTCATCTTAAGTCAGTTACGGCTGTTTTGCTACTGCTCGTCCCCGTAGTAATGTTATTTTCACGCCTGTGCATGAGGTAGAGACTTTTCTTAGAAACATTAGGCTAATTATGACTTTTTCAATCCATACATAGAATTCCAAAGTTTATCTCATTTGAAATTTACTAAATTAAAAAAACTACTTTGCTTTATAATGAAGAAAAGGTATTTATCTATAAGGGGCGATTTAATATATTGTACGAATAAATTTAAATTAAATAAAAAATTAGAGGTTCCTTCCTATGTATTTGTCAATAACAGCGACACATGGTAGTAGATATATCTATTGTTTAATATAAATAAATGGGAAAAATAATAGTCCAGTCGTGTTACCTGATTGAAAAAATAAATGTTTTCTTACAGCAAACTAATGGCACAAGACATCATAACTAAATAAAAAAAACATTCCATAAGAGGGGTGGTTTTTAGGGGTGGAAATGTTTTTTTGCGATTTGTGACTAAAGAATGCATCCTATTGAAAACAGTTAAATGAAAAAGTTGTTGGAAATAAAAAAACCTACAACCTATGTAGTAATCATTTTTGCCCTAACCTCAAAAATTTCCGAAAAAAATCCAAAAAACCGCTTTTTAGTTTTTAATTTTTTTTCTTTTACAAAAATGGTTCGATATAGCTGAAAGTTTAATTAAATATACATTGTGCTATTCTAAAAATATTGTATTTTTTTCATTAAGAAATATTCAGCCGTTATAATAAAATTTCACTTAAAAAAATTTGATAATTTTCAATCACCATTTTGAAACATTCTTTTTTTACAAAGAAAGATTCTCTCACGGCTTGTTTGTTTCGTTTTTTTTGGTCTATTTTAAAGAAATGAAATAAAAAATATGTAGTTTAATTGAAAAAACTGAAGAAAAATTGTTGACATTTTTCATTATACTTTGTATAATGGCATCACTGTATAACAAAAAGAAAAACACAGTAGATGTCAAAAATATAACCTCTAATTTTATTTCTTTGGAAATTAAATAACATAGCGGTTATTTTAATTTATAATAATTATTTTAATTGTCTTCAGTCTTGGGTATTATTATTAATCAAAAAATGCCAGGAAAAGTGGCAGGAATGACAGAGGAACAAAAAAAAATATTGGAAAAATTTCAAAAGATTTTTCATTTAAAGAGGGAGAAAAACATTGGGTAGAAATAAGTACCATAATAAATGGAATTCCAGGATCGCAAAAAAGTTGGAAACAATGGAGGAAGGTAGTTATGATACAAATTATATATATTATTTGAGTATAGAATTTAATAGAACATTGTTGTAATACCGTTTTATCTTCTAATACATTTACTTTTGAGCTTTTTCTCAATCGAACCATTTATGTGAAAAAAAAATTATAAACCAAAAAACGGTTTTTTGGATTTTTTTTGGAATTTTTTGAGGTTAGAGCAAAAACGATTACTATATAAGTTGTAGATTTTTTTATTTCCAGCAACTTTTTTATTTGACTTTTTTTAATAGGATGCATTCTTTAGTCACAAATCGTAAAAAACCATTTTCACTCCTAAACCCCCCCTATACCCCCTAATAGACGATTTTGGTTCGGAATTTTTTTTTATTTAGTTATGATGTATTTGACTAAATTATGCCATTAGTTTACTGTAAGAAAACATTATTTATTTGACAATTTTGAACTGCTATTTCTCCTGGACTACAAGTTAAGCGAAATCATAGAAAATAGATAAACAAAACCAAGTAATAACAAAGTTTTCAAGCATTGCTGATAATTGTAGTCACAAAACTTTATTTAGAAAAATTCTCTTTTATAATAACAAACTGACAAATACTATTTTATATTCGTCTAACTAAATGACATATAATATGAAGTAGACCGTTGACACTTAAGAAAAACAGGCGACGATAATCTTAAAATAAATATTTCTGAAGTCAAAAGAAAAATAGATCCCCAAATTTTTATGAATTATGTTCATTTTTAGTAAATAAAATAAATTTTTACGAATATATTTAATTATAACTAATTTTTAAACATGTTCTAATCACGCAGTCATAGATAATTGAGTAAGAAAAAATGATTTCTATATAGCCTGATGATGGCCTTATTGTTAGGCCGAAACTAGTAGCTAGTATTGTCTTTCCATCAAGAATAAAATTCTGTGACATAGACTTGGGGTTTTTCATTTGGTTTTCCATTAGTCACATTTGAGATATGAATGGTTTACTTCGTTTTATTTTTAAATTAGTTTAGTTGATTCGGTGCTGCGAACCTCGCTTTGCTCGGCACGCATTGATTAATTTATAATAATACCAAATTGAAACATAATTGAGCTGGCAAAAATAGTTTTTAAATTAGTTAAAATTGATTTGGTGTTACTATAAATCCATCACTTCGTGCCGAGCGAAGGGAGGTTCGCAGCACCAAATTAATTATATAGTATGTACAAAAAGTACGAGGAGTAATAAACCCTAATTAAGTATGCAAAACCTTTACAGGGAGCACCATTAAATTTTTGATAAATCTCTTACTTTAAATTACATTTCTTCCGTAAATCTAAAAACCAGGTAGATCGACCCCGTATTTATTTCAGTTGTAGCAAAGTTTAGGGTTTCTTCATTGTTGAAGGATTCGCAGATAAGCAATAACCCAATGCAATGGTGTGTATTTTGGGAAAAAATACGTTTTAAATTATAATATAATAAAAAATTAAAAGAAATAATTATTGGAATACATTTATTACTTACATTTTATTCTATATCCGACTCAGAAGAGGAAGAATCGTTGTTGACATTAATAATAATAGGGTCGATTAAATCATCACAAATATTGTCAATTTTCCACATATTTGCCTCTACTTTGATAACATGTTCGATACAGTTTGTCCAATTTTCCTTACTAACATGACTTACAGCACTCTCAAACAATTTCACAACATCGTTTATTTTAAAAGTAGTATTTTTTTTCCAACTTTACCTGAGCCCATATTAATTCTATGGGATTAAGTTCACAATGATAAGGGGGAAGTCGAAGAACTGATATACCACGAGAAGAAGCCATTTCTTCTACAATGTAGGTTTTGTATTTATTCTTGTTCATTTTTGCAATTCTGTAAAGTTCTTACCTTAGTGGATCTTTTGGAAACTTAATATTTTTCAAAATAAGCCACTCCAAAAGCTCTGCTTTACGCCAACGACTTGTGGGCAATGCTTCTCATAAACGTGAATGGTAACTTGCGTTGTCCATAACAATAACAGCCCCTTTTGGAATCAGATCCAACATTTTAACAAACCATTCCTAGAAGACATCCCCATTCATATCTTCGTGATAGTCCCCCGTGCGTTTTGAAATAAAAGTAAATAATCCACCATCAACAAAACCTTCAGAACTTCCAACATGGACAATGATAAGTCTTATTCCTTTTCCAGATGATGGCTGCAAACCTAATGACAAACCTTCCACGAATGCCTGCCTTCCGCTTTTAATGTTTTCATCTTGCCAAGATTTGGAAACTGTATATCCAGCATTTATCCATGTTTCGTCTAAGTAGAAGATTTTCAAATTTTGTTCTCTGGCATGTCGAATGCTTCTTAAATAGTTTCTTCTCCAAAAAACTATGTTCGGTTTATCTATCAAGAGAGATTTTCTATTATGTTTTGTATATCTGAAACCCACATCTTTCAAAAGTTTGCATAATGTCATTCTGGAGAATTTTGTATAGTCCGTATCTTCTTGCACTGATGTCATAATTTTGTCAAGTGTTGGAATTTCCTTTCGTAAGTAAAATCTATGGACTTTACGCCTTAGTCTTTGTTTTAATGACTCATCGATCTCAATTGGTTTTCGGCCTGAAGGAGTTTAAGGGGGTTGATGAGTTCCATTCTTGCTTTCTTTTAGTAATCTATAAATTGTTGATTTAGCAACACACAACATAGCAGCCGTTAATTCCACAATATCATCAACACTTGCACTTGGATCCTTGTTTTTCAATGATATATAACAATTCAATATCATAGTTTTTTCATTTGAAGATAATGGACCTGTTTTTGGTCGTTTTAAATATATTCCAACTGTTTACAATATTATAAAAACCATACAACTTCATACAACTTTACTCAAAGAACTAATACTAATTACTGATTTAATGTACCTACTTTCTTTTAAAATAATATTCCCGATAATGTCTCTAAGAAAACTGGGTTGTTTGGAAAATCCCTCTTAATAATCGAATAATCTGTAAATAGGTGTAATCGTATTAAGCCGATTACAGTAGGCTACTTGTCATTTAAAATTTCTGAGAAAAATTTCCCAAACAGTACATATAGGAGTAATACAAATAAAAAATATTCATTTTGCTTCTTTGAATTTAATAAAAATTGTAACGATATCTTGACTTATATTTCATTGTAATTTATTTGTAACAATATTCAAAGTTTGAATTAATCTTCTTATAAAAAGAACAAAAATATATAAAATAATTATTGTTACAGATTGGTTTGTTTTCTATTATGAATAAACTGTGTTGCCTTTCTTTATCAAACTTAGTAAAATGTATGTACCTCTATCACTTTTTTTATTAAAATTAGTACATCCCGTTACCTCTGACCTAAATCGTATATTCTTTAGCATAGTTGCAATTCATTCGTTCAATACAAAATGTACCGTACGGTATACCCTCTTAAAATATATTTTGGTACGTCTATGAAATCTACTTAAATGAATGATTTATTACTCCTTGTCCCTTCTATATAGACTATAACTCATTTATAAACATTTATAATCATAAACATTTATAATAATAATTGACTTCAATATGTCAATCTGACGATGCTAATTCTAGCGAAAAGGGTGTCATTGAGGTTAAAAAAGCAACTTTTAATAAATAGTGGAAGTTTTGTTAAAACGAAGAGTTTTTTATTATTCTTGGAAGATTATCGGTCTCCTTTGATGTCATTGGTCTAACTACATTCACGTTGCAACAGCAATATATTGAAACGAATCAGCAAATAAGCAATAAACAAATATATTTATTTTTTACTTTTAGTCTTAAGTGCCAACCACATGTTTGTGACTTTTATTCGAATCATTGACCGGGCTAGGAAAAAATTAACCTTCTATATCTTGAAAAAAGTATAACGTTTAAAGATTTAATTCTACATTTTTAGAGTTGAGCGAAAAACTATACGAAAAAGTACAATGCAATAATCTATTAAAAAAAAAATTAAAGGTACATTTTAATATGGCGTGCAGTTTTGGTATTTAACAACAACATTTAAAAGCAAGAATTAAAAAAATAGAAAGAAAAAATAGAAATTCGAATTTCTATTATGTATTTCACAATTTTAATTCGTGAATTTCAATTATGTATCTCATAATTTTAATTCTTGAATTTTTATTATATTTTCATAATTTTAATTCTAAACCTCAATACATAATGGAAATTGAATTTCTATTATGTATTTCATAATTTTAAATCGGTAATTTTTATTATGTTTTTCATAATGGAAATACGTGTATTAAAATTATGAAATACTTAATTTTAATTCTGTAAAACAATAATTACGAAATTAAAATTTTGAAGCTAAAGATGTTGTTATTAAATACCAAAACGGCACGCCATATTTTAACGTAATTACCTATCTCATCAACAAAACCAAATAATTAACAAACAAACAAATGCTCAAGTTATGTCAATAATCGTATTACTAAAGAGATTAACCTATTGAAAAATAGGATCTTTTTTTGAAACCCCATCCGCTATGAATATTTTATTTTCTATATAGTTAAGTAGGTACATATCAAAAGTGTAAATTATTAGATTAGTAATACATATCAATATTACAGTTGAAAACTATTAATATTTTATCGCAATAATAAATTATAAAGATAAAACAGAATAATATGATATAAAGATTGTATTATATTAATATTTGAAGTTTGTTATACGACAAAATGATGACTACAAAGAAATATTTAAATCAAGCGAGCCAAGCTTTTGTATTGCAAAATAATAATAAATCGCCCTGTACAAAAAAAATTAGTATAAAAGTGAAACTAATTTATTTAAGCAACGTGTTTTTTAGACTAAAATAATAATTTTGTATTAATTAAAATACAAAATACAAAACCCATTACTGGGCCATACATAAAAATATTTAAATTCTTATGAAATTTAAAAAATTAAACTATATACTTAACAGTATATTCTTTATATTAACCCCCGTAACTTCTTCCTTCTAAATAAAAAACATTTATGATGATACTCATAAAATTTCAAATATTTTCTTTTCTTGGGTAACTACGTGTTAAAATAAATGTATAGTTTGGTAATAGGTTAGGTTATTTTATTTTTTTATTCGCGTTAAAATAAATAAATCCTAAAAGCATGTATTTCAAACATAGTTTTTAGGGGTACGATACCAGCATACATAGTTGTCAATAGATACTGAGAAATCGCTTAGCAGTAAAAGTACCCTTAAAAAAGCACATTTTTACATCTATAGCCCATCATCAAACAAAAAAATAAATATAAACAAATTTTAGCTAATACATTGAATATTAATTAAATATTCATAAATTATTGTTAAATTAAACCCTTCTGATCTTTAGACAATAAACTAATAGAGTAAATAATAAAGAGTTAGAATATTGAGCATGCTTTCCTTGATTCTCGAGTTAAATAGTAGATATTATTATGGTAGGGGAGCTGAAGCATGGATTTGGGGATGGGGATATACTAACTCCACCATATATATATTATAGCCTCATATCAGGGATAAAGAATGAGAGTACTATTCTATTTTTCTTCTACTACTGTGAGTAGTAGTCAGAAATTCTCGAGTGCGTCAGATTAAGGTTAAGTAAGTTAATTGCATGATAAAAAGTGTATAGTCTACTAATGCCCGGTTTCACCGCAGCCTATTCGTCGAATAAAGTTTTACCAACGACAAATAAGGTTTATTGTAAGAATAAACTCCAGATAAATTATTTGTCGATTATCGGGCAAATAAATATTTATTCATCGAATAAAGTGACAGGTTAACCTCACTTTATGTGAATTTGTATGTTCGTTATTAAAGTTTGAATCTAAATTAAAAATTTAAATATAATTTAAAATGTATTGTGAAAGGTAACTATCGAAATCAATTAATAAATAAATTATATATTATATAAATACATTTTCAAAACTTAAATTGTTTGAAAATGTTTTTTAATAATATGTACCTACTTATATATAATTTTTTTTGTTGTGACCAAAAGCTATCAGTTTTTCCACTATTGTAAGATTCTCCTTTTCTTCTTCTAAATAATTTTTACTTCTTTCTCGTTTCGTACTCATATTGTAAAATTAAATAATATTAAATAAAAGCGGCAAAGAATGACAAAGCCCTAATATTTAAATTTAACAAATCCTTGCAAATAAACGATTTGCGCATGCGCCTAAAAGTATAGTCCGTGAAGAAATTACTACATTATAACTTATTGGTCGAATAGCTATTTGAAGTTTTAAAAGCGTTATTGAAACAGAAATAAATTTAATCGACAAATAAATGTTATTCTTCGAATTCGTCGATTTATTTGACGTTGGTGAAACCGGGCATAAGTAAATTATCAAGTTATGTAAATAATTTTTTTTTCATACTGTACGGTAAAGTACCATTTCCTTGACTCGTTTGAGCTGCTTTTGGATATAAAAATTAAATTTAATGGTCCTATTATTTTTGTTAGTAATTTTGAGAATATTGAATTCGTTTGAATCCGGGAAATGGCACTTTACGGTACATTTGTACTTTACAGTACTCTTCAATTCTCCCAATGGTGTTTGAAATAATTAGTGAATCAACATAAAGTAAGCTTTTATTCTAGTTTTTGAAGATTATTGACATTAATTGTACAACTGCTGTTGTCAGCAATATGTATTAATGGAGTTGTTGATGGATTTACAGTGTTTTCTGTAATCGCGGAAGACGTGTGATTGTGATGTAGCACTTCAACAAAAGTTCCACCCCTTTGGATCATTCTTGCAATCTTATTTTTGCCTTCAATCGATTTTTCTATAAATATACTTTTCTGCAACTAAAGAACACTTCCATCCACCATGCTGTTTTAGAACTTTAAGGTCAGCTCCAGCATTGGCCAACAACGTTGAGGATGTCCTCCTGAAGCAATGACCTGTATACTTTTCTGGTTGGTCAAAAGAGCTTTCAGGGAGACGTGTTGTCGTAAATTCATGTATTTTCTAAACACATCCAAATAGTGAACCTCATCACTGTTAATCATGGTGAAAGCTCGTCGAATATGCGTCTTTGTCTGGTTAATCTTAACTACTAGCTGAGTACCCGTATCCTCCAACCAACTTCTAAATTATAGATCTCTTCCCTTCGGCAACCTCCAGCAACTCCAAGTAATGCTATCACTTTGAATAATAGATATTCTTTATCTGGAGCGCCCCTTATGAAGCTTTCAATTTGTTCCTTTGTCAGCACCTTCGACTTGTTTGGCTAATGGTCTACATTTTGTTTTTTGAAAAAAGCTATCAACTTTGGGAAACTTGATATGTTGACATTCTCATTAACCATAATAATTGATTTTACCATCGAGTATTTGGACCATAATGAAGGGTTAAATGTTTTAAACTATTGAAAAGAAATAATCTTTAAAAAAACTGTTCTTACCACATCCAAAAAGTAAGCCAACATCACATTTTCATCACCACTACTTTTCATAATTGTGTTGTTCATGTCAGTTGCAAAACAGCGCATATTCTTTTTCATATCTTTTCGCAGACTTAATTGGAATGATTTGCCCTATCGCTTCCGCGGTTTTCTCAGCAATTGCATCTAATTTCAGATCCATTTTCTCCGCAGATATTTCGTGTGGCCAAAAAAATTCAATATGTCTGCCTTTATTTACATTGTAACTTGGTAACCGCTGTTCATTTTTTATTTATAAAGCAAATCAACCATGTTAAGAATAAATCAGGTAAAGTACGTTTCACAATAATTCGTTGACTCCGGTACCTGACCTTAGGGGATTAGTAATGAAAGGTTATAAGTTTCTCACTGTACAGTAAACATTAACAGATCCGTAATCCGGTTTTCAAAATAGATTTAAATAAAACTCAGTAACATTTACTAAAACTTAAATATATTTTGTAAAAAAAATCACGAAATTTTTTAAAAACAAACAAACACATTTTAAGTTTATTTATTAATTGAAATTAAATAAAACTGTTGAAACTTACGTATACGTATACGTATATATCTTCCTGGACAAAAATAAATAATACCTTTCTGTAAATGTTCGAAGAAATATTAACCACCTTTTATTAGTAATCCCTTAAGAGCAGTTAAGAGCAGGTACCAAGTCAACGATTTATTGTGAAACGTACTTTAACATAATTTTTTCACAGCAGTCTACATGACTTTCTAATAAAATGATCAAATATGTCATTTCAGTTTCATATTTTATTGCGTTTAAAACCAAAGGCAGTATGAAAAAAATATAGTACGATTCACGTCCGTGAAGTAATTATTACGATACTCGATTCTTGTGTGTGTAAATGGTCTCGGACAGTGTCCATTAACCACAGAAAATGTATATAAACGATAACAATATTATTATATTTCTGGTTTAGTTTTGCGCAAAAATTTAAGAAGCAAATCAATAATTATCTTCTCCTCATTCGCTAAGAGTGTAGTAATATTAGTGGGCATAGGAAAATTATAAGATATAAGGGAGTTTGATAATTCTTTACTTTGTGAGGATCGATCTTTACAGGCGAAAAAAATGTGATTTAGGTCTTCTATTGATTCATTATCGCATGTGCAATACGGGTTATTATAGATACCTATTTTATGGAGGTGAGCTCTGAAACGCCCATGATTCATCTTCAATCTCGTAATGGTTACCTGAGAAGTCTTACTGTAATCTAAGTTTAAATGGAAGCTTTTACTTGGAAGGAATGGATGTAGTTGAAAATGATGATTCTTATAAGTTTTGGCAATATCATGGTAAAATGTTTCCCAGCGGACGCGGATTAATGATTTGAACACGTTGATAAAATCTGAGAGAGATTGGACAATCGTTATATTATTTATTTCCCAAGCCGCTTTTGCTTCTTGGTCGACTCTTTCATTTCCCTCAATACCGCAGTGGCCTCGTACCCATATCAGGTGATTTTTTTCCACTATTAGTTAGATCAAACAGTAATCGTTTAATTTTCATTATAAGGTGTTGTGTAAAACATTTTAGTGGAGAAGATTCTATTGCCTGTAGTACTGATTTAGAATCCGAAATGATGGCAACTTGTTGAACAGCATTAACTCTACACCAGGATAAGGCTTCCTTAATAGCTATTGCTTCAGCAGTAAATATTGAATGAACTTCTGATAGTCTTATTTTTTTAACGTTGTTAATGTCAGAAACAAAAAATGCAGCACCCGTGCTCTGATTGCTTTTAGATCCATCTGTATAAATTTTTTTTTAAATTTACATCATTTATCTGATTCAGAGTGGTTGTTAAAATTAATTTATTTAAAATAGGCACCTCCGTATATGATGGATATATGACAGTTGGTCGGAATATCAATGAACCATAATTATGTTGGTAAATAGGAAAACTGATTTGATATTTTATTTTATTGGCATATGAGTTAGTAGTTAAAAAAGCATCTGACAATGGCGGTGAGTTTTTTATTTTCCAATATGGGAGATATAGATTGGCTGTATTAATATATGAGATTTTCGAAACCATGATCGTGTTAAATGATCTATATTTAATTAATTGTTTCTCAGCGAAAAATTGTCTTCGGAACATTAGAGGAGGTTCTTGTATCTCTGCTAGAACTGCGTGATTGGGTGAACCCAAACAAATTTTTAGCGTCCTTCGTCGCCTCGTCCATAAATATCTATCTCGTACCGAAATAAGTCACTTCCCGCATTTGTAACGTAAATAACTAGGGAGGGTTACAAAATAAGCGACATTCTCCAGCGTGGCTAATTGTTTATTTTTTTATTTTTATTTTGAATGAAATAATTCAAGGACAACTAACTGAATTTCCGTAAACTAAAATTCGTCTATAAAGATTTTAACTTATTTAGTTAATATGAGTTGTGTGAATTAAAGTTGAAGTAGACCGGTGTCGAAAGTAACATTTTTAATTCAAACACCTATTTGGGGAGGACTATAACAGATATAAACAAAATTTCTCGCTCAGACCTTAATTACACATCTAAACAATATGAAAATATGTAATTAAGGTTTTTGAATAATCGTAGTTTTTAATTATTTGATAAAAATTGTACTAACGCGGGGTCGATAGTAACAGTGATCAAGAGCTTAAACAAATGAAGTTTATTCAATTTATTAATGTTATAAAAAAGTACAAAAAAATTTTATTCTTACACAAATAGAAACAAATCTTTGCTATACCAGGAAGAACAGTGAACTTAATCTAACGAATTAGTATAAATTAGTCTGATTCGCAATTATGGCAAACGTATAAAGCTTCGTGTTTTGTGCATTCTTCATGTGACCAATGCTTACATTCAATGCATTGAACCCAATCTTCCCCTGGTCTACTTAAACTGTATGATTCACAGCACACAAGGCAAAAACACTCTTCATCTTCTCCATCGCTCTCTTGTTGTTTTTTAAATGATTCATTTTTCTTAGGATTTTTTGCATGGTGTCGTCAAAAGAAACATTCTTTCTCTGGTGCCACTCTTTAATATCTTCTTTTTTCCATGACGTCGTTGGTAACTTTTCTACCAGTTTTGAAGGATAACTCGCGTTATCTAAGACAACCACTACAGCACTTAGCAAAAAGTCCAATAGTTGGGAAAAATAATCTTCTGAAACATCAGAGGTTATTTCCTCGTGGTAATCTTTGGTTGACTTTGATGTAAAGTCTAATAACCCATTTTCTACAAAACCATGTGCACTGCCAATGTTTGCGATTATTAGTCTGCGACCTTTTCCTCGAGGAGCATTTAATCCTGCTGAATATCCCCCCAAAAATGCCTGACGGGAATCTTAAATATTGGTGTCCATCCATGCTTTAGAAACAGTGTGTCCTTCATTCAACCATTTTTCATCTAAGTAAAAGATCTTCCTTCGCTCTGAAATTTCTTCTGTTTCATTCTAAAATTTTCGTTTTTTATGCGACTCATACTTAAAACCAATTTCTTTTAGGAGTTTCCATAACGTATTTCGTCCAAATTTGGGAATCATATCTACTTCTGCTATAACAATCATTACTTTGTCCAAAGTCGGAATCTCTTTATTTGAGTGCAAAGGATGGACTTGCGTCTTCTAATGATATCTCTATTAAAGTTATCGACCATAATAAACTTTTTTTTACGTGTTTTTTTGGTTCACTAACATTTCCCTGTTTTATCTTACGTAAAAATCGATAGATACTGCGTTCACTCACACCGGTCATACCCATAGGGGAAATTACCACGGGCCCAGTCTTGGTCCTAGCTTGGGCCAACTCTGGCCCAAGCTTGTAAGCCGGGATTGGCCCAGGCTGGGTAAAAGTCTGGAGTGATAACGATGGGCCAGACTTGGTTGTCTGGCCCAGGCTTGGTTGCTAAGGCTGGGCCAGGCAACCGATAGCATTCGTCTCGGGCCTCGGAATTACAATGCGCAACCAATCAACTAAATGCGGGAAAACTAATTTTATTTAAATGACTTTACTTTATTAGTTTGGATCTGTTTCTTGCATTTGTGCAAAATGATTTTAATTGTCTTTTAGAGCTCCCATTGAACGGCCGGAGCTGGGTTATCCAGTCTTAACCCAAGCATGGGTAATCATTCGCATAGGCAAGGCTAGGCTACCAACTTTGGTCCAAGCTGGGGTTTCCACTGAACGGCCAAGGCTGGAATAGCCAGTCCTGGCCCAAGCTTGAGTTCCCATTGAACGGCCAAGATTGGTTTATCCAGTCTTGGCACAAGCTTGGGTAATCAATTGTAGGGCCAAGGCTGGGTTATCCAGTCCTGGCCCAGGTCTGGGTTACCATTGAACGGATAAGGTTGGTTTATCCAGTCTTGGCATAAGCTTGGTTAATCAATGCCATGGCCAAGGCTGGGTTATCCACTCCTGGCCCAGGCTTGGGTTACCATTGAACGGCCAAGGCTGGTTTATCCAGTCTTGGCCCGAGCTTGGGTAAACAATGGTATGGCCAGGACTGGGTGAGCCAGTTTAGGCCAAGCTTGAGTAAACATTGGCAAGACCGAGGCTGGGCTAAACAGCCTGGCCCATGCGTGGGCCAATACAGGTGCGCCGAAGCTAGGTTTCCCGGGACTGGCCCAGGCCTGGCTCCATTGTGAACTCTAGGGACTTCCTACATGGGTATTGGAGCTCCTAGTCACCACATCACGAACAGTTGCTGCATATCTTCATATGTTAGTGCATCATGAACATTTAAAACAATAGTTTTCTCTCTTTGAGAAAACGTACTTTGTTTTAAATGAGCCACTTGTGCTGGAACAAAACTCGAACTTGACGCCATTTTCACTACCAAAACTAATGTTCTTGGAGTAAAATAATAAAAATATAGATCACAATATAAACCACCTATACTAACGAGTACCTATATTTTTATGTATTAGGATATAAACAAACCCTCAATTTATAGACTAATAACATACCTGTTTTTGCAATTATACACATAGGGTTACTTTAATCCTTTAACACCCCTAACGACCACAATTATGCTCGTTAAAACCGAAAAACAAAATATTCTAAATATCCTATTATAACTACTTATCCCTTACCTAAGAATATTAAAATATAATGATTAAAAGAAATTTCTTAATTACGATATAAATAAGTACGTGCGCTACTGATTTAGGGTCTTGTTTGCAACATTTTACGATTTAAAGAATCTGTCAACTCCAAACAAATAAACTATAACCCAAGGTTAATCACTGGTCACAAGACCACTTGATTAACCAACTCTAAGTACAATTTAATATAACAATTTTGCATTTTTCACATTCTAAATTTTAATCTTTATATTAAGCTTGTTTTAATGAAACTAATCTTAATATTTAAACTATTTCTACGTTATTCGTTTTTAACAAATTGCCATCTGTACTTTTTTGAACAAATGTAGCTTAATATGCACGTATTTACTTAATTTGTTCATAAAATAACAATACATTACTGTTTTAAGATTTTGTTAAGACATATGAGTTAATAAACAATCAATTTTAGTTATTTAAACTGCTATTTATAAACCTATCAATAAATTATTTTTAAGATTTACAACTTCCAATAATTAATTGTACATATCGAATAGCATAGATTTAATATTGTTCACAGTTATGACATACAATAAAAGATCAAGTAATTAACAAGAATCTTATGTTCATAGAAACTAATAATGCGCAATTAATATCGGAAGCTGATGCATGTACATAAAACATTTACAATTTTTGCAACCACCTCCACTGCACTTTAATAATACCTATATGTAAATATAGCACAGATAAAAAAAACCAGCATGAATGAAACAAAAGATCTTTTATACTTGATTAAAATTTATCTGAATATTTAAAACACACTCTCCACCTCACAAAAGTAATTTAAGGCCTATTCTCGTTATTTACTTTATGTGCGCAAAACTGGGATCTCTCAAAATGGACGACACTGTATGAGATTCTGTACTAATCTTGCACCGTGCCGTCGCTGCGATATCCCAGTATATTTTTAGCATTTTATGTAAATATACAAATTTTAGTATTTTATGTTATATATATATATATATTGTTAAAGTAGTAAAATATGAATGTACAAAAACATTATAAATTAAAAACCTTTACCAAAACATTTCAGAAAATTATTTAAATACCCAAGCATAGATTAGGATAGATAGTCCCAAATACCCAAGTCTCCAGTTGTAGAATTATAACTATTGTGACAGTTTTCTTGCCAGATTATCTGTAAGTTGACTACTTGAACAAAGGGTTCAATTCTCGGCTTCAACGGTTCTTTTTTTTCTCTTTTACTTTTTATGTAAATAATATCAATAAAAAAAGGCAGTGTGGAAACCACTTATGGAATAAAATTATTTGTGGGGTTAGTTTAGAAGACTATAAAAAACGCTGGGACATGTCAACTTTGAAATTCAAATATGAGCTTTTTAAACATAAATTTAATAGCGTTTTCTTTTGAGATTAGTAGAAAGGGAACTAAGTGCGCCCTCGGTGCGCACTGAAATTGCTCCTGCACTATCCCAGTTTTTACTGTGCACTGGCAACGAACGTTTTTAGGGCGAACTGTGTGTTTTTGACATTTCAAAAGAATGCATTTGATATAGTGCAATTTTTTGGTTATTATTAGTACTTGAAAATTTTTTCTGAAATTACCAAAGGCGAATATAAGTTGAAAGGAGAACTTAAGGTATAGAGCAGTTTTGATTCTCTCTTTTCTTCATATTCTTCTGAAGATGAATATGAGATTACAGGCGTACTAAAATAAAATAAGTACGATAAAGAAACGTTTTATACATTCTGCATAAAGACCTATTTACCTCCTCCATAGTTACAAATTTCAACTTGAACTCGATCGTTGAACGGTTGAACCTAACCTATTCGTATTGTCCTGTCTTGTAAATTTGTTGTACCATGGTATTGCCCTGAGTCGAATAGTCCAGGGTTGCGTTCATAAAGTTTACTCTTTAACTCAGAGTTAACTCTATATCGTTCAGAAATCTGAGTATGATCGGAAGTAGTTCGGAGTACGGCGTTCATAAATTTAACATAGTTAACTCTAGAGTTAACTGTGTTAACTCATATCAAAGAGGTGAGTAGAAATTAACTCGACATGCGCAGTGATGAGTATCTACTTATTTTAACGAAAACAGGAGATAATTTGTGTTCTGTGAGGTATGAGATAACCTATAGATAGAAAGATTCATTATGATATTAAGCACAGATATTAAAGCATTATATAATACTTACCTCAATATTCAGCAATAAGCTTTTGGCAAAAGAAAAAATAGAAAAATAAATTACTTTCTTCACGTTTTCTGCCATTTCTCTAAAATTACGTATTTATAGTTTCAACTTTTTAGGTTATAATTTTAAATAATAGTGGTCAATTCAACTGTTTACCACTGTTTACTCCAATCGTTCATAAAGACACCCAAAGAAGTATACTCATAAAGTTAACTCTTACTTAAACCGACTCTCCTTATCTCTACTCGGAGTAAAACTTTATGAACGCAGCCTAGGTGGTCGATTCTCGATTGTGTGCGTCTGAAAAAGTATACTTTTTCTAAACAAATTTTGACGTCACACTTTCCCAGTAGTCCAGGAGGACTCGGCGCATGAGTACCGAAAACTATTCTACCTGAATTTTTTTATGTAATCCTTTTCAAATTGCCCTTCTAATGATATAATTGCATGTTGCCATGGCGCAACCCGGTGCCATATTGTTTAAACCGAAATTGTTTAAACAATTACAAGGAATTGTTATTTTTCAAACGGACAAATTTTTTTTATATTTATTGAAATACCAATAAAAAAGGTCCTATGACTAAACAATTAAAAAAAGATATAAACAATGAAATTTTTTTAAATCTCTATTAACAATATTATTACTATTGTATAGAGAATTAAAAAAAATATTACTTTCACATTATATATTTTTTTAATATATTTTTCATAGGTCGAAAGTACCCAAATTTGAGATTTTTTGAACCTTAAAAAATTCATATCTTTAAAAATATTAACTTTATCGTGAAAAGTCATAGGACCTTTTTTATTGCCATTTCAATAAAGAATATAAAAAAAATTCCGGTTGAAAAATAACAATTCCTTGAAATTGTTTAAACAATTTCGGTTTAAACAATAAGGCACCGGGTTGCGCCATGGCAACATGCATTTATATCATTAGGAGGGCAATTTGAAAAGGATCACATAAAAAAATTCAGGTGGAATAGTTTTCGGTACTCATGCGCCGATTCCTCCTGGACTACAGCCCATTCTTGAACTATGTGTACTTATAATCGTATACGTTTAGAAAAAGTATACTTTTTCAGGCGCGCACACTCGAGAATCGACCCCCCAAGCGAAGTGTGATGTGAGCTATCATATAGTCTAAAAATACGGTTCACCGGTTTCTCACCAGTGATCTGTCACATCACATATTCGAAAATAGGGGTCCAGGGCGGAATAGTCCAGGGTGCGAATTCTCGGGTCAGGGAACAGCGCTCCCCGAGAGAAAGATGGGCGTGGTTCTATTAAAACTTGATGGTGCCTTATTCTCGACAAAAAGGATGAGCTCCCTCCCTGTATTTTTAATAGAACATCGTTCTCTCCCTTTGAAGCAGTAGAACGAACGAAAGTAAAGAGAACAGTCAGCTGTTTACTGTCTTTCGTCTTTGAAAATTGTTGTTTTTGGTTAGGTTAGGTCAGTTGTCAGTCAGTGTTTGGTATAATTTTTTGTTTTATACAAGTACTTTCGTTTGTTTGGAAGATTTTGCCTTTTTTAAGTTTTAAAGTTACTTTTTTTTTAAATTCAATTAGAGATTGGATCACGAACTTAAGTTCGTGGATTGGATTAATTTATAAAATGGAAGATATAGATGAATATTTACTAGTTCATGAAGTAATAAGAGATTTGGAGGTTCTTGAAGATTTAAATAATCAACCAAGAAGGCAATACCATGTAAGGGAGCAAGCTTTTCAAGAACTAAGAGATACACAGTTTATTAAAATGTTTCGGTAAGCATTAATTTAATGTAAATGCGTGTTAGTGTTAAGTATGTTATGGAATTGATGGAATGATAAACCAGATATTCAAGAAAATACAGCCAATGAAGATTTACAAAGAGCACGAATGATACAACTAAATATTATTTAAACCCATTTTATATAATCAATAAATGTTTTATGGACCAAAACAATTTTTTTATTTCTAACTAATTTAACAAAGCACTTTGGGTTAGGCACACAAAAATAAACTAAACAACACAAATGTATACAAATTTATGAAATAACTAAGAAATATAAACTCTACAAACAAAAAAAAAAAAAAATACTTTAAAAATTAATAATGGTGACTAAGTAAGTATATTAAATTTACAAAAAAAGGAACTAAAAAATATTCTCATTAATATTTGTATTTGACTTTAAAAAATGGATTTGGTTCTACAGCATCTGAAAGTAACAAAATACTATTTTCAACTTTCTATATTTGGAAATAGTTGAACCAAATTTTATTGTTTACCCAACAAAACTAATGTTTCTTCATGCTAAAAGAGTAAAGAAGGTAAATTTTTTGATACATATAATTTAGGTTAAAGGGCAGGAGTACCTATTCAAAAATGCACAGGGTATTTTTAATTTAAAAGTAGTGAAAGATAAATATTTTAAAAAAGCTTAATTATTCGCAAAGAACATCATTATATATCTATATTTGCCTGAGTTTTATATCTTAAATTGAAATACATAAACTAGGTATCCACAACAAATTATTAATCCATTAATTATCAAAAGAAAAGAAATCATAAGCAAAACAAATAACGACGCACTGCGGTTACTGCGCAACTAATTAGTGGTTGTAAACATTATTATTCTTCTTTTCTTATTTTGAAGCTCTAAATAATACTGGCAACATCGTCAACATTTATTCTACGGGGAGTCTCGATTGAGGTTGATTCGCACCATTCAAGAATAGCTCCAGGGACCTTCCCCAGAAAATCAGGGAGGGAGAATCGCCGACACTTTGATCGCTTCTACGAAGCCGGAGAATCGGCACCCTCAATCGAGACTCCCGTAGAATAAATGTTGACGATATTGCCAGTGTTATTTGGAGCTTCAAAATAAGAAAAGAAGAATAATAATGTTTACAACCACTAATTAGTTGCGCAGTAACCGCAGTGCGTCGTTATTTGTTTGGCTTATGATTTCTTTTCTTTTGATAATTGGGTTATGGATTAATAATTTGTTGTGGATACCTAGTTTATGTATTTCAATTTAAGATATATAGATATATAATGTTGTTCTTTGCGAATAATTAAGCTTTTTTAAAATATTTATCTTTCCCTACTTTTAAATTGAAAATATCCTGTGCAGTTTTGAATACTCTTGCCCTTTAACCTAAATTATATGTATCAAAAAATTTACCTTCTTTACTCTTTTAGCATGGAGAAACATTAGTTTTGTTTGGGTAAACATCAAATTTGGTTCAACTATTTCCAAAATATATAAAGTTGAAAATAGTATTTTGTTACTTTCAGAGGCTGTAGAACCAAATCAATTTTTTAAAGTCAAATGCAAATATTACTGAGAATATTTTTTAGTTCCTTTTTTTGTAAATTTAATATACTTACCTAGTCACCATCATTAATTTTTAAAGTATTTTGTTTCTTTTTTTGTTTGTAGAGTTTATATTTCTTAGTTATTTAATAAATTTGTATACATTTGTGTTGTTTATTTTATTTTTGTGTGCCTAACCCAAAGTGCTTTGTTAAATTAGTTAGAAAAAAAATTGTTTAGGTTCATAAAACATTTATTGTTTATATAAAATGGGTTTGAATAATATTTTTTTGTATCATTCGTGCTCTTTGTAAATCTTCATTGGTTGCATTTTCTTGAACATCTGGTCTGTTTATCATTCCATTAACTCCATAACACACTTAACAAGCATTTACATTAAATTAATGCTTACCGAAACATTTTAATAAACTGTGTATCTCTTAGTTCTTGAAAAGCTTGCTCCCTTACATGGTATCGCCTTCTTGGTTGGTCTTCAAGAACCTCCAAATCTCTTATTACTTCATGAGCTAGTAAATATTCATATATATCGTCCATTTTATATATTAGTCCAATCCACGAACTTAAATTCGTGATCCAATCTCTAATTGAATTTAAAAAAAAGTAACTTTAAAACTTAAAAAAGGCAAAATCTTCCAAACAAACGAAAATACTTGTATAAAACAAAAAATTATATCAAACACTGACTGACAATTTTCAAAGTTGAAAGACAGTAAACAGCTGACTGTTCTCTTTCGTTCGTTCTACTACTTCAAAGGGAGAGAACGATGTTCTATTAAAAATACAGGGAGAGAGCTCATCCTTTTTGTCGAGAATAAGGCACCATCTTAGAACATAAAATAGTAAGGAAGTATTGCTCGTTCAAGGACAGTTGACCGGAATGGTTATCCAAGATGGCTACCGGAAGTTACTTTTTAACAGTGGCGTCCTATATTTTTGTTAATAGAAGAATAATTTCCTTATTGAAACATATCTATTATTTAGTATGAACACTAATCATTATAAATTAATATAACCATTTGAATAAGGAAATTAGAGAAAAAAATATAGTATAACATTGCCTAAAATGGGGGTACTAGATTTAAGTAAATAAAACCAAAATTTTTATTAAAATTTTTCATTATACCACTATTGGCCCTTAAATTGAATTTTGTGTAAACATGTCTAATTTTTTTACATTCTTTATTTTAGTTTTCCATATATAATAAATTCTTGTTTTTAAACATTCTTCACAGATACTTTTTATAAGTTGTTTCCTACGAGGAAGTAGATGGTAGAGTTTCAGGAACAGGAACTGGTGAAATAGTTTCATTGCTAGTAGTTATTATATTTTCAGCATAAGGGTAATTAGTCCTTACCTGCATAGAAAAGGTCATACTCTGCACTTCTAAGAGGCTTTAGTTATGAGATGGTCTGTCTGAGACTTCAGGTAAATGTTTCCGAATTAAGGAAATGGATTCAAAGATAAATAGGGATGGAAGTGTTAATATTTTATGTTTTTTAAAGAATTCCCTACAGTGAGTTTTACTGCTTAGTTTCAGCGTATACCGAACAGCTCTCTTTTGTAATTTAAAAATACGTTCAAATTGAGACACACAACATGTACCCCAAAAAGGAAGTGCATATCGGAGATGTGACTCGAAGAGGGCAAAATAGACTGTTTTGGAAGCTGACAGGTGAAGCTCCCTAGATATTGTTCTCAGCGCGTAACAAGAACAGCTTAGTTTTTTTGACAAAGCGTCAATGTGTACATCCCATTTTAGAGAGCTGTCAACGACTAGTCCCAAAAATCTCACAGAGTCAACGACCTCTATAGTGGAATTATTCAACATAATAGATTGAATTGCAGATGTGTATGGTAAAACGTTCGTCTTAGAAACGTTCAAACACATATGGTTAGAATCACACCATGATTTGATGATGGTTAAGTCATGTGAAACGATTCTATGCAGTTCGGTGATATCCGAGTGACTCCAAGAAAAGCTAGTGTCGTCTGCAAATAAATAAATTTTTCCGCCGATGCTCAAGTCAGCAATATCATTGATAAATAGCAAAAACAATATAGGACCCAATACCGAACCTTGTGGAACCCCATATTCTATCTGCTTGCATGAAGACCTTAATTCATCAACTCGTACAAGCTGCAGTCTATCACTAAGAAAGGACTCGAACCACCTGATCGAGGTGCCTCTAAATCCATAGTACTGCAATTTTTTAAGTAGTATTTTATGATCCACGCAATCGAAAGCTTTTGAGAAATCACAAAATATTGTAGCTGTAGAGTGTTGATTGTTTAAGCTGGAGGACATTAAAAAGAGAAAACATTGCATCATTTGTGCATTTACCACTTAAAAATCCAAATTGATTTCAAGCTAGAATATTGTATTTAACCACAAATGAAAGAAGCCTTTTTTACCAACCTTTCACTGATCTTGGATAACGTAGGAAGAAGCGCAATTGGGCGATAGTTAGAAACTTGATCTTTATCACCTCCTTTATGCAAAGGAATGATTATGGCTGTCCTAAGGCAAGTAGGAAAAATACCAGTTTGGAACGACTCATTAATCAAATTAGTCGGAAGATCTAATACACAGTCAGGCAGATTTGCGAACAATTTCCGGGTAACCCATCTACTCCAAATGCGGATTTGTTTTTAATGTCTCTAATTGTACTACGGAGCTCAAACTGTTTAAGTTCTCATTAACATTCGGTAAATAGGTAAGTGGATCAATAGCGGAAGTTATAGAACTAGTTAAGTTTTTGGCAACATTTATGAAGTAATTATTTAGGCTCTCAGGTGAAGTAGGAATAGTGCTGGGCGAGGAAACTTTATTTCTTAAATCATTAACTATGGACCATGTTTCCTTAGTAATATTTTTGGATCCACTCAGTCTCCTATTATAGTAGATGTCCTTTGCAGCTTTTATAGTCTTATGATAAACTTTTTTATACATTTTCACGTATTCATGAAGAAATATACTGTCAGTAAATTTTTTTATGTAAGAGAGACAACGCATATTTTTTGAGGATGTACGCAAGCCCTTGGTAGTCCAGGGCTTATGTAGTTTGTTTTTGATAGGCCTAAGAGGAAATGATTTGACAGCTAAATTAGAAAATGTTTTAATAAAAGATGCAAAGGCGGTATCGACATCAAGAGAAATACAATCCCAGACAGTTGTTGTCGATACCGATTTTCGTACAGTGGAATGCTTTCTGATTAAGTCGTCGTAGTCAACAATTTCCACGATAACAGAACATTTTTTAATGTCTTTTTCTATAAGGCCGAAAATACGATTAGGCGGAATAAAGGAATGACCGACGATCGGAAAAATTAATTCAATTTGTTTAATATGATTCGGCGATTCTTCTAGAAGCCAATAAGACAACATTGCCATCATATTTATTCGATTTTTGGTTTGTCCGCCACAACCATCAGCGAACAAACGTACTGTTTCTATGCCGACATCAAAATCAAAATTCTTTAGAGCATGTTGCAAAGCTGACGCTATTGTATTAGAATCTTTTCTAGAGTCAATTTCTGTCCACACGTAAGAAAACACATTTATTGGTCTTAATTTATCGGTAAAAGTTCCGGTAACAATTCGGTGTTTTCCATTTTTTTTAAATCATACCAGGAAGACAGAGCAGCAATCAATTACCCCAAAAACCAAAAAAGCTTAAATTAAAAAAAATTTGTAGCGTAGTTATTCCATATTCAAATTCAGAAATTTGCCGCGTAAACGACTAGATCCAACATCGCAGGTGGCCTACGTCACTACTCATATGTGTCATTGAAAGCGCCATCATTTTATTGTAAACAGTGTATCTGCGAAAGTTGTGCGAAGTTTTATATTTATTTTTATTCTTCTTTTTTCTTTATTTTTTGTTGATTTTCATAAAAATAAGTCAGTTAGACATTTTTTAATGCAGAAAGCTGTTGCTTTTACATTTCGAAATTCAGCTGCATTCCATCACCATGAAAATGTCTAAGGATGGTAAATTGTTTGACAATGCTTTCACAAACCCTACTGACGACATTTTATGATTGCAAAACACAAATGAAACCAATAATTCACAAAAATAAAATAAAAAATAAAAGTCCAACTCTATAATTACCACACATTGAATGTAAACAAAAGATGTTTTTTGGCGACGATACATGCTGATACGCAAGATACTTGAGATCACGAGTATCTAATAGCGTTTTCTTTTGAGATTAGTAGAAAGTGATCTGAGTGCGCCCTCAGTGCTAACCACTAATTAGTTGCGCAGTAACCGCAGTGCGTCGTTATTTGTTTTGCTTATGATTTCCTTTCTTTTGATAATTGGGTTATTGATTAATAATTTGTTGTTGATACCTAGTTTAATGCCTAGTTTAAGATATAAAACTCAGGCAAGTATAGATATATAATGTTGTTCTTTGCGAATAATTAAGCTTTTTTAAAATATTTATCTTTTACTACTTTTAAATTGAAAATACCCTGTGCATTTTTGAATACTCTTGCCCTTTAACCTAAATTATATGTATCAAAATATTTACCTTTTTTACTCTTTTAGTATGGAGAAACATTAGTTTTGGTTGGGTAAACATCAAATTTGGTTCAACTATTTCCAAAATATAGAAAGTTGAAAATAGTATTTTGTTACTTTCAGAGGCTGTAGAACCAAATCCATTTTTTAAAGTCAAATGCAAATATTACTGAGAATATTTTTTAGTGCCTTTTTTTGTAAATTTAATATACTTACCTAGTCACCATCATTAATTTTTAAAGTATTTTTTTTTTCTTTTTTTGTTTGTAGAGTTTATATTTCTTAGTTATTTAATAAATTTGTATACATTAGTGTTGTTTATTATATTTTTGTGTACCTAACCCAAAGTGCTTTGTTAAATTAGTTATAAATAAAAAAATTGTTTAGGTTCATAAAACATTTATTGTTTATATAAAATGGGTTTGAATAATATTTTGCTCTGTAAATGTAAATCTTCATTGGCTGCATTTTTTTCAATATCTGGTCTGTTTATCATTCCATCAATTCCATAACACACTTAACACGCATTTACATTAAATTAATGCTTACCGAAACATTTTAATAAACTGTGTATCTCTTAGTTCTTGAAAAGCTTGCTCCCTTACATGGTATTGCCTTCTTGGTTGACTATTTAAATCTTCAAGAACCTCCAAATCTCTTATTACTTCATGAGCTAGTAAATATTCATATATATCGTCCATTTTATATATTAATCCAATCCACGAACTTAAGTTCGTGATCCAATCTCTAATTGAATTTAAAAAAAAGTAACTTTAATACTTAAAAAAGCAAAATATTCCAAACAAACGAAAATACTTGTATAAAACAAAAAATTATACCTAACACTGACTGACAACTGACTCCAAAAACAACAATTTTCAAAGACGAAAGACAGTAAACAGCTGACTGTTCTCTTAACTTTCGTTCGTTCTACCATTGTATAAAGATTAACCGTTCTACTGCTTCAAAGGGAGAGAACGATGTTCTATTAAAAATACAGGGAGGGAGCTCATCCTTTTTGTCGAGAATAAGGCACCATCAAGTTTTAATAGAACCACGCCCATATTTCTCTCAGGGAGCGCTGTTCCCTGGCCCGAGAATTCGCACCCTGATTAGTCAAATTTTCCTAAAACACGTGCTTGAAACAACGTGTTGTTATATGCACTGAATTTGAAAACACATGTCGCTGAACGAATATCCGGTGGAAATTATTATAGTTTATTTGCTGGCTGAAATATGCTCCTTGATCAGGCAGTCAGTTTTTTTGGCAGTCGAACGAAAAGTAAGTTGTGTTGGGTTTTGGATTTTTAAGAAGTTTGGAAAAAGCCTTTTCTTTTACGATATGAATACGATGCTCAGTGGCTAACTTTTGCCGAACGCCTAAAGAAGTTACTACTTTTAACTGCTCCTTTGTTCTCAAGCAAGTGGAGCAACAGTCAGTAAGCGGAGTTCCAAAAGCGATGTTGTAGTTAGCATTCACATACTTTCGAAAATAACTAAGCTTCACATGCATAGGCTGAGGCACTCTCTGAAGATAATGGTCGAAAAGTTTCTTAAAATTCCAGTCACATGTCAAGTAGACCCTCACGCTTGTCTTGCTTCTACAGTAATGAGATTCTGTACATGTTATGGATGTTATGTTCTCTTGGTAGCTACCCAGTACAAGTCCAAAATTATAAATTTTAATATGAAGTACTTACCTCACAAGTTTATCTACATTCCTTTTATGTGTTTCTGGCTGAAGAACTTTACAAAGTACTGAAAATTCGTTTCTTCAACACAGCTGTTGTAGAGGCCGTGTATTCTGAGTAGACCTGTGACGTCAACCGGCGCAGTACAAAAATTTGTGTTTGAAAATTGTCCTATTAACTATACTAATAATGGACTAGTTTAGTAGGATCATATTAATCAAAATGATAACAATATGTATTTAGGATAAGATACCTACTTACTTATATTGGTATTTATTTTGCAATTAATTTTTCTCATTTCGTAAAATTTAGCAATAAATAATTAGTAAGTTTTAAACGTAGCGCCAACTAATAACCAATAATGAAGTGTGTTTAAAAGTCAACGTTGTCACATTTTAGCTACGTTCGTTTCAAGTATTCTCAAAGAACGGGCGGCACAAAACACCGTGTTCTGTGACTAACTGATTGTACCAGTTGACAAGATATATGACAGGAGAGAAAATCGTGTTTATCTGTAATAAATAAACAAGACCCCTATTCTTGACGGTGATAGAATAGAACAGCCAATAGAAAGTGGGCGTGGTTCTATTGAAAATGCCAAAACGGTATTCTTGAAATTCGTTCTCTCACTGTACCGATAGAAGGGTTGCTCCCCGAGGGAACAATTACTTTTATTGGTTATTTTTGAGGGAACCGCTATAACACCAAGAGAAGGTGTTAGGGATTTTTATTTTCGAACCAAAAATAGTATAGAAGTAATTTCTTTCATAAACCAAACACAACCAAACAACAAATTAAACTAACGAAAATGACAGAATATTTTGTTTAGTGTTTTACTCCTTATTTGATAAAGTGTCAATCAGAGAATAAAAATATCGATATGTTTATCTCTTTTTAATGACAACAAATAAGAGAGAGATAAGTTTCTCGGTTAATATTAAAGCATATCGACAACATCGCAAATTTTCTACCAATCTTATTGAAACACGTCACTTACCACTTATGACGTATGAAACCATTAAATTTAAATTTCAAAAGCCGATTATGGCTAGAGGATTAATTTTATAAAAATTTTATTTGTGCAGTTGAACCACTAAAAACCTATTTTATAAGATGCAAACATAAAAAAAATCACTTACTGATTCATTCTGGTCAGTCCGCCGTTTACGTCGTATTGTCTCTTTGAATAGCGCAGTAAACTTTGCTTATTTTTAAATTATATTATTTAGTTTAGTGTATTTTAATTATAGCAGTTATTTAGTTTAAGTAAAGACTTTATAATAAACAAATTTGTGACAATATTTTGTTTAGTGAATTATTTTAATTGACAATAGGGTACGTATTTTAGAACATTTTAAATTAAGGTTTGTTATTATTATTATTATTAGATATTGCAAATTCCGTTAGCGCATGCGGTGTGTTATTTACTCCGCGTTAAATATTACGTTTACGTCTTAACATCGTTTGGAGCGGACCGGTGTGAAGTTAGCATCCAGTTTCTAGCGGCCACTCCGACGGAAACGTCCGAACAACCATTGGCGTCGTTGGCTGCTAAAAATTTTATTTTAAAATTTAGCTTATTGTGCTGCAATGCAGCAAAACTATGATGCACAAACAAATGAGACAAATTTGATCAACAATAATGGTCTAAACTGATTAAGAGAAAACCATTGATTATAATTAAGTGAATCTATAATTCTGTGGGGTAATTTAGAACATCATAATGAACTCAAAAACCACTTATTTAGTTCAGTGTTACAGAATAATATTTCAAAATGCAATTGAAATATTATGTGAAAATATAAACTCCTTAGCGCGGGTGATAAGGGGGTCATTCCATAAAAAAAAATATAAAAATCAATGTCTCAACTAGGATACGGAGTATCAAGTTCAGCGTTACAGGATATATTTATAGATACAATTGCAATATTATGTAAAAATATAAACTCCTTAGCGACGGGATAAGGGGGTCATTTCGATAAAAATAAATATAAAAAAATCAGTTTCTCAACTAGGAAGCGGGGTATCAAGTTCAGCGTTACAGGATATATTTATAGATGCAATTGAAACATTATGTAAAAATATAAACTCCTTAGCGACGGGATAAGGGGGTCATTTCGATAATTGCATCTATAAATATATCCTGTAACGCTGAACTTGATACCCCGCTTCCTAGTTGAGAAACTGATTTTTTTATATTTATTTTTATCGAAATGACCCCCTTATCCCCTCGCTAAGGAGTTTATATTTTTACATAATGTTTCAATTGCATCTTTAAATATATCCTGTAACGCTGAACTTGATACTCCGTATCCTAGTGGAGACATTGATTTTTATATTTTTTTTATGGAATGACCCCCTTATCACCCGCGCTAAGGAGTTTATATTTTCACATAATATTTCAATTACATTTTGAAATATTATCCTGTAACACTGAACTAAATAAGTGGTTTTTAAGTTCACTATGATGTTCTAAATTACTTCACAGAATTATAGATTCACTTAATTATAATCAATGGTTTTCTCTTAATCAGTTTAGACCGTTATTATTTATCAAATTTGTCTCATTTGTTTGTGCATCATAGTTTTGCTGCATTGCAGCACAATAAGCTAAATTTTAAAATAAAAATTTTAGCAGCCAACGACGCCAATGGTTGTTCGGACGTTTCCGTCGAAGTGGCCGCTAGAAAGTAGCTGCTAACTTCACACCGGTTTGGAGCGGTACACGTATTGCCATTATGTTTTGAGTTTTATTTACGCGCTGTTTTATTTGGACCTAACCTCTAAAACCATTGTGCTCTGTTTTGATTGAGGATCTTCTGAACATGGATGAGGCATTAGAAGCAGTCATTTTAGCTGATGCTAATGACGATGAAGTGGAGCAAGTGATTTTGCACAATATTTTCGGCGTGGTTGAAAATTTTCCTGTTGGGGCTGCTGAAGATAGATTCAATCTAAACAATACGCGGGCAGAAGATATACAAATTTCAGGTTCGAAAAAGACGATATCTTCAGACTAGCTGTTGCCTTGCGTAAACCAGAAGTAATCAGAACCCAAACACGCAATTGTGTTCCAGGTATGTTAACATACATGCAGTGAATTGAAATACTGAAATACAAATCAAATTCCTCTTTAGGAGTCATCGGACTATGTATTTTATTACGAAGACTAGCATATCCTGGACGACTGAAGGATCTCCAGCTCTTATTTGGCCTGTCTCCCCAATCATTGTCTCAGATAATTAATCATGTGCAGAACCTCATTGCCAATAATTTCATGCATTTACTGGATGATTTGCGAAATTTACCATGGCTGAATTTGCAAAGAATGCATATGTATGCTGAAGTATGTGTACCTATATTATTCTAGCATAATGAAATTTTTTTAATAGATTTTTTTAGGCTATTCATGTAAAAGGAGCTGCAATTTTAAACTGCTGGGGATTTATTGATGGAACTGCTAGACCAATTTGCAGGCCATCAATAAATCAAGAAGAGTACTATTCTGGTCACAAGAGGTTTCATTGTGTGAAATACCAGTCAGTTATATGCCCAGATGGTATTATTACCAGTTTGAAGGGTTCATACGTAGGACGGAGACACGATGCTGGAATTTTTCGTGAATCCAACTTGTATGCATAACTGCAGGATGTTGCAGTGTTTCCTGATCACAGATTTGTTTTATATGGTGACCATGCCTACCCCATTATGGACTTACTTTTATGCCCCTTTCCAAGTCGACAAGGAATTCCTATTTATCAACAACATTTCAATGAATCTATGAGTGCAGTTAGAATAGCTGTTGAGTGGGGTTTCCAGAAAGTCACCAGTCAGTTTGTATTTTTAGACTTCAGAAAAAATCAAAAATTACTTTTACAAGATATTGAAAGTATGTACAAAGTTGGAATACTTTTGAGCAATTGTCATACAACTTTATATGGCAGTCAGACCAATCAGTTCTTCCATGTAGTGCCACCAGTGCTGGAGGAATATTTAGTTAATTAATTTTTAATGTATATACTTTTAGTTTCAGTTTGAATTAAATATTCAAATTTGCATATGAGTTTCAATACACCCTTTTCTAGTTGATAGTCCATGTATAAAGTTTTCAAACTCTAATTCATTCTTTTTTTTCTATCTTCAATCTCCATTTGCACTCTTTTTTCTTCAATCTCAATTCTTCTCTCATCAAGCTTCAATTTCTGCTCTTGCAATTGTAATTCTTTCAATATTATTTCCTGCTCTTTTTCGTTTTTATTTTTAAGATATTCCATGGCATTTCTTCTGAGGACAACACTTTTATTTTGTCTTCTCCTAGCTATACCAGGTCCTGAAAATAAATATCTCCCTATAGTTTTATAGAAGAATATTAAAATAAAGTAGATACTGGTTGGTTGGCTTTTTGTGTTTTGGTTTTGGAAAATGACATCTGGAATCTCTACTTCTTCTACACAATTCTCAGTTGATGGTAAGTTTGGATCGGGATCTAAAAAAATTAGTCCACATGTTCACAATACGAATTTTATAACCATAAGATAATTAAATTACCAAAATAATCATGTTTCCTTGATATTATTATTCCTTCACAAATTCCACTGCAATCCTCACTATTCACTATGAAAGCATCTATTGCAATGTTTTCCATGGTTTGCCGGCCTAACTCAGCAATTTGTTTTTCTTTGGAAATAACTTTTGTTTTTTTGTTAGGCATTGGAAATTCTGCACATAAGTCAGAGATTTCTTGTAAAAGAGTATCCTTCTCAGTGTACATTTCTTCTGTGCCACTTCTGAAAAGTATAGAGTATATATATATATATAGAATACAGAAACCATTGGCATCTTTTAAATAAATAAGAAAGACAATGATCCTACCGGAATTTGTCACCATCAGATTTTTTCTTCCATAATGTCAAAAGAAGCATTACATGATCTTTTAATGTGCGAATGGCAAATCCTTTTCCCGTTACTGATTTTATGTTAGATTGAATTGAACTCCAGTTCTCTGGATACTTAAGAGGATTTTGTCCAACAAATTCGCGTAACAAACATAAGTCGTCATCCGACGTAAATCTCAACCTTTTTGATGACATATTTTGTGATATTACGAAAATATATTATATACAAACACTTCACTTAATAAAATAAACAAACTACCACAAATCATCTCAAGCAAACTACCTACAACTTAACCTCGAAAATAAAAACAAACCATAGATATTATAACCTAAAATGGATGTGCCCTGTCAATACACAGCGTATACTACCATGTGTCGCACTAACAGTGCGAGAGAGATGGAGATAGAACGGTGGCAAAATACGCGAGCTGGCAATGTAAAATAAATACAAAATTCAAATTAATTTTGTCCACTATAAAGTTATTAGGAAGTTTGGTTTGGAAATGAATTAAAATAACTTTTCCAAGCGTAAATATTTATTTTTGCATTTTCTCAACATAAATAAATGTAGAAATTCCACTATTAAATTATAAAAAATTAAGAGTTCAAAGAAAAACACAAAGTCGATCCCACAATTTTAATTTAATAATGAAAGTTACTTGCAACTAGTTTCGGTCCACAGGACCATCATCAGGATAAAAATACAATACAATGTCAATTGAAAGGAAGACAGTAGTAAGACTTAATGTGATAGAAACAAAAATCAAGACTACAGTAAAATAGTTGTAGGTGAATTATTAACTTACAACTCATAAAATAGACAACATTAAATTATGTTAATACATATGAAAATCTCCAAAGAGATCACCGCATAGAAATATAAAACATGCAGACAAAATGATAATATTGTTTAAGTTCTCTAATAACTTTCTAAAAAAAAATTTTAATTATACAAAGCAAATCATAAGAAAATACAATAATAATAAATCAACATTATTACTAATTGATACATCAAAACACAAGAGAAGAGTAAAGTACTTAAGAAAAATGAAGAAATATATAATATTGAGGGAATTAAAGTAACAAAATACTGATCAAAAAAATGAATACTATAAACATTTTAACTTGACTAAACAAAGCAATGCAAAATATAAAAAAAATTTAATTATTAAATATCAAATTTAAAAATTACAGACCTCTTCAAACTTACCAAGAATCATCAGGAGAAAAACCATAAATCTTGGAACATCAGTACTTAAGCAGACATTATTGGATAAGTAAGAAACATGAAAAGTTGGGGAAACTTCTACTAATGTAAAAAGCAAAAAGAAATTATTTGAAAAGGAAATAAAAAAAGGCACCTATTACCCACCATTTACACTAGTGGTTACACTTCTTAAAGGTCTTCCTTTTTCTTTAAATGAACGGGAAAATCAAAAATAGTTGGAACAGCGTCTTTTTTCAATCGAAAGCTTTCCATAACAGTTTGGTAGTAATCACTTTGAAGAAAATGTTTACTACAAAGAACAGCTGAATCGCTTGCTTTAAAGTTTTTTCTTCGTAAAGCCAAAATCCACTTTTTGCGATGATTCGGATCTTTAGGAAAACTAAAAATGGTGACATATTTTTGATAAGGCATCAAAATAATACAATTTCAAAATATATTCTCAAATTTTACAAACAGTTATGTACTTACTGGTGAAACTTTATATCAGTTCCCTTAGTAAATCTAGTCGTGCAGTTGTAAGCTGAACATGATTTCACCATTTTTTCTTTTTTAATTCAATACACACGTATATAATTAATAAGTCTATGTATTCGCGATGTGAAAATTTTGAGTAATATTTACGGAATAGCACGTTAAAAATTTAAAAAGCACAAATAAGCCCACTACTCACAATGCTTTCGCGCTCCTTTTGCCACTGTTCTTTATCTATCTTTGTCTGGTTGCTATGGTCCCATACTATCTCTTTCTAAGGCACATCCATTTTAGGTTATAATATCTATGAAACAAACACATCTGCCGCTTCCGATCAGCTACCGGATCTATCCGATTCAGTCCGACGTAGGATAGCGCAAAGTTTTACGTGTGGTGTTGTTCTGCTGTAAATAACGTGATGCGCTAACAGTATTACCGCAACGTGTCTCTCGAACTTATTCTGCGCATGCTCAACTGTCAATATAACGCCTGCGGTATTAACGCCACACAGGATTTGTCACAGCAATATCTCTCTATTATTTAGTTTAGTTTAGCACCGAAAAACATGAGTAGTTCCAAAAAAGGTAATAAAATTATCCACAGTCAATCCCGACAAATTATATACAATGTATATCAATTTATGAAGAAGGAAAAAGAAGAGAAGTCCCTAAATACCCCTCTAAATAATTTACAAGAAAGAGTAGCGAAAGCTTGTGATGTTTCTTCAACTTCGGTAAAACGTATTGTTGCTGAAGGCAATATGAAATCTCCTGGGGAACGCTTTAAATCACCTCGAAAAAATGTTAGCAAATCCTCAACTTCCAAAGGATACGTCGATTAGTTTGAGGAAGAAATGGTTTGAAGAATTATTTATTCTTATGCTGCAATTCACAATAGAAGGCCTACTATGAAAAGAATTTTTGAATAGGTAAAAAATGAGAAGGGTGTAAACTTCACTGGCAAAATTGACACATTTAGAAAGTTGGTCAAGAAAATGGGATTCAGGTGGAAAAAAACTCAAGACAACAGAAAACTGTTAATGGAGAAATACGATATAATGGCAAAAAGAATGGAATATTAAAGAAAATTAAAACAGTATCGAGAAGAGGGACGACCAATTATATAATGTGATGAAACCTATATCCATAGTTCACATACCGTACCAAAAGCATGGGATGATGGTAAAAATATGTGTTTAAAATCGCCAGTAGCTAAAGGACAACGCAAAAGCGTATTGGTATTAGACAATGCTTCTTATCACAATGCAGTTTTTCGATAGCAAGTCTAGAACCATGTTATATCTGAATTCGGGGAAAAGTGGATACCATTTGGATGCCATTTTTGCTGGTAACTATTGACAATTCGCCATTTAACGCCATTTTCGTATTCTACGTGGTCAAATTAGTGGTTCTAGGCCATTTTTTCCAAAAATAACATGATTTGGATTTTGACCTAATTTTGAAGACACCAAATTCAAAGGTGTTAGCCTTGCCATTAGATTTAGTGAAAAATTTGTTTTTCTTTAAAATGCTTAAAAATATGAATAATAGTGTTATTTTAGTCGCTGAATCGACTTCTGCAGTCAGTTTTTCGATAGCAAGTTTAGAACCATGTTATATCTGAATTCGGGGGAAAGTGGGCCGTAAAACCCTATAGATACCATTCTTGCTGGTAACTATTGGCAATTCTGCAATTTTAACGCCATTTTCGTATTCTAAGTGGTCAAATTAGTGGTTCTAGACCATTTTTACCAAAAATAACATAATTTGGATTTTTACCTAATTTTGAAGACACCAAATTCAAAGGTATTAGCATCGCCATTATATTTAGTGAAACATTTGTTTTTCTTTAAAATGCTTAAAAATATGGATAATAGGGTTATTTTAGTCGCTGAATCGACTTCTGCAGTCAGATTTTCGATAGCAAGTTAAGAACCATTTTATTTCTAAATTCGGGGAAAAGTGGGCCGTAAAACCCTATGGATACCATTTTTGCTGGTAACTATTGGCAATTCTGCAATTTTAACGCCATTTTCGTATTCTAAGTGGTGAAATTAATGGTTCTAGATCATTTTTACCAAAAATAACATGATTTGAATTTTGACCTAATTTTAAAGACACCAAAATCGACATCTGCAGTCAGTTTTTCGATAGCAAATCTATAACCATGTTATATCTAAATTCGGGAAAAGTGGGGCTGTAAAACCTTATGGATACCATTTTTGCTGGTAACTATTGGCAATTCTGCAATTTTAACGCCATTTTCGTATTCTAAGTGGTCAAATTAATGGTTCTAGACCATTTTTACCAAAAATAACATAATTTGGATTTTTACCTAATTTTGAAGACACCAAATTCAAAGGTGTTAGCCTTGCCATTAGATTTAGTGAAAAATTTGTTTTTCTTTAAAATGCTTAAAAATATGAATAATAGGGTTATTTTAGTCGCTGAATCGACTTCTGCAGTCAGTTTTTCGATAGCAAGTTTAGAACCATGTTATATCTGAATTCGGGGGAAAGTGGGCCGTAAAACCCTATAGATACCATTTTTGCTGGTAACTATTGGCAATTCTGCAATTTTAACGCCATTTTCGTATTCTAAGTGGTCAAATTAATGGTTCTAGACCACTTTTACCAAAAATAACATAATTTGGATTCTTACCTAATTTTGAAGACACCAAATTCAAAGGTATTAGCATCGCCATTATATTTAGTGAAACATTTGTTTTTCTTTAAAATGCTTAAAAATATGAATAATAGGGTTATCTTAGTCGCTAAATCGACATCTGCAGTCAGTTTTTCGATAGCAAGTTTAGAACCATGTTATATCTGAATTCGGGGGAAAGTGGGCCGTAAAACCCTATGGATACCATTTTTGCTGGTAACTATTGGGCAATTCTGCAATTTTAACGCCTTTTTTGTATTCTACGTGGTCAAATTAGTGGTTCTAGACCATTTTTACCAAAAATAACATGATTTGGATTTTTACCTAATTTTGAAGACACCAAATTCAAAGGTATTATCTAGCATTGCCATTATATTTGGTGAAAAATTTGTTTTTCATTAAAATGCTTAGAAATATGGACAATAGGGTTATTTTAGTCGCTATATCGACTTCTGCAGTCAGTTTTTCGATAGCAAGTTTAGAACCATGTTATATCTAAATTCGGGAGGAAGTGGGGCTGTAAAACCTTTGGATGTTATGGTAACTATTGACAATTCTGCAACTTTAACGCCATTTTTGTATTCTACGTGGTCAAATTAGTGGTTCTAGACCATTTTTATCAAAAATAACATGATTTGGATTTTGACCTAATCTTGAAGACATTATATTTAGTGAAAAATTTGTTTTTCTATAAAATGCTTAAAAATATGGATAATAGGGTTATTTCAGTCGCTGAATCGCCTTCTGCAGTCAGTTTTTCGATAGCAAGTCTAGAACCATGTTATATCTGAATTCGGGAGGAAGTGGGGCTGTAAAACCTTTGGATGCCATTTTTGCTGGTAACTATTGACAATTCTGCAACTTTAACGCCATTTTCGTATTCTACGTCATCAAATTAGTGGTTCTAGACCATTTTTACCAAAAATAACATGATTTGGATTTTGACCTAATTTTGAAGACACCAAATTCAAAGGTATTAGCCTTGCCTTTATATTTAGTAAAAAATTTGTTTTTCTTTAAAATGCTTAAAAATATGGATAATAGGGGTTATTTTAGTAGCTAAATCGACTTCTGCAGTCAGTTTTTCGATAGCAAGTCTAGAACCATGTTATATCTAAATTCGGGGTAAAGTGGGGCTGTAAACCTTATGGATACCATTTTTGTGGTAACTATTGTCAATTCTGCAATTTTAACGCCATTTTCGTATTCTACGTGGTAAAATTAGTGGTTCTAGACCATTTTTACCAAAAATAACATAATTTGGATTTTTACCTAATTTTGAAGACACCAAATTCAAAGGTGTTAGCCTTGCCATTAGATTTAGTGAAAAATTTGTTTTTCTTTAAAATGCTTAAAAATATGAATAATAGGGTTATTTTAGTCGCTGAATCGACTTCTGCAGTCAGTTTTTCGATAGCAAGTTTAGAACCATGTTATATCTGAATTCGGGGGAAAGTGGGCCGTAAAACCCTATAGATACCATTTTTGCTGGTAACTATTGGCAATTCTGCAATTTTAACGCCATTTTCGTATTCTAAGTGGTCAAATTAATGGTTCTAGACCACTTTTACCAAAAATAACATAATTTGGATTTTTACCTAATTTTGAAGACACCAAATTCAAAGGTATTAGCATCGCCATTATATTTAGTGAAACATTTGTTTTTCTTTAAAATGCTTAAAAATATGGATAATAGGGTTATCTTAGTCGCTAAATCGACATCTGCAGTCAGTTTTTCGATAGCAAGTTTAGAACCATGTTATATCTGAATTCGGGGGAAAGTGGGCCGTAAAACCCTATGGATACCATTTTTGCTGGTAACTATTGGGCAATTCTGCAATTTTAACGCCTTTTTTGTATTCTACGTGGTCAAATTAGTGGTTCTAGACCATTTTTACCAAAAATAACATGATTTGGATTTTTACCTAATTTTGAAGACACCAAATTCAAAGGTATTATCTAGCATTGCCATTATATTTGGTGAAAAATTTGTTTTTCATTAAAATGCTTAGAAATATGGACAATAGGGTTATTTTAGTCGCTATATCGACTTCTGCAGTCAGTTTTTCGATAGCAAGTTTAGAACCATGTTATATCTAAATTCGGGAGGAAGTGGGGCTGTAAAACCTTTGGATGTTATTTTTGCTAGTAACTATTGACAATTCTGCAACTTTAACGCCATTTTTGTATTCTACGTGGTCAAATTAGTGGTTCTAGACCATTTTTATCAAAAATAACATGATTTGGATTTTGACCTAATCTTGAAGACATTATATTTAGTGAAAAATTTGTTTTTCTATAAAATGCTTAAAAATATGGATAATAGGGTTATTTCAGTCGCTGAATCGACTTCTGCAGTCAGTTTTTCGATAGCAAGTCTAGAACCATGTTATATCTAAATTCGGGAAAAGTGGGGCTGTAAAACCTTATGGATACCATTTTTGCTGGTAACTATTGGCAATTCTGCAATTTTAACGCCATTATTGTATTCAAGTGGTCAAATTAGTGGTTCTAGACCATTTTTACCAAAAATAACATAATTTGGATTTTTACCTAATTTTGAAGACACCAAATTCAAAGGTATTAGCATCGCCATTATATTTAGTGAAACATTTGTTTTTCATTAAACTGCTTAAAAATATGGATAATAGGGTTATTTTAGTCGCTGAATCGACTTCTGCAGTAAGTTTTTCGATAGCAAATCTATAACCATGTTATATCTAAATTCGGGAAAAGTGGGGCTGTAAAACCTTATGGATACCATTTTTGCTGGTAACTATTGGCAATTCTGCAATTTTAACGCCATTTTCGTATTCAAAGTGGTCAAATTAGTGGTTCTAGACCATTTTTACCAAAAATAACATAATTTGGATTTTTACCTAATTTTGAAGACACCAAATTCAAAGGTATTAGCATCGCCATTATATTTAGTGAAACATTTGTTTTTCATTAAACTGCTTAAAAATATGGATAATAGGGTTATTTTAGTCGCTGAATCGACTTCTGCAGTCAGATTTTCGATAGCAAGTTAAGAACCATTTTATATCTGAATTCGGGGAAAAGTGGGCCGTAAAACCCTATGGATACCATTTTTGCTGGTAACTATTGGCAATTCTGCAATTATAACGCCATTTTCGTATTCTAAGTGGTCAAATTAATGGTTCTAGACCATTTTTACCAAAAATAACATGATTTGGATTTTGACCTAATTTTGAAGACACCAAATTCAAAGGTATTATCTAGCATTGCCATTATATTTGGTGAAAAATTTGTTTTTCATTAAAATGCTTAGAAATATGGATAATAGGGTTATTTTAGTAGCTGAATCCACTTCTGCAGTCAGTTTTTCGATAGCAAGTTTAGAACCATGTTATATCTAAATTCGGGGGAAAGTGGGCCGTAAAACCCTATGGATACCATTTTTGCTGATAACTATTGGGCAATTCTGCAATTTTAACGCCATTTTCGTATTCTACGTGGTCAAATTAGTGGTTCTAGACCATTTTTACCAAAATTAACATAAGTTGGATTTTTACCTAATTTTGAAGACACAAATTCAAAGGTATTAGCATTGCCATTATATTTAGTGAAAAATTTGTTTTTCATTAAAATGCTTAGAAATATGGATAAAACGGTTATTTTAGTAGCTGAATCGACTTCTGCAGTCAGTTTTTCGATAGCAAGTCTAGAACCATGTTATATCTGAATTCGGGAGGCTGTAAAACCTTTGGATGTTATTTTTGCTGGTAACTATTGACAATTCTGCAACTTTAACGCCATTTTTGTATTCTACGTGGTCAAATTAGTGGTTCTAGACCATTTTTATCAAAAATAACATGATTTGGATTTTGACCTAATCTTGAAGACATTATATTGAGTGAAAAATTTGTTTTTCTTTAAAATGCTTAAAAATATGGATAATAGGGTTATTTCAGTCGCTGAATCGACTTCTGAAGTCAGTTTTTCGATAGCAAGTTTAGAACCATGTTATTTTTGAATTCGGGGCAAAGTGGGCCGTAAAACCCTATGGATACCATTTTTGCTGGTAACTAATGGGCAATTCTGCAATTATAACGCCATTTTCGTATTCTAAGTGGTCAAATTAATGGTTCTAGACCATTTTTACCAAAAATAACATGATTTGGATTTTGACCTAAATTTGAAGACATCAAATTCAGAGGTATTATCTAGCATTGCCATTATATTTGGTAAAAAATTTGTTTTTCATTAAAATGCTTAGAAATATGGATAATAGAGTTATTTTAGTAGCTGAATCGACTTCTGCAGTCAGTTTTTCGATAGCAAGTCTAGAACCATGTTATATCTGAATTCGGGAGGAAGTGGGGCTGTAAAACCTTTGGATGCCATTTTTGCTGGTAACTATTGACAATTCTGCAACTTTAACGCCATTTTCGTATTCTACGTCATCAAATTAGTGGTTCTAGACCATTTTTACCAAAAATAACATGATTTGGATTTTTACCTAATTTTGAAGACACCAAATTCAAAGGTATTTTCTAGCATTGCCATTATATTTGGTGAAAAATTTGTTTTTCATTAAAATGCTTAGAAATATGGATAATAGGGTTATTTTAGTAGCTGAATCCACTTCTGCAGTCAGTTTTTCGATAGCAAGTTTAGAACCATGTTATATCTAAATTCGGGGGAAAGTGGGCCGTAAAACCCTATGGATACCATTTTTGCTGGTAACTATTGGGCAATTCTGCAATTTTAATGCCATTTTCGTATTCTACGTGGTCAAATTAGTGGTTCTAGACCATTTTTACCAAAAATAACATAATTTGGATTTTTACCTAATTTTGAAGACACAAATTCAAAGGTATTAGCATTGCCATTATATTTAGTGAAAAATTTGTTTTTCATTAAAATGCTTAGAAATATGGATAATACGGTTATTTTAGTAGCTGAATCGACTTCTGCAGTCAGTTTTTCGATAGCAAGTCTAGAACCATGTTATATCTGAATTCGGGAGGAAGTGGGGCTGTAAAACCTTTCGATGTTATTTTTGCTGGTAACTATTGACAATTCTGCAACTTTAACGCCATTTTTGTATTCTACGTGGTCAAATTAGTGGTTCTAAACCATTTTTATCAAAAATAACATGATTTGGATTTTGACCTAATCTTGAAGACATTATATTTAGTGAAAAATTTGTTTTTCTATAAAATGCTTAAAAATATGGATAATAGGGTTATTTCAGTCGCTGAATCGACTTCTGCAGTCAGTTTTTCGATAGCAAGTCTAGAACCATGTTATATCTGAATTCGGGAGGAAGTGGGGCTGTAAAACCTTTGGATGTTATTTTTGCTGGTAACTATTGACAATTCTGCAACTTTAACGCCATTTTTGTATTCTACGTGGTCAAATTAGTGGTTCTAGACCATTTTTATCAAAAATAACATGATTTGGATTTTGACCTAATCTTGAAGACATTATATTGAGTGAAAAATTTGTTTTTCTTTAAAATGCTTAAAAATATGGATAATAGGGTTATTTCAGTCGCTGAATCGACTTCTGCAGTCAGTTTTTCGATAGCAAGTTTAGAACCATGTTATATCTGAATTCGGGGAAAAGTGGGCCGTAAAACCCTATAGATACCATTTTTGCTGTTAACTATTGGCAATTCTGCAATTATAACGCCATTTTCGTATTCTAAGTGGTCAAATTAATGGTTCTAGACCATTTTTACCAAAAATAACATGATTTGGATTTTGACCTAAATTTGAAGACATCAAATTCAGAGGTATTAGCATTGCCATTATATTTGGTAAAAAATTTGTTTTTCATAAAAATGCTTAGAAATATGGATAATAGGGTTATTTTAGTAGCTGAATCGACTTCTGCAGTCAGTTTTTCGATAGCAAGTCTAGAACCATGTTATATCTGAATTCGGGAGGAAGTGGGGCTGTAAAACCTTTGGATGCCATTTTTGCTGGTAACTATTGACAATTCTGCAACTTTAACGCCATTTTCGTATTCTACGTCATTAAATTAGTGGTTCTAGACCATTTTTACCAAAAATAACATGATTTGGATTTTTACCTAATTTTGAAGACACCAAATTCAAAGGTATTTTCTAGCATTGCCATTATATTTGGTGAAAAATTTGTTTTTCATTAAAATGCTTAGAAATATGGATAATAGGGTTATTTTAGTAGCTGAATCCACTTCTGCAGTCAGTTTTTCGATAGCAAGTTTAGAACCATGTTATATCTAAATTCGGGGGAAAGTGGGCCGTAAAACCCTATGGATACCATTTTTGCTGGTAACTATTGGGCAATTCTGCAATTTTAACGCCATTTTCGTATTCTACGTGGTCAAATTAGTGGTTCCAGACCATTTTTACCAAAAATAACATAATTTGGATTTTTACCTAATTTTGAAGACACAAATTCAAAGGTATTAGCATTGCCATTATATTTAGTGAAAAATTTGTTTTTTATTAAAATGCTTAGAAATATGGATAATACGGTTATTTTAGTAGCTGAATCGACTTCTGCAGTCAGTTTTTCGATAGCAAGTCTAGAACCATGTTATATCTGAATTCGGGAGGAAGTGGGGCTGTAAAACCTTTGGATGTTATTTTTGCTGGTAACTATTGACAATTCTGCAACTTTAACGCCATTTTTGTATTCTACGTGGTCAAATTAGTGGTTCTAGACCATTTTTATCAAAAATAACATGATTTGGATTTTGACCTAATCTTGAAGACATTATATTTAGTGAAAAATTTGTTTTTCTATAAAATGCTTAAAAATATGGATAATAGGGTTATTTCAGTCGCTGAATCGACTTCTGCAGTCAGTTTTTCGATAGCAAGTCTAGAACCATGTTATATCTGAATTCGGGAGGAAGTGGGGCTGTAAAACCTTTGGATGCCATTTTTGCTGGTAACCATTGACAATTCTGCAACTTTAACGCCATTTTCGTATTCTACGTCATCAAATTAGTGGTTCTAGACCATTTTTACCAAAAATAACATGATTTGGATTTTGACCTAATTTTGAAGACACCAAATTCAAAGGTATTAGCCTTGCCTTTATATTTAGTAAAAAATTTGTTTTTCTTTAAAATGCTTAAAAATATGGATAATAGGGGTTATTTTAGTAGCTGAATCGACTTTTGCAGTCAGTTTTTCGATAGCAAGTCTAGAACCATGTTATATCTAAATTCGGGGGAAAGTGGGGCTGTAAACCTTATGGATACCATTTTTGTGGTAACTATTGACAATTCTGCAACTTTAACGCCATTTTTGTATTCTACGTGGTCAAATTAGTGGTTCTAGACCATTTTTGTCAAAAATAACATGATTTGGATTTTGACCTAATCTTGAAGACATTATATTTAGTGAAAAATTTGTTTTTCTATAAAATGCTTAAAAATATGGATAATAGGGTTATTTCAGTCGCTGAATCGACTTCTGCAGTCAGTTTTTCGATAGCAAGTCTAGAACCATGTTATATCTGAATTCGGGAGGAAGTGGGGCTGTAAAACCTTTGGATGCCATTTTTGCTGGTAACTATTGACAATTCTGCAACTTTAACGCCATTTTCGTATTCTACGTCATCAAATTAGTGGTTCTAGACCATTTTTACCAAAAATAACATGATTTGGATTTTGACCTAATTTTGAAGACACCAAATTCAAAGGTATTAGCCTTGCCTTTATATTTAGTAAAAAATTTGTTTTTCTTTAAAATGCTTAAAAATATGGATAATAGGGGTTATTTTAGTAGCTGAATCGACTTTTGCAGTCAGTTTTTGGATAGCAAGTCTAGAACCATGTTATATCTAAATTCGGGGGAAAGTGGGGCTGTAAACCTTATGGATACCATTTTTGTGGTAACTATTGGCAATTCTGCAATTTTAACGCCATTTTCGTATTCCACGTGGTAAAATTAGTGGTTCTAGACCATTTTTTCCAAAAATAACATGATTTGGATTTTGACCTAATTTTGAAGACACCAAATTCAAAGGTATTAGCCATGCCATTATATTTAGTGAAAAATTTGTTTTTCTTTAAAATGCTTAAAAACGTTGATAATAAGGTTATTTTAGTCGCTGAATTGACTTCTGCAGTCAGTTTTTCGATAGCAAGTTTAGAACCATGTTATATCTGAATTCGGGGAAAAGTGGGCCGTAAAACCCTATAGATACCATTTTTGCTGTTAACTATTGGCAATTCTGCAATTTTAACGCCATTTTCGTATTCTAAATGGTCAAATTAATGGTTCTAGACCATTTTTACCAAAAATAACATAATTTGGATTTTTACCTAATTTTGAAGACACCAAATTCAAAGGTATTAGCATTGCCATTATATTTAGTGAAAAATTTGTTTTTCTTTAAAATGCTTAAAAATATGGATAATAGGGTTATTTTAGTCGCTGAATCGACTTCTGCAGTCAGTTTTTGGATAGCAAGTTTAGAACCATGTTTTATCTGAATTCGGGGGAAAGTGGGCCGTAAAACCCTATGGATACCATTTTTGCTGGTAACTATTGGCAATTCTGCAATTTTAACGCCATTTTGGTATTTTAAGTGGTTAAATTAATGGTTCCAGACCATTTTTACCAAAAATAACATAATTTGGATTTTTACCTAATTTTGAAGACACCAAATTCAAAGGTATTAGCCTTGCCATTATATTTAGTAAAAAATTTGTTTTTCTTTAAAATGCTTAAAAATATGGATAATAGGGTTATTTCAGTCGCTGAATCGACTTCTGCAGTCAGTTTTTCGATAGCAAGTTTTGAACCATGTTATATCTGAATTCGGGGAAAAGTGGATACCATTTTTGCTGGTAACTATTGGCAATTCTGCAATTTTAACGCCATTTTCGTGTTCTACGTGGTTAAATTAGTGGTTTTAGACCATTTTTTCCAAAAATAACATGATTTCGATTTTGACCTAATTTTGAAGACAGCAAGACAGCCTTGCCATTATATTTAGTGAAAAATTTGTTTTTATTTAAAATGCTTAAAAATATGTATAATAGGGTTATTTTAGTCGCTGAATCGACTTCTGCAGTCAGTTTTTCGATAGCAAGTTTAGAACCATGTTATATCTGAATTCGGGGGAAAGTGGGCCGTAAAACCCTATGGATACCATTTCTGCTGGTAACTATTGGCAATTCTGCAATTTTAACTCCATTTTCGTATTCTACGTGGTCAAATTAGTGGTTATAGACCATTTTTACCAAAAATAACATAAGTTGGATTTTTACCTAATTTTGAAGACACAAATTCAAAGGTATTAGCATTGCCATTATATTTAGTGAAAAATTTGTTTTTCATTAAAATGTTTAGAAATATGGATAAAACGGTTATTTTAGTAGCTGAATCGACTTCTGCAGTCAGTTTTTCGATAGCAAGTCTAGAACCATGTTATATCTGAATTCGGGAGGAAGTGGGGCTGTAAAACCTTTGGATGTTATTTTTGCTGGTAACTAATGGGCAATTCTGCAACTTTAACGCCATTTTTGTATTCTACGTGGTCAAATTAGTGGTTCTAGACCATTTTTATCAAAAATAACATGATTTGGATTTTGACCTAATCTTGAAGACATTATATTTAGTGAAAAATTTGTTTTTCTTTAAAATGCTTAAAAATATGGATAATAGGGTTATTTCAGTCGCTGAATCGACTTCTGCGGTCAGTTTTTCGATAGCAAGTTTAGAACCATGTTATTTTTGAATTCGGGGGAAAGTGGGCCGTAAAACCCTATGGATACCATTTTTGCTGGTAACTATTGGGCAATTCTGCAATTATAACGCCATTTTCGTATTCTAAGTGGTCAAATTAATGGTTCTAGACCATTTTTACCAAAAATAACATGATTTGGATTTTGACCTAAATTTGAAGACATCAAATTCAGAGGTATTATCTAGCATTGCCATTATATTTGGTAAAAAATTTGTTTTTCATTAAAATGCTTAGAAATATGGATAATAGGGTTATTTTAGTAGCTGAATCGACTTCTGCAGTCAGTTTTTCGATAGCAAGTCTAGAACCATGTTATATCTGAATTCGGGAGGAAGTGGGGCTGTAAAACCTTTGGATGCCATTTTTGCTGGTAACTATTGACAATTCTGCAACTTTAACGCCATTTTCGTATTCTACGTCATCAAATTAGTGGTTCTAGACCATTTTTACCAAAAATAACATGATTTGGATTTTTACCTAATTTTGAAGACACCAAATTCAAAGGTATTAGCCTTGCCTTTATATTTAGTAAAAAATTTGTTTTTCTTTAAAATGCTTAAAAATATGGATAATAGGGGTTATTTTTCGATAGCAAGTCTAGAACCATGTTATATCTAAATTCGGGGGAAAGTGGGGCTGTAAACCTTATGGATACCATTTTTGTGGTAACTATTGGCAATTCTGCAATTTTAACGCCATTTTCGTATTCTACGTGGTAAAATTAGTGGTTCTAGACCATTTTTTCCAAAAATAACATGATTTGGATTTTGACCTAATTTTGAAGACACCAAATTCAAAGGTATTAGCCATGCCATTATATTTAGTGAAAAATTTGTTTTTCTTTAAAATGCTTAAAAACGTTGATAATAGGGTTATTTTAGTCGCTGAATTGACTTCTGCAGTCAGTTTTTCGATAGCAAGGTTAGAACCATGTTATATCTGAATTCGGGGAAAAGTGGGCCGTAAAACCCTATAGATACCATTTTTGCTGTTAACTATTGGCAATTCTGCAATTTTAACGCCATTTTCGTATTCTAAATGGTCAAATTAATGGTTCTAGACCATTTTTACCAAAAATAACATAATTTGGATTTTTACCTAATTTTGAAGACACCAAATTCAAAGGTATTAGCATTGCCATTATATTTAGTGAAAAATTTGTTTTTCTTTATAATGCTTAAAAATATGGATAATAGGGTTATTTTAGTCGCTGAATCGACTTCTGCAGTCAGTTTTTGGATAGCAAGTTTAGAACCATGTTTTATCTGAATTCGGGGGAAAGTGGGCCGTAAAACCCTATGGATACCATTTTTGCTGGTAACTATTGGCAATTCTGCAATTTTAACGCCATTTTCGTATTCTAAGTGGTCAAATTAATGGTTCCAGACCATTTTTACCAAAAATAACATAATTTGGATTTTTACCTAATTTTGAAGACACCAAATTCAAAGGTATTAGCCTTGCCATTATATTTAGTAAAAAATTTGTTTTTCTTTAAAATGCTTAAAAATATGGATAATAGGGTTATTTCAGTCGCTGAATCGACTTCTGCAGTCAGTTTTTCGATAGCAAGTTTAGAACCATGTTATATCTGAATTCGGGGAAAAGTGGATACCATTTTTGCTGGTAACTATTGGCAATTCTGCAATTTTAACGCCATTTTCGTATTCTAAGTGGTCAAATTAATGGTTCTAGACCATTTTTACCAAAAATAACATGATTTGGATTTTGACCTAATTTTGAAGACACCAAAATCGACATCTGCAGTCAGTTTTTCGATAGCAAATCTATAACCATGTTATATCTAAATTCGGGAAAAGTGGGGCTGTAAAACCTTATGGATACCATTTTTGCTGGTAACTATTGGCAATTCTGCAATTTTAACGCCATTTTCGTATTCTAAGTGGTCAAATTAATGGTTCTAGACCATTTTTACCAAAAAAAACATAATTTGGATTTTTACCTAATTTTGAAGACACCAAATTCAAAGGTATTAGCCTTGCCATTATATTTAGTAAAAAATTTGTTTTTCTTTAAAATGCTTAAAAATATGGATAATAGGGTTATTTCAGTCGCTGAATCGACTTCTGCAGTCAGTTTTTCGATAGCAAGTTTAGAACCATGTTATATCTGAATTCGGGGAAAAGTGGATACCATTTTTGCTGGTAACTATTGGCAATTCTGCAATTTTAACGCCATTTTCGTATTCTAAGTGGTCAAATTAATGGTTCTAGACCATTTTTACCAAAAATAACATGATTTGGATTTTGACCTAATTTTGAAGACACCAAAATCGACATCTGCAGTCAGTTTTTCGATAGCAAATCTATAACCATGTTATATCTAAATTCGGGAAAAGTGGGGCTGTAAAACCTTATGGATACCATTTTTGCTGGTAACTATTGGCAATTCTGCAATTTTAACGCCATTATTGTATTCAAGTGGTCAAATTAGTGGTTCTAGACCATTTTTACCAAAAATAACATAATTTGGATTTTTACCTAATTTTGAAGACACCAAATTCAAAGGTATTAGCATCGCTATTATATTTAGTGAAACATTTGTTTTTCATTAAACTGCTTAAAAATATGGATAATAGGGTTATTTTAGTCGCTGAATCGACTTCTGCAGTCAGATTTTCGATAGCAAGTTAAGAACCATTTTATATCTGAATTCGGGGAAAAGTGGGCCGTAAAACCCTATGGATACCATTTTTGCTGGTAACTATTGGCAATTCTGCAATTTTAACGCCATTATTGTATTCAAGTGGTCAAATTAGTGGTTCTAGACCATTTTTACCAAAAATAACATAATTTGGATTTTTACCTAATTTTGAAGACACCAAATTCAAAGGTATTAGCATCGCTATTATATTTAGTGAAACATTTGTTTTTCATTAAACTGCTTAAAAATATGGATAATAGGGTTATTTTAGTCGCTGAATCGACTTCTGCAGTCAGTTTTTCGATAGCAAGTCTAGAACCATGTTATATCTGAATTCGGGAGGAAGTGGGGCTGTAAAACCTTTGGATGCCATTTTTGCTGTTAACTATTGACAATTCTGCATTTTTAACGCCATTTTCGTATTCTACGTCATCAAATTAGTGGTTCTGGACCATTTTTACCAAAAATAACATGATTTGGATTTTTACCTAATTTTGAAGACACCAAATTCAAAGGTATTAGCATCGCTATTATATTTAGTGAAACATTTGTTTTTCATTAAAATGCTTAGAAATATGAATAAAAGGGTTATTTTAGTAGCTGAATCGATTTCTGCAGTCAGTTTTTCGATAGCATGTCTAGAACCATGTTATATGTGAATTCGGGAGGAAGTGGGGCCGTAAAACCTTTGGATGCCATTTTTGCTGGTAACTATTGACAATTCTGCAACTTAAACGCCATTTTCGTATTCTACGTCATCAAATTAGTAGTTCTAGACCATTTTTACCAAAAATAACATGATTTGGATTTTTACCTAATTTTGAAGACACCAAATTCAAAGGTATTAGCCTTGCCAATATATTTAGTGAAAAATTTGGTTTTCTTTAAAATGCTTAAAAATATGGATAATAGGGTTATCTTAGTCGCTGAATCGACATCTGCAGTCAGTTTTTCGATAGCAAGTTTAGAACCATGTTATATCTGAATCCGGGGTAAGTGGGCCGTAAAACCCTATGGATACCATTTTTGCTGGTAACTATTGACAATTCTGCAACTTTAACGCCATTTTCGTATTCTACGTCATCAAATTAGTAGTTCTAGACCATTTTTACCAAAAATAACATGATTTGGAGTTTTACCTAATTTTGAAGACACCAAATTCAAAGGTATTATCTAGCATTGCCATTATATTTGGTGAAAAATTTGTTTTTCATTAAAATGCTTAGAAATATGGATAATAGGGTTATTAGTAGCTGAATCCACTTCTGCAGTCAGTTTTTCAATAGCAAGTTTAGAACCATGTTATATCTAAATTCGGGGGTAAAACCCTATGGATACCATTTTTGCTGGTAACTATTGGGCAATTCTGCAATTTTAACGCCATTTTCGTATTCTACGTGGTCAAATTAGTGGTTCTAGACCATTTTTACCAAAAATAACATAAGTTGGATTTTTACCTAATTTTGAAGACACAAATTCAAAGATATTAGCATTGCCATTATATTTAGTGAAAAATTTGTTTTTCATTAAAATGCTTAGAAATATGGATAACACGGTTGTTTTAGTAGCTGAATCGACTTCTGCAGTCAGTTTTTCGATAGCAAGTCTAGAACCATGTTATATCTGAATTCGGGAGGAAGTGGGGCTGTAAAACCTTTGGATGTTATTTTTGCTGGTAACTAATGGGCAATTCTGCAATTATAACGCCATTTTCGTATTCTAAGTGGTCAAATTAATGGTTCTAGACCATTTTTACCAAAAATAACATGATTTGGATTTTGACCTAAATTTGAAGACATCAAATTCAGAGGTATTATCTAGCATTGCCATTATATTTGGTAAAAAATTTGTTTTTCATTAAAATGCTTAGAAATATGGATAATAGGGTTATTTTAGTAGCTGAATCGACTTCTGCAGTCAGTTTTTCGATAGCAAGTTTAGAACCATGTTATATCTGAATTCGGGGAAAAGTGGGCCGTAAAACCCTATAGATACCATTTTTGCTGTTAACTATTGGCAATTCTGCAATTATAACGCCATTTTCGTATTCTAAGTGGTCAAATTAATGGTTCTAGACCATTTTTACCAAAAATAACATGATTTGGATTTTGACCTAAATTTGAAGACATCAAATTCAGAGGTATTAGCATTGCCATTATATTTGGTAAAAAATTTGTTTTTCATAAAAATGCTTAGAAATATGGATAATAGGGTTATTTTAGTAGCTGAATCGACTTCTGCAGTCAGTTTTTCGATAGCAAGTCTAGAACCATGTTATATCTGAATTCGGGAGGAAGTGGGGCTGTAAAACCTTTGGATGCCATTTTTGCTGGTAACTATTGACAATTCTGCAACTTTAACGCCATTTTCGTATTCTACGTCATTAAATTAGTGGTTCTAGACCATTTTTACCAAAAATAACATGATTTGGATTTTTACCTAATTTTGAAGACACCAAATTCAAAGGTATTTTCTAGCATTGCCATTATATTTGGTGAAAAATTTGTTTTTCATTAAAATGCTTAGAAATATGGATAATAGGGTTATTTTAGTAGCTGAATCCACTTCTGCAGTCAGTTTTTCGATAGCAAGTTTAGAACCATGTTATATCTAAATTCGGGGGAAAGTGGGCCGTAAAACCCTATGGATACCATTTTTGCTGGTAACTATTGGGCAATTCTGCAATTTTAACGCCATTTTCGTATTCTACGTGGTCAAATTAGTGGTTCTAGACCATTTTTACCAAAAATAACATAATTTGGATTTTTACCTAATTTTGAAGACACAAATTCAAAGGTATTAGCATTGCCATTATATTTAGTGAAAAATTTGTTTTTTATTAAAATGCTTAGAAATTTGGGTAATACGGTTATTTTAGTAGCTGAATCGACTTCTGCAGTCAGTTTTTCGATAGCAAGTCTAGAACCATGTTATATCTGAATTCGGGAGGAAGTGGGGCTGTAAAACCTTTGGATGTTATTTTTGCTGGTAACTATTGACAATTCTGCAACTTTAACGCCATTTTTGTATTCTACGTGGTCAAATTAGTGGTTCTAGACCATTTTTATCAAAAATAACATGATTTGGATTTTGACCTAATCTTGAAGACATTATATTTAGTGAAAAATTTGTTTTTCTATAAAATGCTTAAAAATATGGATAATAGGGTTATTTCAGTCGCTGAATCGACTTCTGCAGTCAGTTTTTCGATAGCAAGTCTAGAACCATGTTATATCTGAATTCGGGAGGAAGAGGGGCTGTAAAACCTTTGGATGCCATTTTTGCTGGTAACTATTGACAATTCTGCAACTTTAACGCCATTTTCGTATTCTACGTCATCAAATTAGTGGTTCTAGACCATTTTTACCAAAAATAACATCATTTGGATTTTGACCTAATTTTGAAGACACCAAATTCAAAGGTATTAGCCTTGCCTTTATATTTAGTAAAAAATTTGTTTTTCTTTAAAATGCTTAAAAATATGAATAATAGGGGTTATTTTAGTAGCTGAATCGACTTCTGCAGTCCGTTTTTCGATAGCAAGTCTAGAACCATGTTATATCTAAATTCGGGGGAAAAAGGGGGGCTGTAAACCTTATGGATACCATTTTTGTGGTAACTATTGGCAATTCTGCAATTTTAACGCCATTTTCGTATTCCACGTGGTAAAATTAGTGGTTCTAGACCATTTTTTCCAAAAATAACATGATTTAGATTTTGACCTAATTTTTAAGACACCAAATTCAAAGGTATTAGCCATGCCATTATATTTAGTGAAAAATTTGTTTTTCTTTAAAATGCTTAAAAACGTTGATAATAAGGTTATTTTAGTCGCTGAATTGACTTCTGCAGTCAGTTTTTCGATAGCAAGTTTAGAACCATGTTATATCTGAATTCGGGGAAAAGTGGGCCGTAAAACCCTATAGATACCATTTTTGCTGTTAACTATTGGCAATTCTGCAATTTTAACGCCATTTTCGTATTCTAAATGGTCAAATTAATGGTTCTAGACCATTTTTACCAAAAATAACATAATTTGGATTTTTACCTAATTTTGAAGACACCAAATTCAAAGGTATTAGCATTGCCATTATATTTAGTGAAAAATTTGTTTTTCTTTAAAATGCTTAAAAATATGGATAATAGGGTTATTTTAGTCGCTGAATCGACTTCTGCAGTCAGTTTTTGGATAGCAAGTTTAGAACCATGTTTTATCTGAATTCGGGGGAAAGTGGGCCGTAAAACCCTATGGATACCATTTTTGCTGGTAACTATTGGCAATTCTGCAATTTTAACGCCATTTTCGTATTTTAAGTGGTTAAATTAATGGTTCCAGACCATTTTTACCAAAAATAACATAATTTGGATTTTTACCTAATTTTGAAGACACCAAATTCAAAGGTATTAGCCTTGCCATTATATTTAGTAAAAAATTTGTTTTTCTTTAAAATGCTTAAAAATATGGATAATAGGGTTATTTCAGTCGCTGAATCGACTTCTGCAGTCAGTTTTTCGATAGCAAGTTTAGAACCATGTTATATCTGAATTCGGGGAAAAGTGGATACCATTTTTGCTGGTAACTATTGGCAATTCTGCAATTTTAACGCCATTTTCGTATTCTAAGTGGTCAAATTAATGGTTCTAGACCATTTTTACCAAAAATAACATGATTTGGATTTTGACCTAATTTTGAAGACACCAAAATCGACATCTGCAGTCAGTTTTTCGATAGCAAATCTATAACCATGTTATATCTAAATTCGGGAAAAGTGGGGCTGTAAAACCTTATGGATACCATTTTTGCTGGTAACTATTGGCAATTCTGCAATTTTAACGCCATTTTCGTATTCTAAGTGGTCAAATTAATGGTTCTAGACCATTTTTACCAAAAAAAACATAATTTGGATTTTTACCTAATTTTGAATACACCAAATTCAAAGGTGTTAGCCTTGCCATTAGATTTAGTAAAAAATTTGTTTTTCTTTAAAATGCTTAAAAATATGAATAATAGGGTTATTTTAGTCGCTGAATCGACATCTGCAGTAAGTTTTTCGATAGCAAATCTATAACCATGTTATATCTAAATTCGGGAAAAGTGGGGCTGTAAAACCCTATGGATACCATTTTTGCTGGTAACTATTGGCAATTCTGCAATTATAACGCCATTTTCGTATTCTAAGTGGTCAAATTAATGGTTCTAGACCATTTTTACCAAAAATAACATGATTTGGATTTTGACCTAATTTTGAAGACACCAAATTCAAAGGTATTATCTAGCATTGCCATTATATTTGGTGAAAAATTTGTTTTTTATTAAAATGCTTAGAAATATGGATAATAGGGTTATTTTAGTAGCTGAATCGACTTCTGCAGTCAGTTTTTCGATAGCAAGTCTAGAACCATGTTATATCTGAATTCGGGAGGAAGTGGGGCTGTAAAACCTTTGGATGCCATTTTTGCTGTTAACTATTGACAATTCTGCAACTTTAACGCCATTTTCGTATTCTACGTCATCAAATTAGTGGTTCTGGACCATTTTTACCAAAAATAACATGATTTGGATTTTTACCTAATTTTGAAGACACCAAATTGCCATTATATTTAGTGAAAAATTTGTTTTTCATTAAAATGCTTAGAAATATGAATAAAAGGGTTATTTTAGTAGCTGAATCGATTTCTGCAGTCAGTTTTTCGATAGCATGTCTAGAACCATGTTATATGTGAATTCGGGAGGAAGTGGGGCCGTAAAACCTTTGGATGCCATTTTTGCTGGTAACTATTGACAATTCTGCAACTTAAACGCCATTTTCGTATTCTACGTCATCAAATTAGTGGTTGTAAACCATTTTTACCAAAAATAACATGATTTGGATTTTTACCTAATTTTGAAGACACCAAATTCAAAGGTATTAGCCTTGCCAATATATTTAGTGAAAAATTTGGTTTTCTTTAAAATGCTTAAAAATATGGATAATAGGGTTATCTTAGTCGCTGAATCGACATCTGCAGTCAGTTTTTCGATAGCAAGTTTAGAACCATGTTATATCTGAATCCGGGGTAAGTGGGCCGTAAAACCCTTTGGATACCATTTTTGCTGGTAACTATTGACAATTCTGCAACTTTAACGCCATTTTCGTATTCTACGTCATCAAATTAGTGGTTCTAGACCATTTTTACCAAAAATAACATGATTTGGAGTTTTACCTAATTTTGAAGACACCAAATTCAAAGGTATTATCTAGCATTGCCATTATATTTGGTGAAAAATTTGTTTTTCATTAAAATGCTTAGAAATATGGATAATAGGGTTATTTTAGTAGCTGAATCCACTTCTGCAGTCAGTTTTTCAATAGCAAGTTTAGAACCATGTTATATCTAAATTCGGGGGAAAGTGGGCCGTAAAACCCTATGGATACCATTTTTGCTGGTAACTATTGGGCAATTCTGCAATTTTAACGCCATTTTCGTATTCTAAGTGGTCAAATTAATGGTTCTAGACCATTTTTACCAAAAATAACATGATTTGGATTTTGACCTAAATTTGAAGACATCAAATTCAGAGGTATTATCTAGCATTGCCATTATATTTGGTAAAAAATTTGTTTTTCATTAAAATGCTTAGAAATATGGATAATAGGGTTATTTTAGTAGCTGAATCGACTTCTGCAGTCAGTTTTTCGAAAGCAAGTCTAGAACCGTGTTATATCTGAATTCGGGAGGAAGTGGGGCTGTAAAACCTTTGGATGCCATTTTTGCTGGTAACTATTGACAATTCTGCAACTTTAACGCCATTTTCGTATTCTACGTCATCAAATTAGTGGTTCTAGACCATTTTTACCAAAAATAACATGATTTGGATTTTGACCTAATTTTGAAGACACCAAATTCAAAGGTATTAGCCTTGCCATTATATTTAGTGAAAAATTTGTTTTTCTTTAAAATGCTTAAAAAAAAAGGATAATAGGGGTTATTTTAGTCGCTAAATCGACATCTGCAGTCAGTTTTTCGATAGCAAATCTAGAACCATGTTATATCTAAATTCGGGGGAAAGTGGGGCTGTAAAACCTTATGGATACCATTTTTGCTGGTAACTATTGGCAATTCTGCAATTTTAACGCCATTTTCGTATTCTAAGTGGTTAAATTGGTGGTTCTAGACCATTTTTACCAAAAATAACATGATTTGGATTTTTACCTAATTTTGAAGACACCAAATTTGTCAAATATGTTGTCAAGACAACAGTAAATTTGTATAATAACAGTTTTGTAGATGTCATAAAAATTAATAAACGTCAAAAAGGTAGAAAAAGTCGTTTTTATTGTCTACATAAGTGGAGAACCATATAGTAGAGACACGGTCTCAAGAAACCAATTTTCTTGACAGTGACAGGACATACCTGTAGTTTTTGACGACGTTATTAAGATATTACTGTTGATTGCATTTGCTTTTTGAAATATTACTATACATCGATGGCTCCAACAACAAGTAAAGCTGATCAAGAAGAAGATAGTATAATAATTGCATTAAAAGCTGAAAGAAAAGGAGTAAGAACAGCTTTTACTACCAGTCTTACCAAGTTCAATACAGCGCTGAAAGAAAAAGATCCAGAACTTGCCCGTCACTATGTGCAATTACAAGACAAGCATCGTAGACTATGCTTAAAAGATATTGAGCTTCAACAAAAAAGAAGATCCACGATGGACGAAACTCAAATCGCTGAGGAGATCAAGCACTGTGAGGAATATCACGACAAGATGTCCGGCGCAACGTATGACTTCGAAAAGTGGAAGAGGATCACAGAAGAGACCGCTACAGGTTTGAACCAAGTACCAACACCCTCACAGCCGCAGGTAAAAGTCTATCGCTTGCCCAAGTTGCAGCTTGAATCCTTTGAATTAAAAGCTAAAACGTGGATTCCCTTTTGGGCACAGTATAAGAGAATTTATGAGGACCCTGAGTTAGATTTTTCTGATAAATTCCAGTATCTATTAATGTCTCTTAAGGAAGGTCAAGCAAAGGATATGGTATTGTCACACCCTCGAGACCAAGCCAACCTAGATAAGGCCATTGAAGCACTTCAACAACGTTATGGTCGAGAAACTGTTCTTATCGAGGTTTACACACGAGAATTGATATCTATAGTTCTATCCAAGGAAACAAAGACTGTCAGCAAGTTGTATGATCAGTTGTCTACTCAATTGCGTGCCCTTGAAGGGCTCGGTATGACAACTGAAAAGTGTGCCTTTATTTTCTACCCACTAGTTGAAAGTTGTTTATCCACCGATTTGTTAAAGGTCTGGGAGCGACAGCGCCGTGGTAGGGACGTTGAAGGAAATATCAGAGGTAGCAGACTAAGTTTATATGATGAAGATAATTACAACCCCCTTGATGAACTCATGAAATTCCTTGAAGATGAGGTGATAAGTGAGGAACGAATTAAATTAGCAGTTCAACCAATAGATGACAGCCTATCTTCAGTAATTTCTTTAGCCCCTCGACAAACTACTGCAGCTTTAACAGCAACAGATCAAGGTAAATCTAGAAGTAAATGTTGTATATTTTGTGAAAAACAAGACTCTCATTCATCGCAAGATTGTATTAAAGCTCAAAAGATGACAGAATCAGAGCGGGTCGCTGCAGTAAACAAACATAGAGCCTGTTTTCGCTGCCTTAAGCCGAACCACATGAGTTTTAGTTGCAAGGCTTCAGTTAAGTGTATTTTATGTAACAAAAGCCATTATGTACTCATGTGTCGGGAGAAACAAGGTAAAGAAAAGCAGCATAGAGGGACCAAAGAAGGTAAGAAAGGGCAAAACGACGAAAAAGAAAAAAGTCACGCCAACTTTGCAGGAAATAACACGTCAACGTACCTTAAGACTCTCCTAATTAAAATAGTCTCATCTACAGGGAGATATATGATTGTACGTGCATTGTTGGATGACGGCGCGCATAAGAGTTACTGCACCCAAGAAGTTATCGATAAATTACAGTTGAAGCCAGAACGGCAAGAGTTTATATCACACGGACTCTTTGGAGGACTAACCGGACCGTCTAAAGAATATAATGTGTATGAAATTGATGTAGAAAGTTTAAACGGCAATGGAAAGCAAAATATTACTGTAGTAGGACAGGAGAAAATATGTCACGAATTAGCTAGACCATCACCTCTTAGAGACCCGAGTCTTTTTGCAGCTCTTACAGAGAAAGGGGTGTGTTTAAGCGACATAGGTGAAAATCCACCTCCAGTTCAACTACTTTTAGGTGCCGATACGCTTGGTAAGATACTTACTGGTTCCATGCATGTACTTAAGAATGGTATTACGGCCGTGCACACGAAGCTTGGATGGAGTGTACTAGGCACGTCGTCACGTAAAGCAAGGTCAGTTGTGTCTACGTGTTTAAATGCTATTTGTATTCCGGAGAATATGTGGGATCTAGAAGCGATCGGTATAACCGAACCAGTAATGCCTCCTTCGGATTGCAAGAAAGAAGTGAATGACGCTCTTGTTCACTTCGAAAATACCATTTGCAGGCAAGATGATGGTCGATACGTAGTGGCATTGCCCTGGAAAGCTGGTCATCCTCGACTCAATGACAACCTGAGCCTGGCCTGTGCAAGACTTGAGTCTACTACAGAAAAACTAAAGCGCGATAAACATTTTGACGCATATGATCAGTTGTTTAAAGAATGGTTAAGTTCAGGTATTATAGAGCATGTACCAGAAGACAAAAACGGTGAGTTATGTCATTATTTGCCTCACCGGCCGGTGATTAAGATGGAAAAAGTCAGCACTAAGATTAGACCTGTCTTTGATGCCTTAGCTAAAAGGCCCGGAAGTGCATCATTGAATGAGTGCCTGTTTAAAGGGATTAATTTGCTACAAGAGATCCCCCCTCTACTTGTTAAGTTTCGGTTAGGAACTTATGGACTTACTGCCGATATAAAACAAGCTTTTTTGCAACTGCTCCTTAAGGACAGAGATAGGGACGTCTTACGCTTTCTTTGGTGGAGAGACGACGGAGAAATTCAGGTCTACAGACATTGTAGAGTGGTCTTCGGAGTGAGCTGCAGTCCGTTTCTTCTAAATGCAACTATAGCCTACCATTTGAGCAAAGAATATATTAAAGAAATAGATGATTCTACGAAACAGATAATAAGTAAATTAAAAGAGTCATTTTACGTAGATGACTCGGTTGCATCATTCAATACCAAGGAAGAGTTGGACGCATTCATAAATAAGTCGACTGAAATAATGCTGCGAGGCAAGTTTGAGCTTAGACGTTGGACAAGCAATGCCACATGGTTACAGAGTGATAACCAAGATGCCATGGTACTAGGGCTAAAGTGGAACTTAGAGAAAGATACATTGAGTTGCGTCGGAGTGGAAGAAAAAATGACTAATATTCCAATTACTAAGCGATCACTCCTCGGCTTAATAAATGCAGTTTATGATCCACTAGGTATGATAAGTCCAGCACTGTTGCCCGCACGCATGATGTTACAAGACACCTGGAAGATGAAACTTGACTGGGACGAACCACTGCCACAACAAATGCAGAAAAATTACAACGCGTGGGCTCGTTCACTATCGGACATAGAAAACTATGAAATTCCAAGACATATTTGCAGTGAAAACTTCACTCGAGGTATAGTAAGTCTGCATGTTTTTTCTGACGCCTCACAAAAGGGATATGGCTGTTGTTTGTACCTAAGACACGAAGTAAGAGGCATGGTTACCGTTAGCTTAGTAACCGCTAAGTCACGGGTAGCACCTCTTAAAACCACGACGATCCCAAGAATGGAACTCCTAGGAGCATGTGTGGCTGTGCGGTTACGTAAAAGCCTAGATAAAGTTTTAGAGTCTGAAATGCGTACATATTTCTGGACAGACTCAATGACGGTACTCGCATGGGTGACCAAAGGCCTACTATGGGGTACATTCGTAGGAAATAGAATAAAGGAAATCCGCAACGGAAGTAACATTAATGACTGGAGGTATGTTCCCGGAGTAATGAATCCCGCTGATGTAGCTTCACGCGGTTGTCCCTTACAACAATTATTAGAGATGAAATGGTGGGAGGGACCTATTTGGCTCTATCAAGATGAAAGATTTTGGCCCACAGCAGTTATAGAATGCCCTCAAGAAACTCTGTTAGAGTCAAAGGATAAAAATGTTGCTTTAGGTCTTACTATTTTGAAAGATTCACCTATGGATAACGTATCTTCTGAGTTATTTTATTATTTCAGCAGTTACCTGAAACTATTACGTATGGTCGCCTGGATAATGAGATTCCGTAATAAGCGAGCTGGAACGTTGACTGCTGACGAAGTTAATGCTGCAGAGAGGAAAGTTGTAGCAATTATTCAGCAAGAAGGTGACTGCCACGTACAGGGAGCAGAAACGCATCGAGATGACGAAGGCCTGCTAAGAGTGACTTCACGGATAGTGGACCAAGGACGAGAAACGTCTCTTATGATATTACCGTCTAAGCATGGTTTAGTAACGCGTTTGATTCGTCAGGTGCACAAAGAGCTACAACATGCAGGCGTGGGTACCACCTTGAATAAGCTGAGAGAAAAATTCTGGTTGATTAAGGGCAGAAATACGGTGAAAAAAGTATTAGCTAACTGCGTGATTTGCCGTAAGCTACAAGCAAAGAAGTGCCAGCCGGAACCTTCAGTACTACCCATTGAGCGTACGACTATGCAAGCATCACCATTTCAATGTTCCGGAATGGACCTCTTTGGACCTTTATACTTAAGAGATGGTGTGAAAGTATGGGGAATCCTTTTCACGTGTGCTGTCTACCGCTGTGTTCGTCTGGATCTTGTAGAATCTCTGTCCACTGAATCATTTGTACGTGCACTAAGAAGATTCCTTGCGAGAAACAACTGTGCTCATCTAATATCCGATCATGGTTCTAATTTTAAAGGTTTATCTAACCAGTTGCAGGATGTTGACTGGAACATTGTTGCAGACTTTGCCAGTACACAACGTCTGAAGATGACGCATATACCTCCAGTGAGCCCATGGATGGGTGGGTTTTGGGAGCGACTGGTTGGTGTAGTTAAACAATCCTTAAGGAAACAGGTAGGAGCAGCATCGCTAACTCGTGACGAATTGCTGACTATATTCCTAGAGTGTGAAAACGTTGTAAACTCTAGACCACTAACCTATGTTTCTAATGATGCGCAAGATTTACAAGCAATAACGCCTGCTCATTTTCTGCAAGAGACACCTGGAGTTGTACCACAAGAACTTGATGTATTAGATAGGCAGAATTTGATTAAACGAGTTCAATATGTGCAAAGTGTACGAGATCAGCTAAGAGAACGCTTTGTGCGAGAATACTTGAGCCTACTAATACAGAGGAATGGTCATACAGGTAAAACGACAGTTAAGGTTGGTGATATAGTATTAGTAGAGACGGAGAATAAGAAAAGACAACTTTGGCCACTCGGACGAGTCTTAGAAATCATTCCCGGGCAAGATGGTAAATGTAGGGTAGCCCGAGTAAAAATTCAAAGCGGTGAACTCATTCGCCCCTTTCAGAGGTTATTCCCACTCGAAGCAAATATCACAGAAACACCTATAGAAAATGACTTGATTAAGATTCCGGTAAGTGAAAACGATAATAAGCCCCAGATGACTAACTCTCCTGAGTCGTTAACTAAGTCTCACAACAACTTAGAACTCACCCCTAAGTTGACTACAAGGGCTGGTCGTGTGATCAAAAAGCCCAAAAAGTTTAATTTTGATTAGATAATATTTTTTGGCATAGCTAGTAAACAGAAGTTTACTATGCTCTTTTGATTAATAGTATGAGTTTATATGCGTGTTGTTCTTATGTTATTTTAGTACCTATATAGTAGTTTCATACAATTAGAGTTTTGTTTTAACTCTCATAAATTTGTGTAACAAACGTTCATATGTTAAGTAAGTACAGAGATCTAAATTCAATTGTTACATTGTTTGTCTGCAAAAGTTCTTGTTTATATTGTTTTGGGTAATAAATATTGTTATGCAATGATTTTGGTACCTACGTTAATTGATTGGTTGTTGGAATTTTGTTGAATTTAAAGCTAGTGAAATCATTGCAGGTGGGAGTGTCAAATATGTTGTCAAGACAACAGTAAATTTGTATAATAACAGTTTTGTAGATGTCATAAAAATTAATAAACGTCAAAAAGGTAGAAAAAGTCGTTTTTATTGTCTACATAAGTGGAGAACCAAAATTTGTTTTTCTTTAAAATGCTTAAAAATATGGATAATAGGGGTTATTTTAGTCGCTGAATCGACATCTGCAGTCAGTTTTTCGATAGCAAATCTAGAACCATGTTATATCTAAATTCGGGGGAAAGTGGGGCTGTAAAACCTTATAGATACCATTTTTGTGGTAACTATTGGCAATTCTGCAATTTTAACGCCATTTTCGTATTCTACGTGGTCAAATTAGTGGTTCTAGATCATTTTACCAAAAATAACATGATTTGGATTTTGACCTAATTTTGAAGTCACCAAATTCAAAGGTATTAGCTTTGCCATTATATTTAGTGAAAAATTTGTTTTTCTTTAAAATGCTTAAAAATATGGATAATAGGGTTATTTCAGTCGCTGAATCGACTTCTGCAGTCAGTTTTTCGATAGCAAGTTTAGAACCATGTTATATCTGAATTCGGGGGAAAGTGGGCCGTAAAACCCTATGGATACCATTATTGCTGGTAACTATTGTGCAATTCTGCAATTTTAACGCCATTTTCGTATTCTTCGTGGTCAACTTAGTAGTTCTAGACCATTCTTACCAAAAATAACATGATTTGGATTTTGACCTAATTTTGAAGACATCAAATTCAAAGGTATCTAGCATTGTCATTATATTTGGTAAAAAATTTGTTTTTCATTAAAATGCTTAGAAATATGGATAATAGGGTTATTTTAGTACCTGAATCGACTTCTGCAGTCAGTTTTTCGATAGCAAGTCTAGAACGATGTTATATCTGAATTCGGGAGGAAGTGGGGCTGTAAAACCTTTGGACGCCATTTTTGCTGGTAACTATTGACAATTCTGCAACTTTAACGCCATTTTCGTATTCTACGTCATCAAATTAGTGGTTCTAGACCATTTTTACCAAAAATAACATGATTTGGATTTTGACCTAATTTTGAAGACACCAAATTCAAAGGTATTAGCCTTGCCTTTATATTTAGTAAAAAATTTGTTTTTCTTTAAAATGCTTAAAAATATGGATAATAGGGGTTATTTTAGTCGCTGAATCGACATCTGCAGTCAGTTTTTCGATAGCAAATCTAGAACCATGTTATATCTGAATTCGGGGGAAAGTGGGCAGTAAAACCCTATGGATACCATTTTTGCTGGTAACTATTGGCAATTCTGCAATTTCAACGCCATTTTCGTATTCTAAGTGGTCAAATTAATGGTTCCAGACCATTTTTACCAAAAATAACATAATTTGGATTTTCACCTAAATTCAAAGGTATTAGCCTTGCCATTATATTTAGTGAAAAATTTGTTTTTCTTTAAAATGCTTAAAAATATGGATAATAGGGTTATTTCAGTCACTAAATCGACTTCTGCAGTCAGTTTTTCGATAGCAAGTTTAGAACCATGTTATATCTGAATTCGGGGAAAAGTGGGCCGTAAAACCCTATGGATACCATTTTTGCTGGTAACTATTGTGCAATTCTGCAATTTTAACGCCATTTTCGTATTCTTCGTGGTCAACTTAGTAGTTCTAGACCATTTTTACCAAAAATAACATGATTTGGATTTTGACCTAATTTTGAAGACATCAAATTCAAAGGTATTATCTAGCATTGCCATTATATTTGGTAAAAAATTTGTTTTTCATTAAAATGCTTAGAAATATGGATAATAGGGTTATTTTAGTACCTGAATCGACTTCTGCAGTCAGTTTTTCGATAGCAAATCTAGAACCATGTTATATCTGAATTCGGGGGAAAGTGGGCCGTAAAACCCTATGGATACCATTTTTGCTGGTAACTATTGGCAATTCTGGAATTTTAACGCCATTTTTGTATTCTAAGTAGTCAAATTAATGGTTCCAGACCATTTTTACCAAAAATAACATAATTTGGATTTTTACCTAATTTTGAAGACACCAAATTCAAAGGTATTAGCCTTGCGATTATATTAAGTAAAAAATTTGTTTTTCTTTAAAATGCTTAAAAATATGGATAATAGGGTTATTTCAGTCACTGAATCGACTTCTGCAGTCAGTTTTTCGATAGCAAATCTAGAACCATGTTATATCTGAATTCGGGGGAAAGTGGGCCGTAAAACCCTATGGATACCATTTTTGCTGGTAACTATTGGCAATTCTGGAATTTTAACGCCATTTTTGTATTCTAAGTAGTCAAATTAATGGTTCCAGACCATTTTTACCAAAAATAACATAATTTGGATTTTTACCTAATTTTGAAGACACCAAATTCAAAGGTATTAGCCTTGCGATTATATTAAGTAAAAAATTTGTTTTTCTTTAAAATGCTTAAAAATATGGATAATAGGGTTATTTCAGTCACTGAATCGACTTCTGCAGTCAGTTTTTCGATAGCAAGTTTAGAACCATGTTATATCTGAATTCGGGGGAAAGTGGGCCGTAAAACCCTATGGATACCATTTTTGCTGGTAACTATTGGCAATTCTGCAATTTTAACGCCATTTTCGTATTCTACGTGGTCAAATTAGTGGTTTCAGACCATTTTTAATAAAAATAACATAATTTGAATTTTTAACTAATTTTGAAGACACCAAATTCAAAGGTATTAGCATTGCCATTATATTTAGTGAAACATTTGTTTTTCTTTAAAATGCTTAAAAATATGGATAATAGGGTTATTTTAGTCGCTATATCGACTTCTGCAGTCAGTTTTTCGATAGCAAGTTTAGAACCATGTTATATCTGAATTCGGGGGAAATTTGGCCGTAAAACCCTATGGATACCATTTTTGCTGGTAACTATTGTGCAATTTTGCAATTTTAACGCCATTTTCGTATTCTTCGTGGTCAACTTAGTAGTTCTAGACCATTTTTACCAAAAATAACATGATTTGGATTTTGACCTAATTTTGAAGACATCAAATTCAAAGGTATTATCTAGCATTGCCATTATATTTGGTAAAAAAATTGTTTTTCATTAAAATGCTTAGAAATATGGATAATAGGGTTATTTTAGTACCTGAATCGACTTCTGAAGTCAGTTTTTCGATAGCAAGTCTAAAACCATGTTATATCTGAATTCGGGAGGAAGTGGGGCTGTAAAACCTTTGGCCGCCATTTTTGCTGGTAACTATTGACAATTCTGCAACTTTAACGCCATTTTCGTATTCTACGTCATCAAATTAGTGGTTCTAGACCATTTTTACCAAAAATAACATGATTTGGATTTTGACCTAATTTTGAAGACACCAAATTCCAAGGTATTAGCCTTGCCATTATATTTAGTGAAAAATTTGTTTTTTTTTAAATGCTTAAAAATATGGATAATAGTGTTATTTTAGTCGCTGAATCGACTTCTGCAGTCAGTTTTTCGATAGCAAATCTAGAACCATGTTATATTTAAATTCGGGGGAAAGTGGGGCTGTAAAACCTTTGGCCGCCATTTTTGCTGGTAACTATTGACAATTCTGCAACTTTAACGCCATTTTCATATTCTACGTCATCAAATTAGTGGTTCTAGACCATTTTTACCAAAAATAACATGATTTGGATTTTGACCTAATTTTGAAGACACCAAATTCAAAGGTATTAGCCTTGTCATTATATTTAGTGAAAAATTTGTTTTTTTTTTAAATGCTTAAAAATATGGATAATAGGGTTATTTCAGTCGCTGAATCGACTTCTGCAGTCATTTTTTCGATAGCAAGTTTAGAACCATGTTATATCTGAATTCGGGAGGAAGTGGGGCAGTAAAACCCTATGGATGCCATTTTTGCTGGTAACTATTGACAATTCTGCAATTTTAACGCCTTTTTTGTATTCTACGTGGTCAAATTAGTGGTTTCAGATCATTTTTAATTAAAATAACATAATTTGGATTTTTAACTAATTTTGAAGACATCAAATTCAAAGGTATTAGCATTGCCATTATATTTAGTGAAAAATTTGTTTTTTTTTAAATGCTTAAAAATATGGATAAAAGGGTTATTTTAGTCGCTGAATCGACTTCTCCAGTCAGTTTTTCGATAGCAAATTTAGAACCATGTTATATCTAAATTCGGCAGGAAGTGGGGCCGTAAAACCCTATGGATACCATTTTTGCTGGTAACTATTAGCAATTCTGCAATTTTAACGCCATTTTCGTATTCTACGTTGTCAGATTAGTGGTTCTAGACCATATTTACCAAAAATAACATGATTTGGATTTTGACCTAATTTTGAAGACACCAAATTCAAAGGTATTAGCCTTGCCAATATATTTAGTGAAAAATTTGTTTTTCTTTAAAAGGCTTAAAAATATGGATAATAGGGTTTTTTTTGTCGCTGAATCGACATCGGCAGTCAGTTTATCGATAGCAAATCTAGAACCATGTTATATCTGAATTCGGGGGAAGTGGGGCTGTAAAACCTTATGGATACCATTTTTGCTGGTAACTATTGGCAATTCTGCAATTTTAACGCCATTTTCGTATTTTACGTGGTCAAATTAGTGGTTTTAGATCATTTTTACCAAAAATAACATGATTTGGATTTTGACCTAATTTTGAAGACACCAAATTCAAAGGTATTAGCCTTGCCATTATATTTAGTGAAAAATTTGTTTTTTTTTAAATGCTTAAAAATATGGATAATAGGGGTTATTTTAGTCGCTGAATCAACATCTGCAGTTAGTTTTTCGAAAGCAAGTCTAAAACCATGTTATATCTGAATTCGGGAGGAAGTGGGCCTGTAAAACCTTTGGATGCCATTTTTGCTGGTAACTATTGGCAAATCTGCAATTTTATCGCCATTTTCGTATTCTACGTGGTCAAGTTAGTGGTTCTAGACCATTTTTACCAAAAATAACATGATTTGGATTTTGACCTAATTTTGAAGACACCAAATTCAAAGGTATTAGCCTTGCCAATATATTTAGTGAAAAATTTGTTTTTTTTTAAAAGGCTTAAAAAAAGGATAATAGTGTTATTTTAGTCGCTGAATCGACATCTGCAGTCAGTTTTTCGATAGCAAGTCTAAAACCATGTTATATCTGAATTCGGGAGGAAGTGGGCCTGTAAAACCTTTGGATGCCATTTTTGCTGGTAACTATTGACAATTCTGCAATTTTAACGCCATTTTCGTATTCTACGTGGTCAAGTTAGTGGTTCTAGACCATTTTTTCCAAATATAACATGATTTGGATTTTGACCTAATTTTGAAGACACCAAATTCAAAGGTATTAGCCTTGCCTTTATATTTAGTAAAAAATTTGGTTTTCTCTAAAATGCTTAAAAATATGGATAAAAGGGTTATTTTAGTCGCTGAATCGACTTCTGCAGTCAGATTTTCGATAGCAAGTCTAGAACCATGTTATATCTGAATTCGGGAGAAAGTGGGGCTGTAAAACCTTTGGCCGCCATTTTTGCTGGTAACTATTGACAATTCTGCAACTTTAACGCCATTTTCGTATTCTACGTCATCAAATTAGTGGTTCTAGACCATTTTTACCAAAAATAACATGATTTGGATTTTGACCTAATTTTGAAGACACCAAATTCAAAGGTATTAGCCTTGCCTTTATATTTAGTAAAAAATTTGTTTTTCTTTAAAATGCTTAAAAATATGGATAATAGGGGTTATTTTAGTCGCTGAATCGACTTCTGCAGTCAGTTTTTTGATAGCAAGTTTAGAACCATGGATTTTTAACTAATTTTGAAGACACCAAATTCAAAGGTATTAGCATTGCCATTATATTTAGTGAAACATTTGTTTTTTTTTTAAAATGCTTAAAAATATGGATAATAGGGTTATTTTAGTCGCTATATCGACTTCTGCAGTCAGTTTTTCGAAAGCAAGTTTAGAACCATGTTATATCTGAATTCGGGGGAAAGTGGGCCGTAAAACTCTATGGATACCATTTTTGCTGGTAACTATTGGCAATTCTGCAATTTTAACGCCATTTTCGTATTCTAAGTGGTCAAATTAATGGTTATAGACCATTTTTACCAAAAATAACATGATTTAGATTTTGACCTAATTTTGAAGACACCAAATTCAAAGGTATTAGCCTTGTCATTATATTTAGTGAAAAATTTGTTTTTTTTTTAAATGCTTAAAAATATGGATAATAGGGGTTATTTTAGTCGCTGAATCGACTTCTGCAGTCAGTTTTTTGATAGCAAGTTTAGAACCATGGATTTTTAACTAATTTTGAAGACACCAAATTCAAAGGTATTAGCATTGCCATTATATTTAGTGAAACATTTGTTTTTCTTTAAAATGCTTAAAAATATGGATAATAGGGTTATTTTAGTCGCTATATCGACTTCTGCAGTCAGTTTTTCGATAGCAAGTTTAGAACCATGTTATATCTGAATTCGGGGGAAAGTGGGCCGTAAAACTCTATGGATACCATTTTTGCTGGTAACTATTGGCAATTCTGCAATTTTAACGCCATTTTCGTATTCTAAGTGGTCAAATTAATGGTTATAGACCATTTTTACCAAAAATAACATGATTTAGATTTTGACCTAATTTTGAAGACACCAAATTCAAAGGTATTAGCCTTGCCAATATATTTAGTGAAAAATTTGTTTTTCTTTAAAAGGCTTAAAAATATGGATAATAGGGTTTTTTTTGTCGCTGAATCGACATCGGCAGTCAGTTTATCGATAGCAAATCTAGAACCATGTTATATCTGAATTCGGGGGAAGTGGGGCTGTAAAACCTTATGGATACCATTTTTGCTGGTAACTATTGGCAATTCTGCAATTTTAACGCCATTTTCGTATTCTACGTCATCAAATTAGTGGTTCTAGACCATTTTTACCAAAAATAACATGATTTGGATTTTGACCTAATTTTGAAGACACCAAATTCAAAGGTATTAGCCTTGCCTTTATATTTAGTAAAAAATTTGTTTTTCTTTAAAATGCTTAAAAATATGGATAATAGGGGTTATTTTAGTCGCTGAATCGACTTCTGCAGTCAGTTTTTTGATAGCAAGTTTAGAACCATGGATTTTTAACTAATTTTGAAGACACCAAATTCAAAGGTATTAGCATTGCCATTATATTTAGTGAAACATTTGTTTTTTTTTTAAAATGCTTAAAAATATGGATAATAGGGTTATTTTAGTCGCTATATCGACTTCTGCAGTCAGTTTTTCGAAAGCAAGTTTAGAACCATGTTATATCTGAATTCGGGAGAAAGTGGGGCTGTAAAACCTTTGGCCGCCATTTTTGCTGGTAACTATTGACAATTCTGCAACTTTAACGCCATTTTCGTATTCTACGTCATCAAATTAGTGGTTCTAGACCATTTTTACCAAAAATAACATGATTTGGATTTTGACCTAATTTTGAAGACACCAAATTCAAAGGTATTAGCCTTGCCTTTATATTTAGTAAAAAATTTGTTTTTCTTTAAAATGCTTAAAAATATGGATAATAGGGGTTATTTTAGTCGCTGAATCGACTTCTCTAGTCAGTTTTTTGATAGCAAGTTTAGAACCATGGATTTTTAACTAATTTTGAAGACACCAAATTCAAAGGTATTAGCATTGCCATTATATTTAGTGAAACATTTGTTTTTTTTTTAAAATGCTTAAAAATATGGATAATAGGGTTATTTTAGTCGCTATATCGACTTCTGCAGTCAGTTTTTCGAAAGCAAGTTTAGAACCATGTTATATCTGAATTCGGGGGAAAGTGGGCCGTAAAACTCTATGGATACCATTTTTGCTGGTAACTATTGGCAATTCTGCAATTTTAACGCCATTTTCGTATTCTAAGTGGTCAAATTAATGGTTATAGACCATTTTTACCAAAAATAACATGATTTAGATTTTGACCTAATTTTGAAGACACCAAATTCAAAGGTATTAGCCTTGTCATTATATTTAGTGAAAAATTTGTTTTTTTTTTAAATGCTTAAAAATATGGATAATAGGGGTTATTTTAGTCGCTGAATCGACTTCTGCAGTCAGTTTTTTGATAGCAAGTTTAGAACCATGGATTTTTAACTAATTTTGAAGACACCAAATTCAAAGGTATTAGCATTGCCATTATATTTAGTGAAACATTTGTTTTTCTTTAAAATGCTTAAAAATATGGATAAAAGGGTTATTTTAGTCGCTGAATCGACTTCTGCAGTCAGTTTTTCGATAGCAAGTCTAGAACCATGTTATATCTGAATTCGGGAGGAAGTGGGGCTGTAAAACCTTTGGATGCCATTTTTGCTGGTAACTATTGGCAATTCTGCAATTTTAACGCCATTTTCGTATTCTAAGTGGTCAAATTAATGGTTATAGACCATTTTTACCAAAAATAACATGATTTAGATTTTGACCTAATTTTGAAGACACCAAATTCAAAGGTATTAGCCTTGCCAATATATTTAGTGAAAAATTTGTTTTTCTTTAAAAGGCTTAAAAATATGGATAATAGGGTTTTTTTTGTCGCTGAATCGACATCGGCAGTCAGTTTATCGATAGCAAATCTAGAACCATGTTATATCTGAATTCGGGGGAAGTGGGGCTGTAAAACCTTATGGATACCATTTTTGCTGGTAACTATTGGCAATTCTGCAATTTTAACGCCATTTTCGTATTTTACGTGGTCAAATTAGTGGTTTTAGATCATTTTTACCACAAATAACATGATTTGGATTTTGACCCAATTTTGAAGACACCAAATTCAAAGGTATTAGCCTTGCCATTATATTTAGTGAAAAATTTGTTTTTTTTTAAATGCTTAAAAATATGGATAAAAGGGTTATTTTAGTCGCTGAATCAACATCTGCAGTTAGTTTTTCGAAAGCAAATCTAGAACCATGTTATATCTGAATTCGGGGGAAAGTGGGGCTGTAAAACCTTATGGATACCATTTTTGCTGGTAACTATTGGCAAATCTGCAATTTTATCGCCATTTTCGTATTCTACGTGGTCAAGTTAGTGGTTCTAGACCATTTTTACCAAAAATAACATGATTTGGATTTTGACCTAATTTTGAAGACACCAAATTCAAAGGTATTAGCCTTGCCAATATATTTAGTGAAAAATTTGTTTTTTTTTAAAAGGCTTAAAAAAAGGATAATAGTGTTATTTTAGTCGCTGAATCGACATCTGCAGTCAGTTTTTCGATAGCAAGTCTAGAACCATGTTATATCTGAATTCGGGAGGAAGTGGGCCTGTAAAACTTTTGGATGCCATTTTTGCTGGTAACTATTGACAATTCTGCAATTTTAACGCCATTTTCGTATTCTACGTGGTCAAATTAGTGGTTCTAGACCATTTTTTCCAAATATAACATGATTTGGATTTTGACCTAATTTTGAAGACACCAAATTCAAAGGTATTAGCCTTGCCATTATATTTAGTGAAAAATTTGGTTTTCTCTAAAATGCTTAAAAATATGGATAAAAGGGTTATTTTAGTCGCTGAATCGACTTCTGCAGTCAGTTTTTCGATAGCAAGTCTAGAACCATGTTATATCTGAATTCGGGAGGAAGTGGGGCTCTAAAACCTTTGGATGCCATTTTTGCTGATAACTATTGACAATTCTGCAATTTTAACGCCATTTTCGTATTCTACGTGGTCAAATTAGTGGTTCTAGACCATTTTTTCCAAAAATAACATGATTTGGATTTTGACCTAATTTTGAAGACACCAAATTCAAAGGTATTAGCCTTGCCATTATATTTAGTGAAAAATTTGGTTTTCTCTAAAATGCTTTAAAATATGGATAAAAGGGTTATTTTAGTCGCTGAATGGACTTCTGCAGTCAGTTTTTCGATAGCAAGTCTAGAACCATGTTATATCTGAATTCGGGAGGAAGTGGGGCTGTAAAACCTTTGGATGCCATTTTTGCTGGTAACTATTGACAATTCTGCAATTTTAACGCCATTTTTGTATTCTACGTGGTCAAGTTAGTGGTTCTAGACCATTTTTTTCAAATATAACATGATTTGGATTTTGACCTAATTTTGAAGACACCAAATTCAAAGGTGTTAGCCTTGCCATTATATTTAGTGAAAAATTTGGTTTTCTCTAAAATGCTTTAAAATATGGATAAAAGGGTTATTTTAGTCGCTGAATCGACTTCTGCAGTCAGTTTTTCGATAGCAAGTCTAGAACCATGTTATATCTGAATTCGGGAGGAAGTGGGGCTGTAAAACCTTTGGATGCCATTTTTGCTGGTAACTATTGACAATTCTGCAATTTTAACGCCATTTTCGTATTCTACGTGGTCAAATTAGTGGTTCTAGACCATTTTTTTCAAATATAACATGATTTGGATTTTGACCTAATTTTGAAGACACCAAATTCAAAGGTGTTAGCCTTGCCATTATATTTAGTGAAAAATTTGGTTTTCTCTAAAATGCTTTAAAATATGGATAAAAGGGTTATTTTAGTCGCTGAATGGACTTCTGCAGTCAGTTTTTCGATAGCAAGTCTAGAACCATGTTATATCTGAATTCGGGAGGAAGTGGGGCTGTAAAACCTTTGGATGCCATTTTTGCTGGTAACTATTGACAATTCTGCAATTTTAACGCCATTTTTGTATTCTACGTGGTCAAGTTAGTGGTTCTAGACCATTTTTTTCAAATATAACATGATTTGGATTTTGACCTAATTTTGAAGACACCAAATTCAAAGGTGTTAGCCTTGCCATTATATTTAGTGAAAAATTTGGTTTTCTCTAAAATGCTTTAAAATATGGATAAAAGGGTTATTTTAGTCGCTGAATGGACTTCTGCAGTCAGTTTTTCGATAGCAAGTCTAGAACCATGTTATATCTGAATTCGGGAGGAAGTGGGGCTGTAAAACCTTTGGATGCCATTTTTGCTGGTAACTATTGACAATTCTGCAATTTTAACGCCATTTTCGTATTCTACGTGGTCAAATTAGTGGTTCTAGACCATTTTTTTCAAATATAACATGATTTGGATTTTGACCTAATTTTGAAGACACCAAATTCAAAGGTGTTAGCCTTGCCATTATATTTAGTGAAAAATTTGGTTTTCTCTAAAATGCTTAAAAATATGAATAAAAGGGTTATTTTAGTCGCTGAATGGACTTCTGCAGTCAGTTTTTCGATAGCAAGTCTAGAACCATGTTATATCTGAATTCGGGAGGAAGTGGGGCTGTAAAACCTTTGGATGCCATTTTTGCTGGTAACTATTGACAATTCTGCAATTTTAACGCCATTTTTGTATTCTACGTGGTCAAGTTAGTGGTTCTAGACCATTTTTTTCAAATATAACATGATTTGGATTTTGACCTAATTTTGAAGACACCAAATTCAAAGGTGTTAGCCTTGCCATTATATTTAGTGAAAAATTTGGTTTTCTCTAAAATGCTTTAAAATATGGATAAAAGGGTTATTTTAGTCGCTGAATGGACTTCTGCAGTCAGTTTTTCGATAGCAAGTCTAGAACCATGTTATATCTGAATTCGGGAGGAAGTGGGGCTGTAAAACCTTTGGATGCCATTTTTGCTGGTAACTATTGACAATTCTGCAATTTTAACGCCATTTTCGTATTCTACGTGGTCAAATTAGTGGTTCTAGACCATTTTTTCCAAATATAACATGATTTGGATTTTGACCTAATTTTGAAGACACCAAATTCAAAGGTATTAGCCTTGCCATTATATTTAGTGAAAAATTTGGTTTTCCCTAAAATGCTTAAAAATATGAATAAAAGGGTTATTTTAGTCGCTGAATGGACTTCTGCAGTCAGTTTTTCGATAGCAAGTCTAGAACCATGTTATATCTGAATTCGGGAGGAAGTGGGGCTGTAAAACCTTTGGATGCCATTTTTGCTGGTAACTATTGACAATTCTGCAATTTTAACGCCATTTTTGTATTCTACGTGGTCAAGTTAGTGGTTCTAGACCATTTTTTTCAAATATAACATGATTTGGATTTTGACCTAATTTTGAAGACACCAAATTCAAAGGTGTTAGCCTTGCCATTATATTTAGTGAAAAATTTGGTTTTCTCTAAAATGCTTTAAAATATGGATAAAAGGGTTATTTTAGTCGCTGAATCGACTTCTGCAGTCAGTTTTTCGATAGCAAGTCTAGAACCATGTTATATCTGAATTCGGGAGGAAGTGGGGCTGTAAAACCTTTGGATGCCATTTTTGCTGGTAACTATTGACAATTCTGCAATTTTAACGCCATTTTCGTATTCTACGTGGTCAAATTAGTGGTTCTAGACCATTTTTTTCAAATATAACATGATTTGGATTTTGACCTAATTTTGAAGACACCAAATTCAAAGGTGTTAGCCTTGCCATTATATTTAGTGAAAAATTTGGTTTTCTCTAAAATGCTTTAAAATATGGATAAAAGGGTTATTTTAGTCGCTGAATCGACTTCTGCAGTCAGTTTTTCGATAGCAAGTCTAGAACCATGTTATATCTGAATTCGGGAGGAAGTGGGGCTGTAAAACCTTTGGATGCCATTTTTGCTGGTAACTATTGACAATTCTGCAATTTTAACGCCATTTTCGTATTCTACGTGGTCAAATTAGTGGTTCTAGACCATTTTTTTCAAATATAACATGATTTGGATTTTGACCTAATTTTGAAGACACCAAATTCAAAGGTGTTAGCCTTGCCATTATATTTAGTGAAAAATTTGGTTTTCTCTAAAATGCTTTAAAATATGGATAAAAGGGTTATTTTAGTCGCTGAATCGACTTCTGCAGTCAGTTTTTCGATAGCAAGTCTAGAACCATGTTATATCTGAATTCGGGAGGAAGTGGGGCTGTAAAACCTTTGGATGCCATTTTTGCTGGTAACTATTGACAATTCTGCAATTTTAACGCCATTTTCGTATTCTACGTGGTCAAATTAGTGGTTCTAGACCATTTTTTTCAAATATAACATGATTTGGATTTTGACCTAATTTTGAAGACACCAAATTCAAAGGTGTTAGCCTTGCCATTATATTTAGTGAAAAATTTGGTTTTCTCTAAAATGCTTTAAAATATGGATAAAAGGGTTATTTTAGTCGCTGAATCGACTTCTGCAGTCAGTTTTTCGATAGCAAGTCTAGAACCATGTTATATCTGAATTCGGGAGGAAGTGGGGCTGTAAAACCTTTGGATGCCATTTTTGCTGGTAACTATTGACAATTCTGCAATTTTAACGCCATTTTCGTATTCTACGTGGTCAAATTAGTGGTTCTAGACCATTTTTTCCAAATATAACATGATTTGGATTTTGACCTAATTTTGAAGACACCAAATTCAAAGGTATTAGCCTTGCCATTATATTTAGTAAAAAAATTTGGTTTTTTCTAAAATGCTTAAAAATATGAATAAATGGGTTATTTTAGTCGCTGAATGGACTTCTGTAGTCAGTTTTTCGATAGCAAGTCTAGAACCAAGTTATATCTGAATTCGGGAGGAAGTGGGGCTGTAAAACCTTTGGATGCCATTTTTGCTGGTAACTATTATTAATTCTGCAATTATAACGCCATTTTCGTATTCTACGTGGTCAAATTAGTGGTTCTAGACCATTTTTTCCAAAAATAACATGATTTGGATTTTGACCTTATTTTGAAGACACCAAATTTAAAGGTATTAGCCTTGTCATTATATTTAGTGAAAAATTTGTTTTTCTTTAAAATGCTTAAAAATATGAATAATAGGGTTATTTAAGTCGCTGAATCGACTTCTTCAGTCAGTTTTTCGATAGCAAGTCTAGAACCATGTTATATCTGAATTCGGGAGGAAGTGGGGCTGTAAAACTTTGGATGCCCTTTTTGCTGGTAACTATTGACAATTTTGCAATTTTATCGCCATTTTCGTATTCTACGTGGTCAAATTAGTGGTTCTAGACCATTTTTTCCAAAAATAACATGATTTGGATTTTGACCTAATTTTGAAGACACCAAATTTAAAGGTATTAGCCTTGTCATTATATTTAGTGAAAAATTTGTTTTTCTTTAAAATGCTTTAAAATATTAATAATGGGGTTATTTTAGTTGCTGAATCGACATCTGCAGTCAGTTTTTCGATAGCAAGTTTAGAACCATGTTATATCTGAATTCGGGAGAAAGTGGGGCTGTAAAACTTTGGATGCCCTTTTTGCTGGTAACTATTGACAATTTTGCAATTTTATCGCCATTTTCGTATTCTACGTGGTCAAATTAGTGGTTCTAGACCATTTTTTCCAAAAATAACATGATTTGGATTTTGACCTAATTTTGAAGACACCAAATTCAAAGGTATTAGCATTGTCATTATATTTAGTGAAAAATTTGTTTTTCTTTAAAATGCTTAAAAATATGGATAATAGGGTTATTTAAGTCGCTGAATCGACTTCTTCAGTCAGTTTTTCGATAGCAAGTCTAGAACCATGTTATATCTGAATTCGGGAGAAAGTGGAGCTGTAAAACCTTTGGATGCCCTTTTTGCTGGTAACTATTGACAATTCTGCAATTTTAACGCCATTTTCGTATTCTACGTGGTAAAATTAGTGGTTCTAGACCATTTTTTTCAAAAATAACATGATTTGGATTTTGACCTAATTTTGAAGACACCAAATTCAAAGGTATTAGCCTTGTCATTATATTTAGTGAAAAATTTGTTTTTCTTTAAAATGCTTAAAAATATGGATAATAGGGTTATTTTAGTCGCTGAATCGACTTCTGCAGTCAGTTTTTTGATAGCAAGTCTAGAACCATGTTATATCTGAATTCGGGGGAAAGTGGGGCTGTAAAACCTTATGGATACCATTTTTGCTGGTAACTATTGGCAATTCTGCAATTTTAACGCCATTTTCGTATTCTACGTGGTCAAATTAGTGGTTCTAGACCATTTTTTCCAAAAATAACATGATTTGGATTTTGACCTAATTTTGAAGACACCAAATTCAAAGGTATTAGCCTTGCCAATATATTTAGTGAAAATTTTGTTTTTCTTTAAAAGGCTTAAAAATATGGATAATAGGGTTATTTTAGTCGTTGAATCGACATCTGCAGTTAGTTTTTCGAAAGCAAATCTAGAACCATGTTATATCTGAATTCGGGGGAAAGTGGGGCTGTAAAACCTTATGGATACCATTTTTGCTGGTAACTATTGGCAAATCTGCAATTTTAACGCCATTTTCGTATTCTACGTGGTCAAATTAGTGGTTCTAGACCATTTTTACCAAAAATAACATGATTTGGATTTTGACCTTATTTTGAAGACACCAAATTCAAAGGTATTAGCCTTGCCAATATATTTAGTGATAAATTTGTTTTTTTTAAATGCTTAAAAATATGGATAAAAGGGTTATTTTAGTCGCTGAATCGACATCTGCAGTTAGTTTTTCGAAAGCAAATCTAGAACCATGTTATATCTGAATTCGGGGGAAAGTGGAGCTGTAAAACCTTATGGATGCCATTTTTGCTAGTAACTATTAACAATTCTGCAATTTTAACGCCATTTTTGTATTCTACGTGGTCAAATTAGTGGTTCTAGACCATTTTTACCAAAAATAACATGATTTGGATTTTGACCTAATTTTAAAGACACCAAATTCAAAGGTATTGCCTTGCCATTATATTTAGTGAAAAATTTGTTTTTCATTAAAATGCTTAAAAATATGGATAATGGGGGTTATTTTAGTACCTGAATCGACTTCTGCAGTCAGTTTTTCGATAGCAAGTCTAGAACCATGTTATATCTGAATTCGGGAGGAAGTGGGGCTGTAAAACCTTTGGCCGCCATTTTTGCTGGTAACTATTGACAATTCTGCAACTTTAACGCCATTTTCGTATTCTACGTCATTAAATTAGTGGTTCTAGACCATTTTTACCAAAAATAACATGATTTGGATTTTGACCTAATTTTGAAGACACCAAATTCAAAGGTATTAGCCTTGCCTTTATATTTAGTAAAAAATTTGTTTTTCTTTAAAATGCTTAAAAATATGGATAATAGGGGTTATTTTAGTCGCTGAATCGACTTCTGCATTCAGTTTTTTGATAGCAAGTTTAGAACCATGGATTTTTAACTAATTTTGAAGACACCAAATTCAAAGGTATTAGCATTGCCATTATATTTAGTGAAACATTTGTTTTTTTTTAAAATGCTTAGAAATATGGATAATAGGGTTATTTCAGTCGCTGAATCGACTTCTGCAGTAAGTTTTTCGATAGCAAGTCTAGAACCATGTTATATCTGAATTCGGGAGGAAGTGGGGCAGTAAAACCCTATGGATGCCATTTTTGCTGGTAACTATTGACAATTCTGCAATTTTAACGCCTTTTTTGTATTCTACGTGGTCAAATTAGTGGTTTCAGATCATTTTTAATTAAAATAACATAATTTGGTAATTTGGATTTTTCACTAATTTTGAAGACACCAAATTCAAAGGTATTAGCATTGCCATAATATTTAGTGAAAAATTTGTTTTTTTTAAATGCTTAAAAATATGGATAATAGGGTTATTTTAGTCGCTGAATCGACTTCTCCTGTCAGTTTTTCGATAGCAAATTTAGAACCATGTTATATCTGAATTCGGGGGAAGTGGGGCTGTAAAACTTTATGGATACCATTTTTGCTGGTAACTATTGGCAATTTTAACGCCATTTTCTTATTCTACGTGGTCAAATTAGTGGTTCTAGACCATTTTTTCCAAAAATAACATGATTTGGATTTTCACCTAATTTTGAAGACACCAAATTCAAAGGTATTAGCCTTGCCAATATATTTAGTGAAAAATTTGTTTTTCTTTAAAAGGCTTAAAAATATGGATAATAGGGTTATTTTAGTCGCTGAATCGACATCTGCAGTCAGTTTTTCGATAGCAAATCTAGAACCATGTTATATCTGAATTCGGGAGAAAGTGGGGCTGTAAAACCTTATGGATACCATTTTTGCTGGTAACTTTTGGCAATTCTGCAATTTTAACGCCATTTTCGTATTCAACGTGGTCAAATTAGTGGTTCTAGATCATTTTTACCAAAAATAACATGATTTGGATTTTGACCTAATTTTGAAGACACCAAATTCAAAGGTATTAGCCTTGCCATTATATTTAGTGAAAAATTTGTTTTTCTTTAAAATGCTTAAAAATATGGATAATAGGGTTATTTTAGTCGCTAAATCGACATCTGCAGTCAGTTTTTCGATAGCAAATCTAGAACCATGTTATATCTGAATTCGGGGGAAGTGGGGCTGTAAAACCTTATGGATACCATTTTTGCTGGTAACTATTGGAAATTATGCAATTTTAACGCCATTTTCGTATTCTACGTGGTCAAATTAGTGGTTCTAGATCATTTTTACCAAAAATACCATGATTTGGATTTTGACCTAATTTTGAAGACACCAAATTCAAAGGTATTAGCCTTGCCAATATATTTAGTGAAAAATTTGTTTTTCTTTAAAATGCTTAAAAATATGGATAATAGGGTTATTTTAGTCGCTGAATCGACATCTGCAGTTAGTTTTTTGAAAGCAAATCTAGAACCATGTTATATCTGAATTCGGGGGAAAGTGGGGCTGTAAAACCTTATGGATACCATTTTTGCTGGTAACTATTGGCAATTCTGCAATTTTAACGCCATTTGCGTATTCTACGTGGTCAAATTAGTGGTTTTAGATCATTTTTACCAAAAATAACATGATTTGGATTTTGACCTAATTTTGAAGACACCAAATTCAAAGGTATTAGCCTCTCCATTATATTTAGTGAAAAATTTTTTTTTTTTTAAATGCTTAAAAATATGGACAAAAGGGTTATTTTAGTCGCTGAATCGACATCTGCAGTTAGTTTTTCGAAAGCAAATCTAGAACCATGTTATATCTGAATTCGGGGGAAAGTAGGGCTGTAAAACCTTATGGATACCATTTTTGCTGGTAACTTGGCAAATCTGCAATTTTAACGCCATTTTCGTATTCTACGTGGTCAAATTAGTGGTTCTAGACCATTTTTACCAAAAATAACATGATTTGGATTTTGACCTAATTTTGAAGACACCAAATTCAAAGGTATTAGCCTTGCCAATATATTTAGTGAAAAATTTGTTTTTTTTTTAAAAGGCTTAAAAAAAGGATAATAGTATTATTTTAGTCGCTGAATCGACATCTGCAGTCAGTTTTTCGATAGCAAGTCTAGAACCATGTTATATCTGAATTCGGGAGGAAGTGGGGCTGTAAAACCTTTGGATGCCATTTTTGCTGGTAACTATTGACAATTCTGCAATTTTAACGCCATTTTCGTATTCTACGTGGTCAAATTAGTGGTTCTAGACCATTTTTTCCAAATATAACATCATTTGGATTTTGACCTAATTTTGAAGACAACAAATTCAAAGGTATTAGCCTTGTCATTATATTTAGTGAAAAATTTGTTTTTCTTTAAAATGCTTAAAAATATGGATAATAGGGTTATTTAAGTCGCTGAATCGACTTCTTCAGTCAGTTTTTCGATAGCAAGTCTAGAACCATGTTATATCTGAATTCGGGAGGAAGTGGGGCTGTAAAACTTTGACTGCCCTTTTTGCTGGTAACTATTGACAATTTTGCAATTTTATCGCCATTTTCGTATTCTACGTGGTCAAATTAGTGGTTCTAGACCATTTTTTCCAAAAATAACATGATTTGGATTTTGACCTAATTTTGAAGACACCAAATTTAAAGGTATTAGCCTTGTCATTATATTTAGTGAAAAATTTGTTTTTCTTTAAAATGCTTTAAAATATTGATAATGGGGTTATTTTAGTTGCTGAATCGACATCTGCAGTCAGTTTTTCGATAGCAAGTTTAGAACCATGTTATATCTGAATTCGGGGGAAAGTGGGGCTGTAAAACCTTATGGATACCATTTTTGCTGGTAACTATTGGCAATTCTGCAATTTTAACGCCATTTTTGTATTCTACGTGGTCAAATTAGTGGTTCTAGACCATTTTTACCAAAAATAACATGATTTGGATTTTGACCTAATTTTGAAGACACCAAATTCAAAGGTATTAGCCTTGCCAATATATTTAGTGAAAAATTTGTTTTTCTTTAAAAGGCTTAAAAAAAGGATAATAGTGTTATTTTAGTCGCTGAATCGACATCTGCAGTCAGTTTTTCAATAGCAAGTCTAGAACCATGTTATATCTGAATTCGGGAGAAAGTGGGGCTGTAAAACCTTTGGATGCCATTTTTGCTGGTAACTATTGACAATTCTGCAAATTTAATGCCATTTTCGTATTCTACGTGGTCAAATTAGTGGTTCTAGACCATTTTTTCCAAAAATAACATGATTTGGATTTTGACCTAATTTTGAAGACACCAAATTCAAAGGTATTAGCCTTGTCATTATATTTAGTGAAAAATTTGTTTTTCTTTAAAATGCTTTAAAATATTGATAATGGGGTTATTTTAGTTGCTGAATCGACATCTGCAGTCAGTTTTTCGATAGCAAGTCTAGAACCATGTTATATCTGAATTCGGGAGGAAGTGGGGCTGTAAAACTTTGGATGCCCTTTTTGCTGGTAACTATTGACAATTTTGCAATTTTATCGCCATTTTCGTATTCTACGTGGTCAAATTAGTGGTTCTAGACCATTTTTTCCAAAAATAACATGATTTGGATTTTGACCTAATTTTGAAGACACCAAATTCAAAGGTATTAGCATTGTCATTATATTTAGTGAAAAATTTGTTTTTCTTTAAAATGCTTAAAAATATGGATAATAGGGTTATTTAAGTCGCTGAATCGACTTCTTCAGTCAGTTTTTCGATAGCAAGTCTAGAACCATGTTATATCCGAATTCGGGAGGAAGTGGAGCTGTAAAACCTTTGGATGCCCCTTTTTGCTGGTAACTATTGACAATTCTGCAATTTTAACGCCATTTTCGTATTCTACGTGGTAAAATTAGTGGTTCTAGACCATTTTTTTCAAAAATAACATGATTTGGATTTTGACCTAATTTTGAAGACACCAAATTCAAAGGTATTAGCCTTGTCATTATATTTAGTGAAAAATTTGTTTTTCTTTAAAATGCTTAAAAATATGGATAATAGGGTTATTTTAGTCGCTGAATCGACTTTTGCAGTCAGTTTTTTGATAAGCAAGTCTAGAACCATGTTATATCTGAATTCGGGGGAAAGTGGGGCTGTAAAACCTTATGGATACCATTTTTGCTGGTAACTATTGGCAATTCTACAATTTTAACGCCATTTTCGTATTCTACCTGGTCAATTTAGTGGCTCTAGACCATTTTTACGAAAAATAACATGATTTGGATTTTGACCTAATTTTGAAAACACCAAATTCAAAGGTATTAGCCTTGTCATTATATTTAGTGAAAAATTTGTTTTTCTTTAAAATGCTTAAAAATATGGATAATAGGGTTATTTAAGTCGCTGAATCGACTTCTATAGTCAGTTTTTCGATAGCAAGTCTAGAACCATGTTATATCTGAATTCGGGAGGAAGTGGGGCTGTAAAACCTTTGGATGCCCTTTTTGCTGGTAACTATTGACAATTCTGCAATTTTAACGCCATTTTCGTATTCTACGTGATCAAATTAGTGGTTCTAGACCATTTTTTCCGAAAATAACATGATTTGGATTTTGACCTAATTTTGAAGACACCAAATTCAAAGGTATTAGCCTTGCCATTATATTTAGTGAAAAATTTGTTTTTCTTTAAAATGATTAAAAATATGGATAGTAGGGATATTTTAATTGCTGAATCGACATCTGCAGTCAGTTTTTCGATAGCAAGTCTAGAACCATGTTATATCTGAATTCAGGGGAAAGTGGGGCTGTAAAACCTTATGGATACCATTTTTGCTGGTAACTATTGGCAATTCTGCAATTTTAACGCCATTGTCGTATTCTACGTGGTCAAATTAGTGGCTCTAGACCATTTTTACCAAAAATAACATGATTTGGATTTTGACCTAATTTTGAAAACACCAAATTCAAAGGTATTAGCCTTGTCATTATATTTAGTAAAAAATTTGTTTTTTTTTAAAATGCTTAAAAATATGGATAATGGGGTTATTTTAGTTGCTGAATCGACATCTGCAGTCAAGTTTTTGATAGCAAGTCTAGAACCATGTTATATCTGAATTCGGGAGGAAGTGGGGCTGTAAAACATTTGGATGCCCTTTTTGCTGGTAACTATTGACAATTCTGCAATTTTAACGCCATTTTTGTATTCTACGTGGTCAAATTAGTGGTTCTAAACCATTTTTTTCCAAAAATAACATGATTTGGAATTTGACCTAATTTTAAAGACACCAAATTCAAAGGTATTAGCCTTGCCATTATATTTAGTGAAAAATTTGTTTTTCTTTAAAATGCTTAAAAAAATATGGATAATAGGGTTATTTTAGTCGCTGAATTGACTTCTGAAGTCAGTTTTTCGATTGCAAGTCTAGAACCATGTTATATCTGAATTCGGGAGAAAGTGGGGCTGTAAAACCTTTGGATGCCATTTTTGCTGGTAACTATTGACAATTCTGCAATTTTAACGCCATTTTCGTATTCTACGTGGTCAAATTAGTGGTTCTAGACCATTTTTTTTCCAAAAATAACATGATTTGGATTTTGACCTAATTTTGAAGACACCAAATTCAAAGGTATTAGCCTTGCCATTATATTTAGTGAAAAATTTGTTTTTCTTTAAAATGCTTAAAAATATGGATAGTAGGGATATTTTAGTCGCTGAATCGACTTCTGCAGTCAGTTTTTCGATAGCAAGTCTAGAACCATGTTATATCTGAATTCGGGAGAAAGTGGGGCTGTAAAACATTTGGATGCCCTTTTTGCTGGTAACTATTGACAATTCTGCAATTTTAACGCCATTTTTGTATTCTACGTGGTCAAATTAGTGGTTCTTAACCATTTTTTTCCAAAAATAACATGATTTGGAATTTGACCTAATTTTAAAGACACCAAATTCAAAGGTATTAGCCTTGCCATTATATTTAGTGAAAAATTTGTTTTTCTTTAAAATGCTTAAAAAAATATGGATAATAGGATTATTTTAGTCGCTGAATCGACTTCTGCAGTCAGTTTTTCGATAGCAAGTCTAGAACCATGTTATATCTGAATTCGGGAGAAAGTGGGGCTGTAAAACATTTGGATGCCCTTTTTGCTGGTAACCATTGACAATTCTGCAATTTTAACGCCATTTTTGTATTCTACGTGGTCAAATTAGTGGTTCTAAACCATTTTTTTCCAAAAATAACATGATTTGGAATTTGACCTAATTTTAAAGACACCAAATTCAAAGGTATTAGCCTTGCCATTATATTTAGTGAAAAATTTGTTTTTCTTTAAAATGCTTAAAAATATGGATAATGGGGTTATTTTAGTTGCTGAATCGACATCTGCAGTCAAGTTTTTGATAGCAAGTCTAGAACCATGTTATATCTGAATTCGGGAGGAAGTGGGGCTGTAAAACATTTGGATGCCCTTTTTGCTGGTAACTATTGACAATTCTGCAATTTTAACGCCATTTTTGTATTCTACGTGGTCAAATTAGTGGCTCTAGACCATTTTTACCAAAAATAACATGATTTGGATTTTGACCTAATTTTGAAAACACCAAATTCAAAGGTATTAGCCTTGTCATTATATTTAGTAAAAAATTTGTTTTTTTTTAAAATGCTTAAAAATATGGATAATGGGGTTATTTTAGTTGCTGAATCGACATCTGCAGTCAAGTTTTTGATAGCAAGTCTAGAACCATGTTATATTTGAATTCGGGAGGAAGTGGGGCTGTAAAACATTTGGATGCCCTTTTTGCTGGTAACTATTGACAATTCTGCAATTTTAACGCCATTTTTGTATTCTACGTGGTCAAATTAGTGGTTCTAAACCATTTTTTTCCAAAAATAACATGATTTGGAATTTGGCCTAATTTTAAAGACACCAAATTCAAAGGTATTAGCCTTGCCATTATATTTAGTGAAAAATTTGTTTTTCTTTAAAATGCTTAAAAAAATATGGATAATAGGGTTATTTTAGTCGCTGAATTGACTTCTGAAGTCAGTTTTTCGATTGCAAGTCTAGAACCATGTTATATCTGAATTCGGGAGAAAGTGGGGCTGTAAAACCTTTGGATGCCATTTTTGCTGGTAACTATTGACAATTCTGCAATTTTAACGCCATTTTCGTATTCTACGTGGTCAAATTAGTGGTTCTAGACCATTTTTTTTCCAAAAATAACATGATTTGGATTTTGACCTAATTTTGAAGACACCAAATTCAAAGGTATTAGCCTTGCCATTATATTTAGTGAAAAATTTGTTTTTCTTTAAAATGCTTAAAAATATGGATAGTAGGGATATTTTAGTCGCTGAATCGACTTCTGCAGTCAGTTTTTCGATAGCAAGTCTAGAACCATGTTATATCTGAATTCGGGAGAAAGTGGGGCTGTAAAACATTTGGATGCCCTTTTTGCTGGTAACTATTGACAATTCTGCAATTTTAACGCCATTTTTGTATTCTACGTGGTCAAATTAGTGGTTCTTAACCATTTTTTTCCAAAAATAACATGATTTGGAATTTGACCTAATTTTAAAGACACCAAATTCAAAGGTATTAGCCTTGCCATTATATTTAGTGAAAAATTTGTTTTTCTTTAAAATGCTTAAAAAAATATGGATAATAGGATTATTTTAGTCGCTGAATCGACTTCTGCAGTCAGTTTTTCGATAGCAAGTCTAGAACCATGTTATATCTGAATTCGGGAGAAAGTGGGGCTGTAAAACATTTGGATGCCCTTTTTGCTGGTAACCATTGACAATTCTGCAATTTTAACGCCATTTTTGTATTCTACGTGGTCAAATTAGTGGTTCTAAACCATTTTTTTCCAAAAATAACATGATTTGGAATTTGACCTAATTTTAAAGACACCAAATTCAAAGGTATTAGCCTTGCCATTATATTTAGTGAAAAATTTGTTTTTCTTACAAATTCTTAAAAATATGGATAATAGGGTTATTTTAGTCGCTGAATCGACTTCTGCAGTCAGTTTTTTGATAGCAAGTCTAGAACCATGTTATATCTGAATTCAGGGGAAAGTGGGGCTGTAAAACCTTATTGATACCATTTTTGCTGGTAACTATTGGCAATTCTGCAATTTTAACGCCATTTTCGTATTTTACGTGGTCAAATTAGTGGCTCTAGACAATTTTTACCAAAAATAACATGATTTGGATTTTGACCTAATTTTGAAAACACCAAATTTAAAGGTATTAGCCTTGTCATTATATTTAGTGAAACATTTGTTTTTCTTTAAAATGCTTAAAAATATGGATAATGGGGTTATTTTAGTTGTTGAATCGACATCTGCAGTCAGTTTTTCGATAGCAAGTCTAGAACCATGTTATATCTGAATTAGGGAGGAAGTGGGGCTGTAAAACATTTGGATGCCCTTTTTGCTGGTAACTATTGACAATTCTGCAATTTTAACGCCATTTTTGTATTCTACGTGGTCAAATTAGTGGTTCTAAACCATTTTTTTTCCAAAAATAACATGATTTGGAATTTGACCTAATTTTAAAGACACCAAATTCAAAGGTATTAGCCTTGCCATTATATTTAGTGAAAAATTTGTTTTTCTTTAAAATGCTTAAAAAAATATGGATAATAGGCTTATTTTAGTCGCTGAATCGACTTTTGCAGTCAGTTTTTCGATAGCAAGTCTAGAACCATGTTATATCTGAATTCGGGAGAAAGTGGGGCTGTAAAACATTTGGATGCCCTTTTTGCTGGTAACTATTGACAATTCTGCAATTTTAACGCCATTTTTGTATTCTACGTGGTCAAATTAGTGGTTATAAACCATTTTTTTTCCAAAAATAACATGATTTGGAATTTGACCTAATTTTAAAGACACCAAATTCAAAGGTATTAGCCTTGCCATTATATTTAGTGAAAAATTTGTTTTTCTTTAAAATGCTTAAAAAAATATGGATAATAGGGTTATTTTAGTCGCTGAATCGACTTCTGCAGTCAGTTTTTCGATAGCAAGTCTAGAACCATGTTATATCTGAATTCGGGAGAAAGTGGGGCTGTAAAACATTTGGATGCCCTTTTTGCTGGTAACCATTGACAATTCTGCAATTTTAACGCCATTTTTGTATTCTACGTGGTCAAATTAGTGGTTCTAAACCATTTTTTTCCAAAAATAACATGATTTGGAATTTGACCTAATTTTAAAGACACCAAATTATATTTAGTGAAAAATTTGTTTTTCTTACAAATTCTTAAAAATATGGATAATAGGGTTATTTTAGTCGCTGAATCGACTTCTGCAGTCAGTTTTTTGATAGCAAGTCTAGAACCATGTTATATCTGAATTCAGGGGAAAGTGGGGCTGTAAAACCTTATTGATACCATTTTTGCTGGTAACTATTGGCAATTCTGCAATTTTAACGCCATTTTCGTATTTTACGTGGTCAAATTAGTGGCTCTAGACCATTTTTACCAAAAATAACATGATTTGGATTTTGACCTAATTTTGAAAACACCAAATTTAAAGGTATTAGCCTTGTCATTATATTTAGTGAAACATTTGTTTTTCTTTAAAATGCTTAAAAATATGGATAATGGGGTTATTTTAGTTGTTGAATCGACATCTGCAGTCAGTTTTTCGATAGCAAGTCTAGAACCATGTTATATCTGAATTCGGGAGAAAGTGGGGCTGTAAAACCTTTGGATGCCCTTTTTGCTGGTAACTATTGACAATTCTGCAATTTTAACGCCATTTTTGTATTCTACGTGGTCAAATTAGTGGTTCTAAACCATTTTTTTCCAAAAATAACATGATTTGGAATTTGACCTAATTTTAAAGACACCAAATTCAAAGGTATTAGCCTTGCCATTATATTTAGTGAAAAATTTGTTTTTCTTTAAAATGCTTAAAAAAATATGGATAATAGGCTTATTTTAGTCGCTGAATCGACTTTTGCAGTCAGTTTTTCGATAGCAAGTCCAGAACCATGTTATATCTGAATTCGGGAGGAAGTGGGGCTGTAAAACATTTGGATGCCCTTTTTTGCTGGTAACTATTGACAATTCTGCAATTTTAACGCCATTTTCGTATTCTACGTGGTCAAATTAGTGGTTCTAGACCATTATTTTCCAAAAATAACATGATTTGGATTTTGACCTAATTTTGAAGACACCAAATTCAAAGGTATTAGCCTTGCCATTATATTTAGTGAAAAATTTGTTTTTCTTTAAAATGCTTAAAAATATGGATAGTAGCGATATTTTAGTCGCTGAATCGACTTCTGCAGTCAGTTTTTCGATAGCAAGTCCAGAACCATGTTATATCTGAATTCGGGAGGAAGTGGGGCTGTAAAACATTTGGATGCCATTTTTGCTAGTAACTATTAACAATTCTGCAATTTTAACGCCATTTTTGTATTCTACGTGGTCAAATTAGTGGTTCTAGACCATTTTTACCAAAAATAACATGATTTGGATTTTGACCTAATTTTGAAGACACCAAATTCAAAGGTATTAGCCTTGCCATTATATTTAGTGAAAAATTTGTTTTTCTTTAAAATGTTAAAAAATATGGACAATAAGGTTATTTTAGTCGCTGAATCGACTTCTGCAGTCAGTTATTTGATAGCAAGTCTAGAACCATGTTATATCTGAATTCAGGGGAAAGTGGGGCTGTAAAACCTTTGGATGCCCTTTTTGCTGGTAACTATTGACAATTCTGCAATTTTAACGCCATTTTCGTATTCTACGTGATCAAATTAGTGGTTCTAGACCATTTTTTCCGAAAATAACATGATTTGGATTTTGACCTAATTTTAAAGACACCAAATTCAAAGGTATTAGCCTTGCCATTATATTTAGTGAAAAATTTGTTTTTCTTTAAAATGCTTAAAAATATGGATAGTAGGGATATTTTAGTTGCTGAATCGACATCTGCAGTCAGTTTTTCGATAGCAAGTCCAGAACCATGTTATATCTGAATTCGGGAGGAAGTGGGGCTGTAAAACATTTGGATGCCATTTTTGCTAGTAACTATTAACAATTCTGCAATTTTAACGCCATTTTTGTATTCTACGTGGTCAAATTAGTGGTTCTAGACCATTTTTACCAAAAATAACATGATTTGGATTTTGACCTAATTTTGAAGACACCAAATTCAAAGGTATTAGCCTTGCCATTATATTTAGTGAAAAATTTGTTTTTCTTTAAAATGTTAAAAAATATGGACAATAAGGTTATTTTAGTCGCTGAATCGACTTCTGCAGTCAGTTATTTGATAGCAAGTCTAGAACCATGTTATATCTGAATTCAGGGGAAAGTGGGGCTGTAAAACCTTTGGATGCCCTTTTTGCTGGTAACTATTGACAATTCTGCAATTTTAACGCCATTTTCGTATTCTACGTGATCAAATTAGTGGTTCTAGACCATTTTTTCCGAAAATAACATGATTTGGATTTTGACCTAATTTTAAAGACACCAAATTCAAAATGGCCTTGCCATTATATTTAGTGAAAAATTTGTTTTTCTTTAAAATGTTAAAAAATATGGACAATAAGGTTATTTTAGTCGCTGAATCGACTTCTGCAGTCAGTTATTTGATAGCAAGTCTAGAACCATGTTATATCTGAATTCAGGGGAAAGTGGGGCTGTAAAACCTTTGGATGCCCTTTTTGCTGGTAACTATTGACAATTCTGCAATTTTAACGCCATTTTCGTATTCTACGTGATCAAATTAGTGGTTCTAGACCATTTTTTCCGAAAATAACATGATTTGGATTTTGACCTAATTTTAAAGACACCAAATTCAAAGGTATTAGCCTTGCCATTATATTTAGTGAAAAATTTGTTTTTCTTTAAAATGCTTAAAAATATGGATAGTAGGGATATTTTAGTTGCTGAATCGACATCTGCAGTCAGTTTTTCAATAGCAAGTCCAGAACCATGTTATATCTGAATTCGGGAGGAAGTGGGGCTGTAAAACATTTGGATGCCATTTTTGCTAGTAACTATTAACAATTCTGCAATTTTAACGCCATTTTTGTATTCTACGTGGTCAAATTAGTGGTTCTAGACCATTTTTTCCAAAAATAACATGATTTGGATTTTGACCTAATTTTGAAGACACCAAATTCAAATGGCCTTGCCATTATATTTAGTGAAAAATTTGTTTTTCTTTAAAATGTTAAAAAATATGAACAATAAGGTTATTTTAGTCGCTGAATCGACTTGTGCAGTCAGTTATTTGATAGCAAGTCTAGAACCATGTTATATCTGAATTCAGGGGAAAGTGGGGCTGTAAAACCTTATGGATACCATTTTTGCTGGTAACTATTGGCAATTCTGCAATTTTAACGCAATTTTCGTATTCTACGTGGTCAAATTAGTGGCTCTAGACCATTTTTACCAAAAATAACATGATTTGTATTTTCACCTCATTTTGAAAACACCAAATTTAAAGGTATTAGCCTTGTCATTATATTTAGTGAAAAATTTGTTTTTCTTTAAAATGCTTAAAAATATGGATAATGGGGTTATTTTAGTTGCTGAATCGACATCTGCAGTCAGTTTTTCGATAGCAAGTCTAGAACCATGTTATATCTGAATTCGGGAGGAAGTGGGGCTGTAAAACATTTGGATGCCCTTTTTTGCTGGTAACTATTGACAATTCTGCAATTTTAACGCCATTTTCGTATTCTACGTGGTCAAATTAGTGGTTCTAGACCATTATTTTCCAAAAATAACATGATTTGGATTTTGACCTAATTTTGAAGACACCAAATTCAAAGGTATTAGCCTTGCCATTATATTTAGTGAAAAATTTGTTTTTCTTTAAAATGCTTAAAAATATGGATAGTAGCGATATTTTAGTCGCTGAATCGACTTCTGCAGTCAGTTTTTCGATAGCAAGTCCAGAACCATGTTATATCTGAATTCGGGAGGAAGTGGGGCTGTAAAACATTTGGATGCCATTTTTGCTAGTAACTATTAACAATTCTGCAATTTTAACGCCATTTTTGTATTCTACGTGGTCAAATTAGTGGTTCTAGACCATTTTTACCAAAAATAACATGATTTGGATTTTGACCTAATTTTGAAGACACCAAATTCAAAGGTATTAGCCTTGCCATTATATTTAGTGAAAAATTTGTTTTTCTTTAAAATGTTAAAAAATATGGACAATAAGGTTATTTTAGTCGCTGAATCGACTTCTGCAGTCAGTTATTTGATAGCAAGTCTAGAACCATGTTATATCTGAATTCAGGGGAAAGTGGGGCTGTAAAACCTTTGGATGCCCTTTTTGCTGGTAACTATTGACAATTCTGCAATTTTAACGCCATTTTCGTATTCTACGTGATCAAATTAGTGGTTCTAGACCATTTTTTCCGAAAATAACATGATTTGGATTTTGACCTAATTTTAAAGACACCAAATTCAAAGGTATTAGCCTTGCCATTATATTTAGTGAAAAATTTGTTTTTCTTTAAAATGCTTAAAAATATGGATAGTAGGGATATTTTAGTTGCTGAATCGACATCTGCAGTCAGTTTTTCGATAGCAAGTCCAGAACCATGTTATATCTGAATTCGGGAGGAAGTGGGGCTGTAAAACATTTGGATGCCATTTTTGCTAGTAACTATTAACAATTCTGCAATTTTAACGCCATTTTTGTATTCTACGTGGTCAAATTAGTGGTTCTAGACCATTTTTACCAAAAATAACATGATTTGGATTTTGACCTAATTTTGAAGACACCAAATTCAAAGGTATTAGCCTTGCCATTATATTTAGTGAAAAATTTGTTTTTCTTTAAAATGTTAAAAAATATGGACAATAAGGTTATTTTAGTCGCTGAATCGACTTCTGCAGTCAGTTATTTGATAGCAAGTCTAGAACCATGTTATATCTGAATTCAGGGGAAAGTGGGGCTGTAAAACCTTTGGATGCCCTTTTTGCTGGTAACTATTGACAATTCTGCAATTTTAACGCCATTTTCGTATTCTACGTGATCAAATTAGTGGTTCTAGACCATTTTTTCCGAAAATAACATGATTTGGATTTTGACCTAATTTTAAAGACACCAAATTCAAAGGTATTAGCCTTGCCATTATATTTAGTGAAAAATTTGTTTTTCTTTAAAATGCTTAAAAATATGGATAGTAGGGATATTTTAGTTGCTGAATCGACATCTGCAGTCAGTTTTTCGATAGCAAGTCCAGAACCATGTTATATCTGAATTCGGGAGGAAGTGGGGCTGTAAAACATTTGGATGCCATTTTTGCTAGTAACTATTAACAATTCTGCAATTTTAACGCCATTTTTGTATTCTACGTGGTCAAATTAGTGGTTCTAGACCATTTTTTCCAAAAATAACATGATTTGGATTTTGACCTAATTTTGAAGACACCAAATTCAAATGGCCTTGCCATTATATTTAGTGAAAAATTTGTTTTTCTTTAAAATGTTAAAAAATATGAACAATAAGGTTATTTTAGTCGCTGAATCGACTTGTGCAGTCAGTTATTTGATAGCAAGTCTAGAACCATGTTATATCTGAATTCAGGGGAAAGTGGGGCTGTAAAACCTTATGGATACCATTTTTGCTGGTAACTATTGGCAATTCTGCAATTTTAACGCAATTTTCGTATTCTACGTGGTCAAATTAGTGGCTCTAGACCATTTTTACCAAAAATAACATGATTTGTATTTTCACCTCATTTTGAAAACACCAAATTTAAAGGTATTAGCCTTGTCATTATATTTAGTGAAAAATTTGTTTTTCTTTAAAATGCTTAAAAATATGGATAATGGGGTTATTTTAGTTGCTGAATCGACATCTGCAGTCAGTTTTTCGATAGCAAGTCTAGAACCATGTTATATCTGAATTCGGGAGGAAATGGGGCTGTAAAACATTTGGATGCCCTTTTTGCTGGTAACTATTGACAATTCTGCAATTTTAACGCCTTTTTTGTATTCTACGTGGTCAAATTAGTGGTTCTAGACCATTTTTTTCAAAAATAACATGATTTGGATTTTGACCTAATTTTGAAGACACCAAATTCAAAGGTATTAGCCTTGCCATTATATTTAGTGAAAAATTTGTTTTTCTTTAAAATGCTTAAAAATATGAATAATAGGGTTATTTTAGTCGCTGAATCGACTTCTGCAGTCAGTTTTTTGATAGCAAGTCTAGAACCATGTTTTATCTAAATTCGGGGGAAAGTGGGGCTGTAAAACCTTATGGATACCATTTTTGCTGGTAACTATTGGCAATTCTGCAATTTTAACGCCATTTTCGTATTCTACGTGGTCAAATTAGTGGTTCTAGACCATTTTTTCCAAAAATAACATGATTTGGATTTTGACCTAATTTTGAAGACACCAAATTCAAAGGTATTAGCCTTGCCATTATATTTAGTGAAAAATTTGTTTTTCTTTAAAATGCTTAAAAATATGGATAGTAGAAATATTTTAGTCGCTGAATCGACTTCTGCAGTCAGTTTTTCGATAGCAAGTCTAGAACCATGTTATATCTGAATTCGGGAGAAAGTGGGGCTGTAAAACCTTTGGATGCCATTTTTGCTGGTAACTATTGACAATTCTGCAAATTTAACGCCATTTTCGTATTCTACGTGGTCAAATTAGTGGTTCTAGACCATGTTTTCCAAAAATAACATGATTTGGATTTTGACCTAATTTTGAAGACACCAAATTCAAAGGTATTAGCCTTGCCATTATATTTAGTGAAAAATTTGTTTTTCTTTAAAATGTTAAAAAATATGGACAATAAGGTTATTTTAGTCGCTGAATCGACTTCTGCAGTCAGTTATTTGATAGCAAGTCTAGAACCATGTTATATCTGAATTCAGGGGAAAGTGGGGCTGTAAAACCTTATGGATACCATTTTTGCTGGTAACTATTGGCAATTCTGCAATTTTAACGCCATTTTCGTATTCTACGTGGTCAAATTAGTGGCTCTAGACCATTTTTACCAAAAATAACATGATTTGGATTTTGACCTAATTTTGAAAACACCAAATTTAAAGGTATTAGCCTTGTCATTATATTTAGTGAAAAATTTGTTTTTCTTTAAAATGCTTGAAAATATGGATAATGGGGTTATTTTAGTTGCTGAATCGACATCTGCAGTCAGTTTTTTGATAGCAAGTCTAGAACCATGTTATATCTGAATTCGGGAGGAAATGGGGCTGTAAAACATTTGGATGCCCTTTTTGCTGGTAACTATTGACAATTCTGCAATTTTAACGCCTTTTCTGTATTCTACGTGGTCAAATTAGTGGTTCTAGACCATTTTTTCCAAAAATAACATGATTTGGATTTTGACCTAATTTTGAAGACACCAAATTCAAAGGTATTAGCCTTGCCATTATATTTAGTGAAAAATTTGTTTTTCTTTAAAATGCTTAAAAATATGGATAATAGGGTTATTTTAGTCGCTGAATCGACTTCTGCAGTCACTTTTTCGATAGCAAGTCTAGAACCATGTTATATCTGAATTCGGGAGAAAGTGGGGCTGTAAAACCTTTGGATGCCCTTTTTGCTGGTAACTATTGACAATTCTGCAATTTTAACGCCTTTTTTGTATTCTACGTGGTCAAATTAGTGGTTCTAGACCATTTTTTTTCAAAAATAACATGATTTGGATTTTGACCTAATTTTGAAGACACCAAATTCAAAGGTATTAGCCTTGCCATTATATTTAGTGAAAAATTTGTTTTTCTTTAAAATGCTTAAAAATATGGATAATAGGGTTATTTTAGTCGCTGAATCGACTTCTGCAGTCAGTTTTTTGATAGCAAGTCTAGAACCATGTTATATCTGAATTCGGGGGAAAGTGGGGCTGTAAAACCTTATGGATACCATTTTTGCTGGTAACTATTGGCAATTCTGCAATTTTAACGCCATTTTCGTATTCTACGTGGTCAAATTAGTGGCTCTAGACCATTTTTACCAAAAATAACATGATTTGGATTTTGACCTAATTTTGAAAACACCAAATTCAAAGGTATTAGCCTTGTCATTATATTTAGTGAAAAATTTGTTTTTCTTTAAAATGCTTAAAAATATGGATAATGGGGTTATTTTAGTTGCTGAATCGACATCTGCAGTCAGTTTTTCGATAGCAAGTCTAGAACCATGTTATATCTGAATTCGGGAGGAAATGGGGCTGTAAAACATTTGGATGACATTTTTGCTAGTAACTATTAACAATTCTGCAATTTTAACGCCTTTTTTGTATTCTACGTGGTCAAATTAGTGGCTCTAGACCATTTTTTCCAAAAATAACATGATTTGGATTTTGACCTAATTTTGAAGACACCAAATTCAAAGGTATTAGCCTTGCCATTATATTTAGTGAAAAATTTGTTTTTCTTTAAAATGCTTAAAAATATGGACAATAAGGTTATTTTAGTCGCTGAATCGACTTCTGCAGTCAGTTATTTGATAGCAAGTCTAGAACCATGTTATATCTGAATTCAGGGGAAAGTGGGGCTGTAAAACCTTATGGATACCATTTTTGCTGGTAACTATTGGCAATTCTGCAATTTTAACGCCATTTTCGTATTCTACGTGGTCAAATTAGTGGCTCTAGACCATTTTTACCAAAAATAACATGATTTGGATTTTGACCTAATTTTGAAAACACCAAATTTAAAGGTATTAGCCTTGTCATTATATTTAGTGAAAAATTTGTTTTTCTTTAAAATGCTTAAAAATATGGATAATGGGGTTATTTTAGTTGCTGAATCGACATCTGCAGTCAGTTTTTCGATAGCAAGTCTAGAACCATGTTATATCTGAATTCGGGAGGAAATGGGGCTGTAAAACATTTGGATGCCCTTTTTGCTGGTAACTATTGACAATTCTGCAATTTTAACCCCTTTTTTGTATTCTACGTGGTCAAATTAGTGGTTCTAGACCATTTTTTCCAAAAATAACATGATTTGGATTTTGACCTAATTTTGAAGACACCAAATTCAAAGGTATTAGCCTTGCCATTATATTTAGTGAAAAATTTGTTTTTCTTTAAAATGTTAAAAAATATGGACAATAAGGTTATTTTAGTCGCTGAATCGACTTCTGCAGTCAGTTATTTGATAGCAAGTCTAGAACCATGTTATATCTGAATTCAGGGGAAAGTGGGGCTGTAAAACCTTATGGATACCATTTTTGCTGGTAACTATTGGCAATTCTGCAATTTTAACGCCATTTTCGTATTCTACGTGGTCAAATTAGTGGCTCTAGACCATTTTTACCAAAAATAACATGATTTGGATTTTGACCTAATTTTGAAGACACCAAATTCAAAGGTATTAGCCTTGCCATTATATTTAGTGAAAAATTTGTTTTTCTTTAAAATGCTTAAAAATATGGACAATAAGGTTATTTTAGTCGCTGAATCGACTTCTGCAGTCAGTTATTTGATAGCAAGTCTAGAACTATGTTATATCTGAATTCAGGGGAAAGTGGGGCTGTAAAACCTTATGGATACCATTTTTGCTGGTAACTATTGGCAATTCTGCAATTTTAACGCCTTTTTGGTATTCTACGTGGTCAAATTAGTGGCTCTAGACCATTTTTACCAAAAATAACATGATTTGGATTTTGACCTAATTTTGAAGACACCAAATTCAAAGGTATTAGCCTTGCCATTATATTTAGTGAAAAATTTGTTTTTCTTTAAAATGCTTAAAAATATGGACAATAAGGTTATTTTAGTCGCTGAATCGACTTCTGCAGTCAGTTTTTTGATAGCAAGTCTAGAACTATGTTATATCTGAATTCAGGGGAAAGTGGGGCCGTAAAACCTTATGGATACCATTTTTGCTGGTAACTATTGGCAATTCTGCAATTTTAACGCCATTTTCGTATTCTACGTGGTCAAATTAGTGGCTCCAGACCATTTTTACCAAAAATAACATGATTTGGATTTTGACCTAATTTTGAAGACACCAAATTCAAAGGTATTAGCCTTGCCATTATATTTAGTGAAAAATTTGTTTTTCTTTAAAATGCTTAAAAATATGGACAATAAGGTTATTTTAGTCGCTGAATCGACTTCTGCAGTCGGTTATTTGATAGCAAGTCTAGAACCATGTTATATCTGAATTCAGGGGAAAGTGGGGCTGTAAAACCTTATGGATACCATTTTTGCTGGTAACTATTGGCAATTCTGCAATTTTAACGCCATTTTCGTATTCTACGTGGTCAAATTAGTGGCTCTAGACCATTTTTACCAAAAATAACATGATTTGGATTTTGACCTAATTTTGAAAACACCAAATTTAAAGGTATTAGCCTTGTCATTATATTTAGTGAAAAATTTGTTTTTCTTTAAAATGCTTAAAATTATGGATAATGGGGTTATTTTAGTTGCTGAATCGACATCTGCAGTCAGTTTTTTGATAGCAAGTCTAGAACCATGTTATATCTGAATTCGGGAGGAAGTGGGGCTGTAAAACCTTATGGATACCATTTTTGCTGGTAACTATTGGCAATTCTGCAATTTTAACGCCATTTTCGTATTCTACGTGGTCAAATTAGTGGTTCTAGACCATTTTTTCCAAAAATAACATGATTTGGATTTTGACCTAATTTTGAAGACACCAAATTCAAAGGTATTAGCCTTGCCATTATATTTAGTGAAAAATTTGTTTTTCTTTAAAATGCTTAAAAATATGGACAATAAGGTTATTTTAGTCGCTGAATCGACTTCTGCAGTCAGTTATTTGATAGCAAGTCTAGAACCATGTTATATCTGAATTCAGGGGAAAGTGGGGCTGTAAAACCTTATGGATACCATTTTTGCTGGTAACTATTGGCAATTCTGCAATTTTAACGTCATTTTCGTATTCTACGTGGTCAAATTAGTGGCTCTAGACCATTTTTACCAAAAATAACATGATTTGGATTTTGACCTAATTTTGAAGACACCAAATTCAAAGGTATTAGCCTTGCCATTATATTTAGTGAAAAATTTGTTTTTCTTTAAAATGCTTAAAAATATGGACAATAAGGTTATTTTAGTCGCTGAATCGACTTCTGCAGTCAGTTATTTGATAGCAAGTCTAGAACTATGTTATATCTGAATTCAGGGGAAAGTGGGGCTGTAAAACCTTATGGATACCATTTTTGCTGGTAACTATTGGCAATTCTGCAATTTTAACGCCATTTTCGTATTCTACGTGGTCAAATTAGTGGCTCTAGACCATTTTTACCAAAAATAACATGATTTGGATTTTGACCTAATTTTGAAGACACCAAATTCAAAGGTATTAGCCTTGCCATTATATTTAGTGAAAAATTTGTTTTTCTTTAAAATGCTTAAAAATATGGACAATAAGGTTATTTTAGTCGCTGAATCGACTTCTGCAGTCAGTTATTTGATAGCAAGTCTAGAACCATGTTATATCTGAATTCAGGGGAAAGTGGGGCTGTAAAACCTTATGGATACCATTTTTGCTGGTAACTATTGGCAATTCTGCAATTTTATTGCCATTTTCGTATTCTACGTGGTCAAATTAGTGGCTCTAGACCATTTTTACCAAAAATAACATGATTTGGATTTTGACCTAATTTTGAAAACACCAAATTTAAAGGTATTAGCCTTGCCATTATATTTAGTGAAAAATTTGTTTTTCTTTAAAATGCTTAAAAATATGGATAATAGGGTTATTTTAGTCGCTGAATCGACTTCTGCAGTCACTTTTTCGATAGCAAGTCTAGAACCATGTTATATCTGAATTCGGGAGAAAGTGGGGCTGTAAAACCTTTGGATGCCCTTTTTGCTGGTAACTATTGACAATTCTGCAATTTTAACGCCTTTTTTGTATTCTACGTGGTCAAATTAGTGGTTCTAGACCATTTCTTCCAAAAATAACATGATTTGGATTTTGACCTAATTTTGAAAACACCAAATTCAAAGGTATTAGCCTTGCCATTATATTTAGTGAAAAATTTGTTTTTCTTTAAAATGCTTAAAAATATGGATAATAGGGTTATTTTAGTCGCTGAATCGACTTCTGCAGTCAGTTTTTTGATAGCAAGTCTAGAACCATGTTGTTGGGTTCGCGGTTCTTTTAAATGAAATAAATTCTTTGAGAAGGTGACTTTTAAATTAACCTTTTAATTGACAACTTCTAACTAACTGACAATATCAATTATTCTAGTTACAGTAATAATAAAAACATAAAACATAGTCTACTATGTAAAAGCGTTGTAAAAGGATGCACAGCGTGTTCCAACATTCTCCGGCCCCAAGCTTATTCTTCGTCCAACCTTACTGGAGCCCTCAGAATCCTACCAAACCTCGATCTTCTAACTTCTTTTTCACTTTTCTTTTCTGTTTTCTGGTTCTTCTCTTTATCAACTTCTTGTCCCTTTTCCGCAGTGATAACGTGCTTACTACTTGATTTTGTCGATGTTCCCAATTCCAATGGATAAATTCTTTGGAATGGTCGAATTAGTACTCCGTTTTTAGTTTTTACTTTCACAACACGACTTATTCCATCTTTTCCAACATAAATTTCTATTATTTTTCCCATTGGCCAAAGAACCCGTTTTAGATTGTCTGCTCCGACCAAAACTACGTCACCAACTTTGATTTTCTCTGTCTTCTGCCTGTGACCTTTATTAACTAACTCTGCAAGATATTCTTTTTTAAATCTCTCACGTAACAAATTTCGAATATTTTGCAAATAAGTGAAACGCCCTTTTAAAAATAACTCGTCTACCTGGTCCAAATCAATAACGTCACCCGAAAAATCTGTTCCTGCCGACTGTATGGGCCTTAAAAACCTTGCAGGACAAAGAATCTCCCAATCATCGGCACTGGAAACATAGGTGAGTGGTCGCTCGTTAATTACTGCTTCTACATCGCATAGTACAGTGTATAGTTCAACGTAATAGAGCGATGCTTTTCCCAAAGATCGACGCAACAGTTCTTTTACAACCCGTACTAATCTCTCCCACCATCCGCCCCACCACGAAGCCGAAGGTGGATTAAATATCCATTTAATTCTTTTGAGACCTGAAAAATTTTCAATTTCCTCCCAATTTAATTTTTTAAACAAATTATCACTGCCACGAAAGTTTGTCCCGTTGTCTGAATAAATAGTGTTTGGTCTACCACGTCTACTGATGAAGCGTCGTAATGAATACAAAAATGCTTCTGTTGAAAGTGATTTAACTAGCTCAAGATGAACTGCTCTGTAGACTGCGCATGTAAATAATACAATCCATACTTTGCTGCCATCTTTTAGCAGTAAGGGTCCTGCTAAATCAACACCCACAATTTCAAAAACCCCAGCGTCATTTATTCTGTTTGCAGGTAGAGGCGCAAAAGGAGTTTCAAATGGCTTAGATGTATGTCTTTTACAATTTACACAGGCAAATATTATGGAATTTATCGTTTTACGGGCTTTCAGTAACCAAAACTTTTCTCGGATGACTCCCAATAAAACTTTTGGTCCTGCATGACAGCTATTTTCGTGTTCTTCTATAATAATTTTCTTAACAATTTCATTTTTACTTGGAAGGATAATCGGGTATTTAAAATTTTCAGTAAAATCGCCAAATTCCAGTCTTGTTTTTATTCTTAAAATCCCATTACTGTCTTTAAAATACTCAAATTTACGCATTCCTTTCAGATTTTTACCTAAATCTTTCCTTTGCACTATTCTTAAAAGATATGTTTCTGCTCTTTCAAGTTCTTTTGACTCCCCCATAAATTTTTCCAAATCCTTTTCGTTTTTGACGCTATAAACACAGTTGTCAACATAAAATGCATTTAAACGTTGTTCTGCTGTTTCTCTAAATTTTGTCTCGTTTTTCAAATGTAAATTTAGTGTAGCTGCTAAAAGAAACGGACTAGGTTTTAACCCGAAAACAACCCTGCAATGTCTAAATATTTTAATTTGTCGTTGTTCGTAATCTTTCCACCAAATAAAACGCAAATGATTCCTATCTTCTTCTTTAATACTAATTTGTAAAAATGCTTTTGCGATATCTGCTGTTACCCCTATTTTATGTAATCTAAATTTTAGAATAAGTGGAATAACTAGCTCTATCATATTAGGACCCTTTTCTAGTAGATCGTTAAGAGAATTACCGTTCTTATCTTTTTGTGACGCATCAAATACTGGCCTTATTTTTGTTGTGCAACTTGCTTTCTTTATGACCGCATGATGCGCCAAGTAGTGGTGTCCATCTTCATTTTCATATTCATCTAGCTCGACTTCTTCGATAATTCCCATTTTTTCCCATTCATTAAATATTTTGTCATAATCCTTAAATTTATTCATTGACAGTAAACGCTTTGTATTTGAAAATAATCGATTTTCCGCCAGTTTAAAATTTGACGTAATATTGGGAAAACCGTCGACCCATGGTAGAGACACCTCGTACCTGTTTTCTTCATTCATTCTGGTGCTCTCCACGAATTTTTCCAGTGTTTGAATCTCCAATTCTTCCTGGCATTTTTTCTCTGCTGGTTCTTTTATGCCCAACACGTCTAAATTCCATAAATTTGCCAAAGAAGAATCAGAAAAATAAGTAGAGACAAACAAATTGTTTTTTATACAGCTTTGTTGACCCATTAGGGTCCATCCAAAATTTGTACCTACAGCTACTAGAGAATCATTTAATTTTAATATGTTTCCTGTAAGAATTTTTCCGAAAATATCTGCTCCTATTAATAAATTTATTTCAAAATTGTTAGAAGCAATGTCGTTTATCACTACGTTTTTTGATTTCAACTCTTTAATGATATTTATATCGTTTAGCTTCGGTATATAATGACATATTTTATTCTGTTCAAGCAAAGACATACCAATGTTAAAAGTTTCTTCTAAATTTTGAACATTTGCTTTAAATAATCTATGAATTTTTGGATCACTTCGCAAGCCGCCAAACATTCCCTGAACAATATTTTCCTCACCGATTTTAATAAGCCCTAACTCTTCGGCGCATTTTGATGAAATATACGAACGCTGTGAGCCGGTATCTAGCAGAGCCCTTACTGTTTTAGATCTATTATTATCAGAAACAATTTTGACATTAATTGTTTGAAGCAAAGTTTCTGAATTCACCGTTGTCATCGTTTGCTCAATTTTTTCCTGCCTATTTCCGTTATTTTCTTTCTCCTTCTCATGCAGATCAGGACACATAAGAGTGTGATGTTTTCGCGCGCATTTTATACATTTAACTGTATATTTGCAAGTTCTGAAACTATGATTGGGTTTCAGACACGAGAAACAACCTTTTTTCTTTACTACTGCTGTCTTTTTCTCTTCCAATGTCATTTTTTGTGCTCTTATGCAATCCTGACTGTTATGAGTGTTTGTATCGCAAAATATGCAAGTAAAATTGGGCTTACCTTTGGGGAAAGTATTTTTCACATGCAACATTTCTACAGAGCACCTATCCGTACCCATTTTGACTCCATTGTTCAAAGAAAAACTGGTTTGTGCAAGCTTTATTCGCTCGTCTGCTTCCACTTCGGCTTTTAGGAACTGCAAAAGACCCTGTAATTCATTGATAATTAGTTAAACGGTTTCGTTCCCAAATTTTTAGCAATTCGTGTGGTATAGCTGACTCAACCAATGGTAAAAGCATTGCAGCGTATTTATCACTAGTCACACCCAATGTTTCCAGCGCCCTGAGCTGTGTCTCTAATTTATCATACAAAGCAGATAAGGCCATACCTGTTTTTTCCGGTGAAATATGTTGATTTAAAACTAGGCTTAAAAGTTCTCTTACATAAACCTGAATTAAAACTTCGTCTCGTGCAAACCTAGTTTTGAGTTGGTCGATGGCAAGCTTATAGTTCGTTGCTGAGGGTGGGAAACTTTCTATCAAATTTCGGGCTGGCGAGTTTTCTTCGGTGGATTGGATGAGGTACTGAAATTTGTCTTCATTTGGCAAATCTGGATCTCCATCTATTTTTTGAAAATGACCCCAAAAATTGATCCAATTCTTGACATTTCCGTCAAACTTTTTTATTTCTAATTTTGGCAGGTTAAAATTTTTTGGTCTGTTCGTTGTTCCTTTTTTAACCTCCATTTTTACTTCTTTCAAATTTTCTAATAAAAAATTGCATTCGCTTGTATATTTTGTTACCTCAGTGCAAAATTCCATTTCTTCTATTATTTCTTCATTAAAATCTTTGTCACTGGGTTCTTCATTACAAAGCAATTCTTTTATATTGTTGTCAAGGGAGAATACCTTTTCTGCTTTTAATAAAACTTGTTGCAGTAATTCATTTATCTTCTTCTTATCGTCCGATCCTACCTTCTCAATTTCTTGGAAATGTTTTCTTGCAGCGTCTTTGATTATTTTTCTCTCTAGTTTCATAGACTGCATTTTCTTCCTTTCAAATTACCAGGGATGCCAATAATGTTGGGTTCGCGGTTCTTTTAAATGAAATAAATTCTTTGAGAAGGTGACTTTTAAATTAACCTTTTAATTGACAACTTCTAACTAACTGACAATATCAATTATTCTAGTTACAGTAATAATAAAAACATAAAACATAGTCTACTATGTAAAAGCGTTGTAAAAGGATGCACAGCGTGTTCCAACACATGTTATATCTGAATTCAGGGGAAAGTGGGGCTGTAAAACCTTATGGATACCATTTTTGCTGGTAACTATTGGCAATTCTGCAATTTTAACGCCATTTTCGTATTCTACGTGGTCAAATTAGTGGCTCTAGACCATTTTTACCAAAAATAACATGATTTGGATTTTGACCTAATTTTGAAAACACAAAATTCAAAGGTATTAGCCTTGTCATTATATTTAGTGAAAAATTTGTTTTTCTTTAAAATGCTTAAAAATATGGATAATGGGGTTATTTTAGTTGCTGAATCGACTTCTGCAGTCAGTTTTTCGATAGCAAGTCTAGAACCATGTTATATCTGAATTCGGGAGGAAGTGGGGCTGTAAAACCTTTGGATGCCATTTTTGCTGGTAACTATTGACAATTCTGCAATTTTAACGCCATTTTCGTATTCTACGTGGTCAAATTAGTGGTTCTAGACCATTTTTTCCAAAAATAACATGATTTGGATTTTGACCTAATTTTGAAGACACCAAATTCAAAGGTATTAGCCTTGCCATTATATTTAGTGAAAAATTTGTTTTTCTTTAAAATGCTTAAAAATATGGATAATAGGGTTATTTTAGTCGCTGAATCGACTTCTGCAGTCAGTTTTTCGATAGCAAGTCTAGAACCATGTTATATCTGAATTCCGGGGAAAGTGAGGCTGTAAATCCCTTTGGATGCCATTTTTGCTGGTAACTATTGGCAATTTTGCAATTTTAACGCCATTTTCGTATTCTACGTGGTCAAATTAGTGGTTCTAGACCATTTTTTCCAAAAATAACATGTTTTGAATTTTTACCTAATTTTGAAGACACCAAATTCAAAGGTATTAGCCTTGCCATTATATTTAGTGAAAAATTTGTTTTTCTTTAAAATGCTTAAAAATATGGATAATAGGGTTATTTTAGTCGCTGAATCGACTTCTGCAGTCAGTTTTTCGATAGCAAGTCTAGAACCATGTTATATCTGAATTCGGGAGGAAGTAAAACCTTTGGATGCCATTTTTGCTGGTAACTATTGGCAATTTTGCAATTTTAACGCCATTTTCGTATTCTACGTGGTCAAATTAGTGGTTCTAGACCATTTTTTCCAAAAATAACATGATTTGGATTTTGACCTAATTTTGAAGACACCAAATTCAAAGGTATTAGCCTTGCCATTATATTTAGTGAAAAATTTGTTTTTCATTAAAATGCTTAAAAATATGGATAATAGGGTTATTTTAGTCGCTAAATCGACTTCTGCAGTCAGTTTTTCGATAGCAAGTCTAGAACCATGTTATATCTGAATTCGGGAGGAAGTGGGGCTGTAAAACCTTTGGATGCCATTTTTGCTGGTAACTATTGACAATTCTGCAATTTTAACGCCATTTTCGTATTCTACGTGGTCAAATTAGTGGTTCTAGACCATTTTTTCCAAAAATAACATGATTTGGATTTTGACCTAATTTTGAAGACACCAAATTCAAAGGTATTAGCCTTGCCATTATATTTAGTGAAAAATTTGTTTTTCTTTAAAATGCTTAAAAATATGGATAATAGGGTTATTTTAGTCGCTGAATCGACTTCTGCAGTCAGTTTTTCGATAGCAAGTCTAGAACCATGTTATATCTGAATTCGGGAGGAAGTGGGGCTGTAAAACCTTTGGATGCCATTTTTGCTGGTAACTATTGACAATTCTGCAATTTTAACGCCATTTTCGTATTCTACGTGGTCAAATTAGTGGTTCTAGACCATTTTTTCAAAAATAACATGATTTGGATTTTGACCTAATTTTGAAGACACCAAATTCAAAGGTATTAGCCTTGCCATTATATTTAGTGAAAAATTTGTTTTTTATTAAAATGCTTAAAAATATGGATAATAGGGTTATTTTAGTCGCTGAATCGACTTCTGCAGTCAGTTTTTCGATAGCAAGTCTAGAACCATGTTATATCTGAATTCGGGAGGAAGTGGGGCTGTAAAACCTTTGGATGCCATTTTTGCTGGTAACTATTGACAATTCTGCAATTTTAACGCCATTTTCGTATTCTACGTGGTCAAATTAGTGGTTCTAGACCATTTTTTCCAAATATAACATGATTTGGATTTTGACCTAATTTTGAAGACACCAAATTCAAAGGTATTAGCCTTGCCATTATATTTAGTGAAAAATTTGTTTTTCATTAAAATGCTTAAAAATATGGATAATAGGGTTATTTTAGTCGCTGAATCGACTTCTGCAGTCAGTTTTTCGATAGCAAGTCTAGAACCATGTTATATCTGAATTCGGGAGGAAGTGGGGCTCTAAAACCTTATGGATACCATTTTTGCTGGTAACTATTGGCAATTCTGCAATTTTAACGCCATTTTCGTATTCTACGTGGTCAAATTAGTGGTTCTAGACCATTTTTTTAAAAAGACCATGATTTGGATTTTGACCTAATTTTGAAGACACCAAATTCAAAGGTATTAGCCTTTCCATTATATTTAGTGAAAAATTTGGTTTTCTCTAAAATGCTTAAACATATGGATAAAAGGGTTATTTTAGTCGCTAAATCGACTTCTGCAGTCAGTTTTTCGATAGCAAGTCTAGAACCATGTTATATCTGAATTCGGGAGGAAGTGGGGCTCTAAAACCTTTGGATGCCATTTTTGCTGATAACTATTGACAATTCTGCAATTTTAACGCCATTTTCGTATTCTACGTGGTCAAATTAGTGGTTCTAGACCATTTTTTTCAAAAAGACCATGATTTGGATTTTGACCTAATTTTGAAGACACCAAATTCAAAGGTATTAGCCTTGCCATTATATTTAGTGAAAAATTTGTTTTTCATTAAAATGCTTAAAAATATGGATAATAGGGTTATTTTAGTCGCTGAATCGACTTCTGCAGTCAGTTTTTCGATAGCAAGTCTAGAACCATGTTATATCTGAATTCGGGAGGAAGTGGGGCTGTAAAACCTTTGGATGCCATTTTTGCTGGTTACTATTGACAATTCTGCAATTTTAACGCCATTTTCGTATTCTACGTGGTTAAATTAGTGGTTCTAGACCATTTTTTCCAAATATAACATGATTTGGATTTTGACCTAATTTTGAAGACACCAAATTCAAAGGTATTAGCCTTGCCATTATATTTAGTGAAAAATTTGTTTTTCATTAAAATGCTTAAAAATATGGATAATAGGGTTATTTTAGTCGCTGAATCGACTTCTGCAGTCAGTTTTTCGATAGCAAGTCTAGAACCATGTTATATCTGAATTCGGGAGGAAGTGGGGCTGTAAAACCTTTGGATGCCATTTTTGCTGGTTACTATTGACAATTCTGCAATTTTAACGCCATTTTCGTATTCTACGTGGTCAAATTAGTGGTTCTAGACCATTTTTTCCAAATATAACATGATTTGGATTTTGACCTAATTTTGAAGACACCAAATTCAAAGGTATTAGCCTTGCCATTATATTTAGTGAAAAATTTGTTTTTCATTAAAATGCTTAAAAATATGGATAATAGGGTTATTTTAGTCGCTGAATCGACTTCTGCAGTCAGTTTTTCGATAGCAAGTCTAGAACCATGTTATATCTGAATTCGGGAGGAAGTGGGGCTGTAAAACCTTTGGATGCCATTTTTGCTGGTAACTATTGACAATTCTGCAATTTTAACGCCATTTTCGTATTCTACGTGGTCAAATTAGTGGTTCTAGACCATTTTTTCCAAATATAACATGATTTGGATTTTGACCTAATTTTGAAGACACCAATTTCAAAGGTATTAGCCTTGCCATTATATTTAGTGAAAAATTTGTTTTTCATTAAAATGCTTAAAAATATGGATAATAGGGTTATTTTAGTCGCTGAATCGACTTCTGCAGTCAGTTTTTCGATAGCAAGTCTGGAACCATGTTATATCTGAATTCGGGAAGAAGTGGGGCTGTAAAACCTTTGGATGCCATTTTTGCTGGTAACTATTGACAATTCTGCAATTTTAACGCCATTTTCGTATTCTACGTGGTCAAATTAGTGGTTCTAGACCATTTTTTCCAAATATAACATGATTTGGATTTTGACCTAATTTTGAAGACACCAATTTCAAAGGTATTAGCCTTGCCATTATATTTAGTGAAAAATTTGTTTTTCATTAAAATGCTTAAAAATATGGATAATAGGGTTATTTTAGTCGCTGAATCGACTTCTGCAGTCAGTTTTTCGATAGCAAGTCTGGAACCATGTTATATCTGAATTCGGGAAGAAGTGGGGCTGTAAAACCTTTGGATGCCATTTTTGCTGGTAACTATTGACAATTCTGCAATTTTAACGCCATTTTCGTATTCTACGTGGTCAAATTAGTGGTTCTAGACCATTTTTTCCAAAAATAACATGATTTGGATTTTGACCTAATTTTGAAGACACCAAATTCAAAGGTATTAGCCTTGCCATTATATTTAGTGAAAAATTTGTTTTTCATTAAAATGCTTAAAAATATGGATAATAGGGTTATTTTAGTCGCTGAATCGACTTCTGCAGTCAGTTTTTCGATAGCAAGTCTAGAACCATGTTATATCTGAATTCGGGAGGAAGTGGGGCTGTAAAACCTTTGGATGCCATTTTTGCTGGTTACTATTGACAATTCTGCAATTTTAACGCCATTTTCGTATTCTACGTGGTTAAATTAGTGGTTCTAGACCATTTTTTCCAAATATAACATGATTTGGATTGTGACCTAATTTTGAAGACACCAAATTCAAAGGTATTAGCCTTGCCATTATATTTAGTGAAAAATTTGGTTTTCTTTAAAATGCTTAAAAATATGGATAAAAGAGTTATTTTAGTCGCTGAATCGACTTCTGCAGTCAGTTTTTCGATAGCAAGTCTAGAACCATGTTATATCTGAATTCGGGAGGAAGTGGGGCTCTAAAACCTTTGGATGCCATTTTTGCTGATAACTGTTGACAATTCTGCAATTTTAACGCCATTTTCGTATTCTACGTGGTCAAATTAGTGGTTCTAGACCATTTTTTTCATAAAGATCATGATTTGGATTTTGACCTTATTTTGAAGACACCAAATTCAAAGGTATTAGCCTTGCCGTTATATTTAGTGAAAAATTTGTTTTTCATTAAAATGCTTAAAAATATGAATAATAGGGTTATTTTAGTCGCTGAATCGACTTCTGCAGTCAGTTTTTCGATAGCAAGTCTAGAACCATGTTATATCTGAATTCGGGAGGAAGTGTAAAACATTTGGATGCCATTTTTGCTGGTAACTATTAACAATTCTGCAATTTTAACGCCATTTTCGTATTCTACGTGGTCAAATTAGTGGTTCTAGACCATTTTTACCAAAAATAACATGATTTGGATTTTGACCTAATTTTGAAGACACCAAATTCAAAGGTATTAGCCTTGCCATTATATTTAATGAAAAATTTGTTTTTCTTTAAAATGCTTAAAAATATGGATAATAGGGTTATTTTAGTCGCTGAATCGACTTCTGCAGTCAGTTTTTCGATAGCAAGTCTAGAACCATGTTATATCTGAATTCGGGAGGAAGTGGGGCTGTAAAACCTTTGGATGCCATTTTTGCTGGTTACTATTGACAATTCTGCAATTTTAACGCCATTTTCGTATTCTACGTGGTTAAATTAGTGGTTCTAGACCATTTTTTCCAAATATAACATGATTTGGATTTTGACCTAATTTTGAAGACACCAAATTCAAAGGTATTAGCCTTGCCATTATATTTAGTGAAAAATTTGTTTTTCATTAAAATGCTTAAAAATATGGATAATAGGGTTATTTTAGTCGCTGAATCGACTTCTGCAGTCAGTTTTTCGATAGCAAGTCTAGAACCATGTTATATCTGAATTCGGGAGGAAGTGGGGCTGTAAAACCTTTGGATGCCATTTTTGCTGGTAACTATTGACAATTCTGCAATTTTAACGCCATTTTCGTATTCTACGTGGTCAAATTAGTGGTTCTAGACCATTTTTTCCAAAAATAACATGATTTGGATTTTGACCTAATTTTGAAGACACCAAATTCAAAGGTATTAGCCTTGCCATTATATTTAGTGAAAAATTTGTTTTTCTTTAAAATGCTTAAAAATATGGATAATAGGGTTATTTTAGTCGCTGAATCGACTTCTGCAGTCAGTTTTTCGATAGCAAGTCTAGAACCATGTTTTATCTGAATTCGAGAGGAAGTGGGGCTGGGCTGTAAAACCTGTGGATGCCCTTTTTGCTGGTAACTATTGACAATTCTGCAATTTTAACGCCATTTTCGTATTCTACGTGGTCAAATTAGTGGTTCTAGACCATTTTTTGCAAAAATAACATGATTTGGATTTTGACCTAATTTTGAAGACACCAAATTATATTGCCATTATATTTAGTGAAAAATTTGTTTTTTATTAAAATGCTTAAAAATATGGATTATAGGGTTATTTTAGTCGCTGAATCGACTTCTGCAGTCAGTTTTTCGATAGTAAGTCTAGAACCATGTTATATCTGAATTCGGGAGGAAGTGGGGCTGTAAAACCTTTGGATGCCATTTTTGCTGGTAACTATTGACAATTCTGCAATTTTAACGCCATTTTCGTATTCTACGTGGTCAAATTAGTGGTTCTAGACCATTTTTTCCAAATATAACATGATTTGGATTTTGACCTAATTTTGAAGACACCAAATTCAAAGGTATTAGCCTTGCCATTATATTTAGTGAAAAATTTGTTTTTCATTAAAATGCTTAAAAATATGGATAATAGGGTTATTTTAGTCGCTAAATCGACTTCTGCAGTCAGTTTTTCGATAGCAAGTCTAGAACCATGTTATATCTGAATTCGGGAGGAAGTGGGCCTGTAAAACTTTTGGATGCCATTTTTGCTGGTAACTATTGACAATTCTGCAATTTTAACGCCATTTTCGTATTCTACGTGGTCAAATTAGTGGTTCTAGACCATTTTTTCCAAAAATAACATGATTTGGATTTTGACCTAATTTTGAAGACACCAAATTCAAAGGTATTAGCCTTGCCATTATATTTAGTGAAAAATTTGGTTTTCTCTAAAATGCTTAAAAATATGGATAAAAGGGTTATTTTAGTCGCTGAATCGACTTCTGCAGTCAGTTTTTCGATAGCAAGTCTAGAACCATGTTATATCTGAATTCGGGAGGAAGTGGGGCTGTAAAACCTTTGGATGCCATTTTTGCTGGTAACTATTGACAATTCTGCAATTTTAACGCCATTTTCGTATTCTACGTGGTCAAATTAGTGGTTCTAGACCATTTTTTCCAAATATAACATGATTTGGATTTTGACCTAATTTTGAAGACACCAAATTCAAAGGTATTAGCCTTGCCATTATATTTAGTGAAAAATTTGTTTTTCATTAAAATGCTTAAAAATATGGATAATAGGGTTATTTTAGTCGCTGAATCGACTTCTGCAGTCAGTTTTTCGATAGCAAGTCTAGAACCATGTTATATCTGAATTCGGGAGGAAGTGGGGCTGTAAAACCTTTGGATGCCATTTTTGCTGGTTACTATTGACAATTCTGCAATTTTAACGCCATTTTCGTATTCTACGTGGTTAAATTAGTGGTTCTAGACCATTTTTTCCAAATATAACATGATTTGGATTTTGACCTAATTTTGAAGACACCAAATTCAAAGGTATTAGCCTTGCCATTATATTTAGTGAAAAATTTGTTTTTCATTAAAATGCTTAAAAATATGGATAATAGGGTTATTTTAGTCGCTGAATCGACTTCTGCAGTCAGTTTTTCGATAGCAAGTCTAGAACCATGTTATATCTGAATTCGGGAGGAAGTGGCGCTGTAAAACCTTTGGATGCCATTTTTGCTGGTTACTATTGACAATTCTGCAATTTTAACGCCATTTTCGTATTCTACGTGGTTAAATTAGTGGTTCTAGACCATTTTTTCCAAATATAACATGATTTGGATTGTGACCTAATTTTGAAGACACCAAATTCAAAGGTATTAGCCTTGCCATTATATTTAGTGAAAAATTTGGTTTTCTTTAAAATGCTTAAAAATATGGATAAAAGAGTTATTTTAGTCGCTGAATCGACTTCTGCAGTCAGTTTTTCGATAGCAAGTCTAGAACCATGTTATATCTGAATTCGGGAGGAAGTGGGGCTGTAAAACCTTTGGATGCCATTTTTGCTGGTTACTATTGACAATTCTGCAATTTTAACGCCATTTTCGTATTCTACGTGGTCAAATTAGTGGTTCTAGACCATTTTTTCCAAATATAACATGATTTGGATTTTGACCTAATTTTGAAGACACCAAATTCAAAGGTATTAGCATTGCCATTATATTTAGTGAAAAATTTGGTTTTTATTAAAATGCTTAAAAATATGGATAATAGGGTTATTTTAGTCGCTGAATCGACTTCTGCAGTCAGTTTTTCGATAGCAAGTCTAGAACCATGTTATATCTGAATTCGGGAAGAAGTGGGGCTGTAAAACCTTTGGATGCCATTTTTGCTGGTAACTATTGACAATTCTGCAATTTTAACGCCATTTTCGTATTCTACGTGGTCAAATTAGTGGTTCTAGACCATTTTTTCCAAATATAACATGATTTGGATTTTGACCTAATTTTGAAGACACCAAATTCAAAGGTATTAGCCTTGCCATTATATTTAGTGAAAAATTTGTTTTTCATTAAAATGCTTAAAAATATGGATAATAGGGTTATTTTAGTCGCTGAATCGACTTCTGCAGTCAGTTTTTCGATAGCAAGTCTAGAACCATGTTATATCTGAATTCGGGAGGAAGTGGGGCTGTAAAACCTTTGGATGCCATTTTTGCTGGTTACTATTGACAATTCTGCAATTTTAACGCCATTTTCGTATTCTACGTGGTCAAATTAGTGGTTCTAGACCATTTTTTCCAAATATAACATGATTTGGATTTTGACCTAATTTTGAAGACACCAAATTCAAAGGTATTAGCCTTGCCATTATATTTAGTGAAAAATTTGTTTTTCATTAAAATGCTTAAAAATATGGATAATAGGGTTATTTTAGTCGCTGAATCGACTTCTGCAGTCAGTTTTTCGATAGCAAGTCTAGAACCATGTTATATCTGAATTCGGGAGGAAGTGGGGCTGTAAAACCTTTGGATGCCATTTTTGCTGGTAACTATTGACAATTCTGCAATTTTAACGCCATTTTCGTATTCTACGTGGTCAAATTAGTGGTTCTAGACCATTTTTTCCAAAAATAACATGATTTGGATTTTGACCTAATTTTGAAGACACCAAATTCAAAGGTATTAGCCTTGCCATTATATTTAGTGAAAAATTTGTTTTTCATTAAAATGCTTAAAAATATGGATAATAGGGTTATTTTAGTCGCTGAATCGACTTCTGCAGTCAGTTTTTCGATAGCAAGTCTGGAACCATGTTATATCTGAATTCGGGAAGAAGTGGGGCTGTAAAACCTTTGGATGCCATTTTTGCTGGTAACTATTGACAATTCTGCAATTTTAACGCCATTTTCGTATTCTACGTGGTCAAATTAGTGGTTCTAGACCATTTTTTTTTCCAAAAATAACATGATTTGGATTTTGACCTAATTTTGAAGACACCAATTTCAAAGGTATTAGCCTTGCCATTATATTTAGTGAAAAATTTGTTTTTCATTAAAATGCTTAAAAATATGTATAATAGGGTTATTTTAGTCGCTGAATCGACTTCTGCAGTCAGTTTTTCGATAGCAAGTCTAGAACCATGTTATATCTGAATTCGGGAGGAAGTGGGCCTGTAAAACTTTTGGATGCCATTTTTGCTGGTAACTATTGACAATTTTGCAATTTTAACGCCATTTTCGTATTCTACGTGGTCAAATTAGTGGTTCTAGACCATTTTTTCCAAATATAACATGATTTGGATTTTGACCTAATTTTGAAGACACCAAATTCAAAGGTATTAGCCTTGCCATTATATTTAGTGAAAAATTTGTTTTTCATTAAAATGCTTAAAAATATGGATAATAGGGTTATTTTAGTCGCTGAATCGACTTCTGCAGTCAGTTTTTCGATAGCAAGTCTAGAACCATGTTATATCTGAATTCGGGAGGAAGTGGGGCTGTAAAACCTTTGGATGCCATTTTTGCTGGTTACTATTGACAATTCTGCAATTTTAACGCCATTTTCGTATTCTACGTGGTCAAATTAGTGGTTCTAGACCATTTTTTCCAAATATAACATGATTTGGATTTTGACCTAATTTTGAAGACACCAAATTCAAAGGTATTAGCCTTGCCATTATATTTAGTGAAAAATTTGTTTTTCATTAAAATGCTTAAAAATATGGATAATAGGGTTATTTTAGTCGCTGAATCGACTTCTGCAGTCAGTTTTTCGATAGCAAGTCTAGAACCATGTTATATCTGAATTCGGGAGGAAGTGGGGCTGTAAAACCTTTGGATGCCATTTTTGCTGGTTACTATTGACAATTCTGCAATTTTAACGCCATTTTCGTATTCTACGTGGTTAAATTAGTGGTTCTAGACCATTTTTTCCAAATATAACATGATTTGGATTTTGACCTAATTTTGAAGACACCAAATTCAAAGGTATTAGCCTTGCCATTATATTTAGTGAAAAATTTGTTTTTCATTAAAATGCTTAAAAATATGGATAATAGGGTTATTTTAGTCGCTGAATCGACTTCTGCAGTCAGTTTTTCGATAGCAAGTCTAGAACCATGTTATATCTGAATTCGGGAGGAAGTGGGGCTGTAAAACCTTTGGATGCCATTTTTGCTGGTAACTATTGACAATTCTGCAATTTTAACGCCATTTTCGTATTCTACGTGGTCAAATTAGTGGTTCTAGACCATTTTTTCCAAATATAACATGATTTGGATTTTGACCTAATTTTGAAGACACCAATTTCAAAGGTATTAGCCTTGCCATTATATTTAGTGAAAAATTTGTTTTTCATTAAAATGCTTAAAAATATGGATAATAGGGTTATTTTAGTCGCTGAATCGACTTCTGCAGTCAGTTTTTCGATAGCAAGTCTGGAACCATGTTATATCTGAATTCGGGAAGAAGTGGGGCTGTAAAACCTTTGGATGCCATTTTTGCTGGTAACTATTGACAATTCTGCAATTTTAACGCCATTTTCGTATTCTACGTGGTCAAATTAGTGGTTCTAGACCATTTTTTTTTCCAAAAATAACATGATTTGGATTTTGACCTAATTTTGAAGACACCAATTTCAAAGGTATTAGCCTTGCCATTATATTTAGTGAAAAATTTGTTTTTCATTAAAATGCTTAAAAATATGGATAATAGGGTTATTTTAGTCGCTGAATCGACTTCTGCAGTCAGTTTTTCGATAGCAAGTCTAAAACCATGTTATATCTGAATTCGGGAGGAAGTGGGGCTCTAAAACCTTTGGATGCCATTTTTACTAATAACTATTGACAATTCTGCAATTTTAACGCCATTTTCGTATTCTACGTGGTCAAATTAGTGGTTCTAGACCATTTTTTTTCCAAAAATAACATGATTTGGATTTTGACCTAATTTTGAAGACACCAAATTCAAAGGTATTAGCCTTGCCATTATATTTAGTGAAAAATTTGTTTTTCATTAAAATGCTTAAAAATATGGATAATAGGGTTATTTTAGTCGCTGAATCGACTTCTGCAGTCAGTTTTTCGATAGCAAGTCTAGAACCATGTTATATCTGAATTCGGGAGGAAGTGGGGCTGTAAAACCTTTGGATGCCATTTTTGCTGGTAACTATTGACAATTCTGCAATTTTAACGCCATTTTCGTATTCTACGTGGTCAAATTAGTGGTTCTAGACCATTTTTTCCAAATATAACATGATTTGGATTTTGACCTAATTTTGAAGACACCAAATTCAAAGGTATTAGCCTTGCCATTATATTTAGTGAACAATTTGTTTTTTTTTAAATGCTTAAAAATATGGATAATAGGGTTATTTTAGTCGCTGAATCGACTTCTGCAGTCAGTTTTTCGATAGCAAGTCTGGAACCATGTTATATCTGAATTCGGGAGGAAGTGGGGCTGTAAAACCTTTGGATGCCATTTTTGCTGGTAACTATTGACAATTCTGCAATTTTAACGCCATTTTTGTATTCTACGTGGTCAAATTAGTGGTTCTAAACCATTTTTATCAAAAAAAACATGATTTGGATTTTGACCTAATTTTGAAGACACCAATTTCAAAGGTATTAGCCTTGCCATTATATTTAGTGAACAATTTGTTTTTTTTTAAATGCTTAAAAATATGGATAATAGGGTTATTTTAGTCGCTGAATCGACTTCTGCAGTCAGTTTTTCGATAGCAAGTCTGGAACCATGTTATATCTGAATTCGGGAAGAAGTGGGGCTGTAAAACCTTTGGATGCCATTTTTGCTGGTAACTATTGACAATTCTGCAATTTTAACGCCATTTTCGTATTCTACGTGGTCAAATTAGTGGTTCTAGACCATTTTTTCCAAATATAACATGATTTGGATTTTGACCTAATTTTGAAGACACCAATTTCAAAGGTATTAGCCTTGCCATTATATTTAGTGAAAAATTTGTTTTTCATTAAAATGCTTAAAAATATGGATAATAGGGTTATTTTAGTCGCTGAATCGACTTCTGCAGTCAGTTTTTCGATAGCAAGTCTAGAACCATGTTATATCTGAATTCGGGAGAAAGTGGGGCTGTAAAACCTTTGGATGCCATTTTTGCTGGTAACTATTGACAATTCTGCAAATTTAACGCCATTTTCGTATTCTACGTGGTCAAATTAGTGGTTCTAGACCATTTTTTTTTTTAAATAACATGATTTGGATTTTGACCTAATTTTGAAGACACCAAATTCAAAGGTATTAGCCTTGCCATTATATTTAGTGAAAAATTTGTTTTTCATTAAAATGCTTAAAAATATGGATAATAGGGTTATTTTAGTCGCTAAATCGACTTCTGCAGTCAGTTTTTCGATAGCAAGTCTAGAACCATGTTATATCTGAATTCGGGAGGAAGTGGGGCTGTAAAACCTTTGGATGCCATTTTTGCTGGTAACTATTGACAATTCTGCAATTTTAACGCCATTTTCGTATTCTACGTGGTCAAATTAGTGGTTCTAGACCATTTTTTCCAAAAATAACATGATTTGGATTTTGACCTAATTTTGAAGACACCAAATTCAAAGGTATTAGCCTTGCCATTATATTTAGTGAACAATTTGTTTTTTTTTAAATGCTTAAAAATATGGATAATAGGGTTATTTTAGTCACTGAATCGACTTCTGCAGTCAGTTTTTCGATAGCAAGTCTAGAACCATGTTATATCTGAATTCGGGAGGAAGTGGGGCTGTAAAACCTTTGGATGCCATTTTTGCTGGTAACTATTGACAATTCTGCAATTTTAACGCCATTTTCGTATTCTACGTGGTCAAATTAGTGGTTCTAGACCATTTTTTCCAAATATAACATGATTTGGATTTTGACCTAATTTTGAAGACACCAAATTCAAAGGTATTAGCCTTGCCATTATATTTAGTGAACAATTTGTTTTTTTTTAAATTGCTTAAAAATATGGATAATAGGGTTATTTTAGTCGCTGAATCGACTTCTGCAGTCAGTTTTTCGATAGCAAGTCTAGAACCATGTTATATCTGAATTCGGGAGGAAGTGGGGCTGTAATACCTTTGGATGCCATTTTTGCTGGTAACTATTGGCAATTCTGCAATTTTAACGCCATTTTCGTATTCTACGTGGTCAAATTGGTGGTTTTAGACCATTTTTTCAAAAATTACATGATTTGGATTTTTACCTAATTTTGAAGACACCAAATTCAAAGGTATTAGCCTTGCCATTATATTTAGTGAAAAATTTGTTTTTCTTTAAAATGCTTAAAAATATGGATAATAGGGTTATTTTAGTCGCTGAATCGACTTCTGCAGTCAGTTTTTCGATAGCAAGTCTAGAACCATGTTATATCTGAATTCGGGAGGAAGTGGGGCTGTAAAACCTTTGGATGCCATTTTTGCTGGTAACTATTGACAATTCTGCAATTTTAACGCCATTTTCGTATTCTACGTGGTCAAATTAGTGGTTCTAGACCATTTTTTCCAAAAATAACATGATTTGGATTTTGACCTAATTTTGAAGACACCAAATTCAAAGGTATTAGCCTTGCCATTATATTTAGTGAAAAATTTGTTTTTCATTAAAATGCTTAAAAATATGGATAATAGGGTTATTTTAGTCGCTGAATCGACTTCTGCAGTCAGTTTTTCGATAGCAAGTCTAGAACCATGTTATATCTGAATTCGGGAGGAAGTGGGGCTGTAAAACCTTTGGATGCCATTTTTGCTGGTTACTATTGACAATTCTGCAATTTTAACGCCATTTTCGTATTCTACGTGGTTAAATTAGTGGTTCTAGACCATTTTTTCCAAATATAACATGATTTGGATTTTGACCTAATTTTGAAGACACCAAATTCAAAGGTATTAGCCTTGCCATTATATTTAGTGAAAAATTTGTTTTTCATTAAAATGCTTAAAAATATGGATAATAGGGTTATTTTAGTCGCTGAATCGACTTCTGCAGTCAGTTTTTCGATAGCAAGTCTAGAACCATGTTATATCTGAATTCGGGAGGAAGTGGGGCTGTAAAACCTTTGGATGCCATTTTTGCTGGTAACTATTGACAATTCTGCAATTTTAACGCCATTTTCGTATTCTACGTGGTCAAATTAGTGGTTCTAGACCATTTTTTCCAAAAATAACATGATTTGGATTTTGACCTAATTTTGAAGACACCAAATTCAAAGGTATTAGCCTTGCCATTATATTTAGTGAAAAATTTGTTTTTCTTTAAAATGCTTAAAAATATGGATAATAGGGTTATTTTAGTCGCTGAATCGACTTCTGCAGTCAGTTTTTCGATAGCAAGTCTAGAACCATGTTATATCTGAATTCGGGAGGAAGTGGGGCTGTAAAACCTTTGGATGCCATTTTTGCTGGTAACTATTGACAATTCTGCAATTTTAACGCCATTTTCGTATTCTACGTGGTCAAATTAGTGGTTCTAGACCATTTTTTCCAAATATAACATGATTTGGATTTTGACCTAATTTTGAAGACACCAAATTCAAAGGTATTAGCCTTGCCATTATATTTAGTGAACAATTTGTTTTTTTTTAAATGCTTAAAAATATGGATAATAGGGTTATTTTAGTCACTGAATCGACTTCTGCAGTCAGTTTTTCGATAGCAAGTCTAGAACCATGTTATATCTGAATTCGGGAGGAAGTGGGGCTGTAAAACCTTTGGATGCCATTTTTGCTGGTAACTATTGACAATTCTGCAATTTTAACGCCATTTTCGTATTCTACGTGGTCAAATTAGTGGTTCTAGACCATTTTTTCCAAATATAACATGATTTGGATTTTGACCTAATTTTGAAGACACCAAATTCAAAGGTATTAGCCTTGCCATTATATTTAGTGAACAATTTGTTTTTTTTTAAATGCTTAAAAATATGGATAATAGGGTTATTTTAGTCACTGAATCGACTTCTGCAGTCAGTTTTTCGATAGCAAGTCTAGAACCATGTTATATCTGAATTCGGGAGGAAGTGGGGCTGTAAAACCTTTGGATGCCATTTTTGCTGGTAACTATTGACAATTCTGCAATTTTAACGCCATTTTCGTATTCTACGTGGTCAAATTAGTGGTTCTAGACCATTTTTTCCAAAAATAACATGATTTGGATTTTGACCTAATTTTGAAGACACCAAATTCAAAGGTATTAGCCTTGCCATTATATTTAGTGAAAAATTTGTTTTTCATTAAAATGCTTAAAAATATGGATAATAGGGTTATTTTAGTCGCTGAATCGACTTCTGCAGTCAGTTTTTCGATAGCAAGTCTAGAACCATGTTATATCTGAATTCGGGAGGAAGTGGCGCTGTAAAACCTTTGGATGCCATTTTTGCTGGTTACTATTGACAATTCTGCAATTTTAACGCCATTTTCGTATTCTACGTGGTCAAATTAGTGGTTCTAAACCATTTTTATCAAAAAAAACATGATTTGGATTTTGACCTAATTTTGAAGACACCAAATTCAAAGGTATTAGCCTTGCCATTATATTTAGTGAAAAATTTGTTTTTCATTAAAATGCTTAAAAATATGGATAATAGGGTTATTTTAGTCGCTGAATCGACTTCTGCAGTCAGTTTTTCGATAGCAAGTCTAGAACCATGTTATATCTGAATTCGGGAGGAAGTGGGGCTGTAAAACCTTTGGATGCCATTTTTGCTGGTAACTATTGACAATTCTGCAATTTTAACGCCATTTTCGTATTCTACGTGGTCAAATTAGTGGTTCTAGACCATTTTTTCCAAAAATAACATGATTTGGATTTTGACCTAATTTTGAAGACACCAAATTCAAAGGTATTAGCCTTGCCATTATATTTAGTGAAAAATTTGTTTTTTATTAAAATGCTTAAAAATATGGATAATAGGGTTATTTTAGTCACTGATTTAACTTCTGCAGTCAGTTTTTCGATAGCAAGTCTAGAACCATGTTATATCTGAATTCGGGAGAAAGTGGGGCTGTAAAACCTTTGGATGCCATTTTTGCTGGTAACTATTGACAATTCTGCAATTTTAACGCCATTTTCGTATTCTACGTGGTCAAATTAGTGGTTCTAGACCATTTTTTCCAAAAATAACATGATTTGGATTTTGACCTAATTTTGAAGACACCAAATTCAAAGGTATTAGCCTTGCCATTATATTTAGTGAAAAATTTGTTTTTCATTAAAATGCTTAAAAATATGGATAATAGGGTTATTTTAGTCACTGAATCGACTTCTGCAGTCAGTTTTTCGATAGCAAGTCTAGAACCATGTTATATCTGAATTCGGGAGGAAGTGGGGCTGTAAAACCTTTGGATGCCATTTTTGCTGGTAACTATTGACAATTCTGCAATTTTAACGCCATTTTCGTATTCTACGTGGTCAAATTAGTGGTTCTAGACCATTTTTTCCAAAAATAACATGATTTGGATTTTGACCTAATTTTGAAGACACCAAATTCAAAGGTATTAGCCTTGCCATTATATTTAGTGAAAAATTTGTTTTTCATTAAAATGCTTAAAAATATGGATAATAGGGTTATTTTAGTCGCTGAATCGACTTCTGCAGTCAGTTTTTCGATAGCAAGTCTAGAACCATGTTATATCTGAATTCGGGAGGAAGTGGGGCTGTAAAACCTTTGGATGCCATTTTTGCTGGTAACTATTGACAATTCTGCAATTTTAACGCCATTTTCGTATTCTACGTGGTCAAATTAGTGGTTCTAGACCATTTTTTCCAAAAATAACATGATTTGGATTTTGACCTAATTTTGAAGACACCAAATTCAAAGGTATTAGCCTTGCCATTATATTTAGTGAAAAATTTGTTTTTCATTAAAATGCTTAAAAATATGGATAATAGGGTTATTTTAGTCGCTGAATCGACTTCTGCAGTCAGTTTTTCGATAGCAAGTCTAGAACCATGTTATATCTGAATTCGGGAGGAAGTGGGGCTGTAAAACCTTTGGATGCCATTTTTGCTGGTTACTATTGACAATTCTGCAATTTTAACGCCATTTTCGTATTCTACGTGGTTAAATTAGTGGTTCTAGACCATTTTTTCCAAATATAACATGATTTGGATTTTGACCTAATTTTGAAGACACCAAATTCAAAGGTATTAGCCTTGCCATTATATTTAGTGAAAAATTTGTTTTTCATTAAAATGCTTAAAAATATGGATAATAGGGTTATTTTAGTCGCTGAATCGACTTCTGCAGTCAGTTTTTCGATAGCAAGTCTAGAACCATGTTATATCTGAATTCGGGAGGAAGTGGGGCTGTAAAACCTTTGGATGCCATTTTTGCTGGTAACTATTGACAATTCTGCAATTTTAACGCCATTTTCGTATTCTACGTGGTCAAATTAGTGGTTCTAGACCATTTTTTCCAAAAATAACATGATTTGGATTTTGACCTAATTTTGAAGACACCAAATTCAAAGGTATTAGCCTTGCCATTATATTTAGTGAAAAATTTGTTTTTTATTAAAATGCTTAAAAATATGGATAATAGGGTTATTTTAGTCACTGAATCGACTTCTGCAGTCAGTTTTTCGATAGCAAGTCTAGAACCATGTTATATCTGAATTCGGGAGGAAGTGGGGCTGTAAAACCTTTGGATGCCATTTTTGCTGGTAACTATTGACAATTCTGCAATTTTAACGCCATTTTCGTATTCTACGTGGTCAAATTAGTGGTTCTAGACCATTTTTTCCAAAAATAACATGATTTGGATTTTTACCTAATTTTGAAGACACCAAATTCAAAGGTATTAGCCTTGCCATTATATTTAGTGAAAAATTTGTTTTTTTTTTAATGCTTAAAAATAGGATAATAGGGTTATTTTAGTCGCTGAATCGACTTCTGCAGTCAGTTTTTTGATAGCAAGTCTAGAACCATGTTATATCTGAATTCGGGAGGAAGTGGGGCTGTAAAACCTTTGGATGCCATTTTTGCTGGTAACTATTGACAATTCTGCAATTTTAACGCCATTTTCGTATTCTACGTGGTCAAATTAGTGGTTCTAGACCATTTTTTCCAAAAATAACATGATTTGGATTTTGACCTAATTTTGAAGACACCAAATTCAAAGGTATTAGCCTTGCCATTATATTTAGTGAAAAATTTGTTTTTTTTTTAAATGCTTAAAAATATGGATAATAGGGTTATTTTAGTCGCTGAATCGACTTCTGCAGTCAGTTTTTCGATAGCAAGTCTAGAACCATGTTATATCTGAATTCGGGAGGAAGTGGGGCTGTAAAACCTTTGGATGCCATTTTTGCTGGTAACTATTGACAATTCTGCAATTTTAACGCCATTTTCGTATTCTACGTGGTCAAATTAGTGGTTCTAGACCATTTTTTCCAAAAATAACATGATTTGGATTTTGACCTAATTTTGAAGACACCAAATTCAAAGGTATTAGCCTTGCCATTATATTTAGTGAACAATTTGTTTTTTTTTAAATGCTTAAAAATATGGATAATAGGGTTATTTTAGTCACTGAATCGACTTCTGCAGTCAGTTTTTCGATAGCAAGTCTAGAACCATGTTATATCTGAATTCGGGAGGAAGTGGGGCTGTAAAACCTTTGGATGCCATTTTTGCTGGTAACTATTGACAATTCTGCAATTTTAACGCCATTTTCGTATTCTACGTGGTCAAATTAGTGGTTCTAGACCATTTTTTCCAAATATAACATGATTTGGATTTTGACCTAATTTTGAAGACACCAAATTCAAAGGTATTAGCCTTGCCATTATATTTAGTGAAAAATTTGTTTTTCATTAAAATGCTTAAAAATATGGATAATAGGGTTATTTTAGTCGCTGAATCGACTTCTGCAGTCAGTTTTTCGATAGCAAGTCTAGAACCATGTTATATCTGAATTCGGGAGGAAGTGGGGCTGTAAAACCTTTGGATGCCATTTTTGCTGGTAACTATTGACAATTTTGCAATTTTAACGCCATTTTCGTATTCTACGTGGTCAAATTAGTGGTTCTAGACCATTTTTTCCAAATATAACATGATTTGGATTTTGACCTAATTTTAAAGACACCAAATTCAAAGGTATTAGCCTTGCCATTATATTTAGTGAACAATTTGTTTTTTTTAAATGCTTAAAAATATGGTTAATAGGGTTATTTTAGTCACTGAATCGACTTCTGCAGTCAGTTTTTCGATAGCAAGTCTAGAACCATGTTATATCTGAATTCGGGAGGAAGTGGGGCTGTAAAACCTTTGGATGCCATTTTTGCTGGTAACTATTGACAATTCTGCAATTTTAACGCCATTTTCGTATTCTACGTGGTCAAATTAGTGGTTCTAGACCATTTTTTCCAAATATAACATGATTTGGATTTTGACCTAATTTTGAAGACACCAAATTCAAAGGTATTAGCCTTGCCATTATATTTAGTGAACAATTTGTTTTTTTTTTAAATGCTTAAAAATATGGATAATAGGGTTATTTTAGTCGCTGAATCGACTTCTGCAGTCAGTTTTTCGATAGCAAGTCTAGAACCATGTTATATCTGAATTCGGGAGGAAGTGGGGCTGTAAAACCTTTGGATGCCATTTTTGCTGGTAACTATTGACAATTCTGCAATTTTAACGCCATTTTCGTATTCTACGTGGTCAAATTAGTGGTTCTAGACCATTTTTTCCAAAAATAACATGATTTGGATTTTGACCTAATTTTGAAGACACCAAATTCAAAGGTATTAGCCTTGCCATTATATTTAGTGAACAATTTGTTTTTTTTTAAATGCTTAAAAATATGGATAATAGGGTTATTTTAGTCACTGAATCGACTTCTGCAGTCAGTTTTTCGATAGCAAGTCTAGAACCATGTTATATCTGAATTCGGGAGGAAGTGGGGCTGTAAAACCTTTGGATGCCATTTTTGCTGGTAACTATTGACAATTCTGCAATTTTAACGCCATTTTCGTATTCTACGTGGTCAAATTAGTGGTTCTAGACCATTTTTACCAAAAATAACATGATTTGGATTTTGACCTAATTTTGAAGACACCAAATTCAAAGGTATTAGCCTTGCCATTATATTTAGTGAAAAATTTGTTTTTCATTAAAATGCTTAAAAATATGGATAATAGGGTTATTTTAGTCGCTGAATCGACTTCTGCAGTCAGTTTTTCGATAGCAAGTCTAGAACCATGTTATATCTGAATTCGGGAGGAAGTGGGGCTGTAAAACCTTTGGATGCCATTTTTGCTGGTTACTATTGACAATTCTGCAATTTTAACGCCATTTTCGTATTCTACGTGGTTAAATTAGTGGTTCTAGACCATTTTTTCCAAATATAACATGATTTGGATTTTGACCTAATTTTGAAGACACCAAATTCAAAGGTATTAGCCTTGCCATTATATTTAGTGAAAAATTTGTTTTTCATTAAAATGCTTAAAAATATGGATAATAGGGTTATTTTAGTCGCTGAATCGACTTCTGCAGTCAGTTTTTCGATAGCAAGTCTAGAACCATGTTATATCTGAATTCGGGAGGAAGTGGGGCTGTAAAACCTTTGGATGCCATTTTTGCTGGTAACTATTGACAATTCTGCAATTTTAACGCCATTTTCGTATTCTACGTGGTCAAATTAGTGGTTCTAGGCCATTTTTTTTTTCAAAAATAACATGATTTGGATTTTGACCTAATTTTGAAGACACCAAATTCAAAGGTATTAGCCTTGCCATTATATTTAGTGAAAAATTTGTTTTTCTTTAAAATGCTTAAAAATATGGATAATAGGGTTATTTTAGTCGCTGAATCGACTTCTGCAGTCAGTTTTTCGATAGCAAGTCTAGAACCATGTTATATCTGAATTCGGGAGGAAGTGGGGCTGTAAAACCTTTGGATGCCATTTTTGCTGGTAACTATTGACAATTCTGCAATTTTAACGCCATTTTCGTATTCTACGTGGTCAAATTAGTGGTTCTAGACCATTTTTTCCAAAAATAACATGATTTGGATTTTGACCTAATTTTGAAGACACCAAATTCAAAGGTATTAGCCTTGCCATTATATTTAGTGGAAAATTTGTTTTTTTTTAAAAAGCTTAAAAATATGGATAATAGGGTTATTTTAGTCGCTGAATCGACTTCTGCAGTCAGTTTTTCGATAGCAAGTCTAGAACCATGTTATATCTGAATTCGGGAGGAAGTGGGGCTGTAAAACCTTTGGATGCCATTTTTGCTGGTAACTATTGACAATTCTGCAATTTTAACGCCATTTTCGTATTCTACGTGGTCAAATTAGTGGTTCTAGACCATTTTTTCCAAAAATAACATGATTTGGATTTTGACCTAATTTTGAAGACACCAAATTCAAAGGTATTAGCCTTGCCATTATATTTAGTGAAAAATTTGTTTTTCATTAAAATGCTTAAAAATATGGATATTAGAGTTATTTTTGTCACCGAATCGACTTCTGCAGTCAGTTTTTAGATAGCAAGTCTAGAACCATGTTATATCTGAATTCGGGAGGAAGTGGGGCTGTAAAACCTTTGGATGCCATTTTTGCTGGTAACTATTGACAATTCTGTAATTTTAACGCCATTTTTGTATTCTACGTGGTCAAATTAGTGGTTCTAGACCATTTTTTTCAAAAATAACATGATTTGGATTTTGACCTAATTTTGAAGACACCAAATTCAAAGGTATTAGCCTTGCCTTTATATTTAGTGAAAAATTTTTTTTTTTTTTAAATGCTTAAAAATATGGATAATAGGGGTTATTTTAGTCGCTGACTCGACTTCTGCAGTCAGTTTTTCGATAGCAAGTCTAGAACCATGTTATATCTGAATTCGGGAGGAAGTGGGGCTGTAAAACCTTTGGATGCCATTTTTGCTGGTAACTATTGACAATTCTGCAATTTTAACGCCATTTTCGTATTCTACGTGGTCAAATTAGTGGTTCTAGACCATTTTTTCCAAAAATAACATGATTTGGATTTTGACCTAATTTTGAAGACACCAAATTCAAAGGTATTAGCCTTGCCATTATATTTAGTGAAAAATTTGTTTTTCATTAAAATGCTTAAAAATATGGATAATAGGGTTATTTTAGTCGCTGAATCGACTTCTGCAGTCAGTTTTTCGATAGCAAGTCTAGAACCATGTTATATCTGAATTCGGGAGGAAGTGGGGCTGTAAAACCTTTGGATGCCATTTTTGCTGGTAACTATTGACAATTCTGTAATTTTAACGCCATTTTCGTATTCTACGTAGTCAAATTAGTGGTTCTAGACCATTTTTTCCAAAAATAACATGATTTGGATTTTGACCTAATTTTGAAGACACCAAATTCAAAGGTATTAGCCTTGTCATTATATTTAGTGAACAATTTGTTTTTTTTAAATGCTTAAAAATATGGATATTAGGGTTATTTTAGTCGCTAAATCGACTTCTGCAGTCAGTTTTTTGATAGCAAGTCTAGAACCATGTTATATCTGAATTCGGGAGGAAGTGGGGCTGTAAAACCTTTGGATGCCATTTTTGCTGGTAACTATTGACAATTCTGCAATTTTAACGCCATTTTCGTATTCTACGTGGTCAAATTAGTGGTTCTAGACCATTTTTTCCAAAAATAACATGATTTGGATTTTGACCTAATTTTGAAGACACCAAATTCAAAGGTATTAGCCTTGCCATTATATTTAGTGAAAAATTTGTTTTTTTTAAATGCTTAAAAATATGGATAATAGGGTTATTTTAGTCGCTGAATCGACTTCTGCAGTCAGTTTTTCGATAGCAAGTCTAGAACCATGTTATATCTGAATTCGGGAGGAAGTGGGGCTGTAAAACCTTTGGATGCCATTTTTGCTGGTAACTATTGACAATTCTGCAATTTTAACGCCATTTTCGTATTCTACGTGGTCAAATTAGTGGTTCTAGACCATTTTTTCCAAAAATAACATGATTTGGATTTTGACCTAATTTTGAAGACACCAAATTCAAAGGTATTAGCCTTGCCATTATATTTAGTGAAAAATTTGTTTTTTATTAAAATGCTTAAAAAATGGATATTAGGGTTATTTTAGTCGCTAAATCGACTTCTGCAGTCAGTTTTTCGATAGCAGGTCTAGAACCATGTTTTATTTGAATTCATGAGGAATTGGGGCTGTATAACCTTTGGATGCCATTTTTGCTGGTAACTATTGACAATTCTGCAATTTTAACGCCATTTTCGTATTCTACGTAGTCAAATTAGTGGTTCTAGACCATTTTTTCCAAAAATAACATGATTTGGATTTTGACCTAATTTTGAAGACACCAAATTCAAAGGTATTAGCCTTGTCATTATATTTAGTGAACAATTTGTTTTTTTTAAATGCTTAAAAATATGGATATTAGGGTTATTTTAGTCGCTAAATCGACTTCTGCAGTCAGTTTTTTGATAGCAAGTCTAGAACCATGTTATATCTGAATTCGGGAGAAAGTGGGGCTGTAAAACCTTTGGATGCCATTTTTGCTGGTAACTATTGACAATTCTGCAATTTTAACGCCATTTTCGTATTCTACGTGGTCAAATTAGTGGTTCTAGACCATTTTTTTCAAAAATAACATGATTTGGATTTTGACCTAATTTTGAAGACACCAAATTCAAAGGTATTAGCCTTGCCATTATATTTAGTGAAAAATTTGTTTTTTATTAAAATGCTTAAAAATATGGATAATAGGGTTATTTTAGTCACTGAATCGACTTCTGCAGTCAGTTTTTCGATAGCAAGTCTAGAACCATGTTATATCTGAATTCGGGAGGAAGTGGGGCTGTAAAACCTTTGGATGCCATTTTTGCTGGTAACTATTGACAATTCTGCAATTTTAACGCCATTTTCGTATTCTACGTGGTCAAATTAGTGGTTCTAGACCATTTTTTCCAAAAATAACATGATTTGGATTTTGACCTAATTTTGAAGACACCAAATTCAAAGGTATTAGCCTTGCCATTATATTTAGTGAAAAATTTGTTTTTTTTTTAAATGCTTAAAAATATGGATAATAGGGTTATTTTAGTCGCTGAATCGACTTCTGCAGTCAGTTTTTCGATAGCAAGTCTAGAACCATGTTATATCTGAATTCGGGAGGAAGTGGGGCTGTAAAACCTTTGGATGCCATTTTTGCTGGTAACTATTGACAATTCTGCAATTTTAACGCCATTTTCGTATTCTACGTGGTCAAATTAGTGGTTCTAGACCATTTTTTCCAAAAATAACATGATTTGGATTTTGACCTAATTTTGAAGACACCAAATTCAAAGGTATTAGCCTTGCCATTATATTTAGTGAAAAATTTGTTTTTCATTAAAATGCTTAAAAATATGGATAATAGGGTTATTTTAGTCGCTGAATCGACTTCTGCAGTCAGTTTTTCGATAGCAAGTCTAGAACCATGTTATATCTGAATTCGGGAGGAAGTGGGGCTGTAAAACCTTTGGATGCCATTTTTGCTGGTAACTATTGACAATTCTGCAATTTTAACGCCATTTTCGTATTCTACGTGGTCAAATTAGTGGTTCTAGACCATTTTTTCCAAAAATAACATGATTTGGATTTTGACCTAATTTTGAAGACACCAAATTCAAAGGTATTAGCCTTGCCATTATATTTAGTGAAAAATTTGTTTTTTTTTAAATGCTTAAAAATATGGATAATAGGGTTATTTTAGTCGCTGAATCGACTTCTGCAGTCAGTTTTTCGATAGCAAGTCTAGAACCATGTTATATCTGAATTCGGGAGGAAGTGGGGCTGTAAAACCTTTGGATGCCATTTTTGCTGGTAACTATTGACAATTCTGCAATTTTAACGCCATTTTCGTATTCTACGTGGTCAAATTAGTGGTTCTAGACCATTTTTTCCAAAAATAACATGATTTGGATTTTGACCTAATTTTGAAGACACCAAATTCAAAGGTATTAGCCTTGCCATTATATTTAGTGAAAAATTTGTTTTTTATTAAAATGCTTAAAAATATGGATAATAGGGTTATTTTAGTCGCTGAATCGACTTCTGCAGTCAGTTTTTCGATAGCAAGTCTAGAACCATGTTATATCTGAATTCGGGAGGAAGTGGGGCTGTAAAACCTTTGGATGCCATTTTTGCTGGTAACTATTGACAATTCTGCAATTTTAACGCCATTTTCGTATTCTACGTGGTCAAATTAGTGGTTCTAGACCATTTTTTCCAAAAATAACATGATTTGGATTTTGACCTAATTTTGAAGACACCAAATTCAAAGGTATTAGCCTTGCCATTATATTTAGTGAACAATTTGTTTTTTTTAAATGCTTAAAAATATGGATAATTGGGTTATTTGAGTCGCTGAATCGACTTCTGCAGTCAGTTTTTCGATAGCAAGTCTAGAACCATGTTATATCTGAATTCGGGAGGAAGTGGGGCTGTAAAACCTTTGGATGCCATTTTTGCTGGTAACTATTGACAATTCTGCAATTTTAACGCCATTTTCGTATTCTACGTGGTCAAATTAGTGGTTCTAGACCATTTTTTCCAAAAATAACATGATTTGGATTTTGACCTAATTTTGAAGACACCAAATTCAAAGGTATTAGCCTTGCCATTATATTTAGTGAAAAATTTGTTTTTTTTTAAAATGCTTAAAAATATGGATAATAGGGTTATTTTAGTCGCTGAATCGACTTCTGCAGTCAGTTTTTCGATAGCAAGTCTAGAACCATGTTATATCTGAATTCGGGAGGAAGTGGGGCTGTAAAACCTTTGGATGCCATTTTTGCTGGTAACTATTGACAATTCTGCAATTTTAACGCCATTTTCGTATTCTACGTGGTCAAATTAGTGGTTCTAGACCATTTTTTCCAAAAATAACATGATTTGGATTTTGACCTAATTTTGAAGACACCAAATTCAAAGGTATTAGCCTTGCCATTATATTTAGTGAAAAATTTGTTTTTCTTAAAATGCTTAAAAATATGGATAATAGGGTTATTTTAGTCGCTGAATCGACTTCTGCAGTCAGTTTTTCGATAGCAAGTCTAGAACCATGTTATATCTGAATTCGGGAGGAAGTGGGGCTGTAAAACCTTTGGATGCCATTTTTGCTGGTAACTATTGACAATTCTGCAATTTTAACGCCATTTTCGTATTCTACGTGGTCAAATTAGTGGTTCTAGACCATTTTTTCCAAAAATAACATGATTTGGATTTTGACCTAATTTTGAAGACACCAAATTCAAAGGTATTAGCCTTGCCATTATATTTGGTGAAAAATTTTTTTTTTTTAAAATGCTTAAAAATATGGATAATAGGGTTATTTTTGACGCTGAATCGACTTCTGCAGTCAGTTTTTCGATAGCAAGTCTAGAACCATGTTATATCTGAATTCGGGAGGAAGTGGGGCTGTAAAACCTTTGGATGCCATTTTTGCTGGTAACTATTGACAATTCTGCAATTTTAACGCCATTTTCGTATTCTACGTGGTCAAATTAGTGGTTCTAGACCATTTTTTCCAAAAATAACATGATTTGGATTTTGACCTAATTTTGAAGACACCAAATTCAAAGGTATTAGCCTTGCCATTATATTTAGTGAAAAATTTGTTTTTTTTTAAATGCTTAAAAATATGGATAATAGGGTTATTTTAGTCGCTGAATCGACTTCTGCAGTCAGTTTTTCGATAGCAAGTCTAGAACCATGTTATATCTGAATTCGGGAGGAAGTGGGGCTGTAAAACCTTTGGATGCCATTTTTGCTGGTAACTATTGACAATTCTGCAATTTTAACGCCATTTTCGTATTCTACGTGGTCAAATTAGTGGTTCTAGACCATTTTTTCCAAAAATAACATGATTTGGATTTTGACCTAATTTTGAAGACACCAAATTCAAAGGTATTAGCCTTGCCATTATATTTAGTGAAAAATTTGTTTTTCATTAAAATGCTTAAAAATATGGATAATAGGGTTATTTTAGTCGCTGAATCGACTTCTGCAGTCAGTTTTTCGATAGCAAGTCTAGAACCATGTTATATCTGAATTCGGGAGGAAGTGGGGCTGTAAAACCTTTGGATGCCATTTTTGCTGGTAACTATTGACAATTCTGCAATTTTAACGCCATTTTCGTATTCTACGTGGTCAAATTAGTGGTTCTAGACCATTTTTTCTAAAAATAACATGATTTGGATTTTGACCTAATTTTGAAGACACCAAATTATATTGCCATTATATTTAGTGAAAAATTTGTTTTTCATTAAAATGCTTAAAAATATGGATTATAGGGTTATTTTAGTCGCTGAATCGACTTCTGCAGTCAGTTTTTCGATAGCAAGTCTAGAACCATGTTATATCTGAATTCGGGAGGAAGTGGGGCTGTAAAACCTTTGGATGCCATTTTTGCTGGTAACTATTGACAATTCTGCAATTTTAACGCCATTTTCGTATTCTACGTGGTCAAATTAGTGGTTCTAGACCATTTTTTCCAAAAATAACATGATTTGGATTTTGACCTAATTTTGAAGACACCAAATTCAAAGGTATTAGCCTTGCCATTATATTTAGTGAACAATTTGTTTTTTTTTAAATGCTTAAAAATATGGATAATAGGGTTATTTTAGTCGCTGAATCGACTTCTGCAGTCAGTTTTTCGATAGCAAGTCTAGAACCATGTTATATCTGAATTCGGGAGGAAGTGGGGCTGTAAAACTTTTGGATGCCATTTTTGCTGGTAACTATTGACAATTCTGCAATTTTAACGCCATTTTCGTATTCTACGTGGTCAAATTAGTGGTTCTAGACCATTTTTTCCAAAAATAACATGATTTGGATTTTGACCTAATTTTGAAGACACCAAATTCAAAGGTATTAGCCTTGCCATTATATTTAGTGAAAAATTTGTTTTTCATTAAAATGCTTAAAAATATGGATAATAGGGTTATTTTAGTCGCTGAATCGACTTCTGCAGTCAGTTTTTCGATAGCAAGTCTAGAACCATGTTATATCTGAATTCGGGAGGAAGTGGGGCTGTAAAACCTTTGGATGCCATTTTTGCTGGTAACTATTGACAATTCTGCAATTTTAACGCCATTTTCGTATTCTACGTGGTCAAATTAGTGGTTCTAGACCATTTTTTCCAAAAATAACATGATTTGGATTTTGACCTAATTTTGAAGACACCAAATTCAAAGGTATTAGCCTTGCCATTATATTTAGTGAAAAATTTGTTTTTCATTAAAATGCTTAAAAATATGGATAATAGGGTTATTTTAGTCGCTGAATCGACTTCTGCAGTCAGTTTTTCGATAGCAAGTCTAGAACCATGTTATATCTGAATTCGGGAGGAAGTGGGGCTGTAAAACCTTTGGATGCCATTTTTGCTGGTAACTATTGACAATTCTGCAATTTTAACGCCATTTTCGTATTCTACGTGGTCAAATTAGTGGTTCTAGACCATTTTTTCCAAAAATAACATGATTTGGATTTTGACCTAATTTTGAAGACACCAAATTCAAAGGTATTAGCCTTGCCATTATATTTAGTGAAAAATTTGTTTTTCATTAAAATGCTTAAAAATATGGATAATAGGGTTATTTTAGTCGCTGAATCGACTTCTGCAGTCAGTTTTTCGATAGCAAGTCTAGAACCATGTTATATCTGAATTCGGGAGGAAGTGGGGCTGTAAAACCTTTGGATGCCATTTTTGCTGGTAACTATTGACAATTCTGCAATTTTAACGCCATTTTCGTATTCTACGTGGTCAAATTAGTGGTTCTAGACCATTTTTTCCAAAAATAACATGATTTGGATTTTGACCTAATTTTGAAGACACCAAATTCAAAGGTATTAGCCTTGCCATTATATTTAGTGAAAAATTTGTTTTTCATTAAAATGCTTAAAAATATGGATAATAGGGTTATTTTAGTCGCTGAATCGACTTCTGCAGTCAGTTTTTCGATAGCAAGTCTAGAACCATGTTATATCTGAATTCGGGAGGAAGTGGGGCTGTAAAACCTTTGGATGCCATTTTTGCTGGTAACTATTGACAATTCTGCAATTTTAACGCCATTTTCGTATTCTACGTGGTCAAATTAGTGGTTCTAGACCATTTTTTCCAAAAATAACATGATTTGGATTTTGACCTAATTTTGAAGACACCAAATTCAAAGGTATTAGCCTTGCCATTATATTTAGTGAAAAATTTGTTTTTCATTAAAATGCTTAAAAATATGGATAATAGGGTTATTTTAGTCGCTGAATCGACTTCTGCAGTCAGTTTTTCGATAGCAAGTCTAGAACCATGTTATATCTGAATTCGGGAGGAAGTGGGGCTGTAAAACCTTTGGATGCCATTTTTGCTGGTAACTATTGACAATTCTGCAATTTTAACGCCATTTTCGTATTCTACGTGGTCAAATTAGTGGTTCTAGACCATTTTTTCCAAAAATAACATGATTTGGATTTTGACCTAATTTTGAAGACACCAAATTCAAAGGTATTAGCCTTGCCATTATATTTAGTGAAAAATTTGTTTTTCATTAAAATGCTTAAAAATATGGATAATAGGGTTATTTTAGTCGCTGAATCGACTTCTGCAGTCAGTTTTTCGATAGCAAGTCTAGAACCATGTTATATCTGAATTCGGGAGGAAGTGGGGCTGTAAAACCTTTGGATGCCATTTTTGCTGGTAACTATTGACAATTCTGCAATTTTAACGCCATTTTCGTATTCTACGTGGTCAAATTAGTGGTTCTAGACCATTTTTTCCAAAAATAACATGATTTGGATTTTGACCTAATTTTGAAGACACCAAATTCAAAGGTATTAGCCTTGCCATTATATTTAGTGAAAAATTTGTTTTTCATTAAAATGCTTAAAAATATGGATAATAGGGTTATTTTAGTCGCTGAATCGACTTCTGCAGTCAGTTTTTCGATAGCAAGTCTAGAACCATGTTATATCTGAATTCGGGAGGAAGTGGGGCTGTAAAACCTTTGGATGCCATTTTTGCTGGTAACTATTGACAATTCTGCAATTTTAACGCCATTTTCGTATTCTACGTGGTCAAATTAGTGGTTCTAGACCATTTTTTCCAAAAATAACATGATTTGGATTTTGACCTAATTTTGAAGACACCAAATTCAAAGGTATTAGCCTTGCCATTATATTTAGTGAAAAATTTGTTTTTCATTAAAATGCTTAAAAATATGGATAATAGGGTTATTTTAGTCGCTGAATCGACTTCTGCAGTCAGTTTTTCGATAGCAAGTCTAGAACCATGTTATATCTGAATTCGGGAGGAAGTGGGGCTGTAAAACCTTTGGATGCCATTTTTGCTGGTAACTATTGACAATTCTGCAATTTTAACGCCATTTTCGTATTCTACGTGGTCAAATTAGTGGTTCTAGACCATTTTTTCCAAAAATAACATGATTTGGATTTTGACCTAATTTTGAAGACACCAAATTCAAAGGTATTAGCCTTGCCATTATATTTAGTGAAAAATTTGTTTTTCATTAAAATGCTTAAAAATATGGATAATAGGGTTATTTTAGTCGCTGAATCGACTTCTGCAGTCAGTTTTTCGATAGCAAGTCTAGAACCATGTTATATCTGAATTCGGGAGGAAGTGGGGCTGTAAAACCTTTGGATGCCATTTTTGCTGGTAACTATTGACAATTCTGCAATTTTAACGCCATTTTCGTATTCTACGTGGTCAAATTAGTGGTTCTAGACCATTTTTTTCAAAAATAACATGATTTGGATTTTGACCTAATTTTGAAGACACCAAATTCAAAGGTATTAGCCTTGCCATTATATTTAGTGAAAAATTTGTTTTTCATTAAAATGCTTAAAAATATGGATAATAGGGTTATTTTAGTCGCTGAATCGACTTCTGCAGTCAGTTTTTCGATAGCAAGTCTAGAACCATGTTATATCTGAATTCGGGAGGAAGTGGGGCTGTAAAACCTTTGGATGCCATTTTTGCTGGTAACTATTGACAATTCTGCAATTTTAACGCCATTTTCGTATTCTACGTGGTCAAATTAGTGGTTCTAGACCATTTTTTTCAAAAATAACATGATTTGGATTTTGACCTAATTTTGAAGACACCAAATTCAAAGGTATTAGCCTTGCCATTATATTTAGTGAAAAATTTGTTTTTCATTAAAATGCTTAAAAATATGGATAATAGGGTTATTTTAGTCGCTGAATCGACTTCTGCAGTCAGTTTTTCGATAGCAAGTCTAGAACCATGTTATATCTGAATTCGGGAGGAAGTGGGGCTGTAAAACCTTTGGATGCCATTTTTGCTGGTAACTATTGACAATTCTGCAATTTTAACGCCATTTTCGTATTCTACGTGGTCAAATTAGTGGTTCTAGACCATTTTTTCCAAAAATAACATGATTTGGATTTTGACATAATTTTGAAGACACCAAATTCAAAGGTATTAGCCTTGCCATTATATTTAGTGAAAAATTTGTTTTTATTAAAATGCTTAAAAATATGGATAATGGGGTTTAATTTGTCACCGAATCGACTTCTGCAGTCAGTTTATAGATAGCAAGTCTAGAACCATGTTATATCTGAATTCGGGAGGAAGTGGGGCTGTAAAACCTTTGGATGCCATTTTTGCTGGTAACTATTGACAATTCTGCAATTTTAACGCCATTTTCGTATTCTACGTGGTCAAATTAGTGGTTCTAGACCATTTTTTCCAAAAATAACATGATTTGGATTTTGACCTAATTTTGAAGACACCAAATTCAAAGGTATTAGCCTTGCCATTATATTTAGTGAAAAATTTGTTTTTCATTAAAATGCTTAAAAATATGGATAATAGGGTTATTTTAGTCACTGAATCGACTTCTGCAGTCAGTTTTTCGATAGCAAGTCTAGAACCATGTTATATCTGAATTCGGGAGGAAGTGGGGCTGTAAAACCTTTGGATGCCATTTTTGCTGGTAACTATTGACAATTCTGCAATTTTAACGCCATTTTCGTATTCTACGTGGTCAAATTAGTGGTTCTAGACCATTTTTTCCAAAAATAACATGATTTGGATTTTGACCTAATTTTGAAGACACCAAATTCAAAGGTATTAGCCTTGCCATTATATTTAGTGAAAAATTTGTTTTTCATTAAAATGCTTAAAAATATGGATAATAGGGTTATTTTAGTCGCTGAATCGACTTCTGCAGTCAGTTTTTCGATAGCAAGTCTAGAACCATGTTATATCTGAATTCGGGAGGAAGTGGGGCTGTAAAACCTTTGGATGCCATTTTTGCTGGTAACTATTGACAATTCTGCAATTTTAACGCCATTTTCGTATTCTACGTGGTCAAATTAGTGGTTCTAGACCATTTTTTCCAAAAATAACATGATTTGGATTTTGACCTAATTTTGAAGACACCAAATTCAAAGGTATTAGCCTTGCCATTATATTTAGTGAAAAATTTGTTTTTTATTAAAATGCTTAAAAATATGGATAATAGGGTTATTTTAGTCACTGATTTGACTTCTGCAGTCAGTTTGTCGATAGCAAGTCTAGAACCATGTTATATCTGAATTCGGGAGGAATTGGGGCTGTATAACCTTTGGATGCCATTTTTGCTGGTAACTATTGACAATTCTGCAATTTTAACGCCATTTTCGTATTCTACGTGGTCAAATTAGTGGTTCTAGACCATTTTTTTCAAAAATAACATGATTTGGATTTTGACCTAATTTTGAAGACACCAAATTCAAAGGTATTAGCCTTGCCATTATATTTAGTGAAAAATTTGTTTTTTATTAAAATGCTTAAAAATATAGATATTAGGGTTATTTTAGTCGCTAAATCGACTTTTGCAGTCAGTTTTTTGATAGCAAGTCTAGAACCATGTTATATCTGAATTCGGGAGGAAGTGGGGCTGTAAAACCTTTGGATGCCATTTTTGCTGGTAACTATTGACAATTCTGCAATTTTAACGCCATTTTCGTATTCTACGTGGTCAAATTAGTGGTTCTAGACCATTTTTTCCAAAAATAACATGATTTGGATTTTGACCTAATTTTGAAGACACCAAATTCAAAGGTATTAGCCTTGCCATTATATTTAGTGAAAAATTTGTTTTTCATTAAAATGCTTAAAAATATGGATAATAGGGTTATTTTAGTCGCTGAATCGACTTCTGCAGTCAGTTTTTCGATAGCAAGTCTAGAACCATGTTATATCTGAATTCGGGAGGAAGTGGGGCTGTAAAACCTTTGGATGCCATTTTTGCTGGTAACTATTGACAATTCTGCAATTTTAACGCCATTTTCGTATTCTACGTGGTCAAATTAGTGGTTCTAGACCATTTTTTGCAAAAATAACATGATTTGGATTTTGACCTAATTTTGAAGACACCAAATTATATTGCCATTATATTTAGTGAAAAATTTGTTTTTTATTAAAATGCTTAAAAATATGGATTATAGGGTTATTTTAGTCGCTGAATCGACTTCTGCAGTCAGTTTTTCGATAGTAAGTCTAGAACCATGTTATATCTGAATTAGGGAGGAAGTGGGGTTGTAAAACCTTTGGATGCTATTTTTGCTGGTATCTTTTGACAATTCCGCAATTTTAACGCCATTTTCGTATTCTCCGTGGTCAATTTAGTGATTCTAGATTATTTTTTTTCCAAAAATAACATGATTTGGATTTTGACCTAATTTTGAAGACACCAAATTCAAAGGTATTAGCCTTGCCATTATAATTAGTGAAAAATTTGTTTTTTATTAAAATGCTTAAAAATATGGATAATAGGGTTATTTTAGTCGCTAAATCGACTTCTGCAGTCAGTTTTTCGATAGCAAGTCTAGAACCATGTTATATCTGAATTCGGGAGGAAGTGGGCCTGTAAAACTTTTGGATGCCATTTTTGCTGGTAACTATTGACAATTCTGCAATTTTAACGCCATTTTCGTATTCTACGTGGTCAAATTAGTGGTTCTAGACCATTTTTTCCAAATATAACATGATTTGGATTTTGACCTAATTTTGAAGACACCAAATTCAAAGGTATTAGCCTTGCCATTATATTTAGTGAAAAATTTGTTTTTCATTAAAATGCTTAAAAATATGGATAATAGGGTTATTTTAGTCGCTGAATCGACTTCTGCAGTCAGTTTTTCGATAGCAAGTCTAGAACCATGTTATATCTGAATTCGGGAGGAAGTGGGGCTGTAAAACCTTTGGATGCCATTTTTGCTGGTAACTATTGACAATTCTGCAATTTTAACGCCATTTTCGTATTCTACGTGGTCAAATTAGTGGTTCTAGACCATTTTTTCCAAAAATAACATGATTTGGATTTTGACCTAATTTTGAAGACACCAAATTCAAAGGTATTAGCCTTGCCATTATATTTAGTGAAAAATTTGTTTTTCTTTAAAATGCTTAAAAATATGGATAATAGGGTTATTTTAGTCGCTGAATCGACTTCTGCAGTCAGTTTTTCGATAGCAAGTCTAGAACCATGTTATATCTGAATTCGGGAGGAAGTGGGGCTGTAAAACCTTTGGATGCCATTTTTGCTGGTAACTATTGACAATTCTGCAATTTTAACGCCATTTTCGTATTCTACGTGGTCAAATTAGTGGTTCTAGACCATTTTTTCCAAAAATAACATGATTTGGATTTTGACCTAATTTTGAAGACACCAAATTCAAAGGTATTAGCCTTGCCATTATATTTAGTGAAAAATTTGTTTTTCTTTAAAATGCTTAAAAATATGGATAATAGGGTTATTTTGGTCGCTAAATCGACTTCTGCATTCAGTTTTTCGATAGCAAGTCTAGAACCATGTTATATCTGAATTCGGGAGGAAGTGGGGCTGTAAAACCTTTGGATGCCATTTTTGCTGGTAACTATTGACAATTCTGCAATTTTAACGCCATTTTCGTATTCTACGTGGTCAAATTAGTGGTTCTAGACCATTTTTACCAAAAATAACATAATTTGGATTTTTACCTAATTTTGAAGACACCAAATTCAAAGGTATTAGCCTTGCCATTATATTTAGTGAAAAATTTGTTTTTTATTAAAATGCTTAAAAATATGGATATTAGGGTTATTTTAGTCGCTAAATCGACTTCTGCAGTCAGTTTTTTGATAGCAAGTCTAGAACCATGTTATATCTGAATTCGGGAGGAAGTGGGGCTGTAAAACCTTTGGATGCCATTTTTGCTGGTAACTATTGACAATTCTGCAATTTTAACGCCATTTTCGTATTCTACGTGGTCAAATTAGTGGTTCTAGACCATTTTTTCCAAAAATAACATGATTTGGATTTTGACCTAATTTTGAAGACACCAAATTCAAAGGTATTAGCCTTGCCATTATATTTAGTGAAAAATTTGTTTTTTATTAAAATGCTTAAAAATATGGATAATAGGGTTATTTTAGTCGCTGAATCGACTTCTGCAGTCAGTTTTTCGATAGCAAGTCTAGAACCATGTTATATCTGAATTCGGGAGGAAGTGGGGCTGTAAAACCTTTGGATGCCATTTTTGCTGGTAACTATTGACAATTCTGCAATTTTAACGCCATTTTCGTATTCTACGTGGTCAAATTAGTGGTTCTAGACCATTTTTTCCAAAAATAACATGATTTGGATTTTGACCTAATTTTGAAGACACCAAATTCAAAGGTATTAGCCTTGCCATTATATTTAGTGAAAAATTTGTTTTTCTTTAAAATGCTTAAAAATATGGATAATAGGGTTATTTTAGTCGCTGAATCGACTTCTGCAGTCAGTTTTTCGATAGCAAGTCTAGAACCATGTTATATCTGAATTCGGGAGGAAGTGGGGCTGTAAAACCTTTGGATGCCATTTTTGCTGGTAACTATTGACAATTCTGCAATTTTAACGCCATTTTCGTATTCTACGTGGTCAAATTAGTGGTTCTAGACCATTTTTTCCAAAAATAACATGATTTGGATTTTGACCTAATTTTGAAGACACCAAATTCAAAGGTATTAGCCTTGTCATTATATTTAGTGAACAATTTGTTTTTTTTAAATGCTTAAAAATATGGATAATAGGGTTATTTTAGTCGCTGAATCGACTTCTGCAGTCAGTTTTTCGATAGCAAGTCTAGAACCATGTTATATCTGAATTCGGGAGGAAGTGGGGCTGTAAAACCTTTGGATGCCATTTTTGCTGGTAACTATTGACAATTCTGCAATTTTAACGCCATTTTCGTATTCTACGTGGTCAAATTAGTGGTTCTAGACCATTTTTTCCAAAAATAACATGATTTGGATTTTGACCTAATTTTGAAGACACCAAATTCAAAGGTATTAGCCTTGCCATTATATTTAGTGAAAAATTTGTTTTTTATTAAAATGCTTAAAAATATGGATAATAGGGTTATTTTAGTCGCTGAATCGACTTCTGCAGTCAGTTTTTTGATAGCAAGTCTAGAACCATGTTATATCTGAATTCGGGAGGAAGTGGGGCTGTAAAACCTTTGGATGCCATTTTTGCTGGTAACTATTGACAATTCTGCAATTTTAACGCCATTTTCGTATTCTACGTGGTCAAATTAGTGGTTCTAGACCATTTTTTCCAAAAATAACATGATTTGGATTTTGACCTAATTTTGAAGACACCAAATTCAAAGGTATTAGCCTTGCCATTATATTTAGTGAAAAATTTGTTTTTCATTAAAATGCTTAAAAATATGGATAATAGGGTTATTTTAGTCACTGAATCGACTTCTGCAGTCAGTTTTTCGATAGCAAGTCTAGAACCATGTTATATCTGAATTCGGGAGGAAGTGGGGCTCTAAAACTTTTGGATGCCATTTTTGCTGATAACTATTGACAATTCTGCAATTTTAACGCCATTTTCGTATTCTACGTGGTCAAATTAGTGTTTCTAGACCATTTTTTTCAAAAAGACCATGATTTGGATTTTGACCTAATTTTGAAGACACCAAATTCAAAGGTATTAGCCTTGCCATTATATTTAGTGAAAAATTTGTTTTTTATTAAAATGCTTAAAAATATGGATAATAGGGTTATTTTAGTCACTGATTTGACTTCTGCAGTCAGTTTGTCGATAGCAAGTCTAGAACCATGTTATATCTGAATTCGGGAGAAAGTGGGGCTGTAAAACCTTTGGATGCCATTTTTGCTGGTAACTATTGACAATTCTGCAATTTTAACGCCATTTTCGTATTCTACGTGGTCAAATTAGTGGTTCTAGACCATTTTTTCCAAAAATAACATGATTTGGATTTTGACCTAATTTTGAAGACACCAAATTCAAAGGTATTAGCCTTGCCATTATATTTAGTGAAAAATTTGTTTTTTATTAAAATGCTTAAAAATATGGATAATAGGGTTATTTTAGTCGCTGAATCGACTTCTGCAGTCAGTTTTTTGATAGCAAGTCTAGAACCATGTTATATCTGAATTCGGGAGGAAGTGGGGCTGTAAAACCTTTGGATGCCATTTTTGCTGGTAACTATTGACAATTCTGCAATTTTAACGCCATTTTCGTATTCTACGTGGTCAAATTAGTGGTTCTAGACCATTTTTACCAAAAATAACATGATTTGGATTTTGACCTAATTTTGAAGACACCAAATTCAAAGGTATTAGCATTGCCATTATATTTAGTGAAAAATTTGGTTTTTATTAAAATGCTTAAAAATATGGATAATAGGGTTATTTTAGTCGCTGAATCGACTTCTGCAGTCAGTTTTTCGATAGCAAGTCTAGAACCATGTTATATCTGAATTCGGGAGGAAGTGGGGCTGTAAAACCTTTGGATGCCATTTTTGCTGGTAACTATTGACAATTCTGCAATTTTAACGCCATTTTCGTATTCTACGTGGTCAAATTAGTGGTTCTAGACCATTTTTTCCAAAAATAACATGATTTGGATTTTGACCTAATTTTGAAGACACCAAATTCAAAGGTATTAGCCTTGCCATTATATTTAGTGAAAAATTTGTTTTTCTTTAAAATGCTTAAAAATATGGATAATAGGGTTATTTTAGTCGCTGAATCGACTTCTGCAGTCAGTTTTTTGATAGCAAGTCTAGAACCATGTTATATCTGAATTCGGGAGGAAGTGGGGCTGTAAAACCTTTGGATGCCATTTTTGCTGGTAACTATTGACAATTCTGCAATTTTAACGCCATTTTCGTATTCTACGTGGTCAAATTAGTGGTTCTAGACCATTTTTTCCAAAAATAACATGATTTGGATTTTGACCTAATTTTGAAGACACCAAATTCAAAGGTATTAGCCTTGCCATTATATTTAGTGAAAAATTTGTTTTTCTTTAAAATGCTTAAAAATATGGATAATAGGGTTATTTTAGTCGCTGAATCGACTTCTGCAGTCAGTTTTTCGATAGCAAGTCTAGAACCATGTTATATCTGAATTCGGGAGGAAGTGGGGCTGTAAAACCTTTGGATGCCATTTTTGCTGGTAACTATTGACAATTCTGCAATTTTAACGCCATTTTCGTATTCTACGTGGTCAAATTAGTGGTTCTAGACCATTTTTACCAAAAATAACATGATTTGGATTTTGACCTAATTTTGAAGACACCAAATTCAAAGGTATTAGCCTTGCCATTATATTTAGTGAAAAATTTGGTTTTTATTAAAATGCTTAAAAATATGGATAATAGGGTTATTTTAGTCGCTGAATCGACTTCTGCAGTCAGTTTTTCGATAGCAAGTCTAGAACCATGTTATATCTGAATTCGGGAGGAAGTGGGGCTGTAAAACCTTTGGATGCCATTTTTGCTGGTAACTATTGACAATTCTGCAATTTTAACGCCATTTTCGTATTCTACGTAGTCAAATTAGTGGTTCTAGACCATTTTTTCCAAAAATAACATGATTTGGATTTTGACCTAATTTTGAAGACACCAAATTCAAAGGTATTAGCCTTGTCATTATATTTAGTGAACAATTTGTTTTTTTTAAATGCTTAAAAATATGGATATTAGGGTTATTTTAGTCGCTAAATCGACTTCTGCAGTCAGTTTTTTGATAGCAAGTCTAGAACCATGTTATATCTGAATTCGGGAGAAAGTGGGGCTGTAAAACCTTTGGATGCCATTTTTGCTGGTAACTATTGACAATTCTGTAATTTTAACGCCATTTTCGTATTCTACGTGGTCAAATTAGTGGTTCTAGACCATTTTTACCAAAAATAACATAATTTGGATTTTTACCTAATTTTGAAGACACCAAATTCAAAGGTATTAGCCTTGCCATTATATTTAGTGAAAAATTTGTTTTTTATTAAAATGCTTAAAAAATGGATATTAGGGTTATTTTAGTCGCTAAATCGACTTCTGCAGTCAGTTTTTTGATAGCAAGTCTAGAACCATGTTATATCTGAATTCGGGAGGAAGTGGGGCTGTAAAACCTTTGGATGCCATTTTTGCTGGTAACTATTGACAATTCTCCAATTTTAACGCCTTTTTCGTATTCTACGTAGTCAAATTAGTGGTTCTAGACCATTTTTTCCAAAAATAACATGATTTGGATTTTAACCTAATTTTGAAGACACCAAATTCAAAGGCATTAGCCTTGCCATTATATTTAGTGAAAAATTTGTTTTTTATTAAAATGCTTAAAAATATGGATAATAGGGTTAAATTTGTCACTGAATCGACTTCTGCAGTCAGTTTTTCGATAGCAGGTCTAGAACCATGTTTTATTTGAATTCGGGAGGAAGTGGGGCTGTATAACCTTTGGATGCCATTTTTGCTGGTAACTATTGACAATTCTGCAATTTTAACGCCATTTTCGTATTCTACGTGGTCAAATTAGTGGTTCTAGACCATTTTTTCCAAAAATAACATGATTTGGATTTTGACCTAATTTTGAAGACACCAAATTCAAAGGTATTAGCCTTGCCATTATATTTAGTGAAAAATTTGTTTTTCTTTAAAATGCTTAAAAATATGGATAATAGGGTTATTTTAGTCGCTAAATCGACTTCTGCAGTCAGTTTTTTGATAGCAAGTCTAGAACCATGTTATATCTGAATTCGGGAGGAAGTGGGGCTGTAAAACCTTTGGATGCCATTTTTGCTGGTAACTATTGACAATTCTGCAATTTTAACGCCATTTTCGTATTCTACGTGGTCAAATTAGTGGTTCTAGACCATTTTTTCCAAAAATAACATGATTTGGATTTTGACCTAATTTTGAAGACACCAAATTCAAAGGTATTAGCCTTGCCATTATATTTAGTGAAAAATTTGTTTTTCATTAAAATGCTTAAAAATATGGATAATAGGGTTATTTTAGTCGCTGAATCGACTTCTGCAGTCAGTTTTTCGATAGCAAGTCTAGAACCATGTTATATCTGAATTCGGGAGGAAGTGGGGCTGTAAAACCTTTGGATGCCATTTTTGCTGGTAACTATTGACAATTCTGCAATTTTAACGCCATTTTCGTATTCTACGTGGTCAAATTAGTGGTTCTAGACCATTTTTACCAAAAATAACATGATTTGGATTTTGACCTAATTTTGAAGACACCAAATTCAAAGGTATTAGCCTTGCCATTATATTTAGTGAAAAATTTGTTTTTCATTAAAATGCTTAAAAATATGGATATTAGGGTTATTTTAGTCGCTAAATCGACTTCTGCAGTCAGTTTTTAATAGCAAGTCTAGAACCATGTTATATCTGAATTCGGGAGGAAGTGGGGCTGTAAAACCTTTGGATGCCATTTTTGCTGGTAACTATTGACAATTCTGTAATTTTAACGCCATTTTCGTATTCTACGTGGTCAAATTAGTGGTTCTAGACCATTTTTACCAAAAATAACATAATTTGGATTTTTACCTAATTTTGAAGACACCAAATTCAAAGGTATTAGCCTTGCCATTATATTTAGTGAAAAATTTGTTTTTTATTAAAATGCTTAAAAATATGGATAATAGGGTTTAATTTGTCACCGAATCGACTTCTGCAGTCAGTTTATAGATAGCAAGTCTAGAACCATGTTTTATTTGAATTCATGAGGAATTGGGGCTGTATAACCTTTGGATGCCATTTTTGCTGGTAACTATTGACAATTCTGCAATTTTAACGCCATTTTCGTATTCTACGTGGTCAAATTAGTGGTTCTAGACCATTTTTTTCAAAAATAACATGATTTGGATTTTGACCTAATTTTGAAGACACCAAATTCAAAGGTATTAGCCTTGCCATTATATTTAGTGAAAAATTTGTTTTTTATTAAAATGCTTAAAAATATAGATATTAGGGTTATTTTAGTCGCTAAATCGACTTCTGCAGTCAGTTTTTCGATAGCAAGTCTAGAACCATGTTATATCTGAATTCGGGAGGAAGTGGGGCTCTAAAACCTTTGGATGCCATTTTTGCTGGTAACTATTATTAATTCTGCAATTATAACGCCATTTTCGTATTCTACGTGGTCAAATTAGTGGTTCTAGACCATTTTTACCAAAAATAACATGATTTGGATTTTGACCTTATTTTGAAGACACCAAATTCAAAGGTATTAGCCTTGCCATTATATTTAGTGAAAAATTTGTTTTTCTTTAAAATGCTTAAAAATATGGATAATAGGGTTATTTTAGTCGCTGAATCGACTTCTGCAGTCAGTTTTTTGATAGCAAGTCTAGAACCATGTTATATCTGAATTCGGGGGGAAGTGGGGCTGTAAAACCCTATGGATGCCATTTTTGCTGGTAACTATTGACAATTCTGCAATTTTAACGCCATTTTCGTATTCTACGTGGTCAATTTAGTGGTTCAAGACCATTTTTACAAAAAATAACACAATTTGGATTTTTACCTAATTTTGAAGACACCAAATTCAAAGGTATTAGCCTTGCCATTATATTTAGTGAAAAATTTGTTTTTCTTTAAAATGCTTAAAAATATGGATAATAGGGTTATTTTAGTCGCTAAATCGACTTCTGCTGTCAGTTTTTCAATAGCAAGTCTAGAACCATGTTATATCTGAATTCGGGAGGAAGTGGGGCTGAAATACCTTTTAATGCCAATTTTGCTGGTAAGAATTGACAATTCTGCATTTTTAACGCCATTTTCGTATTCTACGTGGTCAATTTAGTGGTTCTAGACCATTTTTTCCAGAAATAACATGATTTGGATTTTGACATAATATTGAAGACACCAAATTCAACGGTATTAGCCTTGCCATTATATTTAGTGAAAAATTTGTTTTGCTTTAAAATGCTTAAAAATATGGATAATAGGGTTATTTTTGTCACTGAATCGACTTCTGCAGTCAGTTTTTCGATAGCAAGTCTAGAACCACGTTATATCTGAATTCGGAGTTCGGTCCTGGTAAGATAGTAAATCACACTTATTATTTTTGGCTGTATCTAAATTATCGATTTTTCATTGTTTATACACCGATTAAAATAGTGAAAAGTTAGTGTTGTTAAAGCATAATAGTAAGAAGAGGTATGTAAAATTAGATCTCTTTGAAAACCCAAAAAATAACTTAGATATTGATGAAATAGTAAAATAATTTGGTCTTCAAATATATAAAACAACAAACTTCTTTCACTTGAATCTTCACAAAAACTTGAAGTCATTAACTGATTAACAAGCATTTAAAATTAATAAAACAGGGCTGTATTGTGAAAGAAAATAATTATTAAAATGGATAAAATTTTGGAAAAATTAAACATTATGGATGAAAGGAACATTAGAATGGAGGAAAAAATAGATGGATTACAAAAAGAATTAATCGCCCTAATGAAAGAAAACTTCGAGAGAGAACAAGAAAATAAAGATCTTAAAAAACAGCTAGACCAACAAGATAAACGGATAGAAGTTTTAGAAAGAGAACTGAGGAGTAAAAATTTAATTATCTATGGAATCAGTGAAGTAACGGATGAAGATACCAAAAATAAAAGTACAGGAGGTAACTAAACAACTGAAATTCAAACAAGACATAGTGGATATCAGGAGATTAGGGAGGAAAAGGGAAAATTCAACTAGACCAATATTGTTAGAAATGGCACATAAAAGTAAAAAATTTGAAATGTTAAAATCGGCACGTAATTTAAAAAATTCAAAGTGGAGTCTTAGCGAAGATTTTTCAAGAGAAATTCGATATCAGAGAACACAACTTTTGGAACAAATGAAATTAGCTAGGAGTCAGGGATTCAAAGCTTTTGTTAAATACAATAAACTTCTAGTGAATGGAAAGGAATATGATCTAAATGATATGGAAGGATGGAAGCAGCATATAAGTATGCAAACATCAGCAGAATATAGAAAGGTAGGGAAGAACGGTAAGCGATAGATCACCAACGCAACAGGAATATTCTTCAAAAAACTTGAAACTTTCATAAAAGAAAATAATTTGAAAATAGCTACAACTAAAAGAGAATCACACATTAAGAACGAAAATAAAATTAAAACAAATGCAGTCAAAACACTAAATACAAATGGTAGAAGGGAAAAAATAAGTTCAAATGATAGAGGAGAAAAAACAACCACTTCAACTCGGGATGTGCTATTAAGCAAACAACGCAGTGTTACAATGATACTCTGGAATATGCAGGGATTCAAAAATCTTAACAATTTTCTCGTTCAAGACTCGCATGTGCAGTATGATTTCTTATGTTTATGTGAGACGTGGTTGGCTACTGATATTGAAGTACCAAATTTCATACGTAATAATTACAGCGTTGTTTATTCTAAAGCAATTAGGGAGAGGTCGGTAGGACGTGCAAAGGGAGGTCTAGCAATATTCTACAAAAACAGTTACAGCCCAAGACTCCTAGAGACTTCTCCTTGGTGGCTTATATGTCAGTTTACAATGCCTTCTCTTCAGTTAATTGTTTGTCTTGTGTACATTCCACCGAGAAGTAACTACAGTGAGTTATTAGAATCTTTTGGAATTTCACTTGATGTGATACTGGAAAAATATCCCGACTGTATAACCTTTATAATTGGTGACTTTAATGGTCGAATCGCAGAACTTAGCCAGATCCCTGAAGAGACTGTAACAAATAGTCAGTTCTTTCCTGACATGTTAAGTCACGATAAAATAAGTAATGCTCAAGGTCGCAATCTTCTCGAATTTATGTCTATTAGAAACTTTTCATTAATAAATGGTCATGTTAACAGTGACAGACCTGCAAATTTTACTTTTTGTAACGCCTTGGGGCAAAGTGTTATTGATCTATGTTTCTGTTGTAATGATAAACTTGAATTTGTTGACGAATTTAGTGTACTAGATGATCAATATTTGTCAGACCACTTTCCAGTTCTTTTTAACTTTTGGCCCTTTAATAAGGGAAGAGCCTAATATTGCATTTACATCCTCATTTACTAGCTTAAAATGGGACATTACTAAAGCCATAGACTTCAATATGTCAATTCAGCACTTGCCAAATGTAGGTGTTTGTGGAGATGTAAATATCTTATATAATAATCTTTGTTCAAGTATTTGGGACGTAGCTAAAAATTTAGGTCTCTTTGCAACGAAAAAAATTAGTAATACAAAAATGCACCCTTTTAACTCTTGGTTCGATGTTGAATGTAAAGAGCTAAAGACTCAAGTAAAAATTATATTAAGAGTGCAAAAAGCATGGGTTTTCAGAACCATATAAAACCAATTACATTTCTGTAAAAAAAGAATATAAGCAGCTAATTTTAAAAAAGAAACAGGTTTGTGAAAATAATTTTATAGTTGCTCTTTCCAATACTAGAAATCAGTCAGAGTTTTGGAAAACGTTAAACTTATTTAGACGCCGCAAAAATAAATTCTGTCCGATATCAACTGCTGAATGGGAGTCATTTTACGACCACTTAACTACAATTAAGGTGAAACTTGACATCAGTTTCTTTGGCGTTGGAAATGAGTTTCTGGATTCACCCATAACACTCTCAGAACTTGATCAATCCTTGTTGTTGTGTAAAGATGGTAAGGCACCTGGAAGGGATGGCATAACATATGAGTTTCTGAAACACTTACCACAAAATTGGCGTTTGTACATGTGTCACTTGTATAACAAAATATTAGAATCAGAAAAAATTCCACTTGGCTGGTGTGACACAATTCTAATAATGCTTCACAAGAAAGGACCGTTAGATGATCCAAACAACTATCGTGGTATATCGCTAATCAATTGCTGTGTTAAAGTATTCACACTGATTTTACTAAATCGTCTATCTAGTTGGTGTGAAGATAATTCCATACTTCCAGAAACACAATATGGATTTCGAAAAGATAGAGGCTGTTTAGATAATATTTTCATTTTAACCTCGATCTTACAAATCACTCTTAGACTTCAGGGCAGAAAAGTGTTCGCTGTCTTTGTAGATTTCAAAAGAGCATTTGATAGTATAAATCATGAACTTCTATGGTTGAAACTTTATAAATTTGGAATTAGCTCTAAACACATTCGAATACTAAAGAATATATATGATAACGCAACATTCTCAATAAAGCAACAAAACTCATACAGTAAAAAATACAACATCTCGGAGGGTGTCCTACAGGGAGAATCACTTAGTCCCCTAATTTTCTCTATTTTTTTATCTGACATTGAGGATTATTTTCGCTCAAAAAATTTGAATGGACTTACTATTGACGGCAACAACGACGTATTAATGCTTCAATACGCAGACGATATAGTTATCCTTGGTGACTCTCCAATCGATATAGAGCGAAAACTAAAGGTACTCCATTCTTATTGCTCTGTTAACAAACTCGTAGTCAATACCGACAAAACGAAAGTAATGGTATTTGCAAAAAGTGGTCATGTACATCATTACAATAAAAAATTCATTTATAACGGGTACCGCCTGGAAACAGTAAAGCAATTTACATACTTAGGTGTTGACTTCTCTTCCACAGCCTTGTTTTGTGCCATGGCTAAGAATTCTAAAATCAAAGCGAATCGGGCCATTGGAGCAGTAATGGATATAATGTGTCGGTCAAAAATGAATAGTTGGGAATCGCGGATCAGTTTATACAATTCAATTATTTTATCTTCTATTTCTTTTGGAATTGGCATATGGGGTCTGCGTTACACTGATGTTATAGAGCGTGTACAGGTGAACTTTTTCAAAAAACTTCTAAGTCTGTCAAAGAATACCCCAGACTACATTGTTCGCCTGGAAACATCTTCTTATCATTTGTCAATGGTTGTTTTCAAACATGCTTTACTTTGGTTAAACAAACTCAAAGGAATGGACTCGTCTAGACTTTCAAAAATTTGCTTCAATCGACTTGCTCATTTAGCATCTGATAATAATAAAACGAAGTATAATTGGGTGAAGCAAGTTAAAGAATGGTTTACTTATGCGCAATGCGAGGACCTATGGGAAAATTATTTAACTACAAATGTACGCAGTTTAGACAGACTTATTCTAGACAAATTGCGAAAACGACTCTTTGATAGTGATATAAACAGTAAGGTTGCTTCTAGTTACCCTTTACTATACTCACACTTATTAGTTGGTGAAAATAACATCTATTTGCATATACCTGCACACATCTACATAACCAGAATAATTGCACAACTTAGAACCTGTAGCAAAACGTTTTTAAAATTGTCTTTTAAAGGAAATTTTTATGTCACTAATAGCACAGAAAATTGCTCTGTCTGTAATATGGATTCCCATTACATCATATGCATTTACAGTTGTCTAAGAAAAAATAGTTTTTTTCAGAATGTTCATAATATTGATGATCTGGTGCACTACCTTAATATTAATAATACACAAAATAGATTCTCTGAACTTACTAAATTAACCCATAGTATTATTAGTATATTAAAGTTACGAACATTTGCACATGGCGAATGACCGGCTTTAGCATGTATTATCGTTTAGTTTTTTTTTATCTTAACTTTTCATTAATTAACAAAAATATTTGTAATCATAATTAGTTCTATGTCATAATTTATTTCTAATTATGTTAATACCTTTGTTGGTATTTTGTACCGAACCCTTGTGAAAAGTTTTATCTTATACACAATAAACTATCTATCTATCTATCTATCTTATATCTGAATTCGGGAGGAAGTGGGGCTGTAAAACCTTTGAATGCCATTTTTGCTGGTAACTATTGACAATTCTGCAATTTTAACGCCATTTTCGTATTCTACGTGGTCAAATTAGTGGTTCTAGACCATTTTTCCCAAAAATAACATGATTTGGATTTTGACCTAATTTTAAATACACCAAATTCAAAGGTATTAGCCTTGCCATTATATTTAGTAAAAAATTTGTTTTTCATTAAAATGCTTAAAAATATGGATAATAGGGTTATTTTTTACACCGAATCAACTTCTGCAGTCAGTTTTTAAATAGCAAGTCTAGAACCATGTTATATCTGAATTCGGGAGAAAGTGGAGCTGTAAAACCTTTGGATGCCATTTTTGCTGGTAACTATTGACAATTCTGTAATTTTTACGCCATTTTTGTATTATACGTGGTCAATTTAGTGGTTCTAGACCATTTTTACCAAAAATAACATAATTTGGATTTTTACCTAATTTTGAAGACACCAAATTCAAAGGTATTAGCCTTGCCATTATATTTAGTGAAAAATTTGTTTTTTTTTAAATGCTTAAAAACATGGATAATAGGGTTATTTTAGTCGCTGAATCGACTTCTGCAGTCAGTTTTTGGATAGCAAGTCTAAAATTATTTTTTATCTGAATTCGGGAGAAAGTAAAAACATTTGGATGCTATTTTTGCTGGTAACTATTGACAATTCTGTAATTTTAACGCCATTTTCGTATTCTACGTGGTCAAATTAGTCGTTCTAGACCATTTTTACCAAAAATAACATAATTTGGATTTTTACCTAATTTTGAAGACACCAAATTCAAAGGTATTAGCCTTGCCATTATATTTAGTAAAAAATTTGTTTTTTATTAAAATGCTTAAAAATATGGATATTAGGGTTATTTTAGTCGCCAAATCGACTTCTGCAGTCAGTTTTTTGATAGCAAGTCTAGAACCATGTTATATCTGAATTCGGGAGGAAGTGGGGCTGTAAAACCTTTGGGTGCCATTTTTGCTGGTAACTATTGACAATTCTGTAATTTTAACGCCATTTTTGTATTCTACGTGGTCAAATTAGTGGTTCTAGACCATTTTTTCAAAAATAACATGATTTGGATTTTGACCTAATTTTGAAGACACCAAATTCAAAGGTATTAGCATGGCCTTTATATTTAGTGAAAAATTTGTTTTTTTTAAAATGTTTAGAAATATGGATAATAGGATTATTTAGTAGACTTCTGCAGTCAGTTTTTCGATAGCAAGTCTAGAACCATGTTATATCTGAATTCGGGGGGAAGTGGGGCTGTAAAACCCCAAAGATGCCATTTTTGCTGGAAACTAGCTGCAATTCTGCAATTTTAACGCCATTTTCGTATTCTACATGGTCGAATTAGTGGTTGTAGACCATTTTTACCAAAAATAACATAATTTGGATTTTGACCGAATTTTGAATACACCAAATTCGAAGGTATTAGCCTTGCCATTATGTTTAGTGAAAAATTTGTTTTTTATTAAAATGTTTAGAAATATGGATAATAGGATTATTTAGTAGACTTCTGCAGTCAGTTTTTCTATAGCAAGTCTAGAACCATGTTATATCTGAATTCGGGGGGAAGTGGGGCTGTAAAACCCCATAGATGCCATTTTTGCTGGTAACTAGCGGCAATTCTGCAATTTTAACGCCATTTTCGTATTCTACATGGTCGAATTAGTGGTTGTAGACCATTTTTACCAAAAATAACATAATTTGGATTTTGACCTAATTTTGAAGACACCAAATTCGAAGGTATTAGCCTTGCCATTATGTTTAGTGAAAAATTTGTTTTTTATTAAAATGTTTAGAAATATGGATAATAGGGTTATTTTAGTGGCTGAATCGTCTTCTGCAGTTAGATTTTTGATAGCAAGTCTAGAACCATGTTATATCTGAATTCGGGGGGAAGTGGGGCTGTAAAACCCTATGGATGCCATTTTTGCTGGTAACTAGCGGCAATTCTGCAATTTTAACGCCATTTTCGTATTCTACATGGTCGAATTAGTGGTTGTAGACCATTTTTACCAAAAATAACATAATTTGGATTTTGACCTAATTTTGAAGACACCAAATTCGAAGGTATTAGCCTTGCCATTATGTTTAGTAAAAAATTTGTTTTTTATTAAAATGTTTAGAAATATGGATAATAGGGTTATTTTAGTGGCTGAATCGTCTTCTGCAGTCAGTTTTTCGATAGCAAGTCTAGAACCATGTTATATTTGAATTCGGGAGGAAGTGGGGCTGTAATACCTTTTAATGCCATTTTTGCTGGTAACTATTGACAATTCTGCATTTTTAACGCCATTTTCGTATTCTACGTGGTCAAATTAGTGGTTCTAAACCATTTTTTCCAAAAATAACATGATTTGGATTTTGACATAATATTGAAGACACCAAATTCAAAGGTATTAGCCTTGCCATGATATTTAGTGAAAAATTTGTTTTGCTTTAAAATGCTTAAAAATATGGATAATGGGGTTATTTTTGTCACTGAATCGACTTCTGCAGTCAGTTTTTTGATAGCAAGTCTAGAACCACGTTATATCTGAATTCGGGAGGAAGTGGGGCTGTAAAACCTTTGAATGCCATTTTTGCTGGTAACTATTGACAATTCTGCAATTTTAACGCCATTTTCGTATTCTACGTAGTCAAATTAGTGGTTCTAGACCATTTTTTCCAAAAATAACATGATTTGGATTTTGTCCTAATTTTGAAGACACCAAATTCAAAGGTATTAGCCTTGCCATTATATTTAGTGAAAAATTTGTTTTTCTTTAAAATGCTTAAAAATATGAAAAATAGGGTTATTTTAGTCGCTGAATCGACTTCTGCAGTCAGTTTTTCGATAGCAAGTCTAAAACCATGTTATATCTGAATTCGGGAGAAAGTGGAGCTGTAAAACCTTTGGATGCCATTTTTGCTGGTAACTATTGACAATTCTGTAATTTTTACGCCATTTTTGTATTATACGTGGTCAATTTAGTGGTTCTAGACCATTTTTACCAAAAATAACATAATTTGGATTTTTACTTAATTTTGAAGACACCAAATTCAAAGGTATTAGCCTTGCCATTATATTTAGTGAACAATTTGTTTTTTTTTTTAAATGCTTAAAAACATGGATAATAGGGTTATTTTAGTCGCTGAATCGACTTCTGCAGTCAGTTTTTGGATAGCAAGTCTAAAATTATTTTTTATCTGAATTCGGGAGAAAGTAAAAACATTTGGATGCTATTTTTGCTGGTAACTATTGACAATTCTGTAATTTTAACGCCATTTTCGTATTCTACGTGGTCAAATTAGTCGTTCTAGACCATTTTTACCAAAAATAACATAATTTGGATTTTGACCTAATTTTGAAGACACCAAATTCAAAGGTATTAGCCTTGCCATTATATTTAGTGAAAAATTTGTTTTTCATTAAAATGCTTAAAAATATGGATATTAGGGTTATTTTTGTCACCGAATCGACTTCTGCAGTCAGTTTTTAGATAGCAAGTCTAGAACCATGTTATATCTGAATTCGGGAGGAAGTGGGGCTGTAAAACCTTTGGATGCCATTTTTGCTGGTAACTATTGACAATTCTGTAATTTTAACGCCATTTTCGTATTCTACGTGGTCAAATTAGTGGTTCTAGACCATTTTTACCAAAAATAACATAATTTGGATTTTGACCTAATTTTGAAGACACCAAATTCGAAGGTATTAGCCTTGCCATTATGTTTAGTGAAAAATTTGTTTTTTATTAAAATGTTTAGAAATATGGATAATAGGATTATTTAGTAGACTTCTGCAGTCAGTTTTTCGATAGCAAGTCTAGAACCATGTTATATCTGAATTCGGGGGGAAGTGGGGCTGTAAAACCCCAAAGATGCCATTTTTGCTGGAAACTAGCTGCAATTCTGCAATTTTAACGCCATTTTCGTATTCTACATGGTCGAATTAGTGGTTGTAGACCATTTTTACCAAAAATAACATAATTTGGATTTTGACCGAATTTTGAATACACCAAATTCGAAGGTATTAGCCTTGCCATTATGTTTAGTGAAAAATTTGTTTTTTATTAAAATGTTTAGAAATATGGATAATAGGATTATTTAGTAGACTTCTGCAGTCAGTTTTTCTATAGCAAGTCTAGAACCATGTTATATCTGAATTCGGGGGGAAGTGGGGCTGTAAAACCCCATAGATGCCATTTTTGCTGGTAACTAGCGGCAATTCTGCAATTTTAACGCCATTTTCGTATTCTACATGGTCGAATTAGTGGTTGTAGACCATTTTTACCAAAAATAACATAATTTGGATTTTGACCTAATTTTGAAGACACCAAATTCGAAGGTATTAGCCTTGCCATTATGTTTAGTGAACAATTTGTTTTTTTTTTAAATGCTTAAAAATATGGATAATTGGGTTATTTGAGTCGCTGAATCGACTTCTGCAGTCAGTTTTTTGATAGCAAGTCTAGAACCATGTTATATCTGAATTCGGTAGGAAGTAAAACCTTTGGATGCCATTTTTGCTGGTAACTATTGACAATTCTGTAATTTTAACGCCATTTTCGTATTCTACGTGGTCAAATTAGTGGTTCTAGACCATTTTTACCACAAATAACATAATTTGGATTTTTACCTAATTTTGAAGACACCAAATTCAAAGGTATTAGCCTTGCCTTTATATTTAGTGAAAAATTTGTTTTTTTTTAAATGCTTAAAAATATGGATAATAGGGGTTATTTTAGTCGCTGACTCGACTTCTGCAGTCAGTTTTTCGATAGCAAGTCTAAAACCATGTTATATCTGAATTCGGAAGGAAGTGGGCTGTAAAACCTTTGGATGCTATTTTTGCTGGTAACTATTGACAATTCTGTAATTTTAACGCCATTTTTGTATTCTACGTGGTCAAATTAGTGGTTCTAGACCATTTTTTTCAAAAATAACATGATTTGGATTTTGACCTAATTTTGAAGACACCAAATTCAAAGGTATTAGCCTTGCCATTATATTTAGTGAAAAATTTGTTTTTTATTAAAATGCTTAAAAAATGGATATTAGGGTTATTTTAGTCGCTAAATCGACTTCTGCAGTCAGTTTTTCGATAGCAAGTCTAGAACCATGTTATATCTGAATTCGGGAGGAAGTGGGGCTGTAATACCTTTTAATGCCATTTTTGCTGGTAACTATTGACAATTCTGCATTTTTAACGCCATTTTCGTATTCTACGTGGTCAAATTAGTGGTTCTAAACCATTTTTTCCAAAAATAACATGATTTGGATTTTGACATAATATTGAAGACACCAAATTCAACGGTATTAGCCTTGCCATGATATTTAGTGAAAAATTTGTTTTGCTTTAAAATGCTTAAAAATATGGATAATGGGGTTATTTTTGTCACTGAATTGACTTCTGCAGTCAGTTTTTTGATAGCAAGTCTAGAACCACGTTATATCTGAATTCGGGAGGAAGTGGGGCTGTAAAACCTTTGGATGCCATTTTTGCTGGTAACTATTGACAATTCTCCAATTTTGACGCTATTTTCGTATTCTACATAGTCAAATTAGTGGTTCTAGACCATTTTTTTTTTCAAAAATAACATGATTTGGATTTTGACATAATATTGAAGACACCAAATTCAACGGTATTAGCCTTGCCATTATATTTAGTGAAAAATTTGTTTTGCTTTAAAATGCTTAAAAATATGGATAAAAGGGTTATTTTGTCACTGAATCGACATCTGCAGTCAGTTTTTCGATAGCAAGTCTAGAACCACGTTATATCTGAATTCGGGAGGAAGTGGGGCTGTAATACCTTTGGATGCCATTTTTGCTGGTAACTATTGAAAATTCTCCAATTTTAACGCCATTTTCGTATTCTTCGTAGTCAAATTAGTGGTTCTAGAGCATTTTTTCCAAAAATAACATTATTTGGATTTTGACATAATATTGAAGACACCAAATTCAAAGGTATTAGCCTTGCCATTATATTTAGTGAACAATTTGTTTTTTTTTAAATGCTTAAAAATATGGATAATAGGGTTATTTTAGTCGCTGAATCGACTTCTGCAGTCAGTTTTTCGATAGCAAGTCTAAAATTATTTTTTATCTGAATTCGGGAGAAAGTGGGGCTGTAAAACCTTTGGATGCCATTTTTGCTGGTAACTATTGACAATTCTGTAATTTTAACGCCATTTTCGTATTCTACGTGGTCAAATTAGTGGTTCTAGACCATTTTTACCAAAAATAACATAATTTGGATTTTTACCTAATTTTGAAGACACCAAATTCAAAGGTATTAGCCTTGCCATTATATTTAGTGAAAAATTTGTTTTTTATTGAAATGCTTAAAAATATGGATATTAGTGTTATTTTAGTCGCTAAATCGACTTCTGCAGTCAGGTTTTGATAGCAAGTCTAGAACCATGTTATATCTGAATTCGGGAGGAAGTGGGGCTGTAAAACCTTTGGATGCCATTTTTGCTGGTAACTATTGACAATTCTGTAATTTTAACGCCATTTTTGTATTTTACGTGGTCAAATTAGTGGTTCTAGACCATTTTTACCAAAAATAACATAATTTGGATTTTGACCTAATTTTGAAGACACCAAATTCGAAGGTATTAGCCTTGCCATTATGTTTAGTGAAAAATTTGTTTTTTATTAAAATGTTTAGAAGTATGGATAATAGGATTATTTAGTAGACTTCTGCAGTCAGTTTTTCGATAGCAAGTCTAGAACCATGTTATATCTGAATTCGGGGGGAAGTGGGGCTGTAAAACCCCAAAGATGCCATTTTTGCTGGAAACTAGCTGCAATTCTGCAATTTTAACGCCATTTTCGTATTCTACATGGTCAAATTAGTGGTTGTAGACCATTTTTACCAAAAATAACATAATTTGGATTTTGACCGAATTTTGAATACACCAAATTCGAAGGTATTAGCCTTGCCATTATGTTTAGTGAAAAATTTGTTTTTTATTAAAATGTTTAGAAATATGGATAATAGGATTATTTAGTAGACTTCTGCAGTCAGTTTTTCGATAGCAAGTCTAGAACCATGTTATATCTGAATTCGGGGGGAAGTGGGGCTGTAAAACCCCATAGATGTAATTTTTGCTGGTAACTAGCGGCAATTCTGCAATTTTAACGCCATTTTCGTATTCTACATGGTCGAATTAGTGGTTGTAGACCATTTTTACCAAAAATAACATAATTTGGATTTTGACCTAATTTTGAAGACACCAAATTCGAAGGTATTAGCCTTGCCATTATGTTTAGTGAAAAATTTGTTTTTTATTAAAATGTTTAGAAATATGGATAATAGGGTTATTTTAGTGGCTGAATCGTCTTCTGCAGTCAGTTTTTCGATAGCAAGTCTAGAACCATGTTATATCTGAATTCGGGAGGAAGTGGGGCTGTAATACCTTTTAATGCCATTTTTGCTGGTAACTATTGACAATTCTGCATTTTTAACGCCATTTTCGTATTCTACGTGGTCAAATTAGTGGTTCTAAACCATTTTTTCCAAAAATAACATGATTTGGATTTTGACATAATATTGAAGACACCAAATTCAACGGTATTAGCCTTGCCATGATATTTAGTGAAAAATTTGTTTTGCTTTAAAATGCTTAAAAATATGGATAATGGGGTTATTTTTGTCACTGAATCGACTTCTGCAGTCAGTTTTTTGATAGCAAGTCTAGAACCACGTTATATCTAAATTCGGAAGGAAGTGGGGCTGTAAAACCTTTGGATGCCATTTTTGCTGGTAACTATTGACAATTCTCCAATTTTGACGCTATTTTCGTATTCTACATAGTCAAATTAGTGGTTCTAGACCATTTTTTTTTTTCAAAAATAACATGATTTGGATTTTGACATAATATTGAAGACACCAAATTCAAAGGTATTAGCCTTGCCATTATATTTAGTGAAAAATTTGTTTTTTATTAAAATGCTTAAAAAATGGATATTAGGGTTATTTTAGTCGCTGAATCGACTTCTGCAGTCAGTTTTTCGATAGCAAGTCTAAAATTATTTTTTGTCTGAATTCGGGAGAAAGTGGGGCTGTAAAACCTTTGGATGCCATTTTTGCTGGTAACTATTGACAATTCTGTAATTTTAACGCCATTTTCGTATTCTACGTGGTCAAATTAGTGGGTCTAGACCATTTTTACCAAAAATAACATAATTTGGATTTTTACCTAATTTTGAAGACACCAAATTCAAAGGTATTAGCCTTGCCATTATATTTAGTAAAAAATTTGTTTTTTATTAAAATGCTTAAAAATATGGATATTAGGGTTATTTTAGTCGCTAAATCGACTTCTGCAGTCAGTTTTTTGATAGCAAGTCTAGAACCATGTTATATCTGAATTCGGGAGGAAGTGGGGCTGTAAAACCTTTGGATGCCATTTTTGCTGGTAACTATTGACAATTCTGTAATTTTAACGCCATTTTTGTATTTTACGTGGTCAAATTAGTGGTTCTAGACCATTTTTACCAAAAATAACATAATTTGGATTTTGACCTAATTTTGAAGACACCAAATTCGAAGGTATTAGCCTTGCCATTATGTTTAGTGAAAAATTTGTTTTTTATTAAAATGTTTAGAAATATGGATAATAGGATTATTTAGTAGACTTCTGCAGTCAGTTTTTCGATAGCAAGTCTAGAACCATGTTATATCTGAATTCGGGGGGAAGTGGGGCTGTAAAACCCCAAAGATGCCATTTTTGCTGGAAACTAGCTGCAATTCTGCAATTTTAACGCCATTTTCGTATTCTACATGGTCGAATTAGTGGTTGTAGACCATTTTTACCAAAAATAACATAATTTGGATTTTGACCGAATTTTGAATACACCAAATTCGAAGGTATTAGCCTTGCCATTATGTTTAGTGAAAAATTTGTTTTTTATTAAAATGTTTAGAAATATGGATAATAGGATTATTTAGTAGACTTCTGCAGTCAGTTTTTCGATAGCAAGTCTAGAACCATGTTATATCTGAATTCGGGGGGAAGTGGGGCTGTAAAACCCTATGGATGCCATTTTTGCTGGTAACTAGCGGCAATTCTGCAATTTTAACGCCATTTTCGTATTCTACATGGTCGAAGTAGTGGTTGTAGACCATTTTTACCAAAAATAACATAATTTGGATTTTGACCTAATTTTGAAGACACCAAATTCGAAGGTATTAGCCTTGCCATTATGTTTAGTGAAAAATTTGTTTTTTATTAAAATGTTTAGAAATATGGATAATAGGGTTATTTTAGTGGCTGAATCGTCTTCTGCAGTCAGTTTTTCGATAGCAAGTCTAGAACCATGTTATATCTGAATTCGGGAGGAAGTGGGGCTGTAATACCTTTTAATGCCATTTTTGCTGGTAACTATTGACAATTCTGCATTTTTAACGCCATTTTCGTATTCTACGTGGTCAAATTAGTGGTTCTAAACCATTTTTTCCAAAAATAACATGATTTGGATTTTGACATAATATTGAAGACACCAAATTCAACGGTATTAGCCTTGCCATTATATTTAGTGAAAAATTTGTTTTGCTTTAAAATGCTTAAAAATATGGATAATAGGGTTATTTTTGTCACTGAATCGACTTCTGCAGTCAGTTTTTCGATAGCAAGTCTAGAACCACGTTATATCTGAATTCGGGAGGAAGTGGGGCTGTAATACCTTTGGATGCCATTTTTGCTGGTAACTATTGACAATTCTCCAATTTTAACGCCATTTTCGTATTCTACGTAGTCAAATTAGTGGTTCTAGACCATTTTTTCCAAAAATAACATGATTTGGATTTTGACATAATATTGAAGACACCAAATTCAAAGGTATTAGCCTTGCCATTATATTTAGTGAACAATTTGTTTTTTTTTAAATGCTTAAAAATATGGATAATAGGGTTATTTTAGTCGCTGAATCGACTTCTGCAGTCAGTTTTTCGATAGCAAGTCTAAAATTATTTTTTATCTGAATTCGGGAGAAAGTGGGGCTGTAAAACCTTTGGATGCCATTTTTGCTGGTAACTATTGACAATTCTGTAATTTTAACGCCATTTTCGTATTCTACGTGGTCAAATTAGTGGTTCTAGACCATTTTTACCAAAAATAACATAATTTGGATTTTTACCTAATTTTGAAGACACCAAATTCAAAGGTATTAGCCTTGCCATTATATTTAGTAAAAAATTTGTTTTTTATTAAAATGCTTAAAAATATGGATATTAGGGTTATTTTAGTCGCTAAATCGACTTCTGCAGTCAGTTTTTTGATAGCAAGTCTAGAACCATGTTATATCTGAATTCGGGAGGAAGTGGGGCTGTAAAACCTTTGGATGCCATTTTTGCTGGTAACTATTGACAATTCTGTAATTTTAACGCCATTTTTGTATTTTACGTGGTCAAATTAGTGGTTCTAGACCATTTTTACCAAAAATAACATAATTTGGATTTTGACCTAATTTTGAAGACACCAAATTCGAAGGTATTAGCCTTGCCATTATGTTTAGTGAAAAATTTGTTTTTTATTAAAATGTTTAGAAATATGGATAATAGGATTATTTAGTAGACTTCTGCAGTCAGTTTTTCGATAGCAAGTCTAGAACCATGTTATATCTGAATTCGGGAGGAAGTGGGGCTGTAAAACCCCAAAGATGCCATTTTTGCTGGAAACTAGCTGCAATTCTGCAATTTTAACGCCATTTTCGTATTCTACATGGTCGAATTAGTGGTTGTAGACCATTTTTACCAAAAATAACATAATTTGGATTTTGACCGAATTTTGAATACACTAAATTCGAAGGTATTAGCCTTGCCATTATGTTTAGTGAAAAATTTGTTTTTTATTAAAATGTTTAGAAATATGGATAATAGGATTATTTAGTAGACTTCTGCAGTCAGTTTTTCGATAGCAAGTCTAGAACCATGTTATATCTGAATTCGGGGGGAAGTGGGGCTGTAAAACCCCATAGATGCCATTTTTGCTGGTAACTAGCGGCAATTCTGCAATTTTAACGCCATTTTCGTATTCTTCATGGTCGAATTAGTGGTTGTAGACCATTTTTACCATAAATAACATAATTTGGATTTTGACCTAATTTTGAAGACACCAAATTCGAAGGTATTAGCCTTGCCATTATGTTTAGTGAAAAATTTGTTTTTTATTAAAATGTTTAGAAATATGGATAATAGGGTTATTTTAGTGGCTGAATCGTCTTCTGCAGTCAGTTTTTCGATAGCAAGTCTAGAACCATGTTATATCTGAATTCGGGAGGAAGTGGGGCTGTAATACCTTTTAATGCCATTTTTGCTGGTAACTATTGACAATTCTGCATTTTTAACGCCATTTTCGTATTCTACGTGGTCAAATTAGTGGTTCTAAACCATTTTTTCCAAAAATAACATGATTTGGATTTTGACATAATATTGAAGACACCAAATTCAAAGGTATTAGCCTTGCCATGATATTTAGTGAAAAATTTGTTTTGCTTTAAAATGCTTAAAAATATGGATAATGGGGTTATTTTTGTCACTGAATCGACTTCTGCAGTCAGTTTTTCGATAGCAAGTCTAGAACCACGTTATATCTGAATTCGGGAGGAAGTGGGGCTGTAAAACCTTTGGATGCCATTTTTGCTGGTAACTATTGACAATTCTCCAATTTTAACGCCATTTTCGTATTCTACGTAGTCAAATTAGTGGTTCTAGACCATTTTTTTCAAAAATAACATGATTTGGATTTTGACATAATATTGAAGACACCAAATTCAAAGGTATTAGCCTTGCCATTATATTTAGTGAACAATTTGTTTTTTTTTAAATGCTTAAAAATATGGATAATAGGGTTATTTTAGTCGCTGAATCGACTTCTGCAGTCAGTTTTTCGATAGCAAGTCTAAAATTATTTTTTATCTAAATTCGGGAGAAAGTGGGGCTGTAAAACCTTTGGATGCCATTTTTGCTGGTAACTATTGACAATTCTGTAATTTTAACGCCATTTTCGTATTCTACGTGGTCAAATTAGTGGTTCTAGACCATTTTTACCAAAAATAACATAATTTGGATTTTTACCTAATTTTGAAGACACCAAATTCAAAGGTATTAGCCTTGCCATTATATTTAGTGAAAAATTTGTTTTTTATTAAAATGCTTAAAAATATGGATATTAGGGTTATTTTAGTCGCTAAATCGACTTCTGCAGTCAGTTTTTTGATAGCAAGTCTAGAACCATGTTATATCTGAATTCGGGAGGAAGTGGGGCTGTAAAACCTTTGGATGCCATTTTTGCTGGTAACTATTGACAATTCTGTAATTTTAACGCCATTTTTGTATTTTACGTGGTCAAATTAGTGGTTCTAGACCATTTTTACCAAAAATAACATAATTTGGATTTTGACCTAATTTTGAAGACACCAAATTCGAAGGTATTAGCCTTGCCATTATGTTTAGTGAAAAATTTGTTTTTTATTAAAATGTTTAGAAATATGGATAATAGGATTATTTAGTAGACTTCTGCAGTCAGTTTTCCGATAGCAAGTCTAGAACCATGTTATATCTGAATTCGGGGGGAAGTGGGGCTGTAAAACCCTATGGATGCCATTTTTGCTGGTAACTAGCGGCAATTCTGCAATTTTAACGCCATTTTCGTATTCTACATGGTCGAAGTAGTGGTTGTAGACCATTTTTACCAAAAATAACATAATTTGGATTTTGACCTAATTTTGAAGACACCAAATTCGAAGGTATTAGCCTTGCCATTATGTTTAGTGAAAAATTTGTTTTTTATTAAAATGTTTAGAAATATGGATAATAGGGTTATTTTAGTGGCTGAATCGTCTTCTGCAGTCAGTTTTTCGATAGCAAGTCTAGAACCATGTTATATCTGAATTCGGGAGGAAGTGGGGCTGTAATACCTTTTAATGCCATTTTTGCTGGTAACTATTGACAATTCTGCATTTTAACGCCATTTTCGTATTCTACGTGGTCAAATTAGTGGTTCTAAACCATTTTTTCCAAAAATAACATGATTTGGATTTTGACATAATATTGAAGACACCAAATTCAAAGGTATTAGCCTTGCCATGATATTTAGTGAAAAATTTGTTTTGCTTTAAAATGCTTAAAAATATGGATAATGGGGTTATTTTTGTCACTGAATCGACTTCTGCAGTCAGTTTTTTGATAGCAAGTCTAGAACCACGTTATATCTGAATTCGGGAGGAAGTGGGGCTGTAAAACCTTTGGATGCCATTTTTGCTGGTAACTATTGACAATTCTCCAATTTTAACGCCATTTTCGTATTCTACGTAGTCAAATTAGTGGTTCTAGACCATTTTTTTCAAAAATAACATGATTTGGATTTTGACATAATATTGAAGACACCAAATTCAAAGGTATTAGCCTTGCCATTATATTAAGTGAACAATTTGTTTTTTTTTAAATTGCTTAAAAATATGGATAATAGGGTTATTTTAGTCGCTGAATCGACTTCTGCAGTCAGTTTTTCGATAGCAAGTCTAAAATTATTTTTTATCTAAATTCGGGAGGAAGTGGGGCTGTAAAACCTTTGGATGCCATTTTTGCTGGTAACTATTGACAATTCTGTAATTTTAACGCCATTTTTGTATTTTACGTGGTCAAATTAGTGGTTCTAGACCATTTTTACCAAAAATAACATAATTTGGATTTTTACCTAATTTTGAAGACACCAAATTCAAAGGTATTAGCCTTGCCATTATGTTTAGTGAAAAATTTGTTTTTTATTAAAATGTTTAGAAATATGGATAATAGGATTATTTAGTAGACTTCTGCAGTCAGTTTTTCGATAGCAAGTCTAGAACCATGTTATATCTGAATTCGGGGGGAAGTGGGGCTGTAAAACCCCAAAGATGCCATTTTTGCTGGAAACAAGCTGCAATTCTGCAATTTTAACGCCATTTTCGTATTCTACATGGTCGAATTAGTGGTTGTAGACCATTTTTACCAAAAATAACATAATTTGGATTTTGACCTAATTTTGAAGACACCAAATTCGAAGGTATTAGCCTTGCCGTTATGTTTAGTGAAAAATTTGGTTTTTTATTAAAATGTTTAGAAATATGGATAATAGGGTTATTTTAGTGGCTAAATCGTATTCTGCAGTTAGATTTTCGATAGCAAGTCTAGAACCATGTTATATCTGAATTCGGGGGAAAGTGGGGCTGTAAAACCCCATAGATGCCATTTTTGCTGGTAACCAGCGGCAATTCTGCAATTTTAACGCCATTTTCGTATTCTACATGGTCGAATTAGTAGTTGTAGACCATTTTTACCAAAAATAACATAATTTGGATTTTGACCTAATTTTGAAGACACCAAATTCGAAGGTATTAGCCTTGCCATTATGTTTAGTGAAAAATTTGTTTTTTATTAAAATGTTTAGAAATATGGATAATAGGGTTATTTTAGTTGCTGAATCGTCTTCTGCAGTTAGATTTTCGATAGCAAGTCTAGAACCATGTTATATCTGAATTCGGGGGGAAGTGGGGCTGTAAAACCCTATGGATGCCATTTTTGCTGGTAACTAGCGGCAATTCTGCAATTTTAACGCCATTTTCGTATTCTACATGGTCGAATTAGTGGTTGTAGACCATTTTTACCAAAAATAACATAATTTGGATTTTGACCTAATTTTGAAGACACCAAATTCGAAGGTATTAGCCTTGCCATTATCCTTAGTGAAAAATTTGTTTTTTATTAAAATGTTTAGAAATATGGATAATAGGGTTATTTTAGTAGCTGAATCGTCTTCTGCAGTTAGATTTTCGATGGCAAGTCTAGAACCATGTTATATCTGAATTCGGTGGGAAGTGGGGCTGTAAAACCCTATGGATGCCATTTTTGCTGGTAACTAGCTGCAATTCTGCAATTTTAACGCCATTTTCGTATTCTACATGGTCCAATTAGTGGTTGTAGACCATTTTCACCAAAAATAACATAATTTGGATATTGACCTAATTTTGAAGACACCAAATTCGAAGGTATTAGCCTTGCCATTATGTTTAGTGAAAAATTTGTTTTTTATTAAAATGTTTAGAAATATGGATAATAGGGTTATTTTAGTAGCTGAATCGTCTTCTGCAATTAGATTTTTAATAGCAAGTCTAGAACCATGTTATATCTGAATTCGGGGGGAAGTGGGGCTGTAAAACCCTATGGATGCCATTTTTGCTGGTAACTAGCTGCAATTCTGCAATTTTAACGCCATTTTCGTATTCTACATGGTCCAATTAGTGGTTGTAGACCATTTTCACCAAAAATAACATAATTTGGATTTTGACCTAATTTTGAAGACACCAAATTCGAAGGTATTAGCCTTGCCATTATCCTTAGTGAAAAATTTGTTTTTTATTAAAATGTTTAGAAATATGGATAATAGGGTTATTTTAGTAGCTGAATCGTCTTCTGCAGTTAGATTTTCGATAGCAAGTCTAGAACCATGTTATATCTGATTTCGGTGGGAAGTGGGGCTGTAAAACCCTATGGATGCCATTTTTGCTGGTAACTATTGGCAATTCTGCAATTTTAACCCCATTCTCGTTTTCTACGTGGTCGAATTAGTGGTTGTAGACCATTTTTACAAAAAATAACATAATTTGGATTTTGACCGAATTTTAAAGACACCAAATTCGAAGGTATTAGCCCTGCCATTAACTTTAGTGAAAAATTTGTTTTTCATTAAAATGCTTGGAAATATGGATAATTGGGTTATTTTAGTAGCTGAATCGACTTCTGCAAACAGTTTTTCGATAGCAAGTCTAGAACCATGTTGTATCTGAATTCGGTGGGAAGTGGGGCTGTAAAACCCTATGGATGCCATTTTTGCTGGTGAATATTGGCAATTCTGCAATTTTGACCCCATTCTCGTATTCTACGTGGTCGAATTAGTGGTTGTAGACCATTTTTACAAAAAATAACATAATTTGGATTTTGACCGAATTTTAAAGACACCAAATTCGAAGGTATTAGCCCTGCCATTAACTTTAGTGAAAAATTTGTTTTTCATTAAAATGCTTAGAAATATGGATAATAGGGTTATTTTAGTAGCTGAATCGTCTTCTGCAGTTAGATTTTCGATAGCAAGTCTAGAACCATGTTATATCTGAATTCGGTGGGAAGTGGGGCTGTAAAACCCTATGGATGCCATTTTTGCTGGTAACTATTGGCAATTCTGCAATTTTAACGCCATTTTCGTATTCTACGTGGTCGAATTAGAGGTTGTAGACCATTTTTACCAAAAAAAACATAATTTGGATTTTGACCGAATTTTAAAGACACCAAATTCGAAGGTATTAGCCCTGCCATTAACTTTAGTGAAAAATTTGTTTTTCATTAAAATGCTTGGAAATATGGATAATTGGGTTATTTTAGTAGCTGAATCGACTTCTGCAAACAGTTTTTCGATAGCAAGTCTAGAACCATGTTATATCTGAATTCGGTGGGAAGTGGGGCTGTAAAACCCTATGGATGCCATTTTTGCTGGTGAATATTGGCAATTCTGCAATTTTGACCCCATTCTCGTATTCTACGTGGTCGAATTAGTGGTTGTAGACCATTTTTACAAAAAATAACATAATTTGGATTTTGACCGAATTTTAAAGACACCAAATTCGAAGGTATTAGCCCTGCCATTAACTTTAGTGAAAAATTTGTTTTACATTAAAATGCTTAGAAATATGGATAATAGGGTTATTTTAGTAGCTGAATCGTCTTCTGCAGTTAGATTTTCGATAGCAAGTCTAGAACCATGTTATATCTGAATTCGGTGGGAAGTGGGGCTGTAAAACCCTATGGATGCCATTTCTGCTGGTAACTATTGGCAATTCTGCAATTTTAACGCCATTTTCGTATTCTACGTGGTCGAATTAGAGGTTGTAGACCATTTTTACCAAAAAAAAACATAATTTGGATTTTGACCGAATTTTAAAGACACCAAATTCGAAGGTATTAGCCCTGCCATTAACTTTAGTGAAAAATTTGTTTTTCATTAAAATGCTTAGAAATATGGATAATAGGGTTATTTTAGTAGCTGAATCGTCTTCTGCAGTTAGATTTTCGATAGCAAGTCTAGAACCATGTTATATCTGAATTCGGTGGGAAGTGGGGCTGTAAAACCCTATGGATGCCATTTTTGCTGGTAACTATTGGCAATTCTGCAATTTTAACCCCATTCTCGTTTTCTACGTGGTCAAATTAGTGGTTGTAGACCATTTTTACAAAAAATAACATAATTTGGATTTTGACCGAATTTTAAAGACACCAAATTCGAAGGTATTAGCCCTGCCATTAACTTTAGTGAAAAATTTGTTTTTCATTAAAATGCTTGGAAATATGGATAATTGGGTTATTTTAGTAGCTGAATCGACTTCTGCCAACAGTTTTTCGATAGCAAGTCTAGAACCATGTTATATCTGAATTCGGTGGGAAGTGGGGCTGTAAAACCCTATGGATGCCATTTTTGCTGGTGAATATTGGCAATTCTGCAATTTTGACCCCATTCTCGTATTCTACGTGGTCGAATTAGTGGTTGTAGACCATTTTTACAAAAAATAACATAATTTGGATGTTGACCGAATTTTAAAGACACCAAATTCGAAGGTATTAGCCCTGCCATTAACTTTAGTGAAAAATTTATTTTTCATTAAAATGCTTAGAAATATGGATAATAGGGTTATTTTAGTAGCTGAATCGTCTTCTGCAGTTAGATTTTCGATAGCAAGTCTAGAACCATGTTATATCTGAATTCGGTGGGAAGTGGGGCTGTAAAACCCTATGGATGCCATTTTTGCTGGTAACTATTGGCAATTCTGCAATTTTAACGCCATTTTCGTATTCTACGTGGTCGAATTAGAGGTTGTAGACCATTTTTACCAAAAAAAACATAATTTGGATTTTGACCGAATTTTAAAGACACCAAATTCGAAGGTATTAGCCCTGCCATTAACTTTAGTGAAAAATTTGTTTTTCATTAAAATGCTTAGAAATATGGATAATAGGGTTATTTTAGTAGCTAAATCGTCTTCTGCAGTTAGATTTTCGATAGCAAGTCTAGAACCATGTTATATCTGAATTCGGTGGGAAGTGGGGCTGTAAAACCCTATGGATGCCATTTTTGCTGGTAACTATTGGCAATTCTGCAATTTTAACGCCATTTTCGTATTCTACGTGGTCGAATTAGAGGTTGTAGACCATTTTTACCAAAAATAACATAATTTGGATTTTGACCGAATTTTAAAGACACCAAATTCGAAGGTATTAGCCCTGCCATTAACTTTAGTGAAAAATTTGTTTTTCATTAAAATGCTTGGAAATATGGATAATTGGGTTATTTTAGTAGCTGAATCGACTTCTGCAAACAAATTTTCGATAGCAAGTCTAGAACCATGTTATATCTGAATTCGGTGGGAAGTGGGGCTGTAAAACCCTATGGATGCCATTTTTGCTGGTAACTATTGGCAATTCTGCAATTTTAACGCCATTTTCGTATTCTACGTGGTCGAATTAGAGGTTGTAGACCATTTTTACCAAAAAAAACATAATTTGGATTTTGACCGAATTTTAAAGACACCAAATTCGAAGGTATTAGCCCTGCCATTAACTTTAGTGAAAAATTTGTTTTTCATTAAAATGCCTGGAAATATGGATAATTGGGTTATTTTAGTAGCTGAATCGACTTCTGCAAACAGTTTTTCGATAGCAAGTCTAGAACCATGTTATATCTGAATTCGGTGGGAAGTGGGGCTGTAAAACCCTATGGATGCCATTTTTGCTGGTAACTATTGGCAATTCTGCAATTTTAACACCATTTTCGTATTCTACGTGGTCGAATTAGAGGTTGTAGACCATTTTTACCAAAAAAAACATAATTTGGATTTTGACCGAATTTTAAAGACACCAAATTCGAAGGTATTAGCCCTGCCATTAACTTTAGTGAAAAATTTGTTTTTCATTAAAATGCTTGGAAATATGGATAATTGGGTTATTTTAGTAGCTGAATCGACTTCTGCAAACAGTTTTTCGATAGCAAGTCTAGAACCATGTTATATCTGAATTCGGTGGGAAGTGGGGCTGTAAAACCCTATGGATGCCATTTTTGCTGGTAACTATTGGCAATTCTGCAATTTTAACACCATTTTCGTATTCTACGTGGTCGAATTAGAGGTTGTAGACCATTTTTACCAAAAAACATAATTTGGATTTTGACCGAATTTTAAAGACACCAAATTCGAAGGTATTAGCCCTGCCATTAACTTTAGTGAAAAATTTGTTTTTCATTAAAATGCTTGGAAATATGGATAATTGGGTTATTTTAGTAGCTGAATCGACTTCTGCAAACAAATTTTCGATAGCAAGTCTAGAACCATGTTATATCTGAATTCGGTGGGAAGTGGGGCTGTAAAACCCTATGGATGCCATTTTTGCTGGTAACTATTGGCAATTCTGCAATTTTAACGCCATTTTCGTATTCTACGTGGTCGAATTAGAGGTTGTAGACCATTTTTACCAAAAAAAACATAATTTGGATTTTGACCGAATTTTAAAGACACCAAATTCGAAGGTATTAGCCCTGCCATTAACTTTAGTGAAAAATTTGTTTTTCATTAAAATGCTTGGAAATATGGATAATTGGGTTATTTTAGTAGCTGAATCGACTTCTGCAAACAGTTTTTCGATAGCAAGTCTAGAACCATGTTATATCTGAATTCGGTGGGAAGTGGGGCTGTAAAACCCTATGGATGCCATTTTTGCTGGTAACTATTGGCAATTCTACAATTTTAACACCTTTCTCGTATTCTACGTGGTCGAATTAGTGGTTGTAGACCATTTTTACAAAAAATAACATAATTTGGATTTTGACCGAATTTTAAAGACACCAAATTCGAAGGTATTAGCCCTGCCATTAACTTTAGTGAAAAATTTGTTTTTCATTAAAATGCTTGGAAATATGAATAATTGGGTTATTTTAGTAGCTAAATCGACTTCTGCAAACAGTTTTTCGATAGCAAGTCTAGAACCATGTTATATCTGAATTCGGTGGGAAGTGGGGCTGTAAAACCCTATGGATGCCATTTTTGCTGGTAACTATTGGCAATTCTACAATTTTAACACCTTTCTCGTATTCTACGTGGTCGAATTAGTGGTTGTAGACCATTTTTACAAAAAATAACATAATTTGGATTTTGACCGAATTTTGAATACACCAAATTCGAAGGTATTAGCCTTGCCATTATGTTTAGTGAAAAATTTGTTTTTTATTAAAATGTTTAGAAATATGGATAATAGGATTATTTAGTAGACTTCTGCAGTCAGTTTTTCTATAGCAAGTCTAGAACCATGTTATATCTGAATTCGGGGGGAAGTGGGGCTGTAAAACCCCATAGATGCCATTTTTGCTGGTAACTAGCGGCAATTCTGCAATTTTAACGCCATTTTCGTATTCTACATGGTCGAATTAGTGGTTGTAGACCATTTTTACCAAAAATAACATAATTTGGATTTTGACCTAATTTTGAAGACACCAAATTCGAAGGTATTAGCCTTGCCATTATGTTTAGTGAAAAATTTGTTTTTTATTAAAATGTTTAGAAATATGGATAATAGGGTTATTTTAGTGGCTGAATCGTCTTCTGCAGTTAGATTTTTGATAGCAAGTCTAGAACCATGTTATATCTGAATTCGGGGGGAAGTGGGGCTGTAAAACCCTATGGATGCCATTTTTGCTGGTAACTAGCGGCAATTCTGCAATTTTAACGCCATTTTCGTATTCTACATGGTCGAATTAGTGGTTGTAGACCATTTTTACCAAAAATAACATAATTTGGATTTTGACCTAATTTTGAAGACACCAAATTCGAAGGTATTAGCCTTGCCATTATGTTTAGTGAAAAATTTGTTTTTTATTAAAATGTTTAGAAATATGGATAATAGGGTTATTTTAGTGGCTGAATCGTCTTCTGCAGTCAGTTTTTCGATAGCAAGTCTAGAACCATGTTATATCTGAATTCGGGAGGAAGTGGGGCTGTAATACCTTTTAATGCCATTTTTGCTGGTAACTATTGACAATTCTGCATTTTTAACGCCATTTTCGTATTCTACGTGGTCAAATTAGTGGTTCTAAACCATTTTTTCCAAAAATAACATGATTTGGATTTTGACATAATATTGAAGACACCAAATTCAAAGGTATTAGCCTTGCCATGATATTTAGTGAAAAATTTGTTTTGCTTTAAAATGCTTAAAAATATGGATAATGGGGTTATTTTTGTCACTGAATCGACTTCTGCAGTCAGTTTTTCGATAGCAAGTCTAGAACCACGTTATATCTGAATTCGGGAGGAAGTGGGGCTGTAAAACCTTTGGATGCCATTTTTGCTGGTAACTATTGACAATTCTGCAATTTTAACGCCATTTTCGTATTCTACGTAGTCAAATTAGTGGTTCTAGACCATTTTTTCCAAAAATAACATGATTTGGATTTTGTCCTAATTTTGAAGACACCAAATTCAAAGGTATTAGCCTTGCCATTATATTTAGTGAAAAATTTGTTTTTCTTTAAAATGCTTAAAAATATGAAAAATAGGGTTATTTTAGTCGCTGAATCGACTTCTGCAGTCAGTTTTTCGATAGCAAGTCTAAAACCATGTTATATCTGAATTCGGGAGAAAGTGGAGCTGTAAAACCTTTGGATGCCATTTTTGCTGGTAACTATTGACAATTCTGTAATTTTTACGCCATTTTTGTATTATACGTGGTCAATTTAGTGGTTCTAGACCATTTTTACCAAAAATAACATAATTTGGATTTTTACTTAATTTTGAAGACACCAAATTCAAAGGTATTAGCCTTGCCATTATATTTAGTGAACAATTTGTTTTTTTTTTTTAAATGCTTAAAAACATGGATAATAGGGTTATTTTAGTCGCTGAATCGACTTCTGCAGTCAGTTTTTGGATAGCAAGTCTAAAATTATTTTTTATCTGAATTCGGGAGGAAGTAAAACCTTTGGATGCCATTTTTGCTGGTAACTATTGACAATTCTGTAATTTTAACGCCATTTTTGTATTTTACGTGGTCAAATTAGTGGTTCTAGACCATTTTTACCAAAAATAACATAATTTGGATTTTTACCTAATTTTGAAGACACCAAATTCAAAGGTATTAGCCTTGCCATTATATTTAGTGAAAAATTTGTTTTTTATTAAAATGCTTAAAAATATGGATAATAGGGTTAAATTTGTCACTGAATCGACTTCTGCAGTCAGTTTTTCGATAGCAGGTCTAGAACCATGTTTTATTTGAATTCATGAGGAATTGGGGCTGTATAACCTTTGGATGCCATTTTTGCTGGTAACTATTGACAATTCTGCAATTTTAACGCCATTTTCGTATTCTACGTGGTCAAATTAGTGGTTCTAGACCATTTTTTCCAAAAATAACATGATTTGGATTTTGACCTAATTTTGAAGACACCAAATTCAAAGGTATTAGCCTTGCCATTATATTTGGTGAACAATTTGTTTTTTTTTTAAATGCTTAAAAATATGGATAATTGGGTTATTTGAGTCGCTGAATCGACTTCTGCAGTCAGTTTTTTGATAGCAAGTCTAGAACCATGTTATATCTGAATTCGGTAGGAAGTAAAACCTTTGGATGCCATTTTTGCTGGTAACTATTGACAATTCTGTAATTTTAACGCCATTTTCGTATTCTACGTGGTCAAATTAGTGGTTCTAGACCATTTTTACCAAAAATAACATAATTTGGATTTTTACCTAATTTTGAAGACACCAAATTCAAAGGTATTAGCCTTGCCTTTATATTTAGTGAAAAATTTGTTTTTTTTTAAATGCTTAAAAATATGGATAATAGGGGTTATTTTAGTCGCTGACTCGACTTCTGCAGTCAGTTTTTCGATAGCAAGTCTAAAACCATGTTATATCTGAATTCGGAAGGAAGTGGGCTGTAAAACCTTTGGATGCTATTTTTGCTGGTAACTATTGACAATTCTGTAATTTTAACGCCATTTTTGTATTCTACGTGGTCAAATTAGTGGTTCTAGACCATTTTTTTCAAAAATAACATGATTTGGATTTTGACCTAATTTTGAAGACACCAAATTCAAAGGTATTAGCCTTGCCATTATATTTAGTGAAAAATTTGTTTTTTATTAAATTGCTTAAAAAATGGATATTAGGGTTATTTTAGTCGCTAAATCGACTTCTGCAGTCAGTTTTTCGATAGCAAGTCTAGAACCATGTTATATCTGAATTCGGGAGGAAGTGGGGCTGTAATACCTTTTAATGCCATTTTTGCTGGTAACTATTGACAATTCTGCATTTTTAACGCCATTTTCGTATTCTACGTGGTCAAATTAGTGGTTCTAAACCATTTTTTCCAAAAATAACATGATTTGGATTTTGACATAATATTGAAGACACCAAATTCAACGGTATTAGCCTTGCCATGATATTTAGTGAAAAATTTGTTTTGCTTTAAAATGCTTAAAAATATGGATAATGGGGTTATTTTTGTCACTGAATTGACTTCTGCAGTCAGTTTTTTGATAGCAAGTCTAGAACCACGTTATATCTGAATTCGGGAGGAAGTGGGGCTGTAAAACCTTTGGATGCCATTTTTGCTGGTAACTATTGACAATTCTCCAATTTTGACGCTATTTTCGTATTCTACATAGTCAAATTAGTGGTTCTAGACCATTTTTTTTTCAAAAATAACATGATTTGGATTTTGACATAATATTGAAGACACCAAATTCAACGGTATTAGCCTTGCCATTATATTTAGTGAAAAATTTGTTTTGCTTTAAAATGCTTAAAAATATGGATAAAAGGGTTATTTTGTCACTGAATCGACATCTGCAGTCAGTTTTTCGATAGCAAGTCTAGAACCACGTTATATCTGAATTCGGGAGGAAGTGGGGCTGTAATACCTTTGGATGCCATTTTTGCTGGTAACTATTGACAATTCTCCAATTTTAACGCCATTTTCGTATTCTTCGTAGTCAAATTAGTGGTTCTAGAGCATTTTTTCCAAAAATAACATGATTTGGATTTTGACATAATATTGAAGACACCAAATTCAAAGGTATTAGCCTTGCCATTATATTTAGTAAACAATTTGTTTTTTTTTTTTAAATGCTTAAAAATATGGATAATAGGGTTATTTTAGTCGCTGAATCGACTTCTGCAGTCAGTTTTTCGATAGCAAGTCTAAAATTATTTTTTATCTGAATTCGGGAGAAAGTGGGGCTGTAAAACCTTTGGATGCCATTTTTGCTGGTAACTATTGACAATTCTGTAATTTTAACGCCATTTTCGTATTCTACGTGGTCAAATTAGTGGTTCTAGACCATTTTTACCAAAAATAACATAATTTGGATTTTTACCTAATTTTGAAGACACCAAATTCAAAGGTATTATTATAAGGTATTATTTAGTGAAAAATTTGTTTTTTATTAAAATGCTTAAAAATATGGATATTAGGGTTATTTTAGTCGCTAAATCGACTTCTGCAGTCAGTTTTTTGATAGCAAGTCTAGAACCATGTTATATCTGAATTCGGGAGGAAGTGGGGCTGTAAAACCTTTGGATGCCATTTTTGCTGGTAACTATTGACAATTCTGTAATTTTAACGCCATTTTTGTATTTTACGTGGTCAAATTAGTGGTTCTAGACCATTTTTACCAAAAATAACATAATTTGGATTTTGACCTAATTTTGAAGACACCAAATTCGAAGGTATTAGCCTTGCCATTATGTTTAGTGAAAAATTTATTTTTTATTAAAATGTTTAGAAGTATGGATAATAGGATTATTTAGTAGACTTCTGCAGTCAGTTTTTCGATAGCAAGTCTAGAACCATGTTATATCTGAATTCGGGGGGAAGTGGGGCTGTAAAACCCCAAAGATGCCATTTTTGCTGGAAACTAGCTGCAATTCTGCAATTTTAACGCCATTTTCGTATTCTACATGGTCAAATTAGTGGTTGTAGACCATTTTTACCAAAAATAACATAATTTGGATTTTGACCGAATTTTGAATACACCAAATTCGAAGGTATTAGCCTTGCCATTATGTTTAGTGAAAAATTTGTTTTTTATTAAAATGTTTAGAAATATGGATAATAGGGTTATTTTAGTGGCTGAATCGTCTTCTGCAGTCAGTTTTTCGATAGCAAGTCTAGAACCATGTTATATCTGAATTCGGGAGGAAGTGGGGCTGTAATACCTTTTAATGCCATTTTTGCTGGTAACTATTGACAATTCTGCATTTTTAACGCCATTTTCGTATTCTACGTGGTCAAATTAGTGGTTCTAAACCATTTTTTCCAAAAATAACATGATTTGGATTTTGACATAATATTGAAGACACCAAATTCAACGGTATTAGCCTTGCCATGATATTTAGTGAAAAATTTGTTTTGCTTTAAAATGCTTAAAAATATGGATAATGGGGTTATTTTTGTCACTGAATCGACTTCTGCAGTCAGTTTTTTGATAGCAAGTCTAGAACCACGTTATATCTAAATTCGGAAGGAAGTGGGGCTGTAAAACCTTTGGATGCCATTTTTGCTGGTAACTATTGACAATTCTCCAATTTTGACGCTATTTTCGTATTCTACATAGTCAAATTAGTGGTTCTAGATCATTTTTTTTTTTCAAAAATAACATGATTTGGATTTTGACATAATATTGAAGACACCAAATTCAAAGGTATTAGCCTTGCCATTATATTTAGTGAAAAATTTGTTTTTTATTAAAATGCTTAAAAAATGGATATTAGGGTTATTTTAGTCGCTGAATCGACTTCTGCAGTCAGTTTTTCGATAGCAAGTCTAAAATTATTTTTTGTCTGAATTCGGGAGAAAGTGGGGCTGTAAAACCTTTGGATGCCATTTTTGCTGGTAACTATTGACAATTCTGTAATTTTAACGCCATTTTCGTATTCTACGTGGTCAAATTAGTGGGTCTAGACCATTTTTACCAAAAATAACATAATTTGGATTTTTACCTAATTTTGAAGACACCAAATTCAAAGGTATTAGCCTTGCCATTATATTTAGTAAAAAATTTGTTTTTTATTAAAATGCTTAAAAATATGGATATTAGGGTATTTTAGTCGCTAAATCGACTTCTGCAGTCAGTTTTTTGATAGCAAGTCTAGAACCATGTTATATCTGAATTCGGGAGGAAGTGGGGCTGTAAAACCTTTGGATGCCATTTTTGCTGGTAACTATTGACAATTCTGTAATTTTAACGCCATTTTTGTATTTTACGTGGTCAAATTAGTGGTTCTAGACCATTTTTACCAAAAATAACATAATTTGGATTTTGACCTAATTTTGAAGACACCAAATTCGAAGGTATTAGCCTTGCCATTATGTTTAGTGAAAAATTTGTTTTTTATTAAAATGTTTAGAAATATGGATAATAGGATTATTTAGTAGACTTCTGCAGTCAGTTTTTCGATAGCAAGTCTAGAACCATGTTATATCTGAATTCGGGGGGAAGTGGGGCTGTAAAACCCCAAAGATGCCATTTTTGCTGGAAACTAGCTGCAATTCTGCAATTTTAACGCCATTTTCGTATTCTACATGGTCGAATTAGTGGTTGTAGACCATTTTTACCAAAAATAACATAATTTGGATTTTGACCGAATTTTGAATACACCAAATTCGAAGGTATTAGCCTTGCCATTATGTTTAGTGAAAAATTTGTTTTTTATTAAAATGTTTAGAAATATGGATAATAGGATTATTTAGTAGACTTCTGCAGTCAGTTTTTCGATAGCAAGTCTAGAACCATGTTATATCTGAATTCGGGGAAGTGGGGCTGTAAAACCCTATGGATGCCATTTTTGCTGGTAACTAGCGGCAATTCTGCAATTTTAACGCCATTTTCGTATTCTACATGGTCGAAGTAGTGGTTGTAGACCATTTTTACCAAAAATAACATAATTTGGATTTTGACCTAATTTTGAAGACACCAAATTCGAAGGTATTAGCCTTGCCATTATGTTTAGTGAAAAATTTGTTTTTTATTAAAATGTTTAGAAATATGGATAATAGGGTTATTTTAGTGGCTGAATCGTCTTCTGCAGTCAGTTTTTCGATAGCAAGTCTAGAACCATGTTATATCTGAATTCGGGAGGAAGTGGGGCTGTAATACCTTTTAATGCCATTTTTGCTGGTAACTATTGACAATTCTGCATTTTTAACGCCATTTTCGTATTCTACGTGGTCAAATTAGTGGTTCTAAACCATTTTTTCCAAAAATAACATGATTTGGATTTTGACATAATATTGAAGACACCAAATTCAAAGGTATTAGCCTTGCCATGATATTTAGTGAAAAATTTGTTTTGCTTTAAAATGCTTAAAAATATGGATAATGGGGTTATTTTTGTCACTGAATCGACTTCTGCAGTCAGTTTTTTGATAGCAAGTCTAGAACCACGTTATATCTGAATTCGGGAGGAAGTGGGGCTGTAAAACCTTTGGATGCCATTTTTGCTGGTAACTATTGACAATTCTCCAATTTTAACGCCATTTTCGTATTCTACGTAGTCAAATTAGTGGTTCTAGACCATTTTTTCCAAAAATAACATGATTTGGATTTTGACATAATATTGAAGACACCAAATTCAAAGGTATTAGCCTTGCCATTATATTTAGTGAACAATTTGTTTTTTTTTTAAATGCTTAAAAATATGGATAATAGGGTTATTTTAGTCGCTGAATCGACTTCTGCAGTCAGTTTTTCGATAGCAAGTCTAAAATTATTTTTTATCTGAATTCGGGAGAAAGTGGGGCTGTAAAACCTTTGGATGCCATTTTTGCTGGTAACTATTGACAATTCTGTAATTTTAACGCCATTTTCGTATTCTACGTGGTCAAATTAGTGGTTCTAGACCATTTTTACCAAAAATAACATAATTTGGATTTTTACCTAATTTTGAAGACACCAAATTCAAAGGTATTAGCCTTGCCATTATATTTAGTAAAAAATTTGTTTTTTATTAAAATGCTTAAAAATATGGATATTAGGGTTATTTTAGTCGCTAAATCGACTTCTGCAGTCAGTTTTTTGATAGCAAGTCTAGAACCATGTTATATCTGAATTCGGGAGGAAGTGGGGCTGTAAAACCTTTGGATGCCATTTTTGCTGGTAACTATTGACAATTCTGTAATTTTAACGCCATTTTTGTATTTTACGTGGTCAAATTAGTGGTTCTAGACCATTTTTACCAAAAATAACATAATTTGGATTTTGACCTAATTTTGAAGACACCAAATTCGAAGGTATTAGCCTTGCCATTATGTTTAGTGAAAAATTTGTTTTTTATTAAAATGTTTAGAAATATGGATAATAGGATTATTTAGTAGACTTCTGCAGTCAGTTTTTCGATAGCAAGTCTAGAACCATGTTATATCTGAATTCGGGGGGAAGTGGGGCTGTAAAACCCCAAAGATGCCATTTTTGCTGGAAACTAGCTGCAATTCTGCAATTTTAACGCCATTTTCGTATTCTACATGGTCGAATTAGTGGTTGTAGACCATTTTTACCAAAAATAACATAATTTGGATTTTGACCGAATTTTGAATACACCAAATTCGAAGGTATTAGCCTTGCCATTATGTTTAGTGAAAAATTTGTTTTTTATTAAAATGTTTAGAAATATGGATAATAGGATTATTTAGTAGACTTCTGCAGTCAGTTTTTCGATAGCAAGTCTAGAACCATGTTATATCTGAATTCGGGGGGAAGTGGGGCTGTAAAACCCCATAGATGCCATTTTTGCTGGTAACTAGCGGCAATTCTGCAATTTTAACGCCATTTTCGTATTCTTCATGGTCGAATTAGTGGTTGTAGACCATTTTTACCATAAATAACATAATTTGGATTTTGACCTAATTTTGAAGACACCAAATTCGAAGGTATTAGCCTTGCCATTATGTTTAGTGAAAAATTTGTTTTTTATTAAAATGTTTAGAAATATGGATAATAGGGTTATTTTAGTGGCTGAATCGTCTTCTGCAGTCAGTTTTTCGATAGCAAGTCTAGAACCATGTTATATCTGAATTCGGGAGGAAGTGGGGCTGTAATACCTTTTAATGCCATTTTTGCTGGTAACTATTGACAATTCTGCATTTTAACGCCATTTTCGTATTCTACGTGGTCAAATTAGTGGTTCTAAACCATTTTTTCCAAAAATAACATGATTTGGATTTTGACATAATATTGAAGACACCAAATTCAAAGGTATTAGCCTTGCCATGATATTTAGTGAAAAATTTGTTTTGCTTTAAAATGCTTAAAAATATGGATAATGGGGATATTTTTGTCACTGAATCGACTTCTGCAGTCAGTTTTTCGATAGCAAGTCTAGAACCACGTTATATCTGAATTCGGGAGGAAGTGGGGCTGTAAAACCTTTGGATGCCATTTTTGCTGGTAACTATTGACAATTCTCCAATTTTAACGCCATTTTCGTATTCTACGTAGTCAAATTAGTGGTTCTAGACCATTTTTTCCAAAAATAACATGATTTGGATTTTGACATAATATTAAAGACACCAAATTCAACGGTATTAGCCTTGCCATTATATTTAGTGAAAAATTTGTTTTGCTTTAAAATGCTTAAAAATATGGATAATAGGGTTATTTTTGTCACTGAATCGACTTCTGCAGTCAGTTTTTCGATAGCAAGTCTAAAATTATTTTTTATCTAAATTCGGGAGAAAGTGGGGCTGTAAAACCTTTGGATGCCATTTTTGCTGGTAACTATTGACAATTCTGTAATTTTAACGCCATTTTCGTATTCTACGTGGTCAAATTAGTGGTTCTAGACCATTTTTACCAAAAATAACATAATTTGGATTTTTACCTAATTTTGAAGACACCAAATTCGAAGGTATTAGCCTTGCCATTATGTTTAGTGAAAAATTTGTTTTTTATTAAAATGTTTAGAAATATGGATAATAGGATTATTTAGTAGACTTCTGCAGTCAGTTTTTCGATAGCAAGTCTAGAACCATGTTATATCTGAATTCGGGGGGAAGTGGGGCTGTAAAACCCCAAAGATGCCATTTTTGCTGGAAACTAGCTGCAATTCTGCAATTTTAACGCCATTTTCGTATTCTACATGGTCGAATTAGTGGTTGTAGACCATTTTTACCAAAAATAACATAATTTGGATTTTGACCTAATTTTGAAGACACCAAATTCGAAGGTATTAGCCTTGCCGTTATGTTTAGTGAAAAATTTGGTTTTTTATTAAAATGTTTAGAAATATGGATAATAGGGTTATTTTAGTGGCTAAATCGTATTCTGCAGTTAGATTTTCGATAGCAAGTCTAGAACCATGTTATATCTGAATTCGGGGGAAAGTGGGGCTGTTAAACCCCATAGATGCCATTTTTGCTGGTAACCAGCGGCAATTCTGCAATTTTAACGCCATTTTCGTATTCTACATGGTCGAATTAGTAGTTGTAGACCATTTTTACCAAAAATAACATAATTTGGATTTTGACCTAATTTTGAAGACACCAAATTCGAAGGTATTAGCCTTGCCATTATGTTTAGTGAAAAATTTGTTTTTTATTAAAATGTTTAGAAATATGGATAATAGGGTTATTTTAGTTGCTGAATCGTCTTCTGCAGTTAGATTTTCGATAGCAAGTCTAGAACCATGTTATATCTGAATTCGGGGGGAAGTGGGGCTGTAAAACCCTATGGATGCCATTTTTGCTGGTAACTAGCGGCAATTCTGCAATTTTAACGCCATTTTCGTATTCTACATGGTCGAATTAGTGGTTGTAGACCATTTTTACCAAAAATAACATAATTTGGATTTTGACCTAATTTTGAAGACACCAAATTCGAAGGTATTAGCCTTGCCATTATCCTTAGTGAAAAATTTGTTTTTTATTAAAATGTTTAGAAATATGGATAATAGGGTTATTTTAGTAGCTGAATCGTCTTCTGCAGTTAGATTTTCGATGGCAAGTCTAGAACCATGTTATATCTGAATTCGGTGGGAAGTGGGGCTGTAAAACCCTATGGATGCCATTTTTGCTGGTAACTAGCTGCAATTCTGCAATTTTAACGCCATTTTCGTATTCTACATGGTCCAATTAGTGGTTGTAGACCATTTTCACCAAAAATAACATAATTTGGATTTTGACCTAATTTTGAAGACACCAAATTCGAAGGTATTAGCCTTGCCATTATGTTTAGTGAAAAATTTGTTTTTTATTAAAATGTTTAGAAATATGGATAATAGGGTTATTTTAGTAGCTGAATCGTCTTCTGCAATTAGATTTTTAATAGCAAGTCTAGAACCATGTTATATCTGAATTCGGGGGGAAGTGGGGCTGTAAAACCCTATGGATGCCATTTTTGCTGGTAACTAGCTGCAATTCTGCAATTTTAACGCCATTTTCGTATTCTACATGGTCCAATTAGTGGTTGTAGACCATTTTCACCAAAAATAACATAATTTGGATTTTGACCTAATTTTGAAGACACCAAATTCGAAGGTATTAGCCTTGCCATTATCCTTAGTGAAAAATTTGTTTTTTATTAAAATGTTTAGAAATATGGATAATAGGGTTATTTTAGTAGCTGAATCGTCTTCTGCAGTTAGATTTTCGATAGCAAGTCTAGAACCATGTTATATCTGATTTCGGTGGGAAGTGGGGCTGTAAAACCCTATGGATGCCATTTTTGCTGGTAACTATTGGCAATTCTGCAATTTTAACCCCATTCTCGTTTTCTACGTGGTCGAATTAGTGGTTGTAGACCATTTTTACAAAAAATAACATAATTTGGATTTTGACCGAATTTTAAAGACACCAAATTCGAAGGTATTAGCCCTGCCATTAACTTTAGTGAAAAATTTGTTTTTCATTAAAATGCTTGGAAATATGGATAATTGGGTTATTTTAGTAGCTGAATCGACTTCTGCAAACAGTTTTTCGATAGCAAGTCTAGAACCATGTTATATCTGAATTCGGTGGGAAGTGGGGCTGTAAAACCCTATGGATGCCATTTTTGCTGGTGAATATTGGCAATTCTGCAATTTTGACCCCATTCTCGTATTCTACGTGGTCGAATTAGTGGTTGTAGACCATTTTTACAAAAAATAACATAATTTGGATTTTGACCGAATTTTAAAGACACCAAATTCGAAGGTATTAGCCCTGCCATTAACTTTAGTGAAAAATTTGTTTTTCATTAAAATGCTTAGAAATATGGATAATAGGGTTATTTTAGTAGCTGAATCGTCTTCTGCAGTTAGATTTTCGATAGCAAGTCTAGAACCATGTTATATCTGAATTCGGTGGGAAGTGGGGCTGTAAAACCCTATGGATGCCATTTTTGCTGGTAACTATTGGCAATTCTGCAATTTTAACGCCATTTTCGTATTCTACGTGGTCGAATTAGAGGTTGTAGACCATTTTTACCAAAAATTACATAATTTGGATTTTGACCGAATTTTAAAGACACCAAATTCGAAGGTATTAGCCCTGCCATTAACTTTAGTGAAAAATTTGTTTTTCATTAAAATGCTTGGAAATATGGATAATTGGGTTATTTTAGTAGCTGAATCGACTTCTGCAAACAGTTTTTCGATAGCAAGTCTAGAACCATGTTATATCTGAATTCGGTGGGAAGTGGGGCTGTAAAACCCTATGGATGCCATTTTTGCTGGTGAATATTGGCAATTCTGCAATTTTGACCCCATTCTCGTATTCTACGTGGTCGAATTAGTGGTTGTAGACCATTTTTACAAAAAATAACATAATTTGGATTTTGACCGAATTTTAAAGACACCAAATTCGAAGGTATTAGCCCTGCCATTAACTTTAGTGAAAAATTTGTTTTACATTAAAATGCTTAGAAATATGGATAATAGGGTTATTTTAGTAGCTGAATCATCTTCTGCAGTTAGATTTTCGATAGCAAGTCTAGAACCATGTTATATCTGAATTCGGTGGGAAGTGGGGCTGTAAAACCCTATGGATGCCATTTCTGCTGGTAACTATTGGCAATTCTGCAATTTTAACGCCATTTTCGTATTCTACGTGGTCGAATTAGAGGTTGTAGACCATTTTTACCAAAAAAAAACATAATTTGGATTTTGACCGAATTTTAAAGACACCAAATTCGAAGGTATTAGCCCTGCCATTAACTTTAGTGAAAAATTTGTTTTTCATTAAAATGCTTGGAAATATGGATAATTGGGTTATTTTAGTAGCTGAATCGACTTCTGCCAACAGTTTTTCGATAGCAAGTCTAGAACCATGTTATATCTGAATTCGGTGGGAAGTGGGTCTGTAAAACCCTATGGATGCCATTTTTGCTGGTGAATATTGGCAATTCTGCAATTTTGACCCCATTCTCGTATTCTACGTGGTCGAATTAGTGGTTGTAGACCATTTTTACAAAAAATAACATAATTTGGATTTTGACCGAATTTTAAAGACACCAAATTCGAAGGTATTAGCCCTGCCATTAACTTTAGTGAAAAATTTATTTTTCATTAAAATGCTTAGAAATATGGATAATAGGGTTATTTTAGTAGCTGAATCGTCTTCTGCAGTTAGATTTTCGATAGCAAGTCTAGAACCATGTTATATCTGAATTCGGTGGGAAGTGGGGCTGTAAAACCCTATGGATGCCATTTTTGCTGGTAACTATTGGCAATTCTGCAATTTTAACGCCATTTTCGTATTCTACGTGGTCGAATTAGAGGTTGTAGACCATTTTTACCAAAAAAAACATAATTTGGATTTTGACCGAATTTTAAAGACACCAAATTCGAAGGTATTAGCCCTGCCATTAACTTTAGTGAAAAATTTGTTTTTCATTAAAATGCTTAGAAATATGGATAATAGGGTTATTTTAGTAGCTGAATCGTCTTCTGCAGTTAGATTTTCGATAGCAAGTCTAGAACCATGTTATATCTGAATTCGGTGGGAAGTGGGGCTGTAAAACCCTATGGATGCCATTTTTGCTGGTAACTATTGGCAATTCTGCAATTTTAACGCCATTTTCGTATTCTACGTGGTCGAATTAGAGGTTGTAGACCATTTTTACCAAAAAAAACATAATTTGGATTTTGACCGAATTTTAAAGACACCAAATTCGAAGGTATTAGCCCTGCCATTAACTTTAGTGAAAAATTTGTTTTTCATTAAAATGCTTGGAAATATGGATAATTGGGTTATTTTAGTAGCTGAATCGACTTCTGCAAACAAATTTTCGATAGCAAGTCTAGAACCATGTTATATCTGAATTCGGTGGGAAGTGGGGCTGTAAAACCCTATGGATGCCATTTTTGCTGGTAACTATTGGCAATTCTGCAATTTTAACGCCATTTTCGTATTCTACGTGGTCGAATTAGACCATTTTTACCAAAAAAAACATAATTTGGATTTTGACCGAATTTTAAAGACACCAAATTCGAAGGTATTAGCCCTGCCATTAACTTTAGTGAAAAATTTGTTTTTCATTAAAATGCTTGGAAATATGGATAATTGGGTTATTTTAGTAGCTGAATCGACTTCTGCAAACAGTTTTTCGATAGCAAGTCTAGAACCATGTTATATCTGAATTCGGTGGGAAGTGGGGCTGTAAAACCCTATGGATGCCATTTTTGCTGGTAACTATTGGCAATTCTGCAATTTTAACACCATTTTCGTATTCTACGTGGTCGAATTAGAGGTTGTAGACCATTTTTACCAAAAAAAACATAATTTGGATTTTGACCGAATTTTAAAGACACCAAATTCGAAGGTATTAGCCCTGCCATTAACTTTAGTGAAAAATTTGTTTTTCATTAAAATGCTTGGAAATATGGATAATTGGGTTATTTTAGTAGCTGAATCGACTTCTGCAAACAAATTTTCGATAGCAAGTCTAGAACCATGTTATATCTGAATTCGGTGGGAAGTGGGGCTGTAAAACCCTATGGATGCCATTTTTGCTGGTAACTATTGGCAATTCTGCAATTTTAACGCCATTTTCGTATTCTACGTGGTCGAATTAGAGGTTGTAGACCATTTTTACCAAAATTAACATAATTTGGATTTTGACCGAATTTTAAAGACACCAAATTCGAAGGTATTAGCCCTGCCATTAACTTTAGTGAAAAATTTGTTTTTCATTAAAATGCTTGGAAATATGGATAATTGGGTTATTTTAGTAGCTGAATCGACTTCTGCAAACAGTTTTTCGATAGCAAGTCTAGAACCATGTTATATCTGAATTCGGTGGGAAGTGGGGCTGTAAAACCCTATGGATGCCATTTTTGCTGGTAACTATTGGCAATTCTGCAATTTTAACACCATTTTCGTATTCTACGTGGTCGAATTAGAGGTTGTAGACCATTTTTACCAAAAAAAACATAATTTGGATTTTGACCGAATTTTAAAGACACCAAATTCGAAGGTATTAGCCCTGCCATTAACTTTAGTGAAAAATTTGTTTTTCATTAAAATGCTTGGAAATATGGATAATTGGGTTATTTTAGTAGCTGAATCGACTTCTGCAAACAAATTTTCGATAGCAAGTCTAGAACCATGTTATATCTGAATTCGGTGGGAAGTGGGGCTGTAAAACCCTATGGATGCCATTTTTGCTGGTAACTATTGGCAATTCTACAATTTTAACACCTTTCTCGTATTCTACGTGGTCGAATTAGTGGTTGTAGACCATTTTTACAAAAAATAACATAATTTGGATTTTGACCGAATTTTAAAGACACCAAATTCGAAGGTATTAGCCCTGCCATTAACTTTAGTGAAAAATTTGTTTTTCATTAAAATGCTTGGAAATATGAATAATTGGGTTATTTTAGTAGCTAAATCGACTTCTGCAAACAGTTTTTCGATAGCAAGTCTAGAACCATGTTATATCTGAATTCGGTGGGAAGTGGGGCTGTAAAACCCTATGGATGCCATTTTTGCTGGTAACTATTGGCAATTCTACAATTTTAACACCTTTCTCGTATTCTACGTGGTCGAATTAGTGGTTGTAGACCATTTTTACAAAAAATAACATAATTTGGATTTTGACCAAATTTTAAAGACACCAAATTCGAAGGTATTAGCCTTGCCATTATGTTTAGTAAACAATTTGTTTTTCATTAAGATGATTAGAAATATGGATAATAGGGTTATTTTAGTAGCTGAATAGACTTCTCCAGTTAGTTTTTCGATAGCAAGTCTAGAACCATGTTATATCTGATTTCGGTGGGAAGTGGGGCTGTAAAACCCTATGGATGCCATTTTTGCTGGTAACTATTGGCAATTCTACAATTTTAACCCCATTCTCGTATTCTACGTGGTCGAATTAGTGGTTGTAGACCATTTTTACCAAAAATAACATAATTTGGATTTAGACCGAATTTTAAAGACACCAAATTCGAAGGTATTAGCCTTGCCATTATGTTTAGTAAACAATTTGTTTTTCATTAAGATGATTAGAAATATGGATAATAGGGTTATAGCTGAATCGACTTCTGCAGTCAATTTTTCGATAGCAAGTCTAGAACCATGTTATATCTGAATTCGGGGGGAAGTGGGGCTGTAAAACCCTATGGATGCCATTTTTGCTGGAAACTAGCGGCATTTCTGCAATTTTAACGCCATTTTCGTATTCTACGTGATTAAATTAGAGGTTGTAGACCATTTTTACCAAAAATAACATAATTTGGATTTTGACCGAATTTTAAAGACACCAAATTCGAAGGTATTAGTCTTGCCATTATGTTGAGTAAAAAATTTGTTTTTCATTAAGATGATTAGAAATATGGATAATAGGGTTATTTTAGTAGCTGAATCGACTTCTGCAGTCAGTTTTTCGATAGCAAGTCTAGAACCATGTTATATCTGAATTCGGGGGGAAGTGGGGCTGTAAAACCCTATAGATGCCATTTTTGCTGGAAACTATCGGCAATTCTGCAATTTTAACGCCATTTTCGTATTCTACATGGTCCAATTAGTGGTTGTAGACCATTTTTACCAAAAATAACATAATTTGGATTTTGACCGAATTTTGAAGACACCAAATTCGAAGGTATTAGCCTTGCCATTATGTTTAGTGAAAAATTTGTTTTTCATTAAGATGATTAGAAATATGGATAATAGGGTTATTTTAGTAGCTGAATCGACTTCTGCAGTCAGTTTTTCGATAGCAAGTCTAGAACCATGTTATATCTGAATTCGGGGGGAAGTGGGGCTGTAAAACCCTATGGATGCCATTTTTGCTGGTAACTATTGGCAATTCTGCAATTTTAACGCCATTTTCGTATTCTACGTGGTCGAATTAGTGGTTGTAGACCATTTTTACCAAAAATAGCATAATTTGGATTTTGACCAAATTTTAAAGACACCAAATTCGAAGGTATTAGCCTTGCCATTATCTTTAGTGAAAAATTTGTTTTTTATTAAAATGCTTAGAAATATGGATAATAGGATTATTTTAGCAGCTGAATCGACTTCTGCATCAGATTTCGATAGCAAGTCTAGAACCATGTTATGCATATCTGAATTCGGGGGGAAGTGGGGCTGTAAAACCCTAAGGATGCCATTTTTGCTGGTAACTATTGGCAATTCTGCAATTTTAACGCCATTTTCGTATTCTATTTGGTCGAATTAGTGTTTGTAGACCATTTTTACCAAAAATAACATAATTTGGATTTTGACCGAATTTTAAAGACACCAAATTCGAAGGTATTAGTCTTGCCATTATGTTGAGTAAAAAATTTGTTTTTCATTAAGATGATTAGAAATATGGATAATAGGGTTATTTTAGTAGCTGAATCGACTTCTGCAGTCAGTTTTTCGATAGCAAGTCTAGAACCATGTTATATCTGAATTCGGGGGGAAGTGGGGCTGTAAAACCCTATAGATGCCATTTTTGCTGGAAACTATCGGCAATTCTGCAATTTTAACGCCATTTTCGTATTCTACATGGTCCAATTAGTGGTTGTAGACCATTTTTACCAAAAATAACATAATTTGGATTTTGACCGAATTTTGAAGACACCAAATTCGAAGGTATTAGCCTTGCCATTATGTTTAGTGAAAAATTTGTTTTTCATTAAGATGATTAGAAATATGGATAATAGGGTTATTTTAGTAGCTGAATCGACTTCTGCAGTCAGTTTTTCGATAGCAAGTCTAGAACCATGTTATATCTGAATTCGGGGGGAAGTGGGGCTGTAAAACCCTATGGATGCCATTTTTGCTGGTAACTATTGGCAATTCTGCAATTTTAACGCCATTTTCGTATTCTACATGGTCCAATTAGTGGTTGTAGACCATTTTTACCAAAAATAACATAATTTGGATTTTGACCGAATTTTGAAGACACCAAATTCGAAGGTATTAGCCTTGCCATTATGTTTAGTGAAAAATTTGTTTTTCATTAAGATGATTAGAAATATGGATAATAGGGTTATTTTAGTAGCTGAATCGACTTCTGCAGTCAGTTTTTCGATAGCAAGTCTAGAACCATGTTATATCTGAATTCGGGGGGAAGTGGGGCTGTAAAACCCTATGGATGCCATTTTTGCTGGTAACTATTGGCAATTCTGCAATTTTAACGCCATTTTCGTATTCTACGTGGTCGAATTAGTGGTTGTAGACCATTTTTACCAAAAATAGCATAATTTGGATTTTGACCAAATTTTAAAGACACCAAATTCGAAGGTATTAGCCTTGCCATTATCTTTAGTGAAAAATTTGTTTTTCATTAAGATGATTAGAAATATGGATAATAGGATTATTTTAGCAGCTGAATCGACTTCTGCATCAGATTTCGATAGCAAGTCTAGAACCATGTTATGCATATCTGAATTCGGGGGGAAGTGGGGCTGTAAAACCCTAAGGATGCCATTTTTGCTGGTAACTATTGGCAATTCTGCAATTTTAACGCCATTTTCGTATTCTATTTGGTCGAATTAGTGTTTGTAGACCATTTTTACCAAAAATAACATAATTTGGATTTTGACCGAATTTTAAAGACACCAAATTCGAAGGTATTAGCCTTGCCATTATCTTTAGTGAAAGTTTTGTTTTTTATTAAAATGCTTAGAAATATGGAAAATAGGGTTATTTTAGTAGCTGAATTGACTTCTGCAGTCAGAACCATGTTATATCTGAATTCGGGGGGAAGTGGGGCAGTAAAATTCTATGGATGCCATTTTTTCTGAAAACTAGCGGCAATTTTGCAATTTTAACGCCATTTTCGTATTCTACGTGGTCGAATTACTGGTTGTAGACCATTTTTACCCAAAATAACATAATTTGGATTTTGACCTAATTTTGAAGACACCAAATTCGAAGGTATTAGCCTTGCCATTATCACTTTTAGAACCGATTACAAATTTTTCTTGGAAAAAAGAAGCAATGATGAAGTGAGTAGAGTATGGGTCGGTTGAGCCAGACGGTCAAAGGTCGACCTGGCGCCAGCCCCCCTCCACTCACATGACCGCGCCGACGATCGCTACCAAAACGATTCATAGCTAAGAATGATGGATTAAAAATGGCGGCCAGCACGTAGCGGTTGATAACAAGAACGATAAACATTTACCAGGATTGCCTAATCGGCCTGATTTGTCCGCCAGCTGTGTGACGTCACTGCAGTCCTTCATTATAACGTTTACCATATAAATGCATGGAAATAATAGGAATTAGACAGTATTTTTATGATTTCTGTAATACTAACGTACCACTATTTGGATTTTTAAGATTATACACTTATAATTTATAATAAATATTCCCATAAAATCGTTTTAATACTGCCGAGGACTGCAGTGACGTCACGTGCGATCGATTTTTTGGCGAACGTACGTCTTATGGGATTAAGCAATCCTGGTAAATTTTTTATCATTCTTGGGTTGATAAAAACATTAAACAGAGGATTAAAAATGGCGACCAGCACGCCACCTAGCGGTCTATAATCTAATCGTTTTGGTAGCGATCGTCGGCGCGGTCATGTAAGTGGAGGGGTGCTGGCGCCAGGTCGACCTTTGACCGTCTGGCTCAACCGACCCATACTCTACTGAAGTCAGAAGTGGCTCGCTGAAAGAAACATTTTTTATCTGGAAAAATCGACTAAAACCGAACTATTCACGTTAATAAAAACGCACAAGCCACTATGTGTAAACTTACATAATAGATAAAGTTCTGGCTGAACATGATATTGTAACGTTGCGTCTACCAATCTTTTTTTTTTTCGGGCTGAGATGGGAAACTCATGTTCGATGGGTCCTTATCCAGAACCCAACAGTGTTGGACTCACCCTAGAGAGGATGCCTACCAACCAAACCCACCTCAAAACTCGCCGTTACCCCCGCCTCGGAATCACTACCCTAGCATACTTCAAGACGGGCGGCGGTCCCTCACACACCCTTCACATATTCATACTATTCGCCATCAGAACACTCTCTTCTCCTAACCATTCTCTCCACAACCTCGCTAACCTCTACCCATTCTTTCTCTCCTCTCAACATTATCTTCACCATGTTCTCCCAATAGTCCCAATACACTGCTACCCCGAGTCTCCTCTCCAACTTTTCTAGATCCTCCTAGTTCTTCCAACATCTAAATACATGACCTTCATCATCCTCCACCTCACACCTCACGCATATTCCAGCCTCTCTCTTCCCAATCTTGTGCAGATACCCCACTCTTGACCCATGCCCGGTGAGCACTTGGGTCAAAAGTAGTTTACCTCCCCAAACTCTCGGTCCATCCACTCATTCCTACTCCCAATCGCCCTTTTTAATGCACCTTCATACCCTTCCCACCTTCTCACCATTTCCTCCTCCATCCAATCCTGAGCTTCCTCTTTTGTGGCACCCTTCCACCGCTGCCTCTTTGCCCTAGCCATCAGGTCCAATGGGTATGACCTTGACAGCACAGCTGCTGCTAATGCACCCACCGTCCTGTACCCCTGTACCACTCTCAACAAAATCCCCCTCTGCACCTGTAGTATTGGCTTTACCCTCACATGTATCCCCGCTCTTTCACCCCACACTTCCGCTCCGTACGCATCAATCTCCCCAACCATCCTGCTCGTACTCTCGCCTTCTCTGCTGCCTTCAACATATGGTGCTTGAAAGATAGTTGGCTATCCAACCAAACACCTAGATACTTTACCGACTCCTCCATGTGAATTTTCTTCCCCTTCACCATCACCCTAACTTCCCTCGTCTTGCTACGCCCCTTTACGAGCAGTCCCACCGTCTTATCTTCCGCTACTTCCAATCCGCATCGTTCTATCTTCCCCACAATCTTCCTACACATCTTCTCCGCCTTCCTTTCTATCTCTGTCTCTCCCTTTGCCGTACACACCAGGCACACATCATCCGCATACACCGTAATCTCACATCCCTCTTCGCATATAATCCCACAGACCTCGTCAAACACACACTTCCAGAGCGTCGGTCCCAGTACCGATCCCTGGGGCACTCCTACCTCCGTTCTATATCTCCTCCCCCTTGAATCTATTATAACCCGAGCCGATAGGTAATCCTCAACTAAATTAACCAACCCCTCACCCACTCCAAGCCTCAACAAGGCGCTCAACACCGCTCCCTTGCTTACACTATTAAACGCGTTCCCCACATCGAAAAACACTAGTAGTGCCAGCTTCTTGTTTCTCCAACTGCCCTCCCTAGCCTTTTCCGCTAAATCCACCACCCTACCCAGCGCTGAGATACACGATTTTTCTTTCGTGAACCCATGCTGGTTTTCTCTAACACCCCATTTCTCCTTACGTCTTCCTCAATCCTCACCTTTATTATTCCCTCCATCACCTTACTCATACCACACAGCAGACTGATGGGCCTGTAGTCTCCTATCCGCTTTCCTTCCCTACCCGCCTTCCTGACAAGTATAACCTTGGCCACCTTCCATACCTCTGGGAATTCTTCCTCCCTCAGTACCTTGTTAAAGAGTTCCCAGAAATACTCCCCATTCTCCTCCAGTAACCTCTTTATTACATCCCCTTTCAAGCCATCCACTCCAGGGGAAAAAAATTTAATGGTTGAGGTTCGAACCCGAGCCCTCTGCGTGAGAGGCAAGCACGTATTCCACTGCGCTACGATCAGTCTTCGCGTCTACCACCCTATCACCCGGAATTAAACCCCATTGAAAAAATATGGGCATTGGTAAAGAACAAAGTAGCTGCTTGCAACGTTACTTTTAAATTAGATGACGTCAAAATATTAACAGAAAAAACATTTAGCGAGGTTACTGTTGACAACTGGAAAAATATTTGCGCTAATGTGTTAAAAGTGGAAAATGAATACCTAGAAAAGGAACACATTATGGATAAAGTAGCGGATTTGGTAATAAACTTAGGAGAAGACAGCGACAGTGAAAGTGAATTTTCAATTGATGAAGACGATGACGACTTAGGTTGCGAGCCACTACAATAAATTTGTATATATTTTTAATTTTAATAAATTAATGTTTTTATTTATTAAAATGTGTTTTTCATACTTTTCTTAAAAGCAGGAGGTAAAATATGGTATTATTTATTAAAACTTCGGGGCTTGCAAAGGGTATTTAACTATTTTTTGTATTATTTATAAGCTGTCTAGGGCTAATGTTATAGTATAATAGTATGTCATTAAAATATCGTTTAAAAATGTATATCATGTTGGTAAAGACGATTTGATGGGCGCCCTTAAACTGCAAAAATACATTCTATCTAAACTACCTGGAGCAGGTAACCACAATTCCAAATTACCCAAAGTCATTATTTACTCAGGTATAGGTAAATTTATAAAAATATTCCTCAATTATTTAACATAGAACATAGAATAATTATTTAATATATTTTTTAAGTCATTTCGGTAAGTGTATAACATTTTAATTATATTCTGCAATAAAATAATCATGTTGATATTTTGAACGTACTTTGCCTGTACTATATCAATAGCTTTAACGGAACCAGCAGACGAGCCCGACTTTTTGGGTTTTCATTTCAAGGATCTAATGCATCGCTGCCATTCAGTTGTGCGCAACTAGTTACGACGTCACGGGTCTACTCAGAATCCACGGCCTCTAATAGCGTGTTCGTCACGTGAACCAACCGGCCAATTTCATTGGAGGTAGAGCAAACAGCAAGTTTTGCAGGTAAACGTTCAAAGCAAAGTTTTGCAAATAACTGTAAGTTTCTCGACAGCATTTGTATGTTAAAGAACGAGTTTTGGGAAATTCTGATTATATCATTCTATTCCTTTTTAAAATTGAAATGAACTCAACATGAAAATAAATTTTCGAAACTTTTAGCGAGTTTTGCAAATAATGGCCTCATATGTACAAAGAATGAGGTCGATATTGAGTTAGGTTGTGTGCCTGGTTGTGCAGGTTAAAACAAAATGTAGCGTTTTCCAAAACATCCAGAAAACGTGTATGGATTAACAGAATTAATAGTAACGAGATCAAGAATATTGCCAGAGTGCAACCAACCAAAAATTTAAATTTGTAAAACAAATTGCATAACTACAAGGTCCTGTTATTCACGCCATCTCTTAGTTTGGAAGAAACTAAAAACATGGTTTGACCTTGGCCATAAGAGTGTCTAGCCTGTGAATATTGCTCCACAGACACTGTGTATAACAATCGAAAAGTTTGTAGTGTAGTCTATTTTAATAAGACTGTTAGACGCTGTGGCAGACTATTACTTTTAAATGTAGATTACTTTCTGTTACCTATATGTATGTGATTTTTAAACAATAAATGCAATATTTATATTAATAATTGAGTTTATGTTATAAATAAATACTCGGGTTGCCCGAATACAGCGACATCTAACGGTTGGACCGGTTACTAGAATACTATCTTTACTTTTAGTATTGCAGTTTCCATTCTAAACCGTTAGTTAACATTTTATGGTTATGTATTTTCAACTGTCAAAAATAATATTCTTTGATTAGAGTGTCTCCGTGCAGCTCCGTGTCTTTTATCTATGGTTTCTCTCCGTAGAATATTCTAAATTCTAACCTATTAATTATTAATGTGTTGATGAAATATGTTACAACATTGATTAAAGATATGTATAAACAAATATTGGGAAATTCGAAATATATACTGATAATTTGTATAAGAGGACAAAGTTCAATTTAATGTTTTAACTTTTAAGGATTAGTAAACTTGGAAAAGGTGTGTTTTAAAGAAGTACCTAATTTATTTTAAATTTTTTTTTCGATGTATAACCCAAGAACTTTAACAAAAAATTTGTTTTCGTGTAAGTATTTACAAAAAAGTTTATCCAAATATGTTGAAAATTTGAAAGATTGCTATTTTTATAAAACACTTATGGTTGTTTATTGTTCTAAATTCAGTAATATTTATATTATGATAAATAATAATCATTATTTTTTTAAATTAAAATCCATAATGGAGCAGTTGAGGTCACAATTATTCATGTGACTACTTTCCCAAAATATTGAATGCTAGCAGAATTTATGCAGTTTTATTTTATTTATATAAAAAATGTTAATTGTATTATTATATCTATACATTTACTATTAATAATTAATTTGTTTACTATTATTGTAATATTAGTACTTAACTATTAATTTAACCTGTTTCAGTTTTCTTACCTTCACAGTATATATTTCATGATTAATTGTCCATCTATTCTTAATATTTTATTAAATTATTGTATTGACATTTTATTTTCAGGTTTATTTTACAATTTCAGTATTTTAACAAAACAGTTTTCAAATGAAAGTAAACAGATTAAGTTAGGAAAAGCACTAATTGTATCTAAGCTGTCAAGATATGAATATGAAAAAACAAAACATAGTAATCTTTCTGAAAAAGAATTAGAAACATTATTAAGAAAACGTGGTTCAAACTTTGATAAACTGATATCATTTCATTACCTTCATAAAGAGTTTGAACAGCACCTACTAAATACTCTTCTTGCCTTTGGTGCAGAAGTAGAAGTAGTTAATAGGTAAGAATGTGACAATACAAAATCTTTTTATAGAAGTTTATTTGTTTATATATTTTAGTTATATGTTTGTTAACTAAAGTGTGTATTAGTGTAATGCTGGGGAAATTGTGTTATCTATATTAATAAGGTTAGGTTATTCATATCAGGCATTAAATTATTTATTTAACAAATTGGAGTTATATATTTATATTTTTTAATTAGTCTGCAAAACAACCATTTTAGAAATATATTTAATAAGCTAATTATTCTAGTATCATTATTATTTGTGATTGGAAGTATCAAATACCATTGTAAATAAGGAGTTAGTTCTGTTTTCATTACTTCAAAAATATTTTATTATTCATTTAAATTAAAAGCTAGACGAGTAATTGTTTCTAAAATATTTGGAAATGAGTAGGTATGTATAGTTATGTATTTACTATAGTTCACTTTAAATATCGCTATTTATTTTATTTATCCATTATTTATTTTTTTATGTTTCTGTTATGTAAGCATAAAAAATTATTTGATGTGTTACTATTTAACTTTTTATAAAATGTTATATTAAATTCATTGAATTAGGTGGTCTTTGTTAATTGGACAAAAAAAGAAAGATTGTAGTTTGTAAAATGTAAAAATTAGTTTTTCCATTACATTATTATTTTTTTAGGTTTACATGTACAGATGAAAAAGTAGAAGAGGCTGATATTATTATACCAATTGGAGGTGATGGAACATTTTTATTAGCAGCTAGTAGAGTTTTAAATAATAAAAAACCTGTGATAGGATTTAACTCAGATCCAAATAGATCTGAAGGTTATCTGTGTTTACCAAGATGGTGTTCGTTAAATGTTTTTAAAACTATCGATAAATTAAAACAGGTAGGTATTAAATTAAAAAATATATATTTTTATGTTCATGTGATTGTCAGTATTCTTATAATTATTATTAATATGTTTAAAAAAAACATATCACATTCTTTATTTGACAAATGGTTAGGGAGTTTATATAGTTTACAATATGCTTCAAAACAGGGAATAATTCTAAAGCTATCTGCATTCAGAGGGATCTCTGAGAACCTCTCAACCTTTCAATTTTCTTTGCAGTCTTTCATATTGTTTAATAAAACTCAAAACTTTTTCACCATCCCAACTCATTGTGAATCCTTTCTATGCAAATACAAACGTCGCCAGGGCCGGTATTCTCAGGTCCTCGCTTGGAGCGATATCTATGTCGTTGAATGCGAGGGGAGTGAAATTCACTGCCAAATCGATTCTCATGCCCTCTCCTCGCATGGGTCGCTCCTGTCAAAGAGGAGTGCTTTATTTCACTCGCTTTCATGTGTACCAGTTGCTCGTGTCATACATTTGCGAGCGGAGGGATACATGAGAATCTAGAAAAGCCATATCGCTGCCAATCAAATCACTCCCTTTTGTGATCGCTCGCTGTGAGAGGAGTGAGTTGAGAATACCGGCCCTGGTCTCATTACGGTTCGTGCTCAGATGAATACGCGCCTTTGGTAAATTCTAAATTTTATTATACGTAATGTAATATTTAACACTATTAACTTAAGACTATTTTAGGGGCAGTTTCAATGGTTAATGCGTACTAGAATAAGAACAACTTTAGCTGTTGATGAAAAGGACTGCTTAATGCCACAAAGTTTACATCATGTAGATGGGCATTCCTTACCTCCATTAAAAGGCAAGTGTGCACAAAATGTGTTACCAGTTCTAGCACTTAATGAGGTTAGTAAAGATAAGTACTAATTAACAATTTATGAAAATTTAAAGCAAAACCAAAGTCACAGTTATCATTCATTTTACATCATATTTCTAATAATAAAACTCGAAGATCTTCGAGCATATATACTAACGTAGAGACAGCAAGCAATAGTGATTGTTTTGTATCAGGGGAAACTTTCAGACACTAAAGCCAGTGTCGTATCATTTTTAGGGGGTTTGAAATTAATACCTTTATAATGTTCGAGCATATAATATACTAACGTAGAGACAATAATGTTCACCTCAGAATTGATTCTAGAAATAATATTAGTTTTGTGGGCTCGTCTATACATTTTCCATTTTTCAGAAGTAGACAATGTCTCCATTTTAAAATTTTCTTCAAATGTAATAAATAGTCGCCATGTTCAAAAACTAAGGACACAGGCACATTTTTTAGTCAATGAAAACCATAAATTTGATATTGGATTGGTAGTATTTAGACTATAATCGATATTGAAGGATTAAGACAACAATATTGAAGCTTAGGTATCATTAGCCCTAAGGGATTAGTCTGGATATAACTTAATTTATAGAAAATATGTTTTATCCATACAAATATTGAATGAACTTCAGTAAACATTTATTTATTTTATTAATTATTCTTTCAGGTATTTATGGGTGAAATTTTGTCAGCAAGAGTCTCTCACCTTCAAATGAAACTCGATGGTGCCGAACAAACTACGAGTTTAAAATGTTCAGGTATTTGTGTATCAACCGGTACAGGCTCTACTTCTTGGCATTTAAGTATTAATCGGCTATCCAGTCAGAGTATTGCAGACATTCTGAGGCTTCTTTCCATTCATTCAAATGAAGAAAGAGATAATTTAGCCAGCACATTGGCGAATGTGTATAATAAAAATCTTATTTTTAAACCAGGTAAGTAAGTATAATGAGCAACTCATCCTACCGATTGGATTTACATCTCCGATTTCGCTGAAATTTGGGCATCTTTTTGTACCCTTCGAAAAAGGTTTCTATGAATTTTTTCAAATTTTTTCATTTACCCAATAAATAGATATTACAAGCCCTAATCAAGATCGATTTTTTGTTCAATTGGCCCGAATAAACCCGAACATTTCTGCCGAGGCCATCAGAGAGCAATTTCAGGAAGCACACCAATTTGAAGTTACTGGTCAATGGAAGACGACTTCATGAGGCTTAAAGGCCCGTAGACCTTTAAACGTTTTAAAATTAACAAATGATAATAAGGTTGCTCGCTTGAATTGGTGCCGTGAGTACCAAAACTGGGGTTTGGATCAATGGCAGAATGTGATGGTTTCGGATGAAACCAGGATTGGTTTAGTGTAGGACGATCGTCAGCTACATGTTTGGCGAGTTCCAGGGCGTCAATCTAGATCCACAATTTACCAAGAAGTTGTCCCATTTCAAGGTGGTAGTGCAATGTTTTGGGGAGATATAATGTGGAATGATCGGACACCTCTTATTTTGATCCCTGGCAACATGACTGGTCAAGTATACATCGATTCCGTGTTAAACCCAGTTGTTTGTTTATGGAGAGGTGCTGTAGGGCAACATTTCTTGCTTATGGACGACAGCGCGCCATCACATCGCGCCCAACGGGTTATGGAGTTTAAGGAAACCGAGGATATTGTTAGTTTACAGTGGCCACCAAAGTCTCCGGATCTAAATCACATTGAACATACATGGGATATGTTAAAAAGAAGAGTTCGACAACAAAATCGGGGTTAAGCGGGTCTTCCAGCCCTTCTACCAAGATTTGGGAGAATATTCCTCAGCAGCTTATAAATAATCCAATTGAAAGTGTTCCCCGAAGAATAGAAGCTTGTATAAGAGTCAAAGGAGGGCCGACTGAACATTAATTGTCTTTTTTTAAACTTTTTTTAACAGAAACTTAATTTAATCTAAATTGAACTTTTGTCATTTATGCAGATTATACTAAGTGACATAAAAATCCGAACACCCAGTTTAAATGATTTTATTTTTAAAAAATTTTATATAAGTACTTACTGAAGCATAATAAGTAAATGATTAAAATTTCAAAATGATTTCATTGCTGTAAAGCCCTTTTACCTTTAATAATGTGTGGATGCACCTCGATGTGTTATACGCATTCTCCAACGCTCCTAGGCATGCTTCTGATCAGGTGGTCAATATTTTCCTGTGGTATCTCATTCCAGGCAACCACCAACTCCTCTCGAAGTTCTTCTAGAATCTGAGGAGGACGTTGCAAATTGAGCAATCTCCTACCCATCATATCCCACATGTGCTCAATTGGGGATAAGTCGGGAAATCTTGGTGGCCAAGGTAACAATGTGGCATCATTATGTTGAAAGAAGTCTATTGTGACATGTAGGCGGGCATTATCTTGTTGGAAAGTTGGGGTTGCCAGGGTGTCAAGATGGGGTCTAAAACTTCTTGGACATAACACTGCGCGTTCATGTTACCTCCGATGAAGATTGAAGGTGACCTCGAACCATAAGCTATAGCACCCCATACCATAACTCCAACAGTTTGATCTTGCTCTTTGCGTACGGCCTTCTCGAAGCCATGCCTGACAACACCTAAGCACAGTGTCTACACTTCTTTGCACTCTAACTGTAATTTCCCGAAAAGAAAATCCAGCTTCCCACTATACGACCCCTATCAAACTCATAAGTTGACGAAATCGTACAGGTCTCCGTACCATAGGCATCGTAACCAATCGTAAAGAATGTCAAGAACCAAAATCCGCAAAATTTGGATCTTTACTATGGCTACAATATTCATTTTTGGATTGTAGATGGATTTCAAAAAAAGCAGTATAAAAACCGGAATCTTCAACTGATAAGGCTGAACATTTTATCAATTGTTTATTTCAGTAATAGTATATTATGTTACTAGGAGTAGAAGGCCAACATTATTGTTGAGCCCAGGTTCTTGCACTGCCGAGGCGGTGCAAACTGGGCGAAACATATAATGGGCCTTCTCTGAGTAACAAATACTATTTTTTCTTCCAGCGTAATAATAATATGCATTTTATAAAAAATATAGAAGGCTTTGTTTATATCTCAACTATTTAATTAATACAAACGAAAAATTACATAAAGTGTTACCTATTTATTAACAATAATATTAAATGTGCAGTTTTGTATACTGCAGTTGTTTAAATTTAAGCCACTGCCACCGCTTTCAGCTTCGACATTTACAAGTTTGTCATTGGTATACATCATATTATTAGTAAGTTGATTGTCAATTATTATGTCAGCGGTTCCAGAACTATTACTTGGTTGTTTTTGCCAATTAAGTATTTTTTGTGCAGTTTGTGTTTTACTGGAAATGGAATCATCTAAGTACCCTTCAGCAACACTGGTGGATTTCCATCCACCATGCCGCTTTAAAGCGGTAATATCACCTCCGTTGTCAACTAAAATAGTTGCGGAAGTCCTCCGAAGGCAATGTCCTGTATATTCATGAGGATTTTTTAATTTCAAAAACGTAGCAACATCTTTTGGTACGTTTGATATTTTGTGGACATCCATTACCACACGGTGAAATACCATTCTGGTATTTAATAAAAAATCGCTGCAGGCCAATATCATCCGGATGAAGAGCCGTATACTGTCTTATCAAATCCAAATAAAAATCGCCAATTATAGTAAACGACCGTTGTTTTTTGTTTTTTGTGTTTATGATTTTAACCAAAATTTAAATTAACAAGTTCATCGCATCTAAGGGCTCCTGTGACTCCAAATATTAATATAACCTAAAACAAACGTTGAAATAAATAAAAAAAAGCTGGTAGCACTGGGATTAGAACCACTGACCGCTGCCACTGAGCTACCGTCATTAAATGTTATAAGTAGGAAATGAGGTAATATTTGCTGTCAAGTTAAATATTGATCTGCGAGTAGATATCACTGTCAACGGTTTAATAAACGTAATATCGTGGGTATACTGCGAAAAGTGACATTCGACTTATTGTTACAAAGTGACTTCAAAAGATCATATCTTTATCAAGAAAAATTCACCAAGTCAAATTTTAATACATAATATGTATTAATATATATTAAAAATGTGTCAGTTTTCGCAGTATACCCACGATATGATTAAAAAGAAATAAGAAAGTACCTACCTTTGTTGCTAAATAAACATTATTCGGTGCATCCCTGAGAAATTTATCGAATTGATCTTTTGTTAATACTTTTGATTTTTTCGGTGTATAATTTTCCCCTTGGCGCTTTATAAATGCAATTAATTTGCTATATTTTTCTATTTTAACATTATGTTTAATGTTTAATTGACTTTTAATCATTGAATACTGTGCCCATAGAGTAGAACTTTTAAACTTTCTGGACAAATTCGTGAAGTATGCAAGCATAACGTTTTCCGTGTATTGCTGTACATTATATTCATTGCTCCATTTTAGAAATTTTTCGTATGCAAAATCATACAGTTTACGCGACTTCGTTGGAATTAGAGTTTCAATACTGGAATTAGCTATTTCAACTAATTCCGGAGGCGTACATTGTAAGTCTTGAGACATTTTTGCAGTTTGAATTAGGTAGGAATACTTTCAGAGTCTGACACTTTTCAAAACTAACAAAACATCAAAATTAAATAAGGAAATTGACAGTTCCTGCCTTCTTGATTATAACACCCATAAGACGTTGCTACCGTTTCTTATTATTTTGTTACTAGTATAATAATGAGAGTTCATTATTGTACTAGTAAAAGAATAGGCTATTTCTACTGTTTGTGTTGAAGAACATAATACAGTTTATATTATACGCTAGAAGAAAAAATAAATAAATTTACCAAATTTTATTAAAATAAAATCATTCAAACTGGGTGTTCGGATTTTTATGTCACGTAGTATATGTATTTCCTTTTTTATTTAGGAATAAATGTCTTTGCTAAATTTGTTTTATGATTTTTTTAATTAAATTTCACTTAACTTATTGATTATACTTTATTTACTTTTTAGATGATAAACGAATGGGATATACAATTAGAGACTTAATATCATCTGGAGTTTGGCCTAATCCTAAAGGAATTAAACCTCGAGGTTTTGCTTCAAAACTAGAAATTAAATCGCATTGTTTCGATGCTTATCTGGTTCAGGATGGAGGTATATCTTTTCCGTTTAATGATGGAGCCGTTGCAGTGTTGGAAACCTTACCTGATGATGCTCTTCGAACTGTGGTTTTTCCAAAATGACCATTAGACATGTGATATATATTGGATTTACAAAAAGGATTGATTTTAAGATGAAAATAGTATTACTAGTATATATCATAGAAAAAGTCTAGTAATACAACGAGCAAAATATATTTGTCGAGTCAAATAGCAACATGTGAATTCACACAATTTAAACGTCAATTGTAAAGGTGCCATTCCCGAACGAAACAACAGAGAGAATTGAAGGGTTTATTTTTATAAAAAGAACTGGTACTGTTAGGAGGAAAAAAACTGATATAAAATCTGTACCGTTGAATAGATTATAGATTACTTCGGTTATAAGTTGCCAAATGTGTGGATTGTTGTTAAGTTTGTTTATGACAAATGTCGAAGGTATTCAGGTTTCTTAGAGTTTTACTAAAGAGTGGACTGTAAGCTTTTAAAATGAAAAATTCAGTTTATTTTCTATTTAGCAGAATTTGGCGACACGTTTTACTATTTAAGCACGATTTTTTTATAATATACCAAAACCATATTTTTAAAATTTTTAATTTAAAAGTTATTTTATTTAATTTATAAGACCCAAGATATTGTATATTTTACTAAAATTATAATTGTTTATAGTGTAAAGGTGACTGCTTTATTTTCCACGTAGGTTATAACAAAACTTATAACTCGATAATAAAAAATTGGGTTTGTTCTGCATCTCTTCCCTCATTCAAGATTTTTTTTGTACCAATCAGTTTTTATACTTCAATTCTAGTTCTAAATTGTTTAGTTCGTTCATAGCTACCACTAGATTAGATCGTTTATTCAAAGCTACTTTTGACCTCTTATTAAAATACACTGCCGTGCAAAAAATTGTCAATTGACCAAAATGATTTTGACCGATCAAAATCTCTTCCCGTTAATAACGGGAGGAGACTTTGCATATGCGCGGTGGCAGATCTTTCCCAAATTGCACAGAGATTTTTGTCCCTTCCTGCCTCTTCTAATTGTGCCGAACGAAATTGGTCGGTGTGGGGAAATGTTCACTCGAAGAAAAGCAATCGATTAAAGACCACAACTGCAGGCAAGATCGTTGGAGTGTATCATAATCTGAGACTCTTGAAAAACATTGACAAAGAAGATGCAGAGAAAAATGAATTCCAGAAGGAGCCCGAAATCACACTGTTGGAATTGGACATGGAAAGTGCCAGTGCAATAGAGGCAGCTGGGTTTTATAATATCCTGGAGCCTACCGAGGAAAATTTAGAAGATTGTTAAACTTCAAATTCTGTTTTTTCTGGATTTTTGTTGAGTTGCATAACTTATTAAGTTGCATTTTGTATCTTTATTATTTACTTTTTGTTTCTGTTGAAATAAATGTTTATGCATGTTTATAAATACTAAATAGTCAGCTTTTTATAATCTGCAACGTCCATAATAAAAAAGGGATAACTTTTCTATTTTAATACGAGTGCTTTTCACTGCCGTCTCCATAATTGGTATAACTGAGGCGTCCAATTCCAAAACTCTTTAAATCCATGTCAAAAAAAATTGCAGGAGAGGCAAAAAATGTTTTGGAACTTTATAAAAAAAATACGCTAGTTCAAAATTTACATGCAACATTTTAGATGTATTGGTAATTCAGTACCCATGACAAAAAAAAATTATGTAATAAAGGAGTTATTTCACAAAAATAGTTTGGAGTTAAAAAATTTTGCTGTCGTACCTTGGACCTAATTAGTTTTGGAACAGTCCCCGTGGGATTTAGATAGTTCTGAAAACGCAATTACAGTAATTACTAAAAATGGATTATTTATTTTCCCAATCTTAAACTACAATATATTTAAAAAACTATATTTCTTCAATGTGCAGTTCAACTTCTTCAACATCATGAACATCAGCATTGTCAAGTATTTCCTTATGGAAATTTAAATCAACATTTTGAAGATATCTCCAGTTTACACCGTAATGGTTTTTTAATAAAGTGTCAACATCATTTAATTTTGCTTGCTTAACGGGATATTGTTTGGGAAGAGGATCCAGGCTAAGGTTCCTATGTGTCCCGGGACCCATAGGAGGGTGACAGTGTTCTTCTGGCCTAGTTCATTTAGTTTGCCTAGGCATTCCCAAACCATCTTCGAACTGATTATATTTGAGCTCAGCGCTTTGATGGCTGCTTGACACAATCTCTTGTCTGCGGTAGTTTCTTCCAATATTGAATTCCACACATCTTTCGATGGCGCGGACTTCTGCTTGAAAGATGCTCGGGTATGTGCTCAAGCTTTCTGAGTATTTGGCTCTCGGTCCAAAAACTCCTATCCCAGTTCCCTCATCTAGCTTGGAACCGTCCGTATACCACTTTATGGCATTCTGGTTTAAATTCTGTATGGTGTCTTCATCCCATTCAGATTTATTACTTAACTTTGTGATGAATTTTCTCACAAAGTTGAATTTCTTTGGCATATCATCTTGGGGCATTTCCCAAGTTTGATCAAATTGAAGTGATCAAGGTTTTTCCCTGATAATTCCTTCTTTGATCATTCTATATATTGTTTTCTTCCTTACACTTTCTAGCAGAATGTGCAATGGGGTCAAGTTTAAAATCGCCTCCATTGCAGCAGTGGGGCAAGTTCCCATTGCTCCAGTGGGGCAAGTTCCCATTGCTCCAGTGGGGCAAGTTCCCATTGCTCCAGTGATACATGAACAGGGTAGTCTCTGAATCTTCGAGAGATTTTTCCTCGTACTCAGATTAGCCCTTGCGCCCGAAGCCACTGCCCCATATGTGATTAATGGTCTCACTATTGCTGTGTACATCCATTGCAGAATACGTGGGTTACATCCCCAGTTCTTCCCTGCAATGTTCCTGCACACCATGAGGGCCTTGGTTGTTTTGTGTATTACTTCGTCTTCGTGTTTATTCCAGAGTAACTTGCTATCTAGGATTAGCCCTAGATATTTTACCTCTGTTCTCCACTCGACGATGTTCTCCCCTATTTTTATGATTTTTAGATTAGGTTCCTTGTTCTTTGTAAATGCTACTAGTGTGGTTTTGGTGGGGTTGATGCTGAGTCCCACCGAGTCACACCATTGTTTCGCAATGTTCAGTCCTCTTTGAACAATATCACAGAGGACATTTTCATACTTCCCTTTTGCCAGGATAACCATATCGTCGGAATACCCTTGACATGGTATGCCTTCCCTAGTCAATTGCCAGAGTAGACTGTCTACAGTGAGGCTTCACATAAGTGGGGATACAACTCCCCCCTGTGGACAGCCTCTGGTCACATTAATGAAGATAGTGTCTTGTCCTGCCTCCATTTCTGCGATTCTTGTAGATAGCAGTTGCGACATCCAGATGGAAGTCGTTCTATCTACTCCTTTCTCAATCGGTGCTCTTTTGACTGCCTCATGTGGCATATTGTCAAAGGCCCCTTCTATGTCTAGAAAGGCACATACCACGGTCTCTTTTTTATTCAAAGCGTCTTGGATTTCGTCAGTCCGAGGACTTTTCCGCTTGGTACGCATGTTGACGGGGGTGCAATGGCACCTGTTCCAAGATTTCTGTTCTAATGTAGTAGTGCAGTATAACCAGTACATAAGCATACCCATCATTGTCACATTCTTATTCTGACCAGGACATCCATCACAAAACAGTTTTATTGACGTAACGTTTTCCAAGTTTAAGGTTGAAAGCTTGTGGTTTACCATTGAGCATATTTCGTTGGATCCCTTAGCAAGGGCGTACCCAGGTAGTGGCAAGGGGGGGCAGCTGCCCCTCCCTAGAAGATTAAATAAATGTAATTTTTTACATAATATAATAATATATATTATACATAATGTATGGTATAATTATGTATAGTATTTTGTTTTGTGTCATCATCAAAATTAATGAATAAAAGTCAATTTTCATGATTTTTTGTTTCAATATACCCGACAGACGATCTTTTCAAAACAGGTATAAGCAGCCCCCTGCCCCCTCCTAGCTGAAATCCTGGGTACGCCCTTGTCCCTTAGCACGTAAATTTTCAGTCCATGTGTAGGAAGTAATAGTTTGTCTTGTCTGTTTAGCATTAGAATTGCCCTCACAGATCGTAAAGTTATAAAGATAGAGCTGTCTAGAATAGTAGGCCGATTGGTCTGGAACTGGAAGCACCGTATTTTTCTGGCAGTCAAAACGTGTGTTTTCTTCTGGTTTTTTGAGCAATTCGGCAAAGGCCTTAGCTTTCAATTTATGAACTCATAGCTTACAAATTAATTCGGCATTAATTTCAGGGTCCATGTAGCCAGCCAGAGGCGGTCCTAGCTTATTTTTTAGGTGGTGCGAGATTTCATAGCGGCGCCTTTCCCCTCCTAACAAAAAATAAAGCTCTTTCTTAGGTAGATAGGGTACTTAATAGGTAAGGGGCGCCTCACCTAGAAAAGATCGCTTGCAACGTAACGATACACCAAATAATTTTTCGTGTCAGTATATTTTTTGGATTTGAAAATATATTATGTTTGGTCATTTATTTGAAAAAAAGGGTTAAAAGCTAAAAAACTTTTCTTGCTTTTGAGCTAGTAAATTTTTTCACCAAGTCTGAGTAATCTAAGCCTTGGGCAATATCGTTTTCAATAGATAAAATGGCGAGATCTGATAACCTTTCTTGAGACATAATCGAGCGTAAGTACGTTTTAATGAGTTTCAGTTTACTAAAACTTCGTTCGCCTTTTGCTACAGTCACTGGAATGGTCAGCAAAATCCGAAGGGCTGTCCACATATTAGGAAACATCCTGTCAATCATTTTTCTTTATGAGTTGAAGAACTTTTAGTGGCCCTTCTATTTCAAAATTACTTAATAATGAGTTCAGGCTCAAATGTTCCTCAATCAGTTCGCAACTAGTGACATCACATTTTTCCCATGAGGTAACATAATTTGCAAGTCTGCACACGCTTTTTTCAGTAAAGATTTATCGCAAATAATTTTGATGTCATACAAAAAAGACCATGTATCATTGACCTTGACAGTCGTTCATGTCTAAATTAAATTCGTGTACAATATTATCAAGGAAAAGGCCAGAAATGCTTTCTCCTGAGGAATCACTCACCGGTTTGTAAGCTAAGAAACACTCTCGCACTTTAACTTCTTCGTCATTAGTGTTAACGAAACGGACTGTCAATGATAGTTGCTCAATGTGGCTTACGTCAGGAGTGCAGTCCAGTATGACGAAAAGTATTTAGATGACTTTAGCATAGTCAAAATTATATTTCTAACTTTACCTCCAAGTAAGCCAATACTTGAACTGTGTCCGCAACAAATGGAACGTTTTTCTAAAACTAATCGACAGAAAAACAATAATCTAATGGTCCGGCTATACACAACGTTTTGCCTGAGAGCATGCCTGCAGAGACTTGTTTACGCAGGTAAGAGCGCAAACAAGTCTCTGCAGGTATGCTCTCAGGCAAAACATTGTGTGTAGCCGGACCATTATAAAGTTTTCGCAAAAAAGTCATACAACAACGTCACGATACCCAAGTAAACAGGTTAAGTACCAAATACATTCGTCCGTGAAGAGGTGATGTTACCGAGTGACCGACGAAACAAAATTTCAACCCATCCCGCTCGCCCACGCGTGCTGCCGCGTCCGCCGCAGCCGTCCGCCCGCCCGGTTGTTCGTTGCGTTCGGGCCTTTTCGGCGCCCCCCCTACGACGGCGCCCGGTGCAGTCGCACCGCCCCTGTAGCCAGCAATTGAGCTTTTAAGGTTGATACATTCTGAGCATGCATCGGTAGCTGGAATCTTGAAACTAATGTTGAAATCTTTTGTAAATATCTCCCTGAAGCAATCATACTTTATGATCAAGTTTTTGGTTTCGTTGCAATATGTTTTCCACAGCTGTCTTATAGGTAATAAATCACTTGGCATATACAGGGTGTTTCAAAAAAAGGTAACACCGTCTCTAGGATAGGTAAAAAACTGAAAAATAATTGGGGTTTGCTTAGTAAAATTTTTTTCTAACGCCATCCGTTTTCAAGATAAAGGGCGTTGAAGAAAATAAAAAATTACACATTTCTTACGATTTTGCCGAAACTACTGGCACCATTGCAATGAATACGAATATGTTTTGGAAGCTGATATATCCCATGAATTTGTTTTTATAACTAACTCTCATAGAGGGCGCTAGTTACACGATTCATACAACGTATGAATAACTTTTTTTAGGGTAGAATTATTATTAGAAAATATAATGTCTAGCTGTTTACTGATCAATTGTTATATTTTGTCTAAAAATAATAGCTTACCTTGAATTGAATTATGGAAGACACGTGTTCGAAAGCACGCTTCTGATACATTTTATTAGTTTTTAAATAGTATGTGTACAAATTGTGTAGAAAATGTTTTTTATTATAATTAAAGCATAATTATGTAACTAGCAATGAAAAGAATGGAAAAAAGTCTACATACCAACAACCAAAAAGGAAATTCACAAGATGAGGTACTTTAATGTTTTTCTTCACTCTAGGGTCGGCCTGTTAGTCGATGAAAGGAGATATGATTGCCTTACGGGTCTTTAAATAGTCTTGCTCAAAACCGAAATCGTGTTTGTGTCATTTGTCAGAAGAAATGCATTCGTTATTCAATTGCAAGCGAGGGACACGTTCTTTGATTGGCCTCGTTCAAACAGATAAATAGTTAGCGTCTATAAGGGATGTCTCTTGTACAGTAGCATTAACAGTGAATCGGGGTCGGTTTTAACGGTAATAATAGCGGTATCGTTTACGGTCGGTAATAGTGCAAGGTGACATAACAATAGACATGTTACAGGTATAATTTTGAGTTCTCTGATTATTAAACTTAATAAATCCTGTCTTTTCTTACTAGTTTTTATATATGGCAACATCACAAGTATGACGTGCAACGCTTTTTGTTTTGCATTTACTATATTGTCGTTCTGATTTACTCCTGTTATAATGAGATTCAAGACATTTAAGCCTCACATTTTTCCTTTTCTCAGCATAATACATACTCTTCCTATCTCCTCCGCTGTTTTCCTTAGGTGCATACCATGAGTCAAATAGCGTTTGCTTATGTTTTGAATCCTAAACCTTAAAATTCCCAAGATTGATAAGAAAGCTTTGCTGCAGATAGATACAACGCCAAGTTTTGGTTTGAATAAAGTATGAAAATGAAATTGGGTTATTTCGAGTTCCTTTTATAGGACGCCGTCTTTTTGAAACATTCTGAGCAGTATGTTTTTTTAATATAAAATTATCCTGTTGTATTTTACAAGTTTTACTGTAGAACGCTTGGTAAAATCTTCGTATATCTTGCATAGACAAGTCTTCACAAGCAAAGGTTTTCTTTTTATGAACACATTTTGGATGGCTTGGTAAAGTTTTAGGTCTGTGTCTGTAAGAAAAAGAAAAGGCTTGCGAACTAGTCTTAATAACATATGCATTTAAAACATTACCATCCAAGTTTTCTTTGTGTTTTCTTCAATTTTAAGGGATCTCGCAGCTTTTTTCGGCCTTTGCCAAGTGTAGCAAGGACAATACTATCATCCATAACCTCCAAACATTAGAACTTGCAATAACTAAATCCAATCAACTTATCAAAGCGCGGCTAAAACTAGACTAAACAATTTTTTCCAAGAACATAAACATGTAAAGTAAGGAACTAGTTTTGGTAACGCATTTTGCTACTGTCACATTGTAGCCAACTGGATTAAAACAGTTTTGACACATATGCGTAATAAATGGATCTAAAGAGCTTTGGAACAAAATTCACTCGGGACTAAATAAGTTTTGCTCCCGCAGCTGACCTTTGTAATTCGATTACTAGGGGATTTAAGAAGCTTTGTAAACAAATAAATATGTTGGCGTGTGACTGAAGTGTCAGAGTAGCCATCCCCACCAAAATGCCGTTTCTTTTAAAAAATGGAGTAAATAGTTTTGGAACTGTACGCTTCAATTGAAGAATCCAAGACTTTGACCAGTCAAAATCAGTCAAATTATCAATTGACTGAAAAGAATATGACCGGTCAAATGCACAACACTACTTTAAATTATTTAAAAAATTGCAAACAATTTAAAAAATTAAATGTATCGCCTTATATTTGCAAATTGTAAATTTATTTACTGCATTTTTGTAGCTTTTAAACATGGAATCAGACAACATAATTCATTTTTTTTATGATTTATTCTTGAAAACCCCGAAATAAAGGAATAAAACTTAAATAGGTAACTAATAACGTGTATTACCTTCTTTTGCATTAATGACCGCTTGCATTGGACGAGGCATACTCTGAATTAAATTAAGGATAACATTCTGATCCAGTTATTCCACTCCTCCAATAGTAACTCTCTTAGCTGCTGGGTATTGCACCATAAAAGATACAACACGATCTTCCAGGACCTCTGTTACATATCTGTGAGCTGTTAGAGAGCTATTCTCTATTAAAACCAACTCTGTACGTGCTTCTGAAGTAATACCTCCCCAAACCATAATAGACCCATCACCAAATTTACGTCTATGGTCAATACAAGCGGGGTCGTATCTTTCTCCGGGTCTTCTCCATACTCTTCGACGTCTGTTTGGTCCATTGAGGCAAAAACGAGACTCGTCTGTAAAGAGTATCTTGCTGCAGTCGTCATCGTTCCATAACAAGTGATTTCGAGCAAAATTCAATCTTGCAATTCGATGCTGGCGGTTCAATGTTGATGGTGTTGAACAAAGTTATTAAAAATTCTTGAAAATGTTAACGTTTTTTATTCTCAATGTAAATTTACCATATTGCCAAAAAATTAACATTGAGAAATGATTCCTTCTGGGTGTAACATTTCTAATGTCACTGAGTATAAATAGAATGCCAGTAGTAAAAAAATGCTTTATGAGCCACGGTAGAAAAGTGAGTCATTATTGCCTCGGATCCATTAGACCTCGACAATAATTACTCCCTTTTCTACCTGGTACAACAATAAGGTGTAGACATTACAAGGTAGGTAAATTTTATTAAAAAAATATATTTACAACTCTAGTTTTCCTAAACTTTTTGGTATAGTAATACTCTGCAGAGATTCTGTAATAACACCAGTAGCAACTGTTATATTATTCTCCCTAATAGTAAATTGTTGTCCTGGAATCATTACCATTTTCCATAACAAAGTAAGATATATTGATCCATGTTCACCAGGCAATAGCATTTCTACATCTTTATCTAAAAGTAAAAAATGTTTAATTGCAATTTAAGTATTTTTAAATTTATTTATTTGCTCAGTAGTGTAATAACGTGTTTTCGTTGATGGTACATTGATCTACATTTATTTGAGCCCAATGACTATAGCTTTCTGACTGTCTAACAAAACCTATTTTTGTTGAAAAGAGGATGGTGATCACACATACGCAACTGTTAAATTGCAAATATACTAAGTGACATAAAAATCCGAACATCCAGTTTAAATGATTTTATTTTTATAAAATTTTGTATAAGTACTTACTGAAGCATAATAAGTAAATGATAAAAATTTCAAAACTATTGCATTGCTTTAAAGCCCTTTTACCTTCAATAATGTGTGGATGCACCCCGATGTGTTACGCATTCTCCAACGCGCCTAGGCATGCTTCTGATCAGATGGTCAATGTCCTCCTGTGGTATCTCATTCCAGGCCACCACCAACTCCTCTCGAAGTTCTTCTAGAGTCTGAGGAGGACGTTGCAAATTGAGCAATCTTCCTACCCATCATATCCCACACGTGCTCAATTGGGGATAAGTCGGGAGATCTTGGTGGCCACAGTAACAATGTGACATTATTATGTTGAAAGAAGTCTATTGTGACTCTTGCAACATGTGGTCGGGCATTATCTTGTTGGAAAGTTGGATTTGCCAGGGTGTTAAAATAAGGTAAAAGATGGGGTTCTAAAACTTCTTGGATATAACGCTGTGCGTTAATGTTACCTCTGATGAAGATTAAAGGTGATCTCAAACCAATAGCTTTAGCACCCCAAATCATAACTCCAACAGTTTGATGGACATGCTTTTCAACAAAAAAACGTGGATTTCTCCTTTCATCACTTCATCTTCTAACCCTCGCTCGACCATCGTGCATGCCTAAACAAAATCGAGACTCGTCACTAAAGACAATACTGTTCCATTCCTGATCCCAGAGTGGCCGTTCTCTGCACCACGCAAGGCGATTACGTCGGTGTTCTGGAGTTAAAGGGAGGACCCAGTGTGGTCGATATGAAAACAGGCCAAAACGTCTTATTCGCCGGTAAACACTTCGCATGACAATAGGTTTTCCGTGTTCTGCAAACCATTCATTTGCAATGGACCTGGTAGTGGAGAAACGGTCCCCTAAGGCCAATAACCTTAGGTGGCGATCTTCACGGTCTGATGTTCTACGGAGGCGTCCAGAAGTCCTTGCTCTTTGCGTACGGCCTTCTCGAAGCCATGCCTCACAACACCTAACCACGGTGTCTACACTTCTTTGCACTCCAATTGCAATTTCCCGAAAAGAAAATCCAGCTTCCCGAAGTCCCACTATACGACCTCTATCAAATTCACTAAATTGACGAAATCGTACAGGTCTCCGTACCCTAGGCATCGTAACCAATCGTAAAGAATGTCAAGAACCAAAATCACCAAAATTTGGATGTTTACTACGGCTAAAATATTCATTTTTGGATTATTAGTGGATTTCAAAAAAAGCACTAGGTATAAAAACCGGAATCTTCAACTGATAAGGCTGAACATTTTATCAATTGTTTATTTCAGTAAAATAAATAAATTCGCCAAATTTTATAAAAATAAAATCATTTAAACTGGGTGTTCGGATTTTGATGTCACTTAGTATACACGAGGGTTGTCTGAAAAGTTTCCAAACTAACAAAGATACTAGACATTTTTTCTTCAAATTAATTTTTTTACATAGTCTCCTTGTAAGTCTATACACTTCTCCCAGCAATGTTCCCACCTCTTCAACCCGTCCAAATAGTACTCGGCGTCTTTCTCTGCAAAATAGTTGTTTACGAAGGTGATGGTCTCCTCATTCGTCTCTGTCCTCCGAGCGCAACTTTTAGCTTAGGGAACAAAAAAAGTCGCTTGGGGCTAGATCTGGTGAGTAAGGAGGGTGGTCAAGCAGTTCAAACCGTAATTCGTGGACTTTCGCCATGACAATCGCTGAGGTGTGAGACGGCGCATTGTCTTGGTGAAACAGAATTCTTTTTTTCTGCAAATGTGGCCGTTTTCCCTCAATTTCTGCCTTCAGCTTGTCAAGTAATGATGCTTCTGTAATGGTTTTTCCTTTTTGAAGATAATCGATTAAGATAACTCCATGACTATCCCAGAAAACAGTTGCCATCACTTTCCCAGCCGAAGCAACAACCTTTGCTTTTTTGGAGCCGATTCCCCCTTCGCAGTCCATTGTTTTGACTGTGTTTTTGTTTCTGGAGTATAATGGTGTATCCAAGTTTCATCTACAGTAATTAATCGGCGCCAAAACTCTGATTTATTGCGCCTAAACTGCGCCAACAGAGAGTTGGAAATGTTCATTTGAACACGTTTTTGGTCCAAAGTGAGCAAACGCGGCACCCAACGCGCGGACAGCTTTCTCATGCCTAAATCTTGATTCAATATGTGACAAACACGTTCTTTGGACATGTTTATAGCCTCTGCTATCTCTCTAATTTTAATTCGACGGTTGTCTAGCACCATTTGGTGAACTTGAGCGATATTATCGTCAGTGGTTGCAGTTTTTGGACGTCCCGAACGTTCATCGTCACCCAAGCTGGTACGGCCACGTTTAAATTCAGCAGCCCAAAATTTCACGGTGGTAAATGGTGGTGCAGAGTCCCCGTACACAGCGTCCAATTCGTATAAAATTTAATATTTGCAGAGCAAAATGTTTCCCAAATTTTTTTTAAGAAAAATAAAGTGTAAAAAAATTTGCAGCTGCTCGCTCACTAATCTTAAATGCCAGACAGGTAGTCCCATCAAAATTTTATTTTTATAAACAAATTTATTAAAATAAAAATAAATATATTTTGAATGCACTTAGTAGCGTTATTCAAGAAAACTGAATAAAAAGACTTGCCTAAATCAATTCTACAAGCTACATTCCAAGTTCTGCTGAATAATTGCTGACAATATTTTCCAGTAATTGGTTTTGTTCTTCCTCCTTCTTTACTTGAGAGGAAATAAATACTAGCCTTAAATCTATTAGATATCTTTTCACTTCCTACAGCACACAACAACATTCCTTTGGAAATATCTTTTAGTTTTAACCCTCTTAAAAGAGTTCCTACATTTTCTCCAGCTTTAGCCTAAAAATGTTACGAAATAAATGTAGAATAGAACAATTTTGAATGAAACAATGACATAAACACAATGCACTTGGATTTATTTTGATCACTAAACTTATTAAGGCAAAGTGTATTTAATGTTCAAAGGATATTTCAAGATTTACATGTCTACCATCATAATTAATGAGTATAAATAATTCATTCAAGTGGATAATAGCCATTACATGCTAGTAGAATATTATTTTATAAATTAGTAAACAATTTAATTTATGGTATTTAAATAATTTGAAGAGTAGGTACCTATTATATTTAACTGTGAATATGTAATATTTTGAGATTTTTTCAAGTTAACTTTTATATAAGACATAAGAGAATCAGAGATAAATGTATTTAATTAAAAAAATAGAATAGACTGCAATATTTCAATACCTCAGATACACTTTTCTTAAACACTTGAATATCTGTAACAGTAGTTTTAAGCTTAGTATCAAAACCTAACAATTCTGCTTCTTGACTTTTCTTTATTACTCCTCTATATATAGTGCCAACAACCACAGTACCTCTACCAGGCACTGTAAATGCATTGTCTATAGGTAGCATAAAAGGTGAAGTAACATCTCTTTTAGGATCCGGAATATAAGTGTCCAAATACTCAAGTAGTTGAATTATTGATTCTTTGCCATATTTTGAATCTTTTTCATTTAGAGCATCTAATGCAGAACCAAAAACAACTGGAATGTTGGATCCATCAAAGCCAAAATCTTCAAGCAACTCTCTGATTTCTAATTCAACCAAATCCAATATCTGAAATATGACTTTTTATTATATGCCATAAAATTTGCATAACATTAAGTTTACAGATAAAAATTTATTATAATTGTTTTTAACTATATACCTCTTGATCCACTAAATCTGCTTTGTTAATATAAACAATAATGTTTGTTACTCCAACTTGCTTAGCCAATAGCAAATGTTCTCTAGTTTGAGGCATCTGTCCATCTGTTGCTGCAACTACTAATATAGCTCCATCCATTTGAGATACCCCTGAGATCATATTTTTAATAAAATCTGCATGACCTGGACAGTCTGTGTGAGCATAACTTCTCTTCTTTGTAGCATAACCAATATGAGCAGCATTTATGGTAATTCCTTTAACATTAGAATACTTCATTTGTAACCATTGGCAAAACAGATATCCAATACAGTTTACACAACTACTATACCAACAAACAGGTTAAACTGTCTAATATGCATTTTGATAATCAAGTCTTCTTCAGGGATGGAAGGTTGGGTTTAGTTTACATTTAATCTTTAAAATGATAACTTTGTATTGTTTAAACAGTAAAAAGGGTGTAGTGGTAGTGTAAACTGTGTTCAGTTTTAGGACACTTAATAAGTTACTGTCATATATTATATAATTTTGTACCTCTTGCTTTTTCTTCTGGGGCATTGTCAATTTGATCATAGGATACATACTTTGCCAACCCATCTTTTTGTAAAACTTTTGTAATTGCAGCAGTTAAAGTTGTTTTTCCATGATCTACGTGTCCTATTGTGCCTACATTGATATGATTTTTAATATTGGTACAATAGTTTAAAAATGTTTTTGGTAAATACGATTTATTAAACTTTGAATATTTTGGGCTAAAATGTGAACAGTGACATGAAACATTAAAAAAAGTTAAAGGGTTATTTTTTAAAAATGATTTTGAAAAAGTATGATAAATTTTATAAATAAACATTTTTTACCTTTATAACCTCAAATCTCAAAGGTAACCTTCCAGTTTAACCATCCGCTTGAAAAAGCCTCTGCGCATGTACGAAATTATTCGAAATTGACAGCGGAATAGCCGCGCAGTGTTGTCAATAAATTTGATTATAAAAAATACGCACGTTAATAAGGAGCTTTATTGCTAAAATTCATAAGTAATAAATTAGATTCCAAGAACAGCAATTAAAAATATAAATAATAATGTAGTGACTTCCCTTTCTTTATATCGAATTAAATACATTATAATTTGCGAATATAAAAATCTCATGTTTTCATCGTATTCCGTGATTTTAATTTATAAACTTCTTGCAATTACTTTAAAAAATTCTGAATTAATTATATAGATAATAGTATATTAAAAAACGCATTTCATATGCCTTCCTGTTACGACACGAGTTCAAGTTTAAAAAACGAATCGCGAAGCAATGAGTTTTTTAAAGAACGAGTGTCACAACAGCCATATGAAATAAGTTGTTTATAATATTTTTTAGATTTTGCCATTTTATCATTTTTTAAATTAATTTATTATTTTTATGTAATTACGAAAGTTTTGATTTTAAAAAGTATGTCGGTAGCACTGTGTAATTTATAACATTTGACAGTATTGACATTTAAATTATGAAATGTTATTGTTTTCAAATATTTTAAAATGACATATACACTAATAATAATATATAATATAAGTAAAAGATGATATATTCATATTCCCAAATACTTTCTTAAAGAACAAAATAAAATTAATAAATTGCTATTAGCCACAAATGTCATTGTCTATAGTCATGTCATTTGTCATTAGATACTTCACTCATGTCGCCAACCATTTAAAACAAAAATTTGCGTGCGTAAATAGTATATTAAACAACGCATTTCATATGGAATTCTGTTATGACACGAGTTCAAGTTTAAAAAACGAATCGCGAAGCGATGAGTTTTTTAAAGAACGAGTGTCACAACAGCCATATGAAATAAGTAAAATATTATATTCATATTCACAGATACTTTCTTAAAGAACAATATAAAATTAATAAATTGCTATTAGCCACAAATGTCATTGTCAATAGTCTTGCATTTATAAACTTCACTCATGTCGCCAACCATTTAAAACAAAAATTTGCGTGCGTAAAAGTTACATTACGATACGCAAATGCGTTTTATAATGAAGATTTTTATAAGTGCAAAATATAAAAAGTAACATTACGATACGCAAATGCATTTTATAATGAAGATTTTTATAAGTGCAAAATATAAAAAATAAATTTTAAATGTTCCGAAGATGCTATCATAAGCAAAACAAAATGGGTTATCTTCCAGTTTAACCATTCGGATTGTGGAGGTCGAATTTTAAATTCAAATTTGTGGTAAGCCATGTTTCTACTTTCTATAGCAGTAGTTCCGTCTGTAGCTTAGTATATATGATCTAAGGTCTGTAGTCACCGGCACCGCCACAAGTATTTGACATAAAACATTGTGACGGTTATTTATGATTGGCGTATGGTTATGTAGCCACCTACCCACCGGTTGCCGTGATGCATTTTCCAATATTCACCGGTTTTTTTATGATCAATGTCAGGTTCTCTATGGTTTCTGTGGAATATTGAAACGCTTTGGTAGATGACCGGTGTTTTGACATTTTAATTTGTTTTTTTTTGTGTTCTGTGTTATGAATTTGTATTCAGATTTGTTTTATCATATTTTTGAAGTAAACGAAACTTGAGTTATCTGATCTCTTTAGAAAATGGAAAACGATAATTGTGCTGCAAATGTCGTACTATTACAAATGCTCACGGTTTTCGCTATTGTCTTCAATACAGCCAATTTCTTGATCTGACATTATTTTAAAATGTTAACTGGATTCTAAGTTTAATGGTTAATCTTTAGATTGTTTATCATTATGATTTTATTAGCCAATAATACAGACGAAAATAAATTGAAATAATATTAAATTTGATTTAGGTACATTTTAGTAATTATTTTACTTACTATTTATATTTTGAAGGACAATATTATTTCCGTTCAACATTACTTTCCCATTCTCATCAAATACCGGTTTCCAAGTTTCCATTTTTTATAGAAATATTTATATTTTAAAAATACGAATCTGACACAAAACCTCGAATTGTATTAAAGGTTAGAAAAAACACCGAAATTCCAACCCAAAAACCTGGTAGTTGCGGTGCTTGACCGGTATAGTTACCGGTGAATTTAGAAACACTCACAAAGTCAGGAACGGTTCGCTTCGGTGTGCAACCGGTTGACACCGTGGCATTCACCGGTAAATACCGGAAAATGCAGGCCAGACACGAGCTGATGACAGATGATATTCAAGTCGATTCTTTTTATCGTAACCATATTGTTAAACCTTTTAAACAATAACAATATGGTAGTTTAAATTCGTATTCCGTTTGGACAGTAATAGCAATATTTCTTATTATTTTGATTCATAACAATATTGCTAAAAATTTCTAATTTTATAGCTGAAAACACTGTAATCATTATTGTTTTGTTTCATTTTGTGATCAAAAAGAAGAATGTGAGGTTAGTGTTTGCGTGAAAATTCAAATAAACAATAAAAACTTCTAAAAAACAAATAGAGTTATTAGTAAACTGTTTACAAAAAATGCAGTTTTAACTACAGTCAAAATGCATGCACAAAATCATACAGGGGTAGAAATAGTATATTGTTTTATTAGGAGTAAAAGTATAACTTTTTGTGGCGAGTCTGAATGTTTGATGGCCGAATGTTAGTGAGGCCGATAATTTCAGACGAGCCACAAAAAGTGCTTTTGCTCCAAATGAAACATGCTATTTTTTCCGCAAACGGCATCCAGACTATAGAACTAATTAATATTTAAATAAAAATTCAAAACGATCGCAACGAAGTTGATAAATTCAGAGAATAATAATTATAAAACTGCGCACTACATTTCCGTGGTTACTGGTTTTGTGATTGCCAAGTCAAAAACAAATTTGACAGTTCAATAATATTTTACAATGGGTACATTCAGGAGGTCCCAGCGGCTAGATCTAGCCACTCAGCATGCTGTGGCCGCTGTTAATAAGCACCTTCGTTTCGCCTGAATGCGTGGCTCACTGACAGCGGAACAAAAGTCAAAACATTTGAAAACATAACCCAATTTTTATTTTTGTAACGCTATCACCCAGAACGAGGCCACAGCCAGCCAATGCTGGCTGGTATTTCCCTGCGTACGAGACCATCTACCTGGGATGAAAGGGGACAGATGACAGGGCGCGTAGATAGACTCTAACTTGTTTTGTTGCTCTGTGATATACAATTATATGCTTCACTTTTATTTTCTCTAAAAAGGGCAAATATAGTTAGTTTTGGGTAAAGTTACTACTTTTATTATTTTACCCCAACGAACCAGCAATAAATGGCGCCCAACGTGGGGCTTTAAAATAAAAGTAAGCTAGTTAATACTCCAAATTATACACGTGGTGGACACTGGATTACATCAGTTCCTCGACGGTGAGCTATTGTAGTGGAAGTTTCTCGCATGTTTCTGCGCTCTGGAAGAATTACTTCAGTACCTGCTAGTGGCAATACAGTAATAATGATGCCAGACACAGATCCAGCAGCAAATCAAATTCAACAGGTGGTAATGACCCCAGATATGTTACAGAACCTTATCACCAGTATACAAGCAGTAGGTATACCTCAAAGTCAACCAAATGGAACGACTGTAAGTACAAACTCTAATTACTCAGCATGTAAACATAGATTTTGTGGAAATGCAAATGAAGATATCGAAGCATTCATTGATGCAATCACAGTATACAAAGAATGCCTTAATATATCAGACGAACATGCAGTAAAAGGCCTCAGCATGCTACTTCATGATGCTGCAGCTACTTGGTGGCAAGGAATCAAGGCATCCATCACTACTTTTGATGAAGCTTTGGAATCCTTAAGGCATGCATACGGTTATCCTAAACCTGCGTATCAGATTTATAGAGAACTATTTTCGCGTGAACAAGGGAATGAAAAAACTGATATCTTTATTAGCAAAGCCCGCGCGCTGTTGTCACGTCTATCGGGATGTTCGGAAATTTCGGAATATGTACAACTAGATATGGTTTACGGTTTACTAAATCCGCGTATTAGAGAAAAACTACCGCGTAATAAAGTCAATACATTTAAAGACCTTATTGTAAATTCTCGAATTATTGAACAATCTATGCATGAGAGTTCACATCAAAGCGATCACCGCACCAGTCAAAAAGCAGCCAATATAAAATGCGAATCAAATGGTTCAAATGTAAATGGTAGTAGTAATAACAATCGTAAAAGTAGAATTCAATGTGTGTTTTGTAAAAATTTTGGTCATACTAAGGGTGAATGTCGTAAATATGCAGCAACTAGAAGCAATAGTACTAATAATACCTCTCAAAGGGATTGCAACGTTGCCAACTCAACTGGAAATTCCGTAACTTTCTGCTATGGCTGCAAAGCCCCTGGTTATATTAAATCTAATTGCCCTAACTGCTCCAAACAGGTTGAAATTGCTCAGGTGAGTACATTCAGTGCTCCTGGTAGTAGTGCTAATGAATTTTTATGCACCTCCCTTCATCGTGAAGTAAATCAATCTCACATAAACCCACCTATGCGACCACTCACTCAGGTCACAATTCAAGGTCATCATGGACTTTCGTTCCTGGACTCTGGTGCTCAATCTAGTATAGCTGGAGCGACGCTACGCAATATCTTGTTGAAAGAGGAAACTCCTTATACTACAAGGTCTATGATAATGACATTGGCAGACGGTAAGTCCAGCACTGTCAATGCTCTCTTTTTCAAGGTACAAATGGTCCTAGGCAACCGCGAACATGCTCTTACGCTAATTTCTGTTCCTGAACATGCCCAAAGTCGAACTTTACTAGGTTTAGATTTCCTCAAGGCAGCCAATATTATGTTAGATATCCCACATGACTGTTGGTATTATGGAGACTGTCCGGATGTTCGTTATCCTTTTTCTCCAGATCCATTGTCACAAGATGTATCCAGCTTTAATTCCATTCATCTGGCAAGAATTGAGTTAAGAGAAGATGAAGGTGCTAGTCTCTCTCCTTCAGAGAGAACTGATCTTAACGAACTCCTTGAACAAAACCGTGTTATATTTTGCGCTAACAAAGAGCCAACTCCTTTTGCTCAACATACAATTACTTTAACGGATGATAGTCCCATCTCAGTTGCTCCTTATCGTGTGCCCGAGGTGAAGAAACGGCAGATGAAAGAAGAAATAGATAGACTTCTCGCAGATGGAACCATAGAGGAATGTGAATCACCCTATGCAGCGCCGGTGGTTCTTGTCCCCAAGAAAGATGGTGGTATTAGGTTAACGGTCGATTACCGAAAGCTTAACGCAGTCACTCGAGCTGATAGATACCCTCTACCCAGGATGGATGACCTTCTCTACGCTACAAAAGAAACTAAATTTATGACTACACTGGATCTGAGGTCAGGTTATCATCAAGTGGCAGTACACCCCAAGGATAGAGATAAAACCGCGTTCATATGCCCATTTGGAACATTCCGATATACGCGCATGCCGTTCGGACTGAGAAATAGCCCCTCGACGTTTCAGCGCCTCATTGACAGGTTTCGTGCAGGATTGCAAGACGTCTATCTCCTATAGCATACTTGGACGACCTAATCATTATCTCTTCTTCTTTTGAAACTCACTTACAGGACCTTGAAAGAGTTTTCTGTCGTCTCCAAGTTTTCAAACTTCACTTAAATCGCTCCAAATGTACTTTCTGCTGTGACTCTGTAAGATATCTTGGTCATATCATCACTCCGCTAGGGATTAAACCCGACCCGGACAAAGTGTCTTCTATTGTAAATAGACCACCCCCAGAAAATGTTAAACAGTTGACATCCTTCCTTCAAACCTGTTCATGGTTTAGACGCTTTATTGAAAAGTTCGCTGAAATCAGCAAGCCCCTCTCCAACCTCCTCAAAAAGAACGCTAAATGGAGGTGGGAACCAGCTCAAGCTCATGCGTTCGAGCAACTCAAATCGCTTCTAAGTTCAAGCCCTATTCTCAGACAAGTTGATCCTAACTTACCCTTTATACTTCGCACTGACGCTAGCTCTTATGCGCTCGGAGCATGCTTACTGCAGGGGGAGTACCCTGAGGAAAGGCCCATTGAGTACGCGAGCCGCTTACTTACCCCGGCAGAGCAAAATTACTGTACGACCGAACTTGAGGCGTTGGCGGTCGTATGGGCACTGGACAAGTTCCGTGGCTATATTGAAGGATCACCGATCATAGTGCAGAGTGACCATCAACCTTTGAAGTATTTACTTTCACTAAAGTCACCCTCAGGTCGTTTGGCCCGATGGACCCTAGCTATCCAGGCATACGATCTTAGAATCGAATACACCCCCGGAAAATTAAATGTCGTAGCTGACATGCTGTCGAGACCTCCTACTAGTAACCTAAATGCTCTATACGCACAGGTTGACCTTCCAGGAATTCCCCTCAACGAAACAAGACAGCAGCAGTTAGATGATCCGGATCTCAAGAAAATCATAGATGCATTCGAAAATCCTGATCAAGACAATGTTGACTACAAACGTTGGTCTGAGCGTGGATACCTGTTTAAATATCATCCAGATTCCGATAGCGAAGAAGCCCAACAAGTGGTGCCCAAAACACAGGTAGCTAATATCTTAGCGGAGTACCATGACTCTGCCTTAGCTGGACACTATGGTGTGGATAAGACATACTATAGAATAGCTAACCGCTATTACTGGATTGGTATGCGGAAATCAGTGGCAGACTATATCGCAAAATGTATTGAATGCCAGCGATACAAAGCGACTAATTTAAAACCAGCTGGACTCCTACAAACCCCAGTCCAAGCTCAACGTTTTGAAACCGTCTCTATCGACTTATTTGGCCCCCTCCCAGAAACATCCGATGGATACAAGTGGATCTTCATTGTGGAAGACACCGCCAGCCGATGGGTGGAAATATACCCGTTAATGCAAGCTACAGCCACAAACTGTGCTCGTTGTTTAATTGACGAGGTTATCCTTCGTTTCGGCGTGCCTCGACGCGTCATCAGCGATAATGGCACACAATTTGTAAGTGCCGTAATGCAACAAGTAGCTTAGGTATTGCCTTGGCTTTAAGCAATCCCTCACTCCTGTTTATTGGCCCGCTGCTAACCCGGTTGAGCGGAAGAACAGAGATTTGAAACTCCAACTAGCCATTTTGACCGGTGCTGATCATACTTCATGGAAAGATCGCATTCCCGCGGTTAGGTTCGCTATGAACTCGGCTCGATCACAAGCTACCGGTTATAGTGCCGCCTACCTCACATTCGGTCGCGAGTTGCGCACCCCGGATGATGTACAACGTGATTTCCGCGCAATCATTGAAAATGACAATTTCGTACCGGAAATAACGCCCTATCTAAAAACTCTTAGTGAAACTTTGCAAATGGCCCGCGAAAGCAGTGAATCGCATCAAGACCGACAGAAAGCTTCCGCTGATAAAACGCGACGCGACAAAGGTTTTCAGGTTAATGACAACGTGCTCGTAGACGTGCATGCCTTAAGTAAATCCAACAACTCGTTCACTTCGAAGTTCGCCCCGAGAAGAGATGGACCATACATAGTGACAAAAGTGATTACTCCGACTACCTACGAAGTGGCGTCTCCACAGAAACCCTGTGTACCACTGGGTAAATACCACGTCTCTGCTCTGACACCTTTTCGAGAAGCTGATACCACTGACGACCCTGTTCCAGTACTACCGTTACGAAGACGAGGCCGTCCTACCAAGTGCTTATCTAGTACGTCACTCTCGGAACCAAACCGTATCCCTGACGACGGTGAGTTGGATGTAACTGCTGATCTATCCCAAGACTCCGAGGACCCAACCTCATCTGCTGAGGACGAGGATCCCATACCTCCTACCCGGACTGAACCAGTTAAACGTCGACGACGAACAGCCCGACCAAAGTGCTCCTGTTGCCTATAGACTCTCTTTCGCTACTACTCCCGGGACGGTTCGTGTAGCTCAGGGGGAGATTGTAACGCTATCACCCAGAACGAGGCCACAGCCAGCCAATGCTGGCTGGTATTTCCCTGCGTACGAGACCATCTACCTGGGATGAAAGGGGACAGATGACAGGGCGCGTAAATAGAATCTAACTTGTTTTGTTGCTCTGTGATATACAATTATATGCTTCACTTTTATTTTCTCTAAAAAGGGCAAATATAGTTAGTTTTGGGTAAAGTTACTGATACAAACTCCTTGTTATTCTTATAGTAGTCGTTGATTAATATAATCTGTGACTGTGTTGTCATGGTTACGTCATCCTTGATATATTTTTGACATTGGTTTCAATATTTACGAGTTTAATAAAAAATGTTAAATATTACGATGCATTTCCAAGTTATTTCATTGGCGACGAGTTAAAAGCCGAAACGAAAAACACAAAATGAACGCAGAACAGTTCAAAGCATTCCTGCTCGCTCAACAGACGCAGCAGGAACAGATCACACAGATCCTAACGGTGTTGGCTTCCAAACAAGGGAACAACAATCAAGACAAAGGACAGAACGACACAAAAGACAAAATGACAATATTTAAGAACTTCAACATGGACAAACTTAACCCTGAACAATGCAGAGTTGATGATTTCATAGATTTAGTCGAAACAAAATGTCGAATACACAACATCGATACAGCGATGCAAAAAGACCTATTATTAAACTGCCTTACACCCCAAGTCTTCCGCGAGGTAAGAATTGGTTTGACACCTACATTTGAAACATGTTCTTATGACGCCATACGCACAAAACTTTTGGATTTATTTCGAATAAAAAAAACTCGCTACCGCGCACTCACTGACTTTTGGAGTTGCATCAGAGACGAAGGCGAAACTATGGAGCACTACGTCAACAGACTCAAAGATCTTAGCACAGATTGCGGATATACCGGTGATCTTCTAGAACGACAATTACGGGATCGTTTCGCCACGGGATTAAACCACACAGAACTCGAAACTGACCTGAAACAAAAGTGGCCCGACTTGTATAAGATTCACGATGGTGTAACAGAAGAGGTCACATTTACAGAACTATTTAGAATCGCCCAGTCGCGGGAACAGGCCGAACGTGACATCGCTGGCCCAAGTGTGAACAGGATTAAGAAAACGCCTCCCAAACAAAATACCACACCCACAAATACGAAACTACCGCGGAAGATTTATGCTGAACAATGCTTACGTTGCGGTAATCGAGAGAGACACAATTTCAGCAACTGCCCTGCAAATAAACATATCTGCAAGGAGTGTGATGCAGAAGGACATTACGAAAGTTGTTGTATTAAGACTGGCAGAGCCTACATTGCTCCATCTAAAACAAGACATAACCCAGGACGTAACAACAATCATAACTCAGGACGCAGACTACAAAGAATCTCTAGACGAACATACTCATCTACATCTTCAGATGCCTCGACAGATGATAGTGACAATGACAACAGCTATAATGTCAACAACGTTGCAGACTTCCCTACTAGAGACTGCAAGAGAATTAATGTAACGATAAATAACTCAAACTGTACAATGGACTGGGATCCAGAATCATCATTTTCGATTATAAGCACAAGATTTTGGAAAAAAATAGGATCACCACCATTGTCACACCCTCCTAAACTCACAGCTTACGGGAATAACAAATTGAAATCGAAAGGCATTGCAGACGTGACCGTTACAGTCGACGGGAAACAAAGGACACTACCAGTCGTGGTAATGAAACACGCCAAACCGATGCTGTTTGGCTTACATTGGAGCGAAAAGTTCGGGATGAAATTTCCAAAGCCCGTCTTTTCTATCAAAAATTCTAACTCGACAACACTTGATACAATAATCAAAAACCATGCTCAACTTTTCGACGCCAAATTGGGCAAGGTAAAAGATTATAAAGTAAATATATACATTAAACCAGACGCAACTCCTGTACATTTACCTGCAAGACCTATTAAATTCAGCATGAAGAAGAACATAGAAATCGAGCTGGATCGCCTAGTCTCTGAAGGCATTATCACACAAATTGACCCCAACTTAACACCGGTAGAATGGGCTACCCCAACAGTCAACGTCCTCAAGCCTACAGGCCAAGTCAAAATCTGCGGTGACTACAGGTGCACACTAAACCCTGTCCTAATCAAACATTTACATCCTGTACCAATATTTGATCAACTACGCCAAACACTAGCAAACGGCAGAATATTCTCAAAAAAAGATCTCAAAGACGCCTACCTTCAATTTGAAGTTGCCCCGGACTCAAAAAAGTACCTGACGCTATCGACACACAAAGGATATTTCCAGTATAATAGAATGCCTTTTGGAATATCAACCGCCCCCTCAATTTTCCAACATTACCTTGACAAATTACTCGGCGACATCCCCAACGTTGCAGTATATTTCGACGACATCGCTCTCACTGGAAAGACCCTTGAGGAACATTTACAAACACTCACTACTGTATTTGACCGACTACAGAATGCAGGTTTGAAAGTTAATTTGAAGAAGTGTTCTTTGCTTCAGAAAGAAATTGAATACCTTGGACACACACTGGATAAAAATGGTATTAGACCAACAGAATCAAAAATAGACGCCATTACCAAAGCCTCGGAACCGTCTAATTCAAAGGAGTTAAGAGCATTCCTTGGTTTAGTAAATTATTATGAACGTTTTGTTCCCCACCTTCATGGCTTGTGCGCTGATCTTCATGAACTAACTGGCAAACGTCAGTGGCGCTGTACTGATCACGAATCTCGTCTTTTCGAAGCTACTAAAGCTTGCATCGCAGCATCAAAACCCTTGATCGCATTAGACGAAAAACGACCTCTCTTTCTCGCATGTGACGCCTCCGAAAAAGGTATAGGAGCCGTATTGTATCATAAAGATAGGAATACTGAACAACCAATAGCATTTGCCTCGAGGAAACTTCGTACTGCCGAGAGCAAATACTCTGTAATAGACCGTGAAGCACTCGCCATTCTATTCGGGATTACAAAATTTGACCAATACTTACGTGGAATCAAATTTACTTTGGTTACGGATCACAAACCTTTGATCCACATCTTGGGACCACGGCGTAATCTTCCTAAACTAGTCAACAATCGCTTAATCAGATGGGCTCTATTAATTGGAAGTTACAGTTATGATATTTGTTATCAAAAGGGTAAAAACAACATTTTGGCCGACTGCCTTTCCAGATTACCAAATACGAACACAAAACCATCTTTCATTGAACGCCGCATACACAGAATTGAGTCACACCTGTTCGGGAACAAACTCTCTGACCTCCACCTCACTGAGGATGAACTCAGACTCCAAACATCTAAAGACCCAATTTTGAAACAAGTTACACAATATATCAAAACTGGTTGGCGCGATATACAATACGATAACGACATAAATCACTTTCATAAGAAAAGAAACGAACTTTCCATTGAAAACCACATCCTCATGTGGCAGGGACGAATGATAATTCCGACTGTTTCCCGACGTTCCGTCCTAAAATACCTACAGCTTGGGCACCCAGGCATATCTGCTATGAGAGCTTTAGCCCGTTTCTATGTATGGTGGCCCTCACTTGAAGATGACATAGACACTTTTGTCAAGAGGTGTAAAAGATGCCAAGAAAACCGTCCTAACAATCCAGAACTTCCGATTTTCTCCTGGTCTATTCCTGAATCTGTATGGGAAAGGATTCATGTAGATTTTGCTGGTCCCTTTGAAGGAACTTACTGGCTTGTTCTGTGTGATGCATTATCAAAATGGATTGAAGTCAAGCCGCTTAAACATATCACAACAAAGACCCTAATTTCTAGCCTAGACGACATTTTCTGCACATTCGGTCTTCCCCGTATTATTGTTTCTGACAATGGCCCTCAATTCACGTCGTACGAATTTAAGGAATACTGTCAAACTCACGGCATCCACCACGTTAGAGCTTCGCCATACCATCCACGCACCAACGGTCTAGCGGAAAGACTCGTGAGAACCTTCAAGACCAGAATGTCGGCTAGTGAAGGGGATCAAGATATTCGACAACGCCTTATTGAATTTTTATTCTGCTATCGGAATACCCCTCATAGTACAACTGGAAAGGCACCAGCAGAACTAATGTTTGGACGTCGATTAAACTGCCTTCTCTCTAATATCCGCCCTGACAAAAGAAGAGAACTTCAGTATAATCAAATCATGGGAAACATTGATTCCACTACTCCTAACTATTCCCCCGGAGAGAGTGTCTACATTAAAACGCATTTGGAAAAAAAATGGCAACCTGCAACAATAACATCCCGCAAACACAGATACTCCTACGTAGTGGAGACACCAAGTGGCAATAAAAATCGACATGCTGATCATATCCGTCCACGTATGTCTCCGGAGTCTTCGTCCCCAACGGCAATATTTGAAACACCCGAGGAACCTACAACAGTAATCACTCCAGAGCCACACTCAGAACATTCTCAACAAGAGCAACTTGTATCACCGCAACCTACATCTCCGGTTGTCCTCGAGCCACAATTATCTGCCACACCCAGTGTCCTTCCACCTCCACCAGTGTCCCTTCGTCGCAGCCAGCGTTCCGTTAAACCTCCTCGGCGTTTAATCGACGAAATCTAGGAAGGGACGAATGATACAAACTCCTTGTTATTCTTATAGTAGTCGTTGATTAATATAATCTGTGACTGTGTTGTCATGGTTACGTCATCCTTGATATATTTTGACATTGGTTTCAATATTTACGAGTTTAATAAAAAATGTTAAATATTACGATGCATTTCCAAGTTATTTCAGTTACTACTTTTATTATTTTACCCCAACGAACCCGCAATATTTTGGTTTTTATATGCCTATTGTGTTCATGTACAAAACTACAATAATTATCTTCAATTATCAAGTGATTTAAAGCAACAATTGGACTGTGCATTTTTGGTAAGTACTTGAGCATCAAAAAATGTGCGGTGGAACCTTAAATAGCTGTAATTTTACCATTAATAATTATTATCGATAATAAAGTTTAAAAGTTCAACTAATAATTATTTTCTCTGTTAAAAATTCTACTTTTTTGTCCGCTCACGGCCTTACAAAAAAGTGGCGTCTGTGAAATCATACTTCAACTTCATGAATTGACGTTAATAATGTCTACTTTTTTTGACGTTTGCGAAAAAAAATCATTTTGTTAGAATTATTTTCTTATATATAAAAAAAGTCTTAATTCATTTAAAATACAGCACCTCTTAAAAATGTAACGTAACGCCTATGGTTACCCATTTTTTCTGTAATATCGGAAGTAAATAAAAACAACCAAATATTGCAATAGCAATAAATTAATTGTAATGTAAGAAAATTAAATAAATTACAATTTATAATATATTAACCAATTTACTTAAATTAATATTTAATTAGATGTTCAAAATGGTGTCCATCGACTTCCATACAATTGTAGAGCCGCTGCTCGAAATTACGTCGAAGCATTTGAGGGGTTATTAGGCTACATTCATGTACTATTCATAGTTTTAGTTCTTCCAATGAAGAATGTTCGGTTTTATAAATTTTGGTCTTTAAATAACCCCACAGAAATAAATCCAGGGGTGTTAAATGGATCTTGCAGGCCATTCAATATATCTCCTTCCAATCCATTTAGAGATGATTCTAAAAGTATGGCGACAGCTCCGGTTTTCCCACCTATCTTTACCGTCTACACAAACGCTAGCGATTACCCAGTTCGAGAGGTTACGTAAAGATAGATTCCAGTGGCCCAGCCGCCGCTATGACTAACAAACACCGCACACGGAATCCGCTTAGCAATTGTTCTACTAGAATTCTCCGACTGCGCGCCGATCGGAGATCGTCGGCGAATGCCCCCACATTGCCGAATTTTACTGGAGCTGTAGCGATATTTTTGTAATCGTCTCTACTTCTGATATGACAGAAAAAATGACAAACCATAGGCGTTACGTTACACTTTTAAGAGGTGTTGTACTTCTCCTAAGAGGCAGTGCCTCACCAATAATTTGCAAATTAAATAAATCACAAATTTATATTATTTTACTATTTGCATTCATTATTATATCATTTAAAATTATTATTAAATTAGTAAAATACGGTCCTGCCCTGACCCGCGGTCCAGCCGCCCTCAATTACCGCGTTTCGCTATAAAGATCATCCATCTCATTTCTGCTTTAGTTGTTATAGGGATATGCTGGCCTCTCCGCGTTTCTTTGTCTAGTGTATTACAATTGTTCTGTACGACACAGTCGACTCTAGCTTTACATAGCGCGTAAAAACTGTGTTTAGAGAGGCAGGCCTCTCCGTAAATTTAATAGGTGACAGGCGACACGAAAATTGACGAAAACTGACCGATTGTCTTTCGGGGATGGGGCGTCTAATTTATTTTTAGATTCGTTCGTTATGCCGGCTTTTGACACATGCTATTTTTAGATTAACAGGTTGAGGGTTAAAAGTGCACAGCAGAGATAACATATTATAATACATGCACAGTGCATTTGACTTTTACACTTTTTTATTATAGTTTTCGGTTCGGTGAGCAGTGAATCTCGGTGGTTTTTCTAAAATATTACATTACTTTTGCATTTTAAATTCCTTGTTTTTTTCTTGGCAAGTTGATTAAACAACCGACATTAGCTGTAATTCACAAATATCCGTAATTTTTCATTACGTTGTAAATGATCAACCTGTTGAACGGTTCATGGGATGTTATGATGTAAGTTCTATGGGCGTTCTGCCCAAGATTTATTTGAATTTTTATCAACCAAATTCGAGAAATTTGACTTGCGTTCGAAATTAGTGGCTCATACATACTGACGGTGCTTTTGTAATGTCGGGAGAAGTAAATGGTTTACAGACAAAATGAAATCTATAGCACCTCGGACATTGTTATACACATGTATCTAATTTAATTTTAAGTAATGCTTGCAGTTTAATTCATCAGGTTAAAGTATTTTTTTCAACACTGTCAGGTTTTTCATCATATTTTTTTAAATCGACAAAGCGTACCTACTCGTGTTGGAACAAATTGGGGGAAATCGTATACCTACTAAATTAATTGAAACTTTTAATTTTATTATTAATAGTCGTGATTTTGATCAAACATCAATTAGAGAAGCCGTAGGTTTAAAAGCTTTTTTAGAGGATCCGCAAAACATATTTTTTTTAGGAACATTTACAATACTTTTCCACCAAACTAATATAGTGTTTTCTATTTTACAAAACAGATGTGGTTAAAGCAAGAAATTTACTACAAATTACTCTACCTAAAATTCGTGAATTTAGAACTAACAGTACTTTTGATTCAATTTATGAAAAACACCGGCCTTTTACAATCAAAACGTCGTAAGGGAGTTGAAATAGCACATAAAAAGCAACAGTTAAGGCAATTTTTTTTTAAATTCTTTACATAGCCAATCAAATAGAGGTTAGATTTTGCGACATTGAAAAATTAATTTTTTTTATTTACTGTAAGTTTCGAAATTTTCCATTTTTACGAAATAATTTCCCAATGGGCTTTTAAACAGCTTGACGGCGCAATATAATATTTTTGATATAGGCCAACTAAAAAGCGAATTATTTTATACGGAAACGACCTAATAGAAAATTGCACAACCCCTTATGAAATGTTAAGTTTTTTTCATAATAGGTTTGTTCCAACCAAGCAAAGAACCGTTCTAGAACGGTAATATTACCACTCACGAGACCAAATTAGTGCATTGCGCAACTCAGTACACTACTGCGCACAAAAATTACTATTTTAAAACGGTTCTTTGCTTGGTTGGAACAGACCTAATAATGATCTTAAACCTTGTATGCCAGAACTTTTTAAATTATTATGTATTGCTGTTGTTTTGCCAGTGACAACCGCGTCAACAGAAAGAAGTGTCTCAGGGCTAAAAAGAATTGTTAGAAATACTACTGGTCAGGCGCGACTTAGTAATATGGAAAAGATAACAATTGAAAAAGGTTTTATAAAATCACTAGATGAAAACGTTTTTATAGACGAGGTGATAGATCATTTTGCAGAACAGAAAAATCGCATAATTCCTTTAATTTATAAAAAAACTTTAATTTTTTGGACGCAGGTTTTTCTGTTAGGGTTAATATTTTTTCACAACTCCTTATTTTACGCAGGCTTGATTTTTTAGTTTATTTATAATTTGTTTCAAGTTTATTTAAGAATCTATATTTATTATCTCTTTATCTTTTTACCAATCCCTTTTCCGCTATTTCTCTTAATCCCATCCTCTCCGCCCTTCCCTTCCATGGTAAGAATGCTCTGCATCTCCACGTAGGTTCTTGCTGGACAGTTGCATAATAAATATTTCTATAGGAACAAATTGTTCGATAACATAGCTCTAGCTTTATAAATGTTATCATTTTTTTACAAATGGTATTACACAACTTACGAAGTAGAGTGACCACTAGACCAACTTTAAATTCTAACTTTGCTAAAAACTAAAAAAAAAAATTAACAGTGCCTCACCACTTTCACCACTGAAAGACGGTGCAAATATAAAAAAAATCGTAAAAGATCGTTATATCTGAATACATGGTACATTACCTATTTAAAAATAAGGGGTTGGGGAGGTGGAAGGGAGGGGGTTGCCAAAAGACAGATGTGCCTATCGTAAAAATGTGTCCCCCTTGGAACAAAAATCGACCTGTTTTCTCATTTTCTCAAAATATAATAAATACTGCCAAATATCGAGGTGGACTGTTTTCTGTGGCCCACACTGTATAGTGCCAAAATGTAAAACACAAAAGTAGAATTATATACCCAGAGGTAAAATGAAATAGCTAGTTCACTTAAAGAAGCAACGACATGATCGTCAGTCTCCAAGGCAGATATGCCAATTTTTTATATTCTGAATTATAAATGCAAAATAAGGGTAACAAACAGGTTTTTTCAAGAAATTCAAAATAGTTGGTTTATATTTTTTTATTTTTTACAAGTCTTAGTTCTGGAATTGTTTTCTGTCTACCAATTACACTTTTATCTTGGAAGTATTTATGTAAAACCTTAGGTACATGAACTAAATGTTTATCATCTTGTCCGTTCTCTACTAAAGCTATTAAAAGTCTTGGAATAGCACAAGCAGTACCATTTAATGTATGAACAAATCGAGTAGTTCCCTCATTCGTCTTGTATTTGATATCCAACCTAAAAAAAAACATTCAATAAGTTAAAAGTAAATATTGGCTAGGTGAATGGTTCTGGAACCTTTGTTGATACCGAATACACAATTACAATACCACCAAGCATTTGATAAACGTTTCGATAATGAAGTATAAGACCTAATATGCTGAGTTTAAACATTCAATTTCTGAAGAAAAAAATTTGGTTAGCGTAGACACTTAAAAGTGTAGAACAAAAAGAAACAGGAAGGAGTCTGTCATATATTAACGTTAAGGAAAATTTGCGACGGAAGTCGGCCATCTTGAAGCTCCTAATATGACTGATTGTTTATGTTTATAGTATACTGTCAAAGCAACATATGCATATAAATGTCAAAAGTGAGCGCATAGGCGTATCATTCGGTTCTTATAAATACTAAATTATTTAGAACAATAATTGTATTCACACAGTTGATTGTTTGAAATTTATTAAAAATAAAAACATTGTCATAATTTTTATTTATTTTTTTCGGTACGGCAATGGAAACGGAAATTAAAATTGAAAATTGGCCGCCATATGCAAGCTCCTTTCTGGACTCAAGGTCATTTTGCATATACTCCCTCCTGTTTCTTTTCATTCTAAGGTAATATACTATTGTTGGTGTACTGGTAGTGTAAATTATGCCCTGAGCACTCTCCTCAAATGACAGGTCCACGCTTAGTAGTTAATACTCAGGTCACGGAAGTCGCCACTACCGAAAATAAAATCACAACCAACAGGAAATCCGTTAATGACATAACAATTTTGAATTTAAATGTTGCCAACCATATTGTTTGAAAATTAGTAATGTATTTTACATAAGGCACAATGAATAACCAAGTAATACGAGTAGATATATTTTGGTATAATGGCCAAATTGTAATGAAAAATTATTGAACACTTACCTAACGAGATCTTTAAGAAAATCCGAACATACTTATTCCTTCTCCTAACCTAATCAAACCTAACCTGATCAAACCCTACCTAATCAAATCTAACCCAAGAAATATTCGCATAGAAGAAAATATCAAAAACAGAATCTGACGATTACCCTAAAAACCAAAAAAACTTAAATTAAAAAAATTTGTAGCATAGTTATTCCATCCTCAAATTTAAATTCAGAAATTTGCCGCGTAAACGACTGTTGGCGGGTGGCCTACGTCACTGCAGATTGTGCGAAGTTTTATATTTATATTTATTCATCTCTTTTCTTTATTTTTTGTTGATTTTCATAAAAATAAGTCAGTTAGACATTTTTTAATGCAAAAAGAACAAAATAAGTACTTACGCTGTTGCTTTTACATTTCGAAATTCAGCTGCATTCAAACCTAACCTAACCCAACCTAACCTAACCATGAAAATGTCTAAGGATGGTAAATTGTTTGACAATGCTTTCACAAACCCTACTGACGACATTTTATGATTGCACAACACAAACAAAACCAATAATTCACAATAAAATCAAAAATAAAAGTCCAACTCTCTCAATTACCACACATTAAATATAAACAAACTGTCATCGATATGAGTTTTGACGTCACGACCAATGAAGGTGCGTTTCGACTTCTCTATTTGAATTTATCGATTTTAACTTACTTTCAATTTGATATTATATAAAAAATAACCAGAATTGTTGCGTTGTAATGAGTTTAGGATTAAATATTTATAATTTACTATATGATTACAAAGGAATTTCATTGATTTATTTCTAATGAAAACTCCAAATTGTACAAAAATATGAAAGAGTTAATGTTAAATTCAATATATACAATAATTTTGGTATATAAAAAACTGTTTTTTGTAGAAATATCGTATTTATGAAACAACCATATATTAGTGAAAAAGTGAATTTTTTGTGAGATTCCTTCAGAAAAGCGTAATTTCCCACTATTTTTTGGTTTAATAATGATAAAAGTGAGTAAGTAAAACGACTATTTTTGTAAAATTTTCAACACTGTGAATTACCGGATTGTTCAACGGAACCCTTATTCTTCCCATTATTAAAATTATAAACAGATCAACTAACACAACTTTTAAAAAGATAAGTTTTCAAAACAAGTAAATTTAAACATTAAATGCCCTGCCAAAATTGACAACTATCTTATTTTAATCATGTCAGAAGCCTTTACTTTCGCTTCTTGTTAGTTGGTGTGTATTCTTTGGTTCTAGTCAACTCCAGACGTTAAACCACCTAACCGAAAGGAAAAAGACCAAATCAAAGAAAAAGAAGAATCTAACCTAATGATATAAAACTGACAACAAACGTGTCGGTTGTTGCAATATGGTCTAGAGCCAGTTAACATTGCAGTCACCCCCAAATCATGCTGGCGATTGCCACGTAGCAAAGCCATAAATCAAAAAATGAATTATTTTATCTTTGTAACCAATTTGGCAATTGTTTAATAAACTATTATTTCCCCTATATACACTATTCTAATTTTTCCTCAAGGATTACAGACAAAGGATAAACTCTTCTCGCCCAGGGGTCATTCAGGGCATTCTGTATACACAAGACAAGGTGGACTTCGGATTGATTGGGTAAAAATTAACACGTGGAAAGACACAAAGGTTACAACAATACTACTACTATTACCTATATACAAATTTTGGCATCCCTAACAAAGGTTAATAAACAGTCGAAAATACTCTTTTTGTTCAAGGATAGTAAATGCATTAAATTATAAGGCCGGTTTATTTTTAAGATGGTTAATTTATTTGTAAGTTCTCTGGATGCTTTATCGTATTTCTTGCAATTAAAGAAAATATGGTCCAAGTCGCCGATTTGTTGGCATGTTGGACAGAGATCAAAAATGGAAAGAAATAATCTAAATTAATAATTATAACTCGACAAATACTATTCGACCTAAGCGGAAAGAATAATGTAACTAAAACGGTCTCTTACTTAAGAATATGTATATCTTATTTATACCATTTTTACCTCCTAGCCTGATAATCCGTACAGTTACTGCAACTGGAAATTTCACCATAGACTTTTCTACCAGGCATCCAGGCTTCGACATCGTATTTCCTATACGCCTGTGCTCCTAGTTCATGTGGTGGCATATCCAAGACTTGGAAATGCAAACCAAGTGATTTAAATTGTTTTTCTTCCCATGTTCTAATTTCTTCTAAAGCAATATTAGAATTTTCTGATGTTGTAACCATAAACATTTCAACTTTGGTAAATTCATGAACTCTAAAATATAGTATCTTATAATTGCAAATCTTCATTTAAAATAAAAAAGAAACATTTTTTCTATAATAACCTACCTACTTAATAAATTCCTCAATATGATATACAGGGTGTCCTACGAAGAGTGCCACATAGAAGTTTATGGGGAATGAAATTTGGTATACAGGGGTTTTTGATAATTCTGAGTTTAACTAAAATATTTTCAATTTGATCGCACTCCCGGTTATACCGGAAACCGACACCAACTTTGCTATTTTAAATGCAACACCCTGTTTATTTTCTTGTTTTTGGTTAGTTCGTTAAATTTAAGTGTTAATTTATGTAAGGTAGTTTGTATCTAAAGTTAAACGTTTAGGAGAAATTTAATGTTTTTCGAAAATTTTGACAGAAATCACGCTTAATAAAATGATGATTTTTCAATACCTAAATTATTTAAATTAAAAAGTAAATGTATTATTTTGCATTTAAGATCCTCAATTGTAAGTAAATAAAGTGTATTTAAAAAAATATTATACAGGGTGATCACACTATTGAGTTAAATTTTAAATTAAAAAAACGAAGGTATCTTCCTTATTTCAAATAGCAACCCATATTTTTATTATTATAATTTAATTCCTTATAAAAAAATAAGGTAAGGTCATATTTACATCCCTATATCAATTCCTAATAGTTTTTGAGATATTAGATACTTTACGAAATTTTTAATTTAAACAATTATTTCTAAATGAAATAAACAAAATCAAACAAAGACAAGTAGGTAAGTAGTGTTCAAATTAAAAAAAAAACTAACAATTTATCTTTAAACATTTTGTGAAAAAGTAAGACCTAACAAATATTCAAATAATACATTTACTTTTTAATTTAAATAATTTAGGTATTGAAAAATCATCATTTTATTAAGCGTGATTTCTGTCAAAATTTTCGAAAAACATTAAATTTCTCCTAAACGGTTAATTTTAGATACAAAGTACCTTACATAAACTAACACTTAAATTTAACGAAATAACCAAAAATAAGAAAATAAACAGGGTGTTGCATTTAAAATAGTGAAGTTGGTGTCGGTTTCCGGTATAACCGGAAGTGCGATCAAATTGAAAAGATTTTAGTTAAACTCAGAAGTATCAAAAACCCCTGTATACCAAAATTCATTAATCTCGCGTTTTTCTTTCCCCATAAACTTCTAGGTGGCACTCGTCGTAGGACACCCTGTATATAAAAACCTTATTTAAATTAAATGAAGCAAATCATCCATTTATTTTAACAATTTTATACCTGAAGAGCACATGGAATAGAGGAAGGGGATCTACCTGACTTGAAGCCCGACGATGTCCTAAACTTCCTGAGGAAAATAGGACTCGAAGAGCTGCTATAAGTCTGAGAAAATATCAGAACATGGCAAGTAAGGGGGAACACAATAGATCCTATAGGTCGCAGTGTAATTATCACCCCTAACTTATACATACATACATACATACCTGAAGATGCCTCTCTCCTCTGCAGTACTGGATGTTTCAGCTCGATAACACCTACTAACAGCAGCCAATTTTTTGGGCAAATCATTTTCAGAAAAAACTTCGCCTGCAAGGAACCCTGCCAACGCCATTTCTGAAGTACCAGAAAGACACATATCTGAAGAGTGTATTTTTGAGTCGTCCAAAGTGTAAACCTACAATAAAGTTTGTTTGTTTGTGTGTTTATAGCAAGTTATATACTATATATGTATATACAGTGTGGAAACCACTTATGAAATAAAATTATTTGTGGGGTTAGTTTAGAACAGTGTTTCCCAAATAGTGGTCCGCGGAACCTACGACATAAACAGCAAAAATAGGCGAGTTGACGAAAATTAGTTCATAACAAACATTAAAAAATTTTCTGAAGTTTTTATGAAATATTGTTTAATCTGGCAACCATGCTTAGCTGGGTCGTAGAGAATAATAGCGTTTTCCATTCGTCGCACTCGGGCAGCATTGGGTTTTTAGAGAATTCAAGGTCAGTGCTGTCAGATGCATGCTCTAGGACAAAACCAATGGAACACAAAAATTAATTTGACCCGGACCGGACTGTTTGTTTTTATTGACATTTGATAACGATAATAAAAGATTTAAATTTTTTGTTTTGTAGAGTGTAGATTTTATTTAACTAGGTGTGGTTTGTCATTTGGTTGTAAACATTAATAATTATTTATCTAGGGTTGTAGTTGTAAACATATTTATCTTATGTAAACATATCTTTCCAGGGGAAAGATTTTGACTCGATTTTTTGAACTTCGTGACGAACTGCGACTTTTTCAGCTGAAAATAAATTTGAATTGGCTGGGCGACTTAACGATTTTGCTTGGATGTGCATGGCAGCATATTTATCGGATATTTTTGCTTTTTTAAATGGACTTAACCTACAATTACAGGGTAAAAGTATACATATTTTTGAAATTGAAGATAAAATAGAAGCTACCATAAAAAAATTACAGATTTGGGCTAACCGTGTGAAACAATCATCTTTAAGTACATTTTCTTCTTTAGATTCGTTCTTAAGGTCTGAGGAAATATTTTGCCACAAGAAGTTCAACTTGTAATGTGTGATCATTTGCGTAATTTAGTTTCAAGTTTTTGCGATTATTTTCCAGAGCCCAATGATGAAAATTGTTGGATTAGAAATCCGTTTTTTACTGCAAGAATAGAAGAAAATTCAACTCAAATTTTAACAGAAAAATTACAAGATCAATTAATTGATCTCTCCTGTAGCAGTTCTAAAAAAGATATTTTTAAAGACAAATCTAATTCAATTTTGGATTAAAATTAATTCATTTGCACGACATATTTATGTGAACAGGCTTTCTCTGTATATGTTGCCCTAAAATCAAAACAAAGAAATCGCCTGGATGTTGCTCCAGAAATAAGATTAAAAATGTCTAACATTGGTCCAGATTTACATAAAATTATGAAGGAAAAAACAGTTTACCATTCTTCTCACTGAAATGTGAAACAAAGGAAATTTATAAGTTTTATATTATTTTATGCTGTTTTAAGTATTTTTATTGTTTTTTATTATTCATAAGTTGTTCTTATTTAAAAACGTATGTTTTTAAGATAGTATAATAAATATAGCATATTTAAAAAATCGCACTAATGTTTTTTTTATTCTTGCAACTAAAGTGTTTATGGGGGTCCCCGTGATACGAGTATCTAAATTTGGGGGTCCGCGATTCGGAGGAATTTGGGAAACACTGGTTTAGATTATAAAAAACGCTGGGACCCGTCAACTTTCAAATGCAAATATGAGCTTTTTAAACATAAATTTAAATGTACACCCTGTATTTTTTTATGATTTTAATAGCTCCTTAACAATATGATCTCAACGAACTATACCATGTAGGGTCTATTATGAATTGTACAGGGTGAAATTTTGAAATTATTTATAATTTTGTTCAAGATAGTAAATACATAAAATTGTGAAAATAATAATAATGTTTCACATTTAAATAATGGTTTTATTTTTAATTAGCTGAATCTTAGACCATATACAAATAGACGTCAATTTTCTGTCCTTGTTGTGAAGCCATAGTAACTTTATGTTTACAAACAAATCCACGTTTGGATAAAACGTCTTCGGTTGTTTTCGTATATCTTCGACTGCACTGTCTCTTATAGCATAGAACCTTGCGAATCATATGTAAACATTAATCTTACCCTGTTCATAAACTTATTGTGGTATCGTTTTTGTTGTTGTATTAATTTTGGGTTAAAGTTGTGATTTAAGCATTTTGTTAAATTTGTTAAAACCTTGTGTTATTATATTAAGTCCTTATTACATATTAAAAGACATTTGTTTAGATTTAGTTGTTTAGTGAATGTAAAAATATAACTTAAGGTAGGTTTCATAGACGTGGGTTATGGGAAAATTTCTAAGGTAACTACTAAAATCTGGTAAAATTTAAAATTAATAGGTTCATATACTTTGTTTCATGACTTTCAAAGACTAATTTCAATAAAAAAGAAACATGGAATGTTCATCTAGAAACTAGTATTTTTTATGTAAATATTAATTGTGATAACTGTATTTTATATATAATTTTTAGCTATTAAGATAAAGCATATCTATTGCAAAACAAGATTAGCATACTTTTATTTTAATTAAATTTAATGCTCTTCTTTATTATTGATTTTTAGATTAAAAATATGTCACAAAAGGAATTGGATCATTCATTTTTAACCCTATCGGCATCTGAATGTGAGGAGCTTTCACATGATGAAGTAGATTCTATTTCCAGTACTTTAACAGCATCTGAACCGGAGAAAGTAACTTCAGAAAGTCTTGACAACCACAGTGATTCATTTAGTTCATTTACAACCCTGACAGCCTTGGAGTGTGGTGAAAAAGATAGGTAATGGCTTATTCTCTTAGGAAGTAAATCAAATGAATCTTTAATTATTTCAACCCTTGTCTGTGTGGAATCTATTCATATTTCTTAAAGGAAAGTTACTGTTTCTTATTTTTAATATAGTGGAATTGTCTAGAAATAGTTTCATTTAAAAATTTTAAATAGATTTTAGACAGGTTGCCAAAATGTTATTGAGCAAACGGTTCTTTTATAATAAATGGCTTACTAATATCACTAATTTATAAAAAAAATTGATCTAAAAAATAATCTAAATATTGTTGTTTTCAACAGAAAGTAACTATGGTATGCAGATCCTAAATACAAAGAATATTAAAAACTTGCTAATTTCCATAATAATTTTCCTACATTATTATCATGTTACAGGGTTTCCTACCAAGAAGGCTTATCTTTAGGAACATCTTCTGTTGCAAATTCTCCAAGAAAACATGTTAGTACATCATCACCCATAAACTCCCTTAGTGTTGATATTGATGTTGATACATTAAAGAGAAAACCAAAAGACATTACAAGAAATGTAAAAAGAAGGTATGTTTTTTCTAAATTCTTATTATTTAGTACTAATAATTGGACATTTTATTTTATATATTTTTACTTACTGCTGTTATGATCCAGGAGAATTCATTTCTTTGGTGATATTCCAGTAGCACGTGTAAAATGTATTCCAAGGAAGAAGTCAATCTATCAAATAGCCAGACGAACAATTACTGAATTAAGGCAGAAAGTAAAAACATTGCAGCAGAAAACACGAAGAATGAAATCACAAATAAATTCATTAAATGCTGTAATTGACCAATTAAGAGAAAAAAAATTAATTTCAGAGAATGCAGTACCTAATCTATATGTGAGTACATTTTCATAGTCTTATTATTATGTAATTTTTATTGTAGACTAGGAGATGGTGAAAATGTTCTCCCATTTTCTTCTGCATGTCTTTTTAAGAATTGATAACAACCCTAAAATATGAAAGATGGACGGGTTACGAGCCCTTGCGCGCTTGCGCACGTCATATAGAAAATGGTTTCTCTTTGTGTAAAGAATTTTAGCATTTTTCCGTGACGTTATATTGCATTTATTTATAATATAATGTAGTTGGAACAAATTGAAGGTATAAGCATTGATGGCATGCAATTCGCAACGGCCGACGGGGCTCAAAGGGTTATTTAGAAATAAAAAAAATAGAACATTTACGTGTTTACAAATTTCATGCCATCAATGACTATAGCTTAAATTTGTTCCAACTACATTATATTACAAATAAATGCAATTTTACTGTCAAGGAAAAATGCTTAAATTCTTTACACAAAGAGAAGCCATTTTCTATATGACGCAAGGGCTCGTAACCCCTCTATCTTTCATATTTTAGGGTTAATTATCAATTTTTAAAAAGGCACGCAGGAGAAAATGGGAGAACATTTTCTGTCACCATCTCCTAGTCTATTAATAAAATAATATGGAATTATTCAACATTAAATGAAGCTTTTATTTTTTTCTAGGCCTCTCTGTCAGGACCAGCAAAAGATATATTTAATAGTATGTTAAGGAAAACAAGACCGCAGAAATATTCTCCAGAGTTAAGGAAGTTTGCACTGACTCTTCATTTCTATTCAGCTAAATCTTATAATTATCTGCGGGAAACATTTTTGAAATATCTTCCTCATGAAAGGACATTATCGAAGTGGTATGAAACAGTTCACAGTTCTCCAGGTTTTTCTAAAACTTCCATTGAGGCTCTCAAGCTAAAGGTTATACACAAAAGAGTTGAGTGGGATGGAAAAAAGTTTTATGGGTATATAGACTTTGGAATAGATTTAGAATCTGATGGTGTTGATGAAGCCAAAGAAGTGTTGGTGTTTCTGTTGGTTGCATTAAATGCTGAATGGAAAATTCCTGTAGGATATTTTTTTGTAAATGGACTATGTGGAAGTGAAAAAGCAAATTTAGTTAATAATTGTTTAAAAGTAATCTATGAAACAGGTGTTGAAATAAAATCTTTAACATTCGATGACACTCCCACAAATTTAACTGTGGCTAGACAGCTAGGGGCTAACTTGAAAATATCTCAACTCACAACACATTTTCTACATCCTATAAGTAAAGAAAAAATATACATATTTTTGGATCCAAGTCATATGGTTAAATTAGTGAGAAATTGTTTCGGTAATAAAAGACGACTACGTACACGTAAATTTCAGAAAAGTCAAGTTGTTTTTGGACAGATTATTAATTGGGAATATATTGAAAAATTACAAAATATTCAAGTGACTGAAGGTTTACATTTGGGAACGAAGTTGACAAAAAGGCATATAGGGTGGGTAAAAGAAAAAATGAAAGTTAAACTTTCATCACTTTAAGTATCAATCAATATTTTGGGTTTTGTTAAAATTTTTTGTCACCAATAGGTAAAAACTGTATAGATAGCTATGTCAATATAATTAAACTAAAATCGGTAAATAATGTCTGTCAGTTGTTGATTTCTTGACAATTAAATATCGTAGTTGTCAATTCTTAATCAAAAAACTAATATCTTGTGGAGTAATAATGTTTAACTGAGACTCACCGGATTGAAATTTTAATAATAATTGGTTACGGCGATAATGGACTAGTTTAGTAGGATCATATTAATCAAAATGATAGCAATATATATTTAGGATAAGATACCTACTTACTTATATTGGTATTCATTTTGCAATTAATTTTTCTCATTTCGTAAAATTTAGCAATAAATAATTAGTAAGTTTTAAACGTAGCGCCAACTAATAACCAATAATGAAGTGTGTTTAAAAGTCAACGTTGTCACATGTTAGCTACGTTCGTTTCAAGTATTCTCAAAGAACTGGCGGCACAACACACCGTGTTCTGTGACTAACTGATTGTACCAGTTGACAAGATATATGACAGGAGAGAAAATCGTGTTTATCTGTAATAAACAAACAAGACCCCTATTCTTGACGGTGATAGAATAGAACAGCCAATAGAAAGTGGGCGTGGTTCAATTGAAAATGTCAAAACGGTATTCTTGAGATTCGTTCTCTCACTGTACCGATAGAAGGGTTGCTCCCCGAGAGAACAATTACTTCTATTGGTTATTTTTGAAGGAACCGTTATAACACCAAGAGAAGGTGTTAGGGATTTTTATTTTCGAACCAAAAATAGTATAGAAGTAATTTCTTTCATAAACCAAACACAACCAAACAACAAATTAAACTAACGAAAATGACAGAACATTTTGTTTAGTGTTTTACTCCTTATTTGATAAAGTGTCAATCAGAGAACAAAAATATCGATATGTTTATCTCTTTTTAATGACAACAAATAAAAGAGAGAGATAAGTTTCTCGGTTAATATTAAAGCATATCGACAACATCGCAAATTTTCTACCAATCTTATTGAAACACGTCACTTACCACTTATGACGTATGTAACCATTAAATTTAAATTTCAAAAGCCAATTATGGCTAGAGGATTAATTTTATAAAAATTTTATTTGTACAGTTGAACCACTAAAAACCTATTTTATAAGATGCAAATATAAAAAAAATCACTAAACTAGTCCATTGCAGAAATCAAGTTGAAGTGGCAAATGTTATGTTATATCTATGGCAATGTTCAAAATAATTAGACTACTGTTAATGTCATTGAAAATACAGTTAAGTGTTATTAACTTTATTATCACAAATAAATGGTGATTTATAAATACATAATTGTTCTTACAAGTGGTACACAATACACAATAAATCTGGCGACGAGGATCGAAAATACAGTAAATAACATACATGGAGGAAGTTCTATTACAACTGGGCCAAACGCTCCAAAACATACAAGCTCAACAACATGCCTTAGCGGCAAAACTACAAGAGGGAACCACACATACCCTGGTTTTACATCCCTATGACGGGGAAAATGAGACATTTGATTCCTACATACAGCGAATCGACAATTACATATCGCTAACGACGCAAGATACTAGTAAGTCCACTCAAATTTTCCTAAATACAATAGGACCAAAATACTACCAGTTGCTCAGAAACTTAATAGCACTAGATAAACCGGAAACAAAAGACTATAGAGAACTAGTAAAAAGCCTACAACAACATGTTTCTCCTGGACACAGTGCCAACAGCACAAATTTTGTCTCAGAATGCAACAAGAGGGTGAAACTATTTCTGAATACGTAGCTACACTGAAAAACTTGGCAAATAAATGTAACTTTAGCTGCAAAAATTGCAAAAAGTCTACTTTAGATAGGTACCCACATGCAAGTTCAACTTGTACGAGGAATACGCTGCACGGAAACAAGAGAGAAATTACTACAAGATACTAGAATAGAAAGTTTGAAGATACAGTAAAGATTGCCAGTTCTATCGAGTTGTTCAAAGTGGAAAGACGCCAAATGCAAAATACAGGTGAAATAAATAAAATATACAAAAGTAAAGAAGAAAAAATAGATACAAATAAAAATTACAACTCAACAAGTAACCCTACATACAGACCGTACAAACACAACCAAAATAATAATGAATACAATGGAAATACAAGATCTGATAAAAATACAATAAAATGTTTCAAATGTGGAAAAAAGGATCACAAAGCAAATACTTACAATGCACGGAATCTACACTGCGGAAATTGTGATAAGGATGGTCATGTATCTACAGTCTATTTTCAACAGAAACAACTGACATTGGTCGCCGAAAATTCTGAGGATGAACCTAAAATGTATGAAATACATAATATAATAAATGCATGTCAACAAAATGACAAATTCATGACCAAAATCCAAATAAATAAGACAATATATACATTGGAAATTGATACAGGAGCAGCAGTTACAACTTGCTCGCAATCATTCTACAATAAATACCTGAAAGAAGTACAACTTCAATCTACATGTGTCAAATTAAAGACCTACACTGGAGAGGTTATTAACCCATTAGGTGAAGGCAAAGTTTCATTGATGAAGGATAACCAAAATTTTTTAGGAAGAATTTTTGTGATAGAAATAAATGTAGAACCAGTGATAGGAAGAGAATGGATATGAGGACTAAATTTAAAAATTGAAAACATACATTAAATACAAACCTGTGATAAAAATATATACAAAGTTTCAAGTTAAAGAAAATACACATCCAGTATTTCTTCACCCAAGACCTAAAGGAAAGGGTAGAAGCAGAAATTGACCGGCTGGAGAAAAACAACATAATTGAAAAAATTACATATTCAAAATAAGGAACTAGTACCGGCAATAAAACCAAACTACAGAGCTACCCTTAATAAATATTTGGCCGATGACAATCACCCCATTCCTCGAGTCGAAGAAGTTTTTACTCGACTGAGTGGTGGAAAATATTTCTGTACGTTGGATATAAATCAAGCATACCGATGAAAATACAGCGTAGCTGCAAGCAATCAGCACAAGTAAAGGAACGTACAAAGTAAATCGACTAATGTTTGGAACGAAGATTGCACCAAACATCTGGCAACGCTACATGGACCAGACGCTACAAGGATTGGCTGGTGCAGCTTGATTCTATGATGACATTGCAATACAAGGATCCACGTATGAAGAACTATTACAGAGAGTAGAATTGGTATTCAAAAAACTACGTGAATGTGGCATACATCTGAACCAAAAGAAATGTCAATTTTTCAAAGATGCAATTAAATATCTGGGCCACAAAATTGACAAAAATGGACTACACCCTACAGGCGAAAAAATCAAGGCTATTGTCGAAGCACCAAGACCACATGATGTTACCCCATTACGACACTTCCTGGGACTGATAAATTACTACCAGCAATACATTCCAAACGTAGCTACTAAATTAAATATACTATACAAACTACTACAGAAAGATACAGAATTCAAGTGGAATCAAAAATGTGAAGAAGCATTTCAAGCAATGAAGAAAGAGATCTGTGAAGATAAAGTACTTACACCATTTCATGTTGACTTACCTGTGACATTGGCTACAGACGCTTCACCTACAGGATATGGAGCAGTTCTGTAAAACATCATGCCTGACGGAACAGAACGACCAGCCAGCTAGACAAAGAAGCAGCGGCATTGATATGGGGACTCAAAAAGTTTTTCCAATACTGTTATGACAGAAAAATCATCTTGGTCACAGATAATCAACCACTTGCTAGAATACTACACCCGGACAAACCTTTACCAGTTACAACAGCTTTAAGATTAGTACATTACGCCAATTTTCTGGCCGGATTCAATTATGAATTAAGATTAAGAAGAACACATGAACATGCTGACTATTTTTCTAGAATTACAACTACACCTGAATCTACAAAAGATCTAACAGACGATGACACTTTTTACCTGAGCCAAATAGGGATGATGCCAGTTACAAACAAACAAATTAAAGAAGCTACAGCCAAAGACCCAGAGCTGAGACAACTTTATAATGACATTCAAGCAGGAAAAGGAAATAAAAATACACTATATGAATTCTCGCTGCAGAATGGATGTATTTTCTATGGAATACGAATCGCTATGCCAAAAATTTTACGCAAAGCTATATTGGATGAATTGCACTCTGCTTATACAGGAATAGTCAAAATGAAGGCACTAGCAAGAAGCTATGTTTGGTGGAATGCTATTGATAATGATATAGAAAAGATGGTCAAACAATGTAAGAGTTGTTGTTTACAACAAAAGAATCCTGTTAAAGTACCTGTACACTACTGGGAATACCCTAAAGAACCATGGACAAGAATACACATTGATTATGCAGGACCAATGATGAACAATACCCATTTCTTGATTGTTGTAGACGCCTACACAAAGTGGTTGGAAGTAGTACCAACAAAATCCACTACAGCATCATCAACAATAAAAATACTGCGAGGACTTTTTACAACATATGGACTACCTGTCATTGTTGTGTCTGATAATGGTCCACAATTTAGATCAAGAGAAATGGAAGAATTTTTTTAAAGAAAATGGCATTCAAGCAAAATTCACGGCACCTTTCCACCCATCGACGAGTGGACAAGCGGAACGATACGTTCAGATATTTAATTACAAATTAAGAAGTATGAAAAATGAAGAAGGACCGCTGAAAGAGAAATTAAACAAAATATTAATGCAATACAGGAAGAGTCCGAATTGCTCAACTGAAATTTCACCTGGTGAAATGATGTTTAAAAGAACCTACAGAACAAAAATAGATCTAGTAAAGAGAGATTTTACCACAGAAATGAACAATCAGAAGAAACATGAAGGACATGTTTACAAGCAATTTCAAGTAGGAGATAAAGTACAAATTGTTTTTACAAGTGATACACAATAGCAAACTTATTTAATCAGAGGTATCCTCAGTTGCCTAATATTTCATAAGGTACTGTGTCTAAAATTCATGCACAATTCAGAGAACTTGGACAACCATTAAAGAGAAAATCGCACTTCGTTGCAGATGAAAGTGGATATTATGTTAAGTTTTGTGGAGCATCCAACGTCAAGTTCACGTCAAAATAATGTCAGTCACACAACTGTCCTAAGGTGTTTCCATAAAGAAAAACTTCAACCATATAAATTGACTTTTGTGCGAGAACTAATAGAAGACAATCCAGATCGTAGAATGGATTTCTGCGAAAGAATTATGAATAAATTGAACAGAAATGAAATAGCTGTTGGTACGATTCCTTTTTCCGATGAATCAACATTCACATTGCACGGGGAAGTAAACAGACAAAACTGTAGATATTGGTCAGAGGAGAATCCTCATTGGATGCGTGAGACACATACTCAGTATACTCAAAAATTGAACGTTTGGTTAGGTATTATAGGTGATCATATCATTGGTCCTATTTTTATAGATGGAAATTTGACAGCCGAAAAATATTTAAGCATGATTAGAGACGAAGTTGTTCCTGAGTTGGCCAACTTATATCCCAACGCAATAGATCCGAACCTACCGGATGAAAATACCTGGTTCCAGCAGGACGAAGCAACAACCCATTATGCTTTAATTGTAAGAAATTACTTGGATGAAATGTTCCTCAATAAATGGATTGGACGAAGAGATACTATCGAGTGACCAGCTAGATCACTGGACCTTACGCCCTTGGATTTTTTTCTGTGGGGTTATCTCAAGAACAAAGTACCGTCAAACGGGGTATAGAGTATCATATGGGGTAAAACGGATCATTCAGACAATTTTTCATTTAAAATTCGATCTACCTTATCTTTCGCTACTGAACCTCCTGCACATAGATTGTCGAATGAACTCTGTCAGTCACAATGTTGCTTTGTATATTTGGGAAATGCTCTTTAAAGTTTATCGGTTTTTTTGCGGTATTTTCGTCGTTGAACAACAAACTATTATACAAGTTAAATCGTACTAAATTGAGATTTGGTAAGTATTTAGATTTGTTTGATATTTCTTACTAAATGAGTTTATAACCTCACTTTTAATATTTACCGGTTATTTATGCGTACACTAATTATTTGTTAAAATATTGTAACTCTGTGGGGTAAAGGGGATCACTTTGATCTTATTAATTGGGGTCTTCTTTTCAGATACCTAGGTATCTAATGTTGAAAATAAAGAAAATTATTGCTCAAATTCCAACGACATGCCATCGACTTCAAAAAAGATGACTTAGATGTTATTAATGTAGGAGATTTCATAAGAGAGATCGACTATACATCGCTAAAGTAGAACCCGAAAATATCAGTGAATATAAAGTTAACACACTGAGAAAAAAAGCAGGTTCAAAGCAGACCTTTTTTATCTACTCTCAGACATTATTTACTATTTTTATTTTACTTTTAATTTTTATTTTAATTTGAGTTATGCTTTAAAAAAACTTCGATTCTACGGTCATGGGATCTGTTCAGCTACCTGTTGTGACAATATTATCTAGGGTTTCTATTGTGTTTGGGTTAGTTAATCCCTAATTACAGGGTGGACTCTATAAAAAATAACAACTATGGCTATTAAGAACGGTAAACAACTAAAAGGTTGAATTAAACTTTCACTATTTATTCGCAAAATATGAAATGCAATGACGGCCGTTTAGCTATAGAATTAGCATCGTCAGATTGACATATTGAAGTTACATTTTGTTTGTTTGTAGCTAGGTACCTGATGTTGATTAGGTAGTAGGCTAGACCAAGTATGGAAGTAATAAGACATAAATAGTGAAAGTTTAATTCAACCTTTTAGTTGTTTACCGTTCTTAATAAGATGGACTTTCACGTAGTAAGGGTTAGTACCTACAATAAATTTCACCCAGACATTACAACTATAAAAAAAAGTCTCAATGCGTAAGGAAAGTTTTTGGACATGCTAACAGAAGAGGACAACTTATTTTCAATAACATTGACGAGTTTTCTCTTGAATGAATGACATTTTTGACCAAAGTATGACCAAAGAATTTTGATTTATTTTTTATTTCGTTTAAATTTGCCGTATTTACCAAAGAATGTTATTTTTGTTGATAAAACTTTAAAACAAATTCTTTATCTTATTTTATTCAATACTACCTTAAATAATCCTTTGTTTTTAATTTTTTTTTAGTATCAGTTTTATTTTTTAAAACTTGCACTTAGATCCGTTTTATCCGTGATTTTACAAGCAAAAATAACCAGTGATCCGTTTTAACCCATTGTATGGGGTAAAGCAGATCACCTTTTGATAAAAAAATTGGAGTTGTCAGTTAGTCCTGATGTTTAAAATGGAACGTAAATAACCCATGATATGTTGCAGAATATTATATATGTTTTGCGATTTTTTTGTTTCAATGTTTGATGTTGAAAAATTAAAAAAACCTAAAAAATTGATCCGCTTTACCCCGTTTGAAGGTATATGTAACACAGCCAACTAGCATTGCAGACCTCAAAGAAAGGATAACTACAGATATACGGGGCTATTTCACATCAAACTTTAAACAAAGTTCAGGGCCACTTTTATAGGAGACTGTGTTATTTCCAACAACAAGGTGGAGAACATTTTGAGCATTTGTTTTAATGTAAAAAATCAATTACGTCAAATATTTTATGTATTTACAATTTTGAACAAAATTATAAATAATTTCAAAATTTCACCCTGTACAATTCATAATAGACCCTACATGGTATAGCTCGTTGAAATCATTAAAATATACAGGGTGTTTCATTAAAAATATAGATCATGGACGATACCAGACTTGCGTGTCACCCTGTACATATAAATGTATGTTTAAAAAGCTCACATTTGAATTTCAAAGTTGACGGGTCCCAGCGTTTTTTATAATCTTCTAAACTAACCCCAAAAATAATTTCATTCCATAAGTGGTTTCCACACTATATATTTTAAGCCATATAACCAACCAACTTTTTCAAAGAAGGTAAAAAGAAGCTGATTAAAACTTACAAATTGTAATAATATTCATCTCAAAATTTGGCATCATTATAAAGTATATATTATAATATTGAAAAAGTATGTTAAAGGGTGAGATAAAAATGTATTTTACTTTAACAATTTAAAGTTAATTGTCAAAATTAAAATTTTAGGTTAAAAAAAACCTGTAATGTAAACAAAGTTTGTATTAGTTGAAGGTATAGATATAGGTAGTATCAGTGATGGTAATGAAGAACGTTCATTGCCAGCTGATAAGAAGTTTTGACAGTGATTTTTAAAAAAAAGAAAGTCAGAAAAGGGATTTATTGATGTCAATCAAGCTAGCACCCCCACACTGACTAAATTAAAAAAAAGTAGCCCATAATTAAGAGCTAATTAAAAGCTAATTTGTACCACAAAAATTAAAATTTGTACCACTGCAATAATCGAGAAAAATCGCCTTGAAAATGGGGGGTGCTAGGTTGAGCTCAAGGCAGCACCCCCACTTTGATCGAATTCCAATTCAATTACATCAAAATAAAGGGCATATTAAAGGCTAATTCGTACCACAAAAAGTTAATCTATATATTATTTATAATGTCAAAAAATATAATCGGTCGTATTAAATGGTGGCGGATGCGCTGAAATATTTTATTTTGGCAATATTATAAAACCAGTTAAAAATAGTGTTTCTCGTCACTGCCCCTTTTTAAAAATCCCTACATCCGCATTTTCCCGTTATTATAAATATCGAGTGTTAATGCTATCGGAGAAGTTGGAGTGGCAGTGGTGTACATCTATGGTTTCTAATATATGGTACTATTCGATGATTCTAGTATGGTGCACATTGCACAATTGCTTTCCTGCCAATAGGCCATCCCTGTACTACTGTAATGATTTACAATCGCTGAATCGATAGAAATTCTCAATAAAAAGTAAACACTGGGCCAATTCGGGAAAAGTATTGATTCGGTGTCGTATGAACGGGATCTTAGTTATCCGATAACCTATAACAACAGTTTACAAATTACAAGTTAAACCAGTGCTAGATAGACGGTTTAATCCCGTCTCTGAGAATAGTGGGTAATAAAATGAGTTCGGTTGGAAGGAAACCTTTTTTAAACTATGAACGTATTGCTGCAGTCGTCTTACAAAATAATTAATAACGCGAACAAATAAAGTATGGGTGGAATTAGGAAAAATTTTGAACATACATTTTTAATAATAAAAACAATATAAAAAGTTAAATTCTCGGCCTCGAAACGCATAGACCTATGAACAAATTTGAAGATGACGACGAGATAATAAACAATGATTTAGATTCAAGTGTAAACACCGCTTATGAATTAATTATCGAAGAAGAAATTTGTAATTACTTAAGTAAACAGAAATTTGATAGTTTATTGAAAATACACACATAAAAGGTAAGATAATTGTTCATTCATTAGATTTTGTGAAATGAAATAACTATTTTTTTATGAGAACTAATTTGAGCTAAAAATTGTATTGCACCCGAGAACGCTCGCTGGAGCAGCTGAGTTGTTTAAGTGAGCGATAATGAATGTGATTGAGATTTACTCGATAAACATTCTTAATAATAGTCATTATTTAGATACATATTGGGGAGATTAAAACAAACAAGAAAATTCATATAATATGAATAGTTTTCGAAAAATGTGTCTTTAAAATTAAATTTGGCAATTTGGCAACTTTTGGCAACTTAAAAAACTTTTAATTTATTTATATTCTTTAACTTAACTACTTGCTTATTAATTATCATAAAATTCTGTTGAATGATGCATCTACATATCCACCTAATGTTTTTAAAGTTTTAAAGACAAAGACCCGTTTACTCATGCGAAAAAAGTTATTTGAACTTTTGCTTTGTTTTGACCTCCTTTCTTTTGTTTATATCCTGTATATTCCTTTAAGCGGCGTTGACATTTAGTAATCAAATTTCAAACCTGCATAGTACTAGAGGTATTTCATCATGATTTTTGAAATATTTAGATCAGAGTCAATCAGAAAACACCTAACAAATAGAAAGTATTACAAATTCGAAGAAAACAAATGGCAAACTCTAATAACAGAAAAATTAGACGAGAATGGTATGAAATGTGGGTTTCAGTTTAAAACTCACAAAATATATCCTAGAGCAGATACTGCTCCATTTCAAGGAAAAATGTAAATGTGGTAATGCTTTGAGAGGGGAAATTTTGTCTATGAAAGGAGAAGTAATCAAAATTGGCAATAATGAAATATCGAGTGAAATATGCGGCAAAAAGTATTTAAGAGGAGACAAACGATTGGAAGCTACCAACAAATCAAAGTGCCATGTTTTAGAATTATGACAAAAATAAAAGATTTCAGCGCATCCGCCACCATTTAATACGACCGCAAAGAGTTAAATTCAATTAGCGGTTTTATATTGAAAAGTATGAAAATTTCTTGTGTGGTACAAATTTGCCTTTAATTAGTTTTATAATATTGTGTGTTCAATTTTTGAATAGACGAAAGTGGGGGTGCTAAAATTGTAGATCAGCGATATTTACAGTATTCGATTACATTTTTTGACATTATAAATAATAATATAGATTAACTTTTTGTGGTACAAATTAGCCTTTAATATGCCCTTTATTTTGATGTAATTGAATTGGAATTCGATCAAAGTGGGGGTGCTGCCTTGATCTCAACCTAGCACCCCCATTTTCAAGGCGATTTTTCTCGATTATCGCGGTGGTACAAATTTTAATTTTTGTGGTACAAATTAGCCTTTAATTAGCTCCTAATTATGGGCTACTTTTTTTTTTAATTTAGTCAGTCTGGGGGTGCTAGCTTGATTGGCATGATTTATTGATCATTAAAAAAGTAAAAGAGATATTAGGTTTTTATAAATTGAAAAATAGATAATGTATTCAACGAAATATAATTTAAAAAGAAAAAAAATGAAACAAGTTGGAAAGGTGTTTAAAAAATAAAAGAAAATATCGACTTATATTGATATTATTTCTTTGACCATCTCACTATATATACATAGACAAGGCTAAACTATATTTTCAATTTCGTTTCCATTTGTTGTTAACTTTCATTGGATAACTGTCAAAATTCTATGATATACCTACTAACAAAATTATAAATAAAATATTAGCAAATGACACAAATCTATACATGCACAAATTCGGAGATACCTATATTACCTGATTACGCTCTCCTCTAGTATTCATTCCACATCTCTCAATTATGTCTCTCGGTAAAATATCTGGTACAGATAAAATTTCATATCCTGAATCTATCAATTGGTCCACAAAGTAATTAATTAGTGCTTGTTCCAATTCTGCCAGCTCATCTGAAATATATAACAATTTGATTATAGCAGCAGTTAGGTTTTCCTCAAAAAATATGGCCCTACAATTTAATTGTTTATAACTCGGTTTGTAATGCTGGCCCAAACATACACTATATAATATGTACTAATTAAAACATGAATACAAAATATATGGATTATCATGTAAATAAAACTTACCTAGAATATAGTAACTTCTATTCCCTGATACATTTCCCAGTTGTTCAGTTCGTACTATATTAAGTTTTTTTGCTATTTCACTAAATTCTTTGCATTTAAAAGGGAATAATTTCTTTTGGTTTACTATATTTATTGTTTTTGATTTGTCCCCATAACTAAAAATATCTGGGTGAGTGTCATTAGGTAGTTGGATTAACTCTTTATAAAACTGACTTCTAACAAGTTCATACTCATTACACTGTTCACTCATTTGATCCAATTTATTTTTTAGCTCTTGTACCAATTTAATATCACTCGAACCTTTCCTGTGATTTACGTTTTCTTCTATTACTTTCAGATTTAATGGGTTGTAAGAATATTCTTCATTTATGTTCGGAAACTCAGGAATTTTCCAAGAATGTGTGGAGTACAATTTTCTAACATTTTTAATATGTAAAGTTCGTAACATATTTGTTGGACTTTGTTATTTACAATATATGAAAAAGATAACTTAAAAAAGTATTCTTTTAAATGAACATTTTATATGATTATTGTTTTCTATTTACTACATCACATCGATATAACCTTAAACAATGCCGATGGTTCTTCTTCTTTTTTCTTGGCTTGCAAGCTAGGCCACAGAATACTCGAATCATATGGTTTGTAATTCTGTACTAGTGCATTTGCCAGTACAAGGCCAGCCCATTCTGGGAAAAGTAAAATTCTATAGATGGCGCTCTGAAATGTCAATGACATTTTAGCAAGAAGACCATAGAGTATAAACATACCTTTGGATCACTTTTTCTCTTTGCCTGCAAAAAAGGAACTAAGCACTAAGATACAGTAACTTTATATTTGAAAATAACCAAATACTTCTTTCTGACAGCTCTGCAGGTACAAAACAAAGTAAGTAAATTTGTTGGGAAATAAAATATTCTAGGTTTAAAAATTGTCCTCAAATATAAAATTTAATATGAGAAATTAATTTTGAATGATTATTTTTATACAAAAATTAACGTAACAAATCTGTTAACATTGGTATCGTATTAAGAATAATAAAAAAAAATAAACATCAGGTACCTATAGCTACAAATACAAACAAACAAAATGTAACTTCAATATGTCAATCTGACAATGCTAAGTCTAGCGAAACGGCTGTCATTAAAGTTAAAAAAAGCGATTTTTTAAATAAATATTGGAAGTTTTGTTAAAACAAAGAGTTTTTTATTATTCTTAATAAGATGGACTTCCAAAAAGTAAGGGTTAGTACAATCAATTTAATTTTATTGGTATCGTAGCTATCGATGTCGCTCCTAACGCAAATATCCGCTCGGGTGTAACCATGCAGATCCACTTAAATCATAAGAAGCATCTCGAACCTCTAAAAGAATTCAGTGACCGAAATGCTCGTTGCGCCGTACGGAATAGAAAGGTTCCCATCTATGGCTAGGGTTACAAAATCAGCTCTGTTGTCTATATAATCCTGAGAAAAAAGCAAGTGCGTTATAAAAATTAAATATTTTTTATTGGTTTTAAAAACTAATATTTAAAAAAATAAAATGCCAGTAGTGAAAAAAAAGCTACGGTACAAAATAGGCGACTGAACTGATATTGAATATTGGACTTAGAACTACATCATAGTTTTGCTACAGACCCTAATTAATTTTTTTATCCCATCAAAACTATTATAAATAAATGCGATTTATGAGCCTATTCGTTGTTCGAAATCATGAAATTTCATTACCTATTTTAAACAATCCATGAAAGGACGCCAGTTTTGATCCATGATGACGTCACTTGTGTGACCTTATTGGTCTGTTGATGTTCCATTTCAACTTGACATCCAATGTTGCCAAATCACCTATTAAAAACAAAATACTTCATCTCATCAATAAACATAGGACACGTTCCTGATGATTTTCTCAGAATTGGCAGCGTGGGAGAACCACCAAATTGAATTTTGAATCTCATTTAAAATATTCGTTAGAAATTTGGCAACATGTTATGTTATTCTCTTTCTTTCTTGGTTGAGATGAGAAGTGTGCTGCCATGTTGTCACGTTAATATATGTAGCTAAATGTCCTCAAGTATGAATTACCACCTAATGCTTAAGAGGGGCGTCCAAAATGTGGCAGCTGAAAACGGGTGGGAAACCTGAATTGTATCCAAAATTTCAATAATTTTGTAAACAACAAATCTAATGAACGGATTATTTATTTGAGATTTGTTGCACGCAAAATTTGAACATTGCACCAAACTGTCAATTTAGTTCAACAGTTTTGGTGGCGCTTTTTTCTGAGAAGTATGACTATTCTAATTCTGCAAGTCCAAACACAAACTTCACTTAACAGAACCTAACCTTATTTCTCGTTTATAACGTCAAAATATATTAATTTAGTGTTTTGCTTTTAAATATATAATTGTCTATATTTATAATTTACCTGTAGTAAAAAAAATTAATTTTGAAATATATTTTCACAATTGGCATTGTAATTTAAAACATATTTTTTCAAATAAACTTGGAAGTTACGTTAAAACGAAGAGTTTTTTTATTATTCTTAAATAGACATTGCTCAGAGTTTTTTATTTGTGTGAAATTGTGAAAGATACAAGTTAAAAAATTAAAGTTACAATATTTAATTTAATAATATAATTAATTTTATTAAGATATACTCATAACATTAAAAATTATGTATAGTACCTGCAAGAGTGTTGTTAGCAAATTGCTGATAGTCAGCTTATCCCACTTCTTCAGGTAAAGTGTTTTCAACAGTATAGTGCCTACAATTAAAGGGGACTGATGGTAATAAACCACTTTAATTGCAATCGTCTGTCATGGTCTATTGCTTATGGTCAAAATTTGCACACAGGATCGGTTCTTGTATTTGTATAATTTGGGTTGAGTATAATTATTTATATTTGTGTTCCCGTACTGAGAGTTATTCTGTGCTGTTTAATCATTTTTGTAAAAAATATTTCGTCCTTTGGAAACTGCATCAGCGGCGCCCTGTGTTACTGTTCCTGTTCGACGACGAGTTTTATCCCTTGATGCCAAACAAATCGTCAGAAATGTTCATCAAAAGCTGGTCCAAAGGGTTTGGGCAATTACTCCTGCTGTATAAGAGAAACCAGCGATTTGACAGGGATGCCGGAATTATCAGTGAGAGTTCACATTTCGAGGCCAATTCATACGAGACGAAAACCAGACTAAGGAGCTCTACTGAGATAATGATATCAATTGGAAACCTATGGACACTTTTATCCAAACTAAGTTTCAAATACTGCAAAATTGACAAAAGGCAAGTTATTATGGAATCCCAACGGATTAAACAATGGCTTTATGAATATTTGACTGCCATAAGTGATTACAGGTCTTTACAAAGACCAATAATCTATTTGGATGAGACCTGGTATGATACCCACGATACGCCGGCAAAAGGATGGACCGATGGAACAGTGCGATGCCAATCAAAAGCTCCATCGAACAAAGGAAAACGGATCACGATTATTCATGCTGGATCAGAAGATGGTTGGATTCCAAACAGTTTGGGACTTTCGGCGAAGAACATTCAAAATTCGTCGTTGGATTACCACCAAGATATTATATCCAAATTGTTCGAAGATTGGTTCGAAAACATTTTACTGCCAAATATTCCCCCGCATAGTGTCATAGTTATGGACAATGCCAGTTACCATAGTCGCCAATTGAAGAAGGTTCCATCCTCTTCAAATACAAAAGTGGAAATCCAGGAATTTATGCTCCAAAACAACGTGTACTTTGAAGAGGGATATAAAAAACGCAGCTTTAAGAGGTTCTAAGGACAATTAACATACAGAAGACATATGTATGTGACACAATTGCAGCATCCAAAGGACATACAGTTCTTCGTCTTCCTTCTTACTACTGCGTATTCAACCCGATTGAGCATATGTGGAGAAAACTAAAGAACAAAGTGCGGATCCAAAATACTGTAACGGGTGACAGATGTGTGACGGATGATTGTGACAGATGCGAGAGGAATGCATGTATTTTGATGTAGCTGCTTGCCATAAAGGGTAGAGTCCGTGAATGAGGAAGAAGGTTTTGACAGGAACTTGACATGATTTATAATTATTTTAGGTTGGTAGTTATTCGCGAACATTCCAGTAATATTGGGATTTTAGTAAATAGTTATTTCGAGAAAAATCGAGATGTCAAGTATTTTGATCTTAGACTAGGAAAGAGAGAGGACAGCGCATGGCAATGAAAACCTTATGCGTGTGAGTGAAGCCAATTTTCAAACGTTTGGTGGTAAACAAATTTGGAACGTCGAATTGTATTTTTTTAGTTTTTTTATTCATTTTCACCTTTTTTAATTACCTGAATCTTAGAACAAAAAGAAACAGGAAGGAGTCTGTCATATATTAACCCTAAGGAAAATTTGCGACGGAAGTCGGCCATCTTGAAGCTCCTAGTATGACTCGTTTATGTTTACAATATACCTGTCAAAGCAATATTTGCATATAAATGTCAAAAATGAGCGCATAGGCGTATCATTCGGTTCTTATAAATACTAAATTATTTAGAACACTAATTGTATTCACGCATTTGATTGGTTGAAATTTATTAAAAATAAAAACCTTGGTATAATTTTTATTTTTTTTCGGTACGTCAATGGAAACGGAAATTAAAATTGACAATTGGCCGCCATATGCAAGCTCCTTTCTGGACTCAAGGTCATTTTGCATATATTCCTTCCTGAATCTTTTTGTTCTAAGACCTGAATAGACATTTTAAAATGGTTAATTGTGCAGTTTATAAGTGCAACAGTCAGAGTGCTAAAAAAGAGGAAGGAATTTCATTTCATAGGTAAAAAGTATTTTAAAACTATTTCCTTGAAATTTATTTTTATTAATATTACAGCTTTCAGGTAATAGATGTTTAACTAAATCACATATGTTATGTATGATAACTTAAATTAATAGTACATACATTTTGAAAATTGTTTTCATTCAGTTTTAAAGATTATTTTTCAATTAATTGTTATTATTTTCTCATAGATGTAATAGTTTTGCAGTGGCGTGGAACAAAAACACATATTTAAAATAGATTAAAATTGTAATATTTATTAAATAAATATGTTTTAAAATGATTGTTGTTTTTTTTGGAGCAGTACATAGTAAAAAACTTTTTTAAATTAGATTTGTAATACGAAATAATGAAAATGATTATTTAATAATCGTATAAGAAAAATCGTATGATACGCCTATGTCAATATTGTCCGCCATTAGTTTGGTGGTAAATGGGTTACATAAATTGATTCCAATGCGCAGTCCTCTCTCTTTCCTTGTCTAAGATTTTGATATATAAAGCGTGTCAGTCGCGGTAGTTAGTCATGATACAAATATACAAGGTATGATATCTAGCGGTTCAAAACTTGTCCGATCTGCGCATGTGACGTCATTGGTGGTATTCTATGAGTGTGTTCGGGGAGCACGCTTTCGAGCTATGTAGCGCCAAGAGCCATATAACGCAAACGAGGAATAGTACTAGATAGCGCCAAATGGCGCAAATAGCGTGCTCCCCGAATAGCGCGTTTCAATGTTAATATATAGGAATTTGATATTTATTTGGTCAATTTATTGTTTAAAACTTTTATTTGTTGGTTATTTAACATTATTTATCAAAACAAAATTCAAATCATACATGTATGGCTTAAAATTAAGAATAAATAAATTGAGAATTGTTAAATTATATTTAATTAAAGGGAACGATGGTAGACGTAGACTAGGTAAAATAATTAAGTAATTAGGCAAGGTATAATTATATATAAAAATATAGGTCTATTGTTTTTTAGATTGAAAGTAAATTGCAAATAAATTGTAGGTCTTATCAACGTAATCAACACCATCAGAAACATCCACTCTACAAAAACTAAATACCTATTTTATTTATCCATAATACAATCATTCTATCATACAACTTAAAATATGATTTAATAATATTATAATACTGTATTAACTTACTCTTTAAAAACAGTTTCCATTAACTTTTTTTCCCTATTATTAATGTGTTCTTCCCTAAGAGATGCACTTTTTTCTTTATTAAGATTTTGAGGTTTGCTTTGTAAAGGTAAGTTTTTTTTAGGGGTTGGTAGTTTTTTGGGGTGTATCCAAGCAATTCAAGTTTAAAGTTTCGTTCGTAAGTGAAATGTTTTGAGCAAATACGGGCATTTTTTACGTTGAAATTGTTAACCAGCTTACATAAATATTTCCATTTTGCACTTTCTTGTCTTTTGGAAAGCTAAAGAACTTTATATCACTCGAAAAATGTTTAGTGTTATTGTCAATACCACACCCGTATACAGCACAACGCATTTTAATTAATTTATTTTGTATTTTCCGGGAGAAATTTTTAAAATTATAACCTGTAAACAATGGCGTCTGATCTCCAGTGACGTCACTAACCACGCCCCAAACATGCGCGATATCTTATCTTGTATATTTGTATCATGGTAGTTAGTAGTGTTCGTTCAGCTTTTGTGAAGTTTAAAAGTCAAAAGTGACAGTTAGTAATTTGTAACCAGCTGAATTCTTGTATTCAAACAATTTGTAAATAAATTGTGTTAAAAGTCCTCACAAGTGTTTCAAATTGGTGTCAGGTGTGGGGTGAAGAAGCAAGAATGCCTGGAAAGAAGTTACGTGAACTGTTGGTGGCTGAGCTCAGAAGAGAGTTGGAAGAATTGGATTTGGATACCACCGGAGGAAAAACTGTTTTAATCAACAGATTACGTGAGTGCTATTTAAGTATAAATATTGACCCTGACTCGGTGGAATTCGAAGATCCTATGCACAAAGCAATGTCCGAGCTGTCTAGTCAGATAAAGGGTCAACAAGAAGAGCTGAAAGATCAAATAAAAAGCCAGCAAGAAGAGCTTACCAACCGGATGACAAAAGACCAAGCACAACAATTAGCCGAGCTTGCGTCTAGAATTTCCAGTCAACAAGAAGATTTGAAAGATCAAATAAAAAGCCAGCAAGAAGAGCTTACCAACCGGATGACAAACCAGCAAGAAGATCAAGCACAACAATTAGCCGAGCTTGCCACTAGAATTTCCAGTCAACAAGAAGAACTGGTCCATCAAATGCGTGAAGAGTTGTCAAGTTATGTTTTACAGCAAATATCGACTCTACGTTGTGAGCAATCCCAGCAAGTAACCGAACTAGTAGCCGAACTACGCAATGAAGATACCAAAATGAATGCGATGATTCAACAACTTCAGAATGAATTAGAGGTCCTTCGGCAAGATCGCTACGTCCACCGCGGCGAAGGAGATGCGGAAAGAATGGAAACCTTCAGCGTGGATGTCGAACGACGGGGAAGTGCAGACACTACACAGATACGATCAACAATGAAACCTCCTATCTTCGATGGAACAACTTCGTGGTCCAACTACGTCAAGCAATTCGACGCGGCGGCCAGGGCGAACGGATGGTCATCCAGGGAGAAGGCAATATCGCTAACCATAGCGTTGCGAGGCGATGCTTTGAATGTCTTGCATTCCCTTAAACCCGACGAAGCTGACAACTTCGAGCTACTAGTACATCGCCTGGAGATGAGGTATAGTCAGACCCACCTACAACCCGTGTACCGAGCACAGCTGAAGAACCGTAAACAGAAGAGTGGAGAATCTATCCAGGAGTTCGAGACAGAGGTAGCTAGAATGGTTCGATTTGCTTATCCGACAGCAGCAGAAGAGTTCCTGGAGTGTCTAGCAGTCCAAACCTTTACCAATGGCCTTAGGGATCCGGAGTTACAAAGAGCTGTGCAGTTGGCCCGACCAAAAGACCTTGTCGACGCATTAACCATTGCACTTGAATTCGAAGCGGCAACGGAAGCATCACGGGAAGTTGCAGGAATAAGGAAGATTACTGCTGATGACAACAACATGATAGCACCCGCCAGCGACGTCGATGGATTAGTGGAAAGGCTAATGAAATTATTCCCACAAGGAGACGGCGACCTATACGATGTTGGAATTGTGGAGAACTAGGGCACGTGAAAAACTCATGTCCACGCAAGGAGACGTCTTCTGCGACAACGACCCCAAACCATTGCAAAGCCCTTCCTACGGTCAAGATAGCAATATTAAAACATCAAGCAGGCAGCTTATACGTCGAAGCCCTGATTGACAGAAAGAGATACAACATGCTGGTGGATACTGGAGCTACAAAAACTGTGGTACGGCCGACAGTTGTCGTGGCTAGGAAGTTGTCGCCTACCAGTTGGAGACTGCGCACCGCTACTGGGGAACCTGCCAAAGTCTACGGAGAGGTTAACGTGTCTCTACAGTTTGGTTCAACTTGTCTTTCTCATTCGATATTGGTGGCTGATATCGATGAATATGCTATCCTGGGTATGGATTTGGGACGGCGGATACTTCATACGGAAAAGGAAGAATTGCTTCTACATCGAAAACATGAAGCTATCGCCCCGCTGAAACTATCTGATGACATCGAGCTTCCAGCGACGTGCGAATGTGTTGTAACGGCACGACTAGAGGAAGTAGAGCCAGATGGAACCCCAGCTATGGTAGAACCCAAGAACCATAATCAGATATTGGGAAGAGGACTTCTGGTCGGAAAAGCTCTTGTTAGATCAGCCAAAGAGGTACCAATCCGAATCATTAACATGAATGATCATCCAGTTCTTCTGCGAAAGAACACCGAAATCGGAACCTTGGAGTCGGTAACGGCCGTGATTCACCAGGTAGGAGCCTTTGAATCAGACAGAACCAACGACATAGAACAGTTAATGACTAGGCTAGACCCATCTTTGTCAAAAATAGAAAAGAAGCAGGTAAGAGACTTAATCTACCGCTATAAACCTGTCTTCGGTTCTGGAAGTAAACTGGGAAGGACCGACATAGTCGAGCACAAGATTGAGACTGACGATGCACGTCCGATTCGTCAGGTACCCCGACGATTGCCTCAAGTTAAAAAGTAAGAAGCGGACAAGGCCCTCCAAGAAATGATTCGGGATGGAATAGTTGAACCCTCCAATAGTCCGTGGGCTTCTCCCGTTGTATTGGTAAGGAAAAGAGACGGATCAATGCGGTTCTGTGTTGACTATAGGAAGTTGAATGAGGTTACGAAGAAGGATAGTTATACCCTTCCGAGGATTGACGAAGCCCTCGACGCCTTAGGTGGATCTACCCTTTTCTCTACGTTAGACTTAAAGAGCGGATACTGGCAGGTTGAAATGGATCCTTCTGACAAAGAGAAGACCGCCTTCACTAGTGGATCAGGTTTGTGGCAATTTACCGTCCTTCCATTTGGCTTATGCAGTGCTCCTGCTACCTTTGAAAGGTTGATGGAAACTATTGTGTTTCAATACTATATCTACATTGTCCTTCTCTAATTGCATTAATCCGGCAAAATATAGATGACCCAGACGCTGATTGTTGGAAAACAACAATAAACCATGTTATAAAAGTGGAGGATTCATACGGGACATCTCATACTAACATAGAACCCCTTATAATTAATGTAGACGACGGTAGTGATAGTGAAACTGAATTGATATATTAACATATTTAAATTTTTATTAAATTATTTATCTATTTCGTGAAAATATTCAAAAAATTACGAAGCAAAATCATATTTTCATCTCCGTCTTAGATAAAGAAAGTCAATACTACTTTGAAACCACTATCGCTATCTACTCCACATTCTTGTAATTTAGAAATTACCAGAGTGTGAACTCTGTAACAGAATAGAAAGGAAATTCTTTCTATTTTAGGAAATTTTTTGTAAGGTTACTCTGTATGTCTATTCGGAGATTTTCGAGTAGATAGGTACTTTATTTTATCTGGTTTTTAATTATTTCATAAGTGTAGAAAAAGTGTAGTATTATATTATTAAATAAAACATTTTACATTAATTTGCATTAATATTTAATAATTTGGGTAATTATGTAATACAAAGATTATTTATCAATTTTATTTCATCAAAATTTCATCCAAATGTTTTAAAGAGGTACTCAATAAATTAGAATAAAAAAGGATAACTTTTGTTATACTAATATTAACAGTATAAAATATAATATAATATAACGCAGTGACAGAACTTGTAAATTATTTTTATTACTTCAAAAAGACAAGTGTCTAAAATATGTTATTATAAAAACTAACTTGATAACAATAATGTTTATAAAGTGAACCATGTAATTCTAACACCAGCCCTTAAACATTATTGTCTAGAAACCAAACCAAGTTGTTGACAGAAGGCTTCATGTTTTGGTCTTCCTAAACTCTTGGTAAGAATATCAGCTATCATTTGTTCTGTTAAGTAAGTACTTCAGCTCTACATATTTAGACTGGATGGCTTCTCTTATAAAGTGGTGCCGAATGTCAATGTGTTTTGTTTTGCTATGGTATCTTTGATTAAATGCCAATTTTTGAGCAGACTGACTGTCGTTAAACAACTGTACACATTTGATGTCATCAACCAGCTTTAAAAGGCTCTGCAAAAAGTACACTTTCTTTGTAACTTCAGAAAGACCCATGTACTCAGCCTCAGCACTTGATAATGCTACAGTTCTTTGTTTCTTGCTTTCCCAGGAAACTGCAGCACTGTTGAATTTAAAAACATATCCGGTATAGGATTTTCTATCTGTTGTATCCCCTCCCCAATCGGCATCCACGTAGCCTTCTAAGTTTTTCTTGTCTTTGAAGAAGAACAGACAGTAATTCATAGTGCCTTTTAAATACCTCAGGACTCTTTTGGCTGCTGTAAAATGTTCTGTATCATAGCAAGTATTAAACTGGCTCAAAAAACTTGCTGTATATGCTATATCCGGTCTGGTACATACTGCTAGATACATTAAGGAGCCAATTATGTTCTGATAGGGCAACGTTGAGTCTAGATTGCAGTTTTGATGTTTTTCAAATTTCTTGTTTTGCTCCAACGGGGTGCTTATGGGCTTGCAATTGGTCATGTTGAATTTTTCCAAAATAGTTTGTAAGTATATACTTTTTCTGGTCAACATAAATCCCATCTTTTTCTCGTCTAATTCGTAAGCCCAAAAATGATTGTACTGGTCCCATGTCTTTCATGTCAAACTTAGACATCAGCTGTTTTTTCAGGTTCAGTTTTTTAGCGCTGTCATTTGAAAAAATCAAAATGTCATCGACATGTAAGGTTAGGATTAGTATTTTTTCATGAGATTTCTTGTAGTAGACACAAGATTCATTTTCAAATCGCTGTAGACCAATGTTGTGCAGTACAGAGTGGATTTTTTCATACCATGCTCTAGGGGCCTGTTTTAAACCATAAATTGATTTCTGCAATAAGCAAACTTTGGATTTTTGATTTTCTTGAACAAAGCCTTCTGGTTGCTTCATGTAAACAGTTTCTTTTAGATCTCCATTAAGGAATGCCGTCTTCACGTCCATTTGGTCAATGTCAAGATCCAATTTGGCTGCTAAGGCTATCAATAGTCTAAGTGTTGAGTGCCGCACTACTGGAGAAAACGTTTCTTCATAGTCCACACCATATTTTTGTGTGAAACCTTTGGCAACAAGTCGAGCCTTATATCGGTCTGGATTTCCATCTGCATCAGTTTTAATTTTAAAAACCCATTTGCAGTCTACAGTCTTTTTTCCTTTGGGTAAATCTACTAGTTTCCACGTTTGATTTTTCTGGAGAGAGTCATAATCTTCCTTCATAGCCCTGAGCCATTTTTCGGAGTCGTCGCTTGCTAGCGCTTCTTGAATAGTATTTGGTTCATCGAAAAATGCATGGTATACCACATAATCGGGATATTCTTTTGCTGTTCTGTCTCTCGCAGGAAATCGAGCTTCTTGAATGGATGGTGATGATTCATCACTTGTACTGGCAATTGGTTCTTCTTCTTCTTCTTCTTCATCTGATTCTGTGTAATCAGCCTGATCTTCCTCTGTTGGTGGAACTGAAGGAGACTCAAAAATAAGTGGCACTTCTTGACGATTTGAGTTTTTTGAATCATTGCTTTGATTTGATTTTTCAAAGTAAGTTTGATTTTCCAAAAATATGACATTTCTTCCTTTGACAAATGTTTTTGGCATAGATGGGTCTAACAGTCTGTACCCTTTTGTATTTTCGCAGTAGCCTACAAATAATAACATTTTACTTTTAGGATCTAACTTCTTTCTTTGACCACTTGGTACTTGCAGATAAGCTTTGCAACCAAAAACTTTGAGATGTCGTAGGTCAACTTTTTCTCCTGACCATTTTTCTTCTGGAGTACAGTTTGACAGTGCCTTTGTTGGAGAACGTGTGATATGATAATATCACCCTGTATAAATTGTTAATTTAAATTGTTAATGAGGTTACTCAGTTTTAGTTTATTATTTATAATATTATTTTTATTATACCTATTCAGCATAACTAAGCTAAGTGTATTTTGAGGGCATGTATCAATTATAGTTTAGAAAACAATATAGAATAAATTCGTCCTTTAAGTAGAATAGTTGTTTTTTATTCAAATCTACAAATTGTTCAAAAAATTAATATAAGAACATCACATGGCGATCCTGCCACTCAAGAACTAACTATTAAGTAAAATTTTAAGATGGTTTAGTACTCATATCAGTATCAAGAAGAACATAGATTATTTAAATACGAAATAAGGAAAGAAAACTATGGAAACTAATCAATCCAAAGAGGAAATAGTAATAGCACAGGCTGGAAACAGTGGTTTCGTTTCTGGAGCAGCTGGGAAAAACAGAGTCTCTACCTTTGAAGTGATTGGAGTTGCAGCATTTGTGTTGGTCGTAATTATTATTGCTGTTGTAATTTATAAGCGGTGCAAAAAGGCGTTGGAAAGAAAGATTAGAGAAGAGATAACCAATTCCCAACAACTTGTTTAACGGAAGAAACATTTAGTTTTAGGTATATTTTTTTTAGGTAAATTTATGTATGGTATTATTAAGAGTTGGACATTTTACACAAAGCTGATGGGTGACCTAATTATTATAGCATAAGTTACGAGATGATGAAATATATATATAAAAAAAAAGTGTACTTCTTATGAAATGTATGTAAGTAATTTTTATTTACCATATTTTTGTGTACTTATTGAATAGTAAATGTCAGACGAACCATTTAAAAAGATTCATGAAGAACTTTCGGTACTTTTAAGAAATATTAAGAAAGACCCATTAGATTGGCGTGTTAACTTAGAAAAAACTAACAAATTATTAGATAGTGTAGATAGGATAGAGAGTAATTTTAATTTAATTAGAAGTAAATTTAATGAGGAAAATCATGATATAAAAATCAAAAATAAGGTAAAGGTTATTGTTGACGGAATAGTCATTTTAGTATATCAAATTAAGGAAATTTTAAACGATAGATTAGGGCAAAATCTAAGTAGTATCCCCAGAGTCGAACAGAACGAGAAAATGGGGGAAGCATTTGATTTAAAGACAGCATCTTCCTTGATTCCTTGCATGAATGACACCGGGTCATCCATAAAAACACTAATTGATGCAATCGAGTTATACGACAGTTTTTTGAACGAGGCCGGAAAACAGGCGTTAACTAAATATGTCTTAAAAGCTAGATTGTCTCACGGTGCAAAGCTTAGGTTAAATCAAACTTATGATTCTAATGAAGACCTTATTAAAGATATTAAAGATAAACTTATTACTAAAAAATCGGTAGCGGCACTTTCGGCAGAACTACATAATTTAAAACAAGGTAATAAACCAATTGACGTATTTGGAAAGAAAGTTGAAGACCTAATGGTAAAGTTATCAATATCGCAAGCGGAAGGTAATAACGTGGTAGAAAGGACTCTAACGGGCGTAAATGAGAAAATAGCTATTAACGTGTTTACTAATGGACTAATGGAGACGAGCAAATTAAAACAATTATTAAAGCTAGAAATTATAATAGTTTGGCTAATGCAATAGTAGGAGCTAAGGATGAGGAAACTATGAGAACGGCTAGTTCCTCACAAGTTTTTCATATGAGGAGTAATTCGAATAACAGACGAGGAAATAACTTTTATGGCCGAGGCCGAAATTTTAACAATAACTTTCGGGGTCGGGGTAGAGGTAATCAGTTTAGAAATTTTAGTAATAGGGGTAGTTTCGAATCTAAAAATAATAATAGTTATAGAAATAATAATAATTTTAGTTCATATAATAATGGATATAATAATAATAATAATAATTTTAGTTCATATAATAATAGATATAATAATTATAATGGTAATAGAAGTAGAGGAAATAGAGGAGCACAAGGCGGTAGACAACATAATGCGTATTATATGGAAAATAATGTAACCCCAACAGCTAATCAATCACCCAATCGAGAAAATTTGCAGTTTTTTCGAGAACACTAAATTAGATTATTTATTTAACATGAATGGGTTAAATTATATTAAAGTAGGTTATAATAATAAAGAGTTAAAATTATTATTTGATACGGGCGCGTCATTAAGTGTAATTTTTAGTAGATGTTTAGATTATGAAACTAAAGTAAATAAAAATAAAACAATTAGAATAAATGGTATTGCGGGATCAGCATATACTGCTGGAACTTGTAATATTAATCTTGACCTACCTAACGGATATAAGCTTTGTCATGAGTTTTCCGTATTACATGAATTCTCCAGTGACATTGACGGTGTAATTGGAAGAGATTTATTTATTAAATATAAAGCTAACATTAATTATGAACATTTTTTCTTGTCACTTTTTATAAAGAATGAAACAATTGAAATACCGTTGTATGCTGACTATGACGAGTATACTATAATTCCTGCTAGGTGCGAAATTATAAAATATTTTGATGTTAGTCATTCGGAAGAATATATCGCTTTTTCGGAAGAAATTTGTGAGGGAGTTATAACTGCCAGTGCAGTAGTAAAGCCAGTTAATAATAAAATTCCCATACGCATTTTAAATACGAATGATAGGGATATAAATCTGAAAAACTTTAAACCAAAAATAGAACTATTATTTCATTACAATGTACATTCCTTTAATAACGTTCCTATAAGAAAGAGTAGATAAGTTGTTAAATACAATTAATACTAAATCACTTAACAAAGAAGAGAAATTGTCAATAGACAAAATTTGTGCGAAATATGCAGATACATTTTATATCGAAAACGATCCCTTTACAGTGTCCAATATTTGTCAGCAAAAGATTCATCTAAAAACCGGTACCACCCCTTCATATGTAAAGCCCTATAGATTACCTTATTCGCAGAAAAACGAGATATATAATCAGTTGGATAAAATTTTAAAGCAAGGCCTAATAGAACCAGCAACATCTGAGTGGTCTTCTCCCTTATTAATTGTAAAGAAAAAAGGAGGTAATCCGGAAAATCAATGGCGAGTTGTTATAGACTATAGGCAACTTAATAACAGAATCGAATGTGATAGATTTCCTTTGGCTAGTATAGATGATATTTTAAATTCCTTAGCGGGCGCTACCTATTTTTCACATTTAGATTTATATCAGGGATATTATCAAATTGAATTAGATCCACAATCTAGGCCATATACCGCATTTACAACTGATAGAGCGCAATATCAGATGACTAGGTTACCTATGGGACTAAAAATTTCTCCAAATGCTTTCTCTAGAGCTATGACACTAGCTATGTCGGGTTTAAACTACGAATCATGTTTCATTTATCTTGATGATTTAATTATATTTGGTAATAATCTAAAAGAACATAACGTAAATTTAACTAAAGTTTTAGAAAGGTTACGGAAGGTAAATTTAAAATTAAATCCCACTAAGTGCGAATTTTTAAAAAAGGAATTATTGTACTTGGGTAACAAAATATCCGAAAAGGGTGTTGCACCCGATCCCGAAAAAATAAATGTTATGACAAATTATCCGATACCTAAAAATTCAAATGAAGCAAAGCGATTTGTTGCATTTGCTAATTACTATAGGAAATTCATCAAACATTTTGCAGAACTTGCCGCCCCTCTTAATAGGCTATCGAAAAAAGGAGTTGCCTTTGAATGGTCTAACGAATGTCAAGATTCGTTTGAAAAATTAAAATCAGCTTTAGTAAGCCCCCCAATTTTAGAATTTCCTGATTTTTCGGAACAAAATAAATTTATACTACGTACAGATGCTTCAGGAATCGCACTTGGAGCTACACTATCAAACGGTAATGATAAACCAATAGCGTATGCTAGTAGAGTTTTAAATAAAGCGGAACGCAATTATGCTGTAATCGAAAAGGAATTACTAGCTATCGTGTGGGCCATATCCAAATTTAGGCCATACCTTTATAATAGAAAGTTTTCCATTTTGACCGACCATAGGCCTTTGATTTATCTATTTGGCATGACAAACCCTTCCAGTAGATTAACTAAGTTTAGGTTAAAAATAGAGGAGTACGATTTCGATGTTTTTTATGTGAAAGGTTCAGAAAACGTAACAGCGGATGCACTATCGCGTATAGAAATTAGTTCAGATGATTTAAAGAACATGTCGAAAGATAAAGATAACAATGTTGTTGCAATAACAAGAGCGCAGTCAGCTAAATCTGAGGTAAAAGTAAATACTTCTAATAATGCCGGGCCTGATCAACCTGACATAGTTGAATTACTGAAAAAAAAACAAATAATTATTAAATTTGTTTTTTTTTCTGTTACGGGGGAGGTGTGATATGATAATATCACCCTGTATAAATTGTTAATTTAAATTGTTAATGAGGTTACTCAGTTTTAGTTTATTATTTATATTATTTTTATTATACCTATTCAGCATAACTAAGCTAAGTGTATTTTGAGGGCATGTATCAATTATAGTTTAGAAAACAATATAGAATAAATTCGTCCTTTAAGTAGAATGGTTGTTTTTATTCAAATCTACCAATTGTTCAAAAAATTAATATAAGAACATCACAAACGATTTTCAAGTACATTGCCGTAATAGCAGCTTCACCCCAATATTCTCTTGACAGATTTGCATCTGTTAGTAGAGCCCTTACTTTCTCCATAATGGTACGATTGGCCCGTTCTGCTACACCATTTTGTTCGGGTGTATTTGGTACCGTTGTTTGGTGCTTGATCCCATGTTGTGTAAGAAAACGCTGAAATACATGGCTTAAGTAGGTATTCACCACCGTTGTCAGTTCTTAAACATTTAATTTTATAATTTGTTTGATTTTCAGCCATGACTTTAAAATCTTTAAAACTTTCAAAAACTTCATTTTTCTTTTTAAGAAAGTATCCAAAAGTTTTACGGCTGTAGTCATCTATAAATGTCAAAAGGTATTT